>CM074748.1:23762534-25033368 GCA_037367245.1 Phrynocephalus guinanensis
TGGAAATGAATTGTTGGAAGGGATCCTGCCCGCCCCCGCCCACCAAAAAATCATCCAATCCATCCACCCATCCATCCATGGAGGAATCCAACATGCGGTTTCTCATGATGAGCACCCCATCCCTGGTAGACGAGGCCAGGCCACTGCCTTCCTGTGCCTTCCCCTGGGCCACCTCTCTTCATTCCTGCGGCTACAGGGTGCCTTGGTAGGAAAAGAACGCAACCTGAACCCAGGAAGCCACGAGAGCCACACACCCGGGCGGAGGGTATGACGGAAAGAGGGAGGCAGGCCGTGGCTCTTTGGGGGTGGGGGTGGGGGTGGGGGGTCCAGCGCCCGGGGGAGGGAGAAGTCAGTACCTGATTCCAAACATGCAGTGGATGTAGTTCCAGATGCCACGCTTGAAGGTGGCGTGTTCACAGCCTTGCCGCTTGGCCATGGAGCAGCTCTGGAGACTATCCACCTTCCGGAACTTCTCATCTAGCAAGTGCCCAATGTCGGAGTACAGCCGGTTCACCAGGGAGAAGCCATGGTCCTCCCAGGAGTAATCCTGCCAGAATGAGAGGGGGGGGGACACACACGGTTGGAGGAGGAGGAGAAGGGACAGCCAGCAGATGCCAGTGCAGAGACTGAGAGCGAGCATGTGCGCGCAGACACGGGCCCAGCCAGACTCACTCCGTTCACAAAGGAAGGTTTGGGGGAACCCTCCTCCTCTGTTGCAGCCGCCCTCTGGTGCAACCGCAGCGGCAACACCCACCTGAACGCGAAATACTGGGGGCTGGTCATCATCACACTGAGCAAAGTCCTCGTACCCAAAATTGGGGTCTTGAACGTAGCAGGACAGGTCTGCCATGCCAGAGATTTCCCTGTCAAAACCTAGAAGAAAGAGAGAGAGAGAGAGAGAGAGTGCTTGAGAAGCTGAGGTCTTGGGGGTGGTGAATACCCCAGGGGTGTGGGCGTCCAGGCTGACTACTCCTCATCCAGCCCTGGTCCCACATCAGGTCTTTCCCAAGGAAAGCCACCAGCAGTTTAACAGGACAATGTTTTTGTGTTGTTTTTTTCTGTAAATCCAAGCACGGGGGAAACAGCTCACTTAAGCAAAGCATGGCCTCTGTAAAGGAGGGAGCCTCCTGCGGGGTGTCAATAAAGGCCATTCGAAAACCAAAAGCAAACAGAACCAGAAGGGGAAGCAGGCTTTCAAAAACGGCCTTGGGGCCAGCTGGGATCTCTTGGGTGCCAATTCAGTTCAACACGATGCACGTCACCCACAGCTTGGGCTACCTCGCAGGGGGGTTGTTAGGAAGGCCAAGTGCAGGGGAAGGAAGCCGCGTCCCCTTCCTTGAAAACACTGGCCCCAAAGTGGGAGCTAAAAGCGACGGAGAGTGACATCGCCGCAACCCCTGCCTCGCGGCAGGCCGTTTCTCAGATGAGGGCCCGCGCAGGGTGGGCAAAGCCTGCTGATCAGAGGAATTACCTTCCTCCCATTCGGGCAGCCTCATCTCTTCCCGGCCCTCCTGCTCCACGTGAAGCCGGTGGATGCGCTCCCGCAGAGACTCCAGCTCCACACAGGAATCCAGAGACTGCAGACCAAAGGACAACAGACCTGACGCGGCTTCCTTGGCCGGTGGCCTGGGAGGAGATCCCGCCCCCCCCAGCCGAGCTCACTGTCCTGACCCCAGGCCCCAGGCCCTCGCTTGGCTCTGCCACCACACAACGGTGCCAGGGTGTCACCCCCCCTTTCCACGCACCCTCTTGCGGTTCAGATGCAGCAGCTCCTGGCTGCAGCTGCTGCCCAGGTCGCAGAAACACAAGCTCCCCGGGAGGGTCAGCGGGAACAAGGCCCGTCCATCCGGGCAGGCGCCCTGATGTTCGCAGCCACAGCCAAATACGAAGCTGGCGAGGGCGTGGTAGTGGGCCAGCAGCACCATGGCGTGGACCAGCTCTGCCAGGGACCAGCTCTGCTCACTGATCTTCAGCAGCCTCTGTGGAGCAGAAGGAAGGGAGCCAGCTCAGAGCTCAGCCGGGGGTGGGTGGGTGGGGGTGGTCCAGGCTCCAGGTGAGGACTTGCCCCGTCCACCACATCCCGTGACCGGAAAACCTCACACACACACCCTTCAACACTTCTGGAAGGCTTGGCTTCACCTCCCCTCAAAACACAGCCCACTTGTGGGTTTTCCCACTGGGCACCCTGCCCACGGGATCCTTGCTACAGGCCTGAGGGAGGGGGAAGCTTGAAATAGAGCAAGGTAACCCCCAAAGCAGAAGGGGTTGATGGAGGGGGGGCGCTGTATCTCAGCCAGCTCTTTTCCACCAACACTACTCACTCCAAGCAACAAAGCACCTGCAAGATGACCCAGGACCAGGGCCTGGGAAGCCCCCCCCCCTTTAAAGATCAGTCTTCTAATGTGGCTGTGCAGATACCACGTTATAGGATGAGGCACCAACAGCCAACACACAGCTGTTGTCCACAGCCTCCTGTGGTGTCCCTGTCGGCATGCGCTTGAGGACTGAGAAGACCCAGGTTCAAATCCCCACGAAGCCATGCACCTCAGGGGGAGACCTGGGCTTTTTAAAAGTCTCTCTTGCTACTGGCCTACTTCACAAGGGTGTTGTGATGTTGAAGATGCAGTGGAACCAAGAGGGGCCGAGAGACCATCCCTGTAGGAAAGGCCGGTTGGGAACAGAACCAGTCTGATTTGAGCCAAGGTTATAGGGAAGGGAAGGGGGGGTCTGCCCCCCTTCCCTTCTCGCCCTCCATCCATGCTACCCTGGTCTCTTCCAAACTAAGCTGAACCGGCGCAGGACATTACCTCAATGTGCTCCTTGCCAACCAGCCAGGGTTGGTGTGCCAGGATCTTGTTGATCTCGCTGAGTCTGCGGAGTTTGGTGGGGATGCAGTCCAGCCCTCTCAGCCACAGGGGGTCACCCCCCACCCGCAGGAACTGCACTACGTGGAGGCTCACCAGGTAATGGCACCGATGCCGGGCAGCTGCCTGCAAGAGACACGTCAAGCCCACCCTAGCTGTAAACGGTGAGGAGGACTAGAAACCCCAAACAATGCCTATTTGGCTCAGCTCGTTCCTGCTGCTTGCTGCCATGCCCCACAGCAACCTCTTCCTAGGGTGCTTCTTCCCCTCCTTAAAGCCAACCAAGCCCCCCCTCCCCCAATGCAGTCCCCGTTTTCCACGCATCTCCCTTGGCATTTGGGGAGAGCAGAAAATGGGCAAAGACACCCCCCCCAGATTAGAGTTGCAACAAGGTGGAAGAGAAGCCAGGCGTGCTGGTGGGGTAGGGTGGTGGGAGGTCATGGTTCTGGCCTGCACTGAGCCATTAACGGAGAGAGAAAATGATGCCGTCTTGAGGAGTACCGTAAGGAAAACGGTGGCCACCAAAGGAAGCCAGGAAAGAAAAGCTCCCTGCATGACTGCAAAGGAGACCTCGGGGGGGGGGGGGAGAGCACGCCCTAAACAGCTGGACCAGGCTTGAGGCTGGGAAGGAGAGGGAGGCGGGGGGCGAGCTCCAAGGACCCGCTTGGTGGACGACAGGATCAAGGGGTCACCAACCCGCCAGACCTCTGTGACTGCCCCCCCAAGACCCTGCTGGCTGGCTGGCTGCCCTTTATCCAAAGGGACCCCTCTCCAGTCCACTAGGGCTCTGCCCGGATCCAGGTTGCCCACAAGAAAAAGACCAGGAAGGGCTGGGGGGGCAGGCGGGAGGGGGGCAAGGGGGGTGCCACCCTGTGCGATCCATCCGGGGTGGCTGGGGGGACAGGGTCCTGGGCGGGGAGGTCCACCCCCCACCCCACCCCCCGGTGCCAGGCCACCCAAAAGGCAGAAAATCAGGCGCCGGAGGCTCTCGGAGGCCAGGCTCACCATGATGGCGATGTAGTGGCGGCAGTCAAAGGGCAGAGGGCCGTCCATGTGCAGGAGGTAATGCTGCATCCGGAGGAAGCTGTCCAGGTACTGGGGGTAGTAGCCCATCTGCTGGGCAATGGCCTCCAGGCGCCCCCGGCTGGCCAAGGCTTTGACAAAGAGCAGCTGCGGGGTCCGGTCTTTGTCGCTGGCGCTCATTTTTGCCACCTGCCAAGCGGGGAGGAAAAGAGAGGGAGGGGCACCTGAGCAACCAAAGGCAAACACCGCCAAGGACACACCGCCGGACCTCTAGGGCGCTCTGTCAGGTGGGTGCCTTCCCTTCCCTGTTTGTGACTCACATTCGTACCCAGCCAGGGTGCCGTATTATAGTCCCGGGCTCCTATGTATATTGTACCCGGGGGAGGGTGCACGGGGGGGGGGGTGAGGGGAGGAGAAAATTCAGGCAGACTGAAACCGAATGTAAAAGAGGACAACTACATTATTAATAGGGCCATTGAATAAACGCGTAAATGATGACCTTTCCAAGTGACCGTGACACAATCGGTACAGGTAATGACCTTTCCAAGTCTGAGTTTAACAAATTGGGACAGCGCCACTCAGAAAGAGGCAGCAGCTCCCACTCTCCTACCCAACTGCATGTCAGGCTCCGTGCTGGCATCAGACAACTTCTGTGCTGGAGTAATCCCTCCCTCCCCCCCCCCCACTCCCCAAAGCAGACAAACCGCTGAAAGGAGACCAGGACGTGGGAGGACCCTGGGCTCAAACAGAGAGAGACATTTAGCTCCTGGGTTGCTGGGCACGGTCCTCCACCCCCTGCAAAGCCTGCAGGAGCTCACCAGCAGGTCCTTCCACTCCACCTGGAAAACCCCTCAGGGCAGGATCCCCCAGGGGTTCTTGGACCACAGTGCCCAGAGGCCTCCGTCATCAGCTGTGTGGGCCGAGGTTTCTGGGAGTTGCGGTCCAAGAACACCGGAGTGTGGAACCATTGCTCTCATCTATTTCCCCTTAACTTGGATGACTTGGCTGTGCAACCACGACACCCGAAGCCATGTCTGAATGCAGCGGGAGGGGGGTGGAATCCAAGGGTTGCTGCGCTCTTATCAGCCCAAGCCGACCGGAGGTGGGGGGATGGGGGGGAGCAGGCATTCTACATCATCTGGATGGCCACAAGCCCCCCTTCCTCATGGTTTACAAAAATGACAGGTGCCTGTGTCCTCAACAAGTGACACTAGCTCTGGGGAAAGGTGATACATCATCCTAGAAATGTGGATTCAGAGGACAGCAATGTTTTACCCACCTCGCCTGGTTTTGGAAGCCAAATAGAGCCTGGCCTGGAGGGTGCTGACCCCCCCCTCCCGGGAACCCTAGGGAACCTGGGAAGGAATTCCTTGCCACGCCCTTGGGAAACTGCAATGGCCCAAGGTGGATGCAACCACTCCATATAAAGCAGCTTCTTGCATTCTTCAAAGGCTGCCTCCCCAGGAATCCCCAGCCCTGTGCACGGACACGCCCCCCCCTCTCCGCACATCACTGGGCAGAAGACAGGCAGCTGATGTGCAGCAACACTCCTGCCAACCAAGACAGATTGGGGCGCATGGGGTTTGGGGGTGGGGGCCACTGCCCAAAGCCGAGTGCGATGATACAGCTGTTCTTATTTGGCATTTTGAAGGCAAGGTCTCCCCAGAGTGCTGGCGAGGCTGCCCCACCAGACCCTTGGCTTGCTCACGCCACTGGGCCACTGGAAGGCAAGGCAGAGAGAGAGAGAGAGAGAGTGTGAGAGAGAGAGAAGCGGAAAATCACCAAAAAAATCCTTCCCTTCTCCTCTTCCAGATTTGAGGAGGCCTTAAAGGGGCACTACTAAGTGGAAAATTAAAAGCAGCCTGAGAAGGCGGGCAGGGTGGGAGGCCAGGAGGCAGGGCCTGAGGCTGCCCCCCCCCTCACCAGGACCTGGGGGAGCCCAGTCCGGTTTCCCAAAACAGTCCAGGCTCAGAACCACCGCCTGCTTGTCTCAAGAGAGGAAGGGCCAAGCCACGGTTCTTGGCCAGGGAGACCCAGTTCAACAATAGCCAGACACTTCCAAAGGCCAGCCTGTCCATCAGTCAGGGGGAAGCAGCTGCCTCGGGCACCCGATTTGGAGAGGCACTGAGGGGCAGATGGTTCTTGCCCCTGCCTCTGTGAGGGCATTTTTACTGCCCTGGCTGTGGACCCTCACCCAGCCCTCCTTGTTCTTGACTTCAAACACCCTTGACTCCACAGCAGAGGTGGCAGCGGGGGGGGGGAGTTGCTGGCAGTTCCCCCTGAGACTGGAACATGCTCTAGGAGCCCGGGGGGGGGTCCCCAAAACCAGGCCTGCCAAGATGCACGGCTCGAGGAAAAGGACAAGATGGCTGCCAAGCCCCCTGCCGACACCCACCTCCAGGAGGAAAGGGGCCTTATAAACCAGTTTCACTTAAATGGGGGCAAACGAGAGCGGGGTCAGCCCCCCCCCCCATCAGAAGCAAAACATGCCAAGAGAGAGCCGCCACCCTCCAGGACCTGCTGCTTGAGGCCTGCCTCTCTATCTGCATAGGACCAGCTCTTCCGTTCTCTCCCCAAAAGTAGGGGGTCACACTCTGGGTTTTTTTTAAAACCACAAACACCCCCCCACACACACACACACATTTTCCCGAGGGATTATGATAACCTGAGGGGGTTCCCGGTCCCTCCATCAAGCACAGCCTCCCTGCCAGCCAACCCCCTGCCTGTTTTGGGACCTTTTCATTTTGGGATAAGGTGCAAGGAACAATTGGGGGGGGAAGCAGAGGGAGAAGGTGCCTGGGGGGGGGGGGAGAGAGCAGCTTGTGTGTGTTTCCCGGAGGGGGGGGAGGACGTCCCCCTGAGAGCCAAGTGGGGTTTGGCAGTTCATACAGGAATTGGGGGGGGGGGGAGTTAACTGGGGAGGAGGGGAGCAAGAAGGCAGGACAAAGAGGCCCCCCTCCCTTGAGACTGAGTCGGAAACTACCCTGGAAGGTTGGAAGGGGAGGTCTGTCTCCATGCAAAAGCCCCCCCAAGAATCAGGAACCATGCCCCCCCAAAAGGGGGGTGGAGGGGCAAGCTGACACCCCCCCCCGGGGCCCCCTCCCCACAAATGCCCCGCTGGAAAGTCCCTGGGGAGAACGAGACCCTCTTCCGAGGCTCAGCCAGGGCAGCTGCTGGCGGACACTCCCCCTGGCCCTCCGGTCCGGCTGGCTAGCCCGGTGGCCGGTCCATTGTCTTCGCCCGCTAGCCCACGGCGGCCAGTCGCGGGGCGCCCCCTCGCGGCGGCGGCGGCGAAGCGCAGGAGGAAAAAGAGAAAAACAAGTTTGATTGGCAGCCGCGGAGGAGGAGGAGGAGGAGGAGGAGGAGGAGGCCGCCAAAGCATCTCTTCTGCCGCCGCCGCCGCTGCTCGGACAGGACAAAGGGAGCGCGCAAGCGGAGCGCGCGCACAGGCAGGCAGGCAGGCAGGCAGGCAGCGCTCCGCAGGCCGCTCCTGCAGCAAGGAGGGCGAGCGCGCAGCCAAGGAAGAGGGGGGGGGTCCGGTGGGGCAGGCATTCCGCTTGCAAGCAGCTCCAACACCCCCCCCCCCCCACCCCCGCCAAAGCCCCCTCGGTCTTCCTCCCTCTCCGGGGTCCCGATTCTGGCAAGAAGGGGAACTTTCCTCGCCCCTTCCCCCCCCCTCCACCGCACACCGCCAGCCAAGGCCGGCCTCCGGGCACGGAAACGGCTCAAGGAAGCCCAGGCAGGCGACGTGTGGGTTGGTGTGCGTCTGTGTGTGTGTGTGTGTGTGTGTGTGTGTGTGTGTGTGTGTGTGTGTGCAGGCTAAGGGGGAGACTTGGAAAGCGGGGTTCATGGTGCCCCCCCTAGAGAATAACCCTTCCCCCCCCCACCCGCTGCTCAGCACGGAACGGGGGAGGGGTGGGTGGGCTTTGCACCGGCTTATATGGGTGCTTCTCCACCCCACCCCCCAAAGGAGAGGTAGGATGCGCAGAGACAGGGGGGCTGAGCGCTCCTCCCGGAGGCAAGCGAGGGTTCCAGGGGGGCGTGGACCCCGATCCAAAGCGCGCCCGGTTTGCTTCGGAGCAACCGCTGCGGTTGCCAGCCACCGGGGCGTGTGTGTAAAAGGGGGAGGGTGGCAGGACGAGGGTCGCCGCTGTTCGGAGAGGTGGCCCCTCCCCCGCTGCCAACGGGACACTGGGGGGGGGGGGGTAGGATTTGGGGCGCCACTGGGGGTGGGGGGTGGGGGGGAGTTTGCCGGCAGTTTTCCTGCACGGAAGCAGCTCCGGATCCTTGCAAGGGGGGGACCGGAGGGAGCCCCTGGGGGTTGCTCGTGCGGGGGGGAGGGGGGCGTCGCGGCCGGTTTGGGGGTGCAAGCGGGCGGGGGGGGAAGGAGACACCCCCCCTCCGTCCCCCGTCCCGTTGTACCTGCTGCTGCGGCAGCCTTTGGCACGGCTTTCCGCGGGGGGGAGGCGGCGGCTCGGTGCTCGGCGGGCAGAGGATCATCTTCGCCGGCCTGCCGGGTCGCCCTCCTTCCTTTCACGGCACAGGTTCGGGATCGGCCACCGGACGCCCAGCCGGCGATGCTCACCGCCAGCCAGCCAGCCAGCCCGGGGAGCCCTGCCGGAGTCCAGGCGCGAGGGGGCGTGGCCGCCTGCCGGCGCTGTCCAAACACCGCAGAGGGGGGCGGGCGCCGCCGGCGCTCGGGGCCAATGGCGAGCGGAGGGGCGGGGCCTCGGCCCCTGGCGGCGGGGGGCTGGCAAAACCACGTGGGCCCAAGTGGAAAGTTACCTGCCCGTCAAGCGGGGAAGGACCGCCCCTTTCGGGTGGAAAGGGGCGGGGACTAAGGTCCAGCGTGGTGTCCCTTGACAGCTCTTAAAGGGGCCGCAGACTATTTTTTTGCTCCGAACCGGTTACGTCTCGGTGCGGCTCCTGGCCATGAGTGCCCGGTGGCCCTCCGTGAGGGATTCGCGGGCTCCGGAGAGGAGCCACCCGAAATAAATGCACCAAAGGAAGGACAGAAAGGGAAAAGGGGGGGGGTCTTCTTTTGCAATGATGCACCTGCACCTTTTGATGGCGGGGAAGAGCCTTTTGCGCTGGAAAAGGTGTCAAGCGGCAATTGCGGATCCAGGCCGGGGAACAACGGTTTCGGGAGGTTATTCACCGCGCTCTCCGGCTTCTCCTCCCTCCCCCTCCTTCCCTCCTCCTCCTCCTCCTCCTCTCTGGAGCAAAAAAGTCCACTACACAACACCGTGTTTATGATTTTTGCCCTGGTCAACAATCAGTCCGGTTGTTCCCCTGGCATGAATGCCTGCCTGGAATGTCCTCCTTGGTCCTTTGAAAGGCCTCCTAATCGTGAAATGATTTGAAAAACAGCATTGTTATCCCCCCTGAGAGTGGGATAGGCTGCCTAAGCCAGGATTGCTGGCCTGGAATCCGGCTGGCTGTAGCGTTGGTGGAGGGAAGAGGGGGGAGGGGAGTGTCAGCGCTCTACACATGTACAGAGGCCGTGAGAGATGGATAGGCAACTGGATTCAGGGGTACATGTGAGGAAAGGCAGCTTTTCAAGAAGACCATAGAAGAAAAGCTTGGCAAGCAGCCTGTCTTGCTGAAAACCAACAGACTTGCCCAACCGGCTAGCAATAAAGAGGGATGGAGGCCCGTTTAGTCTCATGGCTACAGCTGATAACTCTGATAAACTACTAGAAGGAAGGCAACAATACGACCTAGTGCAGAGGGGCCAGAAACACCTGAGTTTCAGAAAAAACCACCAGGAGCTAAAATGTGCATTATTCTAAAGCCAGCAGGTTGGTTGAGTTTGCACAAAATCCTTTTCCTGTTTGTCCTGTAAACAGATATATATTGTTTACTTGAAGAGGATGATCATGCATGCATGATGCTCTGCAAGCTCTGGCAGAGAGAGATAATGGTTAGAGCCTGGGACACTGGGATAACCTTCGTCTGGGCCTACGGTCTGAGCCAGAGGGAGCAGGGAGCCACGTGCATGTCCTTGAGGTCACTGGTGGAGAAGGCCGGGTATAAAGAGAGGAGATGTGAAAGGACTCAGATTCAAACTGAGCCCGCAGGTACAAAGGGCGGCAGACTCCAGAAGGCCAAGGATTGCCCACCACAAGGTACGCGGCTGCTGGGAAGGGATGCCCAAAGCACCCCAAGATACGAGGCCGTGGATCCCTCCCGGAGGGCTGCGATGGGTGTGAAAATGCTTTCAGGAAGCTTGAACCTCTCCCCTAAATTGGCTTGGGCTTTGGGCTTTGGGCCTTGTGTCCTTTCTGCCATCTCTCCGCTACACAAGCATTAACCAGGTAGAGCCTCTTATTATTTGGCCCCTGGTTTCCAGCTGGCTTGTATTTCCCCACCCACCCACCCAGTGTGCTGCCCTTGGAGCAAAAGTTTACGGCATTGGCAGAGGAAGCCCACCACCACCACCACCTCATCTGCTGTATTTTCTTTTCAAAGAGGGAGGAGAAGCAAGAGACAGTCATGTTAAGGTTGCCAAGTTCTTTCCTGTCAAGGCTCCTGTGCTTTTGCCAGTGTTTTCGTGAGACTGTTTGGAAATGCACCTAGTTTTGTTTTGTTTTGCTTTTTGCTTTTTGTTATTGTTTTTGGAGGAGGTGGGCTGTACATTCATTTATTTAGCGGGCTTTTCTGGTAAACTATTTCAGATCAGAGCATGCCTTGCAAGATGGGCCAAACTGATCGCAGGTCCCTGTATCTTCCACCCGCGTTTTTGCATCCCCCTCTCCCAAAAGAGGGGGGGACGTCTCTCCTGGAACCTGCTTTTGAAAACATCATGGAGGTTTCTCTGCTGTTCATTGCTCTACCAGGTACCCATTTTTTAAAAAATGAGAAACGAGTCCAGAGCTTCTTCACTTTGGTTTCAGACGTGCGTCTTTTAGCTGAGTTTGGTGGTTGGTGTGGCCCTGGGCCAGAACGTAAGCCTCTGAACCTGCCAAAACTGCCCCTCCTTGCTCTAAATAAGAACCTCTTTTGTCAAAATCCAGAGAGAGGCAACCCAAATGCCTCTGCTTCCTTTGGGTCCCACTGCCTTCAGCCCTTGAAGCCTTACTTCCAACCCCAGCACTGGCACCCAGCATCCAATATCTGTCCATCCGAATGACCCAACGATTGCATTGCCCTCACCACCCCCTGGCTACAGATGTTCTCTTTAGGCCCCCCAGAGGATCCCCTATAGGCCCTGGTTCATTGCTTGCTGAGGAGGAGGCCCGTCAGCCGTGCGATTCCATGGGCAGGCATCAAGGGCCAGAGGAAAGCTCCATGTGCCAGGAGCACTGATCTCTCTCTCTCTCTCTCTCTCTCTCTCTCTCTCTCTCTCTCTCTCTCTCTCTCTCTCTCTCTCTCTCTCTCTCTCTCTCTCTCTCTCTGTGTGTGTGTGTGTGTGTGTGTTTTGCTGGGAGCTGGTCTAGTAAATCCACTTTCTACTGCAGCTCCTCTTGCAAACCTCCAATCAGGAAGCTCCCGGGTGACATCAGCCTTGTTTAAAAAAAAAATCCACACACACACACACAACCTACCAGGGCTTCATCTCAGAAGGCAAGAAGGGCTCAGTAGGCAGTGCAGTTGCCACCCAGGTGGTGTTTCTCCTCCATGTAACAGCTCCTGCCTCTGCTTAACTTCCCTGCAGCTATGGGTGGCAGTGGTGGTGGGGGGCAGAGGAAAGCAGAGGCCTCGAGACCCAGGAGGCAAAGGAATGTCGGCCAAAGGTGCCTTTATTCAGAGATGTGTTCCCAGCCCCCCCCCCCCATGTCCCTGATGACACCATGAGAACCCTTCAAGGCGAGATCGGCTCCCAACCATCCCTCACCCGCGATGCCTTTGACCCTCAGCGATGCCTGTCCTTCCGGCTGGCTTCCAGCCTGGCCTTGGTGGCAGCCGTCGTTTTGCGAGGTGTGCCTTCCTCGTCTAAGCTGCCGGTCACGTTGGCGCCTGCCTTCCCAGAGGGTTTGCCCTGGCATCACCAGGGAAAGAGAACGGGGCAGGAGGGAAGGGGAAGAAAGAGTTATCAGTATCAGTTACTCATAACTAGTTACTTCTAGGAAGCTGCAACAGTGGAAACAAGAATAACAGTCATGCAGAAACAGAGCAGCATGGCTAGGCCAGAGCAGAGATCCTTTATTGGTTGAAGGAGGAAATGCATTCCAGTTCCCTTGCTTTTTAAGAGCATTCAAATAATTTTTATAAAATCATTTCTATCAGCATTTTTCTGCAGCTTGTGCTACTTTCTTACCAGTCCTAAGACTTTGTTTTTTTTTAAGGAAACAGAAAGTTGCATGAATGTAACATATAGCACAAGTAATGCAACAAATTACTTCTCAACCCTGCAACAAGAAATGGCAACAGGTTATGTGCCTGTGGAGTGATGGCAGCATGATACTGTGTAACTGTTAGTAGGGATGAAATTTGGGAAGGGATGATGAGCAAAAGATACATTGAGAAATGTTTGTAAGCAACTGTTCCAAAGGCACCCAAACAGCAGCACTGTGGGGGAATGGGAGGTGTCTGTACCCCTGTGCCTTGATGGTCCGGGGCATATATTGATGATATGCAAGTAAGCAGCACTGCTAGAGACCAAGGTGTTCATTCCCCAAATAAAATATATTCTGCACCTCCCAGGAAAAGACTGGAATGCTTTCCTGGTTAAAAAATGCCTCTAGCAAAACACACTAGCAAATTTTAAAAGCTACTACTAAGGACACAGAGTGAGCTTCCCCAACCGAGAACACTCAAGGTGTGTTTGACCCTAATTCCTGACACCCCCAACCAGCATTGCCATAATTGCTGGGGTGATGGGAGTTGTAGTACAACCTCTAGAGGTCAGGTGGGGGGAGGGTGAGAAAGTGAGGGAGAAGGTCAGTCCTGCTGACAAATAATGTGTCCTATTCCGAGTCAAACAGGAAATCTTTAGTTGACGAGAAAGCCTTCTCAGGAGTGGTCCCCCCGCCCCAGCAAGTGCAGGAGGCAGATTTTACAAGTCACCAACCAAAAGAATTTATGGGTTTCTCCTCTCTTTTTGGCAGCTGTGGCTCAAAGCATCTAACTATCTGGAATTTGGAAATGCCTGGGAGGGTGGAAACTTATTTGATGAAAGACGGCAGGCCTTTAATACAGACAGGCATTTCTGAGAACCTGCCCTTCCAGCCTTGGTCATCTCCTACCTCCTGCTCCTTTCTCTTGGTTTTTTGTTTTTTTTTACTGCCCTTTCAGGGTAAGGTCCCATTTCCCCCCCCCCCCCCGCACAAGCATGCTAGTCATGTCTGACTAGGGGCAGTGCTCATCTCTGTATTGAAGCTGAAGAACCAGTGTTGTCCAAGTCTGTGGCCACATGGCCAGCATGGCTGCACGGAAACACTGTTTTACCTTCCCACTTTTTACAGCGGTACCTATTTATCTACTTGCATTTTACATGCTTTTGAACTGCTAGGTTGGCAGGAGCTGGGGTCATCAGCGGGAGCTTGCTCCACTGCATGGCACCTGGGATTCAAACCGCCGAGCTGCCAACTTTGCAGCTGACTGTTTCAGTGCCTTAGTCCACTGAGACACCTCGCCAGGGACATCCAGATAAAACCAGGAGCACTGGAGGGATTGCGAGGCCCTGCGTGTGGTCAGCAAGATGGAAGCCTCTCGGAACAAACGTTCTCCCTCTTTTTCTTTGCAAGTCATTTGCTGTTGTTCATAATCATGTTTCAAACACACCTCATTGTTATTTTTCATTACAGTGCTTCCAAACTGCCTCCTCATGTTATTTTCCCCCCACCCAATCTCTTGTACTCCCCTGCCCTTTTTTATGCTCAGAAATTGAGCTAACTGTGGAGGAAATTGGTGTCATTTTAAAACAAATAATATTTTTAAAAAAACCGCTCCAACCACAATTACTTTGCAAGTAATGGGATTACTGGTTCAACCATCATGTTGGTTTTATAGGTTTGATTAGTTTTGAAATATTCCAAAATTTGAAGCTGGCAAGCATGCTGTTTGGAGGTCACAAGAGGTAGCATCTTGGGCAACAATTTCAAAATGTATTCTTCCATGAGCATGCTCCCTCTGTGTGTGTGTGTGTGTGTGTGTGTGTGTGTGTGTGTGTGTGTGTACGTACAAGAAAGGAAGGCAGGAAGAGGGAAAAGTGGTGTAGGTTGCCTGCACTGCCTGCTAAACAAGCAGTGTGTGCACAACACACAGGAGCAGGCACCTTTGTGTTGGGCTGGAGCGCCCTGGTACCAGTTGAGGGTGGGGAGGAAATGGGGCAAATCAAACCAACCCCACACCAGGAACTCAAGCTTTAAGAGCTGGGTTCCTCTTAACATTTGCTCCCCCCCCCCCAACTCGAGATCTAAGGAAGTTGAGGAGTTCACAGGGATTTCGGCTGTTCCAGGCTGCTTGGAGGCTTCCTTCAGAGCCGACAATTGGCTGCTTTCACATGACCACTAAAATCTGCTGCAAAGTGCTTGCAGATGCAGAGCATAAATTCGTTTTCCCACTAGCAGTGGACTTAAAAAAAAAATAAAGTGTGACCACAACCCCTTAAGCGTAACCTAGCGTGTTTTACAAGTACCTGGTCTCGAGGTAGTAAAATCCTTGTCGCTGTTCCGATGTGGATTTTAAACCATTACTTGAGTCTGTGGGAACACGGAAAATCTGCACCAAAACCTTTTCACCCCCGTTATGGTGACATCAACCATGTGACCGCTCAGGGGGGTAATCCAGATTTGCTGCAGATTTTAGTGGTCTCATGAAAGCAGCAAAGTGATGTGCAACTCACTGGTTGAGGTCCAGTAGTGATCTGCAACTTAGGGTCCCGTCTGTCCTTGGCGGTGCCTCTGGTGACCCCCATCCTCCACCTCAACTGCCAACAGATATTGGCTGCCACTAGACCAGCGGGGGGGGGGCAAGGCGGCTCAAAGAGGGGCAAATGCAAGGGCCTTACCACCACCTGGTTTGCCATCACAGACAGAAGTGACTCCATCGTCGGGGGCTTTCTGCCATCTTGGCTCTTCAGCATCTTGAGACGGCTTTTCTCCAGAAAGTCACACTGGTTTCGCAGGGATTCTGAAAGGTAGAAGCAAAGACGTCTTGCAATCCTCCCTCACCTTTTAGAAAAAAATTAATTAGGAGCTTTTGCTTTCACAACAGCCCTGCAGAGCCAATCACTCTGATAGTTATCTTTTGGAGTAAGAGCTCAGGCTGCAAGAGAAGCCAGGTTGCACTGCCATGCAAAGGTATCCGCTCCACCCCCAGAATAACCCAGAGAAAGGCCAAAGGTTGATGAACTGGCATCCTCTGGAGTGCTTTAACTTGTGAATACCATCAAGAATGCCAGTGTGGGCTTGAGGCTGTTTATACAGCAGGTTGGCTCTGAAAAGTGCTGCCTTTAAACATTGGCACATGCATGCTTTGGATGTCAGGTCACTGCCTGACCCTGCCTTCTAGCAATCAGCATGGCCACCTGGTTTCCACCAGGTCATCCTCTTCTTGAGATAGCTGTGCTGTTGTCCATGACTCATACGCCTCCCCGTCATTCTTTCTCTAGGCACCATTCTGAGACAAAGAGACCCCAGAGTTCACTGTGTGTGTGTGTGTGTGTGTGTTTAATTGAAAACAATGGGTTTTACCCCTTTGACCCTAAAGATATTTTATGGCTTCAGCTCCAGAGCAGCCCAAGGCTTGGGACCCTGGAGCTAAAATTCACTGCATCTTGAGACCCAAAGATTGTTTAAAAAGCACACAGTAGTAGTTCATCACTTTTGGGTCCAGAAGACCTCCTCTCTGCCCCAAACAGTGTGGAGATGCTGCTGATCATAAATCCAGCAGGAGAAACCTGGTCCGTCCAAAGCCCTCTCCCAGCCAGGGTCCACTCCTTGCAGTGTCTAATCTGTGACCAGAGGGTTTGGGGTTCTTAGTAGCTACAAGGAAGCTCCCTACCCAGCAGCTCCAAGGGAGGGTACTTGAAGATGGGAAGGAAGGCCCGGTAGCTGTTTTCATGCTTTGTCCCTGCAGAGAGAAGAGAGGCCCACGTTAGTGTTGGGTGCAAGCCTTTCCACATGGGAATGAAGCTCTGCTTTCATGATGGGGACCCCCCAGTGCTCGGGGAGCATTGCACCCTTTCTGATTTGGAGCCCAAAGCTGCATCAGGCCTGAGGAGAGCTCACCAAGGTTTGCCGAGGGTCTCCCTAATTCTGTGTGAAGCAGCCACTGCGGTTCAGAGGGTATGATCCCCTGAGGAAAGCAGAGCACTGTTTGGGGCATTTGTGGAGTTGTCTGTCCAGTGCCATTTATTTGCCGGCAATCAGACGATACTCAGAGACCCTGATCTGTGTCCAAGGTGGCCCTTTTTGGTCCAGCTGTAGGACTCCTACTTCTGGAGTCTGGGCTACTGGCAGACACAAGGGTCACTTTATGGGAGAGCACTCTCATTCAGTTCAATCAGGTGCATGCTTTCATAGATGTCTGAATGCACTCAGATGAGTCTTGGATCTCTCTGCAACACTGGCTAAATTCCTTGGGAAAACCAGTTAATACTCCATGCTGCTTCTTACCTTGAAGTATCTTTTTGTGTAGTGCTTTTCACCACAGTTGAGAGGGAAGCTAGCAGAACAATGGCAAAGTAATTGCTAAGGCCCACACTTATTTAACTCTTCCCCCACACCTGCTGAACAGATCAAGCAGGTCAACCTAAATGATAATAATTAAAAAATGCAGTGGGGAAGAGCCATAACCCTGCCGACAGGAATCTGCCAGCAAGGCTAACTTGTGTTTGGTGTTGTGCTTTGTTTATTAAAACATTTTTATAACCAACTTTTCTGTCAAACTGGTCTCAAGGCACCTTCGAGATCAATGTGAAATGATCAATAAAAACAATTTAAACAATAGAGCACAGCTCTCACCGTACTGCCAAGTGGAACAGCTCCCCGTTCAGGAGAGAGAATGCAATTGTGTGCTTTTCCCCTTAAAGAAAGACTCCTGGCCCAAATCCTGTGGCTTCAAGGATGCCTGTGTAGAGGCAATGACATCACTGATGGGATGTGGGGGGAGAGAGAGATTTTCCAGAATTAAAGGATTCCTCCTTCTGTCCTGCAGATCCTGTGATGGTATCTGGTGTGTCACTCTGAGCAAACCAGGGAAGCCTCAGGAATGGCCAGAAGGAGGGTTGAATTTCTTCCCTTGCTGAGGGTGAGATCCGGGTGGAGGGTGGGCAAGGAAGGGAGGCCCCCCCCTCTAAGGACAGCAGGGAGTCAACAGACGGGATGACATGCCTTCTGATGGTCCTGGGGGAGGAAAGAGGAGGGCCGTCTTGCTGCCTTGAGAGTGACCGCGCTGTTCCCACCACCAAGCCACACACACATCCTGCTAGTCCTTGTGCAAAGATATTTATGTAGCTTACATAGTTCATAACGCAGCTTATGATGGGTTGTAGGGGTGGGGAGAGGGGGCCCTGTGCTGCCTTCTTGTGGGGTGGGAGAGGAAATCCCACCTGGTGTGCCCAACCTTGACCCAGGAAGCTCCCTTTTCTGCTACGGGCCAAGGAGCCCGTCCTGAGATGGCTTCCACCTACCTGGGGCGCCCCGCTCCACCTTACAGATGTAGTAGGTCCCCCTGGGCGTGAGGAACTTGCTGGCACTGTCTTCTGGGAACTTGACCAAGAAGAGCAGCTTCAGGGTCCCGTTCTCTTCACATAAGTCGATGGGGTCTGGGAAAGGAGGAGCAGCAGAGAGGAGGTGGTGGTGGTGGGGATGCTCCTTGCCTTTTGGTACCTGAGTTCCTACCTACCTCCTCCAACCCTCATTGTCTTGTCCAGGCTCCGAAGTGAAGCCAGGTCAGGCCCAGAAATTATTTGGATGGGAGGCCATCAGGAAACATTAGCGGCCTCCAGGGTCTGCTAGGGGGAAAAAATCCGATAGAAGGCATTGTTGCCAGCCATGATTTCAGTGATCACCACCAAGACCACCACCACCACCTTTGAACTGCAAACTGGAAGGGAATATGGGGGTCATCAAGCCGAGCCCCTTCCAAGCAGCCCCAGTGGGGAATCAAACTCCCAAACTCAGGCTCTGCGGCCAGGGAACCACTGAGGTCTCCAGCCGATGGAGGGGAAGCAGACTAAGAGCATTGACTCTGTGTGTGCGTCCAGTTCTCCCGCCTTGGCAATGCCTGAATTGGGCTCTAGAAACGTGGAGAAGGTCATCCAGCCCTACCCACTGCTAGTGCAGGGACACATTGCTGAAATAAGCCTGAGATGCCTCCTTAGGCTATCCCACCTCTGCTTAAAAGCCTTCAACAAAAGAGAGTGAACCAACCTCTGAGTCCATTGTGCTGTTGGAACAGCTTTTGCCATTAGAAAATTCTTCCTAATGTTCAGTCCCAGTGTCTTTTCTTTCAGTTGAACCCAATTGCAAGAAGGAAACAGTGTGGAATGTATAATTCTTTTGCATTAATTGTGTCCAGTAACTATAAGTCTTCATGTGAGGTTGTAAACCTTGCCCCTGGATGTTGCGTGCCATGGGTGCCCTGCCTTGTCTCCCCAGAGAAGATAGGACTCTTTCACCCCCTGTACCAGCTTCCTGCACCAGCTCTCTACCTATTCTGGGAATTACAACATAGAATAGGTAGAGAGCTGGTACAGGAACACCTGGAAACATTAAATGAATTTAAGTCTCCGGGGCCAGATGAATTACACCCAAGGATATTAAAAGAACTGGCGGAAGTAATTTCAGAACCATTGGCAATAATATTTGAGAAGTCCTGGAGAACAGGGGAAGTCCTCATCGACTGGAGGAGGGCTAATGTTGTCCCCATCTTCAAAAAGGGGAAAAAAGAGGACCCAAATAATTACCGCCCAGTCAGCTTGACTTCAATTCCTGGAAAGATCCTAGAGAAGATTATTAAACAGGCAGTCTGCAAATATTTACCAAACAATGCTGTCATTACAAGAAGTCAACACGGGTTTCTTAAAAACAAGTCATGCCAGACTAATTTGATCTCTTTCTTTGATAGAATTGCAGGCCTAGTGGATGAGGGGAATGCTGTGGATATTGTTTATCTGGACTTTAGTAAGGCCTTTGATAAGGTTCCCCATGGTATTCTTGCTAAGAAGTTAGTAGAAAGTGGGATAGATAGTGCTACTGTTAGGTGGATTTGTAATCGGTTGACTAATCGCACCCAAAGGGTGACCATAAATGGCCTCTCTTCAGCTTGGAGATACGTGACCAGTGGGGTGCCCCAGGGTTCTGTTCTGGGTCCAGTGCTGTTCAATATCTTTATTAATGACTTGGAGGAAGGAATAGAGAGTATGCTAATTAAATTTGCAAATGATACCAAATTGGGAGGGGCTGCAAATTCCCTAGAGGATAGGATGAAAATCCAAAAAGACCTTGACAGACTAGAGTGCTGGGCCAAAGCTAACGAAATGGATTTCAACAGAGGAAAATGTAGGGTACTACATTTAGGTAAAAAAAATGAATTGTACAAATATAAGATGGGGGATACTTGGCTGGAGGATAGTACCTGTGAAAGGGATCTGGGAGTCTTGGTGGATCACAAATTGAACATGAGTCAGCAGTGTGATGCAGCGGCCAGGAAAGCCAATTCGATTCTTGGTTGTATCAACAGAACCATAGTGTCTAGATCAAGGGAAGTGATAGTACCACTCTATTCTGCTCTTGTCAGACCCCACCTGGAGTATTGTGTCCAGTTCTGTGCGCCTCAATTTAAAAAGGATGCTGACAACCTCAAGCGGGTGCAGAGGAGGGCTACCAGGATGGTTGAGGGTCTGGAGGAAATGTCTTATGAGGAACGGCTTAGGGAACTGGGAATGTTTAGCCTCTCTAAAAGAAGACTGAGAGGGGATATGATAGCTATGTTTAAATATTTGAAAGGATGTCATATTGAAGAGGGAACTGGTTTGTTTTCCATGGCTTCAGAGACTAGGACTCGGGGCAGTGGTTTCAAACTACAGGAAAAGAGATTCCATTTGAACATTAGGAAGAACTTCATGACAGTTAGAGCTATTTGGCAGTGGAATATGCTGCCGCGGAGGGTGGTTGAGTCTCCTTCTTTGGAGGTTTTTAAGCAGAGGCTGGATGGCCATCTGTCGGAATTATTGTGATGGGGGTTCCTGCATGGGAGGAGGTTGGACTAGATGGCCCTTGAGGTCTCTTCCAACTCTATGATTCTATGATTCTATGATTCTATGATTCAGAATCCTACCCTGTGTTGGGCACCTCTTCTTTTGGGGTGGTGGTGGTGGTGGTGGGGGTGGTGGTGGTGGTGGGGGTGGTGGGTGGTGGGGGGGGGGGTGGGGGGGTGGGGGGGTGGGGGGTGGTGGGGTGGTGGGGTGGTGGGGTGGGGGGGGGGGTGGGGGGGTGGGGGGGGTGGGGGGGGGGGGGGGGGGGGGGTGGGGGGGTGGTGGTGGGGGTGGTGGTGGTGGTGGTGGTGGTGGTGGTGGGTGCTGCCGCATCCCTAACTCAACTCACCTGTCCTCTGCAGCCCCACCCTGTCGCGCAAGTAATGCATTAGGAGTAAAGCGGAGCAGTTGATGTTGGCCAGAAACTGCCGGTTGTCTGCAAGAAGAAGGACCGAGACGGCGGCTGGGAGACCTGTGCTCCACGCCAGCGCTGGAGGCGTTTCCTCTGACGCTGCAGTCCATCCCCCCAAAGGCAGGGGATCTTGTCTGATTGTGAAAGCTCGGCAGGGTCAGCCATCTTTAGGGCTTGGAAGGGAGCATATGCGCGCTCACACACACACAGACACCTCACCTTACCTCCATATTTTACTGTGATAAACATGCCCTAACAATCAGCTAGAGGGACACCGCGCCCCTGCCCGCTGGACTTCCCCAGAGTCATCCATTGTGACATCTTCTTAGAACTTCACCATGGAACACGCCACCTGTGACGCTCAGGTTTCTGCTGGCATCCTCACCTGCTTCCTGCCTCTGAACAGACCCAGGAAGGTCCCGAGAACCAGCCCCCTCACTCCTCAAATAGCTTTGACGCCAGAAGACAGTGAGTGGCCCAAGAGCCGGCATTCTCATGGAGGAAAGGCTTGGTGGTGGAACCAAGACACCATCCCTTGTTGTCAGGGGTCACATTGATTTCTTTCCCACCCCCCACCCCATTCCACCCCCCAGTGAACCTAAGGTACATGGCTGTTCTCCCACCCACTTGGAGCCTCGGGGCAAGCAACTCTGGCTCAGTGCAGATTTGAGTCCCACCTAGCCCCGGCAGACGTCTTCCCATCGGTGATTCCTGCCTTCTTTCCCTCTCTAACCCTGGGCTGAGGAAATACATGGGATGCAGGATGAGGAAGAGGTGTCCAGAGGCAGAAACTGGGAGTCAAAGATATCCTTATTTATTTGTTGAATTTCTAGCCTGTCCATCTACCAGCAAGCTGCTACTCTAGGTAGTTGACAACATAAAAGCACCTTATCAAGGCATTATTCAAGGGTGTCGTGCCATTATTGGAGAGGGATGCAGATGCGGCAGAGCCCAGCCAACAAGGGACACACACATGCCCCCCAGTCCATCAGGTGAAAATCTTGGGAGCCAAGGCTGCAGGAGAGAGACGTACCAGAGGAAGATATGGGCTGGAGAAAGACGGGTGTTTTGTGATCCTCTCTTGTGAACTGATGGAGCCAACGGAGGGGCTCATGGAGATGCCCCAGGGAAGAGGCACGGGGACCCCGAGAGGCAGTAGCCTCAGGGCATAGCTCACCCCAGATCCTCCCAGCTGTGTGAGAAGCACCGCTGCAAACCGCGCAGCGCAGCGGCCCCTACACGATGTTGGCTGGGGAAACGGAGCCAACTGAGAGGCCAGCCCCCCCGGCATCCAGGCTGATGGGCAAATAGCCCCCGCCAGGAAAAAGCTCGCTGACCCGGCAGATGCTTTCCCGATAGCTGGGCTTGAAAGTCTCCGTGGTGTCCTTCGAGACCCCGGCCCACTCCTGCAGAACACAAAAAACACAAGGTCAGGAGGACTGATGCACGCACACACCCGGCCTGGTTCGGCCCTGCCCAGCTGGCTGTTGTGTGCTTTCCTCTCTGCCCTGCCCCCCTCCCTTCTGCCAGAACAGGGGTTCTCAACCTGTGGGTCCCCAGATGTTCCTGGACTGCAATTCCCACAAGCCTCCACCACTCGCTGTGCTGGAAGGGATTTCCAGGAGTTGCAGTTCAGGAACATCTGGTGACCTACAGGTTGAGAACCACTGTGTCAGAAGAACCCGGATGGGAAATGGCCTGAAAGGAGAACCAGGGAACAATCCTTCCAGAGGGCCACCTACAGGCCGGAGGGCTCTCGGAGTGGTGACGGCGTCTTCCACAAGGCACGCCCTGGGTTAACACAAGGGAAGGATATTTCCCAGGTGTTGCCATTGCTGAGAAAAGGCCTTCCCAAAGAGTAGAATGTGTGCATCTATTGAGTGAAGAACTACAACACCCAGCACCCACCCACCCCCCAGCCAACAATGAAGGGGAGCTTGTCTGGGGCAGGCATAAAGGTGGTCTTACCACTGGGTCGAAACCACCTTATTCTTCCAGGGATTTTTAAAGAACGGCTCTTGGCACTTTTGGATCTGGTTACTTCTGTGCTGCTGTCAGCTTTTCGTGGAGTCTCAGACGCTGAAATTGTTTTTTTTTTTTTCCCTGGTTTTTAACTTGGCTCTACATTCTGCATCTTTGCAAAGCTGACATATTCTAACATTTTGCATTTTGTTGTTTTTTTAAAAAAAATGCTGGACAGCATACAGAGCACTTTCGTCAGCAAATGGTTTAAAATTGGAGCAAATTAATAAAAGGACCCCGTGAGCATTTGGCCTCCTCTCGCTTCCCACAGGGCTGGACCCAGAGGCCCTGTTGCCCCACTCCTGTGCAGCCCAGTGGGGCAAGAGCCCTCCCTAAGGGACCCTTCCAGCAGAGACGGCCTAGAGATGCTAAGACACTCACTGAGAAATTCCCGTGGTAGGTGGTGAAGAGGTCTTCGAAGTTCTTGCCAGGGTTTGGGATAGTGGGTAGCAGGACCAGCCGCACCCTGCCAGGAAGGAAACACCCTGCCAGTGAGACTTCTGGCATTCCTTCCTTGCTTTTGCGGTTCTCTCCTGTGGTCCTCAGAATCCTCCCTGAACATTATCATTCTACAAACTTCAAAACACAAACAGTGTCTCCCAAAACTCCCCAGCCAGCAACACTGGTAGCCCCCTCCCCACCCCTGAAAAAAAAAACCCTTTCCAAAGCTCTGTGTAGAGGCTGAGGGTGAGATAAGATGGGACTCTCAGTCACGTTTTGGACCGTGGCACGGTCCAGTGTGTGAGCTCTTTCCCAGCAACTGCACGACACCTGTGAGATTGCAAAGCAGCCCAACCCAGATCCGTGCTCAAGTTGCACCTTTATGGTTCTTCTTTTTTAGGGCAGGGGGCTGGAGTAATTCATTTACACCCGCCGGTGCGGGCTGGTCAGTGGAAGGATAAATGAGATTGGCGTTCAGTCTGTCGCGTGGAAAAAGTGACATCATCGTGTGCTGAAAAATCATTCAGGCTTAACTGCTTTCCTTCGCTGCCAACAGTGGCCTTGTTGCTGTGCTGCCACCAGTTTGGGGCCTGTGTGTGCGCGCGCGCACGTAGATGTGTATGTTGTGATCAGCAGTGCCTGGTCTGCAACCAGACCACCTTTTCCAGATCACCATCCCATGCAGCTACTTTCCACGGTTGGATGTTAAAAAGGGTTCCCATGTTGGCAGAAGTAATTGGGGGCATCTCGTATCCCTGACAAACGTTGTCCTGGTCAAGGGACAATTTTTCAGGTCCCTCCATCGTTCTGGTCAAGACAGGGCCTTGGACCCAAGGGACGGCATGGCCCAGGCTCTTGGACAAAAAGAGTGGGCTAGAGGAGGGTCCTTTTTAGTCCTCAGTGGCTGACACTGGCCCACCCAAACACACCCAATCTCCTCTGGGGTTAGAAGCCAGGCAGAGATGGGCCTGGCCAGTCTTGGGTTGAGGGGCCACCAGGAGAATATAAGGGACCTCCAGGTGGGTCTGAGAAAGAACTGAAACCTCAGAGATCAGAATGAGGTCTCAGAATGTAGCAAAATGCAAATAATCTCAGGTGAGATTATTTACTTGTTTCTACATACTGAGACTTCACCTCTCCTTCTGATTTCTGATACTGTAGAAGAACGCACCAGTTTGGTGAACCACTGCCGCCACCAGTCAGAGCTGGCTTTATTAGGCTAGAGTTAGATGGACACCCAGGGTCTGATTCAGGAAAAGGCAGCTTCCCAACACTCTCCTGTCTCAGGATGTTGTCTGCCTGTGAGCTCTCTCTCTCTCTCTCTCTCTCTCTCTCTCTCTCTCTCTCTCTCTCTCTCTCTCTCTCTCTCTCCTCCTGGGAGCTCTTCTGATGCAGGACGGGGCCCCTGAAAAAAGACACATGGCCACCTTACTCCCACTCCCACCCCCAGCAGGTCTCCATCTGCTTGCTCACTCACCTCTCCATGTGCAGCAGGATGAAAACAAGCAGCCCCAGGAGGAAGAGGGAGGCCAGGGCAAGGCAGACCTGGAGCATGAGCGGCATGGAGGGTGTCGATTCTGCAAGGAGGGAAGCACAGTCAGCCCACGTGGGGGGAGGGGTTGGAAACCCTGTCCCAGCCCTGTGACACTCGAGTAGCCGGTGGGCGCTCCAACAGAGGGGTGCACAGCAATTTTAGGGTAGCCATGCACAGTTCAAGACAAACACATTCAACATGATACTTCAGTATCAAGAGATGGAGAAACTCAGCTCGCGGCTGAGGACAGACCCTATATAGCAACAGATCTCTTCACCACCACCCCTCCAAGGAAACAGGTTTTAACCTGCTGCGATTTGCAGTTGATCCAATTGGGATTCCCCAGGTGATAATTTTCTGGTGTTGGCAGGAGCCGAGTGCTCCATGGGCAGAAGCTACCTTAAGGTGCTAACAAGGTGTTAATTGGCAATGCCCACCTTTTAAAAAATTTAGCTCTCCTACAAAATTTAGTTCTCACATGACATGCCTTAGTGATAATGTATTCCACCACTGGGTTGAAACCTTTTTAAATAAAACAAACAAACAAACAAACAAACAAACAAACAAACAAATGTGCTGTGTGGAGACAATGGTTGCTGACAGCCCTGCAAGTGCCCCTTTGTATAAGATCGGGGGAACCCACTGGGGGTCAAAAAAAAGACAGTGAGGTCGAACCAATCGGAACAAATATAAAGCACCCCTGCTGCCATGGGGAGAAAAAGATGATTTCCCTGCTCAAAAAAGAGACAATTCCACCATTGGATTGAGCTTCACATTATATAGTCACTGGTTTCAATCTGAATTCATCTATGCCCAACCAATGTTATTTATTTATTTCTAATTAATTTGTTTTGTACCTATTTCAGTGCCTGTTTGGAAAGGACCCAAAGCAGCTCCCAACACTGAAGGTCAATATACAAATTGGGTGACAATGAGTGTGTAAGAATTATGGAACAAATGCCCGAGTCACTTTTTTGCACCTTGATCCAGAGGGTGGATCTCAAGATTTCTTCTTCTTCTTCTTCTTCTTCTTCTTCTTCTTCTTCTTCTTCTTCTTCTTCTTCTTCTTCTTCTTCTTCTTCTTCTTCTTCTTCTTCTTCTTCTTCTTCTTCTTCTTCTTTGCTTCTGCTTCTACTTCTGCTTCTTCTGCTTCTTCTGCTTCTTCTGCTTCTTCTTCTGCTTCTTCTAAAACCCACTGAAATATGGAGAGGACACCCAAAGCCCGATCTTTGCCCACCCCTTGTTTAAGAGTTTTCAGTGCTCACCAGTTCAGGGCCCAGGACCCTTCTCTCTTATCCTCAGCATCCTGCCCTTTGCTTGGACTGTAGAACCTGTTTCCATCTTGGAGAAGAACTTACAGGTTCCAAACACCAAAGGCCGTTGATGAAAGAATTCTGGGCAATGTCAACCACCTCCCTGCACCCAACCAAGTCCCCAAGTTCTGGAAGATGCAGGTGGCCCGTTGGCCTGTTGGCCTGCCACTACTTTGCTTTTTCATAGTCCACATTGTCTTGCATACCTTTGCCCCAATAGATGGGGCCTCCTGCGTCACTCCAAAGGTCTGCGCCCCCACACGTGGTTTTTAGTTTACTGCGGACATAGAAGGTATATCGCTTCTCTGGATCCATGCTGACTACATTGAACTTCATCTCTTCTGTTTCCTGTTTCTAGAAGGATGGCAGGAAAAAAATGATTTAAGTATGCACAGGAGTTGCAGTCTAGGAACATCTGGGGACCCACAGGTTGAGATCCACTGATCTAGATATTACAGAATTCCTATAATGGAGAAAGCTACAATACATTGGCTATGAAATGAGAATGGAAAAGTACAGTATCTTGTTTTTCCATTTATAAGACACCCCCATGTATAAACCACCCCCCTTTCCCAAACCAAAATGACAGTTTCGCAACCACACGGTTCTCTCCTCGGCTGGCTTCCATCTCTAAGAGGAACCTCAATTTTTAGTCGAACAATTTTAGACATAAATACAGTCTTATACACAGAAAAATACTGTACATATTGCCAGGGGTGCTCATTTGGGGTAAAATAAATGGGGAAAGAGGGCTAGGAAATGCTGATGCCTTTACCGTCCAGCTTGTGTCCTTGTTGCTCCGGTACTGGACAGCGTGTTCCAGGCAGCGTCCCTTCTTGTACGTTGTGTTCCAGTGCAACTGCAGTTGGTTGTTCTCAAGGGTCTTGACAGAGAGGTTGAAGGGTGCTCCGACTTTTACTAAAGGAGGAAAAATAAAGAAGAAGCCAAGAGGGAGCCAGAGCCTCCAGCGTGCTGCCCACCTCTGACGTGGAGCAATCCTACCAAGTCTCGGAAACAGCTCTGCTTTGGCGCTACGACTCCCCAACCGGCCCTGCCTGCCTTTCTGGGAGTGGCAGTCTGAAAGGGCTACCTTTCTAAGCATGTAAAGGGAGTGAACTGTGGCTGGCAAAAATTCGAGGCATGCACTGGTCCAGGGGCAAAAAATTGAGGCATGCACTGGTCCAGGGGTCACCTGGTCTTGCCCCGACACAGCCAGGCCAGTCAGGTCCTTGGCCAAGGGTAATTTTTCATTTTAGTTTCTTTTGCCTGCTGCCTTCCCCATGGCTTGCAAGCTGCACAAAACCACGGTCTCTCTCCAGCCCCCATGAGAGCCAACACCTTACTCTACAGCAAGCATCTCAAATAGACACACCCGCCCTCCCACTCAAGTCTGTGGAGCAGGGCCGGTCAAAGTGCTACGCTCCCCAGATGGTGTTGCAGGATAACTCTTGGGGAACTTGAGCCAGGACAGTCAATGGCCATAAACACAACGGGAGGGCTGTAGGTTGCCCACCCTTGGCTATGTTGGGGGGTCTCTGCATCATGGGAATGGGTGGGATCCCAGAAGGCAAAAGGGGGGGGCATGCAGGTTGGGTTCTGAGCTTCAGCAGGGTGGGGAGGGGTGTTTGACCAACACCCCTTCTGCATTCTGGTGCTTCCTCTTATAGTGGTACCAAAAAATACATGGGGGGATGCAAGAAGGAGACACCCCTACCTCGGCTTATCAGGAGCATGGAAGTGCTGTAACTGGTGTTGGTGTGACTTGAGTTGATAGAAACATGGAAGTCAATAAACAGATTATCATTGGTCAGGGTGAAGTTTAACCAACATCCCACTGGGATCCCATCTCTTTGGAGGTAGTTCTTGCATTCTTCCGGATCCTCAGCATCAAACCTGCATCAAAAGGGAGTACAGGTGAACCCTTCCAAGGCCTCTGGAAAACTGCACTGCAGGGCCTGAGCTAGCTGGACAGCCCCATGCGAGACAGGTCTAGCCCTCTTGGAAATACTGTATACATAGCACTGTGGATCCCGAAGTGACGACCAAACCTCTCTCAAGAGGAGGAAGTCAAAGAAAGGAACCCAACATTTCTCCGTGGTGGGTGTTCTGCAGCAACCAGAGAGGAAAAAAGGATTTTGACATTTCAGCTTTTCCCACTCCAACCATGCTAAGAGGAGGGATGCCCCATCAGCCGTTCCGCTAACATCATCTCAAATACAGCATTTTTCCATGTACTGTATAAGACTGTATTTTGTTAGACTAAAATTTGAGGGTTGTCTTATACATGGAGTAATCTGAGGAGAGAACCATGCAGTTGCAAAATTGTAATTTTGGGTTGGAAAAGTGGAGGTCGTCTTATACACAGGGGTGTCTTATAGGTGGGAAAATACAGTACATGGAAGGATCCTGAGGCACCATCCAAGGACTGGTTTATTCTAGTACTTCTTCAGTGTATGTCCCACCCTTTCTCCAAGGAACTCGAGATGGCTCGGATGACTCTCCCCTCCTCCCCCCATCATCCTAACCACAACTCCACTGTCCAGCCCAAGAGAGTGTAGCTGGCTCATGGTCATCCTGTGAGTTTCATGGCTGCGAGGGGCTTTGCTTCTCCCGGGACCCACGTCCAGCCCTCTAGCCGCTACAGCACATTGATGGGGAAGTCCCAGACAGGGAACCCCCCTCAAAAAGTCTCTTTTGGGGCTGCCCCAAAAGAAGGAGAGGCTCCTAGCAAAAGGCAGCATGAAAAAGACTCTCTCTCTCTCTCTCTCTCTCTCTCTCTCTCTCTCAAACAGCACATACCAGGAGTAGAATGAGTAGGAGGCCATTGGTTTTTGCTTGCTTCCCCAATCACAGATGATGTAATCCTCACTGAAGACAATGCAGTCCACTGCAGGAGAACAAAGAATAGTCTCTGAATTCCTCACTCTCTTGGATGATTTTCAGGCTCTACTCAAAATCCCTTGCCTCCCTTCCAAGAGCAAGACTGGAAGCACTTCCCCACCACCATCACATGCACAATGTTTCTGCAATTTGTGCAAAATGTCTGTCCAGCCCTGTGTGCCACTGCCACCCTTTCCCTTTAAGAAGTAGGCGCAGAGAGACAGAGCCAGGCTGCTTGTTAAAAAGGAGATGGGCACAACCCTGTGTTGTCACTGCTGGCATTGTTTGCTGCAAGGACAGGGAAGGAGCTCAAACAGAGCTGGTCCTTCTCCTGCCCGCCTGTGCTCTAAGAAGGGGAAGAGGAAAAGGGGTCAGGATTACCTTGTGGTGCTGAGCGGCCAGCACTTGTCTCCCGAGGGCCCGAGCACAGCAGGAGAAGGAGCACTGGCCACATCCTGGGCTTCTGAGAAGCACCCATGGCAGCCCTACAAGCAGCACGAGCAGCAAGGCCCCAACAGGCGGACAGGTGCTGACGCTGA
Organism: Phrynocephalus guinanensis; assembly: GCA_037367245.1. Taxonomy (NCBI): domain Eukaryota; kingdom Metazoa; phylum Chordata; class Lepidosauria; order Squamata; family Agamidae; genus Phrynocephalus; species Phrynocephalus guinanensis. The sequence goes on from CM074748.1 coordinate 23,791,710, forward strand.
CGCTGCTGCTGCTGCTGCTGCTGCCGCTGCCGGGTGCAAAGAGTAGCAGGAGGGATGTGGGTTTGAAGCGATGGGCCGCTGATACAGAGCTTCCGCCTGCTACAGCTTCCTGTGGAAAACCCCCCACCCCGTGACAAAGGTCTTGAGTGGGAAGAGGAGACGGGGCATCAATACCCAGAGCTGCCTAAGGGGCTGCAGAGGGAAAGGTCTGCCTTGGGTGGGTTTCTGGCTGCCAGGGTGGCAACCTGCTGATGAGTCTTGCTTGCCTGCCTGCATTCTCTGTGTGTGTGGGGGGGGGGGGTTAGGCAGGATGTGCCATCACTTGCTTCTGTGCCTGTTAAGGATGATGATGATGATGATGATGATGATGATGATTGATGATGATGATGATGATGATGATGATGATGATGATGATGATGATGATGACAGCATATGCCGGTCATGTCTCCTGCAAAGCCTGTGCCCTCCAATGGGTGGCGAGGAAGGTTGATCTCCGCTACCCAGAGAAGGGGGGGGTGGGGAGCGCAAGGGTATCCCCGAGGGTGGCTCGGGGCCCAGCAGGGCTCTAGCAGCCCATCATCCTTTCCCACTCTGTATCAAAGCAGTAGCCCATGAGAAGCCAACAAGAAGGGCATCCTGGCACCCTCTCGCCTCCGGTCCGGGAGTGGACACCTGGACATTTGTTGACAAGGACACACAGCAGGCAGGGAGTTGCACCCCAGTCCTCTTTTCAAGGCAACCAGTTTGGCTCCTGGCATTCTCACCCTCCAAGAGACCAGCCTCCCCAGGGTCCGGGCCAGTCCCTCCCTCCAATAAATTGCCCTATTCATCTCCCCCGACCCTCCCCCAATCCAGTATTCCTCTTAAAAATTGGCACTCTATGTTCTGTGGTCGGTGAGCTCCCCTCCCCCAATTATTTTCCAGGGGGCCCCTTTCAGCCACAACCAGTCTGGCACCCAAACTCATCATGACCATCATGTTGTCCTTGGTGCCATTTATATAATAACCTGGGGTAATTTAACGACCTACCATTGTTATTGTTGACAGAGCAAAACTTCCTAGGAAAGGAGTCTTGAAAGTCACTGCTAGGTGTGAATGCCAGCCTCTTTATTTTTCTGTAAATTAAGAATTGTGTTGTCTCTGCCGTTGCTCTTCTGCAGCTACGAACCACTGCCCTTTTTTTTGCAGTGCAAAGCGTGGATGGAAAGTATCTGAATATCAGACAGAAGTCATTACTTAGCGTGAACTTCCCACCATCATCCATTTGCAGCTTCTGCCCAAGAACCAACCAGCCACTGACTTTTTATTTTGGGGCCATGGATACACGTGCAAAAAAGAGCCATGCAATCTCACACTTAAGAGCCTTTTCACACCACCCCTAAGATCCGCTGGCCACTTAAATTCGGACCAGAGATCTGAGGGGTTTGTTGCTGTTCCTGCGTTCCCACCCCCTCCGCACTCCTGGCTGCTGGCTGCGTGAGGGGAGGGAGAAAAAACAGGAAGAAAAGAGACGTGGCTCACCTCCGTTCTGCCTCTCGCTCTTGCCGCGGCAACATTCCAGTCTCTTAAGGGGCGGGAGCCAAAAAAACAACAAACAGAAGCGAGGAGAGCCCCGCACTCACTATCGTTACACCGCATCAAAGAATTTTCACCTCCAGAGAGCAGGTACTTGAAAGGTGCGCTGGGACGCGCTAAAGTGGGTGTGGTCGCACTTAATTTCCTGTAAACTCCGGAGCTGGTGGGGAAACATTTTTAAGCTCCGGAGCTGGGAGCCATTTGCGGCAGAGTTTAGGGGTCGTGTATAAACGCCCAGAGTCTGAGGAAGTGGACTTAAACTGTGGGGGACACAAAGAAAAAACAAGTATGTGTGTGTGAATTGGGAGCAGACATGTGTCTGCGAAGGCAGGCCCGCACCCGCTCCTACGAGCACACATCAATTAGGCAAGGACAAAATTAGACCCCCACATCCGGCTGCAATCCTTGACATCGTCACACTCACAAGCACAATGCAAAAAACCTGGTCCGTATCAGCCCAGCCGTTCCCCAAAAAGAAATGGCTGAGAAGCTCCGGTTTCTTTCCCTACAAGCGAACAGGCTTGGTAACAAAGGTTAGGGGTGATTGACAGCGGATTTGATACTTTTCCCCTGGACATGTGCCCCCCCCCAGCCTCATGAAAGTAAGGGGAATGGGGCAACCTCTTGCTCCCCAGTAGACCAGACCTTGGCACACTTGGGGGGGGATGGGGAATCATCTCATATTAACCCCTTTTTATCACTGCATCGTTCTCTGCACAGCCAAAAAGGCACGAAGTTTTTTCTTTTTCCCTTTTTTTCCTTCTTCCTCGCCTTTCTCTCTCTCTCTCTCTCTCTCTCTCTCTCTCTCTCTCTTGCCCAAATAAAGGTTCCTCCACCTCTCCCCTCTGTGTCCTTCCGCTCCCTGCCTTCCAGTAATATCCCCGAGGGAGTTACATTTATAGGAATGAGGACAGGCTAGGAAAAGATACATTTTGGAGGGAACAATTACAAGCAATCACAAAGCTGCCTTTTGGCGGAAACCAATAGGATTGAGGATCCAAATGCAGCAACTAGAAATAACCAATAGGCCTGTTCCCTTTGGGCAGGGCCGTCTTAAGCATATGTGGAGCCGTGGTTCGAAGATCCCTCTGGCGCCCCCCCCCCCCCGTTTCACAGAGCTGTCTACCTTCCTTTTTAAGGGAGCTAACGCGACACTTAAATAAGGCTCCAGTTTACATAGAAAAAAACAGAAGAACCCTCCAGCCCGAGCAACTCTTTTCACCTGGGGTTGGAGCAAAAGCACTCTGCTTGTGCTCAGAGGCTGCAGTATTTTTACATCCATTTGTGTTGGCAAAAACAAGAGATGCCAAGAGGAGGCTGCTGGATTAATGCCCCGTGTTTCGGCAGCCCCTCTGCATGGTGAATTCATAGTGGCTCAGCGGTCTAGAGCACTGAAAACTGTCAGCTACAAAATCAGCAGCTCAGTAGTTCGAATCCCAGGTGCTACAGCAGCAGAGTGAGCTCCTGCTGTTAACCCCAGCTCCTGCCAAGCTAACAGTTGGAAAGCATGTCAATGCAAGAAGATAAAGAGGTACCCCCGTAAAAAGCGGGAAGGTAAAAGTGTTTCCTTGCAGCCCTTAGGCCACATGGCCACGGACTTGCACAACACTGGCTCCTCGGCTTGAATAGGGAGATGAGCACCGCTCCTAGAGTCGGACACAACTAGCACGCATGTGCGGGGGGGGGGAGCCTTTACCTTTATGAAGAAGTGATGCTAACATTAGTGGGGCGTGGGGCCTCAGCGGACTAGCAAAGTTGGCAGCTCCGCAGTTCGAATCCCGGGTGCCAAGCTGCGAGCTCCCGCTGTTAACCCCAGCTCCTGCCAACCTAACAGTTGGAAAGCATGTCAATGCAAGTAGATAAATAGGTACCAACAGTGTTTCCTTGCAGCCCTGCCGGCCACATGGCCACGGACTTGCACAACACTGTCTCTTTCGGCTTGAATAAGGAGATGAGCACGGCCCCTGGCACGGATCTGCTGGGGGAACCTTTACCTTTACCCGCCGCTCGCGCCGAGAGGGCCTCTCTCCCCCCCACCCCCCACAACCACCTCGCGTTGGGGCGCCGGCGGCGGCCACTGAGGGAGGGAGGCGGGCGGGCGGGCGAGCAAGTGAGCAACCCTCCCTTTCCGTCCCAGCCCGGGAGTCTCTCCAGGGCGCGCGCGCGCGCCTTTCCATCAACTAGAGTTACTCAGACGGAGCTCGGGGCGGCAGAGTCGCCACCTCCCCTCAAGCTCCCTCCCACCCTCTTCCCTTCCTCCTCCTTCCCTTTGCCGGCCCGGCCGCCCCTTTCCATTGGGCGCCCGCGCGCAAGAGAGAGCGCCCTCCCCGCCCCCGCCAGCTGCTCGCGCCTCCCGCCCTGAGCGGCGGCAGAAGGTGAGCCAGGCAGGCAGGCAGGCAGCGCGAGGCAGAGTTTTGGGGTTTGGGGGTTGAGGCGCCCTTGGGGTTCAGGCGCCCTGGTTCATTGAACCACAAAGGCCTATGGGAAAGTCGCCCCTGCCTTTGGGAACAGGAAAGCAGTTACTTCAACATAAGCAATTACAGATAATAGGAATACAGATCAATACACAACACCCCTCCCCCCTGGTGGGCACAGCACACGTAATCCTTAAGATATTGTGGGGTCCTGCGACTTCTAATTGATCTCCTGACTACGGGTGTTTGCAGGGGCTTGAGCAGGCAGTGTCTGTGGTGGAGAGTCTACTGTAATAGCTTCGTCTGACACGGAGGGGGTTTCAGACAACTCAGTGTCCCTGATCTGTTCCTCGGCACCATGAGGACTTGCAGGAGCAGATTCATTTGTGGAAGCCACTGGTACCTGCATTCCTGGGGCATCTCTGCTCTGGTCTTGCAGCTGTGACTCATTAATGGGGGTAGTGCACTCTCAGACTGCAATTCCCCCACTCCTGTACCCACTCTACTGAGCGCTCTGTGCCGCAGTTGGTCCACGTGCCTACGCCAGACCCTGCCATCTTCAATGATCATGTAATAAGAGACTGGCCCAGATGCTCTGGTGATCACCCCTGGCACCCACAGGGGACCTCTGGCATAATTTCTCACCCAGACCAAATCTTCAGGAGCAAAATACCTTGTAGAGTCGCTCTCTGCCAGTGGAGGTGCTCTAGCATTGCGGTTTGGCGTTTTGTCTGGGTGGACATAATCCAGCACCGTTACCAGCCTTCTACCTAGGAGCAGCTCTGCTGGCGACTTGCCCGTAGTAGTACACAGTGTCGCATGCTGCAAAAACAACATTTGGGCAATGCACGTTGACCAATCACCCTCCATCAAGCGTGCAATAGATCCTTTGGCTGTCTGCAGCATGCGCTCAGCCTTCCCATTGGAGGAGGGATGAAAAGGAGCTGAGGTGACCACTCTTATGAAATTATCAGCCAAGAATGCCCTGAATTCTTGGGATACAAAGGCTGCTCCATTGTCTGACACAATGGTCTCGGGAAACCCATGGGTTGCAAACAGCTGTCTCAACACTTTGATGACTGCAGCTGACGACATGCTGGGAACCATAGCTACCTCTAACCATTTAGAATAAGCATCAACGATAACCAAAAAAACCTTTCCTTGGAATGGCCCAGCAAAATCTAAGTGCAGCTGGCTCCAGGGAGTCCAGGTCTGCTCCCACCAGTGGACTGGTGCTCTGGCCACTTCTGGGCACACTTCCTGACATGCCTTGCACGTCCGTACCCATTGTTCAACATCTTGGTCCATCCCAGGCCACCACACATAGCACCGGGCTAGTGACTTCATCTTGACCATTCCCGGATGCCCCATGTGAAGCGTATCAAGAACCCTGTTTCTCAGTGGCGCTGGAATGATCACCCTGTCTCCTCACAGGAGACAGCCCTTATGCAGGGATAGCTCATGTTGCCTTGTTGCGTATGGTCTAAATTTTTCTTCATGCAGGCCACCTGGCCATCCCCTCCCCACCCAAGTGAGCACACGGGAGAGAGCGGTATCTTTCCTCATTCTCTCAGCTATTTCAGTGGCCGTTACAGGGAGCCCCGGGAGTGTCTCCAGCATCATCACTCGTTCCGCCGGGGCAGGATCCGCATCGCTCACACCAGGAAGGAGCAAGCGACTTAGCGCATCAGTGTGGCACAACCTTTTCCCTGGAACATGGGTCAGGGTGTACTGGAACCCATTCAGGAATATAGACCATCGTAACATCCTGGGGGAGAGAATCTGCGGCGTCTGCTTGTTCGGGTTGAACAATCCTAACAATGCCTTGTGGTCGGTTTCAAGGAAGAAGTGGCGTCCGTATATAGTCATGGAACTTTTTAATCCCTGCCACTATTGCCAGTGCCTCTTTGTCAATTTGTGCGTAGTTGCGCTCCGTTGGCGACAACGTACGAGAATAGAATGAGATGAGCTTTTCCGACCCATCCGCTTCCCTATGGCTCAGCACAGCTCCCAGCCCATACTGAGAGGCATCACATGCTGTGGGAGCCATGGTGGAGCCATATTAATAATAGGCATATGCTGTGTTAGGAACCATTTTGAAATAATAGTACCCTTCGCCATTAGGTGAAGTGAGCCTGTCACGTGCACATAAATGTATCCTTGTTATGTGATGTCATGAGACTGTTGGCAAAATGTTATTGGATAATACTATCGACGGCCATTTTGAATAGTTAATAAAGGCTGCCGATTGGGTGTGGCCGGCAGAGTCAGTTCTGAGGGGAACAGACTGAAGTTACACACCAGAGATCAAGCTGCAGTGTCCATTTTCTTTAAGAGCTCTTTATTATTTTCGCACCATTCTTTTTCTGATTTGGGCTGGTCTCCGTCAAATGGTGCCCCGTGTGAGGCAATTGTTATTTCGCTGATATTTTCGTCACTTCACCACGCCCGGCAAGGGTTACAGGCGCCACGCATCTTCGGATCCCGGTGAGTGACTTGGACATCATGGGCTCTTCCCTTTCAACTGCGCAGCAAAAATTCATAGATGACCTTTTATTCCTCTTGAAACACTATGGTCATCAGACTTCCTCTGCAGAAGTCACAGAACTTGTCAAGGACATTAATAGTTATTGTCCCTGGTTTCCTGAACAAGGCACCTTTGAACTTACATCTTGGGATAAAATTGGCCAAACCTTCTATGGCCACCCAAAGGTGTCCATCGGATCTCTCTATACTTGGTGTAAGATTCGCTCCTGTTTTGCCACATTGACTCCTCAAAACATTCTCCTCAATCAAAAATTGGAAGGTGTGGTGCCCCAAATTCTTCCTCCTGCACCACCTTTTGAGTTTCTTCCTGCCTACCCCACAGAAGTGAAACAGATAACCAAACCTCCGGATATAGTCCCTTTTGCTCCTCCAGTGGAGCCATCAAAACTCCATGGACTATATTCAGACCTAAGAAACTTATCTGCGGGGGAGATGGGCAATCTGCCGCTGGGTGCTTCAGCTTCTTCCAAACTGCCTATCGGCCACAGTTCCATTGCCTTGGCCATAGCTTCACCTATTGATGATGGTACAGAATTATTTCCTGTCATTCGCGGCCACCCCCGCCACTGATGACGCGCCTGCTGTTCCTGATCGCCACGAACATATGCATTATAAACATCTTAAGGAGTTACAGCGTAGTTGCAAAGAAAATGGAATTCATGCGCCATATACTAGGGCTATTCTTGAGTCCCTCTCTAGCATGAGATTAGTCCCTGCAGATTGGCTTCTGATAATAAAATCTCTTTTGACCCCAGCTGACGCTATGCTTTGCCGCCAAGAATGGGAGGACCTCGCCCGTCAACAGGTGCAGGTTAATGCTGCCGCACGACCTCCGGTTCCAATAACAATTGATATGTTGATGGGACAAAATGACTTTGCCCTCATTACTGCACAAACAAGATTGACAGATGCTGCCTTGGCCCAGCTTTCTGATATTGTGCTTAAAGCATGGCGCAAAATTCCATCTAAGGAAGGAATTCCGTCCCTTTCAAGTTTTGCCTCTGTGCGTCAGGGCCCTAAGGAACCATACGGGGATTTTTTAAATAGACTTATTGTTGGTCTCAGACGACAAGTTGAGAACACTGAGGCTCGTAATATACTCTTAAAACAACTTGCATTCGAGAATGCCAATCAAGACTGCAAACAGGCGCTTGCTTCTATTTATAGCAAGCCGGATACCACCGTTGGTGACATGATGAAGGTGTGTCAAAATGTCGGCACTACATCCCATAAGGCATCTGTAATGGCGGCTGCCATGATGGCGAACAATAACCAACCCTCTAATCCTGCCCAAAATATAAAAAGCTTCGGGTGTGGACATTTGGGGCATTTTCGTGCGCAGTGTTGTTCTGCGTCTGCGCAGCAGAGGCGCCTGGCTACTAAGTGTCCCATCTGTCTCAAGAGGTTTCATTGGGCCAATCAGTGTCGCTCTAGACAGAAACAGGGTGAGCTTTCCCAACCGCCAGGACAGCAGCAGCCACGTCAGCAGCAGAATTCCCCTGTGACACAGCCGAGAAACCAGAGAACGGGCCAGTTCCGGGCCCAGGCAAAGCAATAGGAACACCTGGAACCCCAAGCTTCCCCGAAGAGGAATGGGAAGATCTGGATCAGGATGAAATGGCGGATGACACGGAGGAGGTGAAGGAGAATGCTCAAGGGGACATACTGCATTTGGGTCTCTCAAGTATGGCCTCTTCAACAGGTTTTGAATGTAGCGGCACTATCATTCCACTTTTTGCTGCAGAAACTATACCGCTTTCCGTGCCTTTTATGCCAGTGCCAATCCTTACCTCTTTCAAGGGAACCCTTCCCCCCAATACTGTGGGCCTGATTCTTCCACATAAAGCAGCAGCGGCCGACGGTGTCATGGTTGTCCCTGGCAGTGTTTCATCTGGCCAACCTCAACTGTACGTATATCTTTGGACTACTACTCCTGGTGATGTCTCTGTCAAAACAGGAGATCAGGTAGCACAGCTTGTCATTGTCTCAACACCACCGCAGCCAGCTCAGCTTGAAGTGGGTGAGGCCTTTGTCTCTCCACTTGCTATGGCTGCTATCACGATCACCGCTGCTCGTCCGAGGCTTATGCTCCAAATGAATGGCAAGCCCATTGAAGGTCTTCTTGACACGGGGGCAGATGTGACTGTTATTGCTACCAAAGATTGGCTGCCGTCCTGGCCCACCCGAAAGTCAGAGACTGTGTGTGGAGTGGGGGGATTTGAAGCAGCTCAACAAAGCCTCCACCTCATAATGTTTCAATCTCTCTCTGGCCAAACAGTGACTCTCTATCCGCTGGTATGAGATGAGACTACCTTTGCTATTGCAATTGTTAAATGAACAGAAAAAGATTAGATAAGCTAAGCTGGATAATAGAGCTGCCTTTGAGTTTATGTTTACGTTTGGGTTGTGAAGCTGTTTTCAATTGTTACTAATTGCTTGTGTGTGTGTTAATCTATTGCTGTATACAGTGTATTTCTTTATTTGTGTCTGTATGCCAGGGATGGTATTTCCACATGCCTCTGGGTCAGATGTAACTAAACAATAGATATACGCCTTCTGTTAAGGAATTAAGTATCAACTATGACCTGTCATGGAAGAAGAAGAAAAAACAAAAAATAAAAACAGAGGATATGTGGGAGCCATGGTGGAGCCATATAAACAATAGGCATATGCTGTGTTAGGAACCATTTTGAAATAATAGTACCCTTCGCCATTAGGTGAAGTGAGCCTGTCACGTGCACATAAATGTATCCTTGTTATGTGATGTCATGAGACTGTTGGCAAAATGTTATTGGATAATACTATCGACGGCCATTTTGAATAGTTAATAAAGGCTGCCGATTGGGTGTGGCCGGCAGAGTCAGTTCTGAGGGGAACAGATTGAAGTTACACACCAGAGATCAAGCTGCAGTGTCCATTTTCTTCAAGAGCTCTTTATTATTTTCGCACCATTCTTTTTCTGATTGGGGCTGGTCTCCGTCACATGCCAGGACAAGAGGTTTTGACTCATCATAAAGAGCAAGGACGCTCCTGCTAGTCAGCATGCCCCTAAGATGTCAAAAGCCTTCTGCTGTGCCTGAGCCCAACGTCACACACGCTTTTTTTTAATAGTCTATGCAACGGTTCCACTATTGAAGCTTTCTGAGGTAGGAATGAATGATAAAAGTTAATAAGTCCCAGGAATGACTGTAACTCCGTCTTGTTCTGTGGGCGTGGAGCCTCAGTAATGGCTTTAATTTTAGAGTCAGTGGGGTGGATGCCTGTTGCATCAATTTTAAACTCCAAGAAATCCACAGATGGCACCCCAAAACTGCATTTTTCCTTTTTAAGCTGCAGCCCCACCTCTTTAAACTTGATTAACACAGCACGGATACACCCAACTAGTTCCTGGGGGTCTTTCCCAGCAATCAGAACATCATCAAAAAATGGCAAGACCCCTGGCAGACCCCTTAACAGGCGCTCCATTAGACCTTGAAAAATCCCTGGGGCCACACAAACTCCAAACTGTAATCTGTTTACTCTGAAAGCCCCTTTGTGTGTTACGATAGTCTGTGCTTCTGCAGATTGCGGAGTCACTGGCAGCTGCTGGTTCACTTGTGCCAGGTCAAGTTTGGCGAAAATTTTCCCCCCAGCTAGTTTTGCCAACAGCTGTGAGACGACTGGAATGGGGTATGAATTTCCCCTGAGTGCCTTGTTGTTAGTACATTTGTAGTCTGCACAAATTCTCACTTCCCCATTTGCCGTAAGGGGTGTGACGATAGGAGTCTCCCACTTAAAAGAGTCCACAGGTGAAACAACTCCCTGTTTGACCAATTTGTCCAGTTCTGCCTCAATCTTGGGTTGCAGCGCAAATGGCACTCGCCTTGGCTTGAATCGGATTGGGGCCACCTTGGGGTCCAGCTCAAAGTCATTGGAGGCCCTGTATAACAACCCAGTTTACCACTGAAGAGTTCGGCAAATTCCTGGCCTAATGCCTTGCCCAACTCTGGGGACGTTTGAACTGAGTGGAGTCCTGATATACTCAGTCCCAAGGCGGGAAACCAGTCAGTACCCAGGAGACTGGGGCAACTCCCTTTTGCAATCACCAATTTAAGCACAGCCTGTTTCTCCCGGAATTGTACCCTCACAGCACGCATTCCTAGAATGTGGATGCGGCCAGTCGTGTATGATTGCAAGGTTGCTGGGAATGGTTCCAGAGAGGGGAACTTACCCCCAGGGAAGAACCCCCTTGCAGTCTGGTCTGAGACAATGGTGAATCCCGATCCGGAATCCACCTCCATGTCGCACGGTTGACCTTCAATCTTCACTCTGACGGATGTTTTGCCTTGTGCCGGAAACTGCACGGTCTCTCCGTTGATCTCTGTGAGATAATTGCAGTCGTCCAGGAGATGAGTCATGGTGGATGATCTGTGACACATTGATCTAGGTGATCCCGTTGTTCCAGCTGCCACCGACCTACAGACCCTGGCGATGTGTCCTGTCTTTCCGCATGCCCTGCACGTAGCATCATGAAAATGGCAGCTTTTCCGCTCATGGTTTCCGCCACAGCCTGGGCAAGCGCCTCGGCGATCTTTGGGCCATGCATCAGCCTAACGCACCAACTCGACACCACGGACTGGGCTCTGGCTTGGACTAGCCTCTGGTTCATCCATGGCATGGGCAGCCTCTACCCGCAGCTTCGTGGCCTTGCAACTGGCATTGAGCTCTTCCTGCTCATAATTCTTTGTGGCGGTGGCCTCTTTCAAGGCGGAGGCAAGGGTGACATCTTCCTTTGCCACAATGCACCTTCGGGCTTTTTTGCTGCTGACCCGGCGGGCAGGGTCGTCTTCTAAGCCGGCAGGTGAGTCTTGTTCTTTCCTGCGATCCGGACTCTGAGTCAGCATGATGATCCTCTGCTTCTCAGCATTCCGGATCCCATCCTCGTTGCCAGTGTGAAAGCATGGGGTTTAGTGATTTCAGCAAGTGATTTCAGCTCTGTGACATAGTAGGCTGGAGACAGCTTCTATGGTAACAACTCTTTATTCAGGGAGAGAACAAGGCTGGGGACTGGGGCGAGGGAGCTACATTTATAGGAATGAGGACAGGCTAGGAAAAGATAGATTTTGGAGGGAACAATTACAAGCAATCACAAAGCTGCCTTTTGGTGGAAACCAATAGGATTGAGGATCCAAATGCAGGAACTAGAAATAACCAATAGGCCTGTTCCGTTTGGGAACAGGAAGGCAGTTACTTCAACATAGGAAATTACAGATAATAGGAATACAGATCAATACACAACAACAACCAGAGAGGCAGACCCGGCGCCCCTCCCCTCTTCCCTCGCTCAGCGACTCCTCCTTGTGACGCCACACGGCGGGCCTCCCAAGCCCAGCTCGACCTGTTGAACCACTCCGCTCGTCCAGCTTCCCCTGCCTCTGATTGGTCCAATCCTGCTGCAGAGCCGGGATTCGACGGAAGGAGTCGCTGTTTCCCCATAGACTCCCGTTGCCCGAGGCGACACCCGGTCGGCCTTCTCTGCCTCCCTTCGGCCTTCTCGTGCCGTCCTCGGCAGGAGGGAGGCGGGCTAAGGAAGGAGGCTGGCCAATGAGAGGAAGGGATGCCGCTGCTTCGCTATTGCTCGGCCGCCGGTGACGTCACACCCCTCCCACATTCTGTCTGTTTCTCCCTCCCTCTTCTTCCCCTCCCTCCCCCCTCCCTCCCTCCCTCCCTCCCTCCTTCTGCTGCGGTGTTCTCTTTTTCTCCCTCCGCCCTTCCCCTCCGCCCGGAGCCTTTGATTCCGGGGGCGCCCGGTTCCTCCTCCTCCTCCTCCTCCGCCGCCGCCGGAGGGAGCCGCTCGCTTCGGGAGGCTTCGGCGCCGGGCCTGCCCCGCCCTCCTTCGCCCCCCCCCCCCCCGCCCCCGCCCCCGGGCTCCTCGCCCCCGCCCCGGCGGTTCCTCCGCCGGCCCGTCGGCGGTGGCGGTGGTGGTGGTGGCTGGGCCTCCCTCCTTGCCCGCCTCCCCCCGCCCCCCACCGCGGTCCCTCCCTCCCTCCTTCCCTCTTCCTCGCCATGGCCGCCTTCGGGGTCCTGAGCTACGAGCACCGGCCTCTCAAGCGGCCCCGCCTGGGCCCCCCCGACGTCTACCCGCAGGACCCCAAGCAGAAGGAGGTGGGCCCCACCGACGGACGGACGGACGGACAGACAGACAGCAAAGAGGGGGGGGGAGGGGAGGGGAGGGGGAAGGAAAAGGAAGGGACACCTGGAGGGGGGGGAGGGCAGCCCCCCCAGGAGTGAGGGCGCCCCCTGTTTGGCTGGGGGCGAGGCCTGAGGGGGGTTGGGTGGGGTTGGTTGGTTGGTTGGTTTGCAACGACCCCCCCTTCCCCCCCCCGCAACGCCTCCCCTGCACGAGCTGTCCCGGTGCTGCAAAGGGTTTCCCCCCCCCCCGGGGGACTGGGTTAAGCCACGCCCCTTCTGCCAAGGCCCCGCCCCCTTATACGACGATAACAACCCACCACCACCACCACAAATTCCAGTGACAGCCCTCCCCCTCCCCAATACCCGCCCCCAACCGGGAACCTGTCTCTCTGCCTGGGTCCCTTCCTTTTGCCCCAGGGAGGTGTCCCAGGTGGACTCCAGGCCTTCCCCGTCTCACCGGCCTCTTTGGGGATAGACTGCCTCCGGAGAGGGAGGCTCCATCGCTCGCCATCACCCCCCCTGCCAGCTCCAGCACCCCACCCCACCCCACCCCCAGGGCCCCTTGGCTAGCCAAGAGCAGCAGGTGGTTCCACCTACCCAAGGGCAGCCAGGGATCCCCGCCTGGTAGGACCCGAGCATGTGTGTGTTGTGTTGTGTCCAACCCTTCATGACTCCACGTCCATGAAGTTTTCTTGGCAGGAACACAAGAGTGGCTTGCCAGCTCCTACTACTCCAGGTGCCTACAAGTACCTGGTATTCCCTGGTGGTCTCCCATTCAAGTACTCACCAGGGATGACCCTGCTGAGCTTCCGAAATCAGGCCAGATCAGAGGTGCTTAGGAGGGCATCTAGGCAGCCAAGGACTCAAGAGGCCTGGGTTCAAATCCCAGGGTCAGATGCAGAAACTCGCGGAGTGTATGTGCATGTGTGTGTGCCATCTGCTCCAGCCACTTCTTGAATGCCTCACCTTGGAAGCCTTTTAGGGCCGGTTTGGACTTGATGGCACAGAACAGCCGTGACAACAAGTTGAGGTGGAGTCACGGTTGAGCTCGCATCTCTGTCCAGTTATTGTTATCCTTATTTTCATGATTTGTTTTTGTTTTAAATTTCGCTCCTTTAATCTCCCTGTGGATTGTGTCAGTCCTAGAGCATGATTTTATAATAATGTTTTTTTGAAGTGTCACCCACAGTACTACTGCAGCACTAATGGGTGTGGTATATAAGTTGAACAAATAAACAAACAAGAAGAAACTACCATATCTAATACATTAGGCTTCAGAGGACCTGGCTTTCTTTGTCTTTATTTTTCTCACGGCTGTCTGGAAACGGATGTTCCTGTCCTCTGAGGGTTGTGATGGAACTGCCCAATGGGGGTGCTGGTCAAGGAACCTATTTAGCCTACTCTGTTTCCAGAAGTGGCCAGGATAGCTGCCCCCATTCTAGCCAGGTTTTTCCTCCTTTCTCGTCCAGGACGAACTCACCGCTCTCAACGTGAAGCAGGGTTTCAACAACCAACCAGCTGTCTCTGGAGACGAGCATGGCAGTGCCAAAAATGTCAACTTCAACCCCGCCAAGGTGAGAGGGTCTTAGCTGCTGTGGAGAGGCACCCGTGGCCTCCTTTTCAACCGTGGATGGCTGACTTTTGGGCAGTGAGAACTGGGGTTGCTGGTCCCAGCCCTGGCACCCTCATTTTCACATTGGTCACAGAAACTCTGGCCATGCAATATTGGAGCCCGCCAAATTTTTCACTTGGGTGTCCCTTCACGCTTGGGATCTTCCTGGGCAACTTTAAGCATTGGGATGAAAACGGCTTATAGCCAGCGATGCTCAGGTTATTTACTTTTTTTATTTAAATATTTTTACACCCCATTTTAAAAAAAGCCCCAAGCATCATACATCATTCAAAGACAGTATTTAACGCTAAAAAAAGAGTATACAAAGGTGGCTTACATCATTAAAACACAACATTTAAAGCCGTTCAGGGCTTTACAGGATAAAAAACACTGCTTTAAATTGGGCCAGGAAACACAACATCAAGCAAGGTTTTGGCTTTAAAGAAAATGATGGCAGGAAGGCCCCTCCTGCTACTGAAGGGGAGTCTCTATGTTCCTTGTTCTCTGTTCCAGATCAGTTCTAATTTCAGCAGTATCATTGCCGAAAAGCTGCGCTGCAACACACTGCCGGACACAGGCCGCCGGAAACCTCAAGTGAACCAGAAAGACAACTTCTGGTTGGTGACCGCTCGCTCCCAGAGTGCAATTAACAACTGGTTCAATGACCTGGCTGGGACCAAGCCCCTCACGCACCTGGCTAAAAAGGTACGGGGGGGGGGTGAAGGAGACCCCGGGGAAGCAGAACGTGGTTCACAACAGATGGGGGGCATGGGGGAGGGGGGAGGAGAGGAGCTGACCTGTCTCCTCCAAAGCCATTTTCTTCCTCTGGCTTGGATCCTGGGCTCCTTGGAAACAAACAGGGTGATCTGTCCTCCTCTCCTCGCACCATGAGTCAGGGAGTCTCTGAAAGAGGGTGTGACATCTCTGTTCCTCTAGGTGTTTCGTTTCTGGGTGTTTCTTCTCCTGTAATCTCTCCGTGCTGACTAGGTGCAATGGGAACTGTAGGCCAGAATTCCTCCCCCCCCCACGCACACACACCTCATTTTGAATATAACGTGCTGGATTGGATTGGGGTGGGGGTGGGAAGGGGAACGAGCAGGTCGCATTTGACGGGCAGAGGGGACAAGAGGAGAAATGTGTTGGCGGGCAGCTAAAAGAAGCAGCGATTATTCGGAGGCAGGCCTGTAGTCGTGGTCTCCGGCCACTGAAGGAGTTGGAGCACAGCATGGCCTGTGGCATTCTGGGGGTTGTAGTTCAGGCGTTCCCCCAGTCTGATCCGTAGGAAGGAGGCAGGGCGGGTGGACTTGCAGAGGAGACCTTGGGCCCACGGTGAAAGCTGAGGTTCTTGGCCTGGAGGGTGCTTCGCCAGAAGTGGCTACTTGGCTACTTCTCTCTGCCACCTGCACGGGAGCATTGCGCTCCTCCTTAGTTCATTTCCTGGCCACCGCTTTCCTCCGGAGAACAGCCGCATGGGGGTTGGGGCAGCCCCTCTGTGGCTTCAGCTCTTGCGTGCTGTGCTTCCCTGACAGGTACCCATATTCAGTAAAAAAGAGGAGGTTTTTGGCTACCTGGCCAAGTATACTGTGCCTGTCATGAGGGCGGCCTGGCTGGTCAAAATGACCTGTGCCTATTACGCCGCCATCACGGAGACCAAGGTGAAGAAGCGGCACGTCATCGACCCCTTCAGTGGTAAGGAACGCGGCTTCTCCTTCCTGGCCAAGCCCTGCGCGGGTGGGTGCCTTGCTTTGAGACCAGACCTGTGTCTGTCCCTGGAAGCTTCCTTGGTACACCTGTTGCCCCTCAGCCTTCTTGCAGACGGCTTGCCCACCTGGCCTGCTTTGCAGTATTTAAATGCCATTGCTTTGTCATGACTGTTTTTTGTTTTGTTTTCCTGGCTGTTGCATGTTTTTTTGTCTGTAGTTGCTCCCCTCTGGCTGCCTTCAGTGGCAGCCCTGCGAGAAAGGTCAGGTGCAAGTCAGATAAGTAAATAAACCAGAAGAACAACCAGGAGTAATTCCTAAGGCAGAGAGACCTGGTTCCCCTCATGGGGCTGCTTGCTTCCCAAGTCCACAGCAGTGCCTGCCCTCTGCCCTCCCTGGCTCAGTCGTTGCCTTCGGGCTCAGGCCACCTCTTCCTCGTTTGCTGACGGCCACTCTTCCTTCCAGAGTGGACGCAGATAATCACCAAGTTCCTCTGGGAGCAGCTGCAGAAGGTGGCCGACTTCCATCGGCAGGTCTTAACCCAAACCTGCGGCTCACCTTCCACCATCATGCCCCAGGAGGTGGAGAACGCGGTGAAGCAGTGGGACTACAACGAGAAGCTGGCCATGTTTATGTTCCAGGTGAGGGGGGGGAAGGGGGGGGAGGCCACTGAGGGAGGCCAGTGGGGCAGGGCTGTCGGGCTGCTCCAGGCCAGCCTCCCCTGGCAGGAGCCTCCACCGGTGGCGAAGAAAGAGATGGATGGAGGGCCCGCCCGGGTCAGCCGGTTCCTCTTTGCTCACCTCTGTCCCTTGGCTTCCAGGATGGGATGCTCGATCGGCACGAGTTCCTGACGTGGGTCCTGGAGTGCTTTGAGAAAATCCGCCCCGGCGAGGATGAGCTGCTGAAGCTGCTGCTGCCCCTCCTGCTGCAGGTGGGCTCTTCTGTCTTCCTGTGGAACCAACTAAAGGGGAACCAGGGGCGGGGGGAGAGAGAGAGAGAGAGAGAGAGAGAGAGAGAGAGAGAGAGAGAGAGAGAGAGAGTGGCCGTGCAGATCTGGGCACCCTCCGAATCCCACTCCAGGTCTTTCTCTGCACAGCCAGTGGCAGAGAACGATGGCAGTGGCCGTCGGAAGGCGGCCCTTGGGAATTATTGTGACGTAGATCATATTCCTTGAAAGCAAGGGCAGGCACATTCTGGGGACACACACACACACACACACACACACACACACACACACACACACACCTCATGCCAAACAGGAATGGAGGGACTTTTGGAGGGAGAGGAGAGACGCAGGGTGGCTGGTCTCTCAGCTTACTGGGAGGAAGAATCCTGATGCTCTTTTCAAGGAGAGAGAGAGAGAGAGAGTGTGTGTGTTCTTTCCTGTGGGGGGTGGGGGAACAGGTGCTTCTTGGTCCCAGCAGAGGCAGAGTGATGGCTTCTCTGGGAGCCCCCAATGAGAGTCCTTCCGAGCCCAAGAAGTGCCCCAGGGCTCTGTCCTGGGACCGGTGCTTTTCAATCTGTTCATAAATGACCTGGAGACAGGGATAAGCAGTGAGGTGGCCAAGTTTGCAGATGACACAAAACTTTTCCGTGTGGTAAAAACCAGAGAAGATTGTGAAGAGCTCCAGAAGGATCTCTCCAAACTGGGGGAATGGGCTGAGAAATGGCAAATGCGTTTTAATGTAACCAAATGTAAAGTAATGCATATTGGGGCAAAAAATCCAAACTTCATCTATCAACTCATGGACTCTGAGTTATCCGTGACGGATCAGGAAAGAGATCTTGGTGTGTTGGTGGACAGCTCCATGAAGGTGTCTCCCCAATGTGTGGCAGCGGTGAAGAAGGCCAATTCCATGCTAGGGATTATCAAAAAAGGGATTGAAAATAAAACAGCCAACATTATAATGCCATTATACAAAAAATAGTAAGGCCGCATCTGGAGTATTATGTACAATTCTGGTCACCGCATCTCAAGAAAGACATAGTGGAACTGGAAAAGGTGCAGAAGAGAACGACTAAAATGATTACTGGGCTGGGGCACCTCCCTTATGAAGAAAGGCTAAAACATTTGGGGCTCTTTAGTCTGGAAAAAAGGCGCCTGAGGGGGGATATGATTGAGACGTACAAAATAATGCAGGGCATGAGTAAAGTGGATAGAGGGAAGCTCTTTTCCCTCTCACAAAATACCAGAATTAGGGGACATGCACTCAAATTGAGGGCTGGGAGAGTAAGAACAGACAAAAGAAAATATTTTTTCACCCAGCGCGTTGTTAGTCTATGGAACTCCCTGCCACAGGATGTGGTGATGGCATCTGGCTTGGATGCCTTCAAAAGGGGATTGGACAGATTCCTGGAGGAAAAGTCCATCAAGGGTTACAAACCATGATGGAGATGTGTAATCTCCAGGCTTAAAACCAGGGTACTTCAAGGGCCAGATGCAGGGGAGTGGTATCAGGAGACAGATATCTAGTCTCATGCGCTTCCAAAAGCATCTGGTGGGGCCACTGTGAGATACAGGAAGCTGGACTAGATGGGCCTTTGGCCTGATCCAGCATGGCTCTTCTTATGTTCTTATGTAAGTGTGTGGCCTCTGCTGTGGTTCCTCTGGGGCCGATCTGCTTTGGGCCAGGAAGAGGACGAAGGACGCTCATCCCCCCTCCCCAAATTGCTGAAGTCACTCTCTTCCATTTCTCTCTCTCTCTCTCTCTCTCTCTCTCTCTCTCTCTCTTTCTTTTCCCTCTCCCACCCCACCTCCTTGTGCTACAGTATTCTGGAGAGTTTGTGCAGTCTGCCTACTTGTCCCGGCGCCTGGCCTACTTCTGCACCCGCAGGCTTGCCATACTGCTGGACAGCATTGGGGGCCACTCGGCCCCCGCCCTCCCTTCCACACCCACCCCTCAGCCGGCAGCGGGGAACTCGCCGCCCAGCCCTTTCAACGACCTGCTGCAGTGTCCCCAGCATCGCCCGGTCGTCTTTGGCCTCAGCTGTATTCTCCAGGCAAGTCTAGGGACGCCTCCCGTGCCGGCACCAGCCTGGGCCTCGAAAAGGAGCCGGGGGGGGGGGGTGGGGGGTGGGCAGGGGGTGAAGTCCGCAAAGCAGAAGAGGGGGAGGAGGAGCAGGAGGGAAGGAGGTCTCTCCCCACCCCCACCCTCATGGGCGTGTCAGTCCCTTTCACCTGCCTCCCTTTCTCTCTGTGGTCTCCAGAGCATCGTCCTGTGCTGCCCTAGCGCCCTCATCTGGCATTACTCCCTCACCGACAGCAGGATCAAGACGGGCTCCCCTCTGGACCACCTGCCCATCGCCCCTTCGAACCTGCCCATGCCGGGAGTCAACACGGGCTTCATGCAGCAGGTGAGCAGCTGGGGCACAGAGAACCTCTGCCCCACCCCCACCCCCCTTGCCGTAGTGGGCCTGTGTTGCCACCTGCCCTCCCCTTCCAAGCAAGGCTTTTGGCGGAAGGCAATGGCCTTTCCTGTATGCCCGCCCCCTGACTGCCCTCCACCCTCTCTGGACGTTCTTCCCTTGCCAGGTCCGAGCGAGGCTTCGGGAGATTGAGCAGCAGATCAAGGAGCGGGGCCAGGCGGTGGAGGTCCGTTGGTCCTTCGACAAATGCCAGGAGGCCACTGCAGGTAGCCCACGTTGGAACCCAGGGGGCGGCCCCTGTGCTTGTGGGAGAGACGGCGCTCGGCCCTTCCTCCCTCTTCCCCTCCGCCTGCTTTTCCTGTGGGCTGTTGAGGGTCTTTCCCCTGGCCCCTTCCTGCGGCTCATCTCTTCTCCCAACCCCCTTCCCTTCCCTTCCCTTCCAGGGTTCACGATCGGCCGGGTGCTGCACACTCTGGAGGTGCTGGACAGCCACAGCTTTGAGAAATCGGACTTCAGCAACTCTTTGGATTCCTTGTACAACAGGATATTTGGGGCAGGACCAAGCAAAGACGCACACGAGGTGGGCCTGGCCTCTTTGGGAAGGGCTTGCAGAGAGCAGCAGAAGGGCCCAAGGGTTTCCCGCCTCTGGCCCCGCGTTCATGGAAGGTTTCATACAGGAAGAGAGAACATGGGCTCACTGCCAGGGCCTCGATAAGCCTGTAGTGTCGCAGCCCCCCCCCCAGGGCATACCGCAGGCTAGCCAAAGCCCTTGTAAGGTTGCCTGCGAGGAGCAACAAGGAGGTAGAGTCCTTCATGGCCTCTCCTTCCTACTTGGCCATCATTTGGTGAATCTGATGGGGAGCAAAGGGACCTCCATGTCCTTTGCAAGGCCACCCGGCTAATTCAGGACAGCCAAAGGTCCAGACTCCCTGCCCTGTGAGGAATTGTTGAGGAAGCTGACTGTCTTTAGCCAGGCCATGGGAAGAGGGAGAGGCAACAGGATCACCGTCTCCCAGGGTTTCAAGGGCTGCCGAGTTTTCTGTGGCTCCAGAGGGGAGGGTCTAAACCTAAAGTCATGGATTTGTGTGAGGAGAAAGGAGATGTTTGGCTAAAACTGTAGGGAGATCCTTTTGACGGTGGATGGGGTTTTTTTTTGCTGCTGGAGAGCAGGAAGGGCTGCTTCAGAGGGAGAGGCCTCCCCTCCATGGGGGGGGGTGTAATTAAACAGAGGTCAGATGCGAAGCTTTGGCCCCTGAGTTTGAGAACGCCCTCCTCCCTCCCAGCTGAGCCACGAGGGCCTTCCTGGGTCCACCCGAAGGAGCCGGCGGCTGGCCTTGGCCCACCCGGCCCTCTGCCGAGTCCCTTTTGCTTTTTCAAAACCTTGGCAGATCTCCCCGGATGATGATGCCGTGGTGGCCCTGCTCTGCGAGTGGGCCGTCAGCCACAAGCGCTCAGGACGCCACCGGGCGATGGTGGTGGCCAAGCTGCTGGAGAAGAGGCACTCGGAGATCGAGGCGGAGGTGAGGAAGGGGCAGAGCAAGGAGGGAGGGGGGATTGACACCCCCCCCCGCAGCCGTCAAGGTGAGGGCCCGCAGGACCCACGTCTTGGCGGGAACAGGCGTTGTCTTCGTATCAGAGCCCCGCTGCTGGCCTCTGGCAGTGGATGCTAGCGGTTCTCCTCCTGAGCCCTGGGCGGTGGCTGGAGAGCCTCTCCCCTTCCCGTTGGAAGCCACTGGCACTGCCTGGTCTGCAACACGTAGCCTGCATCATTAAATTGTAAACCGCCCAGACAGAGAGTGCTTAAGGACTATGGGGTGGGAGATGAGCAGAACGCTTGGCTCCAGATCCGTGTGCAGAGGAGGACCCGGTTGGCAGCCTTGTATGACCTGATGCTTCCTAGAAGGTTTGTAACAAAGTCCTTTTAAAAAGCCAGTACAAGACTCTCAAAAACAGGTATAAAAACCTCACCAAAAGAGGGAGACGATAGAGGAACAAAAATGGGTGATGGTGGTAGGGAGAGTGGAATGAACACAGCAACGACAAGGCACCAGTCCTCTGACCTAAAAGGTGTATTTTTGGATTCGGATCTTTCAGAATCTCCTCTTTTGGGTGCCACTCAGTGGCCGTGTTGCTGAGATGATCTGGGAGTTGTAGTTGAACAATTCAGATTTTCTGGGCTGTGGGGTGCAGAAGGCAGGGTGGGGGAAGATGGGTAAGAACATACAGGCTTGTCAGTAGCAGTGACAGCCCCCCCCCCCCAAAAAATAAATAAATTCTGCTTTTACTGATAGAGAGGAGACTTTAAGTCAGTCTTGGCCGGCAACACAGGATAATCCCCCGGGCCCAGGTCCGAAACACTGTCTCATTCGTGGCCTGTGTTCCAAGCACTCTTGCAAAGAGTCAGTTGTAAAGGAAGCTTCAGGGGGGCAGGACAGATGGACGGATGGAGAGGAAGGAAGGTTGGCTAATGGCATCCCTTTCTCCCCAGAGATGCGGGGACCCAGAAGTGGTGGACGAAAAGGGCTCTATCTCCTCGGGCTCCCTTTCGGCGGTCAGCGCCCCCGTCTTTCAGGAGGTCCTCATGCAGTTCCTGGACACCCAGGCACCCGTGCTGAGTAAGGGCTTCCAGGAGGTGGAGGCGCGCGCGGGGGGGGGGCACAGTCGCCACAACCACAGCACAAAAAAGCTGCCTGAGGCCTCATTGATTTTGCTGCTGCAGCCAAAACTGCACTCGGTGACCTGAGGTTCAATCCTAGGTTGCCGACTCCAGGTTCACTCCCAGCCTTCCGAGGATGGTAAAATGAGTACCCAGCTCACTGCAGGTGGGGTGGGGGTGAGGTGGAGCAGTGCAGACCTGCATCTTTGCATCGACATAAACCACCCAGAGAGTGCTTTGAATGCTGTGGGGCAGTACATGAGCAGCACACTTTTAATTCATGTATATGCTGTTCCATTCTTGCCTAAGCACTCTTCCCGGCAGTGCACAAATAGTTAAAACAGAACGGCAATAAAACAACTCCCTAGATACTAAAACATCATATTTGTCACAAACCGTTTTGCCTTTGAGCCAAAAGGTTTCATTTGGGCCCCAGCTGTCCTGGGTTGCACCCCACCTGCTTCTTTCGATGGTCCCAGCGTTACTGACAGAGCGGATCAATCATCTGCCACCTTTTTCTTCGGCTTCATCCAGACGCACGGATAAGCTATTGCACCCTCGAGTGGTGCTTCTTGCACCAGCACCCGAGAGGTCCTTCCCAGTGAAAGGGGTTGGTCCTTAGGGTGCTACACAACACAGAGCCCTTGGAGCTTTGGGATGTCCCAAAGGTTCATGTCCTCATTAGAGAGCCTGGCTTCAGAGCCTTCTCTCGCCTGTGACACTCACTGGGAGAGCTCGCCTGGTCAGGCGGTTGGCGTGGGCCTGTGGCGATGGGGAGCGCTAGGGGTCGGCCCCTGAGCTCATGGGAGGAAGGGCCTGGTGCCACCTGGTTGGCAGGGCTCCTCGCTGCCCTTCCTCTGGCCTTCTCCCGTTCATGGCGTGAGATGAGTGACTGGCTGTGGATTTGGGGCAGGACTACAAAGAGCAGGAGGGCTCCTCTCTCTTTCTCTCTCTCTCTCTCTCTCTCTCTCTCACCTCCCTTCCCCTCCGGTTTTTCCCCTCTTCCTCGGCAGCCGACCCCAGCAACGAGAACGAGAAGGTGGAGTTTTTCAACCTGGTGCTGCTCTTCTGCGAACTGATTCGGCACGACGTTTTCTCCCACAACATCTACATGTGCACGCTGATCTCGCGGGGCGACCTGGCCATTGACCACCACGGCCCACGGCCCCCCTCCCCCTTTGACGATGCCGCCGAGGAGCACGACCGGAAAGAGGGGGAAGGGCACAGCGGCATCAAACTGGAGGTGTGGCCGGGTGTGTGGGGGGGGCGCAGGGAGGGATGGGGGGCCCTTGTGGGTGCTTCTCTTTGCTGGGCTTCCTGGTTCTGAATTAGTCCCACCTTGTCCCCTGTCTCTCCCAGGACACGGGCTTGTCCGAGTGCCAGATGGACATAGATCATAACTCCAGCGCCATTTTTGATGACATGGAGAAGACAGACTTCTCGGTACGGCCTTGTCAGTCTCTCCCCCCCCCCCCCCCCGGCTGGGTTGTTTGTTGTTTGGGTTTTTAAATTCTACATTTAGAAAGTCCAGGAAACAAATGCTATTTTTCTCCCCCCCCCACCACCCCCTGAATTTCACGACTCACGTGTAAGCATCTCAGCAGGAGTGTCTTCCAAACCAAACTAGAAGGACAGCAGAGATAATAAAAACATGAAAGGGAAAAGGGGAGCCTGGACCTTCTGGGGAATGCAATGTATGCTATTCCTCACTCCTTTTACCTCCCGAAGGTTCAGGTTCCAGACCATGCCTCCTAGTCTAGAGCTTAGCTCCTTGGCAGATTTTTCTTTACCTCCCTGGGGAGGGTGATATTTTATTACTTATGATTCTTATTTCATTACCTTAATTTCATTACTGCCCCATTAGTGCTGAGGCACTCTTCTGGATGGTTTACAGACAGTTACACAGAATGAGAGACACTAAATACAACACAAATGCCAAAAAACTAGTCTAAAAACAACCAGTGGCAGGACTGGTAAGAAGCAGGGCATGACCAGCCATCATGTCTCGTGGCAGCTGCCAGGAGTGAGAAAAACCAGAGACCCTCTGCCCTCGGGCGCAACGGGAGAGACAGAAGCCAGTTGTTGGGACCTTTGATTTGGTGGGCACGCTTGGGCTTTCCCCGTCTCCCTGGTGGCTCTGTGGTCAGTGTGCGAAAAGCCTGCCTCTCCTTGGTATCTCGGCCAGGTGGCTGGCACTCTGACTTGTGGTCTCTCTCTGTCTTGGGCTGCTGCTGTTGTTTTTTCCCCCCCTGCAGAGGATGAAGTGTGTGTGTGTGTGTGTGTGTGTGTGTGTGTGTGTGTGTAGCAGCCTTCGCCTCGCCTTGCATCTCATTGCATTTCTTGTGCCCGCCAGATGTTCTCTCCTTCCATGCCGTGCGAATCCAAAGCCAGTCCTTCTCCTGAAAAGCCGGACCCGGAGAAGGAAGGGAAGCTGCAGCTGAAAGACCGGGTTGCCGACGGGATGCTGGCCTTGCTGTACGACCAGCCTCGGCACATCCAGTACGCGACACACTTTCCCATCCCCCAGGTAGGAGCGGACGTGGGCCAAGGGCGGCAGTGGTGGTGGTGGGGGGGGGAGTGCCGCCTCTTAGAGTGGTGTTCTATCCCCATGCGATGCTTCTTGGGGCTTATGCACAGCCGTTGGACCGCAACCAGCCCACCACCCACTGTTTCCATGTCGGGCTTCCCAGGAGGAATCCAGCAGCCACGAGTGTAACCAGCGGCTCGTGGTCCTTTTTGGAGTCGGGAAGCAGCGCGACGAGGCCCGGCACGGCATCAAGAAGATCACCAAAGACATCTTAAAAGTGTTAAACAGGAAAAGCACAGCAGAGACAGGTCGGTGGGACCCACCCACCCCCCAAGGGATCTGCACTGCTCGTTGATCTGTAGGGTGAAGACTGGGGTGGTGGAAGGAGACCGCTTGTGGAACTTGCTGCTGTTCAACCCAAGCTAGATTACTGCAGTGCCTTGGATGTGGTGCTGCCCTTGAACATTATTTGAAGGGCTTCACTTCCTCATAATATGTTCAGAGTATGCTGGGTAGGCTAAGACTGGTTCAGAAGGGAAAAAATCCAGAGTCTGTTAAAGGCCAGTATTTCTTGCCTGCTGATTTCTACTGATCTTGGCATTTGTTTAGATATTATGTTATCCCAGGTGGAATTTTTGCAAATAGAAATACAACTTCCTTCCTTCCTTCCTTCCTTCCTTCCTTCCTTCCTTCCTTCCTTCCTTCCTTCCTTCCTTCCTTCCTTCCTTCACTCCCCATTTGTCTTGGGTCTGTCCTTCCAGAGGTCCAGACAGACTTCTTGTAGGTGGCTTTGGGTCTGGGGGCTTGGTGAGATCAACCTGGGGGCTGCGAAGGACTTACCCTGCTCTCAGTGACCTCTGTCTGCCTTGTTTCCCTTTGGGTCAGGGGGAGAGGAAGGGCAGAAAAGGAAGAGGAACAAGCCGGAGGCCTTCCCAACCGCCGAGGACATCTTTGCTAAGTTTCAGCACCTTTCCCACTTTGACCAGCATCTCGTCACCTCTCAGGTGGGGGCTTTGTGCGAAAGAGGGCTGGGATGCCCTGCCTTCATATACCCTTTGGCAGTTGGCAGCCAGGCGTGGAGTTGGGGGGCACGGCTTATGTTTCAGCACTCTCTC
Source organism: Phrynocephalus guinanensis (assembly GCA_037367245.1). NCBI lineage: Eukaryota > Metazoa > Chordata > Lepidosauria > Squamata > Agamidae > Phrynocephalus > Phrynocephalus guinanensis. The sequence continues at coordinate 23,817,393 of CM074748.1, forward strand.
TCTCTCTCTCTCTCTCTCTCTCTCTCTCTCTCTCTCTCTCTCTCTGTGTGTGTGTGTGTGTGTGTGTGTGTGTGTGTGTGTGTGTGTGTGTGTGTGTGTGTGTGTGTGTGTGTGTGTGAGAGAGAGAGAGAGAGAGAGAGAGAGAGAGAGAGAGAGAGAGAGAGAGAGAGAGACCTGTCTCAATCCCCTGCAGCTTCAACATAAACAATTCTGTTCGAAAGAGGTTCATGGTGGAGTCAGTGGGGCCAGATTCACTGCTCCTTTGTTAGCACCCTGCTAGTTTTGAAGCCGCTCCGCCTTCCATCAATGAGAGGGTGGGGGTGGGAAGCCACCAGGTGGCATTTCCTGAGAGAAAGAAACCCTGGCTTGGGAGAAGGCAGGTTCCTAAATCCAGCTGTCCCCATTAACTGGCTCCTGCTATTCCCTCACCGCCCCCCCACCGCCCCATTGTGCAGGTATCCCGTAACGTCTTGGAGCAGATCACCAGCTTTGCCTTAGGGATGTCTTACCACCTGCCTCTGGTGCAGCACGTCCAGTTCATCTTTGACTTGATGGAGTACTCACTCAACATCAGCGGCCTCATCGACTTTGCCATCCAGGTGAGCAGCCCCTTGACCTTGGGGTCTTGCCTTCGTTCCCCCCCCCCCCCAAAAAAAAAAAAACCCCCAGCCCCATGTTTTCTCTCCTGCTTCCTCCCTGGGACCTCCTGCAGCTGCTGAACGAGCTGAGCGTGGTGGAGGCAGAGCTGCTGCTGAAATCCTCCGACTTGGTGGGCAGCTACACCACCAGCCTGTGCCTCTGCATCGTGGCCGTGCTGCGGCATTATCATTCCTGCCTTATCCTCAACCAGGACCAAATGGCCCAGGTCTTTGAAGGGTAAGAGGCCTCGCGGGGCGGGGGGAAGGGCTTGGGCAGAGAAGGCACCACCCTCGGCAAACTCTGCCAGGTGGGCGGGAGGAGGAGAGAGGCTGCCTGCCCCTTGCAGAGGGAGTCTCTCCCGGAAGTGGAGGCTTTGAAGCTGCGAGTCCTTGTCTGTCCAACAACCTTTTCTAAGCCCTGGTCTGTTGCTAACTTGGCTGGCCAGACTTTGGGAGTGGGGGGTGAGGTCCCTGGCATCTTCCCCGGCCTGGCCCCTGACCTGTTTTTCCCTCTTCTGCCCCCTCCCCCTCCCCAGGCTGTGTGGGGTAGTGAAGCACGGCATGAATCGCTCGGACGGCTCTTCGGCAGAGCGCTGCATCTTGGCCTACCTCTACGACCTGTACATGTCTTGCAGCCACCTCAAGAGTAAATTTGGGGAGCTCTTCAGGTGAGGGGCATTCTTCTGTGTGTGTGTGTGTGTGTGTGTGTGTGTGTCCCCAGAAGGGGCCCGCCTTCTGACACCTGAGAAAGAGGAGACGAGAACTGGCGAAGCAGGCTTCCTTGAAGCCACCCTGGGAGGGAGAAGCAGCAAGCCTGCCTGGGTGCCTGCAAGGCAGTCGATGCCACCCAGGTGCCTTGGTCCTGGGGACGGCCCTTGAGCATCTGCCCCCCCCCTCCTCTCTCTTTTGACCTTGTCCCCTTTCTGGGAATGGGGCTTGCCTTTTCCGTTTCCTGCTCTGGCTTCCCACGGAGACCTTTGGGGGGCTGATTGGTCTACATAGAAAAATTGTGCCTAAGGTTCAACTGCAACTGTCTGACCTTCATTGCCCGATGGCTACCTGGTGTCCGCATTTTTTTAAAACATCTAAGACTGTGGCTCCCAATCTTAGATAACCCAGAAGTTCTTGGACTGCCGTTCCCAGAAGCCTTTGCCGCTGGCTGTGCTGCCCGGGGTTTCTGGGAGGTGAAGTCCAAGAGCACCTGGGTGACCCACGGTTGGGAAAACCACTGAGCTAGGATCCCTTTGACCTGCTCACCTTGCACTCTTTATTTGGTTTACACTTTGAAACACTCTTAAGCTTCACGGATGAGCAGCCTCCTGCGGTGGGTGGCTCTTGGGTCTTCTCACAGGAAGGTGAGAAACGGGTTGCTTCTGCTGCTGAAAGTGTGGAATTAAAAGTCTGGGATGTTCTTTTTCCGACTTCTGCTCCTCCGGCCTCCCTTCTCCCGCCAGTGACTTCTGCTCCAAGGTGAAGAATACCATCTACTGCAACGTGGAGCCGTCGGACTCCAACATGCTGTGGGAACCTTTGTTCATGATCGACACCATCGAGAACCCGTCCGCCCACAACTTCACCTACACCAACCTGGGCAAGAGCCTCACGGACAACCCGGCCAATCGCTACAGCTTCGTGTGCAACGCCCTCATGCACGTGTGCGTCGGGCACCACGACCCTGATCGGTGAGGGCTGGACGGGCCGAGGGAGGGAGGGGCGCCTTAAGGCTGTCTGGGCCAGAGCAGCGGGGTCGCTGGCACCTTTTAGGGATCTGAAAGCACAGCCGGGTGAGACCAAAGTGGGGCAGCCTCTATTCCTTGCTTTTCCCCAGCCTGATGCCTTCGGCTGTCCTGGGATGGCCGTTCCTTTTATCCCTTTTATCCGGCACTTGTTCCCCCTCACGGTCTGGCCAAAATATTCCCTGGGAGTCCCCAAGGAGGCCTGTAGGCAGCCAGTCTTCCCAGGCTTTCCCTCTCATGCGCTTGGAGAGGTGCGGCCTCTGGTTTCAGCGACAACTTTCCTAGCAGCCCATGTGCTAGCTGGAGGACGTTTTTTTTTTGGGGGGGTGTCCCTTCCTCCCCCCTAGCCCTTGCTCCCACTCTTTCTCCACCTGCCCAAGGCCTCCTGGCCAGGGTGGGGGTGGGTGGGTGGGTCATCTCTGCCTCTCTTCCTGCCCAGGGTGAACGACATTGCCATCCTGTGTGCCGAGCTGACGGGCTACTGCAAGCTGCTCAGTGCGGAGTGGCTGGGGGTCCTGAAGGCGCTCTGCTGCTCCTCCAACAACGGGACGTGCGGCTTCAATGACCTCCTCTGCAATGTGGACGTAAGTGCCACGGAGGGGCCAGGGGCTGGGGGTGGGGGAAAACAGGGGAGCTCCTGTGACCGCAGGGGCCGTGTCTTGCCAAAGGAGGCAGCCCAGTTCTCCCAGTGGGTATATTTTAGGCATCCTGCGTTGGCCCTTCCGGTCGACACCACCGGGTGTGCTGAAGGGGGTCTCCTCTTAATTGTGTGTGTTAAACAAAGCAGCCGGGGAAGCAGTGTTACCCGCCGCCCTCCTCCCTCACCAACCCATCACCAGGGATGGCCAGGAGCAGACCGAGGGGTCGGGAGGCTTTGCCTGGGAAAAGGAAGACCTGGATTTTCAGGGTGAACCTTCCTCTCTCGTTTCCTGCAGGTGAGCGACTTGTCTTTCCACGACTCCCTGGCCACCTTTGTGGCCATCCTCATTGCGCGCCAGTGTCTCCTTCTCGAGGACCTAATCCGCTGCGCTGCCATTCCCTCCCTCCTTAATGCCGGTGAGTGCCCTGCCTGCCTGCCTGCCTGCCTGTTGTTTCACAGGGCGGGGAGGGCTGCCAGGGGAAGCTGTGTTGCCCCTTGGGAAGAGCCCCCACCCCACCCCATGTCTCTCTGGGCCTGGCCTGAAGGTGAAGAGCCAGTGGGATCGGTGCTGCAATGGGAGGTTCCCTTTTTCCTTTCCTTTCTGCCTGCAGCTTGCAGTGAGCAGGACTCGGAGCCTGGCGCCCGCCTGACATGTAGGATTTTGCTGCACCTTTTTAAGACCCCGCAGCTGAACCCCTGCCAGCAGGACAGCAGTAAGTGACTCCCCTCCTGCTCCCCCCTCTTCCTCTCAGGGGATTACCCGCCCTCCCTTCTACCTGTCAAGCAATGGGCACCCAGTTGCTGCTGGCCTGCCTGTCTCCCCTCGGTCCAGCCATTGTGGGAATGTGCTTGGGGTCTGGACTGCACAGAGCCACCCCCGTGGTCTGGTCCAACAGCCATGCTGCTGCAATGTGCCGAGATGGGGTGGGTGCCCTGCAAGGATTCTGAGATCCACCCAGGCCGCCTGAGGGGCTGCTGCCTGCTTGCCTGCCAGTTGGCCAGAGTGCAGTGCCTGGCATGATCTTGCCCCCTCCTTGGTCTGGAGACCCTGCCAGATTGCTTCTCCCTCCCTCTCTTGCCTCCTTCCTGCTGCAGGCAAGCCGACGGTCGGCATTCGCTCTTCCTGCGACCGGCACTTGCTGGCCGCCTCCCAGAACCGCATTGTGGACGGCGCTGTCTTTGCGGTGCTGAAGGCCGTCTTTGTCCTGGGTACGTCCTGCCGGTCCCTTGGGTGTTGGAAAGGGGGCCCTCCCATCCCATGCCCTCCTCCGGTTCCAGAGGGCGGGGGGGGGCAGGGCTGCCAGATGTGACTTTGCAGTCCAGCCTCCCATGTGACCCTCACGTCCGGTTCCAGGAGATGCGGAACTGAAGGGCTCCGGCTTCTCCCACCCGGGAGGAGTGGACGACCTCATGGAAGACGACAAGAAGCCCGCCGGCAGGATGGTTTCCATCGAGACAGCCAGCCTGGACGTTTACGCCAAGTACGTCCTCCGGAGCATCTGCCAGCAGGTGAGCCGGGGACGCTGGGCTCCTCTCTCCTCCATCCCGTTGGGGCCGGTGAGAGTGGAAGAGGCTTAAAGAGAGCTCTGCCTTGGTTGGGGTGGGCTCAGGGCTTCCTTGTCCCCCACCCCTGGCACCAAGGAAGTGCTTGTACAGCTCCAGGGGACGGTGGGCCACCAGCAGATTCCTCCTCCCCCACCTCCTTCCTCTGCCTGCCTGGCTCATGACCTCTTCTGCAAGTGCCCAAGGGCTGCCCAAGGAAGCCAGGCCAGGCAGCCACCGGCTGCTCTCTCAGGGTCTTCCTGGCTTCCCTGGAGCCTCAGATGTGGGGGCAGAAGTGGGGGGCGGGCATTTTCCCGCCTGGGAGCCCACCACCACCCCCACCCCCGAGCTGCCCTCAGCCCCCTGTCTCCCCCCCCCCCATGCTGTTTTCTGTTGCCAGGAGTGGGTGGGCGAGCGGTGCCTGAAGTCCTTGTGCGAAGACAGCAACGACCTGCAGGATCCGGTCCTGAGCAGCACCCAGGCCCAGCGGCTGATGCAGCTCATCTGCTACCCCCACCGGCTGCTGGACAGCGAGGAGGGCGAGAACCCCCAGCGGCAGAGGATCAAGCGCATTTTGCAGGTCCCGGGGAGCTGGGGGCGGGAGAGGGGTCCCCCACCCCCACCCCCACCCCCTGAAACTGGCTGTCCTTCAGGGAAGCGCTTCTTCCCAATGGAGGGGGGGGACATGTGTTGAATCCTGCCCGGAGAGGGAAGCCCCCCCCCCATGCAGCAAAGTGAGCAGGCAAAGTGACCGCAGTGTCACACTCCTTTGCAGAATCTGGACCAGTGGACTATGCGCCAGTCGCTGCTGGAGCTGCAGCTCATGATCAAGCAGACAGCCAACAACGTAAGTTGTCCTCAGGGCCCCTACTGGGAGGAGTGTTTCGGACGCATGACTCCCACCCCACCCCCCAAGGCAGTGGGCACGGAAGCCTTGGAAACACCCCAAACCTTCTGGATCTTGCCTGTCATTGGGTGGAAATTATCTGATATAGTTCTTCATTATTCTGTAGTGCTTCTGACACAAAGAAAGCAAGCTATGGCCTGCCATGTTTTTAAAACCTACTTATGTTTTATTTTTATTTTTCTTAATTCTTTATTTCAATAAACAAGTCATCTTTACATGCCACAAATTTCAAACAAAACTAAAAGGTTCTAGTTGTCATTCATCATATTGAAATATATTTGTTACACCATGCCTCAATTCCACCTAATGCACTATTTCCTCTTTCAAACCAGTCACAAAATCTATTCCAAGACATCCTCATGCTTTCTAAGCCCTGTCCTTTTTATGGGGCAAGAAGCAGGAGGCAAATACAGTAGAGAAGTTAACTGTGGCGCATGTGTCCCCCCTTCTCCTCTGCAGCAAGAAATGAACTCCCTGCTGGAGAACATCGCCAAGGCCACCATCGACGTGTTCCAGCAGTCAGCCGAGACCAACTCTGCCAGCAACGGCCTCGGCAGCCTGGGCAGCTCCGCCAGCCTTGGGCCGGCCAGCACCAAAGCCAAGCCCATTCTGAGGTCAGCCCACAGGCAGCTGCCAAGCCCCAGGCCCCCACGGCTGGTTTGCCTCTAGCCCCATAGGGCCCGCTCTGGCTGGCAGCCACCAGGGCACTCCCTAGCCCTTTAAAGAGGGCTGTTTCCCACCAAGGAGAGCCTTGGTGTCCCCTGGTCCTCCCAGAGGTGGTTGGAGGTGCTCAGAGGGGTGGGAAAGGGGAGAGGTGTAGGGGACGGTGGCTCCCAAGGACCAACATGAGCCAGCCGTCTCCTGCTTGCCTGCTTGCTTGCTTCAGCTCCCTGGAGAGGTCGGGCGTGTGGCTGGTGGCCCCTCTAATCGCCAAGCTCCCGACGTCGGTGCAGGGGCACGTGCTGAAGGCCGCTGGGGACGAGCTGGAGAAAGGACAGCACCTGGGCTCCTCCTCCCGCAAAGAGCGGGACCGCCAGAAGCAGAAGAGGTGAGGCAGTGGGGGGGGGGAAGTCCCGGCGGCCCTGCCATCGCCAGGAGATGGGTGCCCAGGGGCCATGGGCATTGGTCATGCTGGGGGGAGGGTTAAGAAATCGACCTATTTAAGACATGCACACACACCCCGGATGCAGACGGTCCACCCTTTAGGCAGGGGGAGCAGCTGCCAAATATCATGATGGAGGCAATTCCTGTGGTCAGACTTGATGGCGTTGGAAACGTTTTACTGGCTTTTTAAAAATTGCCGTTTTGAAAACAAGAATATTCTGTTGTGGACATGATTTGTGTCCCGTGTTCCCTCCTGGTGTGTTTTTTGTTCCATTTCAGAACAGAAGCATTCTCTTCTGTTAACTCCAAGCCTTTGAAGAGGCTTACATTGACGCTTCCAGCTGCGCCTTACAAAACAAAAGGGAAACAGAAAACAAGGCGTGGGCATTCCTAGTGGATAGAGGGAAGCTCTTCTCCCTTTCACAAAATACCAGAACTAGGGGGCATCCACTCAAACTGAGGGTTGAGAGAGTGGGAACAGACTAAGAAAACGTTTTTTTACCCAGCGTGTTGTTAGTCTGTGGAACTCCCTGCCACCGGAGGTGGGGATGGCATCTGGCTTGGATGCCTTCAAAAGGGGATTGGACAGATTCCTGGAGGAAAAGTCCATCACAGGTTACAAACCATGATGGAAATGTGTCATCTCCAGGCTTAAAACCAGGGTGCTTCAAGGGCTAGAGGCAGGGGAGTGGTATCAGGAGACAGAGATCTAGTCCCGTGCGCTCCCAGATGCGCCTGGTGGGGCCACTGTGAGATACAGGAAGCTGGACTAGATGGGCCTTTGGCCTGATCCAGCACAGCTCTTCTTATGTTCTTTATCATTTGCTTTCTAAAATCTTGACTGTGCGTAGTGCTGTCTAGAAGTTTGATAAACATGGGTTTAGTTTTGACAGTGGTGATGGAGAATGGATGCTGCACTCCTGCCTTGAAGGGTGGATGGGGTGGTGGTGGTGGTGGAAGGAAGGGGATGTTCTCTCTGGGCGAACCCCGCCTCCCTCCCCGCTTTTGCCCTCTCACACGCCCCCCCCTTTCTTCTTCTCCTCCTCCTCCTCCTCCTCCTCCTCGGGCAGCATGTCCCTCCTGAGCCAACAGCCGTTCCTCTCCCTGGTGTTGACGTGCCTGAAAGGCCAAGACGAGCAGCGCGAGGGGCTCCTCACCTCCCTCTACAGCCAAGTCCAGCAGGTAGGTTTACTCGGGAGCCCCCAGCACGATTCCCAAAACACCCCCCACCCCAAATGTCCTCATCAAAGATCCCGTGCCTAGCAAATTTTTGCTTTCTCCAGGACTGTCTTTTCCGTAATTTAAAAACTTGACATTCTGAGCAATCTAGCAAAAAGGGCTGGGATGGGAATGTGCCGTGTAATTAGATAAGCAAGCGTCACAATTGCTTAAGCATAAAACCATGAGGTTGGAAAGGGGGCTACCAGGCCGCCGAGTGCAACCCCCTTCTCTCGGAGCATGAATGCGAATTGCAGGAGATCAGCCAGGTGGTTCGTCCAAATTTCTCTTGAAACCCTCCAGTGTTGGAGCAGCTCCCGCCACCTCTCAAGGACATGGCTTCCATTGCCCTACTGCTGTTAACGTGTTTTTTTTTGGGGGGGGGTCCTGACCTTTAACCTGAATCTGGCTTCCTGTCACTGGAGCCCGTTGTCTTGTGCTCTGGGTGGGTCAAGAACAGAATCCTGCCCCTTTCTCTGTAGGACAGCACTTGGAGAGTGCTATTCTATCCCTGCCCACTCTTCTTTTCTTTTCTCGAGGTTCAGTGTGCCCAGTTCTTTCAGTCCTTCTTCCTAGGGCTTGGTTTCCAACCCCCGGATCATCCTTGTCCCCCCCCCACACACACACACACCCCTCAACTTGTTCCATTTTGTCAGCCTCCTCCTCGTTCTGCGGTGTCCAGAACTTGGACGCCAGGTGCAAGAGGAGGCTTAACCAGGGCTGAATAGAAGGAGACGAGCACCCCGCGGGATTTGGAGGCTGTGTTGCTCTCCTGAGACAGGCCATGAATTCACTCACCCACCGGTGATTTAAGTCGATTTAAGTTGAAGCACTTCTGGTTCCTGTGCTGTTTTGGAGCCGAAGGACTACGAATCGTGGCTGTCCGTGGCCGCAGGATGCTCCCGTGGGGGGGGGGGCTTCTGATATTCCTATCTTCCCTGGGGAGGAGCAGAGTTCCCAGGCCAGAGGATTTGGGGCTCCCCGTGGGGCAGGGCCACTGTTTGGCCCCGAAGCCCTTTCTGCTCCGGGTGGGTTGCCTGGGAGGTGGCAGTGGCATCTCTCTTCCTTTTCCTCTGCTCAGATCGTGACAAACTGGCGAGAAGATCAGTACCAGGACGATTGCAAAGCTAAGCAGCTGATGCATGAGGCCCTGAAGCTGCGGCTGAATCTGGTGAGTGGGGGCCCGGGGGGGGGGCTTCGTGAAGGGGATCTGCTTCTCCAAATCCTGGTGCTCAGCTGCCACAGAGAACCCACTGTCTGTGCATGTATGTGGTGGTGGTGGGGGGCAGATCACCCTCTTCTTCTGGCAGTGGAGAAGGGGTAGGGGGTGGTGAGGAGGATCTGCCCCCCCCACTCCCCACTCCGCCAGTTCTGCCGCCCTGGGCCTGACTCTGCTCCCCCTTGTGTCCTCCCTGCCAGGTGGGCGGCATGTTTGACACGGTGCAGCGCAGCACCCAGCAGACGACCGAATGGGCCGTGCTTCTCCTGGACATCATCAGCAGTGGCACGGTGGACATGCAGTCCAACAAGTGAGTTTGCAGAACGGGCTGGCGGGCGGGGTCTCTCTGGGGTCCTTGGCGCCCAAGAGAAAAGCCGGCTGTGCTCAGAGGCGCAGCTGCTGCCCAGGAGACAGCCTGGTTGTGGGTGGCCACCTTGGGCCCTGCCATGCTACGAAGGAGGCGCTGAGGGTGGCCATTGTCCTAGGGCAGGGGAGAGGATGTGTGTGTGTGTGTGTGTGTGTGTGTGTGTGTGTGTGTGTGTGTGTGTGTGTGTGTGTGTGTGTGTGTGTGTGTGTGTGTGTGCGCGCGCGTGCAAATCTGGACTATGTCAAAGGCCCAGTAGAGGTGCCAGGCTGCCTATCAGAAGTCCACTCTTGGGATGTAGCCCTACCTTGACATCAGGACCATGCTGTGTCTGCCAGAAGGTTGCACTTTTAAAGATGGTGGAGAGGACCGGGGCAGCCTGGCTTCAGGATCCTGCCTAGGATGACTCCCTCTCTTCCCTTGCTCACCCCCAGTGAGCTCTTCACCACCGTCCTGGACATGCTGAGCGTACTGATCAATGGCACATTGGCTGCTGACATGTCCAGCATCTCCCAGGGCAGCATGGAGGAGAACAAGCGGGCTTACATGAACCTGGTCAAGAAGCTCCGGGTGAGTGTTCCTCCTCCCTGGGAGAGGCTGCAGGGGGTGGGGGGCAGGGAGCAGGGCTTGCACCTCTGTGTTCGGGGGCTTTGCGAGGAAGGGGTGTGTCCTTCCCTGTCCTTTGAACCCTCGGCAGGTGGCACCAGCCCCACATAACTCCCAGAAGGTTCATTCTTGAGTCTTACTGGCAATTCTTCCAGGGGGAGAATGGCGCTCCCTAGAGAAGGCAGGCTGCTTCAGATGACTGCTGGTCTTTTCCCCACCACACACAAAAAGGGAAGGGGTTCTGCAGGACCCAGGTGCCACACAAACTCTCCCCCTCAATCTTTGGATGCACCAAGAGGGGGCTAGTGTCCCAGACCCTGCAGACGCTCAGCTTGGGGCGGGGGGGGGGGGAGAGCAGCAGTTTGGGCAGGCCTGGGGGAGGAGGTCTACCCACCCTGATCTGGGCCTACTGCAGGTGCACCCCTGGTTTTGCATTTTTAATGAGGAATATTTGGCCCATCTCCCTGCCCCACCTCATGCTAGCAGAGGGCATGGAGGGCAGAGTGGGGGGGGGGAGCACAGGGTTCTGGCAGCACCAACACAAGTACAAGGGATGACATGCAAACCACTCTCTGTGCCTGCCTGCCTGCCTGCCTTCCTCCCTTCTTCCCTTCCTTCCTTCCTCCCTCCTTTCCTTCCTTCCTTCCTTCCTTCCTTCCTCCCTCCCTCCCTTCCTTCCTTCCTTCCTTCCTTCCTTCCACAGAAAGAGTTGGGGGACCGGCAGTCGGAGAGTTTGGAGAAGGTGCGCCAGCTGCTCCCTTTGCCCAAGCAGACCCGGGACGTGATCACCTGCGAACCCCAGGGCTCCCTCATTGACACCAAGGGCAACAAGATTGCCGGGTTTGACTCCATTTTCAAGAAGGAGGCAAGTGTTGAGGCCTGGGCTGCGAGCCCCTTGCACCTCTGTCCTCTTGGGGTGCAGGAGTGGGACCCCGTTGTGTATGTGTCTGTTGCCCAGCTGACAGCCCTATGTGTGCCAACGCACTCAGATCTCCTGAGAGCAAGCGCAAGCTGGCTTCCTCCCTTCCCTGCCTCCTTCGGGCTGTCGTGGGGTGTCGGGAGATGTCAAATCTTGAAAGGGGGTGGGGGGAGGGAAGCAGGCACACAGAGGTATACTGGGAGTGGACATAAACAGGTTTGCACCCAGATCCAATTTATTCAGTGGGTTTGCGTGGGCTTAAACGAAGGCTCTTATATTGATCTGTTTTCTAAATATGGCAGAGAGTCTGGTTTCATATGCTAGCTAACTTACAAACCAAGCGTTTTTTGTTGCTGAAGCAGAAGAAGGGGGTTTCAGATGGATGCCAAATAGGTACTCCTCGATGTTTCAGTTATGAGGGTGGTGCATGCAGAGTCCACTCTGGCTGGGTTTATCCCTCTGTTGCCCAAACCAGAGGCAGGAGCCTCCGGCACCACTTGCCAAGGCCTCCCTGGCTTCTGCGTGGCCGGTGGTCTCCCCTCCTGACCGTGCATCTCTCTCTCTCTCGCTGGCTCTCCGTCCTTTCATGCCCCCTTTTCCCTGGGCAGGGCTTGCAGGTCTCCACCAAGCAGAAGATTTCCCCTTGGGACCTCTTTGAAGGGCTGAAGCACTCGGCTCCACTCTCCTGGGGCTGGTTCGGGACCGTCCGGGTGGACCGCAGGGTCTCCCGCTTGGAAGAGCAGCAGCGCCTCCTCCTCTACCACACCCACTTGAAGCCCAAGCCCCGCAGCTACTACCTAGAGCCCCTCCCCTTGCCCCCTGAGGAGGAGGAGCCCCCCACCCCCGTGGCCCTGGAGCCCGAGAAGAAGTCGGCCGAGCCGGCCAAGGTGGAGAAGGCCAGCGCCAACCCGGCCAGCGTGGCCGCCGAACCCAAGAAGAAGGCCAGCAAAAACAAGAAGCGGGCCCAGCCCGCCAGCAAGACCGAGGTGGGCCGAGAGGGACGAGGGCCCCGGGTCCCCACTGGCGCTCACCTGCAGGGGGTGGGAGGGGAGGGGAGGGGAGGGGAGGGCTGTGTTGGGCTACCCAGTCCCAGTTGGCTCACCTGGGGGATTGGCTGGCCTGCTGCATGGGCGTGACTCTGTTGGCTGGGGACTATAGAAGTTGTAGTGTCCCCACCACCACCACCACAAAAGGGGGACCTTTTCCTTGCCTTGGGCTATGTGTGTTTCAGAGTGTGGGGAATCACTAGACAACACCCAAGGAGCTCCTTGTTGCCTGGGGGATGGGGGGGAAACTCCCCCTTTCCTTCTCTTCTAGGGGAGATCCCTGGAGGAGAGATTCTTGCTCCCGGGTCCTCCTCACCTCCTGCCCCAACCTCTCCGTTGCTTCCTCAGCAGGACTACATGATGAGCACCAGCCGCGGGGTCGCCTACGGGGCTAGCATGCCTGCTGACCTCCTGCACCACCAGCCCGGGAACTCCATGTCCCGGTTGGCCTACGGGCAGTCACCGGTGGGCCTTTACGCTCAGAACCAGCCTCTGCCAGCAGGTGAGTCCATCCGGGTGCCTTGATCTTTTCGAGGGATGAAGCCTGTCCATCTGCATCGCACGGCTGCCGCGCTCCCCAGTGCTTGGGGCGCCAAGGGCTGGTTACCTGGGAGCCTCCTTCCTGCTCTGACGGATTTCTCACAGCTTGGCTCGTCTTCCTCCCAGAGTGGGAGAGAACGCCCTTGGCCTCAGCCTTTCATGCAGGCCCAGGAGGAGGAGGAGGAGGAGGCCAGTTTTTCAACGCTAGTCCTAAGTGTTTCTCGTACAATATCCGGGCAGCAAGTGGGGGCACCAGACCCAAGGCCTAAGGACCTCTCCTCCGGCGCAAGCGTCCCTCACGCTGCCTCCTTCTCCCTCCCTCCCTCCCTCCCTGCAGGCGGCCCTCGGCTGGATACCTCTTACCGGCCACCCCGTATGCCCGTCAGCAAGCTGGTCCCCAGCCGGCCGGCCTACACAGGTGTCTTGCCAACAAGCATGGGGGGCATGATGGGCCTGGACCCCTCCTACAAGTCCACCATCTACCGGCAGCAGCAGCAGCAGCAGCAGCAGCAGCAGCCGCCGCCCCCTGTCCCGCAAGGGCAGCTCCTGCGCCAGCAGCTGCAGGCCAAACTGGTAAGAGACCCCGGGGTTCGGTGCTGCCAGCTTGCTGCCTCTTTCATCGGCTGAGCAGAGACAGGCCTGGTGCCTCCGGCCAGACGACCGGCCTCTGATGCCTGAGAAGGCCGGCCTCAAGCTCCAGAGAGACACTGTTGCTGCCGGTCAAAGCTGGCCGCACTGGGTTGGATAGGCACCCGGGCCGGGCTCTGGGGAAGGCAGCAGGGGGAGTGAGAGCTCTCCCTCCTGGGCCACCTCCTCCTCCTCCTGCTCTTCCTGCTCCTCCCTTGGCTCACTTAGGGACGGGGTGGACGTGGACACTTGAACGGCCTTTCTGTGCTGCTTGAAGGAGGTGGGAAGGGGGCGTGCCCTTGCAGGGCGTCCCCTGTCACCCAAAGGCAGCTGGCTGGAAGTGGCGCCTTAGGGCACTCTTGGCAAGGCTCTTCGTCCAGGGCCCAAGCAGTCCGGCCGGCCCAAGGGAGAGGGGCAGTGGAGGGGGGGGGCTTGAAGGGCCGTCCGCATGAGGCTCAGAGAGAGGGTCTCGGGGACCACCTCCGCCCCAAGCCCTGCCTCTCTGCCACTTTTCCAGCAGGGCCAGGGGATGCTGGGGCAGCCGCCCCTGCGCCAGATGGCCCCAGCCCCACCCTACGGAGTGGTACAGCCGGCACAGGTAAGCCCCCCCCCCCGGGAGGCCCAGGGCCAGTAGGGAGGGCACCCCACCCCGAACTGGGAGCCATTATCTGTCCTTCTCACCTGCAGCCCTGGCCTGTCAGCCTGAATTCTTTCTCGTCAAGGGAAGCAGATGAGAGAAAACTCTGGAGGAGAGGGGCGGGGGGCTTCTCTGTGTGTGTCTGTGTGTGTGTGCCCCACAATGCAGCCACCTTGCCTTGGGAGCAATGTAGCAAAGGAAGGGGTCAGGGACACCCACAGATTTCACACTGTGCTTTTCCAGAGTTGGGTCACTAGGATTTTCCCTTGCTTCTCCACTCACCTTCTCCGGACGCCTCCAGTGACACATTTGGGCCCACGGCCAGCAAAAGGTGTCCGCAGGACCGAGTTCTTTTGGGGGAGCCATGGCCGATAGGGAGGGACAGGGCGTTCCTCTCCTCCCCTGGGCCCAAGACCAGCCAGTCCCTGGCGCCCCGCATGGCTCCTCCCCAGCAGGATCATTTTGGGGATGCACTCTTGGCTCAGCCGTGGGCTCCCTTGCAGGGCTACACCTCCTACGTCTCCCACATCGGTCTCCAGCAGCACCCGCCGCAGTCCAGCGCCCTGGTGCCCCCCACCTACTCGTCCCAGGGCTACCAGGCCGCCCACCCGGCCTCCAACCCCGCCTTCCTCGATCCCGGCCGGCCGATGCCGAGACCCAGCGGCTACGTGCACCAGCAGGCCCCCGGCTACGCCCTGAGCTCCGCACAGAGGTATACTCTTGCCCCGTCGAGCGGGCAAGGGAGCGCGGGCGGTGTCAGGCAGTGGGGGGGGGGACTTTGCCCCTCCTGCCCAGAAGGGGACGTCCATGCAGTTGGTGCCGAGGGGAAGGAGAGCTGGCGGAGGCCTCACATGGCTCGGGCGGGGGGGGGTCTTCCGTGTGACTCCGGCCTGTCCGAGGCATTGGTGGGCAATGGGTGGCTCTCGTCAGCCGTCCCCCACCGGCGACCCCTCGCCCTGCCTCTGGCCAGCAGGTTCCCTCACCAGGCGATGCAGCAGGCTCCCATGATGAGCGGGATGAACCACATGGGCGCGCAGGGGGTCCCTGCGGGGATTCGGCCCAGCCAGCTCCTTTCGGACCAGCAGCAACAGCAACAGCAACAGCAGCAACAGCAGCAGCAGCAGCAGCAGCAGTACCTGAGGCAGCAGCAGCAGCAGCAGCAGCAGCAGTTGCTGAGGGTAAGTGAGGCCAGCTCCCACTTGGCCCTCCCGCCTGGCCTCCTTTGGGGGCTGGAGTGCGCTCCTCCTTCCCTGTGCAGTGGGGGAAGCAGGCCCTGGCCGCCAGAGGGAGGGTCGAAAAGCAGGCGGGGCCCCTTGGGATCACCTCTCACAGGTCCCCCGTCCCCACACCCTCGCCTGCATCAGAGGGTTCCCTAGAATCTCATGCCACCTTCAAATAAGCCCATGTGTCTTCTTGCATGGCCCAAGGACCTGATAGCTCCCTCCGGGGCTGTGCCCACAGCAGCTTTCCAGCCTTGACGAAGCTGCCCCTCTTGTCCCCTCTCTCTCCCTCCCTCCCTTCCTTCCTCCCTTCCTTTCTCCCTCCCTCCCTCCCTCCCTTCCTTCCTCCCTTCCTTTCTCCCTCCCTCCCTCCTTCCTCCCTCCTTCCTCCCTCCCTTCCTCCCTCCCTCCCTCCCTCCCTCCCTTCCTCCCTCCCTCCATTCCTCCCTCCCTCCCTCCCTTCCTTTCTCCCTCCCTTCCTCCCTCCCTCCCTCCCTCCCTCCCTCCCTCCCTCCCTTCCTTCCTTCCTCCCTTCCTTTCTCCCTTCCTTCCTTCCTCCCTTCCTCCCCTCCTCCCTCCCTCCTCCCTCCTCCCTCCCTCCCCCTCCCTCCTTCCTCCCTCCCTCCCTCCTTCCTCCCTTCCTTCCTCCCTCCCTCCCTTCCTCACTCCCCTTCCTTTCTCCCTCCCTCCCTCCCTCCCTCCTCTCCTCCCTCCCTTCCTTTCTCCCTCCCTCCCTTCCTCCCTCCCTCCCTTCTCCCTCCTCCCTCCCTCCCTCCCTTCCTTTCTCCCTCCCTCCCTTCCTCCCTCCCTCCCTCCCTCCCTCCCTCCCTCCCTCCCTCCCTCCCTCCCTTCCTTTCCCTCCCTCCCTCCCCTCCTCCCTCCCTCCCTCCCCCCCTTCCCTTCCTCCCTCCCTCCCTCCCTCCCTCCCTCCCTTCCTTCCTTCCTTCCTTCCTTCCTCCCTCCCTCCCTCCCTTCCTTTCTCCCTCCCTCCCTTCCTTCCTTCCTACCTACCTACCTAAGGCGAAAGGTGGGGTAAAAATATTTCAAAATAGATAAATAAATGCCTTCCTTCCTTCCTTCCTTCCTTCCTTCCTTCCTTCTTTCTTTCTTGGAGCAGCAGCAGCAACAGCAGCAGCAGCCCCCTCAGCCCCCAGCCCAGCAGCAGCCTCTGCAGCAACCCCCCCAGCCCCCAGCCCAGCAGCAGCCTCTGCAGCAGCCCCAGGTGCCCAGCGTCCCCCAGACCCAAGGAGCAGGCCAGCCCCCTGGGCTGGGGATGCAGGCTCTGGCCCCACAACAGCCCATGGTAAGTCCCGACCGTGGGGCTCCCTCTTCCTGGGCCAGCCGAGCGGCCCCTTCTCCTCCTCCTCCTCCTCCTCCTCCTCCTCCCCCTCCCCACTCGCACACCACTGGCATCCAGGAGTGGCACCAAGGGTGGTGTGTGGGATGCGATTGGGCTCCCTTTCTGGCCAACCCTAGCCGGCCTCGCTAGCCTGGAAGGGTGATGGGTGTGTTGGGGCAGCTGCCGCTGGTGGGCTCTCCTCGGTGGGCTCCTTGCTTCATCGCTGCCTCCTCCTCCTCCTCCTCCTCCTCTTCCTCCTCCTCCTTGCCCAGTTCCAGCGGCAGGGCCTCCAGCAGACCCAGCAGCAGCAGCAGACGGCCGCCTTGGTCCGGCAGCTCCAGCAGCAGCTTTCCAGTAAGTCTTCCTGCCCCCCCCCCCGCCAACAGCCTGGGATGGTCCTTAATGGAGGATTGGGCCCCACAGGGGGGGTGGGGGGGGGTTGAGGGGTTCCTTGAAGCTGTAGGATTTCAGAGGTCTCGAAGGAACAAGATTGGAAGGGAAGCAGGAGACAGAAAGGAGGGGCGTCATCTGAAAACTTGGGGGATTTTATGTTTTGCATTTCCATGGGATTTAGGGAGCGGTAGTCTAAGGAAGCAATTCTTCTCGAGCCCAGCCTAATAAGGGATCGAGATCCTGGCTTAGGTGCCAGAGTATGGAAGCCACCTGCCTCCCCTGCCCTGGAAGAGATGCCTTCTGGGTGTTCCCTGGCCCAAGGAGAGAGGCTGAACAGCACGGCCTTTTCACCTCAGTGCAAATAAGCACTTTCCAGCCAGCTAAGAGCAAACCCTTCCTCCCTTTAGCAGCTCCTCCATCCCAAGGAGAGCAAGACATGTCTGTGGTCTTGGGTGGAGGCCATTGGTCGTTGTCGCCCAGGAGATGCTGCCCTTGCCGGGAGCAGGTCCCCTGGCTTCCCAGTCCAACCACCTCTCCGATGCCCTACCAGGGTGGCCCCAGGAACCTCCTGTATGCACCCAGTGTGCTGTGCCAGAGAACTTCGCCCCCTTCCCCCCACCCCACCCCTAAAAAGTGATCGCCCCCTCCCCTGCTTCCACCCTCCCCCAAAGCTAGTGGTGGTTTTGTGTCCAAATGTGGATGCCGAGACGCGCCAGGCCAGTCCCAGGCTGGGCGCTGGCCCTCCTTGTGGCGACGTGCTTTCTCAGGTGGGTGACGCCGGGTTTTGCTCTCAACAGATACGCAGCCCCAGCAAAACAGCACTGCCTTTGGACGGTATTGAGAGGCAGCAAGGGGGAAACGGCCTGCGGAGGATCGGAGAGGAAAGCTGGGGCTGCCCCACAGCTGCCGCCCTCCCACCCCAGCAGTTCAGCACCTGCTGGCTCCCCACCCCCACCCACCCCCCGCACCCCTGAGGGGCAGCAGCAGCAGCAGCAGCAGCAGCCGGCATACCCCAGCATCGGGGTGGGGGCAATGGCGGTGGCCGGGGGGGGGGGTGTTCTCCTGCTGAATGAGTGATTTTAATCTCCACTTTTTACCAGTGTTTCTGAATCCCGTGTGAATGCTAGAGTCTCCCTTCCCACTTTGATTTCAGGTTTTAATAATACGTTTTTAGTATTTTTGTTAAAATAATGACAAAGGAAAACAAATTGTAAGATTTTATACTTTATTTATACCGGATGAGACCCTGTATCACAGATGTCCTGAAAAAAAAGAAAAGAATACAGAGAGCATACTTTCCAGAAGTGTGTGTTTGATGCGTGTTGATGAGCCTGGTTCCATCTGGAGTTGGTGCATCAGTCGGGCTTGGCTTTGCCTTGCGTCCTGGGTATCAAGGCAGAGGCCGTGAGGTCGGGAACCTTCCTTCTTCAACCACAACCCCCCAAATCTGACCCAAAATGTTTCCAAGCTCTGCTGAAGCTGCAAGTCATCCCAAAACTTACGATTCTCTCCTAGGATTAAGGAGAACAGAAACACTTGCAAAAGGCTTGTTGTACCGGCTGGCTTTTGTGAGGGCAGGATTTGTGATGGACGCATGGCTGGTGACCCAATACTGTACGTCTTTTCTTTCTTCCCCTTTGAGATGCTGAGAGTTTGGTAGAAAAGGTACCAACCTTTTGGGTATATAAAACACGTCTGCTTCCAAGAGAGATCTGTGGTCCTGCAGCTACCCCAGTCTTAAGGGGACCCTGGGATAAAGCCTCATGTGGTGCAGCTGCCGTTCTGGGGTCATCTTCAAACGGCCTGGGATGTTCTGGCTCTCATGAGGAGCTGAGGTCATGGAACACGCCCTTATCCCGAGCCAGACCCTTGACCCACCTCACCCCCATATTCCCAACTTGGGCTGGCAGCCCTGGCTCTCCAGTGTTCCTGGTAGGATTCCTTTCCAGGCACACTGAGAGGTACTCTGGGAGGTTTCCCACCCAAGGACTAGTTAGTAGATCCAGGTGTTGAGTAACGTAGAGTATGGACCACCCTCCAGTCTTAGATGTGCCCCCTCTCCCTTGCCCAGCATTTCCTTCTTGTCTTGGGCAATAAGTTAAGGGCATGAGGGTATTGGTGTGAACTTAACCCTAACCCTTTCCTCTGACCCACTTCCAGGTGGCACAGTCATGAAATGCACCGAGAGGGGGAACATGGGTGTGGAGGCAACCCGCATGCCAAGTACCCTTTCCTGTTAAGTGTGTGTGAACTGTGCCTGCTGCTAGAAACTCTAGCGATCCACCTGGAGCAGGGGGGAGCATGTCCCTCCCTCTGAACCGGCTCCCTTGCCATGGGCCATTGGGCCCTGACCAGAAGCAGAGGGGAGGGGGGTAACTCCAGATGGGAAGGCTTTCAGGAGGGGCTGCTTTTTCTCTGCCATGTGGGTGAAGCCATGTACGCGCGCACACACACACACACACACACACACACACACACACACACACACACACACACACACACACACACACACACACACACACACACACACACACACACACACACACACGGTCGGGGCATAAACATGGCTTAGGGGGAAGAATCTGCCAGATTGGAGCCCAGCCTGACTCTTTGGCAGCTCTTGGGCTCCTCCTCATCTCATATCATCTGATCTGGTGTGTTTACAGAAAGCTTAATTGGGGGAAATGACCCTCGGGGAGCTAATCCTGCTTTCGGCCACCGAGATGAACTAATCAGGATTCGACTAACCCGGCAGCAGAGCTGATCTGGGCTAACTAGCTCAGGCCTGCTAATCTAGGCCAACTAACAGCTGCTTCCTGGACTAGCCCAGCTTGCCCCCTTTGGCTCCTTACTGGCTGGTCTGGACCAGTGGCAGCTGCTCGATGGGTTGGAGTTCCACTGGGCTGGAGCATCACCCAACAAGGGGTTTGGCGGCACAAGTAAAGAGGCTGGCATGCTTTATTGGGCAAAATAATTTGGGTATGAAGTTCACAGTCCCCCTTCCTCTGATGCATCAGGAGACGCCGCCTGCAATGCCAAATAAAAATTACTTGTTCTTCCAGGTGCCACTGGACTTTTCTGTTGTCCTTGTGGCTCAAGGATCCCTGGAGTTTCAGGGTTATTCCCTTCTCTTGGTCCTCTCAGGGCTGACTCTCCCCGGAGGCTGCTGTCCATGAAGCACGGGGCAACCAGGGAGCTTTTAGAATGCCCTCAGAGCCTCTCGTTGCAGCACCAAAGAATGGTGACGGGAGAAGGCGCTGAAATGCCACATGTGGGGCCTCCAAACGCCATTTGGCTTGTGCCAGGGAGACCACCAGCCCCATGAGACAAGGATCTCTTAACGCACTGCAATCACCACCCTGTGGCAGCACATCCGCAGTATGTCTCCTGCATTCACATCCAAAACAGAAATGACACAAAGGGACTACTTGTGGCCCAAGATCAAGCTAGTTGAGGGCCAGGGGCCATCAGGAATGTTTTGAGGGACACACACACAACTTTTGTGTTTTTACAATGGTAGGTATGTGTGTCTGTGCGAGAGCACATGCATGGTAATTCTGGAAGTGTTGGACTTGCTCTGACCTGGTTGAGGAAGAGCCATTGGCCAGAGGTAGTTCAAATATGTCCTTCCCCACCCCCACCCCACCCTTGCCCTCCCTTCCCTTTTGGGGATTTACATGCAGAGTGGCACTGCCAGGTTTGCTGCTTTCGTTTTCCTCTCTTGGAGGCCACTCCTCGTTCCTTCCAGCTTGCACTGGAAAGCAGCTCAAGGAGACTTCACCTTGCCTGTCATGAGAGCCTCCAAATAGAGAAGCCCCACCCTTGGGGGCATCTCTAAGGCAGCTGAAGGCCCCTTTCCTCCTGCAGAATGGATGGATGGATGGATGGATGAAGCAAGCACACACACACCCATGAGCAAGTGTGGTCCTGAGGCAGTGTATGTCCCCTCTGAAGAGCTTTTGTGGGGCCCACCTACCTGCCTGCCAGCACCCCCATGCTTGCCTCTAATTTTAGAGGCCCATGGCAGAGCTGCCGCCTTGCCTTCTTCCTAATGACATGTCAGGGACTTCCTCAGTCCCGAGCAGGCCTGCCTCCTGTCCTTCAGAGGCCTCCCTGGGCTGTGCAAGGGTCCTGCCCCCTGCCCAGGCTGGCCCACCAAGGCCACCCCTGGGCAACATAGCTGTCAGGCCGGTGGTTGGGTGTCCTCCTCCTCCTCCTCCACCACCACCACTACCACCACCACCTGCCAGGAGTGACCGGCTGCTGCACTAAGCCAGCCTGACAGCCCCCTCCCCCCCCCGGACTCTTTGCTCTTGATTCCGGTCTCCTCCGAGTCACTGCTCAAGGCGGTTTGTGCCAGAACCGGCAGGCACCGGCCATCTCCTTTCACAGCCCTGTCGGAAGCAGCTGTCCCTGTAGCTGTCGGGGTTCATCATCATACCCTTTTCGCTGCCTGCCAAGTCTCCCGGAGTCACATGGGCAGCCAGGCTGTAGTCCTAGAATTTCAGCATTGGAGGAGAAGGCAAGGACCCTGCAAGCCCACCCTCTCCCAGGGCAGAGAAGTCATTCCTGTACCTCTGCAACCTTTCTGCTACTCTTTCACCTTGGTTTCAACAGACCATGAATCTTTCTTTCTTTCTTTCTTTCTTTCTTTCTTTCTTTTTCTTTCTTTCTTTCTTTCTTTCTTTCTTTCTTTCTTTCTTTCTTTCTTTCCTCAAAAGGACATGGTTCTGATAACTGTGCTAAATGCAGGATTCTGGGAGCTGTAGTCTTTTTTTTAAAGGAACTTTTCTAAGCTCCAAGATGTTCCAAATGGAGTGCCTGCAGCAAAGATGCTCTCGGGCTCAGGTGCAGCGTCTCACGCACAGTGTCAACACACACATACACACACACACAGTTGCTTCAGGGAGAGCAGAGAGGCGAGGCCTGGGGGAACCAGCACTGTGCAGTCACTTATGAGCGCATTGAATAATTATGTAACAATTATCCCTTCAAACAGCAACTGCTAATCAGGATGCATTGCTCACGCTGTGTGAAGACCAGGCTCCCAGGGATCCAGGGAGAATGTGATCCTACATCGATGCTGGGAATGCCTCTCTGCTCCAGTCATCCCCCCAAGGGGAGGTATCAGGTGGAAACCCCAACCCCCAAGGACTCCTCTGAGAGAAAGGAGGCTCAATGAATCCCCGGGCCAGGCGGGTACACGCCGCCCGAGTAGCCCTGCCACGGAGGAGGTCAGGGAAAGCTGTTTTAATTGAACTACTCATAGACTCAGCAAGCTCTCCTAAGCATCTTGCGGGGGTGGGGGGGAGGAAACGACACACATGCACGTGAGCAGAGGCGCCAGCAGAACCCGGAGCATCAATGGTTTGGGCCTGCAGATGCCGTAATTCCCAAGCCCTCATAGCAAAGGTCTACATCCAGTTGCATCTACCTACCAGGAAGGAACCAAGGAAGCTTTTTCTCCCCATGCAGGTTCCAGCCTCAGTGTCCACTATAGTTCCTTGCTTCTGTGCATGAGGAACTTTCCAGAACTTTGCATGCGCTCTGCGTCAGGGCTAAAGAGGTAGGGATCGGACGTAATGAGTCACCTTCCTCCATTGCCTGGAAATGGAAGTTCTCTTGCCCCTGTTCTCGTCAAGCTTTGCGAATTCTTCTCTATTTTGCCAGAGAATAATGGAAAGATCATAAAATGGGAAATGTCAGAAAATTGAGGGAAAGGGAAAGGTGTCACCTTTTGTTGCACAGATGCAAAGTTTTATGCCAGATGGAAGTATCTCTACAGGGGTGAGCAATCAGAGCGAACTGGAGATAGAGATGAGTGTTTGTTCTGTCTCCATTTATAGTACTCTTTGCTCTGGTGGCTTTTGAAGAAGCTGAGGACCGCACAAAAAAGCAGAACTGTCTCTTTCCCTGCCTCCAAAAAGAGATGGTCACAAGTTAACATAACACCCAATTTTCTCATGGGGATCTTTGTGTTTTTAGAGATGGGATCTTCTTGTGCAGTGGCCCCCCAGGTGTAGGTCCCAAACAGATGTTCTTGAGCTGCAACTCCCAGAAATCCTGGCCAGTGGAGCAAGTGGTGAAGGAGTCTGGGAGTTGTAGTCCAAGAACCCCTGGGGACCGACGGCTGGGAGTTACTACTCTAGTCCAGTGGTGGTGAACCTTTGGCGCTCCAGATGTTTTGGACCACAACTCTTGCAGTCCTTTGCCACTGGCAATCTAGGCTTGGAATTCTGGGACTTGTGGCCCAAAACATCTGGCATGTCAAAGGTTCATCACCATTGATCTATTCTAACCCAACCTGTGCCCGTCTAGATCACTGGGTAAAGCCTCCTGGATCCATGGCTGTTGAGCTCTTGATTAAAACCACCAACAATCCTCCTGGGGACCATTGGTAGATGGTGGTGATAGCATCACCTCCTGCAGCAGCATCCCTTCCCCAGGTTGAATGTCCTGAGTTGCCACTGACGTTGCTTGGAGGCCTTGTTTTTTGGACCTTCCGCCATCTTTTCTACTCTCTTCGGACGTGCTCAAACAGTGGTGCCAAACCTGGGCCGATGACTCTGGCTGTGAACCATCCAGGGGGCCAAATAGGGCACGCCCTGGCTTGTGACCTTCGGCAGCTGCACCGCTGAGGTGCCAGGGGTCCACTTGGTTGTGCCCTCCTGTCCGTGATGAGCCCATGAAGATGAGGCGCGCTCTCAGCACCTCGTCAGTTAATGGCAATTAGCTGCCGCAACTTACGGAAGCATTTATGCACGCTCCAATGGGATTCTTACCCTTATTTTGCAGGACTTAGCCTTTGGCCAGCACATTCTTTAACAGTCGAACTTAGCAGGTCCTTGAGTCAAAAAGGCAAAGTGCTCTAGCCACCCAGTCAGTTCAGTTTTTGTTTTATCCCAAACATTCGAGGAAGGCTGCCTCGTGACCTGAGTGGGGAAATATGTTGCGGGGGTGGGGTGGGGGGTCTCACTCCCTGAAGAAATGCACCCCTTGCTTGAGATTGTGCCGAGCGCCATGGCAAAGAGGGACCTGGCCAAAACATGCCATGGCTGCTTCTGGGAACAGTGGCGCACAGAAAGTGTCATTAGCAGGACATAAGATGATTAGGCCAAGGCCCTGCACTTGCGGTATGCTCCCTGTGTGGCAAGGCCCACATTCACTCCCCAGGTCTGCAAGAAGGGAAGGCGCCTTGCTTTAAGCAGTTCCCTTTGGAATCAGGGAGATTTATGCCCTGTTACAGGAAATGACCTTGAGCAAAAGGGAAAACTGGAATATTCTAAGGTGCAGGCCATGAACTCCTTTCCCACCCCACATCTTGATTCCTGTTCTTGTCCTTTGTTTTTCTGTTGCCATCCATGCTCTCTCCCATCACGCCTCCACAATGCCACGGCTTTTCATCTTGCATCTTAAATGCTGCTCCTCCTGCTCAAGGCCTATTCCAAAAGACCCCCGAACAGCCCTGATTGGAATGTTTCACAGGCTGCCTCTTGCATTTGATTGATTAATTTATTGCACTGTCTTGCCCCATAATTACAATTCTCTGGTCAGTGTCTAATGCCTTTAAAAATATAAACTGTGGGCAATGAAACCAGGCATAAACGAAACGGCACTGAGATGGAAGCCAGCGGCAAAGGCTGCAACCGCAACAGCAAACCTATAGCATGTGAAAGCAAAGGAAACCCACTCACCCGACAGAACGGTTTGGACACCTCGGAAGCAATAAAGACATCTTAAAACTGTCTTGGCAAATAGGAAAGTCTTCATTTGTTGGTGAAAGGTCACGAGGGAGACTCTAAGAACCATCTTTCCTAGAGCTGTCTGTGTCTCACCGTGTTTGGCACGGCAAACCCTTTGAGTGGGTCACTCTTAGCAGTGGCCTCTTTGCTAATGCACCCTTAAGCCACCGTCACCGGGCAGGCTGGTCAATGGGACCGAGACGAGGCACATTTCACTGATTTCCCCTCTGCGGGAAGTGCCCTGTTGCAGAGACCCCTGCAAACTGGTCACAACTAGCCACTGGGGCAGGTGGCCACAAACGGCGCCCTCCTCCATCTCCTCCACCTGGGTTCCCTACACATCCGGAAGCACCAAACATCTGACAGGGTTGCTGGCTGGCTGGCAGCTCCCTTGGCCACAAAGGGGGGCCTTGCCTTCCCTCTGTGGCCCTTTGACCCTGCAGGGAGAGGGAAAGGGGCCTGTTCGCCCCCAGTGGGGAGCCCTGGCAAGGTATGGGGTATTCCTCCTTTCCGACAGCGAGCAATGCAGGCAGGCAGAGCTGCAGCAGCTAAAGCGGCCGCAGAGGTGGAGTCAGTTGCAGGCTTCACGAAGCCGAGGCCCTGATCCATGCAGGCAGGAGAGGGGGCAGCAGAGCAAGAGGCTTCTCCTGATGGCATCAAGTGCCAAGCCCAGCGGGTGGCCGCAAGCTGTGCCCCAAGTCATCAAGGCAGGAGGAAAGAGTGGACTAAAACTGACCCCACTCTGGACTAGGGTGACCGTAGCAGAGAAAAAAGAGAGGAGGGGGAGCGTCATGTCCCCCCGCTCGCCCGCCCACCGTGGCCTCTTCCAGAAATCTAATTGAGGAAGGAGGAGGTCCCTCTGACACCTGCGCCCAGGCGCGCCAGCTGGGCACGATGGCAAGATGCTGGCAACCGACAGAGGTGCTACAGATTCTCAGAAGTCCCGAGCCCTGGAAGCACACCTGAGCCCCCTCTTGCCTGTGGGGAGGTCTTGGCTAGATGCGTGCCTTCTCCTTGTTGGCCCACCAGAGGCAGGACAGGAGGGCTGTGGGAGAGTTTAGGCACGAGAGCCCTGAATGGAAGGGGCCTCCCAAAGGTGTGTGTGTGTGTGTGTGTGTGTGTGTGTGTGTGTGTGTACCTCACTCCTGTGAATCTTGCAGACAGCGGTGCAGGGATCAGAACGAGGGGCCAGAACTTGTGAAAGCCAGGCTCCATTCCTCACCAGACCTTAAAACTCACTAGGTAACGTTAGGTCGGTCTCCCCATCCCAATTCCTACCCCTGGCCTACCTCACAGGGTCATTGTGGAGACAGACCTGGGAGCCAAGATGAAGAAGAAGCCTGAGGTCTACTTGGAGCGCACTGGAGGAACAGCCAGGGAGGGAAGCACCGCCTAAACTCATACCTTCCCATAAAGGGAGTTGCAATCCACAAAAAAGCAGAGGCCACAAAACTCCTTTCCGTAGAAGAACCGGAGATGCAGCTTCCACCTAGTGAGGGCGGTAGCAATGGCCTCTTTCCGAGGGTGCCATCATCCTCATTCGCGCCTCGCCTGAGCCAGCCCAATGGGCCAGGGGCTTGGGGATCAAACGAGAGGAGGTGGAGCAGACAGCAGGATGGCATCTGCCTGCAGAGAAACAGCCATCTGGCGCAAGCCAGCAAAGCTCTCTGGCACTCCCCAGTTCCACAGGAGGGTCACCCCCAAATGGCCTTCCGCTCCTGCTTGCAGACACGCCCAGAACGTGTTGGGATGTCCTTCCGTCTTCCCAGCCAAACCAGCAGAAGCTCTTGTGGCGCAGTGGTTAAATGCCTGTACTGCAGGTAAAACTGTGCTCACGACCTGGGTTCAATCCCCGGTAGCAGGCTCAAGGTTCACTCAGCCTTCCATCCTTCAGAGGTCGGTAAAATGAGTACCCAGCTTGCTGGGGGGGCAATGTGTAGCCTGCACACTGTAATCAAAAATTGTAAACCGCCCAGAGACTACTTGTAGTGGTATGGGGCGGTATATAAGCAGAACACTTTGCTTTGCTTCTGGCATCTTTCGGTCTCACCCGTTGTGTTGGGTGGGGACCTTCCAAGGACTGCATGAACACCGGGCCCAAATAAGACTGTAAAACTGGCCACAGGGGTCAACAAAACAAGCATACCAAACCAACTAAAACCACCACCACCACCTGGCTACACTTGACTGTTCTTTGTTCCTCTGCCTTCCAGGACCTGGATTTTACAGCTGCTGTGACGGGTGACCCTTTGGCAAGACTGGCCCTGCCTGGCCCTGGAGTGGAAACAGCCAGGCTGTTGGGTCCCGCAGGGCTTTGTCGGAACTTCCTTGGACGGGACCCAACTCCTCGTGGCCAAAATGCTATGAAGATGAGCATCTGTGGCGGCAATGTTGGTCTCTGGTGGCTTGCAATGCTGACATTTTTCCCAAGGAAAAAGTGTCAAGTTTTTATACTTGAGCAAAGTTATAAAAACATAAATAAAATAGTGAAACATACCTTACTCAGAAGGGTACAGCAACTCAGAGTTTGTGTGTGGGTAAAGCATATACAGCTGTTGAGGTTCTGAGGAAAAACTCTGAGGCTGCAGCAGCATCTGGCAGGTGCTGGTGTTTGTGGCTACAGTTTGTATAAATGTAGCACAGAGAGATTAAAAGTTACTGGTCTTTGTTTAAAGCCAGTCACACTGTTCCTGTGTAAGGTTAGCAGAGTTTTTGCTGGTCAAGGTAATGTTATCAGGCATGTTTTTATGTATGTCTTTTTGCTGAAGACAAGCTCTCTAAGTTCAATGTTTAAATATAAAATTGTTTTTCTAATACAAGCTGTCTACATTTTTTTTGTATCCTGAAAAGCACTGGGTTTCTACTGGGTCTCAGGTCTGTTTTTTCCCGTATTCAATGTTTTATTAAGACTATGTTATAGTCCAGTGATGGTGAACCTTTTAGAGAGCGAGGGCCCGAACTGTGATTCAAAACCCGCTAATTTTTCGCAAAGTGTCAATGCAGCCATTTGACCTGAATCCAGGTGGCTGTGAAGGGGCAATGTCGGGTGCCCACAGAAAGGTCTCCGAGGGCCACCTTTGCCACCTGTGCCATAGAGTCGCCAACATCATCTAGCAGGGTTTTTGAGGGGGAATGCTGTGCGTATACACTCCTAACTTTTCTGACAAAAAGTGGGCCTCCCTTAGGATGGAAGCTGCTCCTAATTCTTCTACAATCAGCCTCCCTCCCTTCTCCTCTGGAGGTAGCCTGCTTTTGCCCAGCCTTGCAGGGAAAGAAAGAGAGGGCTAGACTGGGATGTGCCCCAGCCCTTCCTCCACAGGGTGAGCCTTGGGACAGGGGTTGGTGGGCTGGGTGGGTGGGTGGGGGGGAAGCTCATCCTGGGGAGAGAAAAAAAATGCCCAGCCCAGGATCCTTTGCTCTCTCCACTCTCAATGGGTTGAAGAACCCCTGCCAGCCAAGGTGTTGGTGGTGGTGGGGGGTCATACCAAGTGGGTCTCAGCTGGGCCTCCTCCAAACTCGTCCCTTCCACCCACCCAGGAAATGGGCGCCGGGCACAGCGGCAGGGGGAAACAAGGGGAAGCCCCCCCCCCCAGCGCCCAGGTCATGGCCAGCCCCTCCCCACCCTCCACCCCGCCCATAAAGGACACAGCCCAAGGTCCCCTCCAGCAGGTACCGGCCTTCCCTGTCCCCAAACTCTCCCGGCAGAGGAGCTTAACCCCCTTTCCCACCCCCCGACGGTGGCCTGGCCTTTCTGGGCGCCTGGGAGCGGAGCGGGCTGGGGTGCCCGATGTCGGCGGGGCTCCAGCAGAAAAGGGAGATTGGGGGGGGGGGGGCAGAGCGGCGGCAGCAAGAGAGGGAGGGGCGGTGTGTGGGGGATCAGTGTGCCACAAATCAGTCGGGCCGGGGGTATAAAATCCCTCTTTCCCCCCCCCCCCCCCCAGAAAGGGATGAGGAGTCCAGGCGGGAGCTCTCCCTCTCGGGGTTCTCTGAAGAGGGGGGGGGGGCTGCTAGGCGGATTCAGCCACTTCCTCGCCGCCGCCGCCGGCCCCCCCCCCCGGGAGACAATACCCACACACACACACTTGCGCCGGGGGTGGGTCGGTGGGTCCCTTTGGGGAGAGAAGGGCGGGGGGCGGGCTGCCTGGAGGCGGCGGAGGCGAGGAAGGGGTTACCGGCGGAGCGGCCCCAGACCCTCCTCCCCCATCACTCGACGCTGCCTGCCTGCCTGCCCGCCGTGCCCGCGCCGCGCTCGTCCCCGCGCGCACCGACTGGGCGCGCTCTCCGGGCCGGCCGGCCGGGCGATCGGAGGAGGAAGAGAGCGGCGAGGCGCGCGGGCGGGCAGGCGGGCTGGACGCGGAGCCGCTGGCCGGAGGGGGGGCGGCGGCGCGCGGCGGGTACTTGGGGGGGCCGTGACGGGCTCGCCGCCTCCTCCTCCTCCTCCCCCCGGGCCGCCCCCGCCGCTTCCCCGCCTCGGACTGGCGGCGCCCGGCATGGCCCCCGCGGGGCCCCCGGCGCCTCCTCCGCCGCCGCTGCAGCGCCCGCGCCACCCCCGGCGCCCGCAGCGCCCGCAGCAGCAGCAGCAGCAGCAGCAGGAGCGCCTCCGGTGAGTGGATCGCGCGCGGGAGGGGGGGGGCGGCGGCGGCGGCGGCGGCGGCACCGGCTGACCCGAGCTCCGCCCGCACCCTCCCCGCTCCGCCGAACCGGGACGGTTGGAGAAAGCGGGGATTCCCCCCACCCCCCCCCCCACCTATACACACACACACACACACACACCCTGCGCGCGCGGTCCTCGCCTCCCTCCGGATTCAGCCGCCGCCTTAGCGCCCCCCCCCCGCACCCCAGCCTCGCCTTTCCTGGCGCCGGTGCCCTTCTCTCCGCCCGTCGGTCGGCGGGGGGGGGGGCGGGGGGATGCGAGCAAATGCGGGGGCGACGTGGGCAGGGAGAGAAGGAGGGGGGGGCTGCTGGCGCCGTGGCTGCGCTCCGGGGCGTTGCTATGGAGACGGTGCGGAGGAGGATGGCGTGGAGAGACGACCCCCCCCCCGTTTAAAAAGAAAAAGGCAGAAGGGCGAGCGGGGACGGGGGGGGGTTTCCCGGGCAGAAGCCGCTCCCCCGCCGCGCATCCTTCCCCCCTCCCTCCCCCCCCCGCTGTCTTCATCCCCGGGTTCTCTCCACCCCCTCCCTCCAGGAATGGAACAGGGCTGCTGTCTGTCCTTCCTTCCCTCCCTCCGTCCGTGCCTCGGGGCGCGTGCCCGGGCACTCGTGCCCGTCTCTTTCGCCTCCCCCCCCCCGCCGCCGCCGCCGGCAGCCCCCGCGGAGGGGAGTCGGGTCCCGCGGCCCCGATGGCCGGACCCCGCAGACGGCGAAGGGAGGATGCCGGTGCCCCTGCCCGGAGGGGGCTTGCGCCCCTTTGGCACCGGGGAGGGGAGGGGAGGGGCGCGGGCGGCGGGGACGGGCATCGAGGCCTCCTGTGTCTTCCCGGCGCGTCCCCGCGGCGTCCCCCCCCTCTCTCCGCCCCCCCGCTCCCGCCGCCGCTTCTCCTTGGCGAACCTCGACAGCGGGCATCGTCCGTCCGCTTGCAGCAGGCCAGGCTTGCGCGGCGGCGGAGGGGGGGGCGCAGCTCCCCACCACCACCACCTGCGCATCCCTGGGCAGCTCGTGGGGCGAGGAGGAGGCGGGCAGAGCCCTGTGCCAGGCAGGTGGGCTCGCTGGGGAACCTGGTCCCTGAGCCCCTGGCAGGAGGGCGGAGGAGCGGCTTGGATGGTGGCCGCTTCCTGCTCCATCCATTCCCCACCCCCACCCCCGATTCCTGGCCGTGTCAGCCTGTGGGTGGGCTACTGCCCGCCCCCCAAGTGGCCACCGGGAGTGCCAGGGAAAGCCAAGCGTGGTGTGTGATCCCTACCTGTCCATGTTGGCCCTGGTGGTTGCAAGGCATGGCCGGCAGAGCCAGGCTGCTTGGCTCAAAGGCGGAGTGCCCCTGAGCATGTGCAGAGCTATCTTAAGGCTCTCCCAGATGAAGGAGCCCCAGAAAGAAGGCCTGCTCTCTCCTTCCACCCCCCATAACCACCACCCCCGTGCCTTTTGGGGTTGGCCAGACCACAGAGCCTCGTGGCGCAGTGGTTAAATGCCTGTACTGCAGGTAAAACTGTGCTCACGACCTGGGTTCAATCCCTGGTAGCAGGCTCAAGGTTCACTCAGCCTTCCATCCTTCCGAGGTCGGTAAAATGAGTACCCAGCTTGCTGGGGGGGGGCAATGTGTAGCCTACACACTGTAATTAAAAATTGTAAACCGCCCAGAGACTACTTGTAGTGGTATGGGGTGGTATATAAGCAGAACACTTTAGTGGGGGGGAGGGGGGGGGCAGGGAATGGACCGTCTGGCTCTGTGTCTCTTGTGAAGGCCTCTCTCTCTCTGAAGGCAGGTTCCTATGGCTTGCTCCAGGCTCTCGGGTGGAATGAAAAGGAGGGACGGCGGCTGCAACCGGAGGAATAGGAGAGCGCACACACGTGCCCCTAACTTTGAGGGCAGCAGAGGGTCCTGCAAAAAGTGGGGGGGGGGCTGCTCTTTAAAGTTCTCTCTACAGGGAGCAGGCTTTCCTCAACCGCAGGGGGGAAATGGCACACCTGCCCCCCCCATTCCATTGGGCTCCCCATGACATCATGGCTTCCCCAAGGAGGGATTTTGTAGGGGATCCCCGCCCATACACACACAGATACACATTCTGGGTTCTCTGAAAAAATCCCCCCACAGACAGGCCTGGGCAAGCAATGTGGGCCCCATGCTTTTTTTTCTTCTGATGCCGCACTCTCAGGTGGCCTCCTCCTCCTCCTCCTCCTCTGACAGCTCTGTTGATTTGTTGGCGGGAGCCTCAAGACACAGGATCTCCCAGCCCTGAGTCTCCTCAGATGGCTTGCTAGTTGCAGTGAGGAGGAGGAGCAGAAGGTGCCTGCCTGTCTGTCCAGAACAGGAGAGGGCTACCAGGAAGAGCAACGGACACCCCCACCACCCCCATATTGTTTCCAGACCACAAACGGATCCTGCAGACTAGGCTGGGACAATTTCTCATTGGCCAAAGACTTTGGTGGCCTTCCTCATGATGCCACTTGAACCCCACTCCCTCCACTTCTCCTCCCTTTGGAAAACAGCTCGGGGGGGGGGGAGAACTCCCAGGGTGAAAGGGCTCCTTTTTTGAGGGACCATCTCACCTTCCCAGTTAGGAGGCAGATTCCAGCCGCTCAAAGTGAGCCAAATTCACGTTTTGGATTGTGGGAGGAGAGGTCCCTCTTTAGTAAAGTTCCGGGATTGGCTTCCTTTTGCCAGAGGAAGCAATACCCGCAGGCATCCACATGCCACAAATTATTGATGCTTCCTTCCTTCCTTTCCGTTAAGGACTCTGGGCACAGTGCTTTTGCCCCACCCCGCACTTGTATCCTTAGGACAGTTTGGCCTGAGGCTACCCAGGGAGCTTTGTGGTTTGCCAAGTTGGCTCTCCTTGGCCTTCTATAGCAATCACTCTAACCACTGCACCACCCTGCCAGGAAAAGGCACGGGCCTTCTACTACATCCAGATGTCCCTTGTGTGACTGAAGCCTCGGGTAATTGTCTGAGGCATTGGAGGTGGCGTGGCTCTTGAGGGATACAGCCCTTTGGACAGAGAGGTTGCACAGTTCTGTCCCTGGTGGACCTCCGTTGGAAACAGGATCAGGCCACAGCTGACAAGCAGGCCTTCTCCCTCCCGCCCGCCCCCAGGCCACGAGGCACAGCTGCCAAGGGTTGGTCTGCTGGGGCTGATAGTTTGAAAAGCAGAGTTCAGAAACGTGGTTTTGGGCCCACCACTCCCAAATTCTGCTCCCAGATTTTGCCAGTTGTAGTCCTAAGATGTAACTTTTGGAGTAGAAACCCACCTCCTCCTGTCTTCCCAGGGCCGGCCTTTCCGCTTCTCTGTGGCCTTTTTGCCGCCACCTCTTGACACTCACTGCCAGTCCACAGAGCCTCCCTGAGCCATTGCCTGGGTCCAGCATTCCTCCATAAGGTTGGAGATTTTGGGGGGCTTGCCTCCTTCGGGCTTGGCCCATTGAGCCACGTGTGGCGAGCACAGCATGGCAGAAGTGGTTCTCTCAGGTTCCCGGCCGGATCCCTTCCTAGCCCTACCTGGAAAGGTTGGGGCTTGGACCAGGCATTTCTTGGAGAGGAGCGATGCCTCCCCGTCCAGTGGAGCCATCTCCTTCCACCTGGGATGGGGTGGTCCTTGAAGAGAGCTGTAGGAAGAGGAGCCCTCCGGAGCAGGGGAGACGCATGGGGGTGGGGGTGGGGAGGGAGTTTGGAGATCCTGCCAGGAGCAAACCCAGGGATGTGTTGCAAGCTTTGAAATGGGGAGGGGGGTTTCCTGAGCATGGCAATTTGGCGTGAGGTGGGACATTCAAAGATTAATCCCGGAACGCAACAGGATAGAGGCACTTGAGCTCAGTGGGTGTGGCCCTGTTTTGAAGTTCTGGGTAAAGAAGGATGTCAGAAGAAAGGGGGGGGGGTTGTCTAATAGTGCCCCAGCCCTGGGAGGAAGGGCCGGGCCGGGTGCTGTCAACCAGGGGCTCTCCCCCACCTTCTGGAGGCCAACTCCTCCCGTCCTCCCCTCCGCCTGGCATAAGAACATAAGAAGAGCCCTGCTGGATCAGGCCAAAGGCCCATCTAGTCCAGCTTCCTGTATCTCACAGCGGCCCCACCAGATGCGTTTGGGAGCGCATGAGACTAGATATCTGTCTCCTGATACCACTCCCCTGCATCTGGCCCTTGAAGTACCCTGGTTTAAAGCCTAGAGATTACACATCTCCATCATGGTTTGTAACCCGTGATGGACTTTTCCTCTAGGAATCTGTCCAATCCCTGTGGGACCGAGGAGCCTTCAGTCAGAGAGCAGGGCTTCTCCTTTGGCCTCGGAGGAGCCAGGAGCGCTGGGCGGTGACGCGGAGGCAGCTGCAAACGGCTCCGCAGGGCAGCTGGGGCTGGACGTACAGCCAGTGAGAGGGCAGGGAGCAGCAGGTGCTCCAGAGCAGAGGGTGACAGCAGCGCAAGGGGTGGGTGGGAAGCAAAGCGGTGCCCTGAAGGAGGGGCCACGGCTTGGTGGTACAGCATCACAGGTTAAGTGTGATGGGTTCAATTCCTGGTACCTTCGTTCTGAAGAAAATCTCTCTCTGGGATTTTTTTTGGGGTGTGTGTGGCAATCAGGCTGGACCAGTGACCAGTGACCCTCTAGTAGCAGAGGACTATTGCCTGGCACCATCTCCTCACCCAGGTTCTAACTAATGGCAATCTTTGGTGTACAGCACTGCAGTGCAAGTTAGATGTCATGAAGCTTGGAGAAGCTGTGGTGTTTGTTTGTTTTTGGAGGTGGGCAGGGGGTCTCTCCCCTCCCGGAATCTGCCAGCCGGGGGCCATGTTGGCAAGAGGGAGGGCGATTTTGGGATAAAGAATCCAGCAGCTACTTTTTCCCGGGCCCTGAGGTGTCGTCATTGGCCTGCTTGCCTTTTTACATGTTTTTACATGAGGATGATTTACTTTGCACTCTTTAAACCAGGAACGCTCGCTCACTAATCTGTCAGCTTATGCATTTTGCATGAACTTGCTTCCTTTCATGCTCCGTGCTCCAGCCGGGATCTCTGCTTTGGTGGGAGCAGGGATTTAGTGGCAGAGAGGGCCACGGCAGCTGGGAGAGAAAGGTCCAGGTGGAGTTGCCTGGAGAGAGGCTGCCTGCCATTTTCCAAGCCGGAAACATATTTCTGGGGTAAGCAAGACCCGGATTCGCAGAGAATCCAAATCTAGGGTGAGATGCCCCACTTCAGTGCCCTCTATGTCTCGGCTGCAATGCACGTGTGCCTACCTGTTGACCTGTTGCGTGTCATCATTTGGGAACTGGCCCAGGGCTGGTTCTCACCTGGGCCTCCGTCCGATGCCATGGATCTTGGCTGAATGTGGAGCCGCAGAGGCAGGGGAGGCCAAGGTGTGAGATGTCATAGTAGGCCATGAGGTGGGGATTCAGCCTTGCGATTGGTCTTCTCCTCTATGGAGGCAGTTGAGAGCGTTGGAGGCCCTTCCTTCTGCTGTTGCTCCTTAGTGCCCCCATTGGGGGTGGTCAAAAGCAAAGCAAAGTGTTCTGCTTATATACCACTCCATACCACTACAAGTAGTCTCTGGGCGGTTTACAATTTTGATTACAGTGTGCAGGCTACACATTGCCCCCCCAGCAAGCTGGGTACTCATTTTACCGACCTCGTCACTGGTGGTACTGCGGGCAGGAGTCCAGCAGGGGGTCCCTCGAGGTCCCTGCTGCCCTTAAGGAGCTTCTGATCCTGGCTTGCCTTCTGGCTTTGAGCAACTGATCCCAAGCGAGCAAAGGGAGATGCCACACTAGTCTCGGCCAACCGTGGCAGTTGTTCCGAAAGCTCCCCGCATGGTGTTTAATCTGTTTTGGCTCCTTTGGGTGATTTCTCTGCCATCCCTTTCAGCGTGCCTATTTTGCTTTTTTTTTTTTTAATGAAACTCCTGGGAGTTTGCAAAGGGCCCTCCTGTTGCTGTCCCCCGGGTGCAATTCTCTTCCTCTTCCTTCCCATCTCCCCATGGTTACCTAAGCTCTGCAGCCAAAGAGCCGAGAAGTGGCCAGCTAGATGCAGTCAAGGCCCCCTCGCTCGGTGCATTGTGGGGGCTGCTGCTGGCAGGCAGTGCTGCTCACATGAGTCACCGCCTCCAGTTGGGGCTGGGAGAAAAGGAACTCCACGTCTAAATGGGTAAAACCTGTATCCTCTCTCCTCTCCCCTCCCCCCTTTTTATGACCATATGACTCACATTCCTGACATGCTCCCAAGTTGGGAACAGCCATCCAGACCAGCGGGGGGGGGGGGGCTTGGAGGAGAAGGTTGAAGGGCAGTTGGCATCGGATGCGGAAGGCAGCACGGTCGGCTGGCATTAGGTTGCCAGGCAGGAACTTGGGGAGCTGCCTGGTCTTTCAGCAGAGCCTTGGTGCATCCAGCCCACGTATGGTCCCTTCGGACTGGCAGGAAGGGCGCTCCGCCTCCCTGGAGTTCCCCGTTGGTCCCCTCAGCCCCAAGAAGGTGAATCCAGCTTGGGGGGTGGGGGGGGGCGTGAGCTGTGTCAGTGAGGGATGCTGGTGGTAGGCAAGGGTGCTCCCTCCTGATCTGGCCTTCTTTCTGTTTGGAAGGGCCGTGGTGGTCCTCTGCTGGGCTGCCTGCCTTTTGGACGGAAGGCCCGGGGTTTGCTCACTAGTTGGGTGGGGACAGGAGGGGCTTTGGGGTGTGCCAGACACCCAGAAGGCTAACCCCCCCCCCAGCATGAGGAATCCTCTCCGGCATGGGCACCTGAATTGGTCCCAGGGAGTCCATGCAAGGCCAGAAGATGGCTGAGGGACAGACAGACTCAGGATGGCCGTGCCCTATCAAGGTGGGGAGGCCCTGGGGGTTCTTTCTGCAGCCTCTGGGCCTTCGTTCTCCAGAAAAAACAGCAGCAAGGAGAAAACCAGGTGGATTGCAGTAGGGGGAAGCCTCCAGGAATAGCTTATTTACCTTCCTAAACATCACAACTTCTCCCTTGAACCATTTAAGGCCCACTAGATAACCCTTTTTTAAACATAGAAGGGATCACATAGCTCTTTCTTTCTTTCTTTCTTTCTTTCTTTCTTTTTCTTTCTTTCTTTCTTTCTTTCTTTCTTTCTTTCTTTCTTTCTTTCTTTCTTTCTTTCTTTCTTTCTTTCTTTCACCAGTTCTAGCTGGTGGTGAATGCAGCCATAAGGGCTGTAGGTTAGGGTTAGGGTTAGGTCTCCTCCTTTGCCAATGCACACCCTGTGTGTGCGCGTGCATGCATATGTGTCAGCTGAGGCTAAGGCGTGCTTGTAACCCTGCTCCAAAGCAGCAAATACCCAGGTGGTATAAAAGGCTTCCTTCCTTTCAGAGCAGGTGAGGGGAATCTGGGCACCCCTGGGGATGGCGCAGGGTCACCTGGCATGCTGGGTTGGGGGGAGGGGTGCCTCACCTTTTTCCACAGTTGCAGGAGTGTGAAATTTGATTTGCAAGCAACTTGAGCTTGGTGCGAAAAACCAGAGGCCTCTAGCAGAGCCGTCCACATGGAGTCCGGGTGGGTTGCTGGAGCATGTAAAGTGACTCTTGACTGCCCACCTGCTGGCAGACCATCCCCTCCCACCACCCACCCCACCCCCTGGGGACCTGACGTCAGGATGGAGGAGTGGCTGTTGCAAGCCACCTCTGGGGAGGCTTCCTGAGGGCCTGAGGCATTGCTCCCCCTTTGTGCTGGTGCCCCTGGGCTTTCTCCCTGGAAAGCCGGCAATGATCAGCGTATGTGGGGAGGACAGGAAACACGGGGCAGAGGCAGAGCCCTGTGATTCCACCCGTCCCATCTCCTGTCAGTTGGAGAGGCTCTGCCCACACTCCCTGCCAGTTCTTTGGCTGGCAGGAGCTCTCCTCCTAGCTCATTTGGTCTCCGAGCTAGGCCTTAGCCCTGCCAAGAACAACAGCGAGCTCTTACGGTTCCCTTTCTCAGACACCTCTTGTCAGGGACAAGATGAACTGCTCTGCCCATCAGGGGATTTCTAAAAACCCCTGTGGGGTCCTTTATGGGGAGAAGGGAAAGGGAAACAGTTCTGCTCCACCTTGGGAGAACTTCAGATCCCTCTGGGAGCAATCTGACCAAAAGCAGGCATGGGCGGGCAGGTGCGTATATGGGGAGACACTTGACCCTAACGACATATCTTCAGCCTGGTGTCTTCAGTGGCAACTGGGCGCCCAGGCTGTCTCGTGGGGCCTTCTGGATGCAAACCCACCGTCCGCTCCCTGGCCCTTTTCCCTGCTAGCCCAGGCAGGGCTGGGTGGTGCTGAAAGGACAGCTACCACCTGTTCTCACAGGCAGAAAGGAAACCTAGACGCTTGGGAAGCGGCTGGCGGGGTGGGGGGAGGCTTGTCTCAATCTCTTCTCCCCTTGCAGCCCCCCTTCAGCCCATTGGCAGGGCATCTTCTGAGGGCCTGGGCCACCTCTAGGGAAGGAAAGGGGGGGAACCCTGCATGGAGAAAAGGAGCAGGTTAAGGAGAAGGTCCAGGTCTGACAGGAGCCCAGAGAGGGGAAGCTGAGGAGCTTTGGACGGCTCTGCTGTCTGGCCGGGCCTGGTTCCCGGCCACGTCCGTCCAGCACTTCTGCGAAGGAGTCCCTCTTCCATCCTTGCTGGAGCGAAGGTCTGGAGAGGAAGGCTGGCGTCTCTGCCCACCGAGGGCCTTGGGAAGCCAGGGGGGTCCCCAATCCTGCTGTTTTGGTGTGGTGTCCATCAAGGGGTGCAGGGCAAGAATGGCGCTGCACCGGCCCCTATGTTGCTTTTTGGGGGGGGGGGTCAGGACTTCTCTGGGTCCCAGCTGAGAGACACACCGGTTTCTTCTCTCAGCCTCTTGGATATAGGCCGGGAGAAGCCTTCCCTCTCCTTTAAGCCCAGTGTAAACACACCAGGGGATGCCCCGTGCAGGACAGTGGGCTGAGTAATGGACTAGGACACGGGGGGGGGCTTTGAATCCCTGCTCCCTGGAGAAGTGAAAGGGGTCAAGGCACAAACAACTCACTCACCTTGAAAGCCCCGCCAGAGTTACAATAAAGTCATTTCCAGCTGGACAGCATGTGACTAAGGGACTCTGCATGCCCAGACCCTCTCCCCGGGGACTGAGAAAGAGGCCTCAGCTTCCTTTATTATTGGGTTGACGGCTCAGTCCCTTTTCTCCGCCTTGGCACTTCCTTCCAGCCCTCTTGCTCTCTGCCTCCTCTCTCCAGGGTCTGCACTGTCTTCCCTACCCCTTCTCCCCCCATGATGGTGTCTCACGGGGCTTCCCGGTGGACAGGTCTCCTTTGGGGAGGCTGGAGAAAGCCCTCTTTGGTCCTTGCATGCAAGGCGAAAGAAAGAGCAGGACATGGGGGGTGGGTGGGTGGAGGGAATTCCTGCCACTTCCCTGCCCTTCTGCTTCTGGCTTGGTTGCTGGCAGGCAAAACAACAACAACAACAACAACTACTACTACTACTACTACTACTACTACTACTACTACTACTACTACTACTACTACGATGACAGCTAAATGGCAGCTGACAAAAAAAAGAGGGTGTTTAGCGACCATCCCTTGGCTTAAAAGAAAAGTGGGAATAGATAATTTAAAAAGGCCTCTTAATCCTCATGAGCACCAGCATCTTATAGTGGATTCAGATGTAGGAGATCTGGGTTTGAAATTCCTCCTCAGCCAAGGAAACTCTGTAGGTTTTGTGGTGCTTGTCTGGCGACACCTGAAATGTCTCACATACATTTTTAAAAACCCTATTAGCGTCATTTTGAATTCAATAGAACTTGATAAAATGTAACCTAATGTTTGTGTCAATAATGTTTTAATAGCATAATTATGTGTATTGTACTATTATTATTGCCTCCATGGTGTGCGGCGTTGCTTTTTTTTAAAAAAAAAAAATCCTGCCTTTACTGTTTTGTTTGTTTGTTTGTTTGTTTGTTTTGACTTGATCCCCCCCCCCTTGATTTCAGGTTCACAGAGAAAGATGAGACTTTTAACAGGAAGAATAACCTAGTGCTAGCAAGCACCGCCACTGAGCAAGGCAGGAGCTAGACTTCCTGATCACTGGGTGTGTGTTGGCATCAGGGCTGTGTGTTGAGCTCAGAGCCTCTGGTCGTGGGCGGGATTCCCTCCCCAGAACTTCCAAGGAGGAGCCTTGTCCGAAAGCCCAACTCACATGCCAAGGTGTGTTGTAAGCCTCTGTTGGGCTTTTACCGGGGAAAGCATGACAGAGTCCTGATTACAAGCTGGGAAAATTACTTTGCTTGCCTGGGAATCCCAGAATCCCCTTGGCATGGGACCAGCAGTCGTACAAGTAGCCACTCTGTGTGTGTGTGTGTGTGTGTGTGTGTGTGTGTGTGTGTGTGTGTGTGTGTGTGTGTGTGTGTGTGTGTGTGTGTGTGTGTGATAGTTCCCATAATTGACTCTCCATTCCAAGGCTGTGGCTTTGATAGTTGCAATATGCAGCAGACCTGAAGCGAGCCAGATTCTGCACTCCTACCATCCCCAGCGGATTTTCATGGAGGAGATGGCTGTGATATGGGAGAAGCAGCTGGCTTCAGTTGCCCCTCCAGTCCAGTGGCAGGGCTGCCCTGGATGGCCCTTCCTGGAGCAGAATCCTGGCCTAGCCCCCCCCCCCCCCCCCCCCAGTGTGCATTGTGGCCCATCCTGGGCCTTCATGTCTTGGAGGTGCCTGGCTGGTGTTCCCTTCCCTTCTGCCCTCTCGCCTGCCTTCTTCGGAGCTGCTCTTGATGCACTCGAGAGCCTCTTGCAGCTTTAGGCCCCCTCGTTTCATGCTCCAGTAATTTGGAGGAGGCTTGCTGGACGGAGCCCTCCTCCTCCTCCCCCCCCTCCTCCTCCCCAAAGATTCATCTCTGCCTGATTCCGGGAAGAGCAGGCCCCTCCTTCCACCCACTTCTCTCTCTCCCCCACCCACCCACCCACCACCCCACAACTGCAGCCATGCCCCAGTGCTCACCCCCTTGGCAGGAAGCCCTGGCTGGCTGGCTGGCTGGTTGGGCAGCCCCCACCCCCTCCATCCAGCTCCACACGGGGTCCAGACAGAGCTCGTCAGCTGCTATGCAGAGCCTCGCCACCTCCCCTCTCCCTGCCCTGCCTCAGAGAGAGGATCTGCCCGGCCTACCTTCCTTTCTGCTCCGGCATCATCATCCTCACGCAAAGCAGTCGTGCAAGAGTGCTCGGGCCTTCTTTCCCAGAAAAACCTCTCCAGCGGGCAAGGGCCGGTTCTGCTGGCCTCTCCCAGCCTTCGCCAGCCACACACCCCGTTCAGCCTTCCCTCAAGGACAGCCAAGGGCAGCGGAGGCTTCCTTCCTTCCGTCCTTTCTTAGGCATCCGTGTTGTGGCAGGTGTCGCAGGGACTGGGTCCTCTCCTTCCCTGCCCATGGGTCCCAGGGCCCAAGGCTCCTGGCGGAGGGGCTGCGGCCAGGACAGGCTCAGCCACTTCAGTCACTCCGGCCTCAGGACGGGTGCAGTGCTTTCCCTAAGCACCACACTGGCCTCGCTCTCTGGCAGCCTGGACACTCGTGCCGCAAAGCAGGCCAGGACCGCTTTCTTAAAGACCCCCCACCCCCAGCCCACCCACCCTGTTTTACACTGTCTTTTTCTTCAGGCAGCCTTTCTCTCAAGAAAGGAACTTGGAATGGATTGGGTACATGGCCTTTTTCTTTTAAATGTGTTGTTAAAAGCATGCTTTTAAGAGTAGAGTGTTTTAATCATATAACTATTTCTGTTCTAGCACCCCAGCTTTCTGTTCGTTTTTATATGTCTCTTATGTGCCTCTGTTCTCACTGCTCCAGGAGTCTTGGGGAAAAAATAGGACACATGGCATATAAACACAGCTATCATCGGCATCAGCCTACATCGTACCGTGTAGCTAAAATAAAAAAACGAAGAAACACAAACATGCTAAAGAAAATCAGAAAGCAATACCTTACGTTGTGGCTTACTCCCCTGAAAAGTTTTCACCTGCCACAAAAAGAATTTGGCACCATGTATTTGTGTCCATCTGTCTGTCTGTCTGTCTAGAACGGACTCATGTGCTGGTCTTCCTTCTGAAGTGCTTGGGAGCTTTCCTGCTCCATCCGAAGGACTGGTCAGCTTTAGAATGTATGCCTTTCACCTTCTTTGTATCTCCTGATTGGTATCTCTGTAATGCACTGCCTGGCCCTCCCCGCAAAGCCTCTCAGCTGGCCGGAGCCAGGATGCTTTTACAACTCCTGGCACAGAAAAGCTCTTCTCCAACAATATCTGAGGAGGAGGAGGAGGAGGAGGAGGAGGAGGAGGAAGGGCATCCATGTAAGGGAGGTTTCTCCTGCAAAGTGGCATCCCTTGAGAAGGCAAACACGTGAGGAGCCCACAGAGAGCGCTCTCTGGGTGGACAGGGAGGGACTGATTCCCCCTGTCAAGCCCTTGAGCGCAAGCAGTTGAGTGCCGAACTAGAGTTTGACTCCTGGAAAATGTGAGGCTGGCGTGTTGAGTAGCAAGAGAGCCAGGGG
Organism: Phrynocephalus guinanensis; assembly: GCA_037367245.1. Lineage (NCBI taxonomy): Eukaryota > Metazoa > Chordata > Lepidosauria > Squamata > Agamidae > Phrynocephalus > Phrynocephalus guinanensis. The sequence goes on from CM074748.1 coordinate 23,858,951, forward strand.
AAGACCATCGATCAGAGGGGTGGGGGGGGGCGCACTGAACGGGCAGGCCAACGGGAGGTGTGAGAAGCCACCTGGTCCAGCCCTAATGTGGCCTAACCTGTGTCTCTGGGCTGCGGATTTGGTGGTCGTTTCAGCAGGAGCCACCTGAGCTGTGGAGGGTCCCTCCTGCTTCTCCCGGCAGGGAACCCTCGCAGGTGGCCGGGGCGAGCTTGATTTAGGGACTTAAACTTATCCGCCGGGTTTATCCCTGCCTCTAACGTGACAGAGGCATGCGGCTGTTGTCTGGCAGTGCATGCTTCTGTGTTTCTTTGGCCAATGGGGTGTGGATAAGCTATGATAAAATTGTGGTTGGCCGAATCAGGGAGCCCCACCATTTCTCTTTCTGAAGCACAGAAAAGGCCTCTGGAGTCCAAGACCGGATGCTTGCATGACAGAACATACTCTTGCCGGCAAGATCCAATGTAACCCCAAACAGAGCTACCAACCTCTGCCTTGGAAGTTGATTCATATCCTCTAACCCTAACCCCAACCTTGATGTTGGCTAGGTCCCATCTTAATGGCCTTGATCCCCCCCTCCCCCCACACACAAGAAAATGGGGAGCCTTGAAATAACAAGTGTTTGGAATGGAAAGGAGCCTTCAGGGTCATCTATCCAAAACTACAAGGGAGCCTCTGCAGGTGAAGCGCCTCTGAGAGATGGACACACACACCCCTCCAACCCTTCCTGGAAAGCCTCTGGCAGAGGAGAATCCACCCCTTGTTTTGTCTGCAGGTTCTTCCTAAGGCGTTGTTGCCCCCTTTCTTGCCTGCCTTGGCTAAGGAAAGCCAAAGTCTACGGAAGAGCTGCTGGCTCCACCTTCCACGAGACCCTCCTCCAGATACCTGAAGGCAATGGTGCCCCCCCTCTCTGTCTCCCTTCTCTCGGGCTAAATGTGGCCCGTCCCCAACACTCTTCTTGGGAGGGCTTGCCGTCCAGGCCCTTGACGTGTCTTGGTCATCCTCCTGGAGGAAGTGTCATTTGAGAGAGGCTGGCGGCTCCATTGGCGGTCTCCTACCGTTTCTGGAGTCCTCCATTAAACCTGTCTCAAGCTGCTTCCAGACAGAAGGCCTGCTGGAGCACAGCTGCTCCAGAGGCTCCAGGCGGGGGCACAAGGAGCGGAAGAGCCTGGCAGAGATTTCCTGTTCACCTCCTGGAAATTACTGGGTCCGAGTCAGGGCAATGACACCCTGAAGGCTTTCTCTCATAGCACCCTTTGTGGCTGCAGGATCGAGGGGTACCATGGCCAAAGCCCCTTCTCCACACTTCCTGCCAGGTTCTACAACCAATAACCCAGGCAGCTGCCTTAGGCTGACACCATCCCTCAGCGTCCCTCGATCCTAGTACAGTCAGCTCTGGCCAACAGCCACAGGGGCTCTCTCTAAGGCTCTTCCAGAAGGCTCCTCCCCCTGCCCTCCTCCCTGGAGATATTACGACTGGGGACTGAGTCAGGGCCTCCCATGTGCAAGGGGGGTGGGGGATGGGGGAACCTCGGTGTCACTTTGCCCTTGCCTCCCACCAAACAGCCTGTGCTCTTGATCCTGTGCTGGCACTCAAGGCCTTCGTTTCAGAGCTAAGTTACTTTTGTGGGTGGCACTTGGCAGAATAGCCCAGCTCCAGGATTCTGGGACGCCGAGGCCAAAAGAGTACCTTTTCCCACGAGGGCCCCTGGATGTCTTGTGTTCTGCTCTACGGAGTGGAGCCATGTGAGCGTGTCTTCCCTGGGATGGATGGCAGTGCTGTTTTTGCTCCCAGCGGGTCTTGTGCTGCACCGTGGCTGATCCTGCCTGTGGCTACTGCCCTTGGGAAGGCTGCCCCACTGCCCCTCCAAGGTCACAACCACAGAGAGGGTGGGTGGAGGGCTGCATGGGAGGCCCCGTCCCCCAGGCGGGCAGGGGGCAGAGCAGCCCACTCCAAGAACACCAGAACGGCTAGGCTGCTGCTCCACTGCGGCAGTGCCCCCCTCCCCCCCCCAATCATCTTGTCTGAAAACGGGCTGGTGATGTGAGCTGCCCGGGGATGGAGCTGCATCTCAAACAAAACAAAACACCCGCCCCGCATCCTGCCCGCCCGCATGGGTCCACTGGAAACCCCCAGGAGAGAAGGTTCCATGGGCCTCTCCCTCTGTTGCGCCCAGTGCTTGGCTACCCATGAGGCTGATTGATTGCTATTGAACCCGGAGCAGCAAAGGGTGCCAAGGGGCCACAGAGAAGAGCCCGTTCTATGGGCCATCAGCTTTGGTGAGCGGTAGCAGCTTCCTTCTTCAGCTTCACACAGGGAAGCCCCCCCCCCTTGGCGGACTTTTATACTAGAGATGGGGACGAATTAAAAAAAAAAGAATCGCAACATTCTCCAGAAATTGCCAATTTGTTGCATGGTATTCATCATTTCTGGAGACCCCGATTGATACAAAGTGACACACTTTTTAACCATTTTTCTTCATCAGTTGGTCAGGGGGAGATGGTGAATTACAGTTCATGACCACCTCTAATTTATACCCATGCAAGGAGGAGGTGAACATGTGAAGCAATAGGGATGTAAACATTTCAGCACAAAGGTGGTCTCAGGAGTGGTCATTCAGGGGCTGTTGAATAGAGGCAAAAGGAGATATTAGATGTCTGGTATCTGCTGAGGCCACCGTTGTGGCACGTTCATTCGCTCCCCCGTACCTCCCCCAGCCCTGGGTTTCCCTTGGCAATCTATTCGGGATGGGGTGGGGCTGGCATTCCCCCCCCCTTCCACCCACCAAACCTCTCCCTGCAAGGATCTGTGGCGATGACATTAGCAAGCCTGGTGCAGCCAGCCCCGGTGGGGAGCAGAAGGCCATGCTAGGTCTCCAGAGCCATCCCACAGGAGGTTCATGTTGGGGTGAGCAAAACTGACTCGGTGGTTCCCAGGGGTGCATCCAAAGCCAGATCCTCGGTGCACGTGCAGGTTGGGTGATGGCTGACGTGGTCAGCCAGCTAGCGGGCCTTTGTAGGTAAAGGAAAACAAAGGATGACCCTGTGGTGGAAGGGAAAGTGAGTGGGGAGGCAGTGAGCTGATTCGGAGGAGGAGGAGGAGGAGGAGGAGGAGGAGGAGGAGGAGCCAAGAAAAGCCAAGGGTCCCAGGGCCACTGTTGGCCAAAGGGGGCTTGGCTGCGTTGATTCAGTGCCTCCTAGCCCAAAGCAAGTAACCTCCCGCCTCTCCCAATCTCTTTCCTTCTAGAACCACCTGCCTTCAAAGAGCTGGACCTGCTGAGAAGGAGAGGTGGTCAGCGGCTGGGCGGCTGTAGAAGGGAATCTGCCCGCTGCCCCTTGGCCCATTCTGCCTGCCTGCCTGATCCTGCCTCTGGAGACCTTCCCCGCTTCACAATGGGTCTTCTGTGAGCCCCCCCCCCCAGCATCGACTCAAGGCCTGGCGTCCCGCGCTGCCTTCCCCAGACCATGTGGCAGGCACTGTGGCCCTTCCCGTCGCTCCTCCTCCCCCGCCTCCTGCACGTGACCGAGGTGGCCGCGGCCGGCTGGGAAGCCCACCTGGTGCTGTGGGTCCTCAGCGTGGCCTCAGCCGTGGTGCAGATGGAGAGCCAGGCCTACTCGCCCACTGTCAATACTCACTACGGGAAGCTGCGGGGCCTGCGCGTGCCCTTGCCGAGCGAGATCCTGGGGCCGGTGGATCAGTACCTGGGGGTCCCCTATGCGGCCCCTCCTGTCGGGGAGAAGCGGTTCATGCCCCCCGAGCCCCCCTCTTCCTGGTCGGGGATCCGGAACGCCACCCACTTCTCCCCAGTGTGCCCCCAGAACATCCACACGGCCGTGCCCGAAATCATGCTGCCCGTCTGGTTCACCTCCAACCTGGACATTGTGGCCACCTACATCCAGGACCCCAACGAGGACTGCCTCTATCTCAACATCTACATCCCCACCGAGGATGGTGAGTCCCCCAGAGACGGACGTGGCTCTCTCTCTCTCTCTCTCTCTCTCTCTCTCTCTCTCTCTCTCTCTCTCTCTCTCTCTCTCTCTCTCTCTCTCTCTCTCTTTCCGTGGATGGTTTCAAGCGGTTGCAGCATGTTGGTGTTGGCTTTCTCCCTTCCGACCTGATGATGCATGTCTGTCTGTCTGTCTGGTCTGTCCGTCTGTGGAGATGTGCTTGGTAGCTTCTCTGCTTGCCTCTTGCGCTCCTTGTGGCTGCCATTCCCCCCCCCGCTCTCTCTCCTCCCCCCCTTTTCTCTCTCTCTCTCTCTCTCTCTCTCTCTCTCTCTCTCTCTCTCTCTCTCTCTCTCTCACACTCCCCCTTGCGCTGCCTCTGCTCACCTTGGCTCTGCTCCCCACCATCACATCCTCATCCTCATCTGCATTATGGGCTCCTCTCTTTGTCTCACGAAAGACGAGGAAACTTCCCTGCCGACGGACGGACTGACATGGAGAGACCACCGCTCTTCAGGGCCACCAGGCTGGTTTGGGGGGGTCACCGAGGGCCTGGTTTAGCCTTGCCTTTGGCGTAGGGCCATCCTTCCCGCAAACTTTTCTCTCTCTTCCTCTTCACCCACCCCTCCCCTTTCTGAGGTCTCACTCGCCACTTTTTGGGGTGAGTGGGTAGGGATTGGTGGGGAGAAATGCAGCCCTCCCCCCTCTCTCTGCCTTATCCAAACCCACCAGGACTTGGGCTGAGATTGCAGCAGGGCTCCCCCAGTGCCATGGCTGGCAGTGGCCACATGGGCAGAACCATGGTGGGCCATATGCCTCCTGAGCCCAGGCAGGGGGGAGGTGGGACCTACCTTTGGTCCTGAGGCTGGGAGCTGTTCTCTTAAGGTCGGGTGACTCTGCAAGTGTTGGCTTCAAAGCGTAAGCACCCAGAGCCAAGAGACCCGCTTCAGCCTCACAGAAAGAGAGAGAGAGAGTTGAATGACAAAAACAAAAATAAAGATGGAAGGGATCCTCTTACCTGTACAGCAGCACTGGGGAGAGCTGGCATCCCCTTCCCAGGCATGAGGTAGCTGCTTCATGCTTAGCACTCCCTCCCTCCCTCCCTTCCTGAAAACCTTTTCCCGTGAATCCCATCTTCCTTCCTTCCTTCCTTCCTTCCTTCCTTCCTTCCTTCCTTCCTTCCTTCCTTCCTTCCTTCCTTCCTTCCTTCCTTCCTTCCTTCCTTGAAAACTTTTCTGTTAATCTCAGATTCCTTCCTTCCTTCCTTCCTTCCTTCCTTCCTTCCTTCCTTCCTTCCTTCCTTCCTTCCTTGAAAACTCTTTTGTGAATCTCAGATTCCTTCCTCCCTTCCCTTCCCTTCTCTTCCCTTCCCTTCCCAGCACACATAACGTGGATCCAGAGTTCTCCTGGTGGGCCAGCGCACCCTCGTCCACCCACTCCTTATTCTGCAGTCAGTCCCAGAGGAAGGGTGGGGAGGGGACCTCGGTGGGAGCTTTGTGGTGGGTGAAGGGAGGTTATCAGGGTTGGGTAGGGTAGGACCGGGCGGTGTCGGTGGGGGAGAGGACGGTTGCATGCCCACGCCGGTCCACTGGAGCCTCCTGTTATTTTGTAGTCTTTTATTCATTTTTACAGTAAAACGGATTTCCAAGGAATGCACCCGAAAACCCAACAAGAAAATATGTAGGAGAGGAGGTAGGTAGTGAGCCTGGGGGGTGGGCCTGGCAGAGGGGCAGAGAGAGAGAGAGAGAGAGAGAGAGAGAGAGAGAGAGAGCCAGGGGGCACCCACCCTGCCCCGTGCCACAGCAGCAGCAGCAGTGCCCCCCCACCCCTTCTCTGGGAGGGAGGGAGGGAGGGAGGGAGAGGGTGCTCCTCTCTTCCATGGCCCATTCTTGCCCTGCTCTCCCTCCCATCATCTGCCTGTCTGAGGCTGAAAAGACCCCCTTTGCCCTCCTCCTCCCTGTTCGAGGATCCTGCCTCCGGACATCCTGAGACCCTTTGGGGCCCAGACCCTTCAAGCAGCGGGGACAGGAGACCCGGAGCCTTTTTCTCAGGGGCACCTCGGCTCGGTCTGCAGGGCACATGGCCGGCCTCACAAAGCGCGCACGGCCCTGGCCAAGGCAGGCTTCCTGTTCTGAGCTTGGCCCTCAATGCCTTGGTGGGCATAGTCGCTCTTGTCCCGTCCCCCCCGCCCCCCCCCCGGTGCCCCTTACTTCCGGGCTCCTTGTTGGGCTGACCAGTTGCTTCCTGCCTCCTTGCTCTTCTGGTGGCACCTCCCGAGGGGCTGCGTTTGGCCCTTGACCGTGTCGCCATGGGGGAAAGGCTTCCTTCTCTTGGGCTGTTCTCCTCAGGGGAGGGGGGGACATGGCCACCACCACCCCCCGACCTGGTGGTGGCACCGGGGTCAGGGCAGGGAGACACCCAGGGCCACCCGGCACCTCACAGCAGCCTCCTGCCCTCTGACCAAATCTCCAGGCATCCACGTAAGTCTGGAGTGGCTCGCACACCCTGACCCCTCTTTGGTGAATGGAGAGTGGCCGGATCGCCAGTGCCTGGGCCGGAAATACTGAACAGGGCATTCCTTAGCCACCTCATGGCCTTTGGAGGTGCCCTTCGGCTGTGTGTGTGTGTGTGTGTGTGTGTGTGTGTGTGTGTGTGTGTGTGTGCAGGAACAAAAGTGGTAAAGCAGTTCTGTGTGTGTGTGTGTGTGTGTGTGTGTGTGTGTGTGTGTGTGTGTGTGTGTGTGTGTGTGTGCAGGAACAAAAGTGGTAAAGCAGTTCTGTGTGTGTGTGTGTGTGTGTGCAAGTGTGCGTGTGTGTGTGTGTGTGTGTGTGTGTGTGCAGGAACAAAAGTGGTAAAGCAGTTCTGTGTGTGTGTGTGTGTGTGTGTGTGTGTGCAAAAGTGGTAAAGCAGTTCTGTGTGTGTGTGTGTGTGTGCAAGTGTATGCATGGGTGCAGGCTCCCCGGGAGGTTGGGCTTCTGTGGGGGGCAGAGCTAAGGACAACAAGTGCCCTGAGCAGCAGGCTTTTCCTGCCCCTGGCTGGGGAGTGCCCTTGACCTGCAGGGACCTGTCCAAAGGATATCTGCAGAGCGGTCTCTTTCCCCAAGTTGCTTCCAAAGCAAGGTAAAGGTTAAAGGTCGTTCCCCCCCCCCCCGCATATGCATGCTAGTCGTGTCCAAATATAGGGGCGGTGCTCATCTCGGTATTCAAGCCGGAAGAGCCAGTGCTGTGCAAGTCCATGGACATGTGGCCGGCGTGGCTGCAAGGAAACACTGTTTTACCTTCTCACTTTTTACGGCGGTACCTATTTATCTACTTGCATTTACATGCTTTCAAACTGCTAGGTTGGCAGGCTCCAAGAGCAAACAGCGAAAAAGAGAGAAGGCAGGCAACCGGCCGAAGGAGGGAGAAGCATGTCTTTATTTTAATTAGGCCGCCATAGAAGATGGGGTTACAACAGGGCAGCTTCCCCGCCCCCCACCCCCCTATCTAGGACTCTCTTGGTATGTGAAATCATGCTTTCCAGGACTCCTGACTGAGTGGGCCTTATGGAGTCTGTAGTTATAAATCATCTGGAGGGCACCAGGATGGGGGAGGAGGGGTTATGCCAAAAACACCACAGAAAAAGGGAGAATTGCAAGTGCAGGGGGAGAGATGGCTTGAGCTGGGGGGGGCGGGGGGCAGGGGGGATGTGACATTAGAAAGCTGCACCCAGTGCCCTGTCACCGGTTTCAATGGGGAAAAATAGAATAGGAGCAAAATTTAATTTAACTCAAATTAGATTAAATTAAATTAAAACTGACTGACTCAATTGAGCAATAGTAAGTCAACACTGATTTGGGCTCCACCACATTGGTGAGTCTCCTCCTTACTCACAAGAGGATCCTGGCCAGTATTGCAAGATAATCACTAGCCCACCTGCCCCCCGCCCTCCTGTTTCGGGCCCAAAAGATGCTACGTGCCCATCCAGGAGGCAGCCTGTGCAAAAGAGCCCATAGCCCTGTGCCGGGGGGGGGGAGAGGTTTTGCTGCAGGTCCCAAGGACTGACCTATAAGCACTGGATCGGCTACTGCTGCCCCCCCCCATGCCCCCAGCCTATGCTGCTGAAGCCTCAGTGCAGTGTGTGTGCATGCATGGGGGGGGGGGTTGTTCCTGTTCTGACGTGCCTGGTGTCCCAAGCAAGCTCCAAGAGCTGGTTTGGGTGTTCCTGCCCTTGTCCGGCTAGGCCTGCTTGGGTCATTGCGTGCCTAAGCCCTGATCGATGTGAGCCTCTTCCGAGGGGAAGGAAGGCCGGCGGTGGTGACTCAGCCCGGCCTGCTTCATACGCTTTGCCGCCCTGAATGCTTGACAAGGGGCCGGCACTTCCCTTGCTCTCATCGGCTGGCACACAGGGGCGCGGTGGGGCCAAAGTCCCCGCTTTTAACCCGGCGCCATCCCCGTCTCTCTGCGTCGCCTGGCGTGGCTGCACCCTCAAGCCCTGGAGACCCCTAGGCATGGACAGGCACCAGCTCTCCGTGGAGACCCCCACCAACCAGCATCTCGGGCGGAGCACCCCCACCCCCACCCCCACCCCACCCCTTCCACATGCCCTGGGCCTTGGGACGGGAAGCTGGCGATCCCTCGGTGGTCAAGAGCCTGGGAGCCTGAAGGGTGGCCCCGTCACCGCTTGGAGGGAGGGAGGGAGGGAGGGAGGGCAGCCCTCGGTTTGAACGGGCAGCCCAGCAGCCTCCCTTGGCTGGAAGGCGATGGACCTCCTGCCTCACTTTCCTTCAAAACCTAGAGACCGAGCGCCACCTTGAAGTGTGCACAGGGAGGGGGGAGGGGGCCTTGAAGCCAAGGGCAGGTGCCCAGGCCGCCTGGAGCAGGGACCCCCTGCTCAGCCCAGGTGAGCAGCAATGCCATTTAAACAATGGGGAAACCCTCTCGCTTGTCTTGCTGACCAGCATCTGCAGGGTCACACCGGTTTCTTCTCCTCTGTGTGTGGTGACAGGCGAGCAGCCGCCCTCGGCGCTGGTACAGTTTCGTCCCATGGGCAACGGGGCACCCCAGGGAGGGTCAGGGGTGGAGAAGAGGCCTGGCCACCTCCCGTGGGCACCAGTGCACCCCAGTTTCCACTCCGGGAGGATCTGCAATGGGTGGTGGTGGTGGTAGGCACAGGAGGAAGACTGGGCGGGAGCGGTGTGCCCCGCGAATGAGCGGAAGGCAAAGGGACTTGGGTGCTGCTTCTGGATGGGAAACCAGCCTCTTTCTGCCTCGGTTTCCATGACGACCGTGCGGGCTGCTGCTCCAGACAGGAGAGCTTTGTCTCGGCCAGGCAGGGCTTTGTTCTGGCCTCAGCCCAAGCTCCTGCCCTCCGGCTTCAGGGAGCCCTCCCTCCCACCTCAAGGCATTCTGCGCTGGTCCCGAGCCTGGCGCGAGGGCTTCGGATCGACACCGAGGAAAAGCATCGTTCCGGTGGTCACAGGGGGAAGGCATAGCCCGCCGTAGTCCATGTTTGCCCCCTACCCCCACCGCCTGCTTCCAGCCCGAGAGAAACATCCTGGTTTCAAGGGCCGGCCCTCCCATTGGGTAAAGTGAGGCCATCACCTCAGGTGGCCGATCCAGGAGGTAGCCAACGCTGATGACTGGGTTCGATCCCCGCTTGGCCACTGGAGTCCCGAGGTGACCTTGGGTAGCCGGGTTCTCTCAGCCTGGCCTGCTGGGGAGGAGAAAGCAGGGAGAGAGCCAGGGATCGTGGCATTGAAGGAAGCAGGCCAATGAGCAGACCGACACCTCTCTCCTTGCTTGGAGGACAGCCTGTGGTGAACCCCCCTCCCCCCGAACTTGGGCTGTTGCTGCTGCTGCTGCTGCTGCTGCCCTCCCAGCTGGAGAGGGGCCCTGCCCCATTTGCTGTCCTCTTAATTTGGGTCAGCCTCTAAATGTGGGAGGAAAGGGCCGTGCCTCTCCCCCTTGGGCTCAGGCAGCACTCTGGCCCAGGAGGGCCCTCTTCCGTCGCCTCAGCGCTCCCAGGCAGCCACCTTCCAAACAGAGACCTTGCCGGCCCAGTTAGCCAATGGCTCCTCCACAACATGGCTTCCCTCCTAATGGCCTTTGGAGATCCATGCCTTCGGGGTGAGCCCAGCCCAGCGTATTTCTCTGCCCAGCTGCCTCTCCACAAAGATGGGAAAGGCAGAGCCCCTGGTGGGTCAGCCTTCGGAAAGGGTTCTGCTTATATACTGCCCCATACCACTTCAAATAGCCTCTGGGCAGTTTACAGTTTAATTACGGTGTGCAGGCTACACATTGTCCCCCCCTCCCCCCAAAAGCAAGCTGGGTACTCATTTTACTGACCTTGGAAGGATGGAAGGCTGAGTCAACCATGAGCCTGGTACCTGGGATTGAACCCCAGGTCGTGAGCACAGTTTTACCTGCAGGGCAGGCATATTTAACCACTGTGCCACGAGGAAAGCCAGACCGGTGAGAGAATTACACAAGAGGAGTCACTTGGAGGAGGGGGCTTTCAAAGGGTCCGTGCAAGCGGGGCAGCAATCTCCTCTCAGGCCACATTAGGATGTGCTTCGGATTTTGCGCATGGTTTGCTCTACTTGCCAGCGTGATCCAATGGTCAAGGGCCCTCTCCTGGAAGGGTGGCCTACAGGGACCCTTTGCAGGGAGGTGGCATGGCTGATCCCTGTTGGCTAACCCCATGCAGATGAGTGCCCGGGTGTCATGGCAGGCACCTCAACCCCCAGCAGGGACCACCAAGTGATGGCCAAGGTCCCCCTCCATCTAAGCCTCCGCTGGAGACCTGCCACCAGTGAGCATGGCGTGCTGAGTAGTTCCAGGACCTTGAATCTGGGGCTCTCACTCCCAGGCAGCTCCCCCCACCCCGCACCAGTGTGGCCAGGGAAGTGCGCACACACACACACACACACACACACACACACACACACACACACACACACACACACACACACACACACACACACACACACACACACACACACACACACACACACACACACACACACACACACACACACACACACACACACACACACACACACACACACACACACACACACACACACACACACACACACACACAGCACACACACACACACACACACTTGGAAATCCCCGGGCCCAGTAATCCTGGAGAGGCCAAGGTCCTGGTCGCCAGCATAGCCCATCCCAGGTCAGCCCCCCTCATGCCCCGCTGCTGCCATCCCATGCATGATGTGGGCATGCTCACACCGCCCTGCGTGCGTGCATGCAGTCTTCCCCACCCCGGGCATGCAGACTAGGATTCCAGCAAGCATGGGGTGAGGGGTGGGGTTGGGGGTCCAGGATCCTTTTGCCCCCCCCCCAAAGACAGGATGTGCTTTCCCCAGACATCCCAAAAGACGTGGGTACATATGCAACACAACAAAACAACAAAAAATGACCCTGTCCCCCTTGCAGTATCTCAGTATCCCTTGGACCTGGCGGCTGGGGTGGGGTGGAGGTGAGGTGGGCAGACCTCACCCCAGCCACGTGTGCCCAAAATAGGGGAACCAGTCCTGGAAGAGAGGTGCGTGTTTGTGTGTCTGGATGCGTGGATGGGCTGAAATCTTCCGTGCCCAGGGGCCCTTCCCGCCTCTCTCCTTCTTGTCCAGGCAGGCGTGGCGGCTCCCGTAGGCAGGAGGAGAGACGCCGCCATGCCTCTCCTACCACCACCCACCACTCCACAAGGTTTGGCTGCTGGCCCCCTCCCTCTTGCTGCAAGCAGCTTTCTCTCCCCCCCCCCAAAAAAAAACCTTCCCGGGAATGGGGGAAGGGAAGCGGCTCCGGACATCCCCCCCCAAGCCCCCTCTCCCCAGTGCTGCTTCTGGAGGTCAGAGGGGGCGGCCCAGGGATGCTGAGAAGACAGCCCCCCACCCCCACCCCACTCCCCCACCGGCCCACCCTGCCAGCCCAGGTGACGTGCTCTCCCTCTCTGCAAATCATGCTATTTTTGAATTCTCTTTTGTTTGTTTGTTTCTTTTGTTTTTCTCTTTTTCTTTCTTCCTGGTTTCTTTCTTTTTGGTTTTCTTCTTCTTTTGTTTTTCTTTTTTATTCCCCTCTTCCTGTTATTTTGTTCTGTTCTGTCTCCTCATGTTTGGTCCCCCCCAGGCTCCAGTGCTAAGAAACAGGGCGAGGACTTGGCGGATAACGATGGCGATGAAGACGAAGGTATTTGTGCGTGCCAGGTGGCTCTCGATGCATGCACCTGCTCTCCCTTCCTTCCTTCTTTCTTTCCTTCCTCCCTTCCTTCTATTCTCTCTCTCTCTCTCTCTCTCTTTCTCTCCCTCCCTCACTCCTTCCCTCCCCCCTCCCTCTCATGCGCGCTCCCCATCCGCTGCTGCCATCGCAGAAAAAGTCTGGCTGTCTCTGTCTGTGTGTGTGTGTGTGTGTGTGTCTGTGTGTCTTTGCGTCTCCTGGTGCCGAGCGAGCGGGTGCATGGTGGGGCAAGGGGCCCGAGCGGCGGCTGGGACCGGGGAGTCCCTCGGAGCGGCCGCCTTCCTGCGCACGGGGCTGGGGGAAGGGGGAGCACAAGGGCGAAGCCACCCACCCCCACCCCCGCAGAGCCTCGGGAAAAGGCGGGCTTACGGAGCCCACCGGCCACGCACCCCCTGCCTGGTTGGGGACGGTGGGGGGGGGGAGCATTGGCGGAAAGCATGGCCGGGAGGTTCAGGATCAGGCCGACCTGCCCTGCTGCGCCTCCCCCCAATTCCACACCCCCCCCCCGCCATCAGAGAGGTCCTATTCTGATTTTTGTTACCCTCTTCCTTCCACGCCCCCCCCCCCCCCATGCTGCTTCTCCACTCCAGCCAAATGGGGATATAGATTTGCCAGCTTGCTGGAGCAGGAATTGGAGCTGGCGCCTCCTGCCCCCTCCCACCCTCTCTAGGCTTTTCTGCCCCCCCCCCCCCCCCACCCGCGCCACCTCCTGCCCTGTGCCTCCTTCTTGGCCCGATTCTCTCCAGGTGGCCTGGCTGGCGGGGGTCCTGTGCGGTGAAGTCCCCCCCCCTGTGTTTCCGCTCACCTCTCCCCTTGGGTCTCCCTCCCTGAGGAGGCCTGCTGGCTGGGGTGGGGCAGGCCGGCCCCCTCCCACCACCCTCGCCCTGGGGTCTGGCCTGGAAGGGCAGCAGCCTTGGAGTCCTGGCTGAAACGGCGCCACCTGCAAGGGGCCACTCCCCCCACCCCACTTGCCCCTTGCTGTGCTTGGCTGCCCCTTTGCAGCTGGGGTGGGGGTGGGGGTGGGGGTGGGTGGGTGTCTCCACGTGGGCCACAGGGGGAGTTGAGCTGTGGGCCTCTCCTCTGTGCCCCTGGCCAGGATCGGATCCTGCACGGCAGCCCAAGAGGGTCAGGGTGTTGCGGGGGTGTGTGTGTGGGGTGTCATGTCCGAATCCTGCCTGGAGCTTCTCCCCCTTTGCAGACATCCGGGACAGCGGGGCCAAGCCCGTCATGGTCTACATCCACGGCGGCTCCTACATGGAAGGCACGGGCAACATGATCGACGGGAGTGTCTTGGCCAGTTACGGCAACGTGGTCGTCATCACCCTCAACTACCGCGTCGGCGTCCTGGGTAGGGGGCCGAAGGCAGGAGGCCCGTGTCACACCTCGGGGTGGGGCTGGGATAGCTGAAGCTCTTGGGGGGGAAATCTCTGAGCATCCGGGTGTGTTGCTGGCTTGACCTGCCTCTTTCCCTTGGGGGAGGGGGGGCAGGAAGAATCAGCCGGCCTGACCTTCCCCCACCAGGTAAAGGAAGAGGGCCCTTTTGCGACAAGGACAGCCACTGGGGCCTGCTCTAATAAGCCTCGTGGGGTGTCCCATGGGGACCTTTGCCCTCTCTGACCTTGTTCTAGGCAAAGCAGGAGAGCACCCTTCCTTGGGAATTCCCAAGGACCTCCCCCAAATTAGGAACCCTTGGGCCCCAGAAGAAGGGGGGCCACATGACCCTTGAGAGGGAAGAGAGACCTCTTCCTGGCTGCTGTTCCCAAACCTCCTGGGGTTTTTGCAAATCACTCCTTGGGCATTCGGTCCAGTCATGCCAGGAGGGGCTGGAAAGAGAGAGACACAGAGAGAGAGAGAGAGAGAGAGAGAGAGAGAGAGAGAGAGAGAGAGAGAGAGAGAGAGAGAGAGAGAACCAGCAGAGCCTTGTGGGGCATAGAGTGGGGGCTCAAGGGTGAGGCATGACGACCTGGAAAGGATGTGTGTGTGTGTGTGTGTGTGTGTGTGTGGGTCCTACAGCACAAAAGAGGGCCTTTCAGCAAGTGGGGCTTCCCCCCCTCCACTCCTCCTTGACCACCACCCCATCACTTTGCCAAGAGGGACCTCTTCCTCTCCCCCTTCCCATCCCCCGCCCATTCTGCCATTCTGGAAGGCTAGAATCCCCCGTCCCAGGGAGAAGGGCTATTTCCCCTGCTTGGGCATTTGGTCTCGTTTGCACATCCTGGCCCACCAGCCAGCAAATATTGATTTGCGGTTAAGTATTGAATAGACGTGTTGACTTGGCTCCTCCTCCGGCACTGCCTGGCAAGTGCCCCTAATGAGACATGGCAGAGGGAGGACCCAGTGCCTCCTCTGGGGTGCAGCCAAGCCACCTCCAAGAACAGGCCCCTGGGTGGGTGTTTCGGAGCCGGCGTTTCGGTGGGGCAGCCCCACAGATCTGGTCCCTTGGAAGGGTTCCCTTTGTGCCCTTCCAGGGTTGTGGGGCCAGGGCTGACCGGTGCTCTTTCTTTGTCCTCCAACCTCTCCCCAGAAATCTTTGGCCTGTGGGGTGGGTGGGTGCGCGGCGGGAGTCTTTGGTACCAGAATGCACACGATGTTGATTTTGAAATGCATTGGCCCTATGGGGGGGTGTCTATGGGTAGAGTGGAGCCCCCTTAGTTGCACCCAAACGAAATTGGCTGGTCTGATCTGGTGACAGTCAAGGAAACAGCTGACATCTTCCCCACACCCAGTGTGTTTCCTTCTTCAAATGGGGGGGGGGGGAGAGGAGGTATTTGCAGCCCTTTGCTGAGATGCCAGTATGTGGCTGATGTCGATTGCAGATAACAAAAATATAAATTCCTACCTTCCTTAACATTATCCAAAAAGAGGTGAAGGCAAAGGATGAGCTGAACTGAAAAATACACTTGCCTTTAGATGCAAGGTCTCCTTTGCAGAGACTGCCATGCAAAAGGGTTGCAAACCACCTTGGCAGAAATGGGTCTATGCTCTTTGTCCCGTCCCCCCCCCCCGCTTGACCCCTCCACCCACCCTGAGGGAGGCCTGTGGTTCCCTTGCCAGCAGGCGCAAGAGGGCAGGTGGAAGGGGAGGCCAGCCGGGCTGTGAAGCCACAGGGTAGAGCTTGAAGGGGGGGGGGCTACTCTCTTTATGGGATGCAACTCCACCCAGCATGAGGCCAAAGAATATAGTTTCCCAGCTCTGACTCGCAGCAAGAAAGAACGCCCTGGCCTGGTTTGGGCTGCGAGCGCCATCTCTCTCCATGGCAGCTGAGGCCCCAAGTGACCCTCCCAGGGACAAAGCCAGCCCTGTGTTCAAAAGAGGCTGTTGGCGCTTGAGGGACGTCCTTCAAAGGAACCTGTTTTCCCCAGGCGGCTCCTCCAAGCATCCCTTTGGGCCACTTCAGCTTTTTATGCTCCCTGGAAGGTCCTGTCAAGGAACCTTGCTCCTCTGCCAGCAGGAGACGGGTGGCCTTCGCCCCCCCCCCAGGGTGGTATAACTCGGGGCAATGGCCACAGAGCCGGGGGGGGGGGCTTGCCAGTGACCCCCGTCCCCTTTACCACAGGGTTCCTGAGCACTGGGGACCAGGCCGCCAAGGGTAACTACGGCCTGCTGGACCAGATCCAAGCGTTGCGTTGGATCAGCGAGAACATCGCCTTCTTTGGCGGCGACCCCTTGCGCATCACCGTCTTTGGTTCGGGGATCGGCGCCTCCTGCGTCAGCCTCCTCACGCTGTCTCATCACTCTGAAGGTAAGGAAGCAATCCCCCCACCCTGACCGACACACTCACCCTGCCAGGGGTAGTGGGGGTGGAGGAGGAGGAGGAGGAGGAGGAAGAGAATAAATGGTAGCCAATGACAGGGAGAGGGACTCTCCCCCCCTCCTTCCCCGTTGCCGCCTACAGACCTATATCACCGATAGTACATCATTAGAAGCAGGGGTTCCCTTCTTTCTCGTGCCAGCCGGCATGAGCTGGTAGGCATACCTGGGCAGTGTGTCAGTCAGTGTGCTTTGCCTTGTGACCAGGAGGGAACCATAGACCTGATCCACAAATGTGGATTGTTCAGACCTGAAGATGGTCTGGAATCCCATCTCTGGAACACCACCCGCTTCCTGCTTCTCATTACCTGCTCTCCCTAAACACCTGGTCCTTCAGTGAAGCTTGCAGGGCCGACAGATTGTGGCCCATCCAGTTGGTGCGGCCCTAACAGCAAGCACTGGTTATTTTTGAAACTTAATTCAAGCTGTTTTTCAAACTTGTTGACATTGTTTAATTTAAATTGTTTTAAAACAAGGGGACCGGCAAGTGAAATGAAGAAGGAATTGTACAGCAAGGGTGGTTGAGATGCGTTTTTGCAAATGTGCTATACTGTGTTTGTATGCACATGTGTGTGTGAGAGAGAGAGAGAGACAAAGGGCATTTATACATGACCCCTAAGCTCCGCTGCAAATGGCTGCAAGCTCCGGAGCTTAAAAATGTTTCCCCACCAGCTCCGGAGTTTGCAGACAATTAAGTGCGACCCCGCCCACTTTAGCACGACCCAGCGCACTTTTCTTGTACCTTCTCTTTGGAGGTGAAAAATCTTTGATGCGGTGCAAGGATAGTGAGTGCGGGGCTCTCCTCGTTTCTGTTTGCTGCTTTTTGGCTCCCACCCCTTTAAGAGCTACTGCATGCTTTTCTTTCTCTTTTTCTCCCTCCCTCACGCAGCCAGCAACCAGGAAGTGCGGAGGGGGGTGGGGACAGAGGAAGAGCGACAAACCCCTAAGATCTCTGGTCCGAATTTTAGTGGCCAGCGGATCTTAGGGGTCGTGTAAAAAGGCCCTAAGAGGAAGAATGAGATATGCCTGTCAAAAAAAAATCAAAAGCCTTCCTCCAGTCCTGGAGGCACTGGGGGTGGGGGGTTAACAGTTTGGGAAGAAGGACAGGCCTAGGAATTCTGATTGTGTTTATTTAAAATGAGGGTGATTTTTCAAGGATGCTGCCTTGGGGGCCCTGTGTTGTGTTCTTTACTTGCATAGAGATTATAAAAAAAAACACAGAAGCTGCTACAGGATGTCCCAGGAAAGTTCTGCTGAAGGACTTTGATTTAGGCAGACCGACCGGGAGAAAGAAAGAGGTTCTGGAGATGGGCTGCAGACTTGGCCAATATCAGCTTCCGTTCTCGTAGCACTGAAGGAAGGGTGAGGAGGGAGGTGAGTGGGTTGGAGACCCCTCCCCAAAGAAAAATGGCAGCTGCTAAATGGGCCTTCAGGGAAAGCCTGCTGCATTGACGGTCAGGAGCTTGACATTGGCTCCTCCAAGCGCCCAGGCCAGCAGAGGTTAAATGGCTGCAGCAAAAAAGCCCTTTTTTTCAAGGCCAAGGAGAAGAGCTGCAGGACAGGCACCCCATAAGAGTGAGGCGCTACTGCTCAGCAGACCCTACCCCCACCCCCCACTGCTACCTCTTCCAAATGGAGGCTTCCAATTCAGGTGGAAGGGGAGGGGGGGATTAAAGAGACTTACAGCAACCCAGAGGCCCATCTCGCATGTATCCGACCGAACCAGTTTAAAGGATTCGGAGCGAACAGGCCAGAGGCTGTCTCTGAAACCGCAGGGAGCTCAAACTGTCACCCCCTCGTGTTGGGGTTGAGCAGCAGGCGTGCAGGAGGGGGTCCCTGGAAGACCCCGGGGCATGTTTGATTCTCTCATCCCCTCCCCTTCCCCGGAGAAAAGAAGCTTCTCCCTTTCCTTGCATTGGAGGCCTCGGGAGAAGTCACAAATGGACCCCCCCCAACCCCCGTTTTGTGGAAGGCATTGATGGAACCAGGCTGCCCAGGAGAGGGGAGGCGGTGGCATTAATCCAGAATAATGTGGGAAGGGAGGGCCCAGGGCTGGGAAATGCCATGGCAGCCTCCTCCTCCTCCTCCTCCTCTTCTTCTTCTTCCTCCTCCTCCTCCTCCTCTGTTTCTCTTCAGCCTCAGTGGGGCTCCCACCTGCCTAGTAGAGGCAGTGGCCTAGGAGCTCCCTGGGTTAACCAGCAAATGCTCACTTGGAGGGTTGTGTGTGTGTGTGTGTGTGTGTGTGTGTGTGTTCTTCCCCGTCTGTTTCTTCCTCTCGCTGCTGCTGTGGTGCAGCCGATAAAAAAAACTCGCTGCTCAAGCGAGAGACCGATTCGCCAGCCAGTGGCGCTGGCAGGAACATGCAGGGCTGCGGCAGGCCAGGGAGATGGGGGATGAACAGGCTTCTGTGCCAGCTGAGAAGGGTGTGTGTGCATGCGTGCGTGCATGTGTGTGAGGGAGGGAGTGTGTGCTAATGGGGGATTTGCTAATGACCTGGAGGAGTGCCCCTGGGAGTTTAGGGAGGGGGTGTAGCAAAGGGAATGCAGCAATGCAAGAGTCACCCTCCCCCCCCTCAAGAGCCCCCCCCACACCTCCCTGGAAGATGCCCCTGTTCTGAAAGGGCAGCTCCAGAAGCACAAGCCGTTCAGATCTGAGGACAGCCTTGCGGGTGGAGGGGGGGGAGGAAGAGGGGAATTCCCAAGAAGTCACCAGTGGCCACAGAGAGAGAGAGAGAGAGAACACAAGTTTTAAAGGCCAATTTACAGGGAATGGGAGGCAGGACATGCCACTGAGGCTGTGCATGCAAGGAAACGGACTGGGCTTTGAGAGCCACTTCTAACAGAGAGAAGACTTGCCGTGAATCTGATGGAAGGGGTGAATGGCAAGCAGGCAGGCAAGCAGGCAGGCAGGGGAGGGGCAGTGCCAAGGCAGGGGATATGAAAGAATCCAGGGAGGAGGGTGGCCCCCAAGAGGCCGGACATAACAGGGTAACAGTATTTGGCTGTAGGTTTCTACGGGACGGCCATCAGGGGATCCGGAGCAAAGCTTGTGATGAGGATCTCTCTTGTGGGTGGCAGAGTGAGTAGGGACTCTTTCCCAGGAAGGGGCAGAAGGGCTGGTGAAAGGCTGGCAGGGCAGACAAGCAAGGGATCTCAAGGACCCAGAAATGGGGGCCGGGGGGAGGAGATGTTGTTGCACACAAGAGAGAGGGTGAGGCCTCCGGAGAGCTGCCAAGAGTCTCCAGCACTTACAGAGCCTTTTCACACGACCCCTAAGATCCACTGGCCACTTAAATTCAGACCAGAGATCTTAGGGGCTTGTCGCTGTTCCTGCGTTCCCACCCCCTCCACACTCCTGGCTGCTGGCTGCGTGAGGGGAGGGAGAAAAAACAGGAAGAAAAGAGACGTGGCTCACCTCCGTTCTGCCTCTCGCTCTTGCCGCGGCAACATTCCAGTCTCTTAAGTAGCTCTTAAAGGGGCGGGAGCCAAAAAACAACAAACAGAAGCGAGGAGAGCCCCACACTCACTATCGTTACACCGCATCAAAGATTTTTCACCTCCAGAGAGCAGGTACTTGAAAGGTGCGCTGGGAAGCGCTAAAGTGGGTGTGGTCGCACTTAATTCCCTGTAAACTCCGGAGCTGCTGGGGAAACATTTTTAAGCTCCGGAGCTGGGAGCCATTTGCCCCGGAGTTTAGGGGTCGTGTATAAACGCCCACAGTTACCTGCATTGCCTCCATGCCAGAGGCCTAGAAGGCAGGGCAGGATGACAGCTACTTCTGTCTGTTGGTAGTGTAAGTGGCGGAGAAGCTGAGGAGGGAGGAGGAGAATTGGCGACCCCTTTGCACCAGAGGCTCACCTGGCTAAGCTGCCTGAAAGGTGGGCGGGGGTATGGAGGTCTGCACGATCCTCCTAACATGGGCAGGTCCAGGCCACTTCTTTGCATGCCTCGGCGGGGTGGGGGAGAGGACCCTGGAGCACTTTACTAACAAGATGCCCCCCTTCCAGGATCAGTGCCCTGGGATCCCACGAAGAAGGGAAGCAAGGCGCAGCTGATCCTGGGGTGGTAGAGCAGTGGGCAGGGAGCTGAGGAGGGAGCGTGGGCCACAGAACCCATATGAAAATAGCTCTCCTCCCAGCGGTGCTACCCCAGAGGCTGCGTCTTGCCCTCTTTGGGACCCCCATGTGGGACTGATCTGGTGAAGGGCTGCGGGGATCAGACCAACCGACCGAGGGAGCCGGGGGGGGGGGTCCTCTGGCCCCTTCCTGCCGCCGCCTCCTCAGCTGCAGAGCTTGTCTTTCAGGAGGCCTTTTTGTCCTCCGAGGGCCTTGGCGCCCCGCCCGGCATTCCCCTGCCAGCCCCGGCGGGGGCCTTTGTGGGCCCGCTTCCTAGGCCTGACGTCCCCGGCCTCTTGTGTTCCCTCCGGCGGGGGGGGGGGGGGGGGGGGGGAAAAGGGCCCCTTTGTGCCGCTGGAGAAACGCATCTTGCTCTCCAAGCCGGCATTGGCACGGAGCGGGGCCCAGCTGGGCAGGAAGTGAGGGGCTGCTCTCGGTGGAGCACACAGGGTTAAGTGTCACCGGCTCTGCTCCCAAGCGCCATGCCACCCTCCAAGGCTGAGGCTGGGGGCAAGAAGGCGGGCGGGCGGGGGGGGGGGAGCAGGGACCCTGGCTGGTGCCAGCCACTCTCCCTAGTGTCACTCCTGTTTGCAACGGCCAGCCTGGGTGGAAGCCTCTCTCTCGGCCTTGCCCGGAGGGTGGCTACTGCTGCTGGCAGAAGAGAGGCATTTGTGGGCACCAGCGTCAGCTAATGCTGTAGTAGGGCCAAGACCATTGCCCTGCAGCAATGGAGGAAGGGGGGTGCTGCTCTTTGGGGGAGAGCCTCCCCCCCCCCGCCCCTATTTCCTCCTTATCAGGTGAAGGAGTCGCACAACAAAAGGAGGGGTTGTTGCATTTAAGGCAACAGGTTGTTGCATTTTGTCACAGGCAGTGGGGCCCTCAGGAACAAGTCAGGGTCTTGCTAAGGAGGGCATGATGTTGCGATGTCTCAAAAGTAACCCAGAGGATTTGAAAGAAATGTCTCCCCACTGGAAGGACAGCAATTCCTACTTTCTTTTTAACAGCCTTTGAGCCTTTTCACACGACCCCTAAGATCCGCTGGCCACTTAAATTTGGACCAGAGATCTCGGGGGTTTGTCGCTGTTCCTGTGTTACCACCCCCTCCACACTCCTGGCTGCTGTCTGCGTGAGGGGAGGGAGAAAAAAAGGAAGAAAAGAATGCCGCCCGTCTGACTCTGTTCCCGGCAGCATTCCAGTCTCTTAGTATCTCTTAAAGGGGCGGGGGCAAAACAACAACAAACAGAAGCGAGGAGAGCCCGGCACTCACTACCTTACATCCGCATCAGGAATTTTTCACCCCCAGAGAGCAGGTACTTGAAAAGTGTGCTGGGACGCTCTAAATTGGGCGTGGTCGCACTTAATTTTTTGTAAACTCCGGAGCTGGTGGGGAAACAATTTTAAGCTCCGGATCTGGGAGCCATTTGCCGCAGATTTTAGGGGTCGTGTGAAAAGGCCCTTTGTTGGCCCTTGGGAAGGAAGTTTTCAAAGCGTGTGTCGTTTTTATCCTCTATCAGCTCTTCTGGAGCGATGCCCCAAAAGGAATAACAACAAAAAAGCAACAGAAAAGAAACAAGGCACACAATGTAGCCAGTTCTTTTTAAACCTCTGCAATCTGCAGCCTGCAAACAAGGGTTTGCAAAATGCCTTGTGATGAATACCACCCTTGGCATGCTCTGCCCGGTGTTCATTTCAGCCCCCCTCCTCTTCCTCTTCCTCCTCCTCCTCCTCCTCCTCCTCTGCTTGCAGGCCTTTTCCAGCGAGCCATCATCCAGAGTGGCTCCGCGCTCTCCAGCTGGGCGGTCAACTACCAGCCGGTGAAGTACACCAGCCTGCTGGCCGACAAGGTGGGCTGCAACGTGCTGGACACGGTGGACATGGTGGACTGCCTGCGGCAGAAGACGGCCAAGGAGCTGGTGGAGCAGGACATCCAGCCGGCCCGCTACCACGTGGCCTTTGGGCCGGTGATTGACGGAGACGTCATCCCCGACGACCCGGAGATCCTGATGGAGCAAGGGGAGTTCCTCAACTACGACATCATGCTGGGGGTGAACCAAGGCGAGGGCCTGAAGTTTGTGGAAGGGGTGGTGGACCCCGAAGATGGCGTCTCGGGCAGCGACTTCGACTACTCCGTCTCCAACTTTGTGGACAACCTCTACGGCTACCCCGAGGGGAAAGACACGCTGCGGGAAACCATCAAGTTCATGTACACGGACTGGGCCGACCGAGACAACCCCGAGACCCGCCGCAAAACCCTGGTGGCCCTCTTCACGGACCACCAGTGGGTGGAGCCCTCGGTGGTGACGGCCGACCTGCACGCCCGCTACGGCTCCCCCACCTACTTCTACGCCTTCTACCACCACTGCCAGAGCCTCATGAAACCGCCGTGGTCCGACGCCGCTCACGGGGACGAGGTGCCTTATGTCTTTGGGATCCCCATGATCGGCCCCACCGACCTCTTCCCCTGCAACTTCTCCAAGAACGACGTCATGCTGAGTGCGGTGGTCATGACCTACTGGACCAACTTTGCCAAGACAGGGTAGGTTTCGTGCTGGGCGGCCTTCCCAGCCGTAGGGGGGGGGTGTGTGGCTCAGGCGGCCAGCATCTCCCCAAGCAGAAAGCAAGTGGATTTTTGTCACTTTTGGGAGAAGAAAAACAAATGTCATTTGGCTCTTAAAGAAGCCTTGCTTCCAATTTCAAAGCTGGGCCCCTGGTCTCTTTTGTTTCTGGCTGCCCTTGCCTCTGCTCATCAGAGTCTGAGCCCAATGAGGTGTAGGGAGTGGACGAGGGAGGGGAGGAAACCGGAGGCCGGGATGTGTTTGGAGTAAGCTTGGCACACACACACCCCTGCTCTGTCTGCTGTGTGCAGAACTGCACCTGAGAGAATGGCCTGCCATTAGTTGCAGCGACCATTCACGTCACAGCTTAGTCTGTACACAATGGTCGTGGTGAAGATTCCAGGCTCCCTCCCAATGCCTTGGGTAGAAAGGGAGGCCTGTACTCCAAGTGCCTGGAGGCCCGGTGCCAATTTAGGGCCAAAGATCAAGAAACAGATTGATCTGAGAGCAGCTTCGTAGGCCTTGGAGCGGTCTGTGCCCTTGTGGTGGGTGTCTCCTGACCTTGGGAGGTCCAAGAAAAGTGGCACAAACATGGACCAGGCCTCCACCCCACATCCCACTCCCCCCACCCCCTTTTCTTTCTGACCCAAGGCCCCCCCCCACCTTGGGTGCGTTTTTGCTGGGCTTTTGGCCTTTCCTGGCCTGTTTTGCGGTTCATGAGGGGAGGCCTTGTTTAAAAATAGGAGAGCCAGAGCTCAAAAATTGTGTCAGTTGTGACACAAAATGCCCAGAAACCCCAGGATGATGCAGCCTCCACAGCCACATTCTGAGAGTCCGTCCTTCTGGCTAGTTGCATGCATGAGCTTTCATAGAACGAGAGAGTTATGGAGTTGGGAAGGCCTATAAAGTCATCAGCCCCACCCCATGCTCAAGCCAGGAATGCAGACCAGAGAATACCTGCCGGTGGTTGTTTAGATCCTGCTTGAATGCAGCACTGGTGCGCCGCCCACCTCTCCAGGCCCTGGGGGGTCCACCCTCGAACTGCTCTAACAGTCAGGAAGTTTTTCTTGGTCTTCAGCCTGATTCAGGCTTTGCAGCCCTTCCTCCTCTGTAGGACCTTTCCTTCGCCCCGAAGAGGCCAGTGGCTGGAGCAGCCAGGAGGCCCCTTCCTCTGACGGCTTTTCTCTCCTCTCCTCTTCCAGGGACCCCAACAAGCCTGTTCCTCAGGACACCAAGTTCATCCACACCAAGGCCAACCGCTTTGAGGAAGTGGCCTGGTCGAAATACAACCCCCGGGACCAGCTGTACCTGCACATCGGCCTCAAGCCCCGGGTGCGCGACCACTACCGGGCCACCAAGGTGGCCTTCTGGAAGCACCTGGTCCCCCACCTCTACAACCTGCATGACATGTTCCACTACACGTCCACCACGACCAAGGTGCCCCCTCCCGACACCACCCAGAACTCCCACATCACCCGCCGGCCCAACGGCAAAGCCTGGAGCACCAAGCGGCCCGCCATCTCCACCGCCTACACCGGCGAAGGGTCCCAGGAGAAGTGGAGCCCCGAGCAGGAAGGGGCCGGCACGCTCCTGGTGGAGAACCCCCGGGATTACTCCACCGAGCTGAGCGTCACCATCGCCGTGGGCGCCTCCCTGCTCTTCCTCAACGTCCTGGCCTTTGCCGCCCTTTACTACCGCAAGGACAAGCGGCGCCAGGACACGCACCGCCAGGCCAGCCCGCCCCGTGGGGCCGCCGGGGCCGCCTCCGCCTCCAACGACATCGGCCACCACGCCCCCGAGGAGGAGATGCCCTCCCTGCAAGCCAACCAGGCCCACCACGGGGACTGCGAGGCGGTGGCCCCCCACGACGCCCTCCGCCTGGCCGCCTTGCCCGACTACACCCTCACCCTGCGCCGCTCGCCGGACGACATCCCCCTCATGACGCCCAACACCATCACCATGATCCCCAACTCCCTGGTGGGGCTGCAGACCTTGCACCCCTACAACACCTTTGCCGCCGGCTTCAGCAGTACGGGGCTGCCCCACTCACACTCCACCACCCGGGTATAGCTGCGCCAGCCTCCCCACTCCCCGGCTCACCCTCCACTCTCACCGAAGGCCTGCGCTGTGTGGGAGGAGGAGGAGGAGGAGAAAGGGGGGGAGTCAGACGTGGCAAGCTCTCCCCTGAGCCCCGGCCCCCCTCCCTCTGACAGCGTGATCCTTGGAGGTTTCTATTGGGATCCAGTGCTTTGACTCGCCCGGTGCCCGGGAGGGCATCAGGAGCCACCTCGGACAAGCAGAGGCCAACCGACCCAGACTACCCTGTGCAGCACTGAGGGGCGTCCGTCACACTCTCTGCTTCGGACACGGTGCCGGAGGGAAACGGCGGCAGCCCAGCGGCCTTCTCACACCCCTGGAGCCCTGCCACCCTGCGGGAGGGGGCCAGCCATCACAGGCCCCTCCAGGATGGTGTCGGCCTGCCACCTCCATTGGGGATTTACCCATCCAAGTGCCAGGAGGCTGCAGGGTCTCTTGAGGAGGGGCCATGACACAGGAGGAGGCCGTGGCGTAGAGTTGCCACTGATCATCTGCCACGGGACCAGGGAGTGGGTGCGGCTGAGGGCCACCCACCGGGCCTCCTAGAACCCCGGGTTCCGGATCCTGGACAGCTGGGGTTTGGTGCTGGGCCCAACAGATCCGGTCTGTCACCCACCTGACCCCCCACCCCACCCCCACGTCACACTCTTCATGTTGCCGAGGGAAAACTGTCTGTCTGTCTGTTTCTTTCCATGAGACGTTTTTTAAGCAGATCTTTAGTTCTTTAAGCACTAACGGAGACGCCGTGTTTTGTCCTTTGTAAAGATTTTAAACTAAGTGTTCTTGATAAAAGCCAGTTAGACACACACACACACACACACACACACACACACACACACACACACCCCCAGCTGCATCGGCGCTGTGCTCCCTTGCCCCCCCCCCCACTATCAACCTGTGCCAAACCGAGAAACCAGCAGATCTCTCTCGGAGTGGGCGGTGCTGGAACAGAGCAGACCACCAGAAACCTTTTGTATTTTTTTATACGCCCTTCCTCCCCGTCTGTGTGCCAACCACCCGGCCAACCTGCGCTCCTCAGGTGAGGTGGAAAGGAGCTGTTTTTTTCCCTCCCCACCGTCCTTCCTTCTGCAACCATCCCAGCAGCTTCAGCTCTTGCCCCCCTGCTCTCCTCGCCATCGGCTGTGCCAAACCTCCCGTAGATCAACCCTTTTGCCTCTTGGCCCACATGGACCGCCTTCCCAGTGCCTCGACCCTCATGGCCGACCAAGGCCCCTGGCCATCTCCACCCCACGGCTACCCCCTCTCTTCTTGGGATGGATCGTGCAGGGGGTGCCTTGGCTGAGAATGTCAGTGGGTGGACAGCCCCGGGAAGGGCTGTGTGGATTGGTGGAGACATGGTGCAGGCAGGTGCAGGCAGGGGTGGAGGGGGCTAAGGTCCCACCAAGGAAGGCCAAGGGCACAGTCCTGTCCACGCACAACTAGTCATCGAAGAACACTTGGCAAAATCCAGATGTTCAGGGAAGGTCTTGCAGAGGGTGGGCTGACGGAGCCCATTAAGGGCACTGGGCAACTGTGGGGCCAGGGGGGTGAGGGGGGATGGAAAGGTGCCTCAGATGCCAGGACCCCTCTGGAGAAGGTACGGCCCTCCCTGGGCAAGAACCAGGCCTTCTCGTTGGGGGGTTGGGGGGGGCTGCTTACGGAGCGGAGCAGCTGACATGGGAGGATTGGGCGCAGGAATGGGTGGTGGTGGGAACCACTAAGCAAAAGAGATTCAATCTGGCTTGAGGGGAGACCTTGCAGCATCTGCCTTGTGCCCCTGCAGTGGCAGGGCCGTCGGTGGGTCGCACCCTTGATGCCCCTCAAATAGAGGGATGGTGGGGGGGGGCACGGGCAAAGAGTCCTAGCCGAGAATGTACGGAAGAGGCCCCGTCGCTCCCCTGAGCAGTGGAAAGAAGTCCAAATAAACTGGAAGGGGTGTTTTTAGTGGTTTGCTGTTGTCTCTGCTTCTTGGGGTGTGGTGTGGGTCAGGAGGTCTCTCCAGGGAGTGGGGAGAGGGGTCCCCTTTCCTCCTTGTGCCAAGTGGCCAAGAACACACAACCGCTCACAAACAATCATCCCCCAGAATCAACCACCTTCTGCCTCAAGAGGCAAGGAAAGGGGTGGACTACTGGCAAGTCCCGGAGGCCGTGAAGAATTCTCCTTGGTGGCCTTCTTTATGAAGTAGAGAATCACTAGCACAACACTGAAAGGTCTCTGCCATCATCACCAATCCAGGATTGAGGCATGCTCCAAGGAAGCATCCTGGTTTTTTCCAAGAGGCTCCTAGTCTTCCCCATTCTGGGAACCACCAAAGCTTGTGACTTGATGCCTTCCTGTTTTGCTCAGCCTGAGCTTTTGTGGGCAAAGGGTCACTTCTACAGAGGAAATATTCAGGCCATCATCAGTCTTGGGTGCCTGGGGGCTCATTATGGTGGGGTGGGAAAGATTGAAATGGCCTCCAGAAAATGACCAGCCATCTCCTTCGCTCCTGTCACCAAGGGTCAAAGATCGGATAGAACGGCTCCCTTGTGACTTCCGCCCAGCTCCATGGCAAGGTGGGACCATGTCTTTCACACCCCGAAGGTCACCTGGCTTCTCCCATGGCCGGGACACTCAGCTAGCCGGCCCTTGGAAAGTCGACGGCCAGTGCTGATGATGCCGTGGTCATCTTCTCTATCCTGTTTCATTCTGGCCCGTGCCTGGAATCAGAGCCAGGATGCATGCAAACCTGAAGACCCAGGCAAGGCCCTCAAAGGTTCGAGCCCAACAAATCTTTTGAGTTGTAAAAGCGCAACCTGGCTCTTTTCTTGTTTCAGAGGCACCACAGCCTGGGTTTTCACCCTTGGCTGACACAATGGGCTCAAGCTAGACCCTGCCTGGAAACCTTCCTTGCTTAAGCTGTGCATAGGAGGTGATCCATCATAGGGACTGCTATCAGGCAAGTGGGGGGAAGGGTCAGATAAAAAAAACCCTGAAGCACATTCCTGAAAATGTCAGTGGCCGGTTTGAGGCACAGGAGAATCCCTTCATTCTCATTCATTCCTTAAATAAAATAAAATAAAATAAAACTCCCAAGCATTTGGAAGACTTGAGTAGAGCTTCACCTGTTGAATCACCATGTGCCTTGCAGCAGAGAGAGGCAGTGACCCTCAGTTCCTAAAGACAGTGGCACAGACACACACACCCTCTCTTCTCTTGATCTTTTTGGCTGCCAAGAGGGTGAACTGATGCTGCCTCGTAGCACTGGCTGCGCATGCCTTGGGGTTGAGGGAGGGGGTTGGAGGCCCCCCCCTTGCCTTGCTTGGCTCCGTCCCTGCATCAGTTCCTGCAAAGGGGACCGTCCAGTTGACCTGTGTGCACATGCGCACACCTGCAGCGGTGCTCTTCCTTTGATCCCTTCTTTGGGCCCAGCCAAGAAGTGGCTGGTTTCATTTCTTTTTAATGCAATTCCTAATGGCGTTTCCATGGAAACCAGGCATGGAGGGCTGCAGCCGTTTCCCACCCAGCACACATCCTTCGTTTCGCCTGGCAGAGGAGGGTGTGTGTGTGGACAGAGAGCAGGGTGGGGGTAACAGGCCTGCACTTGGGCATTGGGGGAGCGTCACCAGTTGCCAGGGATGGGGGAGGGATTCATGAAACTCACCCACTGCTTGAAGGGCACTTTGACCTGCTAGCAGCTCCACTGTACCTCTGGCTTGCATCTTGCTAGTCTCCCTCCCCCTCCCCTGTGCATATTTACGGCTGCACTGAATTTGTACCTCAGAATAACTGAGCACCCCCTCCAGGTCCGTCCATCTGGCATCTGCAGAAAGGACCAGCTGCCCTGTTTCCAGAAAGGGTGCATCACTGCTGCTAATATGAACAAATAGTTACCAACATGATGGGTATGGGGGGGGTGGTGGTGGTGGTGGAGGGGGTTGTGTTTTGGTCCTCCAGCCGCCTCTGGTGGGTTTTAGGCACCAAGTTGACAGACTGTGGGCACGATCCCTCCCTGGGGGTCCTTTGCCTGCCTTGGAGACTGGAATTGGAAGAGAGGCCCTTCTTTTGAACAGCACCATAGGCCAAGCTCAAGAATCTTGCTGGGAGTCTGGAATTCTGACACCTAGGACTGACCAACCCACCCTGGCGGAAAGGGGCGGCCAGACCCAGGTGAGCCTGTTGTGGCCCCTGAAAGACAAACAGACATCACCCAGCAGAAACGCTTTGTGGATGGGGGGCCCACGTCTTCGGATGCTGCTGCAAGCCGGGTGTCCCAGAAGAAAAGGGAGCAAGATGTGAAATCCCAGAGCAGCCGCTGGCCCTGTGGTGGGACGGTGACCACCCCTCTGGGACAGCCAAGCTCTCTGGAGCCCTGCCTTCCACAGGTGCCTGCCTGTCACAGCTCTGCAGGTCTGAGGAGGCTCCTGGCCCCGGGGGGGGGGGGGTTGAGGGGCAAGGTCCTGCAGCATGGGCACTGTGGAGGGAGGGGGAATTTGGAACCCAGAGTCTCTTCCTGCATCGTTCCTGGTGCGTTCGTTGAAGGAAGAGGTTGAAGGAAGAGCATGACGGAAGGCCATCATCTTGGCATCTTGGCCACTGCCAAACATCCCCCAACCCCAAAATGCAGCTGGGGATTGTTAACCCCCACCCCTCCCTGGGAGCGTCCAGTCCTGGTGCAGGCATTTCCCACATCTGAGCAGGGGTGGCCACGCTCTTTGGGCTGGAGGGGAGCTCCTCACCCCTCTCCCAACACCAGCAAGAGGACTGAGAGAGAGAGAGAGAGAGAGAGAGCCATCAACAGGATTTGGATCCAGCACAGGAGCAAATTGGGTGGCACGCTCAATGCCCTTTGACTTTTGCCTCTCGTGACCCCCCACCCACCCTTTGACCAGCAGCCCCAGTGGGCACCGGCCACTCCCACAATCCTCTGGGATATGTAGAAACTGGTGCCCTGTCAGGTGCATGCCGCGTAGGTTCACTCACCCTTCAGAATATCCAGATTGGCCCAGTACCAGCAAAACTGGGAGACCCTCCATCCCCAAACGCTATGTTTCTGGAGGCAGAACAGCCCATTTCATATTTTGCATGACAGATATGTTGTGCCAGTTGTGAATTCAACCACACATTCCATCCTGGCTGTTCCACCCAGAGGGCAAGGAAAGCCAACCAAAGCTTTTTCATCTTGCCAGGGGTTGCCAATTTCAATATGGCTGAGTTTGAATCAACTCTTTGGATATGACTTTTAGCCAAGTCATCTTTTACTTTCTTTCCCCCCTTTTCCTTCCTTCCTTCCTTCCTTCCTTCCTTCCTTCCTTCCTTCCTTCCTTCCTTCCTTCCTTCCTTCCTTTCTTTCTTTCTTTCTTTCTTTTTCTTTCTTTCTTTCTTGTATCATTTATTGGTTTGATTTATTTACCACCCATCTGGCTACAGGGCCACTCTAACTGAAACAGGCAGTAATTCAGTGAATTAAATCAAATGCAAACAGACTAATAAGGATAACCAATAATGACTCAAGAAATATAAAATATGATCACGTAATAATGACTATTGTTCATTAGTAGATTGAGGATTAACAAAAGGTTTTTGAAGCTGCTTGGAGCATCTAGGAAAGACGTGTTTGTGGATCAGCAGGCAAGACAGTGGAGCTCAGATGGCCCTACTGCTCCTAAACAGAACGTTGGCGAACAAGGAGATTTGGCCTACATCCCGCAGAGAGAGAGAGAAAAAGGCTTGCAGAGTTTTGGAGAGGTAACTGTGGCCGTGGCACCTATTTAGTCAGACCCCAAGTCCCATGGAATTCAGCACAGCTAAATGATGCCAGCATCCGGCTGTGACCTGCAAAAAGGAGGGGAAGCTGCCTGTCCTCGCTGGGAGGGGCCTCTTCTCCCCCCCCCCCCATCTTGGCATGGCCCACCTCTCGGCTGACCTACATTTGGGCGTTCTCCTGGCAGCTTCTTGGCTATTTTTGTCTTCTCCTCCTCAGGCTCCCTCTCAATTGGCCAGCGTGGAAAAGAGGCTGATGGAGAAGATGGTCTGACCCAGATGCTGGGCTGGCTTGACCTTCTCCAGAGGAAGACACACACACACACACACACACACACACACACACACACACACACACACACACACACACACACACACACACAGCACACAGCACACAGCACACAGCACACAGCATCCCACCCGTTCTTTTTAGCCCACGGCAGGCGTTTTGCTTTTAACCCCATGGCAGCCGCGGAGGCTTGGTTCGGGGCAGATCTTTGGGGTGAAGCCTCTCACTCCTCAGGACAAAGGGCTGGGTTATCGTGCCATCTCGTGGAGACCCAGGAGGTTTCGTCCAAAAAAAGGAAACATGTCTGAGCTCTCGGCTTGCCACCTTATGAAGAAAAGAAGCACGGCTTACTATATACCAAGTCCCCCCCCCTCTCCAGCACTCATGCCTTTTTTTGAAATTGGCTCCTTTTCCGAGAGGTCGCTGTGCTCCTTCGCATCAGGTCAGCAAAAAGAGAAAGGATCCTGCCGCCTTCAGCTACATCTGAGGGAATGGATGGTCGCCCACAAAGACCTGCACTCTTGAGGGCGTGACTGGACAATCAAGTTGGATCCGGATAAACTGGGCCACTTAAGGCCTCACCAGAGTGCCACACCATCATCTTCTTGGAACTGCAGAAGAGCTGGGGGGGCCTCAAGGAGGCACCAGGGGGCAACCAGACTCCCAACCCCTCTGGCTCTGCAGCCGGAACCCTAAACCACCGAACCACTGAGCTGTTCGTACCATTGGGTGCAATCAGAAAACCAAGCCACACCTCGGGCAACCCTATTTGCTCCTTCCTCTCTTGAAAAGGAAGGAGGGGGGAAAAACCCTACTGGATCCTCCTCCACCCAGGAGGAAGCTTTCTGTTTGCCAAAATCCTGAAGCCGCTTCAGCCAAAGAACAGCTTAGGCCACCTGCTTTGGTTTAGTCCCAAAAGACACACACCCATCTCAAATGGAGTGATCTCCACCTGCCCCGGACAGGGAAGCCAGCAGGTGCAGCTGGGCATGGACCAAGGACAGGCTGGTTTGGAACAGCCTGTACATCTCGTCATCACCAGAGGAAGAGGAAAACTGATCCATCCTTGAAATTGGGGGAGGGGGGTGCCTGGGGCCACTAGGGGTGGAGCGGGATGGATAATGCAGGCACCCTGACCCCACCCCTCCCGGAAAACCTGGGCGGAGACGGGGAGGCAACTCCTTCTGTGGTTGCCACGGGGACAGGGATGCTTGGAAGCTCCTGCGTCAGGAAATCTTCTCTCGGTGAGACCCTCGCCTCTGTCCTCACTCTGCAGAGTGCCTTTGCAGGTGGAGGGGGGAGGGCCAGTTGCATAAGCAATGTTGCTTTTCCTGGGTTTTTAACGATGCAGAACCTTTAATTTTTCCTTGCAATGAAGATGGCTAAAGCATAACCACAGCATGGATTTCTTCTACCTGCATAAGATGCTTTAGCATTTTCTTGTCTGTGATTTTAATGGCCTGAGTGATCTGCAAGCTGTGTTCCATCTTCCAAAACATAGTCTACAGGAGCCCAGAGCTGGCGAGGTTATTTTGCCTTGTGGGAAGGGATGTATCCTACAGGCACACTTGTGTTGCCCTCAGGGGGCAATAAGAATGTAATCCTACTTTGCTTCTCATTCCTGAGATAACAAAGGTGTCACCTGAGGCCTTGTGCCAGAGCCGACCAGAGCTGGAAAGGAGCACTTATCCCCATGAGGTCGCATCTTTCAGCCATCTTGGTTTCCTAGATACTTTAGAGCCTTCTCCCAGATACATCCTGCTTAGATTGTACAGGCAACAGACACAAAACACTTTGTTCACCTAAAGGCCTATTGAGACTATTGTCCACCCAATGAGCCTATTCAGACCATTGTTCATTTCATTAACCTATTACAGACCAGGGTGACATGAGGTCAAAGTGAGCTATCAAATGGAGGACTTGCAACTAGCTTTCCTCAGAATGACGAAGCTGTTTGAATGAGCAGCAGAACGTTTCAATCTCTCAAGAAAAAGAAGTCCAGTTGCCATGACTCAACTTCCAGATACTCACCTGGATGCCTGAGAATCTTCACAGACAAACTCACTTCTCTATGTCCCAAGGAAACACATGGCCGACCAAGCCCTCTCTCCTTGAGTGGACAGTGTGGAAACAGGACCCCAGAACAAAGCAGAGGTCCTTCATCCCAGCCAAGACCTGTGTATTTGAGTGGGATTTGGCCGGAATGCCCAACTGGGGCGTACAATGTAGTGAAAGCAGTGGGGCTCTGAAGGAAAAGTAGCTGGAGGCCCAGTCTAGAAGCCACTCTCCATCTGCTTGTTTGTGTCTGCTGGTGGCCTTTGGGACTTTCTGAGACCCAGGGGGGCTGGAAGCCATCGTGTGCATGATTCTGAGCCAACCGGCCGACCAATTTAAAAAACCCTGTTGGAGCAGGACCTCAGTGCCACTCGAGGGACTACCTGTCCCTTCTCCAGCAGCACCGATCCATCCCCGTGAGGGCCAAGGCTGCTTCGGTTCCGAAATCAATTGGGAAAGAAGCCAGAGTTGGGTCCCAGTAATCCTTGTCCTCCAAGGCCACCTGCGTTGGACCTCAGCTTTAGGCACCAACAGGGCCCAAGGGGCCTCGCCCTAATTAGTTTTGTTAATCAGGCTGCCTTTAAAGGGTGGCTCTCTCTTAAAGAGGCAGCACCCTCAGGGCTGATAGCACACCTGGCATGGCACAACCCACACCGTGGGGAAGTTACTTGTGTGGGGCAGGACTCTCAGAATCCTGCTGCCTGCATGGCCACGAACCCAGCCCACTGCCAAGAGAGGGAGGGAGCCGCCAGAAGGGCCATGCGAGCGCTCGCTCTCTCTCAGGCGCCACCTCCTGGACCGCCTGGTGTGGGTCCCTAACCGAAGAGCTCACCATCAAGAGTCCCACCCTGGAAAACAGGAGAGTGAGATACGGAGCCCAGGCCCTCAGCAGCACCACCTCAGCATGGAATACAAGCCCTTGCATCCGCCAGGATGGGGGTGGGGGTGGAGGAGGAGGATTGTGGCAGTTGTGGGGGGGTGGAGGGGAGGGCACATTGCCTACACTCATGTAAGCCATCTTCCGAAGGCGGCCAAGCCAAAACACCAGCCATCTGCCCAGGGGAACATGAGACCAGCGAGCCCAGGTCCTTCTGTGCCCATGGTGGACCAGGGGTGACACCTCCAGCTGGCCACCAAAAGGGCCCAGCAGTCCTTGCCATGGTGTGTGTGTGTGTGGTTCTTGTGCCTGCCCCCCCCCAGAGGGAGGGAGGTGTGAGTGCCAGGGTTGAGGGGCGCAGGTCTGCAGGCACCAGCTGAAGCAAAGCCCATGTTTCTCTAGGCAATTAGAGACATTTAGATAACAAATTACTGCATGGAATATAATTAGCCTGGCAGTAATTGGCTATAGCAGCAGTGTGCAAAGCCCAGCAGAGAGAGGGTGATCCCAATTAACCAGCAGCTCTGGGGTCTCTGCCAAGGCCGGGCAGCCTGACCAAGGCACACCCACCTACCCCACCGGCTGTTGCAGCTTGCCTGCCAAACCCCTGCGGCCCAATGGAAGGAATCGTTCTTGTTATAAAAATAGGTTTTTGTGACTAATTTTTTTTCTTTTTAAAATGATGGCATTTCTTACAGCGGTTACCTTGTGAAGTCACGATGGAAAACCAAAATTCATAAATAATTGGAGCAGTTTGGAGACCCGTCGGAACCGCCCAAATGGCCATCACACCGTCACAAGCACTACACTCTTTTCCACGTTAAAAAAAACCTCCAAACCGTTCCCGAGATATTGGGAGAAACACAAGCCGCCTCTTGCCGCCGGCTGAGAAGCCTTGCAACCCGAGAAGTTGGCAGCGAAGCCTCAAATTAACAGTTTACATAGTATCAAGTCTCCCAGGGCAGTCTATTAATGCGGAGACTCCATAAAACAGCAGGGGAACGAAGATAAACTCTCCTGTGCGCTTTGTCCAATCAGCGCTCCCCGGCTAATCAATCACTGTCAAATTAATTACGGCCAGACGGGGGCACAGCGGGGAACCTTATCTCATTGAATTGGCTTAGTAGACTGGCCCCCTCCAAAACAACCATCATGTTTTCCCCGGGGAAATTTGAAATCTGTAGCCGCCTCGAGTTCCAGGGAGGCGGCTAAGCCTGCAGGCAGCCTAGCGGTAGAAATCCACTCACCCTATCCGGCTCACAGCAACCCAAACTCAGGGAGGCATAGCCGGAGCGACCGGCTCCTCTCACCACTCTCTACCCGGGACTGAGTTCCATGGAATTCATGTGGGAGTTGAGTCATGGCTACTGGACTTCTTTTTTGAGAGATAGAAACGTTTCGCTGTTCATCCAAACAGCTTCATCGGTCTGAATACAGCTAGTGCAAGAGACCTTCTTATAGTCAGCTTGACCTCTTGTCCCCTTGTCTGCTTGGCTCATAAGATGAACAAAGCCTGAATAGGCTCGTTAGGGAGACATTAGTGTCCATGGCCTTAAGGTAAACAATGGCCTAAGGTGCTGAAACCCATCAAGAATGGGTCGTTAGCTGTCAAGAATGGGTCGTTAGCTGTGACCTGGTGGTGAAGGCTCCTTGATTTGCCTGGGTGCTGTGGAAAGTACAGCCTGGTAAGTAGCAGCTAGACTATGCCGGAGCCCCCCACCTCTGTTGAGGGAGGGATTTTCAATGCTGACATGAATGGCTTCCCTTACTCCTCTCTCAAACCACCTCTCTTCTTTGTCTAATATGTGTACATCCTCATCTTTGAAAGAGTGGCCTTTTTCCTTCAAATGGAGGTGTACTGCTGATTCTGGTCCTGAGCTGTTACCTCGCCTATGTTGGGCCATTCTTCTGTTTAATGGCTGTTTAGTTTCTCCAATGTAGAGGTCTGAACACTGTTCACTGCATTGGACTGCATATACTATATTGCTCCTTTTATGGTTTGGTATCGGATCCTTTGGGTGGACAAGTCTCTGCCTTAGTGTGTTCATGGGTTTGAAATAAACAGGGATGTGGTGTTTGCCAAAAATCATTTTAAGCTTCTCCGACACTCCCGCCATGTAGGGAATGACCAGGTTCTTCCGTCGGGTCTGGGTCTCAGACTGATCCCTTGTTCTTCTGGGATGGCCCACTGCTTTGTTGAAGGCCCACCTTGGATATCCACAGGCCTTAAGTGCTGTCTTCAGGTCCCTGTCTTCCTTCTTCTTGGCTTCTGAGGAGGTGGGGATGATCTCTGCTCTGTGGCTTAGGGTCCTGATGACTCCTAGTTTGTGTTGTAATGGATGGTGGGAGTCAAACAGTAAGTATTGATCTGTGTGGGTGGGTTTCCTGTAAACTTCTACTCCTAGGCCACGGTCAGGTCTGATGATGACTGCACAATCCAGGAAAGCCAGCCTGTTGTCTTGGGTGTCTTCCTTAGTGAACTTAATATTAGGATCCACTGCGTTGATGTGGTCTGTAAAGGCCTGTACTTCCTGGTCTTTATTTTAACCCAGGTATCATCTACATACCTGAACCAATGGGATGGTGTTGTCCCTGGGAAGGTGTTGAGTGCCTTCTTCTCCACTTCTTCCATGTATAGGTTTGCTACAATTGGTGACACTGGGGGACCCATGGCACAGCCATGCTTCTGTCTGTAGAAGTCCCCTCTGTACATGAAATATGTGGTGTTCAGACACAGGTCCAGGAGCAGGCCTATCTGGTCTGGGCTGAGGCGGCTTCTGGAGGTGAGGTTGCTGTCTTCTCTTAATCTTCTCTTTACCATTATTAGCGCATCAGTGGTGGGTATGCTGGTAAAGAGTGATGTAACATCAAAGGATACCATGGTTTCCTCTGTATCCAGTTTGAGCTCCCTGACTTTAGAAACAAACTCTTCTGAGTTGTGTACGTGGTGGTCCGTGTGTCCAACCAGTGGGGCTAGGATAGTTGCCAGGTATTTTGCGATGTTATAAGTCACTGAATTTATACTGCTGACAATAGGTCTGAGGGGGATTCCTTGCTTGTGGATCTTGGGAAGTCCATAAAAGCAGGGGACTGTCTCTCCGGGATATAACCGGTGGTAGGTCACCCTGTCAATTGCGTTTTCCTGCTCCAAGAGTTTTAAGCATTCTATTACTTTCTTCTTGTAATTGCTGGTGGGGTCTCTTCTTAGTTTTTCATATGTATGCTGATCATCTAAAAGTGTGATAACCTTCTCGTGGTAGTCCACCGTATTGAGGATGACAGTGCACCTTCCTTTGTCCGCAGGCAGAATTGTGATGCTCTCATCCCTGCTGAGGGATGTCACAGCACTTCTCTCTTGGCTGGTGAGGTTGGATGGTGGTGGTTGAGCACTGGATAATGCAGCAGAGACTTTTATCCTGAGTAGTTCTGCTTCTGCTGCTGGCAGATTGTTGCTGTGGATGGCTGATTCTGTCGCTGTGATGAAATCCACAACAGGAACCTGTTTGGGTGTGATGGCAAAATTTAGGCCTTTGGATAGGACCTCTCTCTCTGTCTGGGTGAGTTCCCTGTTTGAGAGGTTCTTCACCCATTTGTCCTTTACATCTCCTGTCATGGTCCCTTCATCCTTCTTCCTCCTGCCAAGCTCTTTAACTGCCTCTTTCCGGCAGAGGAGAAGATCGAACTTCTTCATTTGCCTCTCTTTGCCTTTGCAATGCTGAGCCAGTTGTGCTTTCTGGACAAATTCTATGACTGCATCCACTGCTGGTTTGGATAGGGTGGAGAGTAGTTCTTGGTGAATGTGGTCTTTTCTGTGTTGCAGTGTGTCTAAGGTAAAGTGGACTTGTCTGATCCTCTCATTGAGAAGTTGTTCTTGAGCTCTCTGGAGGATATTGTTAGCCCGATGGCTTCTTACTGTTGATTGTA
Source organism: Phrynocephalus guinanensis (assembly GCA_037367245.1). Taxonomy (NCBI): domain Eukaryota; kingdom Metazoa; phylum Chordata; class Lepidosauria; order Squamata; family Agamidae; genus Phrynocephalus; species Phrynocephalus guinanensis. Next base: position 23,896,594 of record CM074748.1, read on the forward strand.
GGCGGAGGCTTGTTGGGGTGAGACTTTGTTGTCTGCATCTCAAGTTAAAACGTAAGTGGTTCTTGTAGTCTGCTACTTTTCTTGCTGTTCTTTCATATTCTCGCACCAACTTCAGGGCATCTGCCCCAAATTGCATAGCAATACGTCTGTGAAGATTCTCAGTCATCCAGGTGCGTTTATCTGGGAGTTGAGTCATGGCTACTGGACTTCTTTTTTGAGAGATAGAAACGTTTCGCTGTTCATCCAAACAGCTTCATCGGTCTGAATACAGCTAGTGCAAGAGACCTTCTTATAGTCAGCTTGACCTCTTGTCCCCTTGTCTGATTGGCTCATAAGATGAACAAAACGAGCCTATTCAGGCTTTGTTCATCTTATGAGCCAAGCAGACAAGGGGACAAGAGGTCAAGCTGACTATAAGAAGGTCTCTTGCACTAGCTGTATTCAGACCGATGAAGCTGTTTGGATGAACAGCGAAACGTTTCTATCTCTCAAAAAAGAAGTCCAGTAGCCATGACTCAACTCCCAGATAAATGCACCTGGATGACTGAGAATCTTCACAGACGTATGGAATTCATGCCTTCCCTCGGCCATATACCCCTATGAGAGTAGACTACCCCCCTTTTCTGTTTCAATGTCTTCCTATGGGAGCATCTCTGTTTCAATGGAAGTAGACCGGTACCCTTTTCCGGAATTGATCAAACAGGCAAGTCCCTAGCTGAGGTTCCATTTAACCCTTTCCTGCCTTTATTAACCCTTTCCTGCCCCTCTTCCTTAACCCATTTTCTGCTCTTTCCCCCCCAATTCCCCAACCTTGTCATTTAACTCTTTCCTGCCTTTTCTTAACACTTTCCTCCCCTTTTTCTTTAACCCTTCTTCTGCCCTTTTCCCCCCATTCTCCCAACCTTAAAGTTTCAGCCAGATTGAGGGATTATTTACTCCCTGCTCTGGCTGGCAAGGAGAATGATTGCCAACCATCATTCTCAGGGATCAGGGACTTCCTTAACATCTAAAACCTGGTTCCACTGCCCCTGCCTAGCATAAACCCCAGACTCCTGACTCCAAGGGTCCCTCCCTTTTTCTCTCTTCCTTCCTCTCTCTCTCTCTCTCTCTCTCTCTCTCTCTCTCTCTCTTTCCTTTCCTTCCCTTCCTCCACCTTTCTTCCTCTATCCTTCTTTCTCTCCCCACCCCATCTACCCTGGGTGTGCTTAAACGTGTGCCTGTCCTATTCTCTGACTTCTATATTCTACCATCTGGGGCAACGGGGGTTATGGCACAAAGAAGAAGGATCATCATGGCGACTTCATGAAAGTGGCTGCATCTTCTAGAAGGGATCGATTCTCTTCAGATTTCTTGGCACATACACACACAGCTGCTTTCTGCAGTCCAAGATGTTATCACAGCCTGAGGGGGTTTCCACCACCACATCTTTGCACCCACAAAGGACCATCCAAACACCCCTGGATTATCTCATCAGGTTTCCTGGCCCCTATTGACTTTTTGTATCAGCCTCCATTGACTTTCCGATTTCCACAAGTTAGCCCAGACCTATGGACAATACCCTACTTCCCCTTCTTATTGTTCTATCACGATGGCCTAATCAAAAGACTTTCCGGACTCATTAACACCTACATGAGCATCCGACTCCAGCCTGCCAGAGACCGCCCAGGACCGCCTCTGGCCAACCTCTGGACTACATTGATTGGACCATTTGAAGATCATCCTTCAGCCCGCCCCTGGACTGGCGCCACCCAGGGAGGGAGGGTTGAACAATCAATAAAAGTTGGGGTTTCCATGTGCTTGGGGTGGGACATCTTTGCTCTGTCTTTGGCTCGGTGTCCACCTACTGCTTTTATTAGGCCTAATAAATACAGTATTGTCTCCAGGATCCCTCTCTTGTTGGACTTTTATTGGGCATTTGGGGTCCAGCGGAATTCAGCAGGGCTAGCCTGACTGGAAAACAATTGTAGTCTTATTTTAAATTCTACAACCTATTGGGTTGCCACCTGACACAGTGCTTCTGCTCCACCCAAGGCGGAAGCCATGTGCCAAACACTTCTGCCCCCATGCCCGGCACCTGCTTCCTGAGGGAGCCTGAGGAGGTGAAGGGCCGGACGGGAGAACGGCCGGGCGTCCAGTTGGGCACCGCCATTTTGGACACGAAGTAAGGGCGGCTCCAATTTGCTTGGAGCAACTGGTCAGCACGACCCCCCCCCCAAATCCCTTTTCTTCCTCCCCCCCCCCAAGGTTGGGAAGAGCGGACTGGGAGGGCGAGGTCTCCGGATCTGGAGGCCCGATAAAAGGCCGGTGTTCCATCTTCCCACGAGAGCGGAAGCCACAGAGTTGGCCGCTGCCCGCGCTCCTCCTGCGCTGGGGCAGACCAAGGAAAAGAACTGGATCGCCATCATTTGCTTCGGCCTCCCAGGGTCGCTCCTCGTCTTCCACCTCCTCTCGTTCCCTGGCTGGCGTCCGATTCAAAAAAGCCGCTGCCGGGGATCGCGCTCTCCTCCGCAATTGGCGCCCTCAGTTTGATTCCCTGCCTCGGAGACAGGGCGCTCCGGGACTCAGGTGTCGCCAGCGGGGGGGGGGGGGGGGAGAACCGGGCAGCCTCTGAGCAGGTGCAGAACACCGGCTGTCATGGGTGTGTGTGTGTAAGAGAGAGAGGAGGGTGTGTCTCCTGTCCCTTAACCGGCTAAAAAGAGCCTGGGCGAAAGGAAACACAAGGAGACGGTGGGCGGCCGATGGCAGAGGCTGTCCAGCGCCGCGCCCGCTTTCGCCGCCCGGTCCGCGGGGGCAGCTGTTTCTGGTGGTGCGGGGGGGAGGGGTCCCCATCCTCTCCTCGGTCCCCGCTCCTAAGCCTGCTGGCAACGCCTTCGCCCGGGGTACAGAGGAGGCCTGGGGACGGGCAGGCGGTGGGCGAACCGCCTCCGGCTTACCAGGCTGCGAGCCCGCCGAGCCAAGGGAGAGGCAGGCAGGCAGGCCTGGAGCTGCCCTCCAAGAACCTCCGAAAGGGAGCCCCTTTCTGCACCCCCCCTCCTCCGAAAGTGCTGGAGGCCCCAGAAGGATGCGTCTGCTGCAGAACCAATGGCCCGAGCACGGCGCCCTGTTGCGCCCGAGAAAGCCTGAGTGGTGATGGTGGAGGTGGTAATGGTGATGGCTGGGGGCAGTGTATTATATGAGCTTGTGTGTGTGTGTGGGGGGGGGGGTGAGCATCCTCTCCTCTTCTCTTGGTTCCCAGCGCTTCCCTCGCTGCTGCTGACCAGCAGGCGGCAGCCACGCTGCTTCGGATGCCAGGCGGGCTTGGGCTGGGGGGGGGCGATGCCAAGGAGGGGCTCTGCCATCACACCGGGCCAGGCAGGGGGATGCCCGCCCAGGCCTTGACAAGTCCTCCCAAGAGCACCCGGCTGGCCGCCGCCCAGGGTCCAGCCTCCGGGGTTGCCAGCTACCATGGTGGACACTGGACAGCCAAGGGTTGGGCAAAGTCACCAGCCCTTCCCCCTCCCGCCCACCCACAGAAAGGGAAGCAGATCACCTGGAAAACAAGCTCTTGAACCAGCTTTTGGCCTCCCAGGGCTTGGTCTCAGGCCCCTCTTATTTAGCCAGGAGGGAAGGTTGGGCTGGGAGGGGGCCTCTGTTTTAAAGTATGATCCCTGTGATTCTGGTCGGGGCCCCTTTTTAGGTTGGCAGCTGCTGCCTCCAGCATTGCATGTTTACATCTCACCTTTCCACTAAAAAACCATGAGTGAAGTGACTAAGCACAGGTGGGCCCAAATAGTCACCCAGCAACAGCAGTTGTGAAAAGAAGACTGAAATAAACGGGGGAGGGGAAGGATTTGGAAAATCTGGGCTCCCCTGAAAACAGGGATGCAGACACTACTCCTGGTCCTGCCCCCAGGGAATGAATTGGCTTACCCACTGTTCTATTTAGTTTATTGTATTGTATAGTGTTGTATAATTTTATTTAATCACAATGTTACCTTTGTGGCGTTGATTGCTGTAGTACACCACCAAGAGTAGCCCAGTAACTAGGTGGTCGGTGGGTGTATAAATCTAATGAATCAATCAATAAATAGTCCATTCACTTATTTATAAACAATATAGATGGGCCTCTCTAATACAGGTTTTTCTGGGTGACTCATAAGGGTATGAATCCTTCTTCATTATGAGCCTTGTCGAGGTTGTAGCAGGAGAAGGATTTCACCAAGGAGAAGGTCTCATTGCAAACTGCTGCAGTTCACACCTTTTTGCTGCCTTAAGAAGCAAAAGGTGTCTGTTTACCTTGGCACAAGCTTGCCTCTCTCAGCATGTTGCCAGTCAGCTTGCAATTGATTTGAGATTTGCCATCAGGAGGCAAACATACAGTTCATTTGCAGGTCTAGTCCCTGAAGGGTGGAGTTTCAAAGGAATGGTGTGTCCAGAGGCAAAAGGTAACAGCTGGGGGTGGGGGGATGCATTTCTCTTACATGTGTAATCCAACGTGTGTGTGTGTGTGTGTGTGTGTGTGTGTGTCAAACGTAATCCTTAGAAACCCACAGTATGACTGAGTGATTCATTGCCTCTGAGCAAAAGCAGAGTGCCTGTCCTTGGTGTCTGAGTAATCACAAGGTGTGAGGGACCTGCTCACTCCATGATGGTGCCTCCACTGAAGACCATTCAAAACAGCTGCCCTGATGTTCTGTAGAGTACACTCTCTGTGGATAAGGAAACAGACAAACAGACAGGAAGCCTGAGAGACTCAGAGTGGTGTGCTTGTGTGTGTGTAGGGGTGGGGGATCAGAACTTTGACCAGAGGCTGAAAAATTTACATTTTCATTTACTGTTTTCAGAATGGTCCCCCCACTCCACATGGGTCAGTAACTGCCTCTGCTGAAGGGGGGGCAGAAAGTGCAACACCTTTGGAACAAACAAGGATCATTTCTTTCAAGTCAGAGGAAGCAGGAAACCAAAATGACTGAGAGGAGACCAGACTGTGAAACCACGCAGGTGTGAAAGGACTGTCTGGGGTGGCGGGAAAGGCGGGTTCATCCTTTCCGCTCCCGTTTTGCCATGGCAAAAGACAGGTCGACAGAAGACTTGGGCCTGCTTTCCCATCCCCAGACACCCATCATCCCCAACAGGAGCGACAGGAAGAGATGACACACTAAGGGGAAGGCTTTCATCAAAAATGAGTGAGCGGCTTTGCCCGGTCTGCATGAACGCCAGGGCTTTTAAAGGAGGAAATGGGTGTCGCTTGCCACTTCAATCGGCCTCCTGATCGGGAGATTAAAATATAGCCAGTGTGGTATTTATTTTTAAAAGGGGGGAGGCCAGAAGCAGAAAAAGACAAGACAGGTAGCTTCCTGCCAGCATCTGTGGAAATGGATGGCAGGTAGATTTATTATCCTATAGAAAGAACATAGTGCCTCCTTCTAAGGAGGAATCCGTCGTGGGTTTGATCAAGCGCAGTAGAGAGCATGTGGCCCCTACTCCCTGGAGTCCTCCCTTCTTTCCTTAGGACACTTTCACCTGATGCCTTCCCATGTTTTGTAATGTTTCCTCTTCAGTTCTAAAGGATGATGGTGCCTGTCCTGAGGCATTGGTTGACTGCTGTTTGTATGCCTCACGTGCTGTCAGACTGCCAGTGCCCGTCAGGTGGTATACAATTGCAACAAGAGGGGGAGACAATAAAATGAAACAGGAGAAACACAGTTGAGATATTAAAATATTGACATATGAAAGCAGTGTGGAGAGCTGGCAATAAACCTGAGGAGCAGCCCTGCAGTCACAGACAACGGCTAATAAAACTGCCAGGGTGTTCATCATTTGTTTATTTACCTCTAGTGTGTAACTGCATGTGGTGTCCTTTGTACCATTCCTGGTGATGGATGCTGCGGCGCAGTTGATAGGCACAGAGCCTTCCTTTCTTATGTGGGCTGATAATTCTTCCACCTGGCAGTTTCCTAAGCCGGTACTTCCCCCGGCATCCAAACAGCTGTGCTTGGCTGGGGATGATGGACATTGCAGTCAGCACACAGAGAGGGAGTGCTTGATCTCAGCAGAACTCTCTTGGTGTAATTAGTTACAAGTTCTGTTATGTTGCTGAGTGGGGGCTGCTTCTCACTTCCCGTCAGGGCCGTCCTGTTGGTTTGGGTGGCCCTTAAACTTTCCTCCAGTTCCTCTGTGGGCACAGGGTGAGCTGTGCTGCTGACCTACGTGATAGGTTGTCTTCTTGGCATCTGCCCCACCTTTCCGGGACAGGGAGGGTGGGACCGAAATAACCCCTGCCCTCTCCAAAACCCGATAATTCCCCCGGCAGGGTGAGGACTTCCTGAGGAGGAGGAGGAGGATGCTATGAGGGAGTCCCCTGTCGCCCACGGACGGAGGTCTGAGGTCACAAAAGACTCCCACCGCTTGGAAAAAGCCTGTGGTGGTGGTGGCAGCGGCACTCCCCAGGTGGAACCTTCTCTCACAAATTAAAAGCAAATTGGTTTTCACGGGTCTTAGGCTGTTGTGGGCTGTTGTCCACCTGCTTAAGTACAACAGTCCGTGGAAGCGTCGACCGAATTAAACTTGGCTGTTTTCCAGGCGCCAACAAGACTCTTGCGGTAGGAAACAAACCTAGCAGTTTCCACCACCCCTGGTTGATTCTGGGCACGTCCCTTCTTCCAAGTCCAGAGAGGGAGAGGGATGAGCCAACCACATTCCCACCACCACCACCACCACCACACGCACGACAAATGCCACCCGTGGCTTGCTTCCCTAAGCCTGCCTCCTCAGGAGAACCAAGAGGCAGCCCCCTGGTCCTCCCCTCTGCTCTCCCACACCCCATTGAGCTGTGGCTGGCGTGCCCTCAGGCGAAGGGCAAGAGGGCCGCATCTGGAGGCCCAGAGTTCCTCCAGTGTGGTTTGGAAGGGGTCTTTGACCTCCAGGTGGTGCCCAAAGGAAAGTTGGCATGTGATCCCGTGTGGGTCCTTTGTGCCCCAGCCATGGCTGGCTGGCTGGCTCCTTTTCCAAAAAGACCCTCCTCCCTGAGGAGGACAAGAAGGGTCTGAATCATTCCCAAAACCCCTCAAGGGCTTGGCGAGTTTTCACACACACACACACACACACACCCTGCTCAGGGCGAGCTCTTTCCAGTTGAGCCCAGGCCCTGGGAGAGTCCACCAACCAGACGGAGAGGCAGCCGGAGCCCCTGGGCCTGCCTAGCGGGTGGCTCCTGGGCCGGCCGGCTGCTCCCCCTGTCTCGCGGGGCCTTTGTGAGCATTGGGCTGCCCTCCCAGCTGCTCCGTTCCCTCTGTGCCAAAGGGACCTTGGAATGGAGCGTCCTCGGACGAGGGTTAATGTTTACAGAGGGGAGTTGGCTTTTGCAAGAGTCTGGGTGGGAAGCTTAGGACATGGACAGAGCCGCCTCGAGTGGCATGTGGCCTTGGTAGCCAAACATAAAGCTGCCCTCCACTCCACCAGGGGAAGCCACCCTTGGGTTTCCGAGCAGCCTCGGAGAGGTGGGAGCCCGTGAGGCCGTATTCGTAGCGGACCTCTTGAGGGTTTAGTGTGGGCAGCTTGGACAAGTTCCTTGTTCTGGAAGACAAGCCCCAGAAGCGCTTGGCCAGCATTGGTTGGGAGCCCAGCAAAGGAGTCTTCCCAAACTCTAGCCCAGCAGGACCTCCAGACTGGAAGTTGTCAGGAAAAGCCAGTGCCTGGCTTGGTGAGTCCCTGCTCCCTGCTCCTGATGGCCCGTGGGAGGGACGTGGGAGGGGCGGCCCCACAGTATAAAAAGACTCCAGCTGGCCAGCCGGGCTCCATCCCGTGCCTGGAAGAAGGCTTGGCTGGTGTCCCTCCTCTGGCTGACTCTCCAGCAGGTGAGTATCGAGGAGGAGGGGGGGGGAAGTGGGTGAGGAGGATGCAGAGGTGCTGGTGGGTGCTCAGGCCTTGGCCAAGCCCTTGCGGAGGAAGCCCATGCTGTTGTGGGTGGCAAGAGGTTCTCTTCATGGGCATCAGAGTCCAGATACAAGACTTCAGGCCAACGCCTTGCACACGAGCACCTGGGTGCTGTTTTCTGCCTTTGGAGTCCGTCCCTCCAGAGTTGTCCTCCACTCGGGAAATCAAACCACACAGGTGGCTGGCAGGTAGTAGGCCCCCCTCCGGCTTCAGCCAGGTGCCATTTCTCCCGGATGTTGATTCCAGATGTTGCCACCTGTGGGCTGAAGAGGCCCTTGGCTGACAGATGAAAGTTTGGAGGCAAAGCAGTTTCCAACACAGAGCTGGATTTCCCCAGGGAAAGGCTTCGGGAGGGGTGGGGGTGGGGTGCTCTTGCCCCTCCTGCCCTTTTCTCAGGTCCAGCCGGAAAAACACCTTGCGATTCTGTTTGAGTTTCAGGAGTCTGTTTCCCCCTGCACTGAATCCAGCTTCTCCCGCTCAGCCACCGCAAAGGGCTGGCAGGGACTTGGAGGCTGTAGTGCCCCTTCACATTTCAAGAATAAAAAGTGGACCCCTGACTGTGCCTCTGGCCAGCTTAGGACCACGCAGGGCTCAACACGGAACCTGAGAACGGAGGTTCTGAGGTGGAAGCTAAGCCTTTCCGTGGTCTTGGCCCCAAGGATTGCTCCCCGAGTGCCTTCGGGCATGTACGAAGGCTGCCTTGGGGCTGGAAGGTCGCTGGTCTTTGGACACAGACCACCGGTGGATTAGGGTAAGCTCTTGGCCACAAGAGCTGGCCACCCGTGGAATGGGTGATGACCACAGGAGATGGCAGACTCCCCTACCTTGGGAACTCTTACATGAAGTGTTGAGAGTTGCTAAGTCAGGGTGGTATCAGAGCGGTAGGCTCCTTTGTTCAGCCAAGGAGTGGTCTCCCTGAGCCTTGAGGCCCCTTCCTACTCGGTAATTCTAGGATCTCCCATGAGCCCCAACGGTGGTGGGAATAGACTGGGGTCTGCACCTGCCAACAATAAGGACAACAGCTTTGTCCCCATGCCGCTCCACAGCAGAAGAGGCTGGCACCATATGGCACAAATCAGCACATGGCAAACAAGCAGGGGTGGCTCTTAATGAATCAGGCAGGGTTAGTCCTGGCTGCATCAACCCTATTCCTAATGGAAAAAGTTTATTATTTGACTGGCACTGCCCCTCCTGAGATAGAAGTGCTAGCAAACAATGAACAAAACGAGGTAACACAAGACACACAAAAAAAACCATCACTTTTGGGACTCCAGCCCCGCCTAGACAGAAAGTTCTCTATGCACATCTCAGGCTCTAAAGATACAAGCAGCACGGGCTAAGCTGAACCTGTGTAGAATCAATACAACACACCTTGCTGAATGGTCAAACACGGAAGAGTGTCACTGGCTGGACCCATCTGGAAGTCCCCGAGCAAGCTTTGAAGTAGGAAAATCAGAGAGTAATCAGGCAAAATGGGACTACTTGGACCCAGGACAAATATTCTGTGAAGGTGGAGAAATGCAATCATTTCACGCATCTACATGCATGGAATTTATGCCACATCATGTGTACATGATCAGGGACCCCCTCCCCATTTCCCAGCCCACAGCTCTTCCTGGGGTGGCCCTGGGCTGAGACTGAGCCCCTCACCCACCCTGACGGCTCATTCTCTCTCATGCACCCCCTAGATCAGACCTTCTACCGCCACCTTTGCCACTCCATGCCTGGGGGAAACTCCTTGCTGCCACCTTTAACCAGTCACACACACACACACACACACACACACACACACACACACACACACCTCAAGTGGCAAGGCTGACCAGGGTCCCTCTCTCTGTCCTCTCCCACTAAGTAAACGGGGACAGGGGTGGGAAGGCTATTGTTCTGGGCTTTGCACACCACACCTGCCTGCTCCTTCTCAGTTCTTGATCTTATTCATCAGGCGGTCACTCGGTAACAATAGTTCTCTGGCTGATACTCAAAAGAGATTGAAAACCACCATCTGATAAAACTAGCAGCAAACAAAGCAGCTGCAGGACAGGCCTCCCCCTCCTCCTCCCCCACCTCTTCCTCCAAAGCAAGGACCACAGCAGCAATTAACGCAGAAAGCCAATTAAACCTGCAAGTGTGGCTACAAGCTGCAACCAAAAATCACTGGTCTAGCCTTTGTGGAGCCATGGATTGCCATGCTCGCCCTTTGGGAGGCACCAGGGGCGTCAAAGGTGTGGAGGCTGGGAATCCCCCCCCCACACACACACAGACAGCAGGGCCTTTCGTGGGATGGCACCACCAAGGCGGTGGAAGAAGCCTCTCACCCATAAGCCTGGCTGTGAACTCTCTCTTTATTCTTAGGGGGCGATGCAGGGTGTGCGAGTGGGGAGGAGAGATCCTCATTTTTCCTTGGACCTCCTCTGGCATTGGTGAACAAGCCAACTAGGTGTCAAAAGTTGGCTGCTGTTGTCATCCCCCTCATTCTGCGGATGGGCCACCGTCGAAACTGTTTTGGCTGCGGACGGAAAGTTGCCTGCTTTTAAAAGGATTATTCTTTAACGCCACTGCCTGCCTTTGGTGTGTGGACGCGAAAGCCCTTTTTTGTGTGTGGATGGAAAAGTAGCTTATAAAAATCCACAAACAGACGTCCAAACTCCCCCCCCCCCCCAAGAGGGAGCCTCTGTTTTTCCAGAGAGAGAGGGGGGGACCTTTGGTCCAGAGAGAGCGAGGGCCACTGACACTATTTGAACTAGTTTAATGGTTACCCCTCCGACTGCCCAGGGGGGAAGGCCAACCTGTCCTGGCCTTGTTGATCCCACGGCCAGCCAATGTGCGTCTCCCCCGGGAGGGGTGGATCAGGACCTTCAGTAGCTTAGCTCCAAAAGTGAAGCCCTCCCTCTGCCCAAGGGTTGGGGGGCCTCCTGCTGGCTTTGGGAGCCAGCCACCCCCTCCAGAGCACACAACGTTTCAGCTTTGGGGGCTGATTGTCCCCCCAAATAAAGGCTTCCCCCTTCCATGACTTTCCCAGGAATCTGCCTTCGCTCACAAGGGGTTGGGCTTCACCAAGCCTCATCCCGTGGAGCCCTTTCTCAGTGGCACAAAAGTCCCCCACTGTTTTTGAGGGTCCCTCGGGATGAATCCGTGCCGTTACAAGATGGTTCCAGAGCAGATAGCCCTGCCCAGAGGTTTGAGACAGCTGGCTTCTGCCAGGAGGTTTTCCTCCACCCCCACCCCCAGGGGAGATGGTGGCAGGTATTCATGTGTTTGTGTGGGGAGTGTGGATGGAGGCAGGGAGGGTGTGACGCAGGAGATGCGGGACTGAGAGCCCCTTTGTGCCCAGGCAGGTCTGGTGCCGGGATCCGCCGCTGCGCCTCCATCCTGGAAGGAGTCACAGACTAACATCCCGTTTTCATGGTACCGCTGACGCCAAGCAGCGTCATAGCTGAGACAGCTGGCACGCACTGAGATGCCTCATCCCTGACCTTTGGTGGGGGGGGGCAGCGGGCTGCCTTAACCCTTCCTCCTGCCCCCTCCCTTTCGCCCAGGGCCACGGCCAGGCCTCTCCCATGGAGTGGGCAGAGATCCACAGGCAAGCCCTTGGCCTTCCATGGCTCTCTGTGGCACCGTGTGGGGCACCCCCGAATGTCGTACCCCTTGGGGGGGGCTCAGAGGCTACTGTGTGGGGGTCTTTGCCCCTGGCAGCGCCAGGGACCAGGTGTTTGGAGGGGGGGTTCTCCAAGCCGCCTGGAATGCCACACACAAACACTTTGTTTGGCAAGGGTGGGCGGAAGTCCGGACAGCCGGTTTGAATTCTAAAGTGTGTTGTTTGGGGGCCGATAAAGGCCCCATTGTATGCAAAATGGCTTATAAAGCAGCATATGACTTCCGAGCTCAGGACGGACGGTCGGTGGCACTGGGGAGGTCTCGCCCTGGGTGTCGAGGGAGCCAGCAGCTGCCTGGGGAAGGGGAGGAAGGGAAGACGGACGGACGGACGGACAGAGAGAGGGGCCAAGGAACAAGCTCCCCGTTCCAAGGTAACCTCCTCCCTGGCACAGGTGTGGTTCCTCCGCCCCAGATCTCTCTCCAGAGGGGCAGCACTGAGCTGGGCGGCAGCTTAGGGGGTTGGGATAGGGCAGGGGCCTCCTGGCACGGGGTGGGAAGAGCCCCCCCTTGTGCATTTCGTTGACATGATGGTCAATGCCCTGCTTTAATGTGGGCCCCCAAAGAGTTGGATTCAGTTTGAGAGCACTGCCTTCTCTTTCAAAGTAAAAAAATCATTCTCAAGCTGCTTTTGCAGGACAAAAAAGTTGCACAAGTCAGGTGGAGGGAAGGGGTGGGAGGTGTGTGTGGTGGGAGGATAGCTTTCTGGGGTCACATGAGTTTTCCTCGCTGGACAATTCTGAGAAAATGGAAAACATTGCTTTCCTCAGCTGCCTTTTGCTTTTGGAGAGGCGAGAACCGAGAACCACCGGGGTGGGGAAAATGCCTCCTTCCGTCTGTTATAGGGTGCCAGTTTTTATCCACCCGAACAGAACAATCACTGACGGCAGGAGCTGAAGTCCAGCCCCACCTGGAGGGCCAGCGGTCACCTCCCCCCCCTCCAGGGCCAACTTGGTCCATGAGCGGCCCAAGGTCTCTCTGCCTGGGAGTTGGCAAGGTAGACAGGAGAGCTTTACCTGTGCTTCTGCTCCCTACGCTCCGCCCTAGGCTGGGGGGGAGGGAGGTCTCAGACCCAGACCAAGGGGCTTTCCTAAGCACACACACCCCAATAAGGTTTGGGCTGAGCTGAGATTGGACGGGAGCTACCTTCTCCGTGTCTCCTTTGAGGCCACTCAATGGTCCTTCTCCAAAGGGTTTGGGGATGGGGGACCACGCAGGGAGGATGCTGAGAGGTTCCACAATGGCATGGAAAGAGTCCTATGATCTCTCTCTCTCTCTCTCTCTCTCTCTCTCTCTCTCTGTATTTCCCTCCCCCTCCCCCTTGCTCTGCAGCTCACAGGACACCCCTACCCCTTCCCAACCCACGCCTTGCTCTGACCAGCTGCTGCTGCTGCTGCTGCTTCCTTTCAGGTGTGAAGTGCCATGAAGTGGGAAGGGTTCTACTCCCTGGTGATCGGCGTGAACCGCCACTCCACGGCCATCGGGCGCATCTGGCTCTCCGTGGTCTTCATCTTTCGCATCATGGTGCTGGTGGTGGCGGCCGAGAGCGTCTGGGGGGACGAGCAGTCCTCCTTCACCTGCAACACCCAGCAGCCTGGCTGCAAGAACGTCTGCTACGACTTCTACTTCCCCATCTCCCACATCCGCCTCTGGGCCCTCCAGCTCATCCTGGTGACCACGCCGGCGCTGCTGGTGGCCATGCACGTGGCCTACCAGCAGCACCAGGAGAAGAAGCTGCTGGTGATGACGGGCCACGGAGACGCCAAGCACTTGGAGGAGGTGAAGAAGCACAAGATGCGCATCTCGGGCTCCCTGTGGTGGACCTACGTCTCCAGCGTGATCTTCCGCATCCTCTTTGAGGCCGCCTTCATGTACATCTTCTACATGATCTATCCTGGGTACCAGATGATCCGCCTGGTCAAGTGCGACGTCTACCCGTGCCCCAACACCGTGGACTGCTTCATCTCGCGGCCCACCGAGAAGACCATCTTCACCGTCTTCATGCTGGCCACCTCCGGCATTTGCATCGTCCTCAACCTGGCCGAGCTGGTCTTCCTGCTGGTGCGGGCCTGTGCCCGCCGCAGCCGCCCGGCCCGCAACCCTTCCTCGGGGAAAGGCTCCTTCCTGGGCCACAAGCTCTCCTCGGAACACAAGCAGAATGAAATCAACCAGCTGCTAGCCGAGCAGGACGGCTCCCTCAAAGACATCCTGCGACGGAACTCGGGGCTACAAGAGAAGGGAGACCGCTGCTCCGCCTGCTGAGGCCACCTCAGGAGCGTGGGGGGCCGCCTCCCCTGGGGGGTAGCTTACCCAGGCCAGCTGTGAGGCCAGGGGACTTTTCTGTGGACTGCCACGAGACCTACGGTGGCTGGGCCTGCCTTCTGGAGAGCCAGGCACATGGCCCAGGGGTGGGCTGGGGTTGGGGTTGGGGTTTTGCCATATTTCCAAGTGGCCCCAAGTCAGCCCTGGCTATTTTCTCTCACCTCCTTGCCCCCAGCTTTCACGATGCCCTGGCTTCTCTCCATGGCCTTTGTGGCCACAGGTCCAGCCACGGGATTATTGTGCCCCAACAGCCCGAGCTCAACTGATGCAAAGCAGGGGAGGAGCTGGCCGGTGCTGTGGCATATCAGCGGGTTCAGTCCCAGGCAGCCTCTCTCCTGGTGGACCCAGGGACACCTCCTGCTTTCCACTTTGGAAAACAGGCCGGGCTGCCCATCGGAGCTGCTCGCTTCCTGCCAGCTGGACCCAGGCTCTCCTTTTGCCCGTTGTCGGACCACCCACCCCTCAATATCCCTCCCAGCAGGAGGCAGGCAGAATCCAACACCCCACGGCTTCTCTTCACCCTGTTTCCCCTCCATCCTGAAAGGACTACAGGAATCCTTGCTGCGCCTCTGCTAGTTGTAACGTGCACACCAGCAGGACCCCATCTTACTGTGCAGTTTTATCATTTCCCCCGCTGTTTCCAGCCCAGAGCCTCACCCTCCCGGCCCTTCGTCTCCAGGTCCTGCCAGGTGCTCCGGAGGGGAGGAGGAGGTTGGCAACTACTGGCCATGCCAAGCGCCTGTTTCTTTTCTTTTCTTTTTACATTGGCCAAATTCCAGGGTCTTGGAAATGAGATAACACCAAGGAGAGGTCCGAGGGAGGTGGCTGTCTCTGCGTTGCTGCAAGATCTTGCTTGTGTGTATTTGAAGGACTGGGAGTTCTCTCATGGGGAAAGGAAGGGAAAAAAATCTCCCACCCCCCCTTTGACTCTCTGCTGTTTTTGATCTGGGTTCATGGAGGGCGGCGGGGGGGGGGGGCAGGATGCTGTGATCACTTGCTGCACGTCACTGTACCAAAGCAGTCACAGTATTAAAATGGTTTACGCTCCTTGTCATCAGATGTGCGGGGCGGGGGCTGCATGTACAACTGATGCACACACAACGGAAGCCTCTCCTCCCAAGGGCTCCCCGGTGTTGGCTGGGCCTTCTGGGAGCTGATGCCCTGTAACTTTTGGGGAGCCGAGGCTGAGAATCCCTGCTTCAAAGGGGTCAGACAGAAGCCTTCCAGACACTGCAGGGTTTCCAGCGCTGCCAGCCCTGGACAGGACAGTCGACAACGGTGGCCCATCCCAAGAGCTGCTGCCCAGCAACATTCAGGAGGCGGCATTTCGCCTGTCCTGTGGGTCAGGCGCGTCAGCAATGGGAGGGGACCCATGTCTGCCGCAGAAGATCTGCCTGGCAGGGGCAGGCATCCAGAAGACGATCACATGTGTGGCCTAGTGAAAGCTCCCAACTAAAACAGGCTTGTTAGTGGTAAAGGTGCCACACAACTTGGGGACTTCTGCTGGACAAAGCCGAGTACTCCTCTTAAAACCCCTGGGTGCAAAGGGCCCTCTGGGAGCTTCCGAAAAAGAGTTTGTGGAGGAAAGAAAACACACGCCATGGGGACAAGCGGGCTGGAGCTAGGCAGTGCCACTTGGCTAATATCTGTGTCCTCCCTCATCAACACACCCAGCTCAGTTTTGCAATTGTTTATTAAAGACTTTATTAAAAAAAATGAATGACACATAAGCTGGGCACATGTCCTCTGGTTTCTTAAAGGGAGGGGCAGTCTACCTACAGCTAAGAACTGCCCAGGGACTTGGACATAGTGATATACACATGCGCAAGGCAAATTGTTCCACCATAAACACAAGCCACTTCATCAGCTTTGGGAAGTAAGCAGGGCTGGGCCTGGGCGGGAAGTGGGTGGGAGGCTGCCAAGGATTTTTCCAGAGAGGGCTCGGAAGGACCTTTCCTGAAACCGGTCAGGGCTGACAAGGCGGAAGGTCTGGCCCAAATCAGGGATGCTTCCAGTGCTCCAAGTGGCTCAGGCAGGCAGACGGAGCGGGCAAAGAACAGCCAATCTTCAAATGCACTGCCTTGTTTTCACTCCAGCAAAAACCCTAAGAAAGGTGGGGGTTTAGAGCAAACACAATAAGATGCTCAAGTAGAGGCCAGAGTCCACAGGACTCCGGTGCCCTCTCTGGCTGACCCAGGGAAAACGGATGGCACTGCGAAGGTACGGACACTGGGGGGGTGGGGGTTCGTCTTGCTTCCTTTTGGACGGGGTCTTGGCAGAGGCCAGGGCCCAAAGGGAGAGGACCCTTGTGGAAAGAACAGGGAGGAAAGGGAGGGCACCTCTTCTTTCCCCTCTGAGCAATGTCCCGAATCCATCTCCAAGGGGGGGATTAAATTGGGGTTTAGGGGTGTCCAGCTGCCAAGGTTGGCCACTCTGACCCCTACAGGGTCTGGGTGGGAGCCTGCTGCCTTGCTCGGAGAGGGTGCCGCTGAAGAGAAGGACTGTGTTGCAATGTCACTTTGCCACGAGGCCGAGGGAGGAGCCGGGCACAGAGGCCTGCTGCCGTTGCGGTCGTGACAAGGATGGCAAAGCCACTGGGCCGCCAGGGGAAGGCAACGACCTTCCTGGAGGATGGGGGCTGGCAGAGGCCGGTCAGCCCAAGGTCCCCTGCCCCGGTGTCAGGAGGAGAGCACCCTGCCTAAATATAACCCTTCTCGCCCTGCGGCAGGGGCTGTAATTAACCCCAGTGCCCAGCCCAGAAAGATCCCTGCCGCTGCCTCTCCGTGGATCCCCGCACAGGAGCATCACGCCTGTGTGTCCGTGTGGAGCCAAGTGGCAGCCCAGCTCCGACACCAGCCAAGCCCCAGGCGGGACACTCCTCGTTCTGCCAGTGCCGCCGAGGGAACAGGACCCCTTGACCAGCCCCTTCAGGAGGCCACCCGTTCAGAGGGGCCACCCAGCCGAACTCGCTGCCCCTCGGGAGAAGGGATGCCAGCCCGGACAAGTGCTTCTGAAGCCTGAAGCCACCACGCCTGACCGCGGTGAGTTGGACCGCAGCGGAGCCCCGCAGGGATTCCAAGCGCCTGTGGTCGGATCACCCCCCCTCCCTGGCCCATTTCCCCCACCTGTGTAGACATTTCTGGGCATTGGGGTGGGGGGTGGGCAGAACCATGCAAGCCTGTTGCCTCAAAAGCAACCCAGGACTTTCAGCAGCCCAGAGGCTAAGACAAGTTGGGGGCCATCAAACGCTTGCATGGACTGCAGCCTGCAAGATGCATAATGAGTTGGCTGCCACGGTCTTAGCCTCGTAAAATCGCCTTCTGATTCTGCCGGGGCCACAAGGTTCTCGGGCGTTCCTTCTCTCTTGAGATCTGCCCCTTGCAGCCTCGATGGGCTTGGGGCTGGCCTTGCGCTTCAGCATTGTCATGGCCTTTCTCTTCTCCCAGGCGGTTGGGGTGGGAGCGGGAAACACAGCTGGGGGGGACTGGAAAGACCGAAGACTTCTCTCTTGAGCTCAACCTGGCCGGACGGCACATTCCCTGAAAGGGTGGGTGGGGGCACAAACCCCACAGAACATTGCCCAGAAGCCGTGTTGGGCACCGGTGAAGTGATGGAGGCTGAGACACAACGGGACATGCCAGGTTAAGTGTCTGGATCCCCAGAGGCACAGTGGGTCCCCCACAGGAGAACAAGCAGCCCCGTAAGCCGGGGGGGTCTGGAGCATCCAAGGGCTGCCCGCCCGCTTGGCACGGGGAGAATCGGCCTCTCCTCCTGCCAGGCCGGCTCCCGTTTGGTGGTAGGGCGCCTGCTCCGATGCCAAGGCCAGGGTCTCGAGCCGTGCCTCTGCCCCCCTTTGCCTCCCGCAGGTGATGGGCGACTGGCACCTGCTGGGGCGGCTGCTGGAGGGGGCCCAGGAGCACTCCACGGTGGTGGGCCAGGTCTGGCTGACGGTGCTGTTCGTCTTCCGCATCCTGGTGCTGGGGGCGGCGGCCGAGAAGGTCTGGGGGGACGAGCAGTCCAACTTCTCCTGCGACACCCGGCAGCCCGGCTGCCAGAGCGTCTGCTACGACCAGACCTTCCCCATCTCCCACGTCCGCTTCTGGGTCCTGCAGATCATCTTCGTCTCCACGCCCAGCCTTGTCTACTTGGGACACATCCTCCACCTGGCGCGCGCCGAGGAGAAAGAGCACGGCTGGCCGAAGGCACGGCGGGCGGTGGTGGGCCTCCGCGGGACCCTTGCCCGGGGCCCGGCCGGCCGGCGGCCCTCCATGCGGGAGGCCTGCAGCAGGATCCGGCTCCGAGGGGCCCTCCTGCGGACGTACCTTTGCAGCGTGCTCTCCAAGGCCCTCCTGGAGGTGGGCTTCCTCCTGGGCCAGTACGCCCTCTATGGCTTCGAGCTGAAGCCCCTCTACCGCTGCAGCCGCTGGCCTTGCCCCAACACCGTCGACTGCTATGTCTCCCGCCCCACCGAGAAGACCATCTTTGTCCTCTTCATGCTGGCCGTGGCCTGCCTCTCCCTCCTGCTCAACGTGGCTGAGGTGTGCCACGTGGCCAGCCGCATGTGCAGGCCAGCCAGCGGGCCTCGGCCGGAGGCACCCGCACAGGCGGAGAGTCCCGCCGGTTCCCGGGCCCCTCCTTGCCTCAGCATCACGCCCGCCGGCAGCGTCTCCTTCCAGGGGAGCGGAAAAGCCAGTGCCGGGACGGAGGGGGGCAGCAAAAGCCCCGCCGGCGGTGGGAGCCACAAGCACGGCAGGAAGGGCAGCAAAACCCACCGGCCATGGAGGCCTGGAGACCTGGCCGTTTAGACAAGGGTCCTGCTAGCCGTCCTAGCCCGTGTCCTGCAAGACCTTCATTGCTGCTCCCCTGGGCCAGCTGGACATGAGAGCATCCCATCCGGCTGCAGCCCACGAGACAGGTCCCGCAGCCGGCCACTCCAAGCCCTGCCAGGGGAGATGGGTGGTCATCGGGTACGGCTTGGGCAGAAGGCCCTTCCCTCCAACCCCTCCTAGCTCCCCGGACAATAACAGTACAGAAGGGCTTGCTCAGAAAGCCAGAAGCAAAAGCAGACAAGGAGCAGAAGCTTTTGGGCTAGAGGTGGGGGTGGGGGAATGAAGGCCCTGGGTGGGGTGGGTTGTCCCTGGGGGTATGTGCACGGGTGACTCTGGGGTGAGCATGCCTGGGCCCTGGGCAGGTCCTGTGGAACCTACTGCCCTCTGGTGACCAGGTGCCAGCTCCAAAACTGGTCGGCAGCAGACAGCCGCCCCACAAACCCACCCTGCAGCTGGGAGAGGAAGTGTTCTCTCTCTCCAGAGGAAGGAAAACATCGGCTGGCAAAAGGGAGGGGGTGTCCATGGCGGGGGGGGGGTAACCTGGTCAACAGCACCCAGCAGCACCCCAACCGACCGAGTTGTATGCAGAGAGAGGGGTGTGTGTGTGTGTGTTTGGGGTGTGGTTCATCCTGTCTCAGGCATCAGCTTCTGGGGTGCAATGAGAGGAAACTCCCTCCACCCCCCACCCCCACCCCCACCCCGGGAAGGAGAGGCCAAGACCTTCCAGGGCAGGTTTTGTGCCTTTATTTGAAATGCATGGTTTCCAGAAAGATGGGGCGGCCGAGGGGGGTGGGGGTGGGGAGGGCGGGTCCTAACGCCCCAGTCTCACTACAAACAACAAGACCCACCACTGGCTCACTGGCAACAAGGACACAGAGGGGGGTGGGGGTGGGGGGGTTGGGCCAGAAGGATATATACAGGCTCCATAGGCGGGCATCATCATCCTCATCATCACCACCACCACCACCACCACCACCACCATCACCATCACCATCAGCAGCAGCAGCAGCAGCCATAGCGCGGATAGTTTGACGCAACACACACAGATGGGTATGGCAGGGGGAAACGCCGGGGGGGGGGGAG
The DNA here is from genome assembly GCA_037367245.1 of Phrynocephalus guinanensis. Lineage (NCBI taxonomy): Eukaryota > Metazoa > Chordata > Lepidosauria > Squamata > Agamidae > Phrynocephalus > Phrynocephalus guinanensis. Next base: position 23,916,396 of record CM074748.1, read on the forward strand.
CAGATGGCTGGGGGTGGGCAGGCCAGGTTGCTCCAGGAAGCTATTTCGGAGCCTGCCTCCACCCCCAACATTTGAGAGAGAATAAAGTGGACGCCGACCGTCCCGGGGGGAGGAGTACAGTGCTGGAGAAGGAGCACGCCAAGGGCCCACGCTGCCCCTCCCCCCGGCGTCGCCTCGACCCAGAAGGGGTTGGTGCCCCCACAACCACCACCGTCTCTGCCACCGCCACCGCCACCCTCCTCCTCCTCCTCCTCCTCCTCCAAGAGCCACCGGCTACACTTCCCCAGCCCGGCCTCACCTGTCTTGTGCTCCATGGGCCGAGGGGGGGGGGAGAGGAAGTGGGGGGGGCAAGCAGGCAAGTAGGCAGGCAGGCACTCCGAGGCAGCGAGGAGGACAGGGAGCCTCCTCCTGGGCGGGGTGGGGCAGGAGGAACCGTCCCCAAGCAAGACGTGGGGAAGAGTCTGACAGGCTGGCCGCCACCCCGAGAGGGACGGGGCAGGGGGCCCCACGCTCCTTTCCCCCTCCCCCTTTCCCCCCTGAGGCACCCTGAGGGCTGGCAGGAGGAGGGCAAGGGGGCCCCTCCATCTGCCCGGGCTCAGTCCATGTCGTCATCCAGGCCCCCACCCCCGCGGCTGTGCTCCTCGTAGATCTCTCGGACGGCCAGGATCCGGTTGAGCATGCTCTCCAGCATGCTTTTGTCCATGGGGATGACCGAGTACCACAAGGGCGACTCTGCGATGCACGACCGCTCGGGCTGCAGGTAGAAGACGTCGTTCCGGCTGCGAAGGCTCTCGGGGCTGCGGCAGGACGACAGGAGGGAGGACAGGAGGCGGTGAGGCTCTCCTCCGGGTGCAGCTCCCCCAACGCGCCTCCAATGAGGCGGCTTCCAGGCCTTGGCTGAGAGCTGCCCCCCCCAATCCCTGACCAGGGCCGGACCCGGCTGGTGCCCAGGCAGGAGGGAGGCCACCATCCCCCAGGCAGGCAGGCAGGCAGGCAGGGGCCGGAGGGAACCCCACCTGGAATACCAGAGAGGATGTGGGTACCTGCTGGGCTCATCCAGTGGGACGGAGGGTCCGACTCCACAGAAGGCCACTTCCCCTATTCCTCACCCCAGAAGTGCCAGCGTGGCCTGAACTAAACCTTTCTGCAGGGCCTGCTCGCTTTCCAGGGCAGCCTGCCACCTGGCCTGACCTGTGGGCTGCCCCACTCTTTTCTCCGTCCTCCCCATCAAATAGAGGCGCCACAGCTGTTCTAGCCACCACTTGAGTCCAAATTAAAAGATAACTTGACCCTTGGCTGCGCGCCTGTGTGTGTTTGTGTGTGTGTGTGTGAATGGGTGGGTGGGTGGGTGGGAGGCGGTGTGGGGTCACCAGGAGATCCCCAGGGACCTCCGTGGCAAGCTAGGAAAGGATCCTGGTGGAAACCCCGCTGGCAGCTGAGCCATGGTGGTGGTGGTGGGGGAACGGTCCTGGGCTGGACGACCCACCCACCCCAGAGGGAAGGTTTTGCCACTCCTGCTCCAAGCATGTATCATCATCATCATCATCATCATCATCAGGCTTTGTCTCCGGTTGCTTGCTTGCAGAATGACAGAATAATGAAGTCAGACGGGGGCTATAAAGCTCGCCACGCCTGGAGGCCATCGGTTCCATTGTCCAACTGCTCTAATGGCTAGGAGGTTTTCCTTGATATTCAGCCGAAACCAGGCTTCCTGGAACTGGGGGGCTCATTCTAAACATGTCCTGCTCTCTGGGATGATCGAGAACAGATCCTGCCCCTCCTTTCCATGGAAGCCTTTCCAGTATAGGATTAAATTACATTGCAAACTGCCTAGAAAATGCTTTAAGTGCTACAGGGCGATATACAAGCCGCATGCTTTGTGTTGCTTTTTTGCTTTTCTTTGGCTCCCCTCCTCCCCTCGGGGATCATCCTTGTCCAAGGGCTCCAAGTGTTCCCGACTGCCAAAGCAATACAGGTCAAGCCAGCAGGGCCAACCCTGCACGCGCAACTCACCATTTGGAAAGGTAAAACTCGTAGAACTTGACTGGGCACCGGAGGGGGTTCATGCGATTCTCTCGCTGCTCCAAGACGGGCGCTGCGTCCTCCTCCTCCTCCCCCCGCTTCCGCTTGCCAAGGGTGCCATCTGACAAGGGGTGGGTGGGGGGAGGGTGGGGGCGGGAGAAAGGAGGCCGGGTGAGGCAGGCAAGCAGGCCGAGTGGGGGGTGGGGAGAGACCATTCCCCCACCACCACCACCCACCACCCTCCTGGTGCCCCTGGGGGCTGGCGAGCGCGTTGCCTACCCCGGGCCTTCCGGTGCCGGACGGGGGCGTAGTAGCGGATGCTGACCACCTTGGTGGTGCCCCGGGGGGTGGTGCACTTGCGCGACTGCCGCACAACATTGGTGAAGGAGAGCTGCATGTGCTCCTCGGCCGTCTGCAGCCCAAAGAACTTGGTGTTGAAGAACATGAGGGTGTTGAGCAGCACGAAGGGGGAGTAGACGCCCAGCTGCTTGCACTCCCAGAGGTGCTCCTCTTCCACCCGGGAGAAGACGGCGTCTGCAGAAATTTAAGGGGGGGTAAACGGGCAGCCCCAACTCAGCCGGCGAGGGGTGGCGGTGGTGGTGTTGCAGTGGGATTGGGTGTGTGTGTGTGTGTGGGGGGGGAAGGGAGTATCCTGCCGCTGCCACCCACAGGCAACGGCAAAGGGAGGGGTGGGTGCGTCGCTTGGCATTCCTTTCCCTCTTGCCAAAGGCAGGCCCCCAAACCCCTGCCAGACAGAGGGCCCTGCCAGGAGGGGGCCAGGCTCTCCCCCCCGCCCCCCCACTGGCCCCAACCACCCCACCACCCCACCTACTGTTGGGCAGGATGGTGGGCTGCCAGCCACTCAGGGTCTTGTTGAGCTCTTGGACAAAGGTCAGGTAGTAGAGGTCAGTGAAGATGTTCACCATGCGGTTGTTCTCCAGCAGATACTGGGAGGGGGGAGGGGAGGGGTGAGAAAATCGCAGGGACAACACCGCCCACCCCACACCAGATCCTGAGTGTGAGGAGACCAGGTTTTCCCCAGGGGCCCCCATTCTGCCACTGACTGAGATGGACTTGGTGGGGCCCGAGGGGGGGGGGAGGAGGAGGAGGAGGAGGAGGAGGAGGAGGAGGCCCTTCGGAGGCCCAGGTAGAGGGGAGCATCCATGCCACTCCGCTTCCCATGGTCCACGGACTGCCACCATCTGCTTCCTCCTGGAACCACGGGGGACCCAGAGGGCAGCAAAGGGGAGGAAGGAAGAGGCTCTGAAGTCCAGTGCCCTCTGGCTTCAGGACGCCCCCCTGGGGGGGGGAGGCAGGGGGCTCTCCTGTCCTGGACCGATTGAGACGGAAGCTGGGCGGATATCCATCCACCAGGGAGGCTTGGGCCAGGTGGGTTTCCTGCACCATCAGCCGGGAGATCCTCAGCAGGGCACACACACAGAGGGAGACACGCCCCTTGGGATACGGTGCCCCAATTCTGTCCTCCTGCCAGCCAGCCCCCAATTCCCCTGAAAGCCCAGAGCACACAAACTGGCATGGTGGTGCCACTGGGACCAGGGGAAGGAGGAGGAGGGGGGGCAGGGGGTCCGGGAGCTGCCACCACCAGGGGGGGCGGGGGGGGAACCACACACCGGCCCGTGGGCTCCGCACCTGCTGTATGCCCAGGCAGAGGTAATAGATGCTGTCGGGCTCGTAGCGCTCCCCGTTGGGCCGAGTGATCTCCCGGACGAACTGGGCCAGGCCGTAGTTCAGCTCCGCCGCCGTGCAGGCCAGGATGTCTTCCTTGATGCGCATGGGCTTGGCTGGGTCACACGAGACAGGGACCGGCCCCGTTAGTCTGGGCAGGCCGGCAGCACACGCCCCTGCCCCCCATACACACACACACACACACACACTCCCCAGCCCCCCCTCCCCCCACCACTTACGTCCAAAGCGCAGCTCGTCCCCTTTGCTGGTCTCCCCGCCGGCGTACTTGGCCTGCACCCAGCTCTTCCAGGCGTTGACGCCGTAGGAGTAGTTGAGGGCAGTGCAGGCGGGCTGGCTGCTCAGGGAGTCCCGCGAGCAGCTCTCCGAGAGCACCAGGCGCTTCTGGCCCTGCTGGACCAGGAGGAGGAGGAGGAGGAGAAAGGCCAGCGGTCAGCTGAGCCGGCCGGCTGTCCTCCCTGCTTTGCAGTGCCTCCCAAACTGGCTGCACAGGGAGGCCTGGCCCAGAGCCTCGGTTCTGCTCTTACAGAGAGAGGAAACCTTGGCCCACGAGATCTTACACCAGGGGAGGGGAAGGCACACGCCTCCCTCCCACTCCTCTTGACAGGCCCCAGGACGTGCCTTTGGCTGCCTCTGGAGCGCAAGCCAGGGTCTTCCCAGGGCGACCTCGTGGCTGGTCCGTGCGTGCCCAGTGGCTTCCTCACCTTGCGGATGGCTCGAGGCAGGTCTTGGTCGGCAGAGACGTCCTCTGGACCCACCAGGCCACAGTCGAAGAGGAAATCCACGCTGGGGTTGAGGTCCAGGGGGTCTGAGGAGGGGACCAAGCCATGGCGGTGAGGGTGTGTGTGAGCGTGTGGGGGGGCGGGGGGCACACCCCCCCTCCCCGAGACCCCCTGCTCGCTGCCGCCCTCTCCCTCTGCCCTTACTTTTGGGGAAGTCGGCCTCCAGGTCCTGGCCGGGCTCATCCAGGACGTTGGCCATCTTCACAGCCATGGCCAGCACGTCATCTCGGGCCGGTCCAAAGAGGTCGCAGTCCTCCAGCAGGCCCTCGGCACTCTGGTTGCTCACCAGGTCTGGGAGGACAGAAGGCGTCAGCCACCAACCCCCCCCCAACCCTCTCAGGTTGAAAAAGGCATGGGGGGGAGTGTAGGCCTCCCCTGGGTTCCCTTTCTGCCCCCCCTCCACCCCACTTCCTCCTCCTCGTCACCCCTTTCCCCCTCCAACAGGTGGGAGGGTGGCAGCCCCTGCTCGGGCACGGCCAGCCGGCCAGCCTGGTCCGAAGTCCCCTCAGGACCTACCGCAGAGGTCCGATGAGGCTTTGTCCAGCTCCTCCGCCTCGGCGATCATCTCGGCCATGGCCAGGATGTCAGCCTCCAGGGGGTTGGAGGGGATCTTCACCTTCAGCTCCTCGATGGTCTCCACGATCTTCTCGGTGCTCTCCAGGGTGGTGGGCAGGAACATTGGCACGGGCACCTCCAAGAGAGGCAGCGGGGAAAGAGGTCAGGGGCCGGGCCTCCTCCTCCTCGGCTACGGGGCAGGCCCGCCAGGGGACGGAGGCCACTTACCGGGACCGGCATGGAGAAAGGCACGGGGACTTTCTGGGCATACATGTTCATCGGCACAGGCACAAAGACAGGCACGGGGATGGGCAGCACCACCACCTGGGGCTTCCAGTCGTCCTCTGGGGGGCAAAGGAGGCACAGCGCCCGTCAGGAGGGAAGGACCAGGGCCCGTGAGGAGCACTCCTGGCCAGAGCGGGGGGGGGATGGGAAGGGGCAGGAAGGCTCACTCCTCTCCCCTGGCTTTTTGCTGCACATAGAGAGCAGAAGGGAGCACAAGACCCTTGCCCCCAGGCACCCCTAGGGGCGGCCACTCACCCGTCACCCGAAAGGGAGGACCCACGGGGGACCCTTCCTGGCAAAGCATCCCAGGCACAACTGGGAGGTGTCCCGAGGCAGAGCAGCTCCCCGTGCACGAGCGGAGCCGCCAAGCTCCTCCTGCCTGAACCCGGGAAGAAGGTGACCAGGGAAACACCTGCTAAGCCACTGGCCAGAGTCAAGCTCTCGGCAAGCAGCTCCGGGGCCCTCCGTTTCTCCTCAGTGGGCTTTTCCCATTAAACGAGAGGTGGCCAGGACAGTCCTTTGGAGAAAGGGACAGGCGCCCCACCCGGGGGGCACCAGCTGAGGCCCGGGGCTCCCCTACCTGTCTGGCACCCCTTGGACTTCATCTCTATCTTGCAGGAGACCCCCCGGTTCTGCATCAGAGGTTTGCACATGGCAGCTTTGTTCTTGCGTGGGGTGGCCGGCTGAGACGTCGGAGGGGGAGCAGCTGGGGGCGTGGAGGCCGTGCTGTTCTTGGCAGGCACCTGGGCAGGCACAGGGAACCACATGGGGGGAGAGGAGTCAGCCACGGCATCAGCGGGGCCCGTCTCCCTCTGCAAAGCGCCAACGGCCGGGCCGCTCACCGTGTTGGTGGTCTCTGCTTTCTGGGCGGCAGAGGAGGGCTGCTTTGGCTCCGGGTTCTGATCTGCAAAAGAGAGGCCAGCCAGGTGGACCAGAGAGCTGCACAAAGCCACGTGCCGTGCCTGTGAGCAATGTCCCACCAAGCCCCATCCTGCCCTCCCAGCTCGGCCAGACCCCCTCCCTCTGGCTCTCTTTGCCCCCCCCACCCCCCACCCCCCGCTAGCCACAGGGCCGGCGACTCACTGTTCAGGAGGCTCTCGGGGCCCTTCTGCGTGTCCAGGTTGGGCTGGTTCTGTTGGTTGTAAAACCGGAGCAGACACTGCTGGTTGCAGAAGTGCTTGATCTGCCCTCGCCAGTGGATGGTCTCCACCAGCTTCCCCTGGCGCTTGCAGGCGTGGCATCGGGCCGCCTGAAAGTCACAGCCGGGCCGGGGGGGGGGAGAGGGGGAGAGATAACAGAATGAGAGGGCCCCTCCAAAGGAACGTTTCCCAGTCAAGGCGGAATCCTGCCTTCCGGCACAACATCCCAGCTGGGAAGAGGCCACAGGATGAGGGAGAATCAGGGGCCGCGAGTGTTCCCCCTGGGGCGATGGGGCCACACTGACCTTGTAGTACCACAGCAAGTATTTGCTTTTACACTCCTCGCTGCAGAAATCCCAGGTGCTGCCCTCCAGCTGCTCCGTCACGGCCCGCTGGCACGTCTGGGAGCAGTAGGTGCAGGTGATGCAGCAAAGGCCCAGGTTCTTTGTGAAGTCCTGCTTGTAGAGAAGCACGCAGCCTGCAGAGAGACGGCGGGGGTGAGGCCTGGCAGGGGCAGGGGGAGCATGTGCCGGGGAGGGGGGGGGGAGAGACAGCATCCCGAGGGGGGCAGGAGGGCCTGGGCTGAGAGCACTCGGAAGAAGGGCAACCCCGAGGCGTCAAGAAAGAGCCATAGCAGCTCCCCTGCAGTGGGGAGGGGGACTCGGGGGGGGGGAGCACCCCCTGTTCCCCTGAGCAATGGTCCACAATCAGCCCTGCCTCTGTCCTCAGGTAGAGAACCCCCCACCCGCTAGGCAGCCCCACCCCCTCCTCCTCGGCTTACCCCCAACGCCCCGCCCAAACACACACACACACACACACACACACACACACACACACACACACACTGTGCGCACGTACCTTCGCTGCAGAAATTCTTCTCCACCCCGGAGAAGCGGATCTTCTCGTGCAGCAGCTTCTCCTGCTTGCAGTACTCGCACTGGGACACCACCCCCCGCAGGCGCTTGAAGTCCTCGCAGCAGTCCCGGCAGCAGAACTGGTAGACCTTATCCTGGGGGGCAGGGGGAGGGGGGGGAAGAAGAGGGAGTCGGGGCAAGGCCAGGAGAGCCCCCACCAATGCCCACGGGAGGGCCACAGCCTGCCGGGCCACCCGTCCCTTTTGGAGTGGCACAGCCTGCCCCGCAGACCCCCACACTATGCTCCCCAGTGCAAAGAGCAACGCCCAGTGGCCCCACCCTCCGAAATGCCTCTGGGTGCCCTCCAAAGGACCACGCTTGGGCCGGCGTGTACTTTCGGAGGCTGCACCCGGCTGCCTCAAAGGCATCGAGCAAACGGGAGCCCCGGGCAAGGCCCTGGTTGTGGCCAAGGAGCCACGACAGGACAGGCAGCTCCAGCCGCTGAGTTGCGTAGGGAGAGGCTGCAAGGGTGGCCAAACTTCTGGGGCTTTTTCCTGCCGGCCCCTCCCTCGCCCCCTCGCCCTCCAACCCCGGCGGTCCCCTCACCTGCCAATCCAGGATCTCCGGCTTCTCAGTGAAGAGGCTGTGGCAGGAATGACATGTCAGGTGGATGCCACCTTCCGGGCTGGTGCGCTGCATGTTGAGGGAAGGGGAAGAGGTTCAGAAGGGGGAGACAGGACCGTGGCCTTGGCCCCTTGCAGGCGGCCGGCCTCTGCCCCGACTGGCCTTGCGATGACTTGCCCAAAGTGCCCCACCACCACCATATGCATGCACGCACACCCCCCCCCCCGCACACACACACCCTTGCAAGCAGTTTCTGGCTTGCAGCATCCCAGCCTCCAGGCCCCACCTCCGCCCCGCCCCGCCCCCACCCTCCTGCTTCTGGATCTCCTTACATTGCCTTCTCCCCATCCACCTCCCACCGCCAGCCCTCCTCCACCCCAAGGCAGGCCCTCAGCACCCTCCTTCCCATGGCTGCAACCCACTTGTTGGCAGACCCCCACCCCACCCCCACCCCGAATGTCCCTCCGTTTCCCCACTGCTCTAAGGAGTGGAAGAGTGCCCAGCCACCGTCGCCTTGCACTGGGGGGGGGTCATCCCAGGGACCGTCCAGCTGCTGCAGCTGCTACTGGGAGGGATGGAGGGAGGGAGGGAAGGGGGGAGGAGGGGGGAGGGGAGAGCTTTTGGCCAGGGACAAGGGCTGGACCAGAGCAACACCTTCTGCGAGTAGAATAAATTATGCAAATCACACAAATGTTAATTTGACTGATTTATTGGATAGTAGACACAAACTCTCTTCGGCATCAGCAGAAGTAGAAACAGCTTTATTTGAGACAACAACCCTCACGATAGAGTCAACATCATAGATAAGATAGATAGATAGATAGATAGATAGTTATATTGATAAGCTACAGACGAGATGTGCAAGCCTCATGGGTCACCCCAACTGATCCCCACCCCCACCCGCCTCCCTCTACGGCCACTGGCTGGGTTTCTGCAACCTCGGCATGTTCACAAACATTCGGTCTTTGCAGGGAGAAGGTTTGGCCACACAATACAGGACAACCATCAGTGGGGACGGGAGGCTAAAAAGCTCACCGGGGGTGGGGTGGGGGCGAAGGACAGGAGGGGAGGCCATGTGTGTCCTCTGGCCAGCCAGGAAAATCTGGAACTTGGGCAGCAAGGCAGCAGGTGACCCACCCAAAGAAATGGCCAAAGCTCTCTCTCTCTCTCTCTCTCTCTCTCACACACACACACACACACAGAGGCACCAAAAGGAGTAGCAAGAAGACACGGGCACTTCTTACTAACTGAGATGAGAAGGCAAATCGAACCCACGGGCCTGAGGTGCGGCTCCTCTTGCAAATTACCACAAGGTTGATGGGGGAAGGGGCTTAAGTGACCCTGGCAAGGACAACACACCCACAAAAAGCAACGGGGGTGTGTGGCCCTTCTGCCTCCACCAACAGAACCCCCATTCTACCGCCTTTCCTCATAAGTGCTTTCAGCAAACATGGCCTCCACCATTCAGAGCTTTTCTCAGCAAACAATAAGAGCTAGAAGCTCCCCCCCACCATATTTGAAAATGAAAACAGAGAGAGAGAGTAACTTTTCGGGGAGTCTGATGGATGCACCAGACTGCAGCCATGCAGGGAAAAACCCACGCTCCTGGGTTGGGTCCCGTCACTGTGACGGCAGCGGAGCCTCCGTATGTACCTGGAATTTGGTCCAGCAGCTGGGGCTGCAGAAGGGGTACACCACCTGCTCATTCTTGTTGTAGTAGGAGATCTCCGTGATGGTCTTCCGGCAGAAGCTGCAAGGCCGGGGGGGTCCTGAGGGAGGGAGGGAGGGGGGGAAGAGGAAGAGGAGATGGCAAGGAGTGAGAAGAACCAGAAGACGACAGGCAATCGCTCCCTAGAGCCCAAAGACCGGCTGTTTCCCCAGACCAGAATCCTGGGACAGGAAGGCCCAGTGCACAGCAACCCGTGTCTCCTGGCTCAAGGGAAGCCTCCTTCAGGGATGGGGCGGGGGGCGGGGGGGGCATAAGGAGGACCCCATGTAGAAGTCAAGAACTGTTGCCCCCCCCCATTATCCTGTCCCCACTGAAGCTGGCTCAGTATTGGGCGCAGATCTGAGGGGGGGAGGGTGGTTTGGGGAAGCTCCTTTACCTGTCAGGCCCGCCTGCTTGACTTTGAACGAAGTGGTGCAGCAAACAGAGCAAAAGAGGCTCAACTTGCCGTTCCGGTCTTTGTGGGACATCATGTCGAAGTTCTTGCAGAGGGTCTTGCACCACATGCACTGATAGACCCGGGTGTTCTTCTGCAAGGGACACCGGACACCTCGTGAGCTCCATCAGGGAGGCTGCCACCGCCTCCTCGCCTTTCCTCCAATTCACGTCCCCGCATGCCTGCTTTTCGGCCATGGGGCAGGATGGAGCCCCCACTGACGTTCCCGCTGTCCTCTCCCGCTCTCTCGCACACTCAAACCCTGCAGCCTTCAGCCACCCTCCCTTCCCCACCCCCAGCCAGGCCCTTTCCATGGCAAGCGCACAGGTGACAATGAGTATCTTTTTACTGCCATGGGCGTTGAGGCCCCAGACTCCTGGCCACGGAATTCCACAAATGAGCTGACCTTGGGCAGTGCATGGCGCCATCGTTCAACAAGCACAGGATGAGAGCAAAAGCCGGAGGAATGGATTCCTCCTAAGAAAAATCTCGGCCCAGAGAGGGGCAGGTGCTGCAGTGGCATTCAGATCCCAAAACAACCTGGGGGCCCTTATCCCCCCTCCTCCGCCCCCTCCGCCTGGCCTCACCTTCTTGTAGTTGCTGAGGCAGGTGGCGTTGCAGAAGCGCTTCTGCTGCCCCTCGTGGAAGAGGTACTCCAGCGGGAGGCCCTTGTGGTACAGGTAGAGGCCGCACTGGTCGCAGCAGTTGGTCTTCAGGCCCTTGGTGGCCCGGAACTTGGTGAAGCAGGCGTCGCTGCACAGCCGGTGGACCACGTTCCCGTTGCTGACCTCGTGCTGGATCTGGGGCAGAGGAGCCAAGGGGCCAATGGCCGGAGGAGGGGAGCGGGGGGCTTCCTGCCGGCCCCTGGCCCCAAACAGGAGGAGGAGGAGGAGGAGGAGGAGGAACCCTCTCCCAGCTCAAGCCAGGTTGCCCCCACCCCCACCCCCACCCTCTGGGCGATGGCCGTGTCCTCCTGCCGGGGCCAACGTCTCCCAGCCTCTCCAGCCTCGCCCTGCCAAAGGGGCCTCCGTGGGTGGCAGCTGGCCCCCTCTTGCACCCTCTGGGCTTCCTGCACTCTCCTCCTTCCCTCTGGCTGCCCCCGTCTGGCTGCCAAAGGCAGGTCCCCCAAGCGGGCCGAGGGGTGCACCCTTCCAGAGACCTCCAGGCAGCAGGGCTGTCCCCATCCACGTACGGAAGCTGCCTCTACCAAGAGCAGACGTCCCACCGGTCTCACGGAAACCTAGTTCTCTGACCGAGCGGCTGGCAGGAGGGCAGAAGGAAAACAGGGCCAACCGCCCTCTTTCTTTCTCTCTCTTCCCCCAACGGGCCCCTCTGGACGTCCTTCTGCAGGGACGAGCCCCTTCCAGAGGCCAAAACTGAGCCAGGCCTTTTGCAATCCAACTCACTGTTCGTTTCCCAACTGACGGCTTCCCCCAACAGGGGGTCCCTGCAAGCGGTCATGGGAGCAGTGGGCTGGTTGACTGTGGGGTGCCCCCTTCCCACCCCCCCTCTCCTTCTGCCTTCAGGGGGAAGCAAGCTCAGGCTCACCTCTCCCGCTTTGTAGCATACGCTGCAGCGGATGGTGTCGGTGGCCTCCGTAGCCTGTGGGGCGGGCTTCTGCTGCTGGGCTTCGTACAGCGACAGGCAGGCGGAGGTGCAGAATTCATGGAAGGAGCTGCCCGAGCCCACCTGGGCCACCACCGACTCTTTGGAGTTCCAGATCTCCCTGCAGGCGGCAGCAAGGGACACCCCCCCTCAGGGCAGAGCTGGTGGAAAAGCTGCTCCCCGCCTGCCCCGGAAGACAGGCCACCAGAGCTGGGAACGGGGTGTGTGAGGGGGAGGGGGGAGAGATTGGCAGGAGCCAGAGACCAGGGCTGGGGACGGAAGGGACAGGCGTGGCTGCTAAGGAGCCGCTGGGCCCTCTGGAACAACCGGGCCCAGGGGTGTCCAAAAAAGAGCTCTGGAGGGAAGGAAGGAGCCCCCCCCCCCGACACCCACTTTTTGCAGAAGGTGCAGGTCTTTTTGCTGAGCGGCCTCTTGGAGTAGGTGGTGAGGCAGGAGCTGGAGCAGAAGAGCTGGGGCAGCCCCTTGCGCTGGTAGGCCGTCTGGCCCTTCTGCAGCGGGGTCCGGCAGTTGGCACACGTCATCTTGGGCACGGCCGAGCGGGCCGCCCGCTGGGCCATCTGGTTCCGCAGAGACATGCGGGTGGTGCGCCGGGGGGCCCGGGAGGGGACAAAGTCCTCGTCGTTGGGGTCATCCACCATGGCGTCCGAGTCCTCATCCGAGACAGGGACTGGGGGCAAAGAGACAGCCTCAGGCACCAGGAACCACCCCACCCCACCCCACCCCACCCTGGCACTGGAGCCCAAGGGCGGGGTGGGTGGTGGGTGGGAGGTGAAGGGAGATGGCGGCAGCTCCAGGACAGGGTCTCCACCCTACCCCCTTCACCTCCTCCTTACTGTGTGTTTCTATTCATCTGAACCACCTGAGAGCCACAGAGCTGGAAAGATCATCCAGCCCCTCCCTGCCAGGAGACACACCGCGGGGGAAGCAAACTCCCAACCTCCGGCTCTGTGGCTGGGCACCTCAACCCCTCTGTGCTCCTCTGCAGCCAGGCCCCCCTGCCAGGCCAAAGCCTCGGGAGAACATGCCTGATGAGGGTGACTATTTGCGGAAGCCAACTAAGCAAAGGGTTCTGCTTCTAGATCGCCCCAAACCACTTCAAGCCCTCTGGCCAGCCATGCCCAGGAGGGAGGATGGCAGTGTATGGGCAGCCGTGCCCCTCTGCCTTTGACTCCCAGGAAGGAAGAGACCAGGGCCGGTCTTGAACAGCCACGGCAGAAGAAACCCATCAACTCTGGATCTGAAGCAACAGGGACCTTCTTGCACCCGTAGCACAGGACAGAACGTGTGCCTTGCCCTCTCCCATCACCCCTTTGCCCACCCTCACAGCCGTTCTGTGAGACGGCTCTACAAAGCAGAGCTGCAGGCCCAAAGCCCCCTGATGGGACGAGAACCTGGAACTCTGTAGCCCAGCTCTTAATCCAGCCCCATGGGCTTTGCCCGTACGCAAGGGCCCCGGGGGGACCATGCCTGGCAGCATCCTGAGTTAAAGGGATCAGGGATGTAAAAAGAACACACCTGAGGGCCCCAGAAAATGACAGGCAGAAACAGCAGGCAATGTGTGTGGGGTGGGGGGGGGCGGCGGCGGCGGCTGGACGACTCTATATAGTCTGTTTCGTAGCCCACTGCCACCAGTGGACCCATCTCACCGTCAGAGCGTCACTGGCCCCACTGAAGGGACAGCATGCCAGGCAAGGTGCCCCGGACGCTCCCTTCCGCAGAGTTCCCCTCTATCTAGCCCAAGGTGACCACCACCGCTTGGTCACAACTGGGGGCTCAATCCGGATTCCTTCCGAGCTCTCCTTGCGGTTCCCCATCGGCCTCCCAACCCTGGAGGCCCTCCCCTCACCCAGCTTTGGAAACCCGAAGGGGGGGGGCATTCAGGGTGGCCACCTACTGCTCTCTGAGGAGTTGACAATTTCTGGCCGGTTCACCTCTGCTCTCCTTGCCCGCTCGCTTCTCTTCGGCTCCTGGAAGACACCAAGGACCAACCCATCAGGGGCCTGCAGCCCTGGGGAGGCCCCCTCCCTCTCCCCAATTCAGTTCTGGCTGACGGCAGCAGGCCTAAGAAGGCCAAGTGGGTCACAAGGCGCCCCACCTTCAGCCGAAGCCCTGCCTGGGTGTGGTTATCTGGCCACACGCATGTATAAGAGGAGGGAAGGGAAGGGAAAGGGAAGAGGATGGAAGAGATGCACTGCCTGGGATATTTAAGTCTGAGCCTTGGGGGGGGGGGAGGGGCTCTCCCCCTTTTCCGAAAGAACGGGGGTCGAAGGGTTGCAAGAATATCAGCAGAGAAATTTCCGGCTCAAGGGGCCGCCCTCACAGCCCGCCTTACCTTTACAACCGGCTGCTCATTCCCCTTCGTGTCCGGTCCATCCCCTGCAACACAAGCACAAAAGAAGACCAACAGCTGTGACTGTGACGCTCTAGAACTGACTGGGAATTGGGCAAGTCCATTCTAGGCCATAAAACCACTGCCAGGAATTGGGCCATAGAAAAAAAGGGCAGTGCCCAAAGCCACCAGCCAGGCCACGGTCAGCTCAGGCGACGGTGTCCAGGGTGGACGTGGCTGGTGAGGAATCATTTTTGCAAAAAGCAGAGCCTGCAGAGAGTCCAAGAGGTTCCCGGGTCCCAGCGGTGGAAGGAAGAGGCTTGGTCTCCAAACCAAGGGAGGGAGGGCGCTCTGCACAAGGACCTCCCCCCCCCCCCCAACGGAAGGAAGACACCTGTCCCTGCCCCTTCCACTTGACCTGAGGGGAGAGGGGACCCTGTGAACCCTCCCCCCCCAACACACAAGCAGGTGCCTCTGCCGCACCCACCCACCTGGAAGGGGGGCCGAGGGTTCAGCCTCTTGTGCTTTGGACTCGGGCGGCGGCTCCTTCTTGAGGGCACTGGAGTCCTCCTTCTCAGCCTCAGGAGGGCTCTCGGCCCTTGGCTCAGGAGGGGTTGTGGTGGGAAGGCTATTGCAGGTGGCCTCCTTCCCTTCCTCTGTGGACGCCGCCCCTTCGTCCTTCCGCAGGGGGGAGCTTTTCCTGGGAGATTTCAAGCGGGCTTTCTTCGCTGGCCGCTGACTGGTCGGTGAACTGGCGGGCAAGGCTGCAGTGGTGGTGGTGATGGCGGTGGCGGCGGCAGCGGCAGCTTCTTGAGAAGGAGGAGTGCTGCTCACCTCCACCACGTCCGGGGACTCCACTGCGTGGCAGTCGGGGAGGGAGGCTGTGCTGGGCACCCCATCCTCTCGAGGGCCTCCGGGGTCTGCTTTTGGCGCACTTTCCTCCACCCACGTTTCTGGCACAAGGGCTTCGGCGGCAGATCCAGGGGGGTCCCCAGGCCCGTCCTCCGCAGAACCACACGCCTGGTACAAGCTCTCGGCGTTCTCGGGCTTCTCCAGAAGCACCCCATCATCTTCCTTGCTGCCGGAGTGGTCCAGGAGGCCGGGCTTCTCCAAACAGTCCAAAGCACCCGACTTTTCCAGGGCCAGACGGTCAGGTTTCCTTCGCTCAGGCAACTCCTCCGCTTTCTCCAAGGCGAGAGCCACGTCTCCCTCCGAAGCAGCTTTCTTGGCCTCTTGCCACTCCATCTCTTCTTGGCCGGGCAGAGCAGAGGCCCGCGGGATGGAGGCTGCCTGGGAGGCCAGCAGGTCTTCCCCAAACTCCATCGCTGCAGGGAGGTCACCAATCAGGGGCTTATCCGGCAGAGAGCCCAGGGAGCCAGGAAATTCACTGGCATCCATTCAGACCACCGCTAAGGAGAACAGGAGGGGAAAGAGAAAGCAAAGGTTAGGAACACGCATGTGACGCCTCTTGCAGTGAGGAGCAGGCGATGGGCACCGGACGCTCCTGTTAATTCCTCATCATTTTCCTACACTGGCCGGAGGTTAATGGGGGCTGTACAGTGAGTTACGGACTGCGTTACGGACCACTCCTTTCCTACTTCCCATATAACCATGTTGCTTCTCTGAACAGTCATAAGCAGCCACAACAAACAACAATAAATTGAACCTTAAGAACCACTTTAGAGGGATCTTTTATGTTTTTTTACACCAACTCAAAAAAGAACCGAGTGCCAAATCACTGATTAATCTTGGACGTAAAATTCAACTGATTCCCTTTTGACAAAAACTAGCAACACATTGAAAAGCAGTTGTAAAAAACAAGACACCCCAGGGGTGCTTTAGAGGGTCATGAGAAGCACTGGAATGACGGCACTTCCGTAAACCCCCTGCCCCAGCCAGGGTGGTGATTCTGAGTCTACACCAACTCTCTGGCCACTTGTACCATTCCAGAGTCTTTACACTCTCACCAGGCCATTTGAGAAGTAGAAACATGCAAAATGCACCCATACGTAGGTAGACAAAGGACAGACTTAAAAGGCCTGAAACACACAAGCAGCCTGGAGGAAGAACGCGACGGGCCTTTCTGCCCAAAGGGCTGTGGGAACCTTCTTGTGCCCCCCCCCACACACACTTGTGGCTGCTTTTTGCCCTGCCTAGTAAAAGGATACACACATGCTGGGCCCCCTCAGGGTCCTCACCCAGCCAAAAGGGCCATCCCAACAACCAACATTCAGAATTCCCCTGAAAGATCCACAGCAACCCCAACCTTTTAGATTTGGAAAGAGACCCTTGGGAATGTGGCCTTTCAGCAATCAATTTTTTAAAAACCTCGCTCATTTAAAGGACCCATTTCGATGGTCCCATTTCAAAACCGTGCTCAGAACCAGCAGAAGAGGATAGGCAAAGAATATCAAATGTATACCACAGGCAAATGCCTGTTGGCTGCAGCCTCGTGGCCTGTTTCTGAAGTGCCCTTGGTGGACAGGCTTGACAATCTTGCGACGACACATGGGCCTTTCGCCTCCCAGCACGGAGGCTTCCTGTTCAACTGGTGAAACCATCTACAGAATCAGAATCAAGACCCTCCCTCTCTGCAAGTCCTCTGCAAGCTGGCAGTGATGGGGGAAAGGAGCCACGGACAACGGGCACACTGGCCCATGTTCACGGCTAGCTCAGCTCAGGGGGCTCCTTTTTTCTCTGTCTCTGCCTTGGCATTCTCAGGGAATGGAAAGGCAGCACAATTTCAGGGCTGGGCCAGAGCCTGGGTTGGCTCTCCGGAAACCACTGTCTTCCCATCTTCGGGGACAGCATCTCTCTCCCCCTCCCCTTCAACACACACACATACACACACCAACCAGGAGCCAAACACGAAGCCACCTGGAAGAGCCCAGATATCTGTTTCTGGCAAGCCAGTGCTGTCAGCTCTTGGTTCAGGCCAGGACCAGTTGTGGACCAGACCTCCCCCTCCCCTTTGCCAACCAACATTTTAGACTTCGGGGGGGGGGGTGTCTCTTCAATTGTCTTTAATCCAAACTCTCATCGGCTTTCTCCAGCCCAGCCAAAGGTGAGGGGAAGTGGGAATTCTTCCGAGCAAACTCTCCCTGCTTGTCTTGGGCACAAAGCAAGGGTTCACTTCACTCAAGGTGTGCATCCCCATTTCCATATCAATACCTGCTGGTACTGTAGGACCCCAACACTTCTATGGCCCAGGGGAGCCCAAATCCCAGTCTGCTTCCTTGCCAATCGCTCACTTTCTCACGGAGACCTGCAGGCCCAGCTTCGTTCAAAGATCTGCCTCTTTGCTTTGAGGGAGTGAAGGGCCTCCCCCCCTCCCACCCCCGATCAGAGAGGCTAAGATATAACCCTCGCTTTTCTTGCCAGCCCACCTGTGGCTTTGCTCACTGAGGTACATCAGGGCTTCTAGACCAACCATCTTAGATCCACATCTTCTTCTAGACCCGTTTCAGGTCTCCCTGCTCCCCCCCAAGCAGCGGCTATCGCAGCTCAAGTCACCCCCCCCTCTCTTGCCTTTCCCATGCACGCCTCCCTGATCTCTGGACCTCAGGCAGTAAGGACCAGAGCCGCTCCCCCATCCAGGTGCCAGGAGAGACCTGGAAGGGCCTGCACCCAGCGGGAGCCACAAGCAGATTGGGTGGCCTGAAAGACTCCTTCCAACCCCTGAGTCAACCCAGCAGCTTCCCCTCCACGATTCCCTGCCAGGTGCAAGCGGATCCCACACCGGCTTCCCTGCAGCCACCCCCCTCCCACCCCTTCTCTTCCCCATCTCTTAGCTGGCTCCAAGTGCTACTACGCCTGGATGGGGGGGGCAGGCCTTCCTCCCCCCCCCCCCATAAGCTCCTTCCCACAGTCCAGAGGAGGTCCAACCCACCCCCGTTCTGTCCAGGAAGGGAAGAATTCCAGGTGGGGTCTAGGCCGGCTCTCGCCCCCACCCCCCAGAAAACAGCACAGCCCCTTTGCCTGCAACAAGTCTCTGCAGGATTCTCCAGCCACCATGGCAAGGCAAGCCTGCTCCACAGCCCAGCCTCCCCCACCCCCAGCCCCCCCAGCCCCACTCCGCTGTCTGCCTTGCCTGCCTGGCACGACTCTAGGCTGCTGTTGGGGGTGGGGTGGGGGACACACGAAGCCCCCTCCCCCTTGGGACAGTTTCCCGAGGCCAGCAAATAAGTGCCTGCAGGATCCTTCTCTCCAGGGCAGACCCGATGCCTGCCTGGGTCGCCTTCCCCCCTCCTGGCAGGGCAGCCCCAAAGCCCTCGTGGGTGGGGGGAGGGGGCAGCCCTTGCAAGCCCCCCCCAAAGCCGGGAAGAGAGGAGACAACCCCCCTCCCTTCCTCCTCCTCCTCCTCCTCTTCCTCAGCCCCCCCCCATCGAGGCAGGGGGTGAGCCCGGGGCGGGGGTGGTGGGATGGGGTGGGGGTTGGGGGGGGTTTCCAGGTGAGAGCCCCCGCCCCCTCCCGCTTCCCAGCCCCAGCAAGTACCTGCAGGATGCCTCCCTCCGGCGCGGGCCGACCTCCCCCTTGGCCCCGCCCCTCCGCCGGTGGCCCCGCCCCTTCACGAGGTCCGCGGCGGCGCCCCTCCCCCCTCCGGACCACCATGGCCGCCCCCCTGCCCCCCCCCCCGCTGGACCCGCAGCCGCGAGGAGGTGGTCGTTAGCGAGGCGGGGCCTCCCTCTCCAGCGCGGCCCTTCCCCCCTCCCTCCCTCCCCCAACATACACCCCCCCCACACACACACACACACACCCACACACACCCACCCACGGGCCGCTTCCTCTCTCCCTCCTCCTCCTCCTCCTCCTCCCAGCCGAGGCGGTGGGGGGGGGCGCCTGCCTGCTGCGGCCCCTTTAAATGGAGGCGCCGCACGGAGCCCTCCGCGCGCCGCAGCCCGAGCCAGAGGGGAGCGGGTCGGAGAGGCTCCCCATTGGCCCCGGCCGAGCCAGGGCGGCGACGCCATTGGCTGCGGCCGCTCGGGCTCCGCGTCCCCATTGGCTGCGGCGCGCAGTGCGCTCGCGAGACTGGCTGCGGACCGGAGCGGAGGCACGCAAAACCCGGACCGGATCGCCCCGGGCGGAGCGGAAGGGAAAGGCGGAAAACCCGGGCCGGATCGCGGGTAGGGGACGGAGCGGCGCCTGGTGGGGGAAGGGCGGCGGCGGGGGGGGGCAGAAGGAGGGGGAGCGGAACGGGACTGAGCCTCCTTCTTTAACCCCCCCTTACGGTCCTCGATCTCCCCCCCCCAGCCCAGCATAAAACCCCATGCGAGGGATACCCCCGAAATCGGGGGGGGGAGGGGTTCCCAAGGACAGAATGGACCCCGTGGCAGAGGAGGGGCTGCCCTCCCCCGCGCCCCGCGGCGCCCCCCCTCACCTCTTCTCCTCTAGGCGGGGTGGGGTGCGGGGGCTCCCCCGATCCGCCGCCGCCGCCGCTGCAGCCCGAGCGTCTCCCCGGGGCGGCAAGTGACGGAGCGCGCGCGCGGCCAGGGTGGGGCGGACACGGGGCAGCACGGGCACCGCCCCCGGGAGGCACGGCGGGGGGGGCGCCCGGCAGAGCCCCCTCCTCCTCCCCATCTCCCCCCCCACCTGAAGGCCTGGGCCGCCCCCTTGCGGCGCCCCAAACCCCGAAAGTGAATGCAACCCCCCACCGCAACAGCAGCAGCCCCCCCCCGGTTAGGAGTGGGGGGTCCCTCTCCCCCCCACACACACACCGTAGGGGGCTTCCAGGGTCCCCTCCTCCGTTGCAGTGGAGGCTCATCCAGGGCGCCCCTCCTTCCCCCCCCCCCCGCAGAAATGCCCGAAACAACAGGCCGAAGTGCGTCCGGTCGTGCTTGTCTGAAACAGCCCCCCCCCCCACACACGCACGCTGGCGCCCCCGCGGCTCCTAACGCCCCCCCGCTTCCCCCCCCCATTCCTCTTGGGATCGTGACTCATTCCGTCCCCGCCGTGAGCAGCCCGACCCTCCGCCTGCCTCTCCCCGCAGTCCCCTGGAGCAGGGTCCGGGGGGAGCCATGGAGAAGCCCAGCCCTACTCGCCCTGGGCTGCAACTCGCCCCAAGTTCTCTTTTAGCCCCCCCCCCACACACACACACACACCCCTCTCTGATGAGCAAACTTGGCTCCTGAGTCCAAGAGGAAGGACTCTCGGGGCTCTCCCTGCCTCCTGCCTCTTGGCTGGGCTGCCAGTCTTGCCCCAAGGCCTGATTCCTTCTCAGAGCCCCTCCTGCCCTGGGATTGGGCCCACTGGGGCCAGTGCTACTCTGGGGGGAGGGGGATGGCCACGGAAGGCCCACGGAAGCCCAGGCGAAGGTGCCTTGGGGTCATGATGGGTGCCTGCAACGAAGGCATGAGGGGAAGGAAGATCTATGCCAGCATTGGCATGGCTGGGGAAAGAATGGTCCCTGGGGGGTAGATTCCCATGCCCCCCCCCCACTCACACATCCTGAGTGTGTTCAGAAGCTGCCACCTCCACTGGCCTGATGTGGGCAATTGCTAGCCCACTCCCCACCCCCACCCCCTCAAAGGCTCTCCCATCCTTGCAGGCGGCCGCCCTCAGGACAACCAGAAATCCCGATTTTGACCAGAATGGAGCAGCCCTGCACCCCGTATACACACGGATACCGGTTGGAGCAGAAGCGCTTTGTCCGAAGTCAGATTGTTGGCCTAAACTGTGAATTAGTTGGGTGTTCTACCTGGTCACCGTGGTCCTCTGGGCTTCCAGACCTTTGCTAGCCCCGCCTGCAGAGGTTGCAGCAGGATTGAATCGGAGACCCATCACTGCAAAACAAAGGCCTCGCTACTCGGCAAGGGTGAGAAGGCTGCGCATGCAGAGTAGGACATTTGGGTGATAATTAGGGCTGGGCCACCCCCACTCCTCCTACCCCCACAGTTGGACGGGGGGGGAAGCATGATGGTCTTTTACTCAGGGTGTCCCCTTCAGATAGCCATGTGTGTTATTTCAAAGCGCACCACTACCATAGAAGCCCCCTCCTGCCTACAGAGACCCTTGCCCCATCCCTGAATTGGCATGACGGCCAGAGCTGAAGCCCAGAAAAAGCAAAGAGGAGTGGCGTCATCCTCACTTCTTTTCATGTTTTCTTGGACAGGTGTTCCTCAATTATGTTCAATGTATGAACAATTTCTCTTTAAAATGATAGGTAACTTATGTGCATTTTAGAAGCTTTTAGTTCCCCTCCCCTTGTGTGTGTTTTAAAGCTTAGCATTTATTCAAGTGGAAAGATTCTGTCATTCTAGAACCCGGCTACTCTTCAGAACTCGACGGTGTTAAAAATTGCATTTTCATTCTGAACATAAACCCTTGTACTGTATCGCTGGATGAAGTGAACGGATTTTCCTCCATTTGGCTTTCTTCATACTTTCTCCAGCTTTCAGGAACTGCAAGGAACAACCTGCAGTCTATCCTAGCTGTTGCAAGCTAAGGTTCTCTTGATAAGCCAAGTAAACTTTCTAGTGTTTTTTTTTATGATCAAGTGTGATCAAAATGCAATGCCTTTCATCATGCCTGGCATGCTCAGACTGCTCAGCCCTGGACCTGTAGGTGTTCCCATATTCTAGTCTCCAGAAGTCACAGCCCGAAGGGCCAAGGGTCAGGAATGGATTCTGAGTGCTTTAGTCCAATGGCATCTGGGTGCCCAGGATTAAGATGGGCTGCTCTAGCCCGTGACATGACTAACCACATTCCCTACTGTGCCTCACCTTCAGTTATGCCAGTTGAGACTGGTGGAAGTTGGACAACATCAAGAAGGCTGGAAGGCCCCCCACCCACCCCTGGTTCAAATTGGGAGTAAACCATCGGGCTTGCATGGGCCTTGGGATGATGAGACTGGCTGGAGGTCCTTGACTCACATCAACCTGGCCTCCAAGATGAAACCCACCCACAATGGAAAGCATACTCTCCTCCCCTGCAGGATTGTTGGTAAGAGTCACCACCAAGAGAAACAGTACAGCAGGTCTAAATGGTGCCCATGATTGTTGGCCCAAAGGACGGGGCAGGGCAGGGGTTCACCCAGAGCTGGTCACCGATTGGTCTCATTCCGCCTTTGTCTTGGGTCCCCCTGGATCCTCTTTTAGAAGGTCAGGAACAACAGACGGACCAGCAGGGATGTTGGCAAGTCCCAAGTCCGAATCCCTATTAAAAACAAGCTCTCTTTCCCCCCAAAAAAACAATAATAATAAAAGGAGTGTGTGGGTCAGGTTCCAAGTCTCCAGTTGAGCTCAAGTCATTTTAAACCAACAAAGCAACTGATGCCCGCGGGGGCAGCTCAGGCTGGCAGGTGCGTGTTCTTCCTCTGCTCGGACAACAGCAGCAAGCACATCAGAAGTGCAGCCACCACATTCTCTTGCACACATACTGCCCACCATCACCGGAGGCCGCTGGAGCCCCACCTCCCAAAGCCCCCTCCCCGCCCGCCCCCAGGACAGCTGGGGATGCAAAGTGCCGGAGCCAGTGCTGTGCACTCCAAAGAACTGGAGGCCAGCGTGCTGCAAGCCAGGGGCAGAGCATGTGGGGAGCAGCAGGCGGCTCTGTGTCTGTGTCTGTGCGCGTGCATGTGTGCATGCACCTTACGCACATCATTGTCACCTCATTCCCATGGATACCACCTTGGTCCACCTCCCTGCCTTCTCCTTGCCAGCAGTGGGGGCGGCGGCAGGGAGGGGGGGACCTCTTCTGCCTCCCGTTTGCGGCGGCCTCCAAGCCTCAGTTTCCTGCTGGCTCTCTCCAGAGAGGGCGGTTGTTTTTAAGTGCCTTCCCTCTTCCGTGCTCAGGCTCTGGAAAAGGGAAGGGGGGAGGGGAACCGGCCCTGCCTGACTGCCTGACTGCATCAAGGGAGCCAACGCTGCATTTGGGCTCCCGCAGCAGCCGCTGCAAGCCAGCCGGCTGCAGGGAACAAGCTAGCATTTAGGCAAACCTGGCAATTGCTCCACCGTACTGGTGTGTGTGTGTGTGGGGGGGGGGGTAGCGGGCTTTGTTGTTTAGGGGCTCCCAGAAGACAGGGGAAAGGATGCTCTTACCCCTGCCCCCAGCAAGCTCAGATGTGTTAAGGGGGTGGGGTTTAAGGGCCAAGCTGTTGGGTCTAATGTGGTGCTGCTACGATCATCTCACACCAGCCATGAATTAATGGCTTGCAGTTGGACGATTCCAGGGAGTTGGCTTCTTATTCATTTGTTGGAAAGGGGGGGGTGCTCCCCATTTAAGCACAAAGCCAACTATGGAGGTGTCCAGGAGTAGAACACGACCAGTTGTGTCTCTCCCCCGCTCCCAGGCTGAAAGGGTGCAACAAGTCCCTGGATTCAGCTCCCTTTCCTCCCTGTGCTGCATGAATGAAGGACACTTGGATTGAAAGGAGCTGCTCGAAGAACCAAGTGGAAGGGCTGTACCGGATTCCAGGTCAGAACAGCTCAAAAGGAAATCTCAGGATACCTCTACAGCCCTTTCCAGACCTAGGGAACTGTTGATGGTGAGACCTTGGGAAAGTTATTTTTTGTTAGACTGCAGCTTCCAGAATGCCCCCTGTCACTAGGCATTGCAATCCACAACAGTGGCTATCTCTCCGCTCTAGCTAAAAAATGCCTGGATATCTGCAAGACCTGCCAGTTCCATGACTTTCCCTTAGATTTCCCAGAAAGAAGCTATCTATTTCCAGAAGGCAACAGATTGCTTTTTACCATTAGAAATTTTCAAATAAGTTTTAACTATTGAAAAATAACTGGTTCAACAGCTGGCTCACGCTGTCTTGCACAGCTGTATTAAGATGTCTTGCTAGGCCACACATTTTGCGCATGTGATCATGCTGGCTTAGACAGAAGAAAGGCTTTTTAAAAGATTTTTTTAAAAAAGAAAATTAGTTAATGTATTTTCAGAACAGACAGGAAGTTTTGAAAACAACATTTTATGGGATCATTTGTTGTAAAGAATATAAATGCAAAATCTTTGAATTGAACAGAGAACTTGCATAAATACAGGCTATACAGCTTCTCTATTGGCAATGTATTTAAGATTTATTTAAGATATTTTTTGCCCTGCCTTTCTTGGAACGGACCCAAGGCAGTTTGTAGCACTGAAGGCCAATACATATACTGTAATTGGAGACAATGAGACATTTAGATACAATGTCTAAAGCAAAAAACAATTCATAAACAAACAAGAGTGAACAAGGGCCACTCTAATGATACTGTATACAAAAAAATGGGAAACAGAAGTACGAGTCACTTCCTCGTTGGCAGAACCGCTAGGTATGACTGCCGATGCATCTTATTTATCTTTTAAGCACGTGTTAGCCCCGGGATATTCCACCCGGGTCAGGAGTTCCTCCACATTTTAGCACAACGGTGGGAGGCTCCCATCTTCTCTCACGAAGCCTTGCTACTCGCTTGCAAATCGAGCACGCTTTGGCCTCTAGCCCGGGAAATATGGTGCGGCAAAAGCCCCACCCCTTCGTTGTTATTTGCATATATTTACATAAGCATGAATGAAAAGCCCTCCTTCCCGCTGTTAGCCTGGCCCTGGAGCCCCCTGTCGGCCGACTCCTGCCCGGGCCCCATTCGCGGCCCTGTCTCTTTAAGAAGCGGCGCCGGCGCTCACTGCGCCTGCGCGGGTCTCTCCGCGCCGTCACGTCTTTCCTCCTGAATTCCCCCCTCCTTCGTTTTCTCGCCCCTTTGTCCCTTCCTCGCTTCTCAACCAAGCTTTGACGGAGCGTCGGCTCGAGCGCTGATTGGCTGAGATTTGCGCGGGCTGGAGGGGCAGGCGGGGCGGCCAATCCGGAGCGCCGGCGGAGGCCCGGGCCGGCCCGCGTTCCCGAGCGGCACCTCTGGCGGCCACTGAGCGCGCGCCGAGAGGGAGGGGCCCTTCGGCCAATCGAAGCGGCGCCAGGGAGCGCGGAGGGGAGGGACCAGGCCGCGAGCGCAGCCAGCAAGGGCGAACGGTTTCCGGCCCCCTGCGCGCGCGCCTGACGCCTTCCTTCCCTCTCGGCCTCGGCCTGGGCGACCCCCCCCCTCCGTCTCCCTGCCCGCCTTGCTCTCCAACAACAACAACCCCCCCGCCGCCGCCGCCGCCGCCCTCCCCCGGTTCGTTTCGTTTCGTTTTTTAAATTCGCGCGCCGCCGCCGCCCCTCCCCCCCCGTCCGCCGGCGCCTCTGAGGGAGAAAAGAAAGCCGGAGGGAAGAAGGAGGAGGAAGAGGAGGCGCAGGCCCGGAGAGAGAGAGAGAGGGAGAGGGAGGGAGGAAGGAAGGAAGGAAGGAAGGAGGAGAGGCCCCCGCCTCAGGCCCCGTCTCAGGCCGAGAGAGAGCGAGCGAGCGAGTGAGTGAGGGCCCGCCCGCGGGGGGGGGGAGAGGCCGGGAGGGAAAAGAAACGGCCACCCAGCGCCCCCCCCCCTCCCCCCCCCCCCCCCCCCCCCGCAGGCCGCCTGCGCCGCCGCCATCATGGCCGCCCCTCCCCCCCACCTCGTTCCCCCCCCCCCACACACACACACACACACACCGGAGCTCCCCCCTGGGTGGGTGGTGGGGGGGGGGAAGGGAGGGGGGCCCCCTCCCTCGTTCGGCCCTCTTTGGGGAACAGCCGCCCCCCTCCGCCCTTCCCCTCCCCTCCGATCCCACCCGGCGGCGGCGGCGGCGGCGGCCGAGCATCCTCTCTGGGCGTCCCCTGGAGAAGCCTCTCCTCCTCCTCCTCCTCCTCCTCCTCGTCGTCGTCGTCGTCCCGCCGCCGAGCCGCCCGGCCCTCCTTTCATTCCCGCCGTGGGGGGGGGGGGGGGGGGGGGGACACCTGAGGCGAGGCGGCCCCCGCAGGAGGAGGGGGGAGGGGGCCCGGAGGAGGGGGGGAGCTCCCCCCCCCTTTGGACCGGTGCTCTGCGGGCGGAGGGGGCACGTGGGGGGCAGCGGGGGGGGAGGAGGAGGGGGGGGGTCCCTCCCGGCCGCCTCTCCCTCCCTCCCTCCTGCTGCCCCCGCCGCCCCCCCCCCCCCGGGCTGACCAAGGGCTCCCTCTTGCCTCCTTCCCCTTCCCAGGTGGGAAGATGCAGGGCAACAAGGGCTTCGCGATGGACAAGCAGAACCACACGCCCAGGAAGCAGCAACACCAACAACAGCACAACAACAACAGCAGCAGCAGCAGCAGGCCAGCCCTGCCAACGGCCAGCAGGCCAACAACCAAAGTGAGTGCCCGCCCCAGGAGCTGCCCTTCCTTCCCTCCCTTGGCCAGGTGGGAGCCAAAGGCCTTTTGCCCCCAAAGGCCTCCACAAACAATAGGAAGTCTTTCCGCTCCTTCCTCTCACACACTTGACAGTCACCTTCTCCCAGCATGTTTCTACACAGAGATGAAAACACAACTGTGCCGTTCCCTTGGCCAGTGGTGGCAAACCTTCCACACACCACAGTCCTTTGTCGCTGGCAATCTGGCCTTGGAATTCTGGGAGTTGTGGTCCAAAACATCCGGCGGGCCAAAGGTTCACCACCACTGCCCGAGGCCTTGTCAGTTCCAAGCTGCTAGCAGTGATTGAAACCAAGTCCCCAGACAGCCCTGGGAGAGGGCCAGAGGCATATGGTGTGATTCTGCCCTAGGTAATTCAGGTCACTGCAACGTGTGCTTTGGGGTCACTTCTGAGTGAGCCTTGAAGTGAGAGCCCCAAATGTCAGGCCAGGGAAGACCACAATGGGATGCCAATTTCCCTTTTGTTTTGGTGGTGATTCTTCATTCAGCAAATTACACATCTGCAAAGACTTGCCATTGCTTTCTCACGTTCCAAATGGATACTTGAGGCATTTTGCTGAAGTCACCATCAGGATTTGCTTCCATCCTAAGCCCCTGCTAGTGGTGTGCACTCCCCCACAAGAAGTGTGTGTGCAGGGGGTGGTGGGATTTGTGCAAGAATAGTATTTTCTAATATTTTACACAGATGGAACAACAGTGTACTGCAGGGATGTGCTGGGTGCTATGTGCATAGCGTGTTTTAATTGCAAGTAATCCATCTGCTTAAGGCATAGGCAGAATGTGATGCACATTTTGGATGTGTGCAGCTTAGTTTACCAATGCTTCTGCGACTGGCTTTGCAGGTTTCTGACTTTTCTTTCTAACTTGGTTGGGAACTTAGTCACTGCTTTCACTTTCTGTTTCCACATGGGTTTGGTTGTACCTTCTCCCCCCAGCCCTCTTTTCTGACATCTTAATACAGTGGAACCTTGACTTACATGCTGCTTGACTTGCAGCATATTTGACTTGCAGCAAGAAGGGGCCTGTTTTACTTGAGTCGCAGGCTTTGACTTACAGCGCGGAGCCCCGGTGCAAGGCACTGGAATCTGGCGGCAGCCACGACTCAGCATCACGGCTGCCGCCTCCAAACTGCTCCTGCCTTCTTCCGGCAGTGGTGGCTTCGGCGAGGCCAGCTCTGAGCACCTGGAGCTGGTCCTCAGCCTCACCGAAGCCGCCGCTGCTGCCGGAGGAGAAGAAGGGCCAGGAGCTCGGGGCTGGCCTCGCTGGTTAGACAGTCAGCTCAGTCTTGTAAAAAATCTGGCTGCAGAAGTCTGGTCCACAATGGAAGCATTTTAGTTGGGGAGCTGTACAGTTGTGGGACTCTAATGGTAAGCATAGAGTTGTTCAGAACTTAGAACGTCAGTTTAAAAATCAGTAAAACTTAATGTTAGACATTGTTGCTATGAACATTAAAAAGTGGAGGCTTATAACTTGTGGACTATAATTCCACTGCCTCCTCCTCCCTTTGAAGAGATATTTCATTTACATCCCTGGAAGGAATCTCCTATCCCAGTCAAATTTGTGTTAAATTGCTGTTTTCGGGGGTCTTTTTCATCATCTGGAACGGATTAATCCACTTTCCCATTACTTTCTATGGGAAACGTTTGTTTGATTTAAGTCATGTTTGACTTATGTCTAGACCTCCGGAACAGATTAATGACATAAGTCAAGGTTCCACTGTATCTAGCTATTGTCCATTACAGCCATATACAACAGCATTCTTAAAACACCCAGCAAGAAGGATGTTGATCTTAAATTTTGGTCATTTTAAAGACCCTGGATAGTATATATTTGCAAATGGCTTTTTTTCTCCCCTTGCGTTGCTGCTCAGAACTATGAACTTGCAGCCTGTCTGTCATAGAGCTGCATGCCGCAACTGCTGTGCTGTAGTGTCACAGTCATGTAAGTGCTGCTGAATCTTTGCTGAGTTGAATCTGTCCACCTAGTTCTTGGGCTCTGGCACAACAAAGGCTGCCATGCAAAATTTCCAGGTCCATTGCATGTGTTACTCTAGTGTAGTGCAGTTTTCCATAGCTTGCTTGCTGGCTTGTGCTGCCCTGAATGTGAGATATTTTGGAAGCTGGGTGTGTTGGGAGGCTAATGTTCTGATCTCTCCCCCAGATTGTGTTAACACTTGGCATTTGTTTTCCCAATTTTGTAGAGCGATTCTGTACCTTATTCCCCTCAGATGAAGGCTTGACCATTGATATGAAGAATTTCCGAAAACCTGGTGAAAAGACCTTCACCCAAAGGAGTCGCCTGTTTGTGGGGAATCTGCCCCCTGATATCACAGAAGAGGAGATGAGGAAACTGTTTGAAAAATATGGGAAGGCTGGTGAAGTGTTCATTCACAAGGACAAAGGTTTTGGCTTTATCAGGCTGGTGAGTGTGCGGCTTGGTCTTCCCTTTGGAAAAGGCCGCCCTGCTCGGTGGTGATAAGATGTGTGGATTTGAGTGGCTGTGCTGGTTTTATAGGGCACGCCTAGTCTAAATGATGTCTGCGGCCCTTTATCCTGGGATAAACAAACACCTGCAAGGATTCTAAAGAGCGCACAGATTGCCTCAACAACCAGGATTTTTCTGTGATGGCGTCTAAGAGAATAATTGGTGGCTAAGAGGCAGCCTTGGTTCATGGACAAGAAACAGGACGTTTTCTCTGGTACAGTGTGGTCATTGCGGCCTGCAGGCATAGGCAGTTTGGCCAACTGGTGCCTTGGTGGCCATTAACTCTACAGTCCCTAAGTGTTCGTTCCGGCTGAGTTTGTCTCATGCCAGACTGCCACTTACCATGAACATGCTATGCCGAAGGAGGTCTCTCAGGTCAGAATAAATAACTAGGAGAGACATTTGATGCTGGAACATTTTCCTGGATTTTTTTTCAGACTGGTTTCTGATGAGCAGGTCATAAGACATCAGGTAGGAAGAACCAAGACAAGCTTTTCATTTAGTTGGAGTTGTCTTTTGTGCTTAAAGGATATATAGTGGAACCTTGACTTACATGCTGCTTGACTTGCAGCATATTTGACTTGCAGCAAGAAGGGGCCTGTTTGACTTGAGTCGCAGGCTTTGACTTACAGCGCGGAGCCCCAGCGCAAGGCACCGGAATTGGGCGGCAGCCACGACCCAGCATCGCGGCTGCCGCCTCCAAACTGCTCTTGCCTTCTTCCTCTCCTCTAGCAGTGGCAGCTTCGGTGAGGCCAGCTCAGAGCACCTGGAGCTGGTCCTCAGCCTCACCGAAGCCACCGCTGCTGCCGGAGGAGGAAGAAGGGCCGGGAGCTCAGGGCTGGCCTCGCTGGTTAGACAGTCGGCTCAGTCTTGTAAAAAATCTGGCTGCAGACGTCTGGTCCACAATGGAAGCATTTTAGTTGGGGAGCTGTACAGTTGTGGGACTCTAATGGTAAGCATAGGCTTGTTCAGAACTTAGAACGTCAGGTTAAAAATCAGTAAAACTTAAATGTTAGACATTGTTGCTATGAACATTAAAAAGTGGAGGCGTATAACTTGTGGACGATAATTCCACTGCCTCCTCCTCTCTTTGAAGAGACATTTCATTTACATCCCCAGAAGGAATCTCCTATCCCAGTCAAATTTGTGTTAATTGCTGTTTTCGGGGGTCTTTTTCATCATCTGGAATGGATTAATCCAGTTTCCCATTACTTTCTATGGGAAACGTTCGTTTGACTTAAGTCATGTTTGACATGTCTAGACCTCTGGAACGGATTAAAGACGTAAGTCAAGGTTTCACTCTATTGGGGTGGGGAGCATCTTGAGTCCCAAGCTTCTAGTTTAATAGCAGATCCCAGTACATACACGAGAAAAAATAAGCCCCACTGAATTCAGTGAGACTTTTTCCAGAGTGCATTTATGGGATTACAGCCTGATTTACAAAGTAATAAAGCTATTACTGAGATTTTTTTAAATAGTTGTCAGTGATAAAGAACTCTGTAGCATTTCTATATTATGTAAGGAATACAATGTACAACCTTATTTACTTAATACTATATAAAGTATATCAATATATTTACATAACATAAATAGATAATAGAGAAATGCAGTATTTGTTATTTCTGTTATTCCTTGTTGGTGCTCTTTTGTTTGATTGTCTAATGAACGCTTATGTTTTAATTTAAAGGTTTAATTTTTTGTCCTTTTTCATTTTGTGTTTTATATCAACATTATAGATGCTATTTTTTTAAAGTCATTGGTTTAAATGTTTTGTTTAATATGATTTATGTGTTGGCTTTATTACATCTTGTATTTTCTTGTAGTAAATGCCCACAGTGGCCTTCAGGCTAGAAGGTGCAATATATAAATCAGATAGATGGATGGATAGATAGACAGAACACGAAGCTATCGGGAAACAAACCCTTGGGCCAGACCCATCATTGTGCTCAATATTTTTTGTTGCTTCCAATATTAAGCTGATTAAAATATTGTTGTTTTCGGAGATAGCTTCTGCCTTGCATAAAGCATAGCATCTCATTAAACTTCACACTTAAATGTGTCTCTTTACGTTTTTTAAATTTACTGCAATTGTATGGGATCACTGGAAGCACATAAAATAAGCAGTGAAGCATAGTGTGACATCGTGCAAAGGCTTTCAGACTTTCCCTGATAGAAAGATAAACCAAGAAGAATAAAACTGTGTGGGAGAAAGCCAAAGCTAGTCCAGAAACCCGTTTCATGCTGAACTTTATTTTGCCTTTTCATCGGGATGGTCTTTTCCTCTCCAGGAAACTCGAACTCTGGCTGAGATTGCCAAGGTGGAGCTGGACAACATGCCGCTGCGTGGGAAGCAGCTGAGAGTGCGCTTTGCCTGCCACAGTGCCTCCCTCACGGTCAGGAACCTGCCCCAGTTTGTGTCCAATGAGCTACTGGAGGAGGCCTTTTCCATGTTTGGCCAGGTGGAGAGGGCCGTGGTCATCGTGGACGACCGAGGCAGGCCCTCCGGGAAAGGTATTGTGGAGTTTTCAGGGAAGCCGGCTGCCCGGAAGGCCCTCGACAGATGCAGCGAGGGATCGTTCTTGCTCACTACGTGAGTCCTAGGGGAGGGTTCTTGGGTTTCTTTTTGGGGGGAGGGGGCATTTAGGGCGAGGGGCAGCGCAGAGGGCCTCTGGGTGGTGGCCATGGCTCTCAGCAGATGTTCTCTGCCTGTGTCCACAGAGCTAAATAAAGGAAAGTTGCACTTTTGCCCCTTCGTGACGGTGAGTTGTCCTTCCTGTGGCAAATGGGCCCAAGGCAGCTGGAAGCGAGCGCAGCACTGTCCTGTGCACCTGGTGCTCTTGGGCAGGGGGCCCTTCAGAACTGTTGCAGCCCCCCCCCCCGAGCCTCAGCCTCCCCACTTGATGGAGCCTCGCCAAGGCTGGGCCTGCCAGAGGGCTGGCGAAGTAAAGCAGCCACCCTCTTCAGCACCAGGGCAGGGCAAGGTGGGGGCTTAGTTGGATTTCAGCACCTGCCCCCAGCTGCTTCTTGATTCCTGGTGATCCCATTTCTCCCGAGAGCCTTTTTGACTTGCAGCGATGGCAGTAGCCACCTCCTGCCAGAATTTTGGCAGTCGTAGGTAAAGGGGGGGGCCTTCCTTGCACCTGGCCCTCTGCTCGAAAATCATTGCTGACTCTCGGACCTTAAGGAAGATTTTCCCCAATGCCTGCCCTTCCCTGGGCGGGCAAGGTCTAAAGCTGGTGCTTGGCTTTCTCCACCAGGTTCCCACGGCCTGTGACAGTGGAGCCCATGGATCAATATGACGACGAGGAGGGGCTGCCAGAAAAATTGGTAATCAAAAACCAGCAATACCACAAGTGAGTGCTGAGTGTGGAGGAGCGAGGGGGAGGGCATTCAGTGGAAAGAAAAGTTCCGGCCCTTTTTATCTTTGTGTTGGGTTTTGGCTGAGCACCGTTTTGGGGGCAGCTCATGTTGGCTTGGGATCTGTAATAAAAATGTAGCTTGTTTGAGCTCTGGTATGGCCCGTAGGGGGAAGAGGGAGCTTTAAGAAGGAAGTCCTATTTTATTTGCTTGACTCTTTTTTCTTTTCTTTTTGGCATTGACGAGGAGGCGGGGCACTTGCTTCCTTCCCTTCCCTGGGTCTTGTGACTCCCCTTTAAAAGGGCAGCCACCTGCAAATGACCGTTTCTCTCCCCCCCACCACCACCACCCTTCCCTTCCAGGGAGCGTGAGCAGCCTCCTCGATTTGCGCAGCCTGGCTCCTTTGAATACGAGTACGCCATGCGCTGGAAGGCCCTGATTGAGATGGAGAAGCAGCAGCAGGAGCAGGTGGACCGCAACATCAAAGAGGCGCGGGAGAAGCTGGAGATGGAGATGGAGGCCGCTCGCCATGAGCATCAAGTGATGCTGATGCGTCAGGGTGAGAATGGGAATCCCACCAGGGAGGCACAGGGCTGGCTTGTAGGAGGGTCGCACGGAGCGAGTGTCTCAGGGACGACAGTGCTAACCTCCCACCCTGTGTGGCTGCTCCCCCCTCCCCCCAGACTTAATGAGACGCCAGGAAGAACTGAGGAGAATGGAGGAACTGCATAACCAGGAGGTGCAGAAGCGCAAGCAGCTGGAACTCCGGTAAGCAAGGGGCACAAGTTGCCGCTCCTGGTGTAAAAACACAAATAACCCCTGCTGGTCTTCCACACGGTCCTTCTCATGACAGGGCTGCACACAGGAAGGGGGGGCATGAAATTCAGGTTCAGGTGCCTTGCAGGTGCTTCCTGTGGGAGCTCTTCAGACAGGCGTGCTGGATGAGGCAAGGGCAGGGGGCCTTTTTGGCCTGCCGCTCAGTCTGAGGGACCCTATCAATGGCTGCACGCGCTTTGCAGTTGAGGGGGGGGGCATAGGATCCCAGTCCTCCAAGATGCATAGCTTTCTGCGCCCATGGTCCATGCTAGTTGGGCTTTTTTAGGGTAGGAGTGCTGAGCAGGCACTTGGTGCTCTCTCTCTGCTGTCCTGTGGCGGGGGCTGACTTTGGCTCTTGCAGGGTTGGGAGGGGTCCTGCTTGAAGCAAGTGTTCCCCTCCTTTGGCAGAGGAACTCTCGGCCCGAAGAAGAAGAGCCACCGCCACCTTGGGTACCGCTCTGCTTAGGAGCTGGAGACCATCCCTTGGGCTGTCCTTCTCAGAAGAGAACAATAGGCCACGATGGAGCAGCCTTTTTTTCATACTTACCTGCTTGGTAATATTTTTTGCAGACAAGAGGAGGAGCGCAGGCGCCGTGAAGAGGAAATGAGGAGGCAGCAGGAGGAGATGATGAGGCGCCAAGAAGGATTTAAGGGGGCCTTCCCTGATGCGGTAGGAAC
Organism: Phrynocephalus guinanensis; assembly: GCA_037367245.1. Classification (NCBI taxonomy): domain Eukaryota; kingdom Metazoa; phylum Chordata; class Lepidosauria; order Squamata; family Agamidae; genus Phrynocephalus; species Phrynocephalus guinanensis. Next base: position 23,950,037 of record CM074748.1, read on the forward strand.
CAGATAGTTGGTCTGTTGCCAGAATCGCTGGCCTCCTTATGGGCTGGGAGGGGGTCAGGCAGGGATAGCTTTTCTGCTCCTCTGGGAGGAATCAAATGGCGTGAAGGAAGCAGCTTGAACCAGGATTCCTTGTCTGTTTTTTTTCCAGAGGGAGCCTCCAGATATGCGTATGGGACAGATGGGCATGGGAGGTAAGCTGACGGTTGTCACCTAGAGGAGATTTGGTCGTAGGGGTGGGGTGGGGTGGTCAGCAGGGGAATTCTGGCTCCTGGGGGATCCTGGCTTAGCCGCTACCAGGAGGCTCTGGCTCTCCTGTAGTTGGCTGGTGGCCTTGTGAGCTCTCCTTGCCCATCCCTGCCACTCTCCGGTGTGCACCATGGTAGGAGTTCCCCCTGTGCCTTGTCTTCCAGGGGCCATCGGCATGAACAACAGAGCCTCCATGGGAAGTACTGCTGTTCCAGCAGGGCCTCCCCCAGCTGCTGGCCCAGGGCCGATGATTCCGGATGGAACCATGGGCATGGTAAGGTCCACAGAGCGCTCGTCTCCTCCAGAAGTGGCTGGGGGTTGATGCCACAATACCCGATGCTTCTGTGCTGGTATGCCACTCTGTTTACATAGCCATTAGTATTGAAATAGAAACAAGCCAGGCTGCACAATTGGGAGGATTTCTCACTCTTCCCTGGGACAACCATTGCTTGCTTGTGGCATGGACTTACCCGGCTGAGCTCATTTCCCCATTGTTGCCTTTGTGGAGCCCCAAGGGGTGGCATCCTGGAGGACCTCTAAATGCCTGTGGCTGCAAGGGAAGCTAAGTCCAGACTGTGTAGGCTTTGAAGTTTTCTCCTTGTTCTGGCCTGCTAAGCACAGAAGAGCTGACAACTTGTGTGTCTGCCACTGCCAATCTTGTATGGTGTTTCTAACTGAGACTCTTCCCATTTTTCTTTCTTTTCCTTTTTTTTTTTTGTCTGCCAGACACCACCACCACCTGCTGACCGCTTTGGCCAGACCGCTGCAATGGAAGGGCTTGCCACCATGGGAGGAAGCACACCTGCCTTCAACCGAGGAGCCCCTGGGGGGGATTTTGGCCCCAACAAGCGCCGCAGATACTAAAAAAAAAAAAGGGGGGGGGTTCCAGTTCCCTGTCCATGACCTCAAGAGAGCTGCCGCTCACTCCTTGGGCTCCAGAGGTCTGGTCATGGCCACGGGTCCTGGTCGGGGCCGCCGAGAGTGTAAATGACCCCCCACAAGGTGCATTCCTGCAAAGCGCAATGTGAAAACGGATCCCAGAAGGCTTCAGTAGCTGTGTAGTGTGCGTGTGTGTGTGAGCCCAGGTTAGGACCTGTCCTCTCTCCCGTCCCCAGGCACCCCAGGACAGGTTCAACCCCACCCCATCCCCACCTCCAGCTGCTGCTGGTTCTGCCTCCCACTGCGTCCAGAGGATCGGGCTGAGGCCTGGGGGGGGTCAATAGATGTCAGTAGCTTCAAACGGCTTATGTAGGGGGAGGGGAGGGGGTTAAGTTTTTTTTTTTAAGTGTAGCTTTTTTCTCATCTGGACCATTTTTGTAAAAATTTGCTGGAACACTGGGTAGTGGTGGTGCTGGTGATTTGGGGAAGAATTACTCAATGTGTCGTACCATTCTTTATTTTTTACCGGTAGGGAAAAAAAGTACAATCTATTGGACAGAAAATAAACTTTCCTGTTGAAGACTCCGTCGAATCACTTGTTTGTATAACCCTAACTTTGCCTGTCTTGTGTAGAAGTATGAGACTTTTATGTGCGAGTCCGAGCTGTAACCCTCCACTAACAGGTCGAGTTTGTCTGAAGATTGTTACAGGAATGCATTATTAAAAGGGATTTTAAGCCTTTTTCACCCGGCCTGCCATGTCTCCTGTTTGTCGCCTTGGTGCATTTCTGCTTTGTGGACGCTAGAGGGAGGCATGTGCGGCTGCTGCCTCTCTCCAGCTTCGGAAATGGCGGCAGCATCTTTGCCTGGCTTCCAGCTGAGCCGGAAGGCCCGAGAGCCCAGGCTTCAAGATGTCCTCCTTGCCTCCCGTCTCTCTCTCCCTCCCTCCCTGCAGCCGTCCTCCTGCTCTTGCCAAGCGCATGAGCTTTTCATGAGAGGAGCCACCAAACACCTCCCTTCTGTGCTTCGCAGGCTAGGAAGAAATCTTGTTGAACTGGTATCGAGAAGCTTGGGGCAAAGATGAACAGAGAAAGGAGGAAACCCACCCACCCCTTTGAGAGGGAAGAGAAGGGCCTTTTCCTTGAGGATTTTTTCCCCTCTGTATCCTCTGCTCTTTCTTTCCCTCTCAAGATCGCCCATCCTGGGCTCCACAGGAGCAGCGGCGGTGAGCCAAGCATCACGGCAGTGGAAGCACCTCGGCTCTTTTGCTGTTCTTTCCAAGGCAGCACGAGTGGATCGGGAGGGGTCAGGGCAAGTGTGCAGGAGCTGGCCCCCTCCTTTGGGTTTCCTTTTGAAAAGCTGGAGGAAAAGGTGGGTCAGCTGCAGGCGAATCCAGGAGAGACCCCCGTTTGCTTTTGGGGATCCAAGGGCTTGAGCAAGTGCGGTGGCTACTCGGGCAGGAGGAGGGCAAGCCCTTTCCCAGGCTGGCCATCACTGTTGCTCTCAGAGCTCTGGGTGGCAGGTGATGCTTTCGGCCAGGGAGGGATGCCGCTCGTGGTCTTTTGCTGGTAGGAAAGAGCCCGTTCTGAATAGGGGGCATGCTTGTCAAGCCCACAGACTGTTTTGGGGCAATGTTGTGGGTCGAAGGCAAAAAAGCGAACCATTTTTGAAACGTGCCTGCCGCTGGTTCTCTTCTGCCCAGAGGTACAAGAAGACAAAAGTCGGGCTGTGCATTAACCCTGGTCTGAAGCAGCTTAAATAATTCCAGATAAGCGCTGGGCTAAAGAACCTCTTCCCAGAAGCACCTGGGCCCTATCTAAACAAGGTGTGCTGGAGGGGAAGGGGAGATGCTGGTGCTGCTCAAAGTTCACTGAGCACTCCTGCCTGGCCACTCGGTGCTCTCGGCAGGATTCTCCCAGAGCAGAGCTGCAGCAGGACTCAAGAGACGTGCTTGGGGCAGGTACGATTCTGAACGAGCTCAGCGTCCCTCGGGGAAGAGCTGGTGGTGTGGGGGCAGCAGCATGGGTTGGGGTGCCAGGCTTTGGTTGTAGGGGAGGAAAAGGGCCAAGATGCCCTGATGAAGAGTGAGGGGAAGGGGCAGAGGACAAGCGTTACATACAAAGGGTGCAGTGTTTGCTTAATTGAACTATTTCTAGGTTGGCCCGTGTCGTTAGATTTCAGGGTTTGCGGCAATCGGTAAAGAATCTCAGACCATTCCTACCGCTTGAAATCAATTTTAAACAGTCTTTAATTCAGAGAAAAGCCAGCCAAGCCAACTGAAGGAGAGGAGCCAGGTGCTCTTACGCGGTGCCAAGCGGTTGAGTAAAGAAGTAGACGCAGTGTCATTGCCAGTCAGGTCTCCCATGTGACGGGCGTACCACTGGGAGGTGGGTGGGAGCCCCATAGCCCAGAAAGCCCCCTCCCCTACAGCCCCCATGCCGCCGCCTGTTCTCCGTGGTGGAACATGAGGACTTCAGTCCTCCAGCTGCTGGATAGGGTACATCTTCTTGCCGTCCTGTGGCCGGTGTGTTGTGTTCTGCCTGCTGTGCATTGCGTTCGCTGCAGCCTTTCTGGGTGTCCCCATAGAGAACGCCCTGCAGTGATCAAAAGGTGTCGTCCCTGCCAGCCGCTGAGCCCAGAAGGACCGTTGAGCCTCTTCTCCGTACAGAAGGCGTGTTCCGGGGTTCTTGTGTTTGCCTCCCACTTTTTGTGCTCGCTGTGCCAGGTCGCTTGTCAGGCTAACACGATGGCCTACAGTTGGCAAAAATAAGAGAGGATTCAGCTGGTGGGGGGGCGGGGGGGGCGTAATGATGGCAATCGTACACCCAGGAGTGGCAAAGGAGAATTAAGCACCTCCCAGCTAAGAACAATGTGAGTTCCGCAGAAACTTCTCATTTTTGTAGCCTCTTAACATCATAATCCCCCCCCTCTCTCTCTCTCTCACACACACACACACACTCAAACACACAGCGGACATGGTCATTGAGCGCTACCATGTTATCAGAGAATCATGGAGTCACAAAGGGCCTTACAAGGCCGTTGAGTCCAACTCCCCCTGCTCAAGGCAGGGACGCGAATCATAAGATAACTGCCAGGTGGTTGCCTAGATTTCTCTTGAAGGCCTCCAGCACTTGGAGCGCTTGCCACCTTTTAAGGTCCTGCTGCTCTAACAGTTACGAAGTTCCCCCCGACATCCAACCGAAATCTGAGCCCTGGACTGTGGGACAATGGACAACAGATCCTGCCCCTCCTCCTCGGTAGGATCTCCGTTCAAGTCTTTTTGCCAAGTGCTTTCCTGCCTCCGCTCAGTTTTCTCAAGGCTAAACATGCCTGGGTCTTCCGGTCGGTCCTCGTTCTAGTGGTTAGGAACAGGTCAACTGCTTTCACAGAAGCATCACGCTCCGAGCACGCTGGAAACAGACGCCCGACTAAAGCTGTCAACAGGAGAGCGAAGGGGAAAGGCAGGGAAGGGAACTTGGCCCGCAGCCTTGTGGTACCGGGGAGGCCTGGAACGTTCAGCCAAGGCGTGCCCGCTTGGCCAGCAGCAGAGTCAAAGGGCACATGGGGATGGGACCAGGCGCCCCTCATGTCCCAGCTGAATTCTGGGGTTGGGGTTAACCACCTTTGGCAGAGTTTGGAGGAATCGTGCTCAGCCAAGGGTGAGTCACTCTGTTTGGGAATTCATTTCAAGGCTGGGGATCCTCTGGGAGCCTTAAGGGTCCCACAATCTGCCCTTTCTCCCTTGCCCCCCCACCCCCACCCCAATGTCCTCCGGAGCCAGTCCACCAGAAGGCCAATCATCTCTTTTTCAACCACATTTAATTTCAGTGGGCTTGTCGTTTTGAGATCTCCACCGGTCACAAGGGTTCCTCCCATTCTAATCCCTGGACGCACCTCTTGTGTTTTGCACATTGGGGGGCGGGGGGCTCTCTTTTGGGCAGGGTCTCCTTGCAGGCTCTTTAATTGCTCTGTGGGAAGTTGCCACTCTCCGGGAAAGGGGCCGTTGTGTCTCCCTGTCTGGTTTCGGGGGGGGCTCCCACAAGGCGATGCCTGGCCCACCTTTCCTCCCCCTCAGCTGATTTCGGATCCAGCAGGGTTTTTCCAGTTCCTGGTGGATGTGGGTCCCCTTAAGCCCTTTACGATCAGGTTTCTTATCAGGTGGCTGCCAAGCCAGCTCAGGTGAGGGTCCCACCTCGCTGTACTTCACCTACTGACCTAGTTCGGTGAGCCGCGAGACAACCTGTGTGAAGTATTCTGGTCCTTTCCAGATTGAGACTTCCAGGCAATTGCCAACACGTGGCCTTGAACAATCGCCCTGCAAAGGGTTGCAAGCCTTTCTTCGTCCAAACCAGAGGAAACATTTTAAAGCCTTTGTGAGAGAAAATATGTTTTTAAAATGCAAAAGCATTTCCCCTTAGAAGTCCTCTCCGGAATGACCCTTGGGTTGCTAAAAGATTGCCCAAAAGGAAATGTCTGGGCTGGTCTCGGGAAAGGCAGCACGGAGGCTCCAGATGGCCACCCCCTGGGACCACCCAGAGGCCACAAACGGATGAATGGAGGAAGCTTCTCTCTCTCTCTCTCTCTCTCTCTCTCTCTCTCTCTCTCTCTCTCTCTCTCTCTCTCTCTCTCTCTCTCTCTCTCTCAAAACCTCTGAAATATATCCCTTCCCTCTAGTGACAGAGTACAACACTGTTTGGATGAGAGCAGTGAAATAATAATAACAACCTATCCACACAACAGAGACACCAATTAATAATACACAGCAAAATGTGCTGCTTGCATGCTTATCTCCCTGCTCATGGTGCTCAGAACACTCTCTGGGCAGTTTACCAGTTAAATTATCCAGGCTACACATTGCTTCCTCTGCCCCGGAGAGTTGGATTCTCATTTTACCAACTTTGCAAGGAGGGAAGGCTGACTTAACCTAGACATCAAACCCTAGGTCACGAACAGAGTGTGGGCTGCAGTTCTGTGGTTTAGCCCCTGTGCCACAAGGCCTTTGAGCACCAGGACATGGTCTGATAGCCTGCTGTGCCTGTTCCCTTCCTAGCCTTGCCTGTCTCCCGCCGGGGGAGGGGTACCGCAGCCTCCTAGGAGATGCCTGCTGAGCAGGGCCACGTCCACCCGCTGGTGCAAGCTGTGATCGATCTCACGGCGGGGGCAGCAGGTGAGCTGGGCGGGCAAGTGGGAAGGATCCCCTCTCCTCTCAAGGAGACCCCAGTTCTGTGGGAGGCTTCGGTGGGTCCGGATGTCCCCCTTTTATGTCCCACAGCACTCTCCAGGGGCCACATGGTCCAGCCGGGATCGCCAAAGACGAAAAGCGGCAACCCAAGAGGGATTCATTCTGCACCTTCTTTTGAAAAGACCCGTATCGGTGCAATGGGCAGCCGCGGGAAGGGTGGGAAGCCCTGCGCGGGGAGAGCTCAGAGAGGGCTAACAGGGGGTGGAAGTCCTGGTTTCCGATGCCTCTTTGCAGGCGGAGTGGCGTGTGTGCTGAGCGGGCAGCCCTTTGACACCATCAAGGTGAAGATGCAGACCTTCCCGGCCATGTACCGAGGCTTCTGCGACTGCTCCGTCAAGACCTACCAGCAGGAGGGCATGTACGGCCTCTACCAGGGCACCATGCCCGCCTTACTGGCCAACGTGGCCGAGAACGCCGTCCTCTTTGCTTGCTACGGGTTCTGCCAGCAGCTGGTGAGGCAGCTCTTCGGACTGAGCCAGGACTTGGAGCTCAGGTAGGGGTGTGGGGGAGGGGTCTCTTCGTTCCTCTGCAACCCCCCCCCCTCCCCGCCCCTGGCCTTGGGTGCAGTCAGTGGAAAAGCACCCACCACCTGGCCCCCTGTGGCCAGCCGGCCAGTCAGATGCCCCTGGCAAAGCCGCAAGCAGGACAAGGCCCGGCCGGCCATTGGCAAGCCACGAAAGGACCCCCACAGCCCTGATGCCAAGAGGAGGCCGATGTGCTTGTGGTCCTCGGGGCTTCCTCTTGCCCCACCTTGGCTCAGGGCTGCCTCTTGGGACCCCAGGGAGGGTGGCATCGGCTCACGGGTGGGCTTGTGGGTGGGGTGGCTGCCCGTGAATAAGTCTCCCCTTTTCTGGGTGACAGTAACTTGCACAGTGCAGTGGCCGGCTCCTTCGCCTCGGTCTTCTCTTCCATGGCCCTGTGCCCCACGGAGCTGGTGAAATGCCGGATGCAGGCCCTCCACGAGATGAAGGTCACGGGACAGACCACGCTCTCCAGCCGCAGGTACCCAAGGCAGAGAGCCAGGGCGCCCCTCCTCCCACTTAGCCTGGCAGGACCCTGCGTGGGCAGACCTTGGTTTCGGGTACTCGCCAGGTCTCAGTGGCAGCAAATGCAAGCACGCTCCTTTCGTTAGAGAAGCAAAGCAAAGCAACCTCCTTTGGGGGGGAAATACTGTTTTTCAGTCGGGGGTGGGGGGAAGTATTTGCTGTGCTTTACACGTGCTCAGAATCGATGGTCTAGTAGTTAAAAGGAGAGCCCGCATTCCTAGAGATTTCCAGCAGATGAAATCCAGGTTTTTGCTGGGGGGGGGGATTAGTGGTCTGGGGGAGGCCTTTGGGCCACGTGGCCCCAGCCTCCTCCTCCTCCTCCTCCTGCACCCTTCTTTGCAGCTCCACGTGGGCCGTGGTGAGAGCCATCTTCCGCGCAGAAGGGCCCCTGGGATTCTTCCAGGGTCTGACCAGCACGTGGCTCCGAGAGGTGCCCGGCTATTTCTTCTTCTTTGGGGGCTACGAAGTCAGCCGGAGCTTCTTCCTCCAGGCCGGACAGTCCAAAGAAGAGCTGGGTAAGGAGGGCTGGGCCATGCCCGGCCCCCAGGGTCCTCTGCTGGTCCGCTCCCTGCACTGCGTGGAGCTCAGAGGCAGGCAGGCAGGCGGGCGGGCGGGCGGGCGGGCGGTGGCGGCGGGGGGGGGGAGATACGTGTCCCTTTCCCTTTCCTCCCGGGCATCCAGCTGCTTTCTGCCTGGCTGCAAGAGGGCAGGGCAGGCCACAGAGAAAGGGCTTCTCCAGGCATGTCCCACGCAGGCAGAGGAGCCCAGCTTGGATGCCTCCGGCCGAGAGCCTCTGCTCCTGTTGCTCCTGCCCTGGCCGGCAGGGAGGATGGCTGGGCTGCCTGGGCATTCCCAGTGGCAGGCGTCCAGGCTTCCATGGGTGGGGGAGTGGGGGGGGAGGGGGCAGTGCAGGGGAACCCTGGCCGGCTCCCACACGGAGCTCTTCCGTGGGAAAGACGTGCACCCCGTCTTCCTGGCTCACACATGCCGTGCCAGGGCCAGGGGCTGCTCCGCCTGCCGGCCAGGAAGGCTTCTGGAAGGAGGCAGGCGCTGCCAGTGGGTGACTGATGGCAGCAGCATGTGGGGAGGCCTCAGGAGCAACAAACACCGCCCCCTGCCCCAGTGCTGGCTCAGAGCCAGACAGGAACCCAGCTGCCTCCTGCCTCTTTCACTTTCAGCCACTGCAACCCCCTAAGCAGGGAAGGCCAGCCTTCCTCTCCCCCCTCCCCCCCAGGGGGGGAAAATGATCATTCTGTCCCCCTTCTTGCCCAGCATCTTCGGGGGTTAAAAGTTGTTGGCACCTTGCTGATCTCTCTCCAAGCCCTGCCCTCCTGACTACTCCGGTTGTAGGGTTCTTTCCAGGTAGACAGCTAGGATTCCCCAACTAGTCAGGGAAGAGTCGCGGTACAGCCTGATGGAGGCACCGGTGGATCTGGAGAGGAGGAGGAGAAGATGCTGCAGTTGCTTAGGAAACCCCGTCAGGAAGAGAGCGGGAGGACAGTGGACGCCCCTGGATGTGGCTTCTGTGTGGACAGCTGAGGCAGCCCTTACAGAGAAGCAAAGCAAATCCACTTACATAGAGTGCCCCACAGTGCTTAACACACTCTCCTGGCCGTTTACAATTTATTTATGCAGGCTTCACATTGAGAAGACTCTGTGTGCAACTGCTGCTGCCCCTCTCTCCTTCTCTCCCAGGATGGGGCAAAACAGATATGACTTTAAAAGGGTCTGTGAAGATTCTCAGTCATCCAGGTTCGTTTAACTGGGAGTTGAATCATGGCTACTGGACTTCTTTTTTGAGAGATAGAAACGTTTCGCTGTTCATCCAAACAGCTTCATCGGTCAGACCGATGAAGCTGTTTGGATGAACAGCGAAACGTTTCTATCTCTCAAAAAAGAAGTCCAGTAGCCATGACTCAACTCCCAGTTGACTTTAAAAGGGTGTGTGGTGGTGGTGGGGGGGGCAGGCAATGTGGACGACCCCCCGGGACCACTGTTCTGCCCCCCGGCACCCTCCTGGAGTGGCACAACATACATTGCTGTGGAAGAGAAACAGAAGTCCACTTCCTGCCTTGAAAAATGTGTCTACTAGAAGGGACAAAGGCTTGGTGATTGATTTATCATTGGGGTGAAAATTGATTGGGGGTGAATTCAGGTTTTGGGTCCCAAGTGCCCTGAAAGCAGCCCCCTCCCCTCTTTGCAGGCGCTCTCCCCGTGACAGTGAGTGGTGGGATTGGGGGCGCTGCCTTCTGGCTGGCTGTCTACCCTGTGGACTCGGTCAAGTCGCGGATCCAGGTGTTGTCCATGGCTGGGCGCCAGGATGGCTTCCTACTCTCCTTCCTGCACATCCTCCGGACGGAAGGTCAGTGCCTCCCACAGGGACACCCGTGAAGGGCTCAGAAGGGACCCCCAAAGGGGATCTAGTCCCACCCTTCGTGGGCACAGGACTCAATTGGGGGAAGAGCCCCCCCCCGTGACACCTGCTTTCTGTGGCTGCCACTTGCATGAGATGGACATGGCTCTTGTTCTTGGCCAACAGGAGCTGAGTGGCATCCGGTTCGGAACACCTCATCCTTGGGGAATGAGGTTGGAGAGGGTAGAGAATCACATACAGATGACATAGCAGGTATTAGCACTGGGAGAATAATGGAATGTGACAGTTTGTCTACTGAAAATAAAAGCTGTGAGGGGAAAAGAACAAGGCAGCAGCTGTTGTTGCGGGACCCACTGTACAGGTGCTTCTACGCCAATGCTCGAAGCCTCCGACCCAAAATGGGAGAACTTGAACATTTGGCAGCTAGGGATAACATAGATATAATAGCCATAACAGAAACCTGGTGGAATGTGGAGAACCAGTGGGATACAGCAATCCCAGGCTATAAACTCTATAGAAGGGATAGAGAGGGGCGGGTTGGAGGAGGAGTGGCCATTTTTGTCAAAGAAGGGGTAAAATCCAGCAGAATGGAGATGGACAGAGGGTCTGACTCCACCATAGAATCACTGTGGGTTAAACTACCAGGTCCAAGGAGTGATGTGATAGTTGGGGTATTCTATTGTCCACCAGATCAAAAACTTGAGGGGGACCTTGAAATGAGGAGAGAAATCATGGAGGTGGCTAAGAGGGATAGGATAGTAATCATGGGGGACTTTAATTATCCCCACATTGACTGGGCCAATGCGAGCTCCAAGCAAGAAAGAGAAACTGGGTTTCTCGACTTGCTGAATGACTGTGCCTTAGAGCAACTTGTCATGGAGCCCACCCGAGAACAGGCAACTCTGGATCTAATACTGTGTGATACTCAGGACCTGGTCAGGGATGTGAATGTCACTGAGTCTCTGGGGAACAGTGACCATGCTGCAATCTCCTTTGCCATGCATGTTGGAGGAAGAGTGTCAACCAAATCAGACATAAAAACCCTTGATTTCCGAAGGGCAAACTTCCCTCAGATGAGGAAACTAGTTAGAGAGAAATTGAAGGGGACGGTTAGAAGAATCCAATCTCTTCAGAGTGCATGGAGCCTATTTAAAACAATGGTAACAGAGGCCCAGCACAAGTGCATACCACAAAGAAAGAAGAGCTCATTTAAGTCCAAGAGGACACCGGCATGGTTAACGAGTAGAGTTAGAGAGGCTCTAAAGCGCAAGGAGAGGTCTTTCTGTAAATGGAAATCCTCCCCAAATGAGGAAAATAAAAAGGAACACAAACTCTGGCAAAAGAAATGTAAGAAGATGATAAGAGAGGCAAAGAAAGATTTTGAGGAACACATGGCTAGCAATATAAAGGGTAATAATAAAAGCTTCTTTAAATATGTTAGAAGTAGAAAATCTACCAGAGAACCAGCTGGCCATCTGGATGGTGAGGGAGGAAAAGGGGAGGTTAAGGAGGACTTGAAAATTGCAGAGAAATTAAATGAGTTCTTTGCATCTGTTTTCATGACAGAAGACCTCGAGCAGATTCCGCTGCCTGAACGGCCCTTCTTGACTAAAGAATTAAATCAAATACAGGTTAAAAGAGAGGATGTTTTAGGACTAATTGATAAATTGAAGATTAACAAGTCACCGGGCCCAGATGGCATCCACCCAAGAGTTATTAGGGATCTGAGAAATGAAATTGCAGATCTCTTAACGGTAATATGCAACTTGTCTCTTAAAACGGTCACAGTGCTGGAGGACTGGAGGATAGCAGATGTCACACCAATTTTTAAAAAAGGAAGAACGGGGGACCCAGGAAACTACAGGCCAGTTAGCCTTACACCTGTCCCAGGAAAGATGGTGGAAAGCCTCATCCACAAGAAAATCTTAAAACACATAGAAGAACAAACCTTGCTGAGAGAAAATCAGCATGGCTTCTGTAAGGGTAAATCTTGTCTGACAAACCTTTTAGAATTTTTTGAAAAGGTCAACAGGCATGTGGATTTGGGTGAACCGGTGGATATAGTCTATCTGGATTTTCAAAAGGCTTTTGACACAGTCCCTCACCAAAGGCTGTTGAGGAAATTTCACAGTCAGGGGATAAGAGGGCAGGTCCTCTTATGGATTGAGAACTGGTTGAGATCCAGGAAACAAAGAGTAGGTGTCAATGGGAAATTCTCACAATGGAGAGAAGTAAAAAGCGGTGTGCCCCAGGGCTCTGTCCTGGGACCAGTGCTTTTCAATCTGTTCATAAATGACCTGGAGACAGGGATAAACAGTGAGGTGGCCAAGTTTGCAGATGACACAAAACTTGTCCGTGTGGTAAAAACCAGAGAAGATTGTGAAGAGCTCCAGAAGGATCTCTCCAAACTAGGGGAATGGGCTGAGAAATGGCAAATGCATTTTAATTTAGCCAAATGTAAAGTAATGCATATTGGGGCAAAAAATCCAAACTTTATCAACTCATGGGCTCTGAGTTATCCATGACGGATCAGGAAAGAGATCTTGGTGTGTTGGTGGACAGCTCCATGAAGGTATCTCCCCAATGTGTGGCAGCAGTGAAGAAGGCCAATTCCATGCTAGGGATTATCAAAAAGGGGATTGAAAATAAAACAGCCAACATTATAATGCCATTATACAAAACAATAGTAAGGCCGCACCTGGAGTATTGTGTACAATTCTGGTCACCGCATCTCAAGAAAGACATAGTGGAACTGGAAAAGGTGCAGAAGAGAGCGACTAAAATGATTACTGGGCTGGGGCACCTCCCTTATGAGGAAAGGCTAAAATAAAATAAATAAATAAATAAATAAATAAAACATTTGGGGCTCTTTAGTCTGGAAAAAAGGCGCCTGAGGGGGGATATGATTGAGACATACAAAATAATGCAGGGCATGAGTAAAGTGGATAGAGGGAAGCTCTTCTCCCTCTCCCAAAATACCAGAACTAGAGGACATACACTCAGATTGAGGGCTGGGAGGGTAAGAACTGACAAAAGAAAATATTTTTTTCACCCAGCACGTTGTTAGTCTATGGAACCCCCTGCCACAGGATGTGGTGATGGCATCTGGCCTGGATGCCTTCAAAAGGGGATTGGACAGATTCCTGGTGGAAAACTTCATCACAGGTGACAAACCATGATGGAGACGTGTATTCTCCAGGCTTAAAACCAGGGTACTTCAAGGGCCAGAGGTAGGGGAGTGGTATCAGGAGACAGATATCTAGTCTTGTGCACTCCCATAGGCATTTGGTGGGGCCGCTGTGAGAGACAGGAAGCTGGACTTGATGGTCCTTTGGCCTGATCCAGCAGGGCTCTTCTTATGTTCTTATGTTGGGGTTGGCAGAGGGCCATGGGTTTCCCCCTTGGGTGGAGAGGGTCGTGGGGGGACGTGCCCTTTGGTGCCTCCACAATGATGTCATTCCTTGCCCGAGAGGGAGCGCTGCCTCCTCATGCCCCCCATGGCATTCTTAGTGAGGTGCCTCCATGATCATTCCCACTTTTATGGGGACGCTCACCGGGTGCTCAAGGCAGGAGATCCTCAGCGGAAGATTTCTCAATCCCTCCCCACGTGGCAGAGGTGCCTGGGCATGGAATCCCATCATCCACGCCCCTCCAGGTGACCTCGGCTGCCCCTTTGTTGTCCTGGAGAGGAAGCTTGAAGTCTTGGTGCCTGGCTCCCCCAAGCCCACTAGGCTCTACCACCACTCACCTGGGCTTACTGGTCAGCTTCCTTTGGTGGCGGAAGTGGGCCATCTCTGGCTCTCTTGAAGTCTACGGGCCGCATCTTCTGGTCATCCCCAACTGGCAGAGGTCCACCCTGAAGCAGTGGGAGGGTTGTGGATCGACAGCTGGCAGTCCACAAGGTAGCTGTCCCACGGGGGAAGAGACCACTGCCCGTGGCTGATCCATGGCCTGGCATGCAGAAGATCCCAAGTGCACCTGATTCCCCGCGCCTCCCTTTAAAAGAGAAGGCCTGCTGTCCTTCGACCCTGGATTTCCCATATAAGCAGAACCCCCCAGGTACCAGAGACCACTCTTTGGATCTAAGAGACATCAGCGGTCTTCTCTTTTTCTCTTCCCTCTGCAGGGTTTATGCCTCTTTACAGCGGCCTGATGCCCACGGTGATCCGGGCCCTCCCCTCCAATGGCGCCCTCTTCCTTGCTTATGAACTGAGCCAGAAAAAGCTGACCGGCCTGGCCAAGAAGGCGACCTGAGGCCAGGAGCCAGGCTCAAGGAAAGAGGGACTCCAGAGTGGGACACAACGACCCTGGGGTGCTCCTTCAGGCTGGCCGGACGGGCACCCTCAGGCCCTTGCCAAGGGAAGCAGGAGGACCCTTGCGGCCTGAGAGGAAGCAAGGCTTCCTGGGTTCCTGGGGAGGGATGTTGGTGGGGTGGGCAGCACGGTGGGTGAGAAGCAAGGCCGGCTGAGTGTTGCTCAGGAGGAGCCCTCTGGACGTGGCCGCACAGCCTGGGGATCCCCATGCGCTGGACACACGTGGGGCGTTACCGGGAGGGAGGGAGGCAAGTCAAGAGAAAACTGTCCTTTGGCCTGCTTGAGGAGAGACGCAGTGCAGCGGCAATGTCAAAGGGACCGCCACGCTTCTCCTAACCGCCACGCTTCTCCTAGCTTCTCCTCTTGCTCCCGTCTCACTGGCCAAAGGAATTTGCTCTGGGGGAGGCCTTAAAGTACGCCATCTCGTCTCTTTCAGTACACTCCAGACTTGACTTGCAGGCTGGTTTGGTCTTGGGAATGCCCCAGATTGATTACTGTGAAATAAATTACTTTGATCCTGAGGAAGGTATTGCCGCCAACTGTGGATTTGGTCTTATTTGCAAGGATGGCTTGACTGCTCAGTGGTTGAGGTTGGGATATTGAGACCCCCCCCTCCCCCGCCATGCCTCCTGGACTTCAATCATCCCTTCTCTCTCTGCAGTTCTATAAGATGAAGATGCATCCCTCCCCCCCCCCCCACAGGCCATTTCCCCTCCTGCTGACCCGAGGGGTGTGCCCAAGGGAGTCGGTGTTGGCAACACCCAGAGCACCTTCAGGCTTGCCATCTGCTGTCTGTGCAAATCTGTGCTTGATTTTCTATTTTATTTTTTGCACACCCACAATTGAGCAAAAAAGAGGTCCACGCTCCAGCCAAGACAGGTTTGCATTCCAAATTAGGTCTTATAGATAAAAACAAGATGAAATAATAATAATAACAGAACAAATACAGGTGCCACTACACATTTTATCATTTTTGTTTATTCCTGTTCATTTATATTTTTTAAAAATTGTTTTGTTGTTTTTGCCTCTAATTCTTGCACGGACTTCCACGGCTGCCAAATCCATGGCTCAGGTTTTGAGGGGTCCACTCAACAGGTCTTAAGTGTCTTTGGGCCTGTAAGTTGGGGAAAGGGGCACCCTTCTTTTTGCAAGATTAGGTTCTCAGAGCTTCAAGACCTCCCCTTTAGACATGCCCATCATCTTGCATATTTCAGAACTGCTGCCGCCACCAGATTGTTCCTCGGGGCTTAAAAATCCATCACGGAGTCTCTCCTTGGTCCACCTGTTGCCCATGTTGCAGGCGTGGCGAGGGTCTTTCTCCTGCGGGTGGGGTGGGGGCTCCAAGGGTTCTGAGGATCTGGTCGGTCTGAGTATGGAAGCCGCTAGGAACGAAGGCAAAGTCCACGTGTCGGGTGCCGTGGGCAGGGAGGGACTGATCCTGCAACTCTTGCTGTGCCTGCCTTGCCCTGGTGCCCCGCACGTGGTGCTATGTGGTCCCTTCCTCCCCTTGGGGCACCCCACTCCAGCCTGCTCGAGATGCCTCTGGAAGGCCAGGAGGCGACCTGCCCATCTTTGGGGTGGGCTCAGGTTGCAGGCCCTCCCCTCGCTGCCGGCTACTAAAGATAGCTCCTTTTGCAGCTGCCCGCCAGAGGGGAGAGGCAGCCTCCTTGGCTACCACCAGAGACAGGACCTGGAGCTGGGGTGGCCGTGCTGGCGGTGGAGAGATGGCTTTGTTGTGCTACAACAAAGGCTGTGGACAGAAGTTTGACCCGGAGAAGAATGCCCCAGGTGAGCCAGCAGGACCTGGAGGGGTGCCCCCCCCGCCCACCATGTCCATAGCTCTCCCCCCACGGGAATTCACACCAGTGCCAGCTTGGGTTTGCGGTGGGGAATTATAGCTTGTTCCAGCCAGCAACACGTCTGGAATGTCTGTGAGTCTGTCGGTGATGTTGCCTGGTACCTAAGATTCCTGTGCCTCTACCCACAGCAGAGGGGGTGGCTTGTCATTGAGGTGCCGCTTAGAATCACAGGGGGTGCATCCAGTCCACCTCCCTGCCAAAGCAGGCCACCCACAGCTCAAGGGGACCCTGACAGACCGCCTTCCGGTCCTTTGTGGCATCCCCTTCCCCGTGGGAAGAAGGGCCCACAGACTTCCAAAGCCTCCCATCCTACTTTTGTCAGCACGGAAGTGCAAGGAACAGACCCCTTAGACCAGGGATGGGGTTTACAGGCGACAGCTGTCAAGATGGGCTGTTTTCTCCCATTTCTCTCTCTCTCTCTCTTTGTGTGTGTGTGTTGGTTGGGGGGCTGCCCTGCTCTGTGCCATTCCTGACCCCTGGGGCTTCTGAAGGGAAAGGGAGGCTGCCAGGAAGGTGCTGCTTGGGGGGGGTGTCACGGGGTGATGGAGAGAGCTTTGTAGGAAGCTTGCTCCTTGTACTGGGTCTCCCAGAATCCCCTCCCTTAGCACTGCCTGCAGGACACAGTCTCAGGAAGTCTGGGGAAATTTTTGGTCATCCTGATGAGGTTCTCCGCAGGTCGAGTCATGGTGACTGCGCTTCTTTTCCTTTGGGATCGAAATGTTTTGCGACTCATGTCTCCCGAAGCCACTCCCTCCCCTGGCCCCTCAGGCAGGCTGGGCTGCTCAGGGGAAACGCTTCAGCTCCTCCAGAGAGCCCGGGGGGAGTTCCTCTCTGCAGCTCATGGGGTCCTCCAGGCAGCATCCTGGCCGGGCAATTCTGGGTAGTCCAAAACAACTCCCAAGCCTGAAGTGGGAAGCAGACAACATAGCACTCCCTTGCTAGGCTCTGAGACCCCACCACCACCACCACCACTCCACCCCCAGGGAGAGCTCTGCCTCCAGTTCCTTGCCAGAGAGGAGGGGTTTCAGCCAGGAAGAAATGCCCCAGTCCTCGAGACAGATTTGGGAACACAACCCCCCCCCAGGCATTCTAGAGGAGAGAAGAAGGGGAATCCCACAAGACTGACCCAAATGACCATGGACGACACAGTTGTCCCAGTAAAAGCCACTGGGGACACGGCATCTTTTGGAAGGACCGGCCATGTCAATGCCTGTCTTGGACCCCTAAAATATCCTAACAAGGCGGATGGGAGCTGTGGTGACAAAGCAGCACCTTGAGAAGGAGCACTGAGGGCTGTGATGGAGCGAGGCTTCCTTCAGTGTTTCTGTTTGTCTTCTCCAGGTGCCTGCCTCCATCACCCGGGCTTCCCCATCTTCCACGATGCCTTGAAGGTGAGCGGACCTGGCAGTGAGAGGAGGGAAGGATGGCTGTGTGTGTGTGTCCATGTCCCCTTCAGCTGCTTTGGCCTCGTGGTGCTGAGCCAGGGCATTCACGTGGACACATCACTCCACACCCGCGGCCCGGATCCAGCAGGGAGAGTGTTCCTTGGGTGGCTTCACGATCATCATTTTTATTTGCAGGACCTGTTAGAGCACAGGTCCATCAGTTATCACATGCCTATCCCAGTTATCCACATTCCGGGTGATGTCAAGGGCCATGGGTGGTCTGAGAGCCACGTGTGTGGGCTCCTGGGTTTGCAGAATGGGGTCCTAACCCACATTGCTCTCCCACTGCACAGGGCTGGTCTTGCTGTAAGAAACGGACTACAGACTTCTCAGAGTTCCTCTCCATCAAGGTACTTGATGCACTCCTTCTTTCTTCCCTGGTCTCCACTCAGGGCTTCGGAACATGGCAGATTGGAACCCTCTGTAGCAACAAAAGATGGAAGCCAAAAGAAACATTTTGACTTCTCTGCCCTTTCATCCAAAGCATGCTTTTGATTCTATGTATCGACAGCCCCCAGTCTGTGTACCTTAAAACGTTGCCCTCAGGAAGCTGTCGGATATTTTGTAACAAGCTCCTGCATAAATCCTGAAATAACAGATGTTATACTGTACAGCTCTTGGGGGGGGTCTCTGGGGCTGCAAACCACTTTGCCAAAGGACTGGCCCTGCCCGGGACAACTTTTAAAGGCATCAAAAGGGAAGCGCCCTGGGTTGCACATTCAAAGGTCTCTGTGCAAAGCAAAGGTTGAGGACTCCCCTCCCCTTCTTATGACCCCCCCCACACACACACATACATGTATGGGTAAGATGTTGGTATGTGAAACAGGGAAAGGGGCTGATTTCCCACCCACCCCCAAACAAACGCATACACTGCTAACCACCGCTAAGGCATGCAGACGAATGCACTGACAGAACAGGATGGACACTACCTGGACCTTCCATGGTGGGTGGGGGGTGGGGGTCATTTTGGGGGCAGGCCCAGTTGGCCACAGGCTCTTGCAGTTTTCCTACTGCTTCCCCAAGGCTGAACATCCTTGCTCTTTTGGGGAGGCAGTGGGGGGGGGGACGAGGGCGCACGTTGATCTGGTGTGCAAACATCAGGGTATGCAGAAGTTCCCAATTGGACCCCAACCCACAGATGAACTTGGCAAAGCTCTGCTTTATGGGACCACCGGCTGTGGGGGTGCAGGTGTGTGTGGATGTGGTCCGATCACGAAGAAGAGGAAGGAAGTGTTTTGCTCCCCAGGTGTATTAGCTGTTGTGGTTTTGTTGGTTTAAGTCGCTTCCCTGTTAAGCAACCCAAGTAGGATTCTTGTGAACCGGTGTCCCAGGAGGTGTTTCCCAGGGCCGCCACCCTCCCTGCCCCCAGTGAGTTTCCATGGCTGGGGGGGGGGGACCTGAAACCATGTCTCCAAGCCCTCATCGGGCACTCTGCCCACGGCACCAAGCTGGGCCCTCATGGGCAGGGAGGGCGCTTGGTGCCCCAGAAGAGAAGAGCAATTCTGTATGTTGGGACCGCCGTGATGCAGGGCCGGGCACGAGGCCAGGGCTGACTCTCTTTCATCTTCCAAGGGCTGCACAAAAGGCCATCACAACCCCGAGAAGCCCCCAGAAGCCGAGGAAATCACACGAGAGGCCAAGGGGGCCACGGAGGTCATCGTCCAGGGGCCAAAGCCAGCCGAGATGCTGGAGCGAGAGAGGCCCAGGTGAGTGTCTGAAGTGGGAGAGCCCTCCCATTCCGTGGCTCAAACGCTGCCTCCCTCCGTGAAGCAGGCAGAGCATCTCTCCCGGCCAGTGGCTTGATCCCATCAGACAGCCCCTGCCTGGGGGGAGGGGAGGGTCTGCGTTTGAGGAGCGCCCAGCCAGAGAGCGAAGGCATCAGCCCTCCCTCCTCACAGCTGCTCTTCAGAGCATCACTGCCCTCCCTCTCCCGCCGCCGCCTGGAGGCTCCTCTGAGCCAACGTGGTTGGTGCATCTTATAGACACCCTCTCCGCTCTCCTGTCGCCATCCACTCTGTCTGCTGTGGGTGGGAGTTCCACCCCTGAAAGACTGACCGGCTTGACTTGGCAAATTCCGATGGGTTGCCAGCTGTGTCTTCAAATGCACCCACCAAAGGCTGGAGGTTCATCCTCCAGAGGGCACAAAGGGTTTTGGTGGCAACAGCCTAGCCAGGCTCGAGGTTTCCGGGAAGAGGGGAAGGGGTCTTGCGTGGAGGAGGTGATCCAGGGCAGTGGGAGGGGAGGGTCACAACCACTTGGGATGCCATCTCCTGGAACCCTCCAGTCATGATGGCCAAAAGGTTCCAGGAAGTGTCATCCCCAAAGGCCATACGTGGTGGCTGCCTGGTTCTGGGAGCCCCTTGCCTGTAGCCGTGAGCCTCCAGGACTGGGCTGGGTCTCCTGCTTCTTCCAGCCCTGAGGAGCCCAAGCAGCTCCTGCCCGTGAAGGTCTCCAGGTCTTTGGAGGAAGCTCTGGCCAAGCTGGACCTCATCCGCAAGGAGCCGCTCCCGGAGAAGGCATCTGCTGGCACCGGTGAGCAGCTTGCCTCCAAAGGTCTCCGTGGGTGTACGTGCGTGGCAGGCGCTAGTGGTCATGCAAAGGGCTTCTCTGGGTTTGTGAGCATGGCGGTTGGAGTCCTTGGGCCCCTGAGGGAAGTCCCCTGGGTGCTACCCACATCCCCTGGGGAGGAAACACGGGGGACTGAGTGGCCATCACTAGCAGGTCAGAAGGAGAGATGCAGGCCCCCTCTCGCTATGATGGGTCTTCAGGAGGGGAGAGGACTTGTGGGGAGCATGGGTTGAGGTGTAGAACTGAGGGAACATGACTTCCTTCCGATTACGGTTCCCAGCATCCCTTGGCCAGCATATGCACCAGCTATGTTTGGGTGGGGATTCTGAGTGCTGTAGTCCACAGAGTTAGGGAGCCCCTGTGCCCCTGCCCCTATGGGCGGATTAACCAGCCCCGCTGTATACAACATGCAGCACGGAATCTCTTCTTGTGACACCCCCCCCCGCTGTGCTGCCGAGAAGGGTGGAAGGGGACCTCCTCTGAGCAAGTGCAGAGTGCCTCTCACACCCTCAGTCATGGCTGCTGGTTTCCCACTATGCCTGAAATCCTGTTCCTTAAGGTAGACTAGAGAAGGTCCGTTTGAATCAATAGAAATCAGAGAGGCACTGAAGCACCAACCCCCCACTGATTCAATGGACCTCCTCTGGTGGTAACAAAAAGATTTCACCCGTAAGGTCCAGATCCAAAGGAGCAAATTTGTAAGCTGCTTCAAGTGCCCATCTCCTTCAATTCGACTAACGGAATTCCAGGGCCCCTTTCCCTGTCGGACAGGGAGCCTCATGTCGTGACTGTTTGCCTCGGGGTTGTGTGTGTTAAAACTCCAACCCTTGGCCTCCTGTCCAGCCTTCAGGGTAGAAGATGAACAGTTTGTAGAAAGGGCAGGAGTGGAGGGTGGATGCCCAACTGCCCAACTACCACTCGGTCTTCTTATGGGATGCCTAACAAGGGGGTGGGGGGGGAGAGAGACAACGGGGCTCCTAATAATATAGTGCCCTGGAGGGTGAGGCTTCAAATATAGGGTCTGATCTCTGAGTCCCTCAGTCCAGTAGCAGCAGCAGGTCCAGATTTGGGGAAGGGGTGCCTGCGTGGATCCCTCATCTTGCTCTTTGTGCCTCTTGGGACCTCTTGCAGGGGCCGAGCCAGCAGTGAGCGTCGGCACCACCTGCAAGAACTCAGGATGCAAAGCGGTGAGCAAATGCTGTCCCCAACCCAACCCTGTCCCTCTGCGGGTGAATCCTGGGCGCTGGGACTCTGAGGGACCACCGCTGCCGGGAGGAAAGGGAGGGGGGGCTCTGGGAGTTGTAGTCCATAGAAGCCATCTTTCTGGACAGCTGCCTGGACCTTTCAGGTCTCTGTCCCTGCTGGTGGAGGAAACCGCCAGAACCTCCTTTCTGCCTCCCCGAACCCCAACATGTCCCATTGTTTCAGGTCTACCAGGGTGACGAGAGCAACCTGGAGGCCTGTACCTTCCACCCGGGAGTGCCAGTTTTCCATGAGGGGTAAGAGTAGCCTCCAAAGCAGGCACCCATCCTTCCTCTAGAGAGCCTGTGCCCCCCCCCCCGCCAAGAGCTCCTCCCCCCTGTCAGGGTTTGCAAAAGGTACTCCCACTGTCCCTCAGCTGCCAGGGCCACAGACTGGCAGGGGGAGATGGGGAGCTGTGGCTTAAAAAGTAACTTTTCCAGGCTCCGTTACCCATCCTGGCCCTCAGTACAAGATCAATGGTGATATCTGCTCAAATTGCATTCCCTCAGGCATGTCTGCCTTGAGAGCTGACCCCCAGACCGTTTGCTGCCTGAGGCAAAGCACCCAATGCACCCCCCCTCCCTGTAATGTACACATTGGCTACTATAGGATATAATAATATCATTACCACCACCGGGGCCAGGGCCAGTCGGCTCAGTGGGCAATGCCAGCCTTCCTCCTTTCTTTTTTCCTCCTCTTCCTCCTCCTCCTCCTCCTCCTCCTCTCCAGCATGAAATACTGGAGCTGCTGCAGCATCAAAACCACCGACTTCACAGCATTCCTGGAGCAGAAGGGCTGCAGCCGCGGGAAGCACCTCTGGCTGAAGAAGCAGGTCAGCCTGGGCCCCTCCCCCACTGCCCCAGCCTCCTCCCCCACCACGAGGCTCAACCAGACCTCGTGTGTGTGTGTGTGTGTGTGTGTGTGTGTGTGTGTGTGTGTTGTTTTTCATACTACAAACACCAGAATCCCCCTCAATCTGGCCTGGCTGACCATGGGATCCTGGAAGGTGTTGTACAGAATGCAAAAACAAGCAAGCTGGAATCCCTTTGCTGAACGGGCCAGCCCACGGAGCCCATGGCTGGGATGGGTGTGTGTGTGTGTGTGTGCGCGTGCGTGCAGGCGCACTTGAGCCTGGGCCTTGGATCTCCTTGCCCACATCACCCCCCCTTTACCACAATAGCTCTCGATTAGCATCACTTTGGCTTCCCAAGGTTAATGCTCTCTCTCTCTCTCTCTCTCTCTCTCTCTTTTCGCCGAGGGGAGCAGGACAAGAAGCTGGTCTCCTGTCGGCAGGACTGGCATCAAACCAGCAGCCTGGTGGTGGTGACCGTCTATGCCAAAAGCCCCCTGCCAGACTCCAGCTTTGTGAAGGCCAACCGCACGGTGGTAAGGGGCAGGGAACGGGGGGGGGGGGGGAGAGAGGGGATGCCGTGGGGCCAGCTCTCCCTGGGAGCAGCCTCCTTGCTGCTGCGGCGGCGGCTGCTGGCCGGCCCATGGAGGGGTCGGTCACCATGGTGGGCACAGGGTTTTCTCCAGGGGGGGAGCTCTTGGTGCTGACTGGGGGGGCTCTTTCTCTCCACACGTTTCTCTCTCTTGCAGCTTGACATCCATGTTGTCTTTGAGGGGGACAAAGTCTTCCATGCCGAGCTGGATCTCTGGGGAGTAAGTTTGGGTTTTCTCTTCTATGTGATTGGGTATCCACGGTTTCTCTTATGTGTGGTCTGAAAATGTTAAAAATATTAAAAGAGAAATCCCAGAAATATGTATTACCACATTACCAGCTGGCCAGTAGAAAGAGGTAGAGACCATGTTATGTCTAGCTTTGGCTCTTTTGGGGGATTTGGGCCTTTGTGGGTGGTGGGCTTTGACCCCCCCCCCCGGTGGATATGGGGTCCTATTGTGCAGCCCTGTGTTTGATTAACAGAGTTTAGCAAATCATCCCACATCTTTAATATTTTTTTAAAATAATTATTTTATTCTCTGATACCAAAAAGAAAGATTCATAAAAGAGGGGCCTACAGCTTGGAAGATTCCTGTCAAGACGCCACTGTAAATACCCTTTAAAAGAACTTGACAAATTATGGGAATGCGGTTCATGTCCACCCAGCAAAGCACCTTTGATCCCAATGGCTCCGTTGCTTTTGAATGCAGCCGTGGGGCCCAAACCAAGCCCTCAAACGGGGCTCTTGCTAGTTGTAACTCACCGCTCACAATCTGTGATGTGGACCACATGGTTCACCCCTGAGTTGGTACAGCCTCACCTGTTAGGTGGCCGTTCACTGTACCCACCGTGTGTGCGTGCGTGCGTGTATGTGTGTGTGTTGCGTCGTGACCCCAAGTCCATGGAGTTTCACAGACCATGGAGTTTCACAGACCAGCTAAATGTACAGAACGTGCGTGCGAGATGGGAGAGTGAATGGCCGGCAGGTGGCATTGTGGCAGCGCAAGAGAGCGTCTGGTGCCAGCAGGAATGGTCTCTCGCCCTTCTTTCTCAGTTGCACATTTGTGGCTGCCAAGTGCTGCCATCTCTTTGCTGCGCTGGGGGGTCCTGAGCTGCTCCATCCTCCCCTTGCAGACCATCAGCGTGGAGAACAGCTTTGTCAACATGGTTCCGTCCAAGGTGGAAATCACCCTGAAGAAGAGCAGCCCCATCACCTGGGCCCGCCTGGAGCACCCGCAGAGCCGAGGAGAAGCCCTGCGCCGGCAGCAGCAGCAGCAGCAGGAGAGGGAGGCCGCAGAGGCCCAGGGGGTGGCAGGGGGAGACCTACAGGAGGACTCGGATGACAGCTTGAGCTGGTCAGAGGAGGAGGAGGAGGAGGAAGGCTGGGAGGAAGATGGAGGAGGAGGAGGGGCCGGGCAGGACCAGGCAAGCTCTAGCCACATCCTGGCTGGGAACTGAGGCATGCTTAGGTGGGCCACCTCGGGAGGAGGAAGGCCACAGGGGTTCCTGGCTCTCCTTCTCAGCCTCCCAGAGGGCCAGCCATCTGGGGCCAGTTGCATCGATCGGAGTTCTGTGACATCCTAAAGACTGGCAAGTGCGCGTCAGGGATCAGCGTTCTACGACCCCAGTTTCACATCATGGGCTGCCACCCACAGATGCTTATGCGATATGAAAGATGTCTGTCTTCACGATGCATCTGGCATGTTCCCATTTCTGCTTTCGGAATCAGTCCTTCTGACCGTCGACTGTGGCAGAAAAGAGGAGTGCTGGGCAGGGGTGGCACCGCCTGGACACCACCCTTGGCCGAAAGGAGTCCAGGGCCTCTGGGCTGTCTTGGTTTGAAAGCAGATGGTTAAATGGGTGGGTGGGCTGGGGTGGGAGGTGAGGGTGGGGGGCTCCCTGGAATCCACCTTCCTCTTTGGCTGTTGGGGGCACACATGTCATGGTTTCTCATCCGTGAAATAAACTACCATTTCCAAGGAACGTCGTCAACGAAACTCCATTCGGCAAGAGAAATGCCATCACTCCACGGGAAAAGGCCACTGGCTTGGTTGCCATCTTGGTGGTGGTGGTGGTGGTGGGTTAGGGTCCTCCCTCGGAGAGAGGGGCGCTCTTTTCAGTCCAGGGAGGATTTGAGAGCTTGGGGGGTTGGAGAACTGGGGCGGGGGGCGGGGGGAGCTGCCTGCGGTGGAATCTTCCGGGGGGTCTGGGTAAAAGGCGGAACTTGACGGAACTCCCTGATTTCATATGATTTTTACATGGGATCCTTCCCAAATCACCATCAAATCACACATCCCATTCATGGTCAACTATTACACAAGAATAATCACGTTTCCTCCAACGCATGGCTCGGCAGTGGCGCAAAAACATGGTTCCATTGCACGGAACCATCTGATTTCATATGATTTTTACACTGGATCATGATAAATCCACTATCATATATAGAGCCCATTTCAATCCACAGATTGCACAACAAAAATCACGGGTCCATCAGCGCATGGCTCCAGAGTGGCGCAAAAACATGGTTCCAAGGCATGGAACCACACGGAACTCCCTGATTTTTACCCAGGATCAACTCCAAAACACTATCACAACCTAGGCCCCATCCATACACACAGACTGCACATCCGAAATCAGGCGTCCGTTGGCGCATGGCTCTGCAGTGGCGCAAAAACATGGTTCCAAGGCACGGAACCACACAGAACTACCTGATTTTTACCCAGGATCAACTCCAAAACACTATCACGTCCAAGGCCCCATCCATACACAAAGACTGCGCACCCGAAAGCAGGGATCCGTCAGTGCATGGTCCTGCAGTGGCGCAAAAACATGGTTCCAAGGCACGGAACCACACAGAACTACATGATTTTTACCCGGGATCAGCTCCAAAACACTATCACATCCTAGGCCCCATCCATACACACAGACTGCACACCCGAAATCAGGCATCCATCGGCGCATGGCTCCGCAGTGGCGCAAAAATATGGTTCCAAGGCACGGAACCACACGGAACTCCCTGATTTTTACCCAGGATCAACCCCAAAACACTATCACAACCTAGGCCCCATCCATACACACAGACTGCACACCCGAAATCAGGGGTCCGTCGGCGCATGGCTCCACAGCGGCGCAAAAACGGGTCTGGGTAAAAGGCGGAACTTGATGGAACTCCCTGATTTTTACCCAGGACCAACTCCAAAACACTATCACATCCTAGGCCCCATCGATACACACAGACTGCACACCCGAAATCAGGGATCCGTCAGCGCATGGCCCTGCAGTGGCGCAAAAACATGGTTCCAAGGCACGGAACCACACGGAACTCCCTGATTTTTACCCAGGATCAACTCCAAAACACTATCACATCCTAGGCCCCATCCATACACACAGACTGCACACCCGAAATCAGACGTCCATCAGCGCATGGCTCCGCAGTGGCGCAAAAATATGGTTCCAAGGCACGGAACCACATGGAACTCCCTGATTTTTACCCAGGATCAACTCCAAAACACTATCACATCCTAGGCCCCATCCATACACAAAGACTGCACACCCGAAAGCAGGGATCCGTCAGTGCATTGTCCTGCAGTGGCGCAAAAACATGGTTACAAGGAACGGAACCACACGGAACTCCCTGATTTTTACCCAGGATCAACCCCAAAACACTATCACATCCTAGGCCCCATCCATACACACAGACTGCACATCCGAAATCAGGCGTTCGTCAGCGCATGGCTCTGCAGTCGCACAAAAATATGGTTCCAAGGCACGGAACCACACGGAACAACCTGATTTTTACCCAGGATCAACTCCAAAACACTATCACATCCTAGGCCCCATCCATACACACAGACTGCACACCCAAAATCAGGCGTACGTCAGTGCAGGGCTCTGCAGTCGCACAAAAATATGGTTCCAAGGCACGGAACCACACGGAACAACCTGATTTTTACCCAGGATCAACTCCAAAACACTATCAAAACCTAGGCCCCATCCATACACACAGACTGCACACCCGAAATCAGGCGTCTGTCAGCGCATGGCCCTGCAGTGGCGCAAAAATATGGTTCCAAGGCACGGAACCACACGAAACTACATGATTTTTACCCGGGATCAACTCCAAACCACTATCACATCCTAGGCCCCATCCATACACACAGAATGCACACCCGAAATCAGGCGTCCGTCAGCGCATGGCCCTGCAGTGGTGCAAAAACATGGCTCCAAGGCACGGAACCACACGGAACTCCCTGATTTTTACCCAGGATCAACTCCAAAACACTATCACATCCTTGGCCCCATCCATACACACAGACTGCACACCCGAAATCAGGGGTCCGTCAGCGCATGGCTCCACAGCGGCGCAAAAACGGGTCTGGGTAAAAGGTGGAACTTGACGGAACTCCCTGATTTTTACCCAGGATCAACTCCAAAACACTATCACATCCTAGGCCCATCCATACACACATACTGCACATCTGAAATCAGGCGTCCGTTGGTGCATGGCTCTGCAGTGGTGCGAAAACATGGTTCCAAGGCACGGAACCACACGGAACTCCCTGATTTTTACCCAGGATCAACTCCAAAACACTATCACATCCTAGGCCCCATCCATACACAAAGACTGCACATCCGAAATCAGGCGTCCGTCAGCGCATGGCCCTGCAGTGGCGCAAAAACATGGTTCCAAGGAACGGAACCACACGGAACTACCTGATTTTTACCCAGGATCAACTCCAAAACACTATCACATCCTAGGCCCCATCCATACACACAGACTGCACATCTGAAATCAGGCGTCCGTCGGCGCATGGCTCTGCAGTGGCGCAAAAACATGCTTCCAAGGCACAGAACCACATGGAACTCCCTGATTTTTACCCAGGAGCAGCTCCAAACCAGGATCACATCCTAGGCCCCTTTCTGGACTCCACAAAGGTATCTGCACATCAGGCCCAACGCTTATTAGGCCTGATGGCCTCAACTACAGCTATCATCCCACACGCCAGACTCCGCACGAGACCTCATGGCTTCTAGCCCAGTTTTGACCTCACCGCGACAACCCCCTCCAAACGGCTCAGAGTTACCTCCGCCCTCCTCACCAGCCTAAGGTGGTGGAAGTCCTCCCGCGATCTAAGAACGGGAAGGCCCTTCAAACAGCGTTACCCGTCCATCTTGGTAACCACAGATGCCAGTACGACGGGATGGGGTGCCACCTGCAACCACCTCTCGATCCATCACAGGTGGACACTCAAGGAGCAAGCCCATCATATCAACTACCTAGAACTCCTTGCCATTTTCAAAGCCCTCAAGGCATTCGAACTCCTCCTTGCACACAAGACGGTCCAAGTAATAACAGACAATACTACAGCACTTTATTACTTGAACAAGCAAGGAGGAACTCACTCGAAATCTCTACTGCACCTCACCCTCAAACTTTGGAGATGGTGCATAGCCAAGGGCATTCACCCAACAGCCATACATATTGCGTCATAGAACAATGTGGCGGCAGATGAACTGAGCCGCCTCACCCACGACAACCACGAGTGGAGCCTCTCAGAGACAGCGTTTCAGATCCTCTGCACCAGGTGGGCCACCCCAACCATGGATCTATTTGCATCTCAAGCCAACACCAAATGCAGCTTGTACTGCTCCAGAGCAGGAATAGGCAAACACTCACAGGGAGATGCCTTTGCCACCAGCTGGCCCCCGGGTCTTCTCTACGTGTTCCCACCAATACCACTCATCCAGAGAATGCTGATGAAGATCAGGCACCACGGAGCCCATGTCATACTGCTGGCCCCGTGGTGGCCAAGACAGCCATGGTTTCAAGTCTTACAAACAATGGCGATCGACTCTATCAGGCTGACATCAACGCCTGATCTCCTGACACAACACCAGGGCCAAGTCAGACACCCAGACGTCCTGACTCTCCACCTGACGGCATGGTACATCTGCTAACAATTACAGATGCACACACAAGCTCCAGGAAGAAGTCTACAAATACACTATATGCACATAAGTGCTGCATCCTTCCTACATTTCACTCGAGCCAACTCTCAACCCTCGAGTCCAACTAACATTCAGGTCCTCCTAGAATTCCTCCTCTTGCTCTTCAACAGAAGACTATCCTTATCTACCTTAAGAGTCTACACTGCAGCCGTAGTAGCACATCAACCACCTGATTCGGAGGCGGCAGCCTTGTTTATTCATCCTAAACTTAAGAGGTTCCTACGAGGCATCGCTAACCTAAGTCCACAACATAGAGCCCTGACACCACAATGGTCTCTCTTCCTGGTACTGAACTGTCTAACTACCTGAACCTATGGCGACCACGTCTCTGTACTTACTTACCTTAAAAACAGCTTTTCTAGTGGCAATCACATCAGCCAGATGAGCTTCAGAACTCGCTGCGCTCAGAGCGGACCCACAGTTCCTCAAATTCCATCATGACAGAGTGGAACTTCGGCCGGACATCTCTTTCTTACCGAAGATAGTGTCATCCTTCCACGTGTCTCAGCCACTTATTCTACCGACCTTCTTCCCAAACCCAAGAGCTTCACTCCCTCGACGTCAAAAGAGCTCTCCTCTTTTATACTTCCAGAACAGCTTCTGTTAGAAAGACACACAAGCTCTTTATCAGGACCTCGGCACCATCTCGAGGTCATCAGGTATCCCCTCAATCCATCTCCAGATGGATTGTTACAACTATCAAAATGGCTTACACCACTGTGCATGTCTCCCTACCTGTCATGCCTCAGGCACGCTCTACAAGAGTAGTAGTGTCCTCCACGGCTTTCCTAAAAGGAGTGCCCCTGGAAGACATATGCAAAGCGGCTACCTGGTCTCGACCATCTATGTTCCTGAGGCACTACAAGCTAGATGTCAGAACGCAGAGATCAGCCGCATTTGGCAAAGCAGTTTTGAAAACTGTGCTACCATGACTACCCTCCACCGGTAAGTCAGCTTGCCAGTCACGCTATGTGTGGATTCACAGAATCCACGAAGAAGAAATGCAGGTTACTTACCTGTAAGTTAAGTTCTTCGAGTGGACCTCTGTGAATACACACCACCTACCCGCTTCACTTCTCTCCGTCATGGCTCGTTGTACTCTCAAAGGGTCAGCAACGGACCAGTGGGGAACTGAGTCAGCAAGGCGGGAGATCGGTGAGCATGCGCATGGAGGGGAGGGGCTTGTAAGCCTTAAGCTTGGAACGAATGGGAACTCAAGCGCGCAGGCGCGAAGACCCATTGTGTGTATTCACAGAGGTCCACTCGAAGAACTTAACTTACAGGTAAGTAATCTGCATTTCCGTGTGGTTCCGTGCCTTGGAACGATGTTTATGCGCCACTGCGGAGCCATGCGCTGACAGACCCCTGATTTTGGGTGTGCAGTCTGTGTTTAAGTGTGGCTCCTAGGATGTGATAGTGGTTTGGAGTTGATCCTGCATAAAAATCAGGTAGTTCCGTGTGGTTCCGTGTCTTGGAACCATATTTTTGCGCCACTGCAGAGCCATGCGCTGATGGACGCCTGATTTCGGATGTGCAGTCTGTGTGTATGGATGGGGCCTAGGATGTGATAGTGTTTTGGAGTTGGTCCTGGGTAAAAATCAGGGAGTTCCGTCAAGTTCCGCCTTTTACCCAGACCCGTTTTTGCGCCGCTGTGGAGCCATGCGCCGACGGACCCCTGATTTCGGGTGTGCAGTCTGTGTGTATGGATGGGGCCTAGGATGTGATAGTGTTTTGGAGTTGATCCTGGGTAAAAATCAGGGAGTTCCATGTGGTTCCGTGCCTTGGAACCATGTTTTTGCGCCACTGTGGAGGCATGCGCTGACGGACGCCAGATTTTGGATGTGCAGTCTATGTGTATGGATGGGGCCTAGGACGTGATAGTGTTTTGTAGTTGATCCTGGGTAAAAATCAGGGAGTTCCGTGTGGTTCCGTGCCTTGGAACCATGTTTTTTTGCGCCACTGCAGAGCCATGCGCTGACGGACGCCTGATTTCGGATGTGCTGTCTGTGTGTATGGATGGGGCCTAGGATGTGATAGTGGTTTGGAGTTGATCCTGGGTAAAAATCAGGACGTTCCGTGTGGTTCCGTGTCTTGGAACCATATTTTTGCGCCACTGCAGAGCCATGCGCTGACGGACCCCTGATTTCGGGTGTGCAGTCTGTGTGTATGGATGGGGCCTAGGATGTGATAGTGTTTTGGAGTTGATCCTGGGTAAAAATCAGGTTGTTCCGTGTGGTTCCGTGCCTTGGAACCATGTTTTTGAACCACTACAGGGCCATGCGCTGACGGATCCCTGATTTCGGGTGTGCAGTCTTTGTGTATGGATGGGGCCTAGGATGTGATAGTGGTTTGGAGTTGATCCCGGGTAAAAATCAGGTAGTTCCGTGTGGTTCCGTGCCTTGGAACCATATTTTTGCGCCACTGCAGAGCCATGCGCTGATGGACGCCTGATTTCGGATGTGCAGTCTGTGTGTATGGATGGGGCCTAGGATGTGATAGTGTTTTGGAGTTGGTCCTGGGTAAAAATCAGGGAGTTCCGTCAAGTTCCGCCTTTTACCCAGACCCGTTTTTGCGCCGCTGTGGAGCCATGCGCCGACGGACCCCTGATTTCGGGTGTGCAGTCTGTGTGTATGGATGGGGCCTAGGATGTGATAGTGTTTTGGAGTTGATCCTGGGTAAAAATCAGGGAGTTCCATGTGGTTCCGTGCCTTGGAACCATGTTTTTGCGCCACTGTGGAGGCATGCGCTGACGGACGCCTGATTTCGGGTGTGCAGTCTGTGTGTATGGATGGGGCCTAGGATGTGATAGTGTTTTGGAGTTGATCCTGGGTAAAAATCAGGGAGTTCCATGTGGTTCCGTGCCTTGGAACCATGTTTTTGCGCCACTGTGGAGGCATGCGCTGACGGACGCCAGATTTTGGATGTGCAGTCTATGTGTATGGATGGGGCCTAGGACGTGATAGTGTTTTGTAGTTGATCCTGGGTAAAAATCAGGGAGTTCTGTGTGGTTCCGTGCCTTGGAACCATGTTTTTGCGCCACTGCAGAGCCATGCGCTGACGGACGCCTGATTTCGGATGTGCAGTCTGTGTGTATGGATGGGGCCTAGGATGTGATAGTGTTTTGGAGTTGGTCCTGGGTAAAAATCAGGGAGTTCCGTCAAGTTCCGCCTTTTACCCAGACCCGTTTTTGCGCCGCTGTGGAGCCATGCGCTGACGGACGCCTGATTTCGGGTGTGCAGTCTGTGTGTATGGATGGGGCCTAGGATGTGATAGTGTTTTGGAGTTGATCCTGGGTAAAAATCAGGGAGTTCTGTGTGGTTCCGTGCCTTGGAACCATGTTTTTGCGCCACTGCAGGGCCATGCGCTGACGGACGCCTGATTTCGGGTGTGCAGTCTGTGTGTATGGATGGGGCCTAGGATGTGATAGTGTTTTGGAGTTGATCCTGGGTAAAAATCAGGTAGTTCCGTGTGGTTCCGTGCCTTGGAACCATGTTTTTGAACCACTACAGGGCCATGCGCTGACGGATCCCTGATTTCGGGTGTGCAGTCTTTGTGTATGGATGGGGCCTAGGATGTGATAGTGGTTTGGAGTTGATCCCGGGTAAAAATCAGGTAGTTCCGTGTGGTTCCGTACCTTGGGACCATATTTTTGCGCCACTGCAGAGCCATGCGCTGATGGACGCCTGATTTCGGATGTGCAGTCTGTGTGTATGGATGGGGCCTAGGATGTGATAGTGTTTTGGAGTTGGTCCTGGGTAAAAATCAGGGAGTTCCGTCAAGTTCCGCCTTTTACCCAGACCCGTTTTTGCGCCGCTGTGGAGACATGCGCTGACGGACCCCTGATTTCGGGTGTGCAGTCTGTGTGTATGGATGGGGCCTAGGATGTGATAGTGTTTTGGAGTTGATCCTGGGTAAAAATCAGGGAGTTCCACGTGGTTCCGTGCCTTGGAACCATGTTTTTGCGCCACTGTGGAGGCATGCGCTGACGGACGCCTGATTTCGGGTGTGCAGTCTGTGTGTATGGATGGGGCCTAGGATGTGATAGTGTTTTGGAGTTGATCCTGGGTAAAATTCAGGGAGTTCCATGTGGTTCCGTGCCTTGGAACCATGTTTTTGCGCCACTGTGGAGGCATGCGCTGACGGACGTCAGATTTTGGATGTGCAGTCTATGTGTATGGATGGGGCCTAGGACGTGATAGTGTTTTGTAGTTGATCCTGGGTAAGAATCAGGGAGTTCCGTGTGGTTCCGTGCCTTGGAACCATGTTTTTGCGCCACTGTGGAGCCATGCGCTGATGGACCCATGATTTTTGTTGTGCAATCTGTGGGCTGAAATGGGCTCTGTATATG
Source organism: Phrynocephalus guinanensis (assembly GCA_037367245.1). Taxonomy (NCBI): domain Eukaryota; kingdom Metazoa; phylum Chordata; class Lepidosauria; order Squamata; family Agamidae; genus Phrynocephalus; species Phrynocephalus guinanensis. The sequence continues at coordinate 23,983,048 of CM074748.1, forward strand.
ATAGTGGATTCATCATGATCCAATGTAAAAATCATATGAAATCAGATGGTTCCGTGCGATGGAACCATGTTTTTGCGCCACTGCCGAGCCATGCGCTGGAGGATACGTGATTATTCTTGTGCAATAGTTGGCCATGAATGGGATTTGTGATTTGATGGTGATTTGGGAAAGATCCCATGTAAAAATCATATGAAATCAGGGAGTTCCGTCAAGTTCCGCCTTTTACTTTCTTCCTCTTCCGGGTCTCTGCGGATTCCTCCTCTTCCTTGAGTTGGGGGTAACTCATCAGTCCTCCTGCGTTGGGTGTGGGGCCGCAGGATGTGTGTGTGTGTGTGTGTGTGTGTGTGTGTGTGTGTGTGTGTGTGTGTGTGTGTGTGTGTGTGTGTGTGTGTGTGTGTTCCCTTTCTGTCCTGGCTCTCTCCTCAGGATGTGCATGTGTGTGTGTGTGTGTGTGTGTGTGTGTGTGTGTGTGTGTGTGTGTGTGTGTGTGTGTGTGTGTGTGTGTGTGTGTGTGTGTGTGTGTGTGTGTGTGTGTGTGTGTGTGTGTGTGTGTGTGTGTGTGTGTGCGTTCCCTTTCTGTCCTGGCTCTCTCCTCCTCCGGAGCCATGAGGGCAGGTGGCTCCTTCCAGCAGGTCCTGCTCTTCCTCAGCTGCAAAAGACATATGGATTCCCCCTTGACCACCACCCCACCCCCACCCCCACCCCCACCCCCACCCCGGCGGCCACTCCCGTGGATGAGGAAGCCACCTGGGTCCTTCCACAACGGGCCCTTCTTGGCTCCGTGGAGGGAAAGACCCCCGGCGCCGCCACGAGGAGAGAGAGAGAGAGAGAGAGAGAGAGAGAGAGATGACATTTGGCCCTGGCCGGCCACCGTCCTCCTCCCTCCCTCCCTCGGCCCGGGGGTGGAGAAAGGACTGCGTTTCCCAGGAGGCTCCGCGGCAGTTTCCGAACCAAGGGCGGAAAGGGCGCATGCGCGGCGGCGTCGCCTAGGGCTGGGGAACCCGGACGGCGGCCGCGGCTTCTCCTTCCTCTTCTTCCTCCTCCTCTTCTTCCTCTTCGTGCAGCGGCGGCGGCAGCAGCAGCAGCGGAGGCCGAGAGAGGGAGCGCCCCCCCGCCCGCCCGCCCGCGGGGACCCCCCCTCCCAGGTGAGGGCCCCACACCCCCTGGGGGGAGGGTGGGGGGTTGGGGGGGGTTAGGGTTAGGGGAAAGGGGGGGAAGGAAAGGGGAGACCCGCGGCCTCCCCGCCTGGGCCCTCCGCCCGCCCGCCCGCCCGCCTGCCTCGGGAAGCGCCGGGTCGCCCTCAGGCCGCCGCGGCCGGGAAGGAGGGGCGGGGCTCGGGTGATGGTTTTTATTGTTTTTAAGGAACCAGGTCGCCCCCCCCCGCCGCCCGCCCCCCCTCCCGCGTCTCCAAAAGAAAGGAAAAAAACCAAAACCGAATGTGTGCGTGTGCGTGCGTGTGTGTGTGTGTGTGGGGGTTTAGAGAGAACCCCTCTTGAGCAGAGCAAGGAAACTACAACTCCCACCGCCCCACCCCAATAGAAAACGCCCCCACCCAAACGCCCCGCTCCCCCGCCCTCCGTGGCATGGACGGACTACAAACCCCATCATTCCCTCCCAACCGGGTCTGGCATCCCTTCCGCACACCTTCTCTCCCCCCCCCCAGACGGCGAGGAGGAGGAGGAGGAGGATGGTGGTCATGGGGAGCCGGCCTTGAGCCCTTCTTTGATGGTTGGGTGGGTGCCTGGGTGTCCCGGGCGGGTCAAGGGGAGCCCCCACGAAGGCTGTCAAGGGGGCCCAGAGGGTCCTGGCAAGGAATGGGCAAGCTTGGAGGTTCGCTGGGATGCCTTTTGTAGGCAGGCCACCTTTTCTTTCTCCCTGTTTCTAAAGAGGCAGCCGAGCCACAGCGCCCCCCCCCCCCGCCTCACACACACACACACACAGTTGGAGGGACCCTTGACAGCCTCTGCCTGTTTCTCCCTCCCTTCTCCCCTGCTTGTGGCCACTGAGTTGCAAACGGTGGGCCTCCAGCATCAGCCACTGCCGTTTCTCTTACAGTTTGCAGGGATGGACTGCACAGCCTTTCCCCCCTCCTTAAATTAGATTTCTACAATTGCTCCAAATGGAGCCACCAAGGAAGTGAAGGGTGGTTTTTTTTTAAGTGTTAACAAAAAAGGGAGAGTTTAAAAGAGAAGGAGAAGGGAAATCTTAATTTTGGTTCTCCTTATAAATTCCAGCCTGCTCCTGTACCTGACAGGGAGAATTCAGCTGGTCATGCATTCCACAAGAGAGAGCTGAATGGGACATCTTCCTCTGGGTTGCTCTTCAGTGGGGCAAGAGCAGGTTGTCAGAGACACTGGCCACCTGGACTCAATCTGGTGATGGTGGTTTGCAAAGCTCCTTTGCAAGGCACCTGGAGCAGTGGTGAGTGCAGAGGTGTCCTTCCAGCCTAGCCTAGGAACAGGACGGCAGTTCTGCAGCAGAGCCCGCCTTTCTCTGCAAGGTTTTCAAGCTCAGAATGATTCCTGACTGAACCCCTTGCAAATGTCTGTTGCTGCCAGGCTGGGCCAGCAAGTGCTGGGCCTGGAGAAGGGAGTTTCCCCTCCTCTTCTGTAATCCTTGCGTTCCTTCTTACACAGCTTTCTTATCCAGAGGCGGTTTTACCTCTTCTTTTAAATGGGAGGAGGCACTGGGCCATCTCTAATCCTTCCCAGTTTGGGTACTTCCCTGGAGGCACTAGCTTCCATTCACAATCTTGGGGCTGGTTCAGCAGGACGCAATGCTTGTATTTTTTCGGTCATGCCAGCAAAAGAGTTTTCTGAGCATCTCATTTTTTTTCTACTTGGTTGAATCTGGGGGTTTCTGACCTTGAGGCAGGCCACTCCATTGTCCACTTTCTGGCTGATAGGCCTTTGACTGTTTGCCAGCACCAAGTGATATTGCGAAACACCCCTGGGACTGATTGGAGTCACAGCCCCTGCTGAGCTCCTTATGCTCCCTGGCCTCCTGGCTGCCCACTGCTTGCCTACTTGTTTATTATGGTTTCACAAGGTTTCTCGCTTAATTCCTGCTCTTTCCATGTGTAGCCCACTTTCTTTGCAGTGATCTCAGGACGGTAGGTCGATCTGTTTTTTTTAAACTCTGTGGCACAAATCTTGAGAAGCAGATCGGACTGAGTGTGTATGTCCTAGCCCAGGCAGGTCCAAACTTCAGCCCTCCAGATGTTTTGGACCACAATTCCCACAGTCCTTCGTCATTGGCAGTCTAAGCTTAGAATCTAGGAGTTGTGGTCCAAAACATCAGGAGGGCTGAAGTTTGGATCTGCCTGTCCTAGCCCAACCACATCCAGGCCCAATACCAAGGCTCTATCTGCCACCCTAAACTGCCATGGCAGCAGGGACAGTGGAGTCCACAAGGAAGCTTGTGAGAGCTTCTCTGTGTGTGTGTGTGTGTGTGTGTGTGTGTGTGTGTGCGTGCATGTATGAGCGTGCACAGACACAAGAGCAGGTTTTGAGGCTGACGGTGCCCTGGGACTCCTCCCATCCTGCGGGCTTCGCAGGGCTGTTTGCTACCCCCACTGCTGCAGCCGCCGCTAAGTCCGTGGAGGCAAGGAAGTGGTTTTGAACCAAACCATGTGGAAGGCTGTTTACCGTTTGTCGCCTTATCTCTCCCCAGAGGTGTGGTGGCATCTGGCAGTTGTAGCCTTCGGGGAGGGTGTTTGAGTCGTTGTGTGATCTGAGCTCCAGCCCCATTGTCGTAGCGCCAGCTCTAGATTCAATGGGAATGAGAGAGCTAGAGAGACTTAGGCATGTATTCTGTCGTGAACATGGGCTTGATAGCAGGGTGTTGTTTCCATGTGGAGAGTCAGGGCACTCGCCTCTCTAGCAGGAAACAGACAAACATACTCTTTTGCTCTTTGCTTCCTTTTTTAAAGTTGTGTTTTCAGGGGTAATTTTCAAAGCTGTCAGCTGCTGAATTATTCCGCAGTGCGGCCCGTTGTGTTGCGGCGGGGAGGGGGTTGCCTTCAAAGATAGGGCCAGGGAATCCTTGGAGTGCCTCCTCAGTAGCCAAAAAGAAAAAAAGGGGAGAAAAAAACCATCTATCCAGCACGTTTTACCAAGAACAGCACTCTGTTAAAAACAAAAAGTCAGCACTTTTTATCTCTAAGGGAACATGTTCCTTCAGGACACTGGTGCATTGCAAGCCCTGAGGGTTGATAAAGCTTCTGCGCGTACAAAGGAGCTGAAAGCCAAAGGCACCTGGAAGTGGTTCTTGTTTCCTTCCCTCTACTCCCCCCACTGCCCCCTGAAGAGGAGGGGAGGTTTGGTGAGGGTCTCGGCCGATGGTTTTACAGGAAGGGACCCAAGTGGCAGAGGGTGAGCAGCCTTGGGGTGGGGTGGGGTGGCTCTTTTAGAGCCTCATCCCTCTCACACTTTCTGAGGGTAGTTTCTGGCTCAGCCTGAAACGGTTGTCTTGGGTGCTTAAGTAGCACCTTCAGAAGAAAGAGCCCGGCGAGTGGCTGCTTGTTTGAGCAGCTCCCAGTTGGGTGCGTGCAACCCTTGGGTTGGTATTCAAGAACGAGATTCTGCTCCAGCAGCAGCAGCAGCAGCCTTGTTGCTGAGTAAGGCACCACTAGCAGGGGCCCATCGAATTCACAGGACCCACGGGAGAGTCAGTTTCCTCAGTGGGGAGGGCGGAGGGAGGCTCAGAATGACCTCTCTAAAGCTCCTGATGCACAGATTCATTTTGAGAAACTTACATGCTGGTGTCCTTCACATGTCTGGCAAGAAATGTATATCAGATGGAAGGACACTGAGCTCATAAGGAGTCTGTATATCAGGAGCTTTAGAAAGGGCGTTCAGATGCCCCCTCCCACAACCCATGGGAAAATTGACAGAGTCGAACCCCCCCCCCCCGGTTTTAACAGGCCTGCTGTGGTTGCAACTTGCCCTCAGCCACTAAGTCTGTTGGATGATGCAGGTAATGGCCTTATGGGAAGCAGGCCCAAATCCCCCCTGTTCCCAAAGAGTGTTTCTGCAGCTCTTTTGGGAACCGGGTCTGCCTTCAGTTCGTTTTTCCTCTCTCTGTCACATACATGTCCTCGTGATGAATGTGAACTTGCTGCTGCTGCAGCAGCTCAAGCCCCTTAATTCCTCCTTGCCCCATCGCTACTTGGAATAATCTGTTCTTGGCCTCCTTCTAACAGTTCTTTGCGCAGCCGTCAAAGGCCCTCAATGTTTCCGGAGGAAGCTTGGAGGGGAAATGTTCTGAGCTCCTGTCCTAGGTGCCTTTGCGGCCTACGGCTCCTGCCTGGGCTAGAGGTCACGGCAGGCCAGCGGGCCGGCCCCTGGACTCTGCAGAGCAGAGGCTGCCCACCTGAAGACTCACCCCTCCTGGGCCACTTTAGCTGGACCGGTGGGGCCCCAAGGGAAGGACCTCCCGAGCAAGCTAAGCCCCCAATCCCTGGGAGCTCCATCCCTGGAGGCTGTCAGGAAGCAGCCGGCGAACTCACCTCGGCAGCATGGGGGTTTGGTTGAGAGCAAAGTTGGCTTGCTTAGGAGCAGATGGTGGTTCTCACAATTCTGGCTGTTCCAGACGGTTGTAGACGTTCTTGCTCTTGTGATGTTAGGGGACCATATTCTGGGTATGGACGTTTTTCTCAGCTGGCCCCAGGCTCCTTCTTGACTAACCTTTCTGTCCTTCCCTATATAGCTTTTGAAGGATGAGCTATTTATGGGGCTTGTGGCGGTTCTTGCATCGTGAGGCAGCCTTCATATCCTGTTTGTCTCCTCCTCAAACATTTAGGCCCCCAGCTGATGGTTTAAAATGTTTAGAAGAGACAGATGCAGAGCAGTGAAACTGCGCTCTCAGGGCAGCTGGTGGCCTTTTCAGGAACTGATGCTTTTGTCTCCCTGCCTTGGTTTTCTTCCCTGGCTTCACTTGAGGAGGCATTGTCCTCCTTCAGGAGTGTACCTCCATCACCTGCCCCCCCCCCCATGCCGACAGCAGAAAACTGTGTGGACCGACCCCCTTTGCCTCTGCAGTCCCAGGTCAGGGGGTTGTTCACTCCGGCCCACTTGTGTCGGCTCGGATGGGCCGCAGCTGCCTGAGGTTTCAGGGAGGATGCCTTCCTAGATCTCCTGGGAAAGCCCCACTGCTTCCAAGCAGGCTCCCATCCAAAGACGAACCAGGCCTAACCCTGCTGAGCTTTCCAAACCAGCCCAGCTCAGGGGTGTTAAGGGCAGGAGGGCAGTTCTGAGTGTTTGAGGGTGCTGGTCTCTGGGGAGGTGAACATGGAGAAGGGGGCATATCCTGACCACGCTTAGCTCATGGGCATCCGGGGAGCCCTGGCTGCCGCTGTGGCCGTTTGGTCACACATCTGTTCTGCCGTTCAAAATGCTGGGCCTCCTTTGACTTGCCTCTTGGTTTCTGTGCAGGAGTCTTCCCTTCTGGAGTGAAAAGATGCAGACCATCAAGTGTGTGGTGGTGGGCGATGGGGCCGTGGGGAAGACCTGCCTGCTGATCAGCTACACCACCAACGCTTTCCCGGAGGAATACATCCCCACCGTCTTTGACAACTACAGCGCCCAGATGACGGTGGACGGCCGGATGGTGAGCCTGAACCTCTGGGACACGGCGGGGCAAGAGGAGTACGACCGGCTGCGCACCCTCTCCTACCCCCAGACCAACGTCTTCGTGATCTGCTTCTCCATCGGGAGCCCCTCCTCCTATGCCAACGTCCGGCACAAGTGGCACCCCGAGGTGTCCCACCACTGCCCCAACGTGCCGATCCTGCTGGTGGGCACCAAGAGGGACTTGAGGAGCAACGCGGAAGCGGTGAAGAAGCTGAAGGAGCAAGGGCTGAGCCCCACCACCCTGCAGCAGGGGACCTCCTTGGCCAAGCAGATCGGAGCCGTCAAGTACCTGGAGTGCTCGGCCCTGAACCAGGAAGGGGTGAGGGAAGTCTTTGCCGAAGCAGTGCGCGCCGTCTTGTACCCGGTGACCAAGAAGAACTCCAAGAAGTGCCTGCTCTTGTAGTTGTCGCAGAGAGCAGAGCAGAGACTCGGGCCTTGGGATTCTTGCAGGGCCACCTCCTTCTTCTAATGGTCTCTTGCACTAATGGCTTTAAGAGAGGTTTCCTTCAGCAGGTCCTCCAGCAGTTCAGGTGCCGGTCCTGGCGGATGGAAGCGATCCTTGGGTTTTCCGATGTAAGCATGGGTCTGCTCGCCACATTCTCAGTGACTCTGCTTAGGTCCTTCTCCACCTTGTCACCCGAGGCAGGCTACGGCTTCGGGACTCCTTCAAAGCCACACTTGATCTCTGCTACACAAGCCCAAGAGGGGACCCTTCTGAAAGAGACAATGATTGGTATTTTGGTTGTTGTTTTTTTGGGCTTTACGGGTGGCCACTGCCTCTTCTAGCCATTTCCTCATAATGTTCTGTGTATTGGCTGAGCTGTGCCTTTCCAAATACTGTAAGTCGCTTTGCAATAGCCCCCACTTCTGCTGTAGCCTGCAGGGTGCATTACAGATGCCCGAGGGAATAACAGACATCAGAAACCAAGAGGGATGGGCAGCCCCTGAGAGGCCTGTAATAAAGCTAAAACCTGCCCATGCCCCTCTTGGGACCCTGTCTTATAGGCCCAGGGACTTGTGCAGAGATCGGGAGTGAGTGGCCTTTTGAAGGCCATGCGTTGGCCGTGCCTTCTCCAGGAGGTGCCCCCTGAAGCTTCCTTATCTCATGTCAGACACCCAGGATGATATGACCAGGCCTGTCCTCTTGAAGCTTTGATTGTTGAAGGGAAGTTTTGTGCAGGCTGTCAGTCCCATTAGAGGCCCTGGACTGGCTCTGCTTTGTGACATCCTTCGGGTGCCTTGGACGTTTGCCACCAAAAAGCCACGATTGTTTCTCCTTAATGTTCCAGGTATTGGCTGTAGGGCCGAGCCAAAACATGCCTGCTTGGGAGGAAAGGCTTGCTCTTCCTGCGCTCGTTAACATCCCTCCCGGTGGCCTCCAGAGCGACATTTCTGTGCCTTCTTCCTGTTCTTGCTGGTTTCCCCTCCTGCAGGCCAAGGTGAATAATTTCTTCTAAAAACCTAGCTGTGAATATTACTAAGACGCTGCACTAGTTTGAGGCTTGTTTTAAAATCTCTAGCAAACTGGCACCCAGTATAGATGCATAGAAGCAGGACCTAACTTTCATTGAAGTATTAACATCCATCCCCTTCTTGAAAAGAAATTACACAAATAAATTTTTTTTCTAAAATGCACCTCGGTTTAGCATTGCATATAGTGGTGGTAAGACAGTCTTTGACCACCTGCCATGGCTAAGGCCTTCAGCCAGGCTACGATATTAGTGAGAGCTCAGTCCCCGGGCAAGGACTGCTTATTTACTTGACTCTGTTTATGAGTGACCATTCTGAGAAAGGTCTGTGAGCAGTCTCTCCACTGCTGTGCTGTGGTGCTATTTGGAAAGCAAACAAGCCCGAGAAGCCGCTCTGTTTTCTCCCCCACTTAATGCCTTAAGCTTGGCTCCCTTCTGCAGTCAATTAGCTGCCTTTTCTGTGATGGTGATCCTGGGGGAGGCCCGGGGGGGGGGGGGAGAGAGGGCTTGGCCCCATGTGTAGACCTCTTTACCCTGAGCTGCCTTCTCCTTAGTCATGCCAGTAGTAGGGCGTGATGGAGCATTGCAGCTGGACTTGGATCAGGTGCGAGTCCAGCATCCTTCCTGTCTGCAAACAAAATCCATACCTAGAGTGCCTGAGGACTGAAGCTGACCAGAGTGGTAGACGGTTACTGTGGAAGAGTGGGAGTTCTCCCCTTTTTCTCTCCTTTCTCGCCCCCCCCCCCCCAAATACATCGTGTGCAATGTCCCTCCCTTGATTTCCTTGCCGTTCTCAGGTTATGAAGTGACAAAAGGCACTTTCTTGGGGACAGAGGATTGAAGTCAGTGATAGCTGGGTCTCACCAATGTAACCCCCCCCTTCCGTGTGGGTGTATGTGTGTTCTGAATACCAGACAGAGCATTGCAGAGTGTGTGAGAGGCTCCCTTGGCCTTCAGGCCCTTGGAAGGGTGGGCCAGATTCTGCAGGCCCAGTCATTATGCCCTTGGCTGTTAAGCCTTCTGTAGCACGCGCTAGCCTTAAAACCGTGCAAGGCCTTCCCTGTGTGCTTTTGCCGCTGCAGGGCTAACGGGAAAGGGCTTTCGGGTCTTTTGGAAGCAAGTCGAGGTTTGCTCTGTTGGGTGTGGAGCCGGGTCATGTATCTGCCTTAATATGCGAGAAGAACCTGAGACTATGTGGTACTGAAACATACACTGGTAACTGATTTTATAGATAAAAATACATTTTTATGGTGACTAACAAAAAGTTATTTTTAAATTATGCAGAATTAAATTGTAATAAAGCATTCCTTGGTTTTTTTCCTGCCTGCTTATTCTGTTTCATGGGTTTTGGGTGGTGGTGGTGGTGGAGGAGGAGGAGAGTTCTCATTTTCCCCAAGGTGTTTATTTTATTCTTAAGATTCTGAAAAATCCCCGGAAGGAAGCAGCTTGGCCTTTGAGTGTTATTCCAGTGCTGCACCCATTAGATGCTACTTAGGGAACGATGCTAGGGCAAGTTGGCAGGCAACAGGCAACGAGGAAGATGCAAAGTGAGATGCTTTGATGCAAGGCAGGAGGCCATGGCCTTGGGTTAGCAAGAACTAAACAGGGCTCTGAATGGTGGTACAGTACTGTACATTGGTTTTTTCTTTTTTTGAGGCCCCATTGCCGGTAAGAGCAACTCCCACCTGCCCCAGCCAGCGTGAGCAACGATGAAGGATCATGGGAGTTGTAGTCCAGAAACCTGGCTAAGCCGCTCTTAAGGATGTTTGACAGCCCTTGCCCCTGTATGAAATGTGCGCTTTTGCCCTCCCTCCCTCCCTCCCCACCCCACACCCCCCCAAGCCAGAGGTTGGTGTGCCTTGGTTTCTCTAGCGTCCTCTGTCTAGACCAAGAACGGCCGCCGGGCAAGTGGAGGCGGAGAAGCAGGGCTTCGCAAGGCCCCCCCCCCCGAGCAGACCCCCCCCCGGGAGGCGGAGAGGAGGCCTGGCTCCCCCCCCCACCTCCCCTCCCCTCCTCCACCCACACGGGGGCCTGGGAAGGACAGGACGGGGGGGTGCTGGCGGGGGGGGGGGAGGACCCGTCCCGGAAGAGGGAGGGGGGGTCGGTTAGCCACCGGCTTCTCCAGGCGGAGGCGCCCCTCCCTTCGGGGCCTCAGAGGGGTGTGTGTGTGTGGGGGGGGATATCTCCCTTGGTGGCCGGCAGCCGAGGAGGGGGCCCTCCCACCCCCCACCCCTCCCCGGTCCGAGGGCAGGAGGAGGCTCTTCCGTGGCCCTCTCGGCCGCCGCCCACTGCACCGCAGGAGGGAAGGCTTCATACACACAGAGGGGGGGGGGGGGGGGGGGGGGAGGGGGGAGGGGAAGGACGTGCCTTTCTCACCCCCCCCCCACCCCCGCAGAGAGATTCCGCCCTCCCGAGGAAAGGGGCCACGACGTAGCCGCTCTGGCCGCCGAGCTCTTGCTCTCGGTGGTCGCGCGGCGCCGGAAGTCCGCGGCTTCCGCTTCCGGCGTCAACAGGGCCTCGGCAGGAGAAGGAACCAAGAGGGTCCCCGCCGCCGCCGCCGCCGCCGCCACTGAGACCGGAGCCGGAGCCGGAGCGGGAGCGGGGATGTCGGACTCGGGGAGCGAGGAAGAGGAGGAAGAGGAGGAGGAGGAAGAGGAGGAGGAAGGGGGAAGAGGCGTGGCGGTCGGTTCCGCGGGGGCGCCCCGGGGCTCTCCCTTCTCCCTGGCCGGCTTCCTCTTCGGCAACATCAACCATCAAGGACAGCTCGAAGGGGAAGGGCTCCTCGACCAGGTAGGAAGGCGGCGGGGGGGGGGTTAGGGGGTAAGGGGGGAGGGGGTCGCTGCCCGGAGGGGGAGGGGGTCCTCCTCCCCGTTTGCCCCCCCCTCCCCGAGGGAGAAGCCGAGGCACCCGCATCTCCAACCCCCCCCCGCCCCCCGTCCCCGCCCCAAGCAAGGCTCTCGGGTGGGGGTGGGGTGAGGGTGGGGGGGGGCTGCCAAGCAAGTGCTCCCGCGGGGACCCTCCCGCCGCCGCCGCCGCCTTGGCCGAGGAGAAGGCCACGCTCCGAGGAGGAGCCCTTGGGCTAGAGATGGCCCAGAATAAGAAGAACAAACACCCACTAAAGTGAACAAACCTCCTTTGCGCCCAGAGAAGCCGCCCGTGGATCTTCCCAGCAGCACCTTCTGGTTGGGCCGGCAGAGGCTCACGAGGGGGCAAGGCCCAGGGTCTACAGCAAAGATTCTTCCCCAATTTGTTTTCATTTCCATCAAAATAAATTAAGAAATCCTGTACTGCTCACTCTCTGGCTTCCATCGTGCATGGCATTTATGCCGCCTGACTTAACCCACCCTACCGTGTGACTCTGTGCCCTTCTCGTGACACGGCCAGGTGCCTTTCCACCCCAACCCCAACCCCCAAAGAGGCTGCATGAAGTTTCCTTTTCCCACTCTTGGCCAACTCACATTGATTTTCCTGTCCCATTCGCTGCGCTACCGGCCAGGAATCCAAAAAGCATTTAGCCGGGCTTGGGGCCCTGGGCCTGGGGAACCTCATCACTGAAATCACAGCCAGCGAAGATGACACCTCCGAAACCGACGGAACCCAACTGGACGACGAAGGTGAGACACCCAGAAGAAAGCCTTGGATCCCTCAGGGATACAAACTGACCCCCCCCCCCCAGTTTGTGTGTGTGCACAAGTGAGAGAGTGAATTGCGTGTGGTTCAAAGTGGATGAATCCGTGCTGATGGGGATGCTGTCTCTCCCTAAAGCAGTCTGCATTTGAGAAGGAAAGCCTGGGTTTCCTCAGTGAGCGTTAGGTGCCCCTGCTATGAATTGAGTCCCTGGTGAGAAACCAAGCGGAAGTCACTGGTGAGAAACCCAGATCCATTTCCTTTTGGAGGATCATTTGGAGGGAAAGGCATCCGACAATGAACACGCTGGGCTTCTGTGTGGAACCTTTGCGGCAGGGTTCCAGATATTATTCCCTTTACCCACGGGAGTTTAGTACTAAATCCAGGAACATTGCCAAGCACGGCCCGTGAAAAAAACCATGGCACAAAAGGATCCTGCCTAGGGATCTGACAGTTAAATTACACAAGCAAAGCCCAAGGGCATCTTTGTGTCTTTCCCTCCCCAGCAATACTTCCTGTGGTTGGAGCAAATGCACTTCAGGCTAAGGGAAGTTCTTGGGAACTGTGTACCCCAGTTGGTGGGGCTTTTTGGCTCATGGGTGCACCGAGAGCAAGATAAGGAAAACATTTTAGCTGCCGGGTCTCTTGCTCTTTGTGTGACTGGTGTGCTTTTTCTCATTTTGCTCCCTCCCAGGCTGGGTTAAGAGCACTGACGACGCTGTTGATTATTCTGATATTAACGAGGTGGCTGAAGACGAGAGTCGCAGATACCGCCAGGCAATGGGCAGCCTTCAGCCTGTTCAGAGGGCAGGTAATTGGCTGCAGATGCATTATGCTTTCATTTCTCTGTTGTCACAGCTCTGAACACCGACATTGGTCAGTCTTTCTCTAGTTCATTCATTTGTGCTTCTCCTGGCACTTGGCCTGGCTGGCTGTTGCTCTAGCCCTTGGCCCTCCTGGTACTCTGTTGCAGTTGTTAATGACCATGCTGGGCTGCTGGAACATTTCCTCAGGGTTGCCTTTTTACTGTTATGCATTTTACTCCATCATCAGCTGCAGTTCAGGAGGCCCTTGTGAAGAGGATTGCATTCAGTTAAGTGTTGGTGGTAGATCGCTCAGTGCTTGGCATTTTATGTTGGGGAATATGGCTGTGGGGAAAAAAGATTTAGAAAGTTCCTGGGATTTATCATCCTATTTCAAACTTTGATTGCAAATATAACTTAGGAATTCCTACTTAAAGGGTTACGGCCTGCAGGCACCTACCCCAAGCCCTTTGTTCATCCACTGAGGCAGGTGGGTGAGCTGAAGGCAGCCTTATCTGGGTTAATCCTCTGCTTACCTGAGGACCCCCCACTTTGTGCTATTGTGGGAGCCTAGGCTTTATTGAGGCTCCTCCTGCTTTTCAAGCAGGCTTCATAACCAGTTCTGGGGTGATGACTTTCTGCTCTGAGGGATTTTATTGGTTTTAATCTTGTAGCTGCTGCTTTTGCACTTGGATCCAGGTGGCTTTTTTGTGCTCCTTGTTTGAAGAAAAGTTTGCTTATATAGCAATTGTGCAGAACAATGGGGCATCTGATGGAGAACAAAAGGAGCATTCACATGTGATAAGGAACACAGCTACTTAAACAAACAAACAAAAGAGGTTTGGACTTTAGCCAGATGCTCATCAAAGGATCACACACACCACACACCATTTTTCTCCTCTTGCAGCTTTTACATTTTCAGTGCCTTCTTAACAAAACTGCTCTGAGGTTTTATACACGAAAGGGAAAGATAAGTAGGAGCCACGGCTTTCAGTAGCTGTGGGGGGGGGGAGATTTGGGGTGGGGGTGGGGATGTCCGCTACATTGGGTAAGGGAGGGGAACCCTTGTGTTGGAGTTGAATGAGGGCCGTGAGGCCAAGAGGTCATGGGGACGGGCAGCACTGCCCTGTGAATTCCCTCTTTTCTCTTCAGATGAGGATGATGACGACTACGACGCGGATTCTGAAGACATTGATTCCAAGCTGATGCCTCCCCCGCCCCCGCCCCCGGTGCAAGTGAAGAAAGAGGACGAAAAAGATGCGCCTTTTGCTGGTGCGTTGTGGGGTGGGGGTGGGGGAGACACCCTGAGCTGAGGGTTCTGAGCCTGAGGTCACAAGCTGACTCGGCTCCCAACATTTCGAGCCATTGTTGCCTCAAACCCCTTGTGCCCTTCTCAAATGAAACACAACCCCAAAGTTAGTCTTCAAGGTGCCACATTTTTTGGTGTTTTGTTTTGTTTAGTTTCTTTTATTTTTGCCTGAAATTCTTGTTAACAAAGGGGGCACTCAAAATCTGGCAGCCCCTACTGCTGGGTCTTTTTGTCTCGGGACTATGGGGTTGCTGGAAAAGTTTGCTGGTTGCAAGTTTGGGTGGGTTGTAGAGGCACTCCTTGGCTTCTCTCCTGGGTTTTTAAATGCAAGCTGGAGCCACTCAAGTTGCCCGTGCGAAGCGGCTTTTGTGGCTCAGGTGCTCTGAAGTGCTTGGCCAGCTGCTGCTTGTCCGAGAGGCGAGGGGCTCGCTTTGGGCTGAGACCCTTGCTCGGTTCCAGGGCCTGAAGTTGGCGACGGCATCATCCTGCCCTCCATCATCGCGTCTTCCTCCACGTCCTCCGAGAAGATGGACTTCAGCAGCTCTTCCGATTCTGAATCCGAGACGGGGGTCCCGGACCCGAGGAAGGCCGAGGGCAAGGAAGGGAAGCTCACGCTGCCGCTGGCCGGGATCATGCAGAGAGACGCCGCCAAGCAGCTGCCCAGCGTGACGGAGCTCTTTCCCGAATTTCGGCCGGGCAAGGTAGGTGTTATGGCAAGGCCCCCAAGGGCAGCGAGCGCCTGCGCAGGAAGCTTGGGATTTGGGTGGGAGGGTGGGAGGGTTCTCCACTGCTTGTGCGTTGTGAAACCTGGCCTGCATCTCCACCCTCCCTCCCTCCCTGCTGGTCGTCAGCTGAACTTCTTGAGAGCATGTCCTGTAGCCATTTGGCCATCCTGGGGCCTGGCCCTTGCCTTCCAGGCCAGTGGGAAGGAGGGTTTCAACCGCAGGAGAGGGTGGGTCCCAAAGCAGGAGAGGGGGCATTTCCTGCAGGTTTGTGCACGGACGGGGGGAATCTGTCATTGGCCAAAGAGCCGGCCACCTTGCACCCCTGACTCCTAGGGTCCCCCTGCCCTTTCCTGCCATGGTGAGCTCCTTGGGCAACCTAGGGCTGAGTCCTTGCTAGCCCACCGGGGGTTGCCCCTGCAGGCGGCCTCCTCCAGTATGTCCTGCCATGCTTGCAGGCTGGTTGCCTGGGCCATCCAGCCCTTCCCTCCCTTCCCTTTGTCCTTCTCCCCGCAGGTGCTGCGCTTTCTCCGCCTCTTTGGCCCCGGGAAGAACGTCCCCTCGGTCTGGCGAAGTGCTCGCAGGAAGCGCAAGAAGAAGCACCGGGAGTCAGCTCCAGAGGCCCAGGTCCAGGAGGGAGAAGCCGCGCCGGAGGCTGGCGTGGAGCAGAAATCTCCCTGGGAATATGAATATGCCCCACCTCCTCCTCCGGAGCAGTGCCTTTCTGATGATGAGGTGAGCCTGGGGAGGGGGGAGGATGGGGGGGGGAATGGACTGAGCTCTTGACTGCAAGGCCTGCAGGAGGAAGAGAGCTCCACCGCCAGCGCTGTAGAAAGAAAAGGGCACAGCAGAAATGGGCTGTGGATCAGGGCTTATGAAACCTCCCCCCCCCCCGGGCGGGCTCCCTCTTGTCCTGCAGATCACCATGATGGCCCCTGTGGAGTCCAAGTTCTCCCAGTCAACAGGAGATGCAGACAAAGTGGCCGACACCAGGCCCAGAGTGGCCGAGTGGCGCTACGGGCCCGCCCAGCTCTGGTACGACATGCTGGGCATCCCCGAAGACGGCAGCGGCTTCGACTATGGCTTCAAGCGGAAGGAAGCCTCCCAGGAACCCCAGGTTAGCAAGGAGGGAAAGGGCCACGGATGGGAGAGGTGCTTTTGGCCCAGGCCCCGCCGGGGGGGGGGGGAGGGGGTCTCAGTGGCTTTCATGTGCAAGGCTCCTGCCCCGGGGGGGGGGGGGGAAAGCAAATGTAAAAGCAGCCTGGGAACGGCTCAGCTGGAGGGGTTGCTCCTGGGCTTCCGAAATGCTCCCAGGCCAGGACGAAGGCTTTGTCGTGCCCTTGAAAAGCCCCAAAGGACCGTGGGAGTTCATGACCTGGGCCGCAGCTTTTTCCATGATCAACCTTCCTTGGACATGGAAGTGCCCTGGAAGTCCCCTGGAGGCCCTCCTGGTGTTCCAGGACGCTCCTTCGGGTCTGATCAGCAAGTGTATGGATAACACAGCAATTGCAGGGGTTGTGTGTGTGTGTGTGTGTGTGTTGTGCCACACAGATTCAAGTGCGCCCGCCTTAGGCACACCTCGAAGACATGCATGCGTGTGGAAGCTCTCCGTGTAGTATAAAATACCATCATTTTTGTGGGCTATGCAAATACCCTATCTTAATTAGCATGCTGTATGTTTGCATATTTCAGAAATGGTCAGAGTGCAACCCCCCCCCCCCCGGCTGTCTCTTGCAATTCCTGGGCCCTGCTGACTTCCCCTCTTGAAATGGGTATCCCCAGAAAACAAAGGAGGAATAAGTGTGTGTGTGTGTTGGGGGGGGGTTGATTGCCATTTGTAGAAGCCCCCCCCATATTAAAATTTTCCTTTTAAATAAGTCACAGGACTCTCCCACATGTGGATTTTTGAAACAGGAAGTGGGCTTCCAAAAGAAGTCCTCCTTTTGTTTCCTTTTTTTAACCCTCTGGGTCGCCTTAGGAGGGTTCCAGGGGAAGGAGGCAGGCCTCTCGACTCACTGAGGTTTCCAGCCTGGTGCCAGGGGCCCTGCGTGGGCCTCCTGTGGTTGCACAGCTGGGCGTGGCTTTGCGCCGGCTCCGTCCGTGCTTGCGAGTACATGGGTGGGTCCTGTTTCCCTTGCGCAGAGGAGCAAGGAGGCCGAGAGGGACGAGCTGCTTGCCGACGAGCACTTCCTGATGGTCACCCAGCTGCAGTGGGAGGACGATGTCATCTGGAACGGGGAGGACGTGAAGCACAAGGGGACCAAAACCCAGCGGGCCAGCCTGGCCGGATGGTTGCCCTCCAGCATGACCAGGAACGCCACCGCCTACAACGCACAGCAAGGTTGGCAGGCAAGCTCTCCCGCCAGCCCTCCGCCCTCCCTCCCGTCATTTGGGGCTCAGAGGCTGCCCGCTTGGCTGCCCGTCCCCTGCCCTTGTTTTATTGACTCAGAACAGATTCCCAAACCTGCCACCCCCCCCCCCCCCAATACTGCCAGGTCTCCAAATGAAAAGTCCACAAAAAGTGTTTGAAATGTCCCAAAAGTCTCAGCACCCATTGAAATATTAGAAAAAGGCTTTAAAACAACTGGGTAGTGCAACGAAAAGAACAGCCCGCCGTCTGAGCAATGGGAAGCCAGGAGACCGTCTCTCCATGACAGTTGGTTTAGGTGAACAGCCTGGTTTTCGACCTACTGACAAAACAGCAGCAGTGTCGGTGCTCCACGGCCAGGGTGCAGCTGCTGGGGAAGTCCTCTCCTTCGTTCCCCACGCAGTGGGCGCCAGGGGTGGTGGCACTCCCCCACGTCTCTCTCTTGTTTCCATTGCCAGGCCTGAACCGCAGTGGCTCGCTGCTCAACTTGCCTGTTCCTCTGGTGCAGAAGCCCAGCATGGCGGGGGTCTTGGGCATGGCCAAGGGCAAAGAGAAGCAGCTCTCGGAGCAGCAAGGTAAGGCTGGCGTGGGGGGCGGGCGGGCGGGGAGAGGTTCCGTGTGGCCACCAGGACGTCTTAGGGTCCAGCCATGAAACAAGCCTGCTCTCTGTTTTTAAGGAGCATCTCTTCTTCTGTCCAGTGGCAAAACAGCCTGTTTCCGTGGCAGAGTTCTTAATGCCTCTGACACTGTCCCCTTCAATGCTGTTATTATTCAGGTCCAGAGAACAAACTGGGCAGGCACGCAGGCCTCAGGATTTTGTTTTAAACTTTGTTTTTTCACAATGCTGACCAAAAAAAGAGCCTGCTTTCAATATTTGCTCACTTCCCATATTTTTCTCTTGCTTCACTGCCGTCGTTTTTTGTTTCGGTTTTTCCAAGTCCAGGCTGAGCAGGCCAGCTCTCTGGCAGCTGCTGGGCAGTGCTGTCTCTCTCTGTGTGCCTCCTCGTGGCCCTGTCATGCCCTGCTGAGCCTGGAACAACGAGGCTCAGTCTTGGAGAGGAAGCTCTGGTCCCCTCCTGCCAGAGATGGCAGGACAAGGGGATTCCCCCTCCCCCTCCATATCCTGGCACCCTCGACACGCGAGCCTTTATTATGTGTCGTTTCAGCCTCTCTGGATGAAGACAAGCCCTGGTATTCCATCTTCCCCATTGACAACGAAGAGCTGGTTTATGGCCGCTGGGAAGACAACATCATCTGGGACGATGAGGCCATGGAGTCTGTCTTGGCCCCACCGGTCCTGACCCTCGATCCCAATGATGAGAATATCATCTTGGGTAGGTCTGCGGAAGCTCTGCCTTGGCCCTTTGGCCCACCGGGGGTGGGGGGTGGGCAGGCGGGAACAAGGGGCGCCTGTGGGAGAGGGCTGGTAGAGGATCCTGTTTGGAGCATAGGGGATTCCTGGTGCTGGCGAGGACAGTCAAACTCAGGTGGGCTGGAGAAGATAGATAGATAGATAGATAGATAGATAGATAGATAGATAGATAGATAGATAGATAGATAGATAGATAGATAGATAGATAGATAGACATCTATCTCAGGTTTCATCAAAATGCTGAGAGCCTTTGTCTCCCAGCTTCTTGAAGGAATTCTTTGAATGATGGTTCACTCAAGCAGCTGGGATTCTCTTAATAGAATTCCCAGTGTGCTCAGAAAACTGCATTGGCTACAGTTCCTTCAAAGCAGCCATGACAGTTTAACTGTCCCCCACCCCCAATGCTTTTAAATTCATATGGCAGGTATTTCTTTGCACAAGCCCTGTGTGGAAATGGCATGCCAGAAACATGGGATGAGATGGTCTGTTGTGTAAAAGGGCCCATGAGGTGGGGAGCCTGAGGACAAGAGACAGAGGTGGCTCAGGACCATCTCACGGGTGTTCCTGCCCGGGGATTTTTTTGGGGGGTGGTGGTGCTTTCCCTTTCCCCCTGCTTGGCCCCAGAGCCGTTTCTCCTTAAAAGTCCTTTAAACCTCTCATGATGTCTGTCCGGATGGCCATTTGTTGTGATCCCTTCGCCCAGTCTTGTTAGGCTTTCTCTGTGGAGTTGCCGTGGAGACAGGGGTCTGGGGACCCTATCCCACGTTCCCCCCTTTGCTTATGTGTCCCCTTGTAGAAATTCCCGATGAAAAGGAAGAGATGACCTTGAATTCTCCTTCCAAGGAGAACAAGAAGGAGTCCTCTGTGAAGAAGAGCCGGATCCTTCTGGGCAAGACTGGCGTCATCAAGGAAGAGCCCCAGCAGGTCTTTCGGGGGGGGCGGGGGCGGGGGCGGGGGGGCTTCATTTTCTATGGGGGGCAGGGAGAAGAGGGCCAATGTGCATGTGTGTGCGTAGGGAGCATCCTGACCTATGCTCTTCTCTGCTGCACATCCAGAACATGTCTCAGCCGGAGGTGAAGGACCCCTGGAACCTCTCCAACGATGAGTTTTATTACCCCAAGCAGCAGGGGCTCCGGGGGACGTTTGGAGGCAACATCATTCAGGTGGGGTCTGGGGGTTGAAAATGTGGGGGTGGGTACGTCCTGCTGGCACACCACGCTGGCATTCTGCATGCTGCACCGCCATCCCGGAGTCCCTTGGGTCCTGTTCAGGGTCCGTAGCTCCGGGGGCAGGGTGGCTTCCCATCCTGCTTTGTGGGTTCTGCCTTATTGGAGGCCTGCCTTCATCCTACCAGGGTGGGTTGGTCTCTGCTCTTGGAGCCACCCCAGGAGCCCTTCTCCTCCTGTTCAGGGGGAAGGCCCTCTGGGGGCTATAGGGTGCTACCCCCCCCCAGGGCGGGGCAGGGGGATGGGGTCTGTGATCAGGTCAGCCTTTCTCAACTCAGAGGGCCCTCTTTCCCTCTCTGGCCTCCGTGCAGCACTCGATCCCCGCCGTGGAGCTCCGGCAGCCCTTCTTCCCCACCCACATGGGCCCCATGAAGCTGCGTCAGTTCCACCGGCCGCCGCTGAAGAAATACTCCTTTGGGGCCCTCTCGCAGCCGGGCCCCCACACGGTGCAGCCTCTGCTGAAGCACATAAAAAAGAAAGCCAAGGTGACCTCCCCCTTCCCCCTCCTGCGCCCCAGCTTCCCCAACAGCCTTCCCCTCTGGCGCTCCACTCTGGCTCTGTGGCCACCTCGTGCTCTTCCGTGGCCATGACCCTTCCTGTCACAGCCGTTGACCTTCTTTACGGGATGCCCTTCTCCCTGAAGGAAGAAGGGGGGGGCGTGGATTGATCAAGGATGCTGGGAGGGAAAAGAGGCTCTTGCCGGGGATGGCGTGGGAGGTGTGCTTGCTTCCGCCTGCCTCGGATTCCTGGACGCCTCTTCCTCCTTCCTCTTTGTGTCTCCTTCCCTTCCTGGTCCAGATGAGGGAGCAGGAGAGGCAGGCCTCCGGCGGCGGAGAGATGTTCTTCATGCGCACCTCACAGGACCTGACGGGCAAGGATGGCGACCTCATTCTGGCCGAGTACAGCGAGGAG
This sequence comes from Phrynocephalus guinanensis, assembly GCA_037367245.1. Lineage (NCBI taxonomy): Eukaryota > Metazoa > Chordata > Lepidosauria > Squamata > Agamidae > Phrynocephalus > Phrynocephalus guinanensis. The sequence continues at coordinate 24,003,488 of CM074748.1, forward strand.
AACCCCCCCTTGATGATGCAAGTGGGCATGGCCACCAAGATCAAGAACTATTACAAGCGGGTGAGGGCCCAGAGTGGGCTGCCGGGGGTGGGATGGAGCCTCCGCGACCCAAGGCGCGCGCCCCCTCCCCTCACTCAAGCTGTCTTGCTCCTCCTGGCAGAAACCAGGCAAGGACCCTGGAGCCCCGGACTGTAAATACGGAGAGACCATCTACTGCCACACCTCCCCCTTCTTGGGCTCTCTCCACCCGGGCCAGCTGCTCCAGGTGAGAGGCCTGCTCGCGATGCCTGGGCAGGTAGTTGGGGTGACCTCGGAGGGACGGAGGAGGAGGAGGAGGAGGAGGGCCTGGGGTGGAGGAGTTGGCCTCTTGGGCCTTTCCACGGGCCTTGCCTTCTCACGAGAAGAGGCTTTTTCTCTTTAAAAAAGGGCTTTGCTTTCAATATGGGGTTCACGTAAAGTACATGTTGTTGTTAGTTGTGTCTTACTCTTGCTTCTTCTTGCTTCTTTGTGTGCCTTTTCTTCTTTATTCTGCAAATTGCCTGGACCCTTCCTTTCAGGAGGCGAGAGGGGTAGAAACGGGGCCAGCGGAAGGATGGAGGGTGACCTGTTTTGGGCAGAGGGCGCTTTTAACCAGGGTGTGGCCAATACCTGGGAGCTGCTCCCCTTGGGGCTTGAGGAGAAACCCGGAGCTCTCCCTCCTCCCGCCGGCTCCCAGGGGCCTTTTCTCCTGCTGCTCCTGTGCTGCGCTCAGGCTGCCCCTTCTTCTCTTATGCCCAGGCATTCGAAAACAATCTCTTTCGGGCTCCCATCTACCTGCACAAGATGCCCGAGACCGACTTCTTGATCATCCGCACGCGGCAAGGGTACTACATCCGGGAGCTGGTGGACATCTTTGTCATTGGCCAGGAGTGCCCCCTCTTCGAAGTCCCCGGGCCAAACTCCAAGCGGGCCAACACGCACATCCGAGACTTCCTGCAGGTGGGTTGGCTCCTGCCCGGGCAGAAGCGTGAGAAGCGTAATTGGGTAAACAGCTTTGCCGCCGAGTTGCAGATGCGCTGCATGGATGTGCTATGGAGGGTCGGCCGGGAATCGTGTTTTACGGCGGCTCGCAGGGCTGGTGTGGAGGCCATGCTCTTCTGTCTCAAAGAGGCTGGCAGTCTCAAGAGCCCTGGCCCTCCTGAGCACCTGGTGGCTCAGCCCACCTTCTGGAGGTGGTTCCCGGGCGTGGCTTGCGGGACTGTGTGGTTGCCCTGCAACCTGTGGGAGGTGTGGGGAAAGGGCTAGTGGGGTCCGTGGAGGTCGCCCAGGAAGCCTGCCTCTGCTCCAGGCTCTCCCTTTGGCTTCCCTTCCCTTCCCAGGTCTTCATCTACCGACTCTTCTGGAAGAGCCGGGATCGGCCCCGCAGGATACGCATGGAGGACATTAAAAAGGCATTCCCTTCCCACTCGGAGAGCAGCATCCGGAAGAGGCTGAAGCTGTGCGCAGACTTCAAGCGCACCGGTGGGCAAGAGGGTCCTGCCACAGGCCGGGGTGTCCTCTCCTTTCACGGGGGGGGGGGGGGTAGGGGGGCTGTAGTTGAGTGGTGGGGGGCTCTGCTGTGGGTCCACAGGCCCTTGGCGTGCCCCTCCTGTTCCAGAGCCCGGGCAGGGGCTGCTGCTGCTGCTGGGGGTGACAGAGGGGTGAGAGGGGTCTTTCCCAGCTTCACTTCTTGTTTCAGGGATGGACTCCAACTGGTGGGTCCTCAAGCCAGACTTCCGGCTGCCGACCGAAGAGGAGATCAGAGCCATGGTGTCACCCGAGCAGTGCTGTGCCTATTATAGCATGATTGCGGCTGAGCAGCGGCTGAAGGTGAGCCTGTGCGTTCCGTGGGCTTGGCCAGTCCAAGCTGGCAGCCTTCGCTCACAGCAAGGAAGGTGGGAGCTCTGGCATTGTGTAGGCTAGAGGAACTCCGCAGAGGGCTAGACCGCCAGCCCTCTCTGGGTTTCGGTCTGGGATGCACCAGGCGTGGTCTGTGGGCGACTCTCTGTGCCTGGAGTTCTGCACCTCGTGGCTTTTGGTGGCACCTGGGCGTGTGGCCCAGCAGAAAATGAACCTCTCTCTCTCTCTTTTTCTTCAGGATGCCGGATATGGTGAAAAATCATTTTTTGCCCCCGAGGAAGAAAACGAGGAGGACTTCCAGATGAAGATTGACGATGAGGTGAGGCCGGACGGGGGCGTCTCGGGTGAGGGTAGTTTTCTCCCTGAAAGGGGGAAGACGGGCAGTATAGAATTCAAGGAGATGGATGGGTGAATGAATGAACGGGGAAGTCCCTGGCTTTCCTTCTCCCTCTGCCCAGGTGCGCACGGCTCCCTGGAACACCACGCGGGCCTTCATTGCTGCCATGAAAGGGAAATGTCTCCTGGAAGTGACCGGAGTGGCTGACCCGACGGGGTGCGGGGAAGGTTTCTCGTACGTCAAGATTCCTAACAAGCCAACACAGCAGAAAGTAAGTGGAGGGCCCCATTCAAGGTTGGCCGGCCCAAGGTTGCCGAGCGGTGGCCTGGGTTGGCCTTTGGGCCACTTGCCTCGTCTTGCCTGCGGGAACGCAAGTGGAATCTCAGGGGAAGGGGTTGTCTTCTCCGTGTGGCGCCTCTCTGCCTGATAAAAACTCTCCCGCTCTGAAACACTCTTTGGAGAAATAAGTAATAAGTCATGTTTCCTTGGCATATTTCCCTTCACCTATTATGTTCATTCGATATCGGACATCTGTAGGTTGAGAGGGGAAAAGAAGGCATTTTCTTTTTCTAAAAAGCATGAAGTCAATGTTATTTGGCAACAGTGGGTGTTATTGGTGCCATTCATGCACAGCAAATGATGCTGCCATGAAATCCAGAGGTAACACCTTTAGAGAGGTAAAATAGGCTGTATATCTTGGGGCGTTAAAAGAAGTGTTCCAAGAAAGCAAGAGGTGTCATTGTTAGATTTTTTTTTAAAACATTAGGACATTAAGCGTGTGGGTTCCACCCCCCCCCCAACTGCACACCTCTTGCCCTCCGTTCCTGATCCTTCCCCCTCCTGCTCCAGTCGGAGCCTCCTGTCTGGAGCACATCTGAGCCATGCTGGGAGGACGCTGGTTCTCCGGGTGGCCTTTTTGTGATGCAGCGAATGAGCAGGTAACTAGAGGAGACCTTGAAGGAAGGATCTTTCTGCTTTTGCAGCAGGACGACAAGGAGCCACAGCCCGTGAAGAAGACGGTGACTGGGACGGACGCAGATCTCCGGCGCCTGTCCCTTAAAAATGCTAAGCAGCTCCTGCGCAAGTTTGGGGTTCCTGAAGAGGAGGTGAGCCTCTGAGGGGAAGGGCCAGCTCTGCCTGCCTGCCTGCCTCAGTCTCCCCCCACACTCTGTGTGTGCGTGTGTGTGTGTGCATGCGTGTGCCTCTCCCTGGCAGCCTCCCACTGTCAGCCGTCCTCTCCTCCCGCAGATCAAGAAGCTCTCCCGTTGGGAGGTGATTGACGTGGTCCGGACCATGTCCACGGAGCAGGCTCGCTCGGGCGAGGGGCCCATGAGCAAGTTTGCCCGCGGCTCTCGCTTCTCGGTGGCCGAACACCAGGAGAGGTACAAGGAGGAGTGCCAGCGCATCTTTGACTTGCAGAACAAGTGAGTGCTCACCCTTCCCCTGTCCCAAGACCCAAAGCAGTCCTGGTTGGCCTTCCCAGGAGCTCTGTTGTCGTCCAAAGAAGGGGTGGGAGGGAGGGAGGGAGGGAGGGAGGGGTGGCTGCTTTTACCCAGGGCAGGCGGAAGCAGCACCTTCAAGGGTCCCTTGATCTTGACAGTGGCAGGCACTCCCTGACTGGTGGTCGAGGCTGCTTTGGCCTTTGCCCTCCTCTGGGCAGCTGCTGGGCTTTGGTGGCAGGAGTCTCCCCCCCCTCCCCTGACTGACTGGGCCAGTGGATCTTTCTGCTTCAGGGTCCTGGAATCCACTGAGATCTTGTCCACGGACACCGACAGCAGCTCGGCCGAGGACAGCGACTTTGAGGAGATGGGGAAGAACATTGAGAACATGCTGCAGAACAAAAAGACCAGCTCCCAGCTGTCCCGGGAGAGGGAGGAGCAGGAGCGGAAGGAGCTGCAGCGGATGCTGATGGGCGAGGACAGTGGCGGCGGCGGCGGCGGCGGCGGCAACGAGAAGGAGAGGACCAAGAGGGACCGGAGGGACAGGAAGGGTCTGGGTGAGTGCCTGCCTGGCAGGCCCCGGGGAGGGCCGCTTCCCTCCACCATGTCTGCCGGGGGAGGGGGGGAGATGGGGAGCTTCCACACGAAGAAAGAGTATAGCCAAGGCAGCCCCCCGTGGCCTCTGCAGAGGAGGGCAGCCGCTGCGGAAGGGCTGTGGGCGAGTCCCTCCTGGATCGTTCCAGAGTCAGGCCTCTTGGGCCCCAGGGTCCTTCCTCTGGCTGGGGAGAGAGAGCAGAGGGTCCCAGGAATCGGCCACCCCCCGAGGCAGAGCTTGGCCCCGTCTTTCCCATCTTTCAGTTTTTGGCAGTGTTCCTTCCACGTTCGAGGTGGGATCCACTCCTCGACTTACCTAGGGATGCTGCTGGCTGTTGCACATGGGGCCTTCGGAAAGCAAGGCTCGTGCTTTACCACTGAGCCGTGACCCCCGTAGAGATCTTACAGGAGGGGTATTCCCCAGAGGAGGGCTAGCTGGAAGGTCGCCAAGAGACGGAGTCCAGAGGGGCCTGGGGGGGGGGCAGAGGAAGGGAGGTGGCACGGTCTGAAAGCAGGCCTGGAGTGAAGAGGTCAAGGTTTGCTTGGGCTCTCGCGTGCACCTCGCCAGACGTGGGGCCCCCCCCCACACACACACCTTTAGCCAGCCAGAAGGCAGAGAGGAGCAGCTCTCTGTCCTTGGCCGTACCACCATGTGGTGGCTGTGGCTGTGGTTTTCCATGCAGCCTCCGCCGCTGGGAACCTGGGAAGCTCTCACAAGGATGACGACACGGCCTCGGTGACCAGCCTGAACTCCTCTGCTACTGGGCGCCGGCTGAAAATCTACCGCACCTTTCGGGACGAGGACGGGAAGGAGTACGTGAGATGCGAGACGGTCCGCAAGGCCACCGTCATCGATGCCTACTGCAGGATACGGACCACCAAGGACGATGAGTTCATGTAAGGGCTGGGCAGAGAGGCTGGTTTCCTTTCCGGGGGAGAGGAGAGTGGGAAGCCCTTGCAGAAAGCCGAGCCGGAGGAAAGGTGGAATGTAGAGCCACTTTTTCTTCTCCAGTCATGGAATAATGCCTTAGGAGGCTGCCCCTTTGCTCAAGGTAGCCAGCATGTAGGAAAAATTTAAATAAAAACAGGCAATAGCAGGTAATCATAGAGAACAGCAGCGGTAAGACATGAGGCAGACTGAATACACTGTGAAGCCATGAATTGTGGAACAGAGCAGTTTTTAACTGAGAAGGACGTGTCACCCGAGATGGAGCTACCATGGGTCTCCTGGCATGGATGGGCAGGATGGAGGGCAGGATGGAGAGTGCTGGGCAAGGGGGACCAACTGCCTGACTTGGTCGAAGCCAGGGCCCTTTGGGGGAGGGCGGAGGCAGGCAGGGCCACCTGGTGGTGAAAACTGAGGCTGCCCTCGTGGCTCAGTGGTTAAATATGCCTGTACTACAGCTGAAACACTGTGCTCACGACCTGGGGTTCAATCCCAGGTAGCTGGCTCCTCCCTTCCATCCTTCTGAGGTTGGTAAAAGGAGTACCTGGCGTGCTGGGGGTGGGGGTGGGGGCAATGCATAGCCTGCATAATTAAAATTGTAAACCGCCCAGAGAGTGCCTCTGGAAGTGCTCTGGGGCCAGTATATCAGCAGAAGCCTTTGCTTTGCTTTTGCCCGTCCGAGAGGGAGGTTGCCAGGAGATGGTTGGAGCCCCCAGGGGAGGCCTCGGTCCTCCCGAGCATGCCGCGTGCCCAGCCCTGGGGCTCCTTTCCGGTCCTGGGGCCTTAAGAAGGTTGGCCCGGCCAGAACCCTTCCCGCCGAGGCTCCTCTGTGTTCCAGCCGGAAGTTTGCCCTCTTTGACGAGCAGCACCGAGAGGAGATGCGGAAGGAGAGGCGCCGGATCCAGGAGCAGCTGAGGCGCCTCAAACGGAACCAGGAGAAGGAGAAGCTGAAGGGCCCCCCCGAGAAGAAGCCCAAGAAGATGAAAGAGCGGCCGGACCTGAAGGTAACCAGGCCAGAGGAAGAGAGGGCTCGCCTCCCGCCTCCCGTTCACAGTGAGGGCAGGCGTAGGACTTCTCTGCCTGCGAAGGCAGGCGTGTGCGCGGCCCGTTGGCCTGTGTGCACCTCGGCGGGGTTCCTGCTTGGTGGGGCTGTGGAGCTCCGTGGCCTCCCCTCCCCCCTCCCTTGGGTCCAGAAGAAGCGGTGTAAATTAGGCAAGGGAAGAGACAGGCAGCCTTGCTGGATTCACCTTCTCTTTAGACGGGGCTTCCTGAATCTGGGCTCCCTTAGTACAGAGGCCCGGATTTTCTCCCTTGCTAGAGCCCGCCCACGTGGCCTTCCAGTGCCTCTGGGCTGCTAGAGCGCCATGGGCAGACTCTGCTTCTGAACCTCCTTGTGGTCACTGAGAATGGCACCCTGGACCCGCCCTGCCCTCAAGGGAACGCTGGGCGCCGGAGGAAAGGGCTGGCTTCTCCAATGGTAGAAAGGGCTTTTCTGCCAAGGTTCCAGCAAGCAGTCGCGGGGCCACGGCTGGTGGTTTGCGTGATCCTAAACCTCCTTCAGTCCCATTTCCAGTGCGGCTGGTACTGGTGCTGCGGCAGCGAAATGGACCGCCCACCCCCTGGAGGGGCTGCCCCTGCCTTCGTGCTCGCCCGGCCCTTCACCGTGCCTTCCTTTTGCCCCTGCAGTTAAAGTGTGGGGCTTGTGGTGCCATCGGGCACATGAGGACCAACAAGTTCTGCCCCCTCTACTACCAAACCAATGCTCCCCCCTCCAACCCGGTGGCCATGACCGAGGAGCAGGAGGAGGAGCTGGAGAAGACGGTCATTCCCAACGACAACGAGGAGCTGATCAAAGTGGAAGGGACCAAGATCGTGCTGGGGAAGCAACTCATTGAGAGGTGAGGAGGAGGAGGAGGAGGAGGAGGAGGAGGGATGTGGGGGTGCCTGTTGCCTCTCTGCATGTCGGGGTGCTGGGGCCCACCTGCCCCTATGAACACACCCCGCGGTTTAAACAAGGACTGCGCTCCGGACTCCATTCTCCCCTTGTAGAAGGGGAATCATGTTTTCTAACAGGGCGTGTGTATTTACCTATGTTGCTAATTTGCCACCTTTCTGCCAAACTACCTGGGCAGGAAATGAATAAAGCAAAACCATTTCTGTTCCAAAAACGTGCAGTTAAAAAAAAAGAGGAGGAGGAGGAGGAGGAGGAGGAGGAGCGGTGGTTGATATCTTTATTGGGGTGCTGAAATGTTTTTTAAAGATGTCTCTTTGGGCTGAGCGTTTGCTGAGCTTGAGGAGGTGTGTGTGTGTGGGGGGGGCTTACATAACCTAAATCAGTCTTTGAAGCTAAAAACTATACTTATATGATATTTTAAAAAATAATAACTTTTATATAAAAAGGGTAACTAGGATTAATATTAAAACTCTGCAAAGAAGGAGAAGGAATACAGCACAGTCAGTCAAAGCTGTGTTTTAAAAAAGAAAAAAATTCCCTGGTGCCTGGAGGTGATTTGTGAAAGAGCCTCGGTGGTCAGTTTGAAGGCCGGATGGAGGGACTGAGCCAAAAGACAGAAGCCCCTTCTTGGGAGTTTGGGCTTCTTCATCATCATCATCATCAGCAGCAGCAGCAGCACCACCACCACCACCATTACTACTACTACTGCTGCTGCTGCTGCTGCTGCTGCTGCTGCTACTCCTGGTGGCGGCGGCTGTGAGATCTTGCGTATTGGGCGTTTTCTGTCGTGAACATTTGGAAGAACCGCACAGGAGTAACTAGCCGCTCGAGGGCTGCTCCAGGATAAAAGGCCTTTTTGCAGTGGAATCGTTGAGGCTCAGTCCATCCCGGCCGGAGGTCATGCCGCCTTCTCCCTTGTTCTCTCCCTCCCCTCCCCTCCCCTCCCCTCCTCCACCCTCACAGTGCCGATGAAGTTCGCAGGAAGTCTTTAGTCCTGAAGTTCCCAAAACAGCAGCTTCCTCCAAAGAAGAAGCGGCGTGTCGGAACCACGGTTCATTGCGACTACTTGAATGTAAGAGCCCCGCGTTCTCCTCCTGCGGTCTGCCTGCCAGCAACCTCCACCCCCACCCCCGCCCTCGAATTTCCGGAGGATTTTAAACAATCAGCATTATATTATCTTCCACCTTCGCTTCAACAACATCTGATTTATTCCGTCACCTTCTCTCAGGGATGATTGGAACTTGGCATGAGTTTCTTGCTTTCTCTTTGTCGTTATGTCTTATTCTGTCTTCTTTCCTTTAAAGAGAAAAGGGCTCAGGTTTATCTGTCTTTTCTTATTGAACGGTACTTGGAGGAAGGAATTTAGTTGTAAATAAAGGGCTGAAATGACTGTGGGTGGATCCAGAACTAGAGCCCCCCCACAAGGCAGCAGTTCTCGCCTAAAGAGGAAAACTTGCCCGGATGGATTCTAGCCTTTCGCAGGCAGGGTGTTTCAGGATCCGCCCAGGCTGGTCCGAGGGGACCAGGCAAGGACACTCATGCCTGCTCCTCTCTCTGTCTTTCAGCGGCCCCACAAGTCCATCCATCGGCGCCGCACCGACCCCATGGTGACGCTGTCCTCGGTGCTGGAAGGCATCATCAACGACATGCGGGACCTTCCCAACGTGAGAGCTTTTGGGGTGGGGGTGGGAGTGGGGGGTGAAGAGGGTTTTATGGTGCTCAGAGGATGGGCAGGATGATGCCTGGCATCACTCTGAGGACCTTGGCCAGCATGGGAGGGCAACTGCCAGCCCGACTCCCCTCCCTGTGCCTGCTGTTGGTGTTGCTCAACAGATTTGTGTAAAACGTTAAGGATATCCTGTCCTTTATGTGCAGAGCAGAGGGAATATTCACCTCCTGTGGCTGTCTTTTGCAGATTTCTGTTTTTTGGGGTGGGGGCATGATGTTTCCAGTGGTTGGATTCCAGTACTGTCTTGACAGAACCACACTGGCACGTATTAGGCACGCAGGGGGTGCTTCAGGCGTTACAGCTACAGAGTGGCTGCCTGAGGAGGGGTGGGCAGCTGGCTGCCCTGCCGACGTGTTGGGCTTTCGCTCCCGTCGTCCTTGCTGGGATGGTAGGGCTTACACCTTAGCAACATCTGGAGGGCTTAAAATTAACGAAGGGCAGGAAGAACTGTGTGGGTCATGTTTTGCGCACAGAGGCGGTTTGCTTGCCATAAGCTAGACAACTTTTTTGTTTTTCTTTTTGGAGGGGGGAGGGAAGCAAGATGTCACTTGCCGTCTTGGGGTATCAGCCAGAGGGCAGCTGACCCTTCTATCCCCCACCCCACCCCACCCCACCCCACCCCACCCCACCCCATTTGCCCCTGACCTTCTCCCTGGCAGACCTACCCTTTCCACCAGCCTGTGAACGGGAAGGTGGTGAAGGACTATTACAAGATCATTACGAAGCCCATGGACCTGCAGACGCTGCGTGAGAACGTCCGCAAGCGCCTGTACCCTTCGCGGGAGGAATTCCGAGAACACCTGGAGCTGATTGTCAAGAACAGTGCCACCTACAACGGTAGGCCCCGCCCTCCTCTCTTGGCCTGGGGAGGGGGGAGGAGCCGCCACCCTGGGGGTTCCTTTTGAACAGGGCTGGGCTGGGGTTCGCTTTTATACCCCTGCCTGATTGGAAGGAGGAGGGAGGTTCCTTCTGGCGCTGCCTTGCCTTCTTCAAGAGAGAACTCTGTGTCCTCGAAACCCTTTTCTCTTACTCCTTTGGGAGGGAGCCTGTCTAATTGTCCCCCTGGCAGCCTTTAATTATTTATAACTTGCCAACAAATTACTTCCCCTTGGTGTTCCATTTTTCTCTCCTCTGAATGTCGTGGTCCCATCCTCCTTTCTGTGCCTGATCTTATCCTCTGGACCTGCGGCAAAATCCACCTTCTCCCTCTTAACATTTTTTTTAATTGCTGGCATGAAGGGCCCCAGAATTAAAAAGTGTGAAATCCACTTTGAATGTCTCTCTGACGGGCAGTGAACTTTTTTTTTTTTTGCTGTTGTGTTTGCAGGGCCCAAGCACTCCCTGACCCAGGTCTCTCAATCCATGCTGGACCTCTGTGATCAAAAGCTAAAAGAGGCAAGTCTTGTGATAAGAGGGAAGGAGGGAAGGGGGGGGGAAGGAAAGAGAGAACAAAGTGACGCTGAGTCACAGCCCTGGCTTAGCAAAAGGCACGGGGGGGGGGGGTCTTTCCAGAGCTAAGCAGAAATCCCATGGATATTCTTGCCTGTTAAAAGAAGGCTTGTAGGAGGGATGCAGAAAGGGCTGCCGTGGGGACCCACTGTGTGTCTTTACTTTGATACTCTTTGCGTGGGGGAAGGATGCTGCCCTTGTTGGTGGAGAACTTTGGAACTGAATGCCTCTCTGTCCCTGGGCGCCCTTTCAGAAAGAAGATAAGCTGGCCCGCTTGGAGAAGGCGATCAACCCCCTTCTGGATGATGATGACCAAGTAGCCTTCTCTTTCATTCTGGACAACATTGTCACTCAGAAGATGATGGCTGTTCCAGACGTGCGTGGGCCTCAAGCGCTGGGGCCGGTGGGCTGGATAAGAGGGCCGGAGGAGCCTTTGGGTTGGGGTGACTTTGGCAGGGGAGCTTTGCCCTTGAAGCAGGAGAGCAGGCAGGTGGGATGTGGGTGTTTGGTGACCAGGAAACCGACCCCTTGCTGTCCTTGCGTTTCTCTGTTCCTTTTCCCCTTTGACTCAGGAGCGTTCCCCTTCCCTGGCCTGATGTGTGCTCTAAAAGACATTTTGCCCTGAACAGAATCTGAGCCTTTAACAAAGCCTGGGTTTTCTTGACCTTGTGTTTACACCAGGAATGGCTGCATGCCCCCCCTCCACCACAACCTCCACAAGGATTAACACTTTTAGTGGATGCAACCTCGTTTCAGCTGGATGGGAGCCCCTCAGCCTCCCCTGGGGACCCTGGGTTTAGCAAAAAGCTGTGTCCTCCTCATTTCTCTCTGCTCCTGTTGTTTTGCAGTCGTGGCCCTTCCATCATCCTGTAAACAAGAAATTTGTGCCAGACTATTACAAAGTCATTGTCAACCCGATGGACCTGGAGACCATCCGCAAGGTCTGTACTTGCAGAAGACCTCCCCTAAATGATGGCACAGTACTTCAAAATGAGACGGCACACTCCAAGCGCTCTCTCTCTCTCTCTCTCTCTCTCTCTCTCTCTCTCTCTCTCTCTCTCTCTCTCTCTCTCTCTCTCTCTCTGTGTGTGTGTGTGTGTGTGTGTGTGTGTGTGTGTGTGTGTGTATGTGGGTGCTCATTGCTTTCAAAATGATGGGATTGTAACACATTGCAGGCTTTACAACCAGGGAGGCATGGGTGCTTGCCCACCTGCCTGCCTTCCTGTGTGAAGCAGCCACCAGGAAGGGTACCCTCCCCCCCCCAGCTCTCCTGGCTGGTTCGCCCAGCAGGCTTCTGTCAAGAGAGATGACACTATTTTCAATGCCAGATAAAAGTGGAAACATGGTATCTACTTAGGCAGTCCCGCTTGCCTGGTAGATGCCATGTGTTGGGGCAAAACCAAGGGGCAAGTTGTGAAGGCCGTCTTGTTTTCCTGATTCCCCCTGGGGCAAGTAGCCCCTTGGCAGGTGGGCAGGCTCACAAGGGCCCTGGAGAGGAAGGAGGAGGGTGGTGGGTGGAGGAGGCTTCCCTCCCTTGGTTAGGACTTCTGGTCGATCGGATTTAGCACCCGGTGTTGTTCCCTCGAAGTTTCCGCCGCGATCCATGCTCCCGCTTGACTGCCTGTCAATTTATTCTAGAACATCTCCAAGCACAAGTACCAGAACCGAGAGGCCTTTCTGGATGACGTGAAGCTCATCCTCACCAACAGCATCAAGTACAACGGTGAGATGCCCGCCTTTCTCCCCTTTGTGTGGCCCTGGGACTTGAGGGGGTTTCAGGGAAAGACCAGGCGCTCCTGCCGAAAGGCTGGGACTGGGTTTCTTTTGCTCTTCTCCTCTGGGATCCCCGCTCTACGCCTTTGGCTTCTTGGGCCAGGGGGCCTCGTGCTTTGGGGGCATAGAAGAGGGCCACAGCCGTGCGGATGGCTGCTTAGGGGCTGGCCTTGACTGAGCTTTGAGGCTCCAGGAAGCAGCCACTGGGGAGGCTGTGCTTTTTGTTTCAGGGCCTGACAGTCAGTACACCAAAACGGGCCAAGAGATTGTGAACATCTGTTACCAGACATTGGCGGAGGTGAGTGGCCCCTTGCCCGCCACCGTGCCAGGAATGGCTCTGGTGCTGGAGGGGTCCCAGCAAATCTTTCTATGCCTGTTTCTCTTCAGTACGATGAGCACTTAACCCAGCTGGAGAGGGACATCTCCACGGCCAAGGAGGCCGCCCTAGAGGAGGCGGACCTGGAGAGCCTGGACCCGATGACTCCCGGGCCCTACACGCCCCAGGTGAGCCTGGCCTCTAGAGCAGCCATCTGGGGGGCCCTCCCCAGCTCTCGATTATACCCTATCTCTTGGGATGGCCTGCATCATAGTGTGGTCTGGAAGATACAGTGGGACTGAAGGAAGCCACATATACGTGTCATCTTGGGGGTGAGGAGTGCCGAAGCAGGGTGTAAATGTAACTGGTGATTCAGCCTGTCAGAAACCATTGAAAGAAAGCCACTGCCAGCCCATGCCAGCAGTCCTGGGCTTGGTGGGCCAAGAACATAATTAGTTATGATGCAGCTTCCTAGGTTGGGGGCTCCTTTGGGGTATGTCACTCAGATTTGCCTCTCTCCCCAACACCCCCAAATGCACTTTAGCCTCCCGATCTGTATGATACCAACACGTCACTGAGCATGTCCCGGGATGCTTCTGTCTACCAGGACGAGAGCAACCTGTCTGCCCTGGACACGCCAACAACCACCCCTGAGAAGCAAGGAGCACAGGTGAGAGGAGTGGCGAGGAGGAGGAGGAGGCGGCCGAAAAGATCTCTGCTGAACAGCTGGGTGGGGTCGGGGGAGTAGGGAAGCATCCCCCCCCCGGCTCCCTGTGCTTGGTAGATCCCATGCAGAGACCTTGGAATTGGCGGGCGGCCCATCTTTTGCCCTCTGTGTGCCTGGTCAGGAGAACAGGACGGAGCTCGGCTCACAGCCTGTCTCTTGCATGGAAGCCCTCCTTGTACAACTGCTTGGTAAAATCACAGTTATTGGGATCTGCGGGGCGGGGGGACCTGCATGTAAACAACTGCTTTGTTTTACTAAGCCTCAAAAGGGTGTGTGTGTGTGTGTGTGTGTGTCTTGTTCTTTTCTTTTCTCAATTTCTGTGCATGCACAGTGTCCCAATTTTGATTTAGTTTATTCAGTAAAGGTTAAGGTCGAGGCAGTTGTAGGGTTTGGGCTTCAGGAAGCGGACTTTGCAGGGCAGAGAGAAGCCACAGGAATGGCCGGCGTTTGACTGGCCTTCCCTGGTTTCACTGGCCCTTCCACATCTGTCGGCCGCAGGCACGGAGGAGGTTTTGTTCTGAGGTGGTAGCTTTGTTGGGTGATTGCTGAGTAGACACATGGCCTCGCTCAGAGAAAAAGGCTGGCTGGCTGGCTGGCAGGCAGGCAGGCAGGCAAAGGCGTCCTAGATCACTTGGAGTGAAAATATTTTCTGTGGTTTGTTTCTCGGTGTATCAGGCGTTAATATAGAATGGTCTGAACTATGAGCGGTCTCACGGGAAGAGAGGCTAGAGAGACCAGAGGTGGGGAAGCAAAGGAGAGGGAGCTCCCTCACAGGGTCCTAGCAGACCTGGTGTTTCGGATGTCGCAAGGTACTCTGGCCCTCGGAGCCCTGAAACCATGGAGGGCTGTAGAAAGGCACTTCCATTGGAGAGGAAGAACTTGCATAGGGCAGCCTCCGGGGACAGTCCGGGAAGTGCCACGGAGCCACGGTAGATTTCTTCCATCGTGGTGGGCCGGCAGGCCCTCCCGTTGGCTTGCCTGGCTCCGAGAGAGTGTTGGCCTCATCCGTGGCTATCTGTTCCTCAGTGGTCTTGTCTCTGTGTTCCTCACTCAGATCCGGCAGGGCCGAGGTAGGCTGGGCGAGGAAGACTCTGACGTAGATATTGAAGGGTTTGATGAGGATGAGGATGGGAAACCTAAGACTCCGGCCCCAGTGAGTATCTCGGATCCCATCTCTCGTGTTGTTGGTTGGCCTCTGCTCTTGGGGCAGAGGCAGTGCAGTGCAGGGCCCTTCCTTCCAAGTGACGCTGGCGGTGGCAGCGCATGGGATGCGAGCCAGACCCTTCCGCTTTGAGAAAGAGACGGGGCTGCCAGGGAACGCTGTCAGAGGAGAGCAAGCGGGATGCTGGGTGTGCCCGCCCCAGCGTGCCTCCTTTGACCGCTGAATGTTCTGCCTGGGGCAGGAAGTGGAAGATGGGGACGGTGACCTGGCCGACGAGGAGGAGGGCTCGGCTCAGCAGCCCCAGGCCAGCGTGCTCTACGAAGACCTGCTCATGTCCGACGGGGAGGACGATGATGGCAGCGACGAGGAAGGCGATAACCCTTTCTCCTGTGAGTGGTCCCTTTGTTGCCTGCGGCAAGAAGCATGCAGTGTGAATCCAGGCAACGTTATTGGGTTGATGGTGGAGCTTCATATCAGGTTGCCTTTCAGAGGCCAGGATACCATCCTGAAGTCATTGCATGCCAAGGACACAGGGAACAGGGCAGTATTCCTTCCTTGCCATGAAATAATCTGTCCACCGGTAAAATGGGCTACTCTTGGTGCTTTCCAGTTTGAGATGTGGACCAAGTCATCCCTGGAGCAAGCAAAACAAATGGGAGGGAAATGTATCTCTTGGGTGGATTTTTTTGGGGGTGGGATTCATTCGTGATATTTCTGTGCTGCTGAAGAGCAGACATACATATTATCAAGGCACACTGAAACAGTGCAGGTCCTGAGGGTTGGCTGCACTGAGGAAGGGAGCAAGTATTGGCCTGTCAGAAAGGAAGCATATCACGGGTGGCGCTTCTGTGTTGTTTCGTAGCAATTCAGCTCAGCGAAAGTGGGAGCGATTCAGAGGTGGAGCCTGGGGCAGTGAGACCCAAGCAGCCGCACATGCTGCAAGAGAACACGCGGATGGGCATGGATAACGAGGAGAGTATGATGTCCTATGAGGGAGCTGGAGGGGAGACCTCACATGCCTTGGAGGACAGCGACGCCAGGTAACCCAAGACGTAGGAATGAATCTTGGTCTCTTGGTGTCATTCACATCATGGGGGCTGTCTGGTTCTATTCCCTTTGATGCTTAGGCAGTCACATTCAGCACAACATGGGCAGTGTGGGATCTGGTGGGCAGAATGGACGTTCACTTCCAAGCTGTGTGATGTGGTGTTTCGGGTACTGTAAGGATGTAGGGTTTTGTTTTTTTGGCTGCTGCAGAGACCTAGCCAAGGGATGGTGGGCGAACAATGTGTAGTCAGATAGAGTTGCGTTATTTATCGTGAAACACCATGTTTGCCTTTGTCCGTGTTTGCCTTTTCCCACTGCCCACGCAACCAGCCACTCCTTGGCCTTTCTTTCCTTGAAGTGCAAGTCACCCAAGGCAAATAATCAAGTTCCCTTTTCTCTCTCTCTCCCCTTTCTGTTATGGTAGCTATGAGGAACCCGGCCCAAAGTCCAATACTCAAGACACCAGTTTCAGTAGCATGGGGGGCTACGAAGTCTCTGAAGAAGAGGAAGAGGAGGAGGAAGAGGAGGAGGAGGAGGAGGAGGAGGAGGAGGAACAACAGCGCTGTGGTCCAAGTGTGTTAAGCCAGGTGCCACTGTCGGAAGATGAGGAAGACAGCGAGGACTTCCATTCCATTGGAGGAGACAGTGACCTGGACTCAGATGAGTAAGGGCGTCTCCTGAGGGGTGATAAGTAAGGGCTTTGGACCGGCCATGCCCTCCTGGCCTCGGCGTAAGGGAGCTTTTCTACTTGATCTCCAATGAAATATGGATTTGGACACACCGTCCTGTCATGCCTGAAAGACGTTGAGGTTCCTGCTCCTCCTCCTTTCCTTCTCTCTTTTTTTCTTCCAATGTCAATATTGTGTGTGGGTGTGAGTGTACATTTTTATGGCCATCGTAAACTGAATGTTTCCTTTTTCTTCTCATGCAAGGAGTTCTGCTAAAGGTGCCACGTTGACGTTTGCAAGTATCTCCTATTTGCAATGTTGTGTCAGGCTGAAAGCCTTGCAGATGTGGAGTTCAGGTGGCTGGTGGGTGTCGTGCTTGTTGGGCCGTAAAACCGTTTTACATCCCAGTGAGATGGTTTCAGGTCAAAGGCTGCACTTGGAGCTCAGGAGGAAGCATTCCCCTTCAACTGAATAAACCTGTTGGTGTAAAGCCTGATGTGTGTTTGTGGTTCCCCACCCCAGCACTGAGCAATGACAGAGCTTGATCCTGGCTCTTGGAGGCTGCGGTCCATTTCCCAGCCACTCACATATTCTCTCAGTCTCCCTATTGACAACGGGTGTGCACCTGTGTTTCCAGGACAGGTTGTTTTGGGTGGCAGGCTAGGCTGCCTGCTTTAGGAAGTTGTAGTAGGAGAGTACAGCCTCACATTAAAGCATGGACTTGTTGACCTCAATTGCTGAAGCCTACAAGGTGCTTTCAGGGAGTACAGGGTGGTGGTCAAGAGGCTGTAGCAACAGGACCTGGGAAATGTGAGTCCGAGACCCTGCTGAGCTACGACCAAGCAGTGTGATCCATTCATTGCATTTGTCCTGAACATGGTCCCGTTCTTGTGATTCTTCCAGAATTATTTTCTGAGCAAAGATGGTGTAAACCTCATGTATGTAGCTCAAGGTGTCAGAAGGATCGGAGACCCCAGTGGGTTTTTTTATCCCTCCAGAGGAAGGCTGAGCGATTTGCTTTAAAAAGCCTGGCCCCGTCACCCCCCCATCCCCAAATCTGCCATTTGCTTTAGGCCAAGTATTTAGTGGAGGTGGCAGGGGGCTTGCTTATTGTAACTTTTGCATTAATCCAGTGGCCTCGCCCACAATTACCCAATGGGTGGTTGCCAAGAGGAGGAAGGCCCTTTTTGCTTTGACTGGTTAACGTTTTCTGGGGGTCAAATGAGCAAAGCCCCCCCCCCAGACGCGAGGGAAGGGTGTGTGTGCTTGAGGACTAGTCACTTGGGGCCTTAGTAGTTCCCTCAGTCTTTCCCCGCCCTTTTTTAGTTGGGGGAGGAGTCTTGTGGGCGCCCCAATCTCCCCCCCCCCCAGAGCCTTGGCGGCCATTTTCAGCTCCAAAGCCCGAGAGAATCATGGCGGAGGCGGAGGCGGGGGGGGGGGGGGGAGAGAAGGAGACAAGGGGGCGTGGCTCCCGCGACCCCTGACGCAGTCGAATTCCCGCCCTCCTCCTCCTCCCCGTCGGCCCTCGCGCCGCCCTTGCGGTGACGCCCGGGGTGGGAGGGGGGAGAGAGCGGGTGTCGCGTGCCCCGGATGGCGCATGCGCGCTGCGCCAATGTGTCGCAGTGGCGGCCGCGCGGCGGAGGGCTACAGCGGGGTTCTGTCTGAGGCGCTTCGACCCCCCGCACCCCCAACGTCGCCCGGCTGGACCCCCTCCGGCAGAGGGGGGGGGGCGGAAAGAGGGGGAGGAGCACCCCGGGGGAAAAGGCGGAGGGTTGGTTGGCGCGTGAGTCCCTTGCTCGCCCGGGACTCTTTGGTGGGGGGGGGCAGGAAGAAGTTCCGGCGGCCGCGGCGGCGCTCCACCCTCCGCCTCCTCCCCTTTGGTCCCGTCTCCCTCCGCCCTCGCCGCCGCCGCCGCCATTTCAGGAGGCGCCTGAGGAGGAGGAGGAGGAGGAGGAAGGAGGAAGCGCCACCACCAGCACCGCCGCCACCAGCACCGCCTCGCTCGGAAGCCATGGCGGCCTCGGTGGGCAACGTCGCCGACAGCACCGGTACGGACGCCGACGCCGCCGCCGCCGCCGCGGGGGGGGGGAAGCGAGGGTGGGGCGGGTGCCGTCCGACCCCCTGGAACGACCCTCGTCGCCGCCGTCCTTTGGCGGGCCTGGGAAGGAGGAGGAGGAGGAGGAGGAGGAGGAGGAGGAGGGAGGCCTGCGGAGGGGCGACCGCTCCCCCAGGGGCTCCCACACACACACACCCACACACGGGCGCCGGCGAGGAGGAGGAGGGGGCGGATTGTGGGATTTGTAGTCGGGGTTGGGGGGGGTTGGGGGGTCCTGTGGGGAAGAGGGGGGGGCGGTGGTGGTGGAGCTCCTGCGCATCCTCCCCTCGGCGGGAGGGCCTGGCGGTGGCCCGGAGAGGGAGGCAGTGCCCGGCGCCGCCTGGCATCATCCGGGGGGATCCAGGAGGAGGGAAAGGACAGGACAGGACGGACTGGGTGGGGGGTGGGGGATTGGGGGGATGGGGATTGGGGGGGGGAGGAAAGGCGAAACAGGGCCGCCTCGGGGTTTCCACCGGCAGCCCCGGAGTGTCGCCCACAAGAACGAGGTCTGATTCCACCCCCTCCTAATTTTCCATTTGTGTTTGGGTAATGAGCTCCTTCGGGGAAATTGGGCGTCTGCAAATACAGATACATAAACAAAGAGGGGTCCCCTTGGAGCCAGCATTTCTGGACATTTGTTTCCCTGTCTGGACCCAGGTAGAAAACGAGGCGCTGAGGAAGGGAGGCGTGTGGGACCCCTTCGGGAAGAGAGAGAGAGAGAGAGACTCATGTTTGCTCATGGATTTTATTCTTTGTTTGTCTTATTCATAGGGCACCTTTTTTCTGGTTAAGGGAGCTCAGCGAGGTAGCTTCAGATATAACACGTGTTTCTCCCTGGGGTGTGTTGATTTCAGCTGCTTCCAGGAGGAGGGAAGGGAGGGCCTCTGTTTTTGGTGTTAAAAATACTGGGCCCATAGACTGAGCCCCATCCAGAAGCGTTATCAGTAGACTCAGTCCAAGGTGTGTTCATGACTTGAGAGGGCAGGAAGGAAGGTCCCATGTCTTTCACGCAGTAGAGCAAGATTCGCCCCTGTCCCTTGGCATCTCCAGTTTAAATAAGGTGCCTCGGTGCTCAGTTGTTTTTAGGTGGGAGCATCCACAGCAGTGGCACCCTCTGAAACCCACAAGTTACAGATGGAGAACTGGTGGGAAAGAGAACATTACGTTTGCTACAGCAGTTATGTGGATTTTTAAAACAAACAAACAAACAATTATATAAAATGTTTTACCCCACTTTTCTCCTTGGGAAGTACCCAAGGTGGCTAACAACTTTTGAAGGGCAGTAGATAAAGTTGGAGACAATGAGGGCCCAGCAGTTATCAAGAAACATTAAAGACAGTATTCAAGGCTAAGAAAAAATGATTGTGATGAAGCATCTGACATCATTAAGAAGATAATATTAAATATTAAAGGCAAGCACATGAAAGAAAAAAATGCCAAACTGAGAGATGGAAAACTAAACACAGAATAACACAAGTAGCACTCCAAGTTCAGTCCAGGCAGAAATGCCTAACCATCTAAAAGTCACATAACAGGTCCCTCAGGGAAGGGCAACAAAGGTGGGGCCAGCCTGGCTTCCACTCAGAGGGAGTTCCAGTGTCTGAGAGCAGCCACAGCGAAGCCCCCCACCCCGTTCTCATCAGATACACTTGTGAAGTCGGTGGGATGAGAGAAAAGACTCTCCTGATGGAGAGGCAAGGCAATTTGTTATTGCTGATTTAATCTAACACCTTAGGTGGGAACATAATCATTGATGGTACAACTAGAAGAGCAGATCAGAATTCCCCAAGGGAGTGTTTTTCCACTCATCTCTGTAGGTTGCCATTGATGGAAGCAGTTGATACTGTATGGTTCACAAGAAGTTCTGGTTCTCCCCCAGATGGACAGTGGTTTACTAATAAGACAGTTCAGCAGTAGTAGACACATGTACAGTACATTGTTTCCCCCCCTAGCTTTTACATCATTTTCAGAGTGAAATGGGTTAAACTGAGTTCAGATGTTGATACTCAGCTGCACAGGGCAGCAGCAGCAGCACTGTGGACAGATGTGTGTCAGGCCCAGCAGAGTTTCAGAGCTGTGGAGGGTGGGGCATGGGGCCATTTCAGCACAGTATGTGTCCTGTAGATAAGCTGATGAGAGACGCTCAGGCAGACTTCACATCTGACAACAGTCAGGCCTGGGTCCCTTCTAAAGTTACTCATTTTTGGTTGGTATTTTCCAACCTGCTTCTAATCGGAACTTGCTGAACTTCATCATCTATTCCGATGCAGGGGGGAGTTTTGGTTGTAGGCTCTCTTTGAAACACTAAGCTTTGTCTCCCAGTGTGGAGCTCAGAATACTTCCCTTGTTCCTTGTCCCCCAAGGCTGTATCTCCGAGACACACACCCATGCAAAGCCCGCCAGGTAACTTCTTCAAAAACTAAATTGTGAAAAACATTTATAAAACACATTTTGGCATGGCTAATGATAATATTAAATATAAGCCATGATTAGGTGATTAATCAAAGAGCTGGCAATATTGGTTCTCTAGATTGTGTTGCAGTTCAGCTGCATCTGGAGAGCTGTAGTTGCCCACTTGGCTTTACATGAAGCTGTGGTGGGGTTTTGTAAATGCAGCCAGTGTAGATAATTGTGCCCCCCCCCAACCTCTTTAAAGGAGGGCAATGTAAATGCCTCCTGTTTGTAATTCAGGATTTCAAAATGGTGTAATAACAATTCAAGACTGTGTGAAATGGGAATGCTTGATTTGCTTGAAGGAAAGGAAACAATCCCTAAAGCAAAATTCCACAGTGGAAATTTAGCCATGTTTAATTCATATTTGTTTTATGCACCTTTATGAAGGCACTAAGCAGCTCTGAGTTCATAGCTCCTCTGATAGGTCACTGCCCAGAGACATGTAAAATTTCCAGAAAGGTTGAAGCCATGGGAAACAAAATTTTTTTCAAAATGGAAAAATTGGAGAGGGTGGGTGGGTTTGGAAGCAGGTGGTTCCCCCCACTCCCATTCCCCCCAAAAAGTTTCCAGAGATTTGGCATCTCTAAGGGATGGTTAAAATAACAAAGAGGTCACTCAAAGGGAATTGAGTTGCTTATAAAAAACAGAAAAGCTTCAAGTGTTAATGTTAATCTGACACAGGGAGCTAGTTTCCTAATCTTACAGTCAATTGTTTTCTTGGAAGGAAAATTACAGAGAAGTTGTTGGGCAACCCTAGACCGCAGGGACTGAGGCAGAGATCTGGACTTTTCCTTTCTGGTCTGCCTCTTAAGAAAGCTGGCTGCAACTTCCCACTAGTACCAGTTGGGTGTGTTGCAAAAGAAATAAGCTGACCTTTTAACAAGAAGGGCAGCCATTTATTTTTTAAATTCTCTTCCCCCCCCCGGGGGGGGGGCTGATCGGAGTTTTTATGGCCGTGGATGGGAGGGGGTCACTCAAAGGAATGCAGGGTAGGAGGCATGGCTACTTGGGCCTCTTGGGTCCTCCTGCTCAAAGAAGCCTTTCAGATCACTTAAGCGGGCGGACAGTTTCTCTCCCAGACGCATCCAGTTAGTTGGGGGGCTGAGTGGGGATTTGAACTGTAATCTCCCTGCTCCTAATCTTCATGCACTACTAACCTCTAAACAGCACTGTGTGTTTCTTCTTGGCACTTATCCGCCCCTTTCCGGTTCTTGGTTTTCCAAGAATAACCCACTTTTCTACCTTCTTGAGGGTTCAGATTCTGCTTGCCTCCTTGCTGCCAGCAGTCAAGGTGCTGCTGCTGTCTGTGCCTGCCTGTTTCTTTTCTGCCCTCCCCCCCCCCAAATCTCCTCCTACCTCTCCATAGCAGACTTTTGGGGGGTGTTTCTCAGCTGGCTTTCCTGTTGCCTCTGCTCTCTCTTGGGTGTCTGTTCCTGTGGATGCTGTAGGTCTAGGTGGGGCCCTAGGGTGAAGGAAATATCCTTACTGCTTAGATCAGCAGCACTGAATTCAGTCCCATGTAGGAAACGGTGTGTCAACAGAGGACAAGTAGTGGGTCAAGAGGAAGAGGTATGCCGGCGCATGCTTTGAGTGTAGCATGGGACTTGGTGTTGGGCCACTGACTTCATTTTCAGCGAGACTTTGGGTGAAGGCAAAAGCAGTATGATTTGCGATCTGAGAGTAGCCTTTTGAAGCTACCTAGAAAATACGTCTGTGAAGATTCTCAGTCATCCAGGTTCGTTTAACTGGGAGTTGAGTCATGGCTACTGGACTTCTTTTTTGAGAGATAGAAACGTTTCGCTGTTCATCCAAACAGCTTCATTGATGAAGCTGTTTGGATGAAGAGCGAAACGTTTCTATCTCTCAAAAAAGAAGTCCAGTAGCCATGACTCAACTCCCAGCTACCTAGAAAATGCTCAATCTATATGCTAGTCAGTTTTTACATGTCTTCACTCTATGAAAACATGTTATTAATTTGCTACAGTTGACTTTGGAATACATGTTGGGGCTTCAGTTATTCTTTGTTTATTCAACAGACTAGGCTAGTATGGTTGAAGGTTCTTTGGGAAAGAATACTCCTATGTTATGGTGGTAGTTGCTGTGGAAATTCCCCAGAAAGAGTTGCAGATGCTGTTGTTCAAGTCTCATATTTTCTAGGAAAATGTGAATGTACAGTATATTGCATGTAAAGAATTATGAGCAATGAGTGAAAGTACTGTGATTTTTCAAGCCTGGCCAAGTTACCTTAATACACCATTAACATGGTGAATTTCCACCAGGAATGTACAGCGGACCCTCGTATAACAAACAGTTTGTATAACATAAAATCTGTACAACATAAAAAATTCCGGAGATAGGGGAAATTTGCTTAACATAATCGCCTATGGGGCGAATCCGTACAACATAAAAATGGGATCACTCCAATTTCAATGCATTCCTATGGGAAATTTGTATAAAGGAAAATTTGCTTAACATAATTTCATTTGGAACAAATTAATTTCTTTATATAAGGTACCACTGTATTTTTATGGCCTGGGCTTCTCTGTGTTTGTGTTTATTCCCCTGATTATCCCTGATATGTATATCTTTTACATTATCTTAAGCATTTCATCTTTTAAGTTGTACACCATAGTTTGTCCATTTTTTGTTCCCATTTTCTAACTTTTTGTTTCCCCCCCCCTAAATGTTTTGGTGGCTCTTCAGAACCAACGAAACGTATGCTTTCCTTCCAAGGGCTAGCGGAGTTGGCTCACCGGGAGTATCAAGCAGGTGACTTTGAAGCTGCTGAGAGGCACTGCATGCAGCTCTGGCGACAGGAGCCGGACAACACGGGTGTGCTCCTGTTGCTCTCCTCGATTCATTTCCAGTGTCGCCGGCTGGACAGGTAGGAGAGAGCAGCAGCATTTACGCCCTCTGCAAAAGCAGTATGGCTTTGAGACAGGGGTCGGCAGGGGCAGGCTTGCTCTTGTTCCAGTCCTCAAAAGGTCTGTGCAGTCAACATGCAAGCACAGGTCACTTGCGCAGAGAGCAGAGGGGTGTAAGTTCCCCAGCTTAGTGGAGAATGTTCCTGAACTGCTGATAGGATGGTCCAGGAGTTTCAAAGATGTGTGAGTGGGGATCACAGCCTGTGTCACTTCCCCTCTGCTTAAGCAGGATCCATCAAGGGATAATTGCTTCTATGAATTCTATGTGGGTCTCCTTCTGGTTGCGTACAAATAGGATGGACTTAGGATTCACCGGGGAATAGCTCGTTTGATCTGCTAGCAGCACGGTTTTAAATACTTGCACTACTCTGTGTGCGTAGCTTTTGCTTGTTCTCTGGCGGGCCTGGCCAACGGATCTGAATAAACGATGTGTCCAATGCTCTTGCCTCTTCCTCAGGTCTGCTCACTTCAGCACGTTGGCCATCAAGCAGAACCCCCTGCTGGCGGAAGCCTACTCCAACCTGGGGAACGTGTACAAGGAACGCGGGCAACTGCAGGAGGCGATCGAACATTATCGGCATGCCTTGCGCCTCAAGCCGGACTTTATTGATGGATACATTAATCTCGCTGCTGCTTTAGTAGCTGCAGGGGATATGGAAGGGGCAGTGCAGGCTTACGTTTCGGCCCTGCAGTACAATCCTGTAAGTTGGGCACTGCCTCAGGAGGCCACTCTTCTTTCAGCGGCATAAGTAGAGTTTCCAGTTCTCCTTTGCTCTTTGATTGAGCAGCTTTGTAATCGGCTGGCCTTTGGTGGCGTAACTTAAAAATCCCTTTGTCATAGTGCAGCCTGCATTCTGCCGTAGGAAGAGCTGTTGTGCCTTCCCCTGTGAAAAGTCCTTAAGACTTGGGCTGTTGATCTACCCACGGCCATGTGTTGTCAGCTGTCCCGTCTGTGTGCTCACGTGGGCTGCTGTCCTGATTCTTGGAAGAGGCCTTCTCAGCCTATTCCCAGAGGATGGTTGGCTACCTGTGTGTGTGTGTGTGTGTGTGTCAAGAGGGAGCAGCTTCCCAAGGCTGGGATGCCACAGGAAACCTTCCCCACTCAGCAAAGAAGACAAAGAGCGACACTGCCACAGGCTTCACTGTCATCTCGTGGCCATGCAGAATTGACAAGCACTTGTTCCTAGAAAAATCCAGGGACAGTGGCCTCCCCCCTTTGGGGCAAATGGGGCCCTCAGAGTCTTCCACGATATCTAGCCCTGCAGAAATGCAGAACAGCATCTGCTTTCCTTGCCAACGCAGTAGGTTTAAGGAGTAGAAGAGGGAGCCGATGGCCACACTGGCTGCCCCCCCCCCTGTTTTCTAGCAGCAGAGGTTTGTAATGCGGCCCAGAATGGATCTGCATGCTGCCTTTCTCTAAGCTGAAGCACTCCTCTCTTGGTCCTTTATGTATCCTTTCTTGCCCGATTACTATCATCTTATTCTAACCCCCACCCCCCTCCCCCATGCATACAGTATAGAGCCCTGCTGTGGAAGTTAGATGCGGAGCTCCCTTTGCCTCTTTAGGGGGCTTTATATTGTTGATTCCACCAGAACTCTCCATGTCGCTGCCATTGATTAACTCTGAAATACTAGAAACCTCGTGTGGTGGAAAAGGAAAGATTCTCTGCCTTCCCACTTTACTTGTTGAGAAGAGCTGCCTGGTGAACCCTGCCTTTTGTTTGGCTTTCAGGACTTGTACTGTGTGCGTAGTGACCTGGGGAATCTGCTCAAAGCCCTGGGTCGCTTGGAAGAAGCCAAGGTAGGTGTTCTGTAGAATGAGTTTTAAACATCCATCTTTTGAAAATGTGGACCCTTGTGCCATGTCTTCAGTTCTCCGTTGACCTGCAAGATTCCCAAGAAATGGCTGAAAGCCGAAGGCCTTGAATTGTCCCCGCGTAGTGGCAGGGAAGATATGGCATGTGCCCTTGTTAACATTGGCTTTAGGATGAGACGTGGACTATTGAGTCACGCTGCAGAAGTAGACTATCCGATATGTGGAAGTGACTGGCAGGGACGCCACCCTTCTCTGGTCTGGAGATAGCAGTCTTTCCAAAATGAGGCTTGCCCGCTGATGCCAAGCCGGTGCCTTAGTTCGTGGTGGTTCCCGTGTGAATGAAGCAGGTGCTCTTCTAAAGTCCTTTGTGGCTTGTAAGTGGAGAAGAACCTCGTCAAATGTTACCCTGTGAATATGGCATTGAAAGAGCATAGTATTCTTTAACCTTCTCCCCGACCCCCTCTTGATAGTGGAAGAAAGGCTGGCCAGCAATTGTAGCTACCGTTTCGGTTCCTTAAAATGTGACCCATTTTGCCGGCATGGTCAAGAGAGGCGGCTGGTTTGTTTGGAAAATGAACTGATCAAAGAAAAACTTGCTGTAGTCCCGTGGTAAAGGTGGCTTCTAGCAGTCTGGTTTCTCACCAAGAATTTGAACACCACGATGGGTTGTAAATCTCCCGGCACCCCAAAAACATGGGTTGCACCTCAAAGCCTGAAATGTTCTTGTTACAAGCCACCTTACGCACCCGCGCAGCAGGGGCTAGGAGTGTGGAGGAACTGGAAGACCCGGCAAGTCCTTCACCTCCAGCCCCACGCGCCTGCTACCGAGTGGAGTGTATGCCTAGTGTAGCTGTCTGGCTGATGGCTGCGCCCGGGAGTGGGGGGAGAGAGGCTGTGGGCCGGGAGCTCTGGAGGGGCCAATTGGACAAGGAGCTGCCCAGGGCAGCCGTGGGACTCCTCGTGGGAAATGCCGACTCTCCATTGACCTAGGCGGCACGGAAATGTCTTTTTGGAAAGACCTGAGGCCCTCAGCCGGTCGGGTGGACAGCTAACATGAATTGCACTTCACTGCAGCTTTTATTATAGTGTGACTGGTTTAAGCCAAGAGACTGCGCTTGCCTTAGGTTGCTGACCTCTTTATTTCAGAGCTCTGGAGAGACACCTAGTTTGAAAGCGTTACACTGGTTGGTTTTGTGAGAACTCCACTAAACAGGAGGAGATCAGTACATAAATTTATATGTCTATATACATACATTGAACACATTGCAATGTATTTCTTTGGCTATCAGTGCATTTGTAAGATCAAACCAGCAGAAGATTTGCTCCACAGAATAAAATTTAATCTTTGTGGAAATTTGAGAGCCTTTCTTCCAACAAGCCCTGCAGTTTGCAGTTGCCCTGATTAACCCTTTCCCTTCTGCATGTCTCCCATGCTACAGACAAGCTGTCCTCAATCCCATGTGTTAGACATATCCAAAGAATTTCAATTGCTTTGTTGAACTTTTTACTAATGATCTTGTTTTATTTTCTCTCTTGTTTTTGGTTTTTCACCATTGATATTGTATTTAGAAGGTTTCAGGTGGGTGAAACCTCCTATTCCATGCGTAAGGTGCCTCGCTGAAGGGAGCTCGAGGCCTGGATCTAGGGCAGACACACTCCTTCTCCTCCTCCTCCTCTTCCAGCAAGGAACGCACCGAAAACTCACATGAGAAATATGGTAACGGGTTTGTAACTGCCACAGCAAAACCATTTGCCTCCATGCCTGAATCTTCTGTCTTGTGGCTTCAGAAACAGCATAAGTATTTTATTTACAAGCAAGTAATGTTGAGAAAAAAATTTTATATTCCTAGCCACAATTCTTTCAGAGAATTAAAGTAAAAGTAAATTAAAATATAAAAGAAATAACTCAAGATACTTTATAGTTAAAAAGCTTCTAACTCTTCTGGTTGTTCATTTTTTTCCTTTTCCTCTTTGTTTGGATTGCAGCGTTCTGCTCTTCTGATGATGCGCTGTGATCTTGCAGTAGCGCAAAGGCTGCGCGGCGGAATTGCGCATTGCGTGCGATTGAGCCCTTGTGAATGGCTGACTAGATGATTCATCTCTCACCGGGTGGCCCTGTGCTAGAGGATTTTTGATACAATTGGATTGCATTGCCTTCAGATTTCAGACAAATTTTCACATTCCAGGTTCTACGTGGGGGGCTTGTCTGGTAGATTAATCAGTCTGGTGGGCCGTTCACACACACCAGGGGCATTCCACCCAGGGCGGCAGCAGTTGGCAGCGAACGCGCAGCGGCGGCGGCGTGCTGTTAGGGTGCGCCTGCGACTTCTTGCGCTTGCATTACAGGGACCCGAACCTTCGTGCAAACCTGTTATTTGAGGTTTTGGAGGACTGAGTTTGTGTTGAGCCGTGGGGGCGGTGGGGGGAGGGCGGGGGTGGGACGGTGGGTCAGGAGAAGAGAGCCGCGTTGAAAAGAGGAGCCATGAAACCCCCTCTGGTCTGGGATTTTCCTTCTCTCGTTCAGTGTAACATCTCGTCTTTCTGATAAAACTCGGGAGAGATGGCCCAAGGTTTAATAATGATGTATCTTTGTAGTTGTCAGGCTTGAAGCAGCTTGCTCTTCAAATCGGGGCACGGGGGGTTTCTGGAAGTGACACAGGCCACCACCTCTTTGGCAGTTGACCCGGCCTCCTCCTCCTCCTCCTGCTGCTGCTGCTGCTGCTGTTGCTGTGGGAGGAAGGAGTTCCCTCTGAAACGTAGGGAAGGGCAGCTTTCCAAGGCTGAGCGTAACTGAGAATGGGGGGTTTGCACCTGGGTTTGGGTTAGCGCTGGCGAAGGATCAGCCCGCTGTGTACAGCCCATTAGTTTTGGCGCAAGCAAGCCTATACTGCAGGATCACTTTTGAGGGGTTTGAGAAGGCCTTCTAACAAAAGGTTCTCTCCCTTTTCCTTTTGTGCAAATATTCCCCTCCCTTTTATCTACCTATCTCTAACCCTTCCAAGGCCTGTTACTTGAAGGCGATTGAGACTCAGCCCAATTTTGCAGTGGCCTGGAGTAACCTTGGCTGTGTGTTCAACGCTCAAGGAGAAATCTGGCTGGCCATCCATCACTTTGAAAAGGTGAGAGTGAATATCGGGTCTTGTTTGGTTCCAAACTCCTGGACTTCATGCACGTGGGAATCAACAACTTCCCCTTCCAGTCACAGTTCCCGCTTTCTCAGTCCAGGGGGAGGTGTCATCGAGCCCACGCCGTGGGTTCTAGATAAAAGGGGAAGGTTGCCTGCTGCCCTGCCCAACAGCCCTCTTCTCAGCTGACCAGACGGTGGTGCGCTGGTCTTGGAAGATTCGCCTGGATTTAGGAAGAAGGTGCTGTCCTTAAATAAAGCTTAAGTTTGGCTATCCATGACCGCAGGGAACCCTTTCCCGGGGGAGGGGGGGGCTTCCACCTCTCTGAGGTCTCTGCCTATGGAACACTTTGCCTTTGTCGTGATGATGGCCTGGCTGGAAATGCCTCGAGTGCTCTCACTCTGGGAAATGATGGTCTGCAGGCCACCTGACAGACAGAATCAAGAGGGAAGGAGGCATGTCCTCTCCCATTAGGAGTGGTGGCCGGACTCGAAAGGGATGTTCTTTTAAGATACTCTCAATTGCATCGGCAACTAGCTTTAAAATGTGGGGAACAACCCTTTAAATCCCACTCATTGGTGGTTTTTTTTTTTAGCATAAATATTGATGTGCAGCCTTGGCTGCTCTTAATCACGGGAAGAGGCAGGAGAAGGACTTGGAGGAATAAAAACCCAAACGCCCTTTGGGACAGGGCTTGTTTCCTTCTATAAATGGCTCATCCTTTCTCAGTTAGTAGAAAGTGCCTGTTTAGAAATGATTATTGACATTAATGTGTTCTATCTGAAGGCGGTGACTCTTGACCCAAACTTCCTGGATGCTTACATAAATCTGGGAAACGTCTTGAAAGAGGCACGTATATTTGACAGGTAAGCAAATCAAAGGACCCCCTTCCCCCTTTTCTGGTTATTTTTGGTTTCCTCCTCCACTTTCTGTGCCTGCTGAAGGAAGAAATACTGGCTGGGTCACTTGCTGACTTGGAATGTGATGCTTAGGCTGCTGGCAGCAGATGTAGCCCAAGCCCTTTCTGATGACAGAACTGGCTTCTGGTCAATTCCAGAGATTTGCTGGTAGATGAGCCAGAGAAAGGGCATTAAGTGAGAGAGAAATGTTCTCTCAACTAACTCACTAGGGATTTCATTCCTCTTTGGCAGTCCTGTTAAGATTAGAGACCGTATAGCCACATATTGCCACTTAGAAGCATTAAACCACTGCTTGTCTGGAGCGGTTTTAGAAAAAGGAGAAAGAAATGCCGTTTAGATTTCGGTTGCCCCTTGTGGAAGATTAACCCGAACAGTTGTGCCTCTGGTTCTAGAGCGGTGGCGGCCTACCTGAGGGCCCTGAGCCTGAGTCCGAACCACGCGGTGGTGCACGGCAACCTGGCCTGCGTGTACTACGAGCAGGGCCTGATTGACCTGGCCATCGACACCTACAAGCGCGCCATTGAGCTGCAGCCGCACTTCCCGGACGCCTACTGCAACCTGGCCAACGCCCTCAAGGAGAAAGGCAGCGTAAGGATCCCCGCCCGTTTTCGGTGCCCTTGCCACCTAGGCTTGCTCCGTGGGCTAGTTTAATAGACCATTGCACGCGAGATGGCGGCTGAGAAGCTGGCTTCCCAGGACAAAAGAAGCCCTTTGCACACAGTTGGTGCTTTTGGAGGACAGACAATTGGGCTGTTTTGGGTAGCGAGTCTTGAACAGTGTTGTGGTTTTATAAATTCTATCCTTTTATTGATGTTATCACAAATCTTGGTCTTCTGTTACAGGTTGCTGAAGCAGAGGAATGTTACAACACGGCTCTTCGCCTCTGTCCCACTCATGCAGATTCACTCAACAATTTAGCAAACATCAAACGGGAGCAGGGGAACATTGAGGAGGCCGTTCGCCTCTACCGCAAAGCTCTGGAGGTACCTGAGGAGATGCTGGTGCGCAAGCCTTGGCTGCAATAGGGCCCGGGAGGAGAGGGCTGGCCCCTGTCTTGCCAAATGGGTCATGAAAACTAGGAATCCTACCAGGAAGAAAGGACACTCCTAAACAAGGCCCTGTGGTAGTTTTGAGGTCAATTAATGAAAAGGATTATTGTTTTCTGTTTCCATTGAGGAAAGCAGAAAGATGAAGGTGGAGAGGGACCCCAGTAGGAAAGGAAATACGGGCGCATGCCTTGTGTGAGCAAGGAGGCTGTTAGCTTTTACCATAAGCAGAGGGGTTGTGCGGTGTGTCTTCAGATCACTTTCTGTGTGCCGTCGCATTTGTGCAGAGACACAGAAGCGCATGGCAGTTCATCTCTGCGGTGGGGCAGCACAGGCATTCTTGGGAGAATTTATTTTTATTTATGTATTGTTGCATTTATATCCTGCCCATCGGGCCAAAGGCCACTCTTGAGTAGCTTACTACGTTCAGAAGACAATGTAAATGGGCGTCATAAAAGCCACAGTGAATGTGAAGCAGAGCCTTTTCCTGCAGGTCTTCCCGGAATTTGCAGCTGCCCATTCCAACTTAGCCAGCGTCCTGCAGCAGCAGGGAAAGCTGCAGGAGGCCCTCATGCATTACAAGGAAGCCATCCGGTGAGAGTTGGCCAAACTGTGGACTGTGTTTGTTTGTTTAAAAATATTAATTGGCAATGCCCCCAGGTTGCAAAAATCAGAAACCTCCATTTGAGAGCATTATTTTGACAAGGGGTGGGAAGGGGCATGCTAATGGGCTGTCGTTCCTGTGTTGGTGGGGTGCCACAAATCCGGTTTAGCCCATGGAGGTTTCTTATTTTTTCCTAGATAATGGGATTTTAAAAAACCAAAACGGTCTCCCTTGTCTGTTGTTTAGAATCAGCCCCACCTTTGCTGATGCCTATTCCAACATGGGGAACACGTTGAAAGAGATGCAGGACGTCCAGGGAGCTTTGCAGTGCTACACGCGGGCGATCCAAATAAACCCTGCCTTTGCTGATGCCCACAGTAACCTGGCTTCCATCCACAAGGTACGTGGATGGGTTGGTGGCCCCTAGGAGATGTGAGTGGTTGAGGTGGCCGGCGGCTTCTGTGGTATAATGGTTCCTTTTCTTTCCAGGATTCTGGGAACATCCCAGAGGCCATTGCTTCGTATCGTACTGCCCTGAAGCTGAAGCCCGATTTCCCTGATGCCTACTGCAACTTGGCACACTGCCTGCAGGTGAGTTGAAGAGCAGAGTTGCAAGATATTTTGCCAGTTTACACTGAAGTGTGTGAAGAGGCTCAAACCTTGGCCAAACTCTGGACTGTGTTTGTTTGTTTAAAAATATTAATTGGCAATGCCCCCAGGTTGCAAATCGATAAATGATCCATAGTTGCTGAATCTCATTCTGTTCAATTATTCTTGCTGAAGTGTGCCAATACCATCTTGTGCTTTCCCAAATCGTAGATCGTTTGTGACTGGACGGATTATGACGAAAGGATGA
Organism: Phrynocephalus guinanensis; assembly: GCA_037367245.1. Classification (NCBI taxonomy): domain Eukaryota; kingdom Metazoa; phylum Chordata; class Lepidosauria; order Squamata; family Agamidae; genus Phrynocephalus; species Phrynocephalus guinanensis. Next base: position 24,035,347 of record CM074748.1, read on the forward strand.
AGAAGCTGGTCAGCATCGTGGCTGACCAGCTGGAGAAGAACCGTCTCCCTTCGGTCCACCCCCATCACAGCATGCTGTATCCGTTGTCTCACGGCTTCCGAAAGGCCATTGCTGAGAGACATGGAAACTTGTGCTTGGACAAGGTCGGTGTGCTGCAAAAAACCCTCCCAGTGCTGTTAAAGAAGCAATAACTTCTGAGGTATCTCTTTTATCTTGAGGAAGGAAGATCTCATCTTCCTGATTTCTATTACCAGATCAATGTGCTTCACAAGCCACCCTATGAACACCCGAAGGACCTGAAGGCCAGCGATGGCCGACTCCGCATTGGCTATGTGAGCTCGGACTTTGGCAACCATCCCACTTCCCATCTCATGCAGTCAATTCCAGGCATGCACAATCCTGACAAATTTGAGGTAAGAGCCAAGTGGGGAACGTGGCACCCGCTGTGGCCTAATTTCCCCGGGAAAGTCTCCTTGTTCCATGCCGGGGGACCTGATAGTTCCCATGCTTCATCGGCCCAGGCCTTTCCTTCCCCCACTGCACAGGAGATGGCCGTTTCTGGCCCCCTTGCGGTTTCCCCCCTGTGGGGGTTTTAGTCTTTTGGGAGTTTCAACGGTTCCTCCATTGCTCTTTCCTAGGTGTTCTGCTACGCCCTTAGCCCTGATGATGGTACAAACTTCCGGGTGAAGGTGATGGCGGAAGCAAATCACTTCATTGACTTATCTCAGGTAAGAGGGCTCTTCTTCTCTCAGCCTAGAAGCAGACTGGGAACTTGGATGGATTAAGCCGTTCGTGCAGCAGCTTTAGTAGGAAGAGGAGTGGAGTCTGCTTTAGGATAATTATTCAGGCTCTGGGTTGTTTAATAGCCTCTTGCAGAGGGTTGCTCTTGATAGTGATTGGCTGAAGATTTTCTAGATGGTGGCCTCTTGCCTTTTTAAATCAAACTGTTTTGCCAGTGTTAAGTTGCTGTAGGGCTGAATGTCAGGAATGTTAGAAGAATCTGGCATTTTCCTCCCGTGCTCTGTTGGGGGGAAAGGAAGGTGGGTGCAGCTTTCGTGCCTTGGTGGCGCCACCTGAAGTGAGATGGTCAAAAGGACCCTCACGTTGTACTTGGGGCTCTGGAATCTGGCCGTGGTGCAGAACTGAAAGATTGCGGTTAGTACTGGCTTCTGTATTGTCCTTGCCCTGCAGGTCCCGTGCAATGGAAAGGCTGCTGACCGCATCCACCAGGATGGCATCCATATCCTCGTCAACATGAATGGCTACACCAAAGGAGCCCGCAACGAGCTGTTTGCTCTCAGGCCAGCCCCAATACAGGTGAGTGAAGTCACCTGGAAAGATGGGCCTGAGGTCCACCCTCAAATGGGTGGCAGTGGGGGAAACGGACACCTAAACGCTGGGTCACTGTGACCACCGCCTCTGCTTCCGAGAGGGAAGGCACTCTTGGAGAAGGTCTAGCCTCGACCCGGCCGTAAAGGAGGGGCTCTCCTGCTCGCCTCCCATTCAGCTTAGTGTTGGAGAATAAAGGTCAAAGGGTCTCCCTTGAGGAGGCAGCAGTTTCCCACTTGACAGTTTTTTTCTCCAAAAGCATACAGACTTTGCAGGTGTGAAACTCCATGCATGCTGTTGGTTGCCTGTGGCAGCAGCTACTCTTTGGTCCCCAGGAGCACACACGCCTGAACCTGCAAGGCACCTATTTGTTCAGGAAGCCACAGGATTTGGCTTGTGACCGTGACCGGTTGGATCTGTTGCCTCCTGACTTGAATGTTGTTTCTTTTAACTTCCAGGCCATGTGGCTAGGCTATCCCGGAACGAGTGGGGCGTTATTCATGGATTATATCATCACCGACAAAGAAACATCCCCTATAGAAGTGGCTGAGCAGTACTCCGAAAAGCTTGCTTACATGCCAAATACGTTCTTCATTGGAGACCATGCTAACATGTTCCCGCATCTGAAGGTATTTGCTGGGCAAAGGGGGCAAGGCAGGCAGAAAGGGCCTGGGCCGTGCCCTTGGCTTCCTTGCAAGTAAAAACGAAGAAAGAATGCCAGCCTTCCTGCTTGGGCATTCTGAAACGAGTCACTCTCCCCTCCGCTCCTTTTCCCTCGCAGAAAAAAGCTGTCATTGACTTTAAATCCAATGGACATATTTATGACAACAGAATTGTTCTGAACGGCATTGACCTGAAGGCTTTCATTGACAGCCTGCCAGATGTGAAAATAGTTAAGGTGAGGCCAATTTCTGAGCATGTAAATGGAGCGCAAATGTCCAAGCATTTGTTTGCCTTTGTGTTAAAAAAGGAGTTCCCAGGGAAGGGGTGGGGGTGACACCAGTGCTGTTCAGACCTGCTCTGAAAAGATGTTGTGTCGAGACACAGAGCACCTGTTGGATGGTTGCCTGTGAGGGGTCCCCTCACTGCAGAAAGGGTGCCTTTTCTTCCATTTAAAGGTGGTGGTAATGGGATTCCTTTAGGCTAGAAAGCCTCTTCATTCCATTGGGAAAGATGCCATGAATACCTCTTGCCTTCCAGATGAAATGCCCTGACGGAGGAGACAACGTTGATAGCAGCACCAGCCTCAACATGCCCGTCATTCCTATGAATACGATTGCGGAGGCTGTGATTGACATGATCAACCGAGGACAGATTCAGATCACCATCAATGGATTCAACATTAGCAATGGACTAGCGACTACCCAGGTGAGAGGTGTGGGCACCGGGCCTGAGAGGAGGGACCCGGCGGGGCTGATGAGTGGCTGAGATGGTGGGACTCTCTTGGCTTGTCAGCCTCAAGGGACGGAGTCTGTAACGCTGCACCAGCTGGCCTTGAGGGATAAGCTCCCATTCCGTCCTGGGGCAATGGGAAAGAGAGGATGAACAGGACACAGCCATGGCTATGGGTGTGTGTGTGTGTGTGTGTGTGTGTGTGGTGGGGTCTGCTTGGGAAGAAAACGACTTGAGGCAGGTGCTCAGGGCTTCCAACTCGTTTTTGTCAGATCAACAACAAAGCAGCCACAGGTGAGGAGGTTCCGCGCACCATCATTGTCACCACGCGCTCTCAGTATGGGCTGCCGGAAGATTCGGTTGTGTACTGCAACTTCAACCAGCTGTACAAGATTGATCCTGCCACCCTGCAGATGTGGGCCAATGTGAGTACCTGGGTTGGATCGAGCCCGGTGGTTCTTCCAGGTTTGCTCTCGAGCTTGCCCTTGAGAAGAGCTTGGGATGCCTCGCTCACTCTGACTCCTGTTGTGCTTGTAGATATTGAAGCGTGTTCCGAACAGTGTCTTGTGGCTCCTGCGTTTCCCGGCGGTGGGAGAACCAAACATCCAGCAGTACGCTCAGAACATGGGCCTCCCCCAGAACCGGATTATCTTTTCCCCTGTGGCCCCCAAGGAGGAGCACGTGAGGAGGGGCCAGCTGGCGGACGTCTGCCTGGACACTCCCCTGTGCAATGGCCACACCACTGGGATGGATGTGCTCTGGGCTGGCACCCCAATGGTCACCATGCCAGGTGAGAGCAGCCCTGGTCTCTTTCCGAGCCCTGTCGCAGGAAGCGGTCCCAGGATAACCTGGACAGCTTTGTGGGGATGGACACTGGCTGCCACTAGGGGGCAGCATTCTGCGTGGGTTCCTTCATAAACAGGGCAGAGATGGTAGCAGGAGAGAAGGCCCCGGGGCTGTGAAGCTGGAGTGGTGTGATCCCCCCCTCCTATTTCAGCCTTCCTGTTCTTCCACGGAGAAGCCCTCTCTCAAAGGGATGAGGCAGGGCCCTCTTCTTTGAACCTCACTTGCACTGAATTTCTTTGGTTCCAGGAGAGACCCTTGCGTCCCGTGTTGCTGCCTCCCAGCTTACTTGCCTTGGCTGCCCTGAACTCATCGCAAAGAGCCGACAAGAATACGAAGACATTGCTGTGAAACTAGGAACTGACCTGGAATAGTAAGGCTCGATGGGTTTATGAGGGGAAGAGGCAAGAAGCAAAACGTGGTAGGAGATACGGAGCAGCTCTGCTCTTGGGCAAGCGCTGCCTGAATATCCAAGTCCCACGTGGCCAGCTGGTGGTGGCGGAGGCCGTGGTGGTGGTAATGGGCGGTGGCCTGGGGTGGTCTAGAGAGAATCACGGGACGGCAGGCGGGCAGGGCTGGTGGAATGGCATGGCTGCAGCTCCTGGCCACTGAGTGAGGAGGGGACAGCGGTGGTCTCACAAAGCCTTCTTTTTCTGTAGCCTGAAGAAAATACGAGGCAAAGTCTGGAAGCAGAGAATATCGAGCCCCCTGTTCAACACGAAGCAGTACACCATGGAACTGGAGCGGCTTTATCTTAAGATGTGGGATCACTGTGCAGCTGGCAATAAACCCGACCACATCCTTCAGCCTATAGAAAGCGGGGAGTCTGTCTAACCGATGGGAAACCTTGAGAAACCTCTCAGGAGGAGGTGTCTTGGCTTCCGGGGCAGAGACAGCGGGGACCTCAAGACTCCATCTCTGCACCCTCTGCCTGGGACTTTGTAGCCGATGTGGTCTGTCTGGGAAGTGCTTTGGAAGAGCAGCGCTGGACTCCTCTCCTGCATGATTGGAGACGAGCATTTGCCGTGGAGAGTTTGTTGTGGAGCCGTTGGGTTCTGCTGTGTGTCGACAGGACCTGCTTTTCAGGGGAAGGTGTGACATGGCCAGGCAATTGTGATTTCATGGATTGAGTCAGTTTTCCTGTGAGTTAGATTTTTCTCTTCTACATGGATTTGGTATTGGAGCTTTTAAGAATATTTGGTTTTCAGGTGTTCCTGTTGGTACCTGTCAGCAGGTCTTCTCTGGCAAGATTTCCAGCTAGTGTGTGTGTTACTCCTCCTCCTCCCCGAGCCACTTTTCTGAGCTCTACAGAGAATAAAAGGGCACCTCTGCTGGTGAAGCTTTTTATGGGTTTTATAAACCACTGGAGTCTGCATCAGCCTCATTAACATTTGACCTCTTGGGGGCTTTTCTGTGCCCCACTGGCTTTTAAAAAAAATCCTCCTCCTGTCAGTTATCCTGAAGACGGCACAGCTCTGCAGAAAAAGTAAATTTAAAAAAAAAGTAAAGTCTCCCTGAAATATGGAGAAAACACAACCTGGTGCCAAACGCATCTTCTTCAGGAATGGTTTTAATTATGCACAGAGATGCAGGCCTAGCCATGTAGCCAAGACTTAAAAATAAAAATAAAGCTTTCATTTGCCTAGGTTGGCACACTGGACATGTGTTTCACCGTCCTCCCTGTCAAAACAATTATGTGGAGGGCTGCTGACCTCTTGACATGCCTTTCTAAGCTCTCTTTTTAAAAAAAGGCAGCAGTTGACTTCAGCAGAAATGCAATCCCAGGTAAGTATGGATTTTCTTTTCAGCGTTTGCCTCCAGTTGAATTAGCATTTCTGAGATACCAGGGTATGTCTAGAGATCGAAAGGGCCCATGTAAATTTTGGCCAAACTCGAAAAGTGTTTTTCTTAGGCTTTTTGTTACGAGGTGCAACACCTTTAGGTGGGTTCCATACTGAATAAATAAGGAATTACTTGCTAAACTTAAATGTGCTTCATGCCTCAATATTAAAAAAACAAGCAGAAACGAAATAAAACAGTATCTTTGTGGTTGGTTGTGTTACAGCCAGGTACTTGATAGATAATTGCTAGCAAACCCATTGACTCCATTTACGTGCCCTTCGTTAGTCTCTGTTGGTGTTCAGGTATGTTTACCCCAAGGCATGCTTCGGTCTCTGCAGTACCGGTGGTTTTTTCTTTGTTTTACTTTGGCAGTGGATTAACATGGAGCAAAAAATGTTGATCCCAAAGGCCACTCTAGAATATCCCAATGTGCAGTGGCAACTGTTTTTGTCTTCATTGGGTAGGGTCCTTAAATCCTGACTTTAATCAAGAAATTGCAGATGAATATACATGCACCTGGAATTGGAGTAGTAAACTTGACTTTTTTCTATTAGGAGCCATGTATGTCCTCCTGAACAGATTTAACCACTGTATGTAGTTTGGCAGGGGGAGGAGGTGAGAAGGAAATCCTTCTGTTGAGAGTATAGCTGTCCTTTCTTCTGCTTGCTCACTGTAACAGCTTTTGTTTGCAGATAATTGTCTGGTTAAATACAGATTAAAATCACTGGCTACTGTTGTGCCCTTGCTTTCTTTTGACACCAGCACCTGCTTGATCCCATTATGTAGGGCTTTGGTTTCCCCTCAGATAGGGAGGGGAAGGAAAACAGTTGGGGAGGGAGCTGGTGGCTTCAAGGCCTTGAGTGTTAAACCCTAAACTTAGGTCAGCTGACCGGGGAGCAAGGGTTCAGTGTTTCTTCAGGGGATGGGATTTTGCTGGGAAGAGAGGAGCAGAGCAAGGTTCAGAATTTCTTTTGCTGATTTGGTTCAACAGTCATTTTGCATAGTGTGCCAAGGACAACAGGACGTGGCACTTTTGAGTCAGCTTCGCCAACATAACTCACAAGACATGGTGTGTCCCATTGGAGTAAGTGGGGAGAAGCCTTGGAACAAGAAGAAATTTCCTGGAGGTTCTCTGTTTAACACATTTGGGCCCTTCAAAAGTCCCTACACACAACAAGAAGAGTGGCTTAGGTTTTAAAAGATGCATGCTTGTTTCGTTTCTGTCTGATTTTACTATGTTCATTAGGCTTGTTATGACTTTTTTATGTGTATAAGGTGTAAAAACCTTATTCTTCCTGTTGGAAGCAATCTAGTGGAAGGACCAGCTGGCAACAACACTTGTTGGGGGTACTCCTTCTTTGGAGAGACCTTTTCTGTACCCCTTCCCCAACCAAAGCCTGTGAGCATGCTGTTTTGAGTGGTTGTTGGCCTTTAACAACATTGGCTGTTTAAAATAAAATTTACACAACTGGAGAGTGCATTGTAAGTTAGAACTGCCTGTAATTTAGAGACACCAGGTTAATCGGCATTATTTCATAATTTTATTCCAATTGCTTCCATTTGCTCCTTAACCAAGCTTTAAAAGTAGAAACATCTGTAGAAAATCAAAATGGATCAGTGATAGCACTCAAAACCCATTGAACAAGCGCGTTAATACACTTGGATACTTGATGACCCAGAAATGGAAGGTTTGTTGGGGTGTCAATGCAGAGTAAATCCTCGGGGGGGGGAATCCCACGTGCGACCGGTTGCGCCTGCGCAGCGGGAATCTCCGCCAATTGCGAGGCGAGCTCAGTTCTTGAGGTCCGCCCACCGCGCGCGCTCCGTAGCCAATAGCACGCGGCGAAGGCCTCCCACCGGCGAGACGCCCAGCGGTTGCCATGGTGATGACGCACGGAGTCGTGGAGGGCGGATAGAGGCGTGCGTGCGGAGAAGCGGCCCGTTGCCGGAGGTTCCCGGCAGGGCAGGGCGGCGGATGGTAAGGGCGGGCGGGCGGGGTGGTGGTGGTGAGTGGGAGCGGGAAGGACCTTTCTTCCTCCTCCTCCTCCTCCTCCTCCGCCTCCTTCTCCTCGCTGGGGGGGAGGAGGAGGAGGAGGCGGCGCCATTTTGTGGGCGTGGCTCCCCATGAGGGCCGGGCGGGCGGGGCATGGGTTTACAGGATGGGCGGGGCGAACTAGCCACGCCCCCTCCTCTCACGCTCCGGCCGAGGTGACCCTGGGCAGCAGGGGGCGCTCCGGGCGGGTCCGCTGGCAGAGAAGGATCCAACCGGTGCAGCTCTGGCGCGGCCCTACCTGTTGGATTCCTGCCTGAAGTTTTTGTTTTTGTTTTTAGTTTTTCCCGAAAAGAGTGGTCCATTGGTTTTTAAATGGCCCAGAGTAGCTATTTCCTCGATAGGTGGTATAAAATTTCAGTCCATCCATCAGCCAATCAGTCCTTCAATCAGTTCACCAGAAAGCACTTTCCTGTGTTCTTCTCCCTTCTCTCAGGCTGGTGGGAATCAGAGCAAAAAGGTCCCTAAAGGCCACCACCGGTGAGGGAGGGAGACGCTCCTTGATGACAGACCAGGGGTGGTGGTGGTGGTGGTGGTGGTGGTACAAGCCGCGCCCTGCCGTTCTCTGATCCACTTGGGTTGTTGGCCGGGAGGTTTAGGGCTTGGGCTGCTCTGTCAGAGAACGTCTCTTACCTAAGTGTGTGTGTCTCTCGCTTTGGGGTGAACCATCTCCAGGCTTCCCAGGGCAACCGATCGGCAGCAGGAGGGCTGGGGAGGAGAAGGATGGGCCCCAAACTGGAACTCAGCACAACCCAGAAGCAGGAAATGCGGGAGGCGTTTGATTTGCTGGATGCCGAAGGCACCGGGACCATCAACGTCAAGGACCTGAAGGCCAGTTCTCTCTCCCCTACCCCGGTTTTCAGTATGTGCAATGAATAGCTTGCAATAGAGAGAGAATGCTTGGAAGTAACTAGTTACACTCCCATAGTTGCTTCTAATTAGTTACCTCTGGGGTTACCAGAAGAACAAATTAGGCTCTTCCACCACTAGGTCAAAACAATAGAGAGGGTTGAGGGGAGAAGCAGCAGCCTCTGCAAAGTTGTCAGCCCTGTGTCCAAGTTTTCCCAGGAGTTCTTTTCGGTCTTAATGTTGAGACGGAGGAGCCTGCCGGAAAAAGGCCTCCAGCAAGGACGTTGGTGGAGAGAAGGCGGCTCCTCAGGGCATCGGTGCCCTAGGCTGTCTATAAAGACCTTGCTTAAAGGGTTAGAAATGTGGCTTTGAGCTCATCTTAGAAATCAGGTACGGCTGCTTTGCTCTGGTTCCTCTTAGCAGTCTGCCTTACAGCCTGTGTTTGAAAAACACTTTTGCTTTCAAACCTAGTGGTGATGTCTTCAAAAGAGCAACACGTTCAGAGCCGCTGCTTCTGTAGAAAGCACAGCCTTTTCTCACTAGGCTCCTTGTGTGTAGGGGGTCTTATGACAGTCCTCCTCCTCCTTCCTCAGGGGCAGATCAGCCGTGCATGAAGGGGATTTTGTTCCAAGGCATCCAGAGAGCCCCTAACTGAGGGAGGCTGCCCTGAAGGAGAGGCTGTATGAGACAAGGAACAACAGGGTTGGGTGGGGGATCAGAGGCACTCCTCTCTCACCCTTCCCTTGTTTGCTGGAGGAATTTCCTTGAGTAGCCAGCTGTCCCCCTCCTGCCCTCCTCCCTCCATCCCAAACACCCTGCTCTGTTCAGCTGCCAAGGCTGCCGGGATGGTGATCCTCACAGGGCGCCAGAGGTTTCCCAGAGGGCCAGAGCTGCCCCCATCCGCTTTTGCTGGCCATGTGCTTCCTGCTGGAGCCTTGCCTTCTGGCACTTGACTGTCCTTAACATTCCCAGGTGTCCATCAGGGCTTTGGGCTTTGAACCCACGAAGGGAGAGCTCCGGAGAATTGTGGCTGACGTGGATAAGGAAGGCTCAGGGAAGATCGGCTTCGATGCTTTCTACTCTGTGATGACGCAGAAAATGGTATGTGGGACCTTCTTCCTTACAACTTGACAGCAAAGCCTTGATAGGGCTGGGGTCGTGCTCTTGGGGGTGTGCTGGTGCTGCTGCGAGGCCCATAATAAGCCTCCCGCAGGCGACATTCTCCCTCCGATGCAAGTTTGCCAGCTGAAGTGAGCCTTTGCTTTGCACATTTTCCTTTAGTCTGAAGCAGATCCCAACGAGGAGATCCTGAAAGCTTTCAAGCTGTTTGAGGACCAGGAGAGCGGCAAAGTCTCCTTTGAGAACCTCAAGCGCATTGCCCAGGAGATTGGGGAACAGCTCACCGATGAGGAGCTGCAGGTCGGTGTGCTGTGGGGCGTGTCCTGGGAGGGTGGGGGGCAGAGGCCTTGGGGACCAGGAACTGCCACCCTCTGCCTTCCAGGCAGCCGTGGGTCTGCTGAGGAGGGGGCAGGTGGGGCTGGATCCTGGGGAGCTGAAGCGAAACGGGGAAGTGGCAGAGAATGAGGCAGTGGTGATGGGTGCCTGGTGGGGTCACGACGGGGAGTCATCAAAAACTCAGCCCACAACACCTATCTTGCTGCTCAGCTTTCTCTCTTGCCTGGTCTAAGTGTTACAATTTTTGATTTAGATCATTATATCAAAAATTGGGAGAGGTTTGTTAGACGGTCCCTCTGATACAGGCTCCTGGGCTTCTTAAATGATGAAACTTCCTGTGGCAACGGGGCAAGAGAGGTGATGCTTCCAGAATCTGGAATCCTAGCAGTTCCCCTTCTCCGCACTTCATGCCCTGGTTTGATGCCGCTGCCTGGGCTGTGGGTTCTCCATAGTTTCTTCACTGGGGAGGGTTGGTAGTGGTTCCCCTTATGCCCCAAAGTGGGTCCACCCTGTCAGTGAGACCTGGCCTGTGTAGCTTCCAGTCCTGTCCCTGATCTGTCCCCTAGGAAAAGCATGGGGCGGACTGTCCGATTTAGCAAAGATGGGGAAACAACGTAGATGATGGAGAAGGCAAAGGAAAGGCTTCCTGGTCCCAACCTCTTCCCCCTCCTGCAGGGGCCAGGAGTTAAACCTGGGCCTTTTTCTAATCCCTGCACCAGGCTCTGCCACCGAGTGCACCGTCCCCTTGCTCTTTTAAGGCCTCTTTTCCTCCTCCTTGCTTCCTTCTATAAGACCTGTTTCCAAGCTTCTTCTCTGCAAACACATGACCTCAGATTCTTTTCCTGCCTGGCAGGAGATGATTGACGAAGCTGATCTGGATGGAGACGGGGCCGTGAATGAGCAGGAGTTCCTGAAGATCATAAAGAGGCACGACTGAATTCCCCTCTTGTCTCTTTGGCTGCAGCTGCCATCAGCGCAGATTCCCTCCTCCATCTTCGGGGCGGGTGGCGGAGGAAAGGACTAGCCTTGGCTGTCCTTAGGAAAGCACAGAAGCATTGGGGCGGGAGGGAGGGAGGTGGCAGAGGGAGGGCTGTTGTTCTTAGGCCTTCATGTCTAAGTCATGAATTGTGCCGAGGGAACATTAAATGTGCCTTCCACTGTCTCAGGGGGGTTCAGCTGTGTGTGTGCTTGTGTTTGTGGTCAAACATTTCCCCTGCATTCCCTTCAGGACATGGTGATTGAAAGGCCGTGTTCTTCCAGCCACCAGGAGCTGCTGGGGGCAGGGGTTGGGAGGGGGGGGGACACAAAGGTTGATGTTGTTACTGCTTAGGCATGTTGGGTGCCTTAAGAACAGCCACTGCATTCAGGCTCTGTTCTGCCTCTTTCTCTCCAAGCAACCCTCGGTCACGTTGCACCTTCCCTGCATCTGTCTTGTCAAGTATTGGTGGAGGGAAATATTTCCACTTGAAAATGTAAAACAACTGGGCAGTTGATCATTTGGTGTTTCTGTGTGTGTCTCTGTCTCTGGTTGTGTTATTTTAAAGCGGCCTTTTGGGGCTCTTTCCTCCCTAAGCTGCATCCCCAAAGAAGGAGAAGCAGCCGAGGGTTGGCGAGGGAAGGCATTCTGCCGATAGAAACAATCCTAAATGCTGGGGGGAAATGCTGGCAAGGTCAGGGCCCCTGTGTTACCCTCCCCCCCTCCCACACACACACATGGGGAGCCCTGCTTCCCCCTTTTGGGCCTTCCTGGCTCCATCTCTTTGGACTCTAGGCACACTGAGCAGGAACCACACAAGGCAGCCGGCCTGGTGTGCTTCCCATTTTATTTTGCACAGGAGAAGGTACAAAAGCCCACCTTTCACGGGAAGACAAGATCCGGGGGAGCCCAGCCTGTCGTGCCCATTGACCTGCCTTCTTCCTGTGCCTTCTGCCTGCCCAGGGAGCTTTGGAGCAGCAGGGCTAGGATCCGGCCTCTCTGACGGGCAGCTGCCTTGTCTCACAGGGCCTTGCAGGAGCTGTTCCCAGAGGAGCTGGGTGGAACGGAGGTCCTGGTAGCCGCTCACTTGCCTGCCTACCCCTCTGGGCCTGGCCACTAGGCCAGCTTCAGCACCTCTGCCACCATCTTCCCGACGCCCTCGTAGACCTCGTGGATGGGGGCGTTGCACATGAAGGCGCTGGTGGTCACCAGCTTGTTCTTGGCGTCCACGTGCACCTCATGGACGTTCCTGTTGACGTGCCGGCAGCCCAGCGCCTTCACGGCCTCGGCCGTCTTGGCGTAGGGCCAGCTGTGGGGAGAGGAGAGGGGGGGTCAGTGGAAGAGTACTGGGAGGTGGGGGTGACTGTTGCCTCTCTCTCTGTCAGGGTGGGGCTCTCCTCGGGGAGGGCAGTGGACCCCTACCACATCAGGACTTGGACTGAGACCAGAGCTCCTCAAAGTTGGCTACGCTGGTGATGTTGGGGGGGGGAGGGATCTGGGACTTGGCATCTGAAAGTAACTTGTCCAAGCTCTGGGTGAGACTTGAGTGGGTTCCCTCTGTGCCTCTGGAGCCCCAGCAGGGATCCCACCCCCTGCCTTAAAGGAGCCAGAAGCTTCCTTTTTGGAGCGTGGAAGCAAAGCTTGGGGGAGTTTAGAGCCAGGTCCTTGGGGTTGCTGCCTAGCTGTTCCCGCCCTCCCTGATGCTTACGTCTCGCACTCGGTGTCGTGCCCCACAGTGACCTCGCAGCCGGGGAGGATCTTAGCCGCCAGCACTGGGGCAATGCAGCAGAGGCCGAGGGGCTTCCTGGCAGCGTGGAAGGCCTTGATCGCGTCCTCCACGGGCTTGGAGACAGTGCAGTCCTTCCCATCCACAGCCCAGGTGCAAAGGTTTTTGGCCACCCCGAAGCCTCCTGGGAGCAGAGGAAAGGTGGCCTCAACAGGGATGGGAAAGAAGGGGTTGTGGCCCCCAGGATGCCTTCTCAGCCCCCCCCCCCCTCGAGAGCTGCTTAAGGGGGCAGAAAGCTCTACATCCCCTTGGGTGAGGAGGTGTGTGGGTGAGGTGCTTTGCACACGGCAAAGTTTATTTTACCAGTAACAGTCATTAGGAGACTACGCAGAAATTCTAACATAGATCCGCCCACAGTGTGTGCTGGTGGAAAAGAAAAACTTGCTCTTCTCCAAGTTCAGTGCCATGGACCTCCAAGAGGGAAGGCCTGTTGTTGCCAAAACCGCCTTGGCTTCTGGCAGGTTCAAGGCAAACAAGTGACCTTTGGGGAAAGCTTTCATTCATGGTCATTCCCATCTTCATCCGTGGAGTTTTTGACAGACCCTCTGCGCGTGAGGGCCATGCCCAGCTCAGGGTAAGGCAGCACGGGGGGGGGGGGGGCTTCTCAGCAGGTAGCCCAGCCGGCCAGCAAGCAGCAGAGTGGCTCCAGAGGGAGGGCTTGTGCCTCCCCCTTCCTCTTTATGATGTGGCCCCCCCCAGGCATGGCCTAGGCTCCCTGAGGAGCCCAGCGCCTGAGCCCCTCACCTGGGATGATGAGGGCATCCAGGTCCTTCACGTCCAGCTGGGCCAGGTCTTGGACATTGCCTCGGGCGATCCTGGCGCTCTCGGTCAGGACGCTGCGCTTCTCCTCCGTCGGCTGCCCAGTGACATGATTCACCACGTGCATTTGGGCCACGTCTGGGGCATAGAGCTCCACCTGGGGAGGGAGGGACAGGGAGGGAAGGGGGACATGGGGGTCGTCTCTGCCAGCGGCCCTGTGCAGCCGAAGGAGGAACGTGCCACCTTGGCAGAGTCTCACCCAGGGGCCCAAGGCACCAAATCTGTCGTCCTGGAAAATCTCTCCGTACCCACGCCACCCACGCCACCTGTTTCGCTTCCTAAAACTTGGCCTGTCCCCCTCCCGAGGGAACCCAGCAGGATTCTTGGCTGAGTCTGCCCTGGTTGGTGCAGCAGGTCAGCTTGGGTTTGGTTAGCAAGTGTTAATGAGTCTTTTATTTTCCCCCACAAGAGGGACTTTCAAAAATGTTTATTTTGAGGAGTGTGTATGGGGCGGGGGACCAACAAGATGAATGAATGAATGAATGAAGACTTTATTGCAGTCAATGACCAAATAAGATGAGGAAAGCCTGACAGTTGTTAATGAAGGCAAGCGTTTGAAGGTCTGTGAAAGGATGAGAGGTTGCACAGGGGAGGACTGGACTGGACTGGACTGCAGGTGGCTTCAAACCATCTTTCTCTTAAACAAAATGTCAGTATCCAGACCTGACACCTCACAGGGAAAAGCTGTTGACAGGTGGCTCCGTCCTTCCGGGAAACCAGGGACCGTTGGGGGCCGAAAGCGGCTGCCTTCTTCTGAAGCAGGAGAGGCGAGAGAAGCCTGGAGCTGCCTCCCGGGAGGGGAAGGACCCCGGAGGCTGGGCGGATCCGGGGCGGAGTGAGCGTGGGAGAAGTTCCCCCTCTGTGGGCTTAAGACTTCCTCGGGGGGTGTGTGTGAAAGGGACCCCTTCTCCTGGGTCAGAATCCGAGTCGCCACGACCGCCCCCCCCCCACCGCGTTCCCGTCCACTGCCTCCTCTGTTTCGTGCTGCAATTAGGGTGGGCGAGCAATAGACAACTTTGGGCGACCATCGCTTGCTGATCGGTAGCCCCTCGTGGCTGTTGAGCCCCTTGCGGGGTCTTCCGGGGCCCGAAAAGAAATCGGAGTGGAGAGGCCCTCCTCCCTCCTTGGCCGGCCCCGATCTTCTCTCTCTCTCTCTCTCTCTCTCTCTCTCTCTCTCTCTCTCTCTCTCTCTCTCTCTCTCTCTCTCTCTCTCTCTCTCTCTCTCTCTCTCTCTCGGAAGGAGCCGACGGGCGGGCGTTCCGAGCCAAGGGGGGGGCGGGGGGGGCGAGGCAGGCAAGGGGGGGGCGGCGTCTTCCTACCTGGGCGCCTTGCCGGCTGAGATGCACCATCGCCGCGGAGGCTTCGTGGACCTCGCTGCCGTCGTAGACGCCGCAGCCGGCGAGGATGAGGGCCACTCGCTTCTTGGCCATCATGGCTACTGGATCCTTGGCTCTCCCCGCCGGTGGCTTTATATAGGCTGGAGCGGAGCCCCGCCCGGGCGACTCTGGGCTCGGCCTTTCCGGGCAGGAGCAGCGGTTCCCTCCTCCCCCCCCCCTTGTGGCCTCCTGGCCCCCGGGGTTGCCCAAGTGGCCCAACCGCCCCGCCAAGCGGGCCCGGACTTCCCTTGGGCCGCCCCCGCCCAGATCCATTGCGGGAAGAGAGTTTGAAACTCTGCCCCACCCGCACCCCCAGGAGCTCTTTTTGGTGGGCGGGGGGGGGGGCGACTCGCCAGGGCACCCTGAGAGAGATGGCCAAGCGGCCACTTGCTCGCCTCACTTGCCAACTTTGGCCGGCCTTGTCTCTTCCTGGTCCGGAAGGGGGTGGGGGAGCAAGCCTTGGACCTTGCGCTGCCCCATGAGGCGGAAGGGGCAAAACAGCCCCCCCTTCCCTCCCTCCCTCCCCCGGTCATGTTTGAGAAGAACCGGGAGGCTGCTGGAGGGAAGCGGCGGCTGCTCCCTTCTGTCTTCAGAGGCCCCTCGTCGTCGTCTGCGGGGGGGCGGGGGGGCGGGGGGGGGTCAGTACCGGTGATTGGGTGCCGGCGCCGGGAGGCAGCGCTTCCCTTCGGGGTCTTTGACAGTCGTCGTCACAGCCCGTTCAGGGCAAAACCCCGAGGAAGCGAGCGAGCGGGCGACCCTACAGGGGGTTGTTGCCGGAGCTACCAGCCCCACCTGCAGTCCAACCCTCCTCCCACCACGGGGGGGGAGGGGGGGTCCTGTGCGAAAACCCACAAGGCGGAGCGTGACCGTTGCTTTGGGGCGATTTCTCCTCCCCGAATTCCCAGCCAGCAGGACCGGGGGGCTATTCTGGGAATCGGGGTCCAAGGGGGGCGGGGAGAGCCCCCGAACGATCACTGGGGTGGGTGGGGTGGGAGCGTGCTGCCAGCATACTCTATAAGCGTCGCCTTAGGGGGCAAGATCCTCAAGGAGTTGATTGACGGGGCCGCCTCCCCCCCCACCCCCCCGCACGGCCCCTTGCACGGAGAAACGGCTCTGGGTTGGCAAATGTCGGGAAGGTCGCCTTGGTGGCGACCGTCTAGTAGTGCTCCGGGCAAACAACGCTGGACCCAGAACGTTGCATCAGTGGGAGCGCAGTGTGTGTGTGTGTGGGGGGGGGGGGCGACCTAGGTTGCGCAGGAGGTTGGCTCTGCCCCCTTCCCACCGCCCCCCCCCCCCGTGCATAGGGCCCCTCTCTGCCTGAGCTCCTTCCAGCCCTGGAGAGGTCGAAGTGCGGGGGGGGGGGCAGGGCGGAAGAAGAAGGAGGGCTGGGTGATGGTGGTGGTGGGGGGGTTCCCCCAGCGTCCCTGTGGCTCCAGGAAGAGGCCGGCAGAGGGGCGGGGGCGGGAGGGAGCCCTCCTCGCCCTCCTCGCCCGTCTCCACCGGCCCGAAGGTCCCCGGGCGGATATATAAAAGGGCCAAACGGCCGGCTGGCCCCGCCAGAGGCAGCGGACGGAGCAGAGAGGCGCCGGGGCCAGATGGCGACCGCCGCCGCCGCCCGCCGACGAGGGGGGGAGTCCCTCCACCAGTCCGTCGGGCTCCTCAGCATCGCGGCCGGTAAGGGGCGGCGGGCAGCTCCGCCGTCGGCCGAGACGCAGCCTGCTGGCCACCGAACTGGGCCCAATCTGGTCTCCTTCAATTTCTGGTTTTTCCTCTCTGGGTGTGTGCATTCCAATTTCCATCCCAACCCCAGAATGAAAGTGTGGACCTTGAAACAGGGAAGGCTGCCTCCCCCTCCTGCTCCTCTAACAACCTCTCTCTCTCTCTCCCCTCCCCCCCCTCCCCACCCACCCCCTTTTATTGCAGGGTCCCTCTTGCTTGCGGTCCACTTCTACAGTTTCACCCGGCCCACCCCACTGCTCTCCCCCACGGCACTTGGGGGCCTCCTCCTCATGTTGTCCTCCTTGGTGGGCTATGCAGGTAAGGAAAGCAGCCTCAGCAATCCTTCCTGGCCCTTTATCCTCACAACAACCCTGTGAGGTAGTGCCATGGCTTGGGAGGGAACAGGGTCACCACCGCTACCACCACCCCACTTGGGTCCCTCCTGGTCCTGGACTCCAGGAGCTGCACCAAAGTGGCCCCGGATGGTAGAGCGTTTGCTTGGCATGTGGGGCTAGGACTTGGGTTCAAATCACCTCCTACTCCTGGGTGCCTCTTGGGAGATTCGGGGCTGGTCTTGTTCTCCTTCTCTGCCTGACCTTCTCCAGGAGGAAGGGACCCCCCCTTTGTGCCTTTGGGGGGCTCAGTGGAGGAAAAGTGGGATCTAAAGAACCCCCGAGGTCTCGCAAATGCTGCATTGGCTTGGCAGCGCGTGCTCCTTCCTTCCTTGCCCTGGCTGGTGCTTGGGCGCTTCCCGTGGAGTTTGGGGACGCTCTTTTTTCCAGCGGCTGCCTCTTCTCCTTCTCCCCCAGGGGTGAGGAAGACCTTCCAGGAGGCCTCCCTGTTTGCCACCACCTGCCTGACCTTCTCGGTGCTCTGGTGTGGCTACGGAGCGATCCAGATCCTGGCCGGGCAAGGCGTCCTCCTCCTCGGCCGCCCCGACCTGCGTGACGCAGTTGTGCCGGGCCTGGCCCCCCTGAGCCTGGCCCTCTTCCTCCTGGGCCTGGTGGGCCTCCTGCAGAGGGAGGCCCCCCTTGCTCTGGTGGCTTTGGCCACCTCTCTGGCCGGCGCCCACGAAGTAGCTGCCCTCTACGATCATGCTTTTGGCTGGGCAGCCGTGGCCAGCAGCTACCTGGCGGCCTGCCTGGTTGGAGGCTACCTGGGGCTTGGGCGGCTCCTTTTCTCCCTCAGCAAAGAGGTGGTCCTGCTCCCTGGCACGGGGCTGGCGAAAAGAGCAGCCGGGAAGGGGGCGAGCCTTGCCAGGGCTGCGGGCACCCATGACCTGATCCCGTTCAGCTTGATCCTGAACATGGTCTCCGCCAGCGTCTGGGCTTGCCGCCTCCTGGGGGTGACAGGGGCCCTCTCGGTGGGACAGCTGCCCTGGCTTTGGGCCAGCGGGATCTACCAGCTGGGGGTCTCTGTCTTCTCTTACCGCAGCCTGGATCCCCTGGCGGCCACCTTCTCTGGCTTCACGGCGCTCCTGAAGTTTGCAGGAGGCTACTGCCTCCTGGTCCTGTTTTGGGCCCCCGAGCCGCCGCCCCTCCCCATGCCCCTCTGCGTGATCTTCGCCATCCTGCTGGCCTGCGTGGCGCTCTTTGTGGCTCTCGACAGCTTGGCTGATGGCCTGTATGTGCTCTTCTACGTGGCCTTCTGCATTGCACTGGCCTGCCACCCGCATGGCTTTTCCGGAGGTGGCCCTCAGGGCATCTCTGTGGCCATTTTCGTGGCCTCGGCCCCCATGGCCTTCCTTCACCTTTACAACAGGAAGGCCAGCGTGAAAATCCCACGGGGGGAAGGGGTGCTGAGGGCGCTGCTCTCCCACCTGAGTGGATGCCAGCTCTGGGACCAGAAAGCCCTCCAGGCGCCTGACCTGGGCCACTCAAAATATGCTGATGCTGAAGCCCTGGGCTATGCCTCCAGCGTGCTTGCTTCTTTTGCCCTTGCCGTGGGGGCAGCGCCGGCCTCCCCGCTGGCCACTGTGGTCCTACCCTGGGTGGTAGTGGCTGGAGGGATCCTGAAGTCCTTGTGTGGCTTTGTGGCCTTCTCCCGTGGCAAGACCCTCGAGAGCAGTGCGTTCGTCCTCTATGGGACCATGTGGATCATCTGGGGCATCGCCAGGTATGGGGGCCTGTACGGCACTGCCCGGGGGTTCCAGGTGGCTGTGGGTGTCATCTCCCTCATGCTCGCCAACACCTTCCTGGTCATTTGTGCCCTCTTCCTGAGTGCCTCTTGGCTCGCTTACACCCTCGCCTTTGAGCTTATCCTCATTGATTTTCTGCTGGACGCGGTGGGTGCCCTCCCGAGAGGTTTCAACGTGGCCGCTGCCATCCTCTTCGGCCTGGTGAGCTTCTACTGCTTCCTCTCCTCGCTGGTCAACAGCACTTTTGAGAGGCCTCAGCTGCCTGCCGGACGTCCCCTGGTGAGGCTCAGCGGCTCCGGAGACGGACGTGCCCAGTGTCCCCACCTGCCGGCCAGAAAAGCCTCTTCGGTCAAGCAAGTGGCAGGTGAGGAAGAGGACACTGCTGGACCTAGGCTCAGGTCACCAAGGAGCCCCTCAGACATTTACCCCTGAAGCTGGAGATGCATAGCCAGCACCCCCCACCCCCCACCCCTGGCTCTTTCAGGAAGGCCTGGGTCACCGGTACGCTCCTTTTGTTCCCACTGGTTTTGGCATCCAAATCTTGGAGCAGCTGTCTCCAGCACGGTGCCTCCTGGATGTGCCTTGGACCCTTCCATACTGGAGAGGGCTTGGGGTCCTCTCATCTCCCCTGTTGACCTTGTGCTCTCCTTGATGTTTATGAGAGTCTGACTTGAGGAAAAGAAGCACACAAGATCAGCTCACAACAGCCCACCCAACCCTCCTTGCATCCTTATAGCCACTTTTGAGGGGGGGGGCACCATTTTCTTCTGGATTGTGGTGGAAAGCCATGGGATGGCGTGTGAGCCCCACCCCACCCACCGTCCCCGTGGGCTGCAATAACAGTTTCCCTGCTCGGGACCCATGGACCCTTGCTTGCAACATGTTTAAGATCAGCCGAGAAGGTTTGCTTGGGGTTGAAGTGATTGCTGGCCCACCTGGTGCAGTTAGTGGAGCTTGTTCCCCTTCCCAGATTCCAGCTCTCAAAAGCCAGAGGAAGAAGGAGGGGCCCACCTTGCAAGTTGGCTGCAGTGGATGATCCCCACACTAAACCCTTGCTTACCAAGCAAGGAAGGAAGAGCGCTGAGCGCAGCAGCCCCACCAGTGGAGCGTTCCCTTGTTCCGTGGCTGCTCCTAGAAATAGGCAGCCTGCCCTTGGTCTTCTTTGACCCCCAGCCTCTCCTTGCAGACATAATGAAGAAAGGAGGTACCTGTGGCATCCCCACGGACACCGTCTATGTGCTCGCTGCTGCCTGCAGCCGCCCTGATGCGGTGGAGAAGGCTTACAAGTAAGGCTCCCCGTGATGCCTAAGGGGGAGGGTGGGGAGAAACTCTTTCGGCCCACCTTTCCTTCTTGTAACCCGTTGCTTTCGTGTCTGGCTCCTTCCTCTCGGGTGCCCAGGGCACCGAGTTTATAGACCCCAACTGCTCTTAGGTCATTGCAAGGGCTGCAGCACTTCTCCGTGTTCTTGATGGCTTCCATTCCCTGCCTTTCCTCCAGCACAAAGCGTCACGCTCAGGACCGCCCCATGTCTCTCTGGATTTCAAGCCTGAAGCAGCTGGAACCAGCCAAGCACCTCTTTAGCCCCATCCTCTGGGACTTCATGGAGGCCGCCTGGCCCTCGCCCATCAGCCTGGTGGTGCCTCGAGGTCAGGAGCCCTTCTTTCGCTGCTGTCGTTGATCCTGCGAGGGCCTCGGATTCAGCAGGCTGTTTTTCCAACCAGCCCTTGGCAGTAATGAGGCACATCCATCCATCCATCCATCCATCCATCCATCCATCCATCCATCCATCCATCCATCCATCCATTCATTCATTCAAGTAAGTAAGCAAGTAAGAAGGAAGGTAGCAAGCAAGCAAGTACCACCCAGAGTGGCCTCACTGCCAGATGAGTGGTATAAAAATTCAATGAATGAATGAATGAATGAATGAATGAATGAATGAATGAATATCATTCATAGGCCATTTCTATCCTGATAATGTAGTTTCTTGCAGTTACCTTGTTTTAATTATAAGAATGCAGCAAATGGATCACAAGTTGCAATAAAGTAACCTTAATAGCATAACAGGTAACACTTTGTAACAATTACTTTTAAAGGACCTTTTAATTCTATTTTGCTATCCCTGTTAACTTTTAAAAATGCAATTGGTAGTAACAAAAAAATAGCAAGGAGTACAGTGAAGAGCATGTTCTACTTTTTTGATCGTTGTAGCGATAAGTCACCCTCTGAAGTAGCTGTTCCAACCTAGCCCCCCCTCCATGTTTATTTGCTTTATTATATTTCTACCCTGCCCATCTGGCCGTGTTCTTGGACTCAGATTCCCAGAAGTCCTCACCACTAGCTATGCTGGCCAGGAGTTCTGGGCCTTGTAGTCTAGGAACATCAAGGGAGCCAGGTTTGGGAACCCCTGCCCTAGGGGCTATGGCAAATAACAGGAAGAAGTCGCTGCCATAAAGGAATCTTCCTCATGCTCTGTTTCCTGCAGCTGGGTGAGCTTTTGTGTGGGTGGTTGACCCACCTGTTCTCTTTTTTCCCTCTTCACAGGGGAATGGGTAAAATGCCTGGGCATGGAGGACTCAGCCAAGTATGTCGGCACCTCTCAGAGCATTGCGGTCCGCATTCCAGATTGTTCCGTCACCACCCATCTCATTGACCTGGTGAGCAGAATCTGTGTGCTCCACCTGTCACCCGTCATCACAACACAGCTGCGAGAAAGACTTTCCTGGTGCCAGGAGATGCCCAGGATACACCTAATGTACTTTTCACATGACCCCTAAGATCCGCTGGCCACTTAAATTCGGACCAGAGATCTTGGGGGTTCGTTGCTCTTCCTGTGTTCCCACCCCCTCCGCACTTCCTTGCTCCTGTCTGCGTTAAGGGAGGGAGAAAAAAAGAGAGGAAAAAATGCAGGCTCACCTCTGTCTGCCAGTCGAAGCCGCCCCGAGCCCCGTCGTCGTCCTGATTCCTGTCTCTTAAAGGGGTGGGGGGCAAAAACAACAACAAACAGAAATGAGGAGAGCCCGGCACTCACTCCTTTACATTCGCATCAGGGATTTTCACCCCCGGAGAGCAGGTACCTGAAAAGTGCACTGGGACGCGCTTAGGTGGGCGTGGTCGCACTTAATTTTCTGTAAACTCCGGAACTGGTGGGGAAACAATTTTAAGCTCCGGAGCTGGGAGCCATTTGCCGCAGAGTTTAGGGGTCGTGTGAAAAGGCCCTGAGTCTTAGAAATGGGCCTCCCGATCAAGCAGGGTTTGCTTCTTTGTGTCCAGAACTGCAAGGCCTGTTTCCCAGTCCAGCATTTGGGTTGTGGAAGGGTTTGCGTGTCTTTGGCAGAGGTGGGAAACACCAAGTCAGAAGAAAGAGTAGCAGAAGGAGACATAAACTGCTCAGGACAAGAGAGGCATGGTAGCTTTCTCTCTCTCTCTCAACAACAACAACAACAACAACAACAACAACAACAACAACAACAAATCTATTTCTCCTAAATAACTAGAACCTTGCTAGAAAGGAAGGGCAGGTGGGGTCTCAAATTAGCATAGAATTTTCTGTCCCAGAAGCTACCGGAATGGTTACTGTTTCTCCTGGCCCTCAATGTGTTCCAACAGCCATCCAGTCGCTTCTGGTTTCTAATTAGTGGCAAGGAGAGGGTTGTATTGCTAACAGCCCTGCTCAGGTCTTCCAGATTCAAGGCCAGGGCTTCCTTTATTGAGTTAATCCCTCTTTCATTAGGGCTTCCTCTCTTCCTACTCCCTTCAGCTTTTCCAGTGAGTCTTGTCATTTTGTGCTGTATCCAAAGTATAGCAGCCTCAGCTTAGATATTTTAGCTTCTAGAGAGTTTTTGATCCGGTCTGGTCTAGAACTGACTGAATTGTGCAATGCTCTTCTCCAACAACACTATTCAAAGGATTCCCCCCTCCCTTCCCCGCCAGCTCTCTTCCCTGTCCAGTTTTTGCATCTACACATAACAAGCGGGGACGGCACCCTTTGGCTTGTTGCACCACAGAGGCACTTCTTTTTTTCTTGGTGACCTCTTCTCATTCCTTCATGGCTGCTCTTTGAAGTTTCCTTGGTGGCTGCCTGTGTTCAGATCAGCACCCGGAGTGTCTGCTGTGGAGCGAAAGCAACTCCCTCCATCGCTTGTACTTCTCGGGGTCTTTTGCAGGGTCCTCATTCACCCCACTACCTGCCTCTTCCTCTGTCCTCAGGTTGGCCCCATTGCAGTCACATCTGCCAATCCCACTGGGGAGGCTGACACAACCCACCACAACCAGGTGTATGCCAAGCTGGGAGACAAGGTAAAAAAATGGTGCAAGCCACTTCCTTTTGTGAGTATTGTAGCTGGGCTCCTCCTGATCAACAGAGTTGAGTGAAAGGTCCTGTGTGTGTGTGTGTGTGGTGAAAATGACCAATGTTTCAGGGCTGACCTCACCTCCTCTGCTCTGGGAGGGAAGGCTCGGGGCCCTTTGGGGTGGCCATAACCCCCTGCAGCTACTGGCCCGGCTGTCTTGCCCAGAGCATCACCCCCCCCCCCAAAAAAACATCTCTGGTCTTTTGTGCCTAATTTGTGGCACTTTTGAGCATCCAAGGATGCCAAGGTCTGAATCTAGCTGCTGCTAGTCCCCATTATGGAAGACTCTTGGGTTGGGATGCATAGTTCAGAAATTGATTCAAGAGGTCTACTCTGGCTGGCAGAAGCAACTGGATCTGGCTCCACCTGTTGAGACGTTCACAGTCCTTGGCAGGCTCAAAAAAAGAGAGATGGTGGTCAGGAGGGAGGGAGGGAGAGCCAAAGAGCCAAGCTGTCCACTCCCACTGCCTTGCTCTGGCTGTCCCATGAAAATGCATCTGCCAAAGAAGAGGGACAGGGACGGACGGATACACACACACACACACACACACACACACACACACACACACACACACACACACACACACCTGCTTGTGCTGCTCCCCTCCTGCTCACTTCACAGAAAAGGGGTTGTTTGGGGGCATGTATTTCGCTGACCCCAGGGCAGGCTCTGGTCCTCACCTAGTTCCCAGTTGGGCTTCTGTGACGTTCCTCAGCCGAGCCGATGCCTGTCGTCTAGGTGGACGCAGTCCTGTGCGATGGGCCTTCCCCGGAGAACATTGCCTCCACGGTGGTGGACTGCACCAAGATGGACGGGGGAACCGTCGGGTTCTTCCGAGTCGGCATCGTCCCCAAATCCCAGGTCAGCTGAATTCGCTCACCTTCGTTGGATGCATAAGGAGAGGAAATCACATGTGAATCCCTCCTGAACTGTGATTTGCTTCCTGGTCTTCTTGTTGAGTGTTCTCTCTCCCCCCACCAATTTGGAAGAAATATTTTTGGGATAAATTGCACCAAATGTGTAGCCTAACTCTGATCGGGGTTGCCTGAACTTTTTAAAGCATTGGATCAACCGTGGGTACCTTTCTGCAGTATTAGCCAATGTGGCTTCCATCCCTCTCTTTCCCTCTGCATAAGAGAGACAGATAAATAGACATTCGCAGGAGGAGCACACATTTATTTTTTAAGCAAAGTATGCCTATTTTGTGGTAACCATTCTCTCCCACCACCACTACCATGGGGGTGAAAGGCTTCACTTCTTTGTGCATTGTCAAGGAAAGGTCTTACAAGGGTTAATGTAAAGGGTTAAAGACCACCCCTCTTGATAAGAAGAAGAAGAAATGGAAAGTGGATAATTTAACAAGATATCTGAATACTTCAGCTGTTGTTGTCCCTTTTAATCTTTTTTGGGTGTAATTCGAAGCATGCCCAGTCTGATTAGAGGTGTGTGTGTGGGGGGGGCAATTTGCTACTTTCCCACCACTCTTTTCATCCCTGCCTCCTTCTCCAGGTCCTACAGATCCTGGAACAAGTCCAACGGAAACACCAGCTGGGCCAGACCAGGAACACCATGGCCAGGGGGTGCCCGGATGAGCTCCAGGACCCTGAGACCGCAGGGACCCCTAGTACTCCTTTGAAAGGGAACCCCCCAAAGTCCTATTCCAATAGAGGATTCCACTCGGAAGAGATTGCTCCCCCACACTGAGCAAATCCATCCTGCCTCAGGAAGAGACCAGTTCCTCCGCTCTCCCGGGAAGGGGCTTTCACCCTCACAGACTTCTCCCGATGTATCCTGCACGGCCTCCATTCACGGACACAGCAGGGCGGTGGGTTTGCTTCGGCCAAAACACATAAGTGAGCAAAGCTGCAGCCCTGCCCTGTTCAAATCAGGCACTATTAGGGTTATATCTTAATTAGGACAATCTAGGGACACCAATTCACTCTGCAAGACACACACACACAGAGATAGGGGGGGGGTAAATTCAGTGAGCCAAGAGAGAACCCAGAGTAATTGAAGGCAGGATCACCTGGAGGGGTGGTGGGGGGTTCCTCTGGACTGCTTTGGAGTTTATTTATTCAATATCCATGAGTGCTTGGTAGGCACCAAACAAAGCACAACTTTTTTGAAAACATGGCTGTGCAAATAGCAGGTAAATGCCACAAAGCTATGTTCTCTGTTTGGATTCCCTTCTGTTCCTTGCCCCTTCCCTTCTTAGTGCTAATAAAATGTTGTTTTTAAACCATGGTCCTTGTTCCAGTTGGTTTTTCTCCTTTTCTCATTTTCATGCTAGGCATCCGGGGTTGGTCCAACATGGCACAGTGTGATCTTCTGCAAATGATGAAAACATGGACATTGCTGACAGAAAGAGTTCAAAGTGCCCAAGTAGTTGGAACCCCCTTTGGCCCAAAGCCTGCTGGAAGGAGCAGCCTTCTGTCCAGGCACTGATAAGCCTGCTTGGCTTCCTTTGGTGGAGACTGGGAGCTCCACAGTCCCCCTTTTTCTCTCTGTGTGTTTTCAAGGCAAATTAGGAGCATTATACATTAAAATATATGATGATGAATCACAGTTCATCTGTCGCTGAGAATCTGGAGGGCCAAGCGTCCAAAGCTGCAACATATGGCTAGCCAGCAAGGAGCCAAGAGTGGAGGCCAAGGCCACCCCACAGGAGAAGGTAGTGGCGTGGGTCCAGGACCATCTTGTGTGTAGCGGTGTGGGAGGTTTGGTGCTAGCGTGGTTTGGCTTCCTCCTTAAAAGGGGGAGGCTCTGTTCCCAGAGTCAGCATTTCACTGAGCCAGAGTTTTACTTGAAGGGGCTTCCCCTTTAAGGAGCTTTCCCTCCACCTTCCATTTGCAAGCAACTGTCTTTGTGCTGAGTCTGCTGAGGTCCCCAGCCAGGTCCGGGAAAAGCATCTGGCTGGTGGCTTCTTCTGCATATATTGGGAAAAGGCAAGAGTAATGTTAATAATATTAAGCCTTTGGGGAGGCTTTTGAGTGGAAGTTTCCTGATCCAGACGTCCTTCCGGTGTTGCCTTTGTTTTAAAATTGACCTTTAATTAATTCCACCTTTTTATGGTCCTGATGTTGACCTTCCTTCTATTTTTAATCCCGTCTGGCCCTTGGAGAGCTGCTTTCCTGACCATGTGGCTCAAAACAGTACACAAAGTGAAGGGTATTGATCAAGCATCTGTAGCTGTTTTAGTAACCCCCAGGCATTGACAATCCTCATGTATTCAATAGCAATGTATTCCAAGCTATATGTAGCCACACAAGTAACACAAATTATATATTTAAAAGGTAGTGATATCCACGGAGCACTCCACATGTATCCACATGTATATTCTTATGTCACAAGACGAACCTTGATTCTTGCAAAACAAACTTTGGTCAAGCCTTCCGGCGAGGCAGACCACTGAAAAGAGAGACATCCGTTGTAGATCTGGAATGTCTCTGAGCAAGCGCAATGAATCCAAGGACGTCAATTAAGTTGTAGCTGTATAGAGGCCAATTTATCTTATACACAGTTAATTAACATGTAGCCAACCGTCCAAGAAAATCTTATCTCTGTTTCTCTCTCTCACCCCCCTTTGTGAGCTCACCTGGAGCGCCTCCCTAGCAAGGATGGTACCAAGGACACAGGCGCTCCCAGCCTGTGTAAGTTAGATCAAACATGGCAATTACGGACCCAAGTACGGACCCAAAGAATACATCTAATTGGTGTCAGGAAT
Source organism: Phrynocephalus guinanensis (assembly GCA_037367245.1). Classification (NCBI taxonomy): domain Eukaryota; kingdom Metazoa; phylum Chordata; class Lepidosauria; order Squamata; family Agamidae; genus Phrynocephalus; species Phrynocephalus guinanensis. The sequence continues at coordinate 24,061,995 of CM074748.1, forward strand.
ACAAAATAAATTGCCAAAGATGTCAATTAATGTTTGATGTATGTAACAGATGTGTATGACGTAAATTCGGACGGGCGGGGGAAAGAAGAGTGGTTGTAAGTCTATAAAATATACTGCATTTCCTTTCTTCAGTGGACTTCTCACTTGTTTTGCATCAAGTGAGATTTCTCTGGTTGTCAACCAAATAAATCCCTTTCCTGTCTTTGAGACCCAGACTGCTCATTGCATTTTGCAGTGCCTCTGCCTGCAGGCAGTGGACCCGGTATTCCTGTACCTTTCATCTGGTGACCCAGATGGGACATGGCCGCAGCTAGAGGCCTGCAAAAGTCTGGCTGAGGTGACGGTGGGGAGTCCGTGCTGATTGCAGACCGATTCCAGTCCGGACGCCTCCCACTTGCGAGGAGAATCGTTCTCTCAGCACTGGATGGAGCACCATTACCTGAGAGGAAACGGATACCGGCCGGCGGGGGGGGGGAGGAAGAACTGGGGAAGACTGCGCATGAGAAATCTGGTAAGATAAGCAACCGGTTGCGGGGGTGGCACAGGTTCGAGTCCAGCAGCTCTGCGGAGTGGAGAGGATTGCGAATTCTAACAGCCAGCCCCCTGGGGGGGGGTACGGTGACGAGAAGGGACGAATGCGTCCCTAGCATCCCAAGAACCAGGGGACGGGACGGGTTGAGAGACCCCGAAATCCCCTAAGGGTGGAAAGGGTTTTTGCCCAGTAGCCCTAGAGTTCGCCCCCTAAGTGTTTGAAACAGGAGGGGAAGAGCGCCGCTCTAGCATCCTGAGAAAGTTTAAAGATATATATATGTGTGTATATGGGACGGTGATCCCAGTTTTGAATTTTGTGTAAAAGAAGCTTCATATATGTATGTATATTTTTTTTAAGGGTAAGAGGCTGCGCCCCAATACCCAAGGTAACAGCAGAGAAATGGCTATTCTCTGTGTCTAAGCGGCGGCAAAGACTGGCAATCTTTGTCCTACCATCACCAACGGAGCACCACCACCTCCGTTTGAATTTAGATAGTTAATAAGATTTTTCCCTAGGCAGTGGGATCGCAGTTAGGTGGGGTGGCGGTAAATGTGGGAGATTTGTGTGATCAACGGATTCAGTAAATGAAAATGTGTGAGCCGGGGTAATTAGACAAACCCCTTGGCGAAGCGTCTGTGGGTGCGCAGGTCCGGCGCTCAGGAGACTGACGTCGGTCGCACCAGAAGCGAGTGTGCATGTGTGGTGTGCATTTAATTGTTTAGGAGCGAATCCGTTTGGTACTTGTGTGGGAGAAATTGTAGGCACATGATTAGACCTTTTAAAAATGGGGACAGACCAAAGCAAATCATATACCCCTTTTTGATGTGCTTCGTGGCAAAATTGGAATTCAGCCACCAGGAAAAATGACTTTGGTATTAAATGAAACAGAAACGAATGTAACCTTTTAGAAGAACCCCTCTTGGCTAAAAGAAGGCAGGACATTACCACCCCGAGCTAAGATCCTAGCCCTCAAGAAGGACAAAACAATTTTGACCTGCTAGCAAGAGGCATATGAAATTGCAAGAACACGATTAGTTGATTAAAGTAGAGACTAAAAATTCCACCAAATCGGAGGCCCCGCTAGCTATTTTAAAAGCCAGGGGAAATATGGACACTAAGAAGAATATTTTTAGGTACTTAGAAGAAAGCAACATCCCATATGTTTTGTGTATATTAGGCTGGCTTGTTACACAACGGAATTTACCAGCTAAAGGGACATTTTGAGATGAAAACGTCACAGGGCATTTGAGACTAACATTCCTTAAAAGAACAAGTCCCGTGAGTAGAATTTAAGAGGTGAAAAACATCCAGAAAACACCCCCTCCTTTCAAGCCAATTTTATGCCCCAAAGAAGCAGCGAGCAGTTTTACGCATCGACCAGCAAGCTGCATCCAAATAAAAACCAAGTGATTCAATATCACTCCTTAAAAGCTACACCAGAGGAGCCTAAGGCAGCCTCCTCCACCCCGTGTGCCCCAGAACAGGACAGAAATCCGCTCTCCAACCCCCGAGATTTCCGGCGATCCGAACTTTTTTTATTACCCACTAAAGGAAAGAGGAGGGAGAATGTAGCCCCGAAAATCAGAGGAAGGGACCCGAGAACAGATGGGAGAGACAATGAATAGATGAAGGAAAAATGAGGAAAGATAGAAGGAAGAAAATGGACAAAGGAAGTGAAGCAGAGAGGGGAAACAAGACGGAGACGGGAATGCACAGATATGATATTGAGAAAACTGGGGGAACGGAAGGAGAACAGAGGGAACAGGCAGTGCTAGACGGGAGCTCCGTATGCGTACCCCTGAATTGCCTTATCCAAGCGTTCAGGAGGTACTTCCATCCCGTTACGCCAATGCCCAACTGCGTGGATATAGAAGCCTTAAAAAGAACTAATGTTTGCTATGCGCAACCTGAGGAGATAGGCAGAGACGTTATTTCTGAACTCCTAATAATCAAAAGCAGGGAATTCGAATCAGGGGCTGCGCCACTTTTGGCGGCTGGCAAAATCCACGACAGAAAGTAGAATGAATGCCTTTTTTCCCTCTCCAAAAGTAGTTAAGAACATTTGAGAAAAAACAAGGCAATTTAATTTCAAACACAGGGAGATTCTCAGGAACGAACGAAAAATGTCGCTTCCCTGCCAACAAATATCCACATTTGAACTTTTTGAAAAAGCGCCAAGTCTACACTTTTAAGGACAGAGGAAGAGTGGGGAAAAGATTCCAGTAAATATATTTTTTTCTGGAACAAACTGTTGTCTTAAAATAAGCAGGAATTTTTTTTTTATAATCTAACCATTCACGTAAAAGTGTTATCTTGAAATCAGCCTCGCCTCCACCACAACACCAGTAAGAGAGAGAAAATACGGACTGTGATTTCATGTTCTTCAAAAGGACTTAAATAACATCTAGACATTATTTGCCTCCCCATAAATAAGAGGGTGAAGGAAGAGAGAGAGATTTTACACATTGACCTAAGATTTTTCGCCTCCCATTTGGGATGGACAAGCAATGTGTTAATTTTTTTTTTAGAACGATCCCAAGCCACTTGACAGAGCTTGGACGCAAAACTTATATTGAACACGCCAACCAAATGAATGCATAGCGAAGGAAAATAAACTGACCCCTAAAGCCACAAGCCAGTAAATTTCGTGGACAATGGCCAGAAGGTCTCCCCTCTCCAGTTACAGAAACTAACACAATTTTCCGTGCCACCTTACAAGAAAAGAGGAGGCTTCAAGCCGACTTACAGCATTTTTGTCCCTAGAGAGGGAAAGAGAGAAAGGGGGTCTATTGTTTAGAAGAATCCAGGGATTCGGCCCCAAAACGGAACGTTTTAATTTAATTAAACCCTTGGGATCAAACACAAATCTCAGGTATTTCTGCTAAAGAATAAGAAGCGAAAATCTTGTTGTCGAAAACTTTCTCTTTTTGGCTTCAGAAAAAGGACACAAAAGAAACCTGACATTTTTTTTAGGATGTGACAGCAAACTAAAGCCCCTCTCTTTGTAAGCTTTCCTTGCAAACATATTTTTTTTTGCCTTTGAAGTAACGTACAGGTCAATCCCAAAGCGTTACATTTAAAGCAGGCTTAAAAACTAGAACTTAAGAGGAGCCTTGCTTGTTCAACACAATACACACGTTTCTTAATTAGGCTTTTAGAAGATAAGTTCAAAAGCTACTGGGATAGTGAATTGACTTGCGATTTCAATGACTCTTTATAACTAATTCAACACAGGAGAATAAAAGAATTATCTTTTTGCCCTGGGCGGTAAAAGGCTCGCCTAGCCATTAAAATGCGAATAGCACGTTGTTGCAGCTTTTAACCCACACCTGGTCTCAGGAGCTCCCCTGAGGAAAATGAGGCTTTTTTTTTAAAAAAATGGACTTAACAATTTTTTTCTTTTCCTTTTTTCCTGTGCACATGAAACTCCATGTAAAGGGCAAGATTCCCTATTTTAAAGAACGGCTCTGTAGTGCACATTATTACTTTGTTACAAACTTCACAGGGAGCTAGCAGCGTGACCATGGAATATTGTTTCAAGCTGAACTTGTGAAAAACTACTGAAGTGCAGCTGTGTACTATGGCCAAACGACTTTTCCGAACATTTGGCCAACCCCCCCATTCATATGCTTGTTTCACAAAGAGGAATGCCCCATTCTGCAGGACATTTTCCTTTTAGGACATTTCCCCCCCCCCCGAGACTCTCAGATAGACTGCACCACCCTCTACCTCTGACTTCTGCACACAGTGTACAGTTTCCAGAACTATCACACCTGGAGAACAAAGCCATGATCTGCAGATTGCTTGGCCATTTGTGTGTGTGTGTGTGTGTGTGTGTGTGTGTTTGTTTGTTTGTTTGTTTGTGTGTGTGTGTGTGTCTGTCTCTTTTTACACAGGTAGACCCTGGAGGAAACACTTTCCGTCCTGAGGAAGGAGCCCATCCATTCATTGTTTCCAGGTCGAGGAGTCGATTTGGGTTGGAAGGCTGACAGCGCTGTTCGTGGATGCCAAGCTGAGGACCCCTTTGCGAGGCCATTCGCCACCACCACCCCCGTCACCGTGCAGCATCGGGCACCGCCAGACGGAGAGGTTAAAGCCAGCGTGCGATGAGGCTACAGTGGAAACCACCCCCTTCTGCCGTCCTGCTGCCCAACCACCATCGTCGCGATGACTTCACCACGTGGATTTATCCAACGCGGGCGTCTCGGGCCAGCGACATCGGCACCTTTCGCTGGAGTGAACCAGCCCAGAGAAGGACCAGACCAGTGATGACCTTCAGCCAGCATCGACCAGGACAGACGGACTCGACGCGAATCAGATCTGTGGTCATCGCATCCTTGCCCATCCTTCCCCAGATGACGGCGTGCGTTTGACACTTCGGAGGGTCCCGAAGCAGCCTGCTGATTCACTTTCAACTCAGGTTGACAGGTTAAAATCCTGTCTTCCTGCCTCTTTTTCTTTTTTTTCTGTTTGTTTATGGGGGGAGAGAGTGGGTTTAAAACAGCCACTGACTTTTATTTTGAAATGGCCGGCAGACTTGCAACTTCTTACACCCCCTTCGCCAGAACAGAGACAAGGCTGTTTTTGAATCTGGTGAAATCACAACATCCACCAGGACAAATTGGCGCTTATTGGCGCACTGTCTCGCCTATAGAGCCAAAATTATATCATCCTGTTGCCTGGTCTCGACAATTGAGAATATTCTGCAGCCTTTGAAGCCTTGCAGGGAGACACTGATTATTGATTACTATTTATGTTATTGTTTGTTGTCATTGTTTTATTGTCAATATGTTTTAAGAAGCACCGGTCTGGGTATGGATCATGGCACCTCTTGCCTTTATAATTTGTATGGTAATCACACTTTGCCACTAGAAATGCAGACTATGGGAGATGCCAAGAGTATAAAGGACACTAGCCATTCTGTTTATAATGCCCAGAAGGCCGGGAATATTAGCTGTTCTGTTTATAATAATCATCAATTGTCCTGTTACAACCCCAACCCAAGTGGAAACATGTGCACCCCTTTTGTTCCAGAAGGAAGGGGGGCGGTAGATTAAGCGCTCACAGCCATGGCAGCAAATGTGTGCGAGACTTTTTATCCAAATGCATTGGGTGAGAGAGACTATAACTTGACTTTATATACAATTTTCCTCACAAGAGGCACCCCATGGGTGTTTACGAGATTTTATACCAAAGAACGATGACTTTATAAGTGACTATCTACATAATTTTCTTCACCAAAGACACTGATGAACTAATCTTTGCCTCATGTTTACAGGGCAGATTTTTGTGTGTGTGTAAACTGTCAGCCACGGAGATATTTCTGACCGGATTTCAACGGCTCGTTCATGACTTTACCATGAGAATTTAACTATTCATTATTGTTTATTGCTCAAAATGGGTTTTTCTCAGCACCATTTAGGTGTGATTTATGGCCTTTTTAGCCTTTACACTATGTATGCAATCCTTATCTAGTATCATTGCTAATGTCTATCATCTGGGCTATCCTGTATGCAAAAACAACTAGGTAATTCTGTACAGCCTGCTATAACTTGGGTTTTATGCATACCACACATCCAAGAGGGTTGCACACCATGTTATTGATGTTTTATGAAACCAGGTGCCAATGTTTATGTATTCTGTATGAAGAAAGACAGTATGGACTACCATATTTCAAGGCGAACTGATTCGTCAGTCTAAAGCCATTTTGTCAGCCGAAAAGGTATGCTGGCAACACAGCCTTGCCCATATTTTCACTCGGGCAAGCACGGGAGAATTGTAGGCCTACTATAACATTTCTCCTCATGAGTGTCTATAAAATATACTGCATTTCCTTTCTTCAGTGGACTTCTCACTTGTTTTGCATCAAGTGAGATTTCTCTGGTTGTCAACCAAATAAATCCCTTTCCTGTCTTTGAGACCCAGACTGCTCATTGCATTTTGCAGTGCCTCTGCCTGCAGGCAGTGGACCCGGTATTCCTGTACCTTTCAAAAGCAGTACCGATGCACTAACGGATCTCCTTGTCTAGGAGGAAGCGCGTGGTCACAAGAGGCCATGGGGCTGCAGTAGGTCCTTGGCTTTCCTTGGAAAGGCTTCCAGAGCCAGAGGGATGGGGGAAAGTCTTCAGTACAGGGAAGCCTGGAGTCACCTGGGCTTCAAAACATCAAGAGAAGGCTGTCCCTCATCTAATGGAGGAGGGGGCCCTGTGCAGATAAGAGGCATGCTGTGGAGGACATAAAGAAAAAAACATGTATGCGTGTGTGAATTGGGAGCAGACGTGTGTCTGCGAAGGCAGGCCCGCACCCGCTCCTACAAGCACACGTCAATTAGGCAAGGACAAAATTAGACCCCCGCATCCGGCTGCAATCCTTGATATCGTCACAAGCACAATGCAAATAAACCTGGTCCATATCGGCCCAGCCGTTCCCCAAAAAGAAATGGCTGAGAAGCTTTGGTTTCTTTCCCTACAAGCGAATGGGCTTGGTAACAAAGGTTAGGGGTGATTGACAGTGGATTTGATACTTTGTTTCCCCTGGACATGTGCCCCCCCCCCAGCCTCAGGAAAGTAGGAGGAATGAGGCAACCCCTTGCTCCCCAGTAGACCAGACCTTGGCACACTTGGGGCGTTTATACACGACCCCTAAGCTCCGCCGCAAATGGCTGCAAGGTCTGGACCTTAAAAATGTTTACTCACCAGGTCTGGACTTTGCAGACAATTAAGTGCGACCCCGCCCACTTTAGCGCGACCAAACAGCAGTTTTCTTGTACCTGGTCTTTGATGGTGAAAAATATTTGATCCGGTGTAAGGATAGTGAGTGCGGGGCTCTCCTGGCTTCTGTTTGTTCTTTTTTTGCACCCCGCCCCTTTAAGAGATCTGAATGCTGCCGGGAACAAAACGGAGGTAAACCGGCATTCTTTTCTTTCTTTTTTCTCCCTCCCTCAGGCAGCCAGCAACCAGGAAGTGCGGAGGGGGGTGGGGACAGAGGAAGACAGAGGAAGAGCAACGAACCCCTAAGATCTCTGGTCCGAATTTAAGTGGCCAGCGGATCTTAGGGGTCGTGTAAAAAGGCCCTTGGTGGTGGGGGGATGGGGAATCATCTCATATTAACCCCTTTTCATCACTGCATCGTTCCCTGCACAGCCAAAAAGGCACCAATAAATTTTTTTCTCTTTCCCTTTTTTCCCTTCTTCTTCGCCTTTCTCTCTCTCTCTCTCTCTCTCTCTTCCCCAAATAAAGGTTCCTCCACCTCTCCCCTCTGTGTCCTTCCTCTCCCTGCCTTCCAGTAATATCCCCAACCCCTCCATTTTCCCAATTCCTTCTTCCTTCACGTATCTCAAGGCCTGGACAAGGGTACACGCCGCCTCCATGTTGGGGGAGTGACCTGCATTTCAAACCAAGGACCGTCACCCTGCCACATGGCAAAACCAGTTCAAACTGCTTGGTTCCCCTGAATGGATTTTGCCAGAGGGAATCTTCTCCTTCCTCCACAGAGACAATGGGCTGTATGGGGCACCCTTTCCTGCTTAGCCCTCCAGCCCCCAGCTCTCTCTCTCTCTCTCTCTCTCTCTCTCTCCCTCCCTCTCCTATTTTCCTCCCATCCATCTTCCCTGGGTGTGCTTAAAACTGTGTTCCTGCACTCTGCTGCTTTTTGGACCTACACCATCTTGGGCAAGGCATGGTGACCACATGGCAAGAAGGAAGAATCTTCAGACGGACTCCATTTCTTCAAGACAGCCTCAGCACGCCTCACTCTCGGATGTATCAAAGATTAAATCGCAGCCCAAGGCATTCCATTGTCTTGTTTCCACACTCGCCAGGGATTTGTCTGGCAGCTGGAGACCTTCTCCATCGGCTTTTCTGCTCTCCATTGTGACTTCTCAGCTCCCCATTGTGATTGTTCCCATCGACTTGCTAATTATTCTGTGATTACCCGTGTTCTTGGACAATACTGACACTTTCCTCCCCTGTTGTTGCCCCCATAGTCACCCATTAAAGCATTAGTTTTGGCCTAATCACACCTGTGAAGGGGTCCTGTTCCAGGACATCAGGAACGCCCAGGACCTCCCCCAAGAGACCCCTGGACTGACCCCCATTGGTTGTCCCAAAACACCACCCCTAGCCCAAACCAGAGGAGGCGCCACTCTGGGGGGGGGGAGCGAGGAAATAAAGATTGTGTGTTTCCTGTTTTGGGGCCTGAATGCCTCACTTCTGCCTTGGGTGATCCGTTCGCCTTACCATCTTTATTAGGCCTAATAAACTGGTAATATTTGCCTGGATCTCTCTGTGTTGGGTCTCTTCATTGGGTCTTGTGAAATCCAACAGCTTGCAGCAGGATTAGCTTGCTGTGGTCTCAACAATTCATTTTCTTTTGCCCCACCCCACCCCACTTCCTCCAGGCCTCCATCTGGTTAAAACAGCGTCTTCAAGACTTTTGCAGCAAGAGACTGAGAATGGAGAATTCTTTCTGGGATTGAAGGGTATAGATCCCTCATATATAGCTATTTTAGTAACCCCCAGGCATTGGCAAGCCTCATGTATTCAAAACAGTGTATCCCAAAGAATGTAAGCCACACAAATATATATATATATTTAGAAATAGAAATATTAATAAGCAATTGTATCTATGTCCTAAAACTTTGGTTAAGCCTTTCCGGCCGCTAAGAGGGGGGGAACTTCTGTTACAAAAATTGGCTGAGCCAGCAATCTAATTATTTTCGTAGCCTTGAAGCTCTACACAGCTAATTACATATACGTCAGCCAAGAAAGTCTTATCTCTGTTTCGAGAGCTCAGCAGCTGGCATGCATCACAGGTACTAGTCAGTTCAAACACCATAGCAATTAAAACATTTAATTGGTGTCAGAAATACAAAATAAATGACCAAGGATATCAATTAGTATTTGATGCATGTAACAGATGTATGTGACGTAAATTCGGATGGGCGGAGGGACAAAGAGTGCTGGACAACCTTATAAAATATTGCTCCTTTCGTTTCTCGGTGGACTTCGCACCAGCAAAGAGTGTGGAAGTACCCTTGGTTGAACCAATAAATCTCTTTTCTGTCTACAAAAAAAGACTCAGACGGCTTATTGCATTCTGTGAAGCCGACAGCACGCCAGCGATGAACCCCATAAATTAAATTCATTGCTTTCATTTGGTGGAGATGCCGGGGAATTTGCTGCTGCTGGAAGGCTGCAGAGTCTGACTCAATGCATGGTAGGAAGTTCGTGCTGATTGATCGGTCTTAGTCCGGACCCTCAAATTTATGAGGAAGATCACTCTGTCAGCACTGAATGGGCTACCATACTTGAGGGAAAACAGAAGCCGGCCAAAAAGGGAAAGAACTGAGAAGGACTGCGCAGAAGAAGTCTGGTAAGGTAGAAAACCAGCTGTGGGGTGGCTTGAGTTCGAATCTAACAGCTCTGTGGAGTGGAGAAGATTGTGAATTCTTATTGTCGGCCCCGGGGGTAGGAGACGAGAAATGACGAATGCGTCATTAGCGTCCCGAGAACCAGCAGAAATTAGGGGTCACGTGACCCCGAAATCTGCAAGAGAGGAGAGGATTTTTGCAAAATCCAACATCTCTAGCGTTCGCCCCCAGTATTGAAACAGGAGGGGAGTGTTGCTCCGCCGTCCTGGGGTAAGTTTAAGAGATATATTAATGCATGGGTATGTGGGATGATGATTCCACTTTTGAATTTTGTGTAAAAGAAGCTTCATGTATGTGTGTTTTTCAAGGTAAGGGGCTGTGCCTCTATACCCTGCGTAACAGCAGAGAAATGGCCATTCTCTGTGGCCTAAGCAGGGGCAAAGACTGGCAATCTTTGTCCCACCATCACCAACGGAACAACACCTCCGTTTGAATTTAGATAGTTAATAAGATTTCTCTCTAGGCAGAGGACATAGGCAGGTTATTTGGGGGAAAAATATTGTGGATGGTTTGTGTGAATCAAGCGGAATCAGTGATTGATGTGTATACGTGAGCCGGGTTGATCTCTAGGACATAACCCTTGGCGATCTTAGGCCACGTCAGTATCACGTGTTGTGTGTGTGGTGTGATTAATTAAGTGCGATTCCGTGTGGTGTTGTGGGAGAATTTATAGGCACACAGTTAGACCTTTAAAACAATCCAATGGGGATAAATTAAAGCAACGTATGCACCCCCTTTGATGTGCGATGTGGTAACATTGGAATTCTGCCACCAGAAGTAATGATTTTAGTATTACATGGAACAAAAGTAAGTTTTAAGAAGAGCCCCTCTAACTAGGATTAGGCAGGACTTTACCATCTCAAATTAAGATTCTAGCCCTCAAGGAGGGCAGACCAATTATGACTTGCTAGCAAGAGGCGTGTGAATTTATAAGGACGTGCTTAGTTAAGTAATATAGAGACTAAATACTCTGCCAGCTAGAAGACCCCGCCAGCAATTTTAATAACACCAGGGGAAAAATGGGCAGTGAGAAGAGTACTTTTGAGTACTCATGGATAAACAACATCCTATGTATTTTGTGACTGGTTGGTCACACAAAAGATTTACCAGCTGAAGGGACATTTTACAGGGAAAACATCATAGGGTATCTGAGTAATGCATTTTTAGTAAAACTGGGTAGGAAACCTGAAAGATGATGGAAGGAAAGGCAAGATAGTGAACTAAAGAAATGAATAGATGGAGGAAAAGATGAGGAGAAATGGTTGGCAAATGGACAGAAAAGAAGTGTAGCAGAGTGGGGTATGCAGACAGAGATGGGAATGGATAGGTATGATATCGAAAAAGAAACTGGAGGACAGGAAGGACAACAGAGGGAACAATATACGTTATTTCTGATCTATTAATAATCAAAAGCAGGGAAATCGAAACAGGGGATGACCCCCTTTCTGGCAGTTGGCCACGACAGAAAGTAGAATCAATGCCTTGTTCCTTCTCCAAAAGTAGTTAAGAACATTTGAGGACAAACAAGGCAATTTAATTTCAAACACAGGGAGATTCTCAGGACCAAACTGCCAATAAATATCCACATTTGGACTGTTTCAAAAGGCGTCTTGGTCTCTCTCTCTCTCTCTCTCTCTCTTCCTCCCATCCTTGGAGAATAAGCAGGAATTTTTTTTAACTGTGCTTTCATGGTCTTCATAAGGACTTAAGTACCATCTAGGCATTATTTGCCTCCCCATAGATATCAGAGTGAAGGAAGAGAGAGAAATTCTACATGTCCACCTAAGATTTTCTTCCCCTCCTAATTTAAGTGGCTTTTGTTTATTCATTACAAGGGCCACACTTCTCAAATTAGGCTTAAGCAGACAACAAGCCACAAGAATGGTGGATTGCCCCCCTTTGTTTCAGAGCATTTCACACCTAATCCATTACAGAGTAATTACAGGAGATTATCTGCTTGCCTCAGGCTGTAAAAGGCAGCCGCGGGGGAATTTTTAAAAGTCTACACCCCTCCTTTCTTTTTCTGCCCTTGCCCCCCCCCCCTTCGCAGGGCAAGCCAGCATACCACCTCTCCTTCCCCCTCCCAGAGGAATTTGAGGAATGCTGACAAAACAGCCTAGTTTTCCTTTTTTTCTCTCTCCCAAGCCTGGAGTAACGTAGCGTACGGATCAGTCCCAAAGCGTTCAACAGGCTACACGCCAGAATTTAAGACGAGCCTTGCTTACTCTACACACTGCACATTTTTCTTAATTAGGCTTTTCGAAGATAAGTTTAAAAGCTACTTGCGATTTCAATGACTCTTTATAACTAACTCAACACAGGACAATAAAAGAATTATCTTTTTGCCATAGGCGGTACAAGGCTTGCCTGGCCAGTAAAATGTACATAGCGTGTTGGTGCTGCTTTTAACCCACGCCTGGTCTCAGAAGCCCCCCCCCTTGAGGAAATTGAGGCTTATTTTTTTTTAGAAACCAAAATGGACTTAACGATTTTTCTTTTTTTTTTTGTGCATGTAACGGGCAAGCCCCTATTTTTAAGAATGGCTCTATAGTGCACATTATTAATTTGTTACAAATTTCATAGGGAGCCTAGTAGCGTGACCATGGCCGACCTGAATTTGTGAACAACTACTAAAGTGCAGTTGTGTACTATGGCCAAACGATTTTTCCAAACATTTGGACACCCCCCCCATCATTTCACTTTACGATGCCTCCACACAAAAAGAAAAAGAACCTTCCTTCTGACCGACAAATACATGCTTTCCATGAACTATGTTTCACAACGCCCCTGACAGATACCATCTATGGGAACTATGAGCTATGCCAAATATTACAGCCTGATTACAACACTGCACTCTTGCTGATTTTTGGGAAGGGAGACATAAAATACCGGTGTATTCATCCACCTTTTTTCCTCACCTCATCATTGCCAGTTTCAGGACCTGAGGGTGCTTCAACAGTTCAGACTCCTTCGGAAGGCGAAAGAGGAAGAGCCTTGAGGACTTCCAGCCGCCGTGCTGCGGGAAAAATTCACCGCAGGGTGAGATATTTCCATGCAAGAGAGGGTGCCTTGCTTTGCTTTTTTTTTTCTCCCTTCAATAGCGGCCATTGCCATTGATTTTCAGAGGGGTGGAGTTTCTTCAGCCTTTTTTTCTCTCCCAGAATCCTGCTTGCCCGGGATACGTCCGCCTGAAATTTAACCCCTTCTTTTCCAAGCAGGCAGTTAGCTGGACTATAAGCTCTTTTCTGTCTCTGTGTGGTTGTGTACAAGTTGTGATATGGCTTCCCCAACTGTACCCCAGTGTGTCGTTCCTAGCCAGCAATCCCAGACCCCAGAGGAGAGAGACTCTGCTCTGCCCAGCACACCGGCCGCACAGCCCTTTCCCCGATTTTTGCCTCCGATTCGTGACCCCAGGGTGTACAATCCTGCGGTCATTTTCCGGCCAATTCATTGTACACACCGCCGCGTTGTTATTATAGGCCACAGTTTCATTTTTTTGGGCTGCCCGCTACGCGCGTATCTCAGAATGGGGAGCGAACCTCTGGTTGGGACGTCGCCTTAGACTAATTTGGAAAGGGGTGCGAGGCATGCTCTGGACTGCTTTCTTTGAAACTGCTACCCAATTGGCTTCTGAATCTAATATTGATGTTTTGCTCATTCATCTGGGTGGCAATGATCTCCCTCACACGAACAGCTCAGCCCTGGCTCGACGGATTATCGCTGATTTGAGTACTTTTCATCAACTTTACCCGCATACACGAATTGTTTGGTCTTCTATCATACCTCGCCAGCACTGGCGGGGGGCTTTTGCTCCACTTACAATAGAGGGGGCTAGGATAAGCCTGAATCGTAGAGTAGAGGCAGCTCTGCGCGAAGATTCTGGCTTCGTGATTGCCCACCCGCTTCTGACGCTCTCTCGCCCCCACCTATTCAGAAGTGACGGGGTCCATCTGACGGACGCGGGTTTGGATATTCTCCTGCACGACTTCCAAATGGGCATTCGTCGTGTGCTCGGTGACTTAATGGTAGTTTAAATACCGTAGCTGCTTCTATTTTTTCTACTTGTGTATCTGCCTGGACTTTTCCGTGACTTTATCATTCCGCTTGCCAGTCCAAACTCCCCTCCGGAACAATTTGGTTCATGCTAAGAGCCTACTTTGCATCTCCTGGATATTCTGCCAGTTACATTTTTTGCTGCACCCGTGTAGGAGAGCAATTTGACTTGGGGATGGGATCTGTGGTTGATTGGGGACACCTGAACACCTACACCTTGCAAGCACTCATCAGGGCCAGCTGAACTTGTGCATATCTACTGCTGTACAGAGGTGTCCTCGTCATAGACTTTGCCCCCCCTTTACTTCACGTACTGGTTTTACGAAGAGGAAAGCCCCAGTCTGCCTTTTTCAACATTTTTTTTTCCTTTTCATGACTGTCAGATAGACTGTACCACCCTGCTTGGCAGCACAAGGACAGCTGAGGGGTCCTTTTGTGGGGGTTTGCCCTCTGTGTTTGTCTGTTTGTGGCTGTGTGTGTGTGTTCTTCTCTTACCCAGGTACCTCCTGGAGGACGGGCTTTTGCTCTGGGAAAAACGCCCACCCGTTCTTTATTTCTGGATCGTGGAGTCGGTTGGGTTTGGAAAGCTGACGCCGCCGTTCGTGGATGCTGAGATGGGGACCTTCCTGCCATCCCTTCCGCTATCCCTCCTGGAGCCTCTGATGCCTTTGATGCCATCTTCGAGATGACTGTGCTCCGCCAGTTCGATCGATGTGGGCCCCTGGATCCAGTGATGCCAGCCTATTCACCCAGCGTGGACCGCATCCCACGACCGAGAGGGAGAGAGGCCTGACCGGTGACGCCTCCTGCCCACTGCAGTATGATGCCTCAAGCCTTAGATGACCACCCCCCCCCCGGATGGAGGACGCCGTATTGTACCTGACCTGTGGTCATCACACCTGTTCCTGGGGGAGCCTTGCATTTGCCACTTCGGGGAGCCCCACTGTCGTCTGCTGATTTCCCCCTAAGCTTCCGGTTGACGGGCTGACCTCCTGTCTGCCTGATTTCCTTTCCTTTTCCTTTTCTTTTCTTTGTCTGTCTCTGAGGGGGGAGACGGAAGGGGTTTAGCGGCCACAGACTCTTGTTTTGGATTGCGGCCAACAGACTTCACGCCCGCAATTTCACCCCTTTTCGTCGGGACAGAAACTTGGTGGGGTTCAAATTCAGACCTTCACATGCCTTCACCATGCGCTGGACCACCAAGAACTTGTGAACTTGTGTCGCCACACACACACCAGCATCCACAAGTGAGCGCTTACTTGGAAGCCTTGCAAAGGGGACGTTAATTATTAATCACTGTTTATTATATTACTGCCTATTATTGATAGTCATTGTAAAATTTTTGTTTGCTGAATGTGCCTTTCATAATTCATATTTTTCTATTACTTGCCTTTCTATGCAATTTACATTGAATGAGAGAAATTTTGGCACCCATGGGTGCTCCGAGACTTTATACCACAAAACAATGGTTTCTAGAATAGTTGTCTACATTATTTACTTCACCAAAGACAATGATGAATTACTTTTTGTCCCATATTTGTGGGGCTGATTCTGTGTGTGAACTGACAGCTACAGAGACATCTCTGCTTTGATTTCAATAGCTCATCCGTGACTCTACCATGGGACTATAACTATTGAGTATGGTTTATGGCTAAAAATTGGTTTTTCTAAGATTAATGTCTATCATCTGGGTTGTCCTGTATGCATGAACAACTGGGTAATTCTGCACAACCTGCTATAATTTGAGTTTCAAGGCACACCACACACCTGAATAAGGTTGAAAATCATGTCATGATCTTTGGTCTATGAAATCAGGTACTAATGTTTGTGTATCTTTATGAAAAATGACCGTATGAAAAATCATATTTCAAGGTCTAAAGCCATTTGACAGCAAAAGGGAGCAGGCTGGCAAAGGAGCCTTGCCCATATTTTTATAAGTGTTTGATTTGCAAACTGACCCTAAATGGAATTCAGGGGTTTTCAGCCTGATTACCAAACACATAAGCAAGATATCTCACATTTGCACTGCTGCTGCAAGAAAATTTATTTGGGTTTCATGATTGTCCTGATATAAGGTACTGAACAAATCTGCTGTTTAGTTATCACTTTGGGACAGGGATCTTGATATCCAAGTCTATCACAATGTTATGCCAGCCCCTTCAGAGGTTGGGAATTTGGAATCTTTGAGCAGTGAGCAGCAGGTCGTGGGAGGTTGTGATCATGTTGCATTTCTCCAACAGGGGACATTTAAATGCTATGGTCTGTGAAACGCACCCATCCATTGCAGTCTGCGGGTCTGGCCAGAGGGTCTTTTTAACTCCCAGACATTGCTAAACTTTATCTGGTAACTTAACATTTCACTATAGAGAGTCCCCTAGTGAATTAAGGGGTATTTCTTTGTTCAAATGCGTCCCTCACCATGAGACGTCACAAATCATTTTGTGCCTATAAGCCCTTTGAGAAAAGAAAAAGGGCGGGAAAAGTTTTCCTGGCAGCACTGCTGATACTCTCGTCAGGAACACTGAAAAGTCACTCATGATGACACCCCTCTCCAAGGGAATAGTAAGCAGGGAAGCTCAAGCAATATTCACGCTTTTGTATATACACCTTCAATATGTTTCTTTGTCCCTTACAAGTCTCTCATGGGAGCCACGGGAGGGCAACCTATGGAGAATTTACTGGCGTAAATTTCCATAACACGTCAAGGGCCGAGTGAAGGGTATAGATCCCTCATATATAGCTATTTTAGTAACCCCCAGGCATTGGCAAGCCTCATGTATTCAAAACAGTGTATCCCAAAGAATGTAAGCCACACAAATATATATATATATTTAGAAATAGAAATATTAATAAGCAATTGTATCTATGTCCTAAAACTTTGGTTAAGCCTTTCCGGCCGCTAAGAGGGGGGGAACTTCTGTTACAAAAATTGGCTGAGCCAGCAATCTAATTATTTTCGTAGCCTTGAAGCTCTACACAGCTAATTACATATACGTCAGCCAAGAAAGTCTTATCTCTGTTTCGAGAGCTCAGCAGCTGGCATGCATCACAGGTACTAGTCAGTTCAAACACCATAGCAATTAAAACATTTAATTGGTGTCAGAAATACAAAATAAATGACCAAGGATATCAATTAGTATTTGATGCATGTAACAGATGTATGTGACGTAAATTCGGATGGGCGGAGGGACAAAGAGTGCTGGACAACCTTATAAAATATTGCTCCTTTCGTTTCTCGGTGGACTTCGCACCAGCAAAGAGTGTGGAAGTACCCTTGGTTGAACCAATAAATCTCTTTTCTGTCTACAAAAAAAGACTCAGACGGCTTATTGCATTCTGTGAAGCCGACAGCACGCCAGCGATGAACCCCATAAATTAAATTCATTGCTTTCAGGATGGGATGCTGAGCATTCTCTCTCTCTCTTTTTCTGGCCCATGCTTCCAAGACACAGCTGGGCTCACTGGTTTCAGATAAAAACAAACAAAAGAAAAAATAGACTATTATAGAACTTTTAAGACGAACAGATTTTTTTTCACATGGGTTTTCACTGATGATCATCCTGTCACTCTGGCACAGGGAATGCCACATGCGCCAAGCCATTGTACTCTTTGGTCAGGACTGGGGTTTGGTTTTACGGCGCATGGAACTCCAGGGGAACCTGAGGCAGTGCCAGTCATGCGCCTGGTCACGTGCGATCAGCAGCTTGTGAGATTGCCACAGCAGCTGGAGCTCAGCAGCGCAGGGCAGGATACGGGCAGGATGCTTTGAGGAGATGCTGAAGGCAGCCCCCATGGATGCTCAGGTTAAAAACATCACATGCAGGTGACACATGACTCTCTGAATGCTATGCCATCTAACAAATGGAGATGGTAGGGCAGAGTTTCCCAGATGTCAAAACACAGTCCAGCTTTAGAAGGAAGGTTTCCGGAGGCAGGTGAGGACAAGAAGTGAAACTGGCTGTAATCTTGGGGAAATGTAAGCTCTTCCAGGTCAAAGTTTGCCCCCAGGAAATGACCCCTGTGCCATTCACTGAGAGGGAAGAAAGAAGTGGGCACCCTCAGGGGCAAATCTCTCAACAGAGGACTTTTGGTTCTTGGATGCCTCCGGCCAGACCTGTGGTGGTGGGCGGTGTGTGTGTGTGGGGGGGGGCGGTGGAGATAATGGTTTCTTTTGCCCCCCCTCCCATTCTGAAAACAATTTCTGGAAGCCATTTCTGAGTCAACTGTACTAATGATGCCATTGTCATGGGGTGTTCTGAGGCAGAAGAACTATGAGGAAGCATGTCTCTCTTTCACCTAGTAATGGCCCGAAACCGATACAAGCCAAAACGTAAGAAGCAAATATTGAATCCATTTCTACTTTTACATTTCCTACAACATGCTTCCCTGCCAAACCTAGCATCAGCACCGTCATGTCCCACCCCACCCCACGAGAAAAAATGCATCTGGGACTGTGGTCCTTTCCAGAGAGAAGCACAGAGCCGGCCTCAAGGCCAGGTAGGCGCACAAATAGGGCATGGATGGCATGCCTTGACCAAGGACTCTGGGCCAGTAGAGGACATGACAACTGCTCTAGATAAGGACCCCAAACAAGGTAGAATATTTTTCAGTGTATAATTTTGTCTAAAATTGCTAGACTAAAAATTGAGAGTCATCTTATACACGGAAGTAAGCTCAGGCGAAAACCACACAGTTGCAAAACTGTAATTTTGGGTTTGAAAAGTGGGGGTTGCCTTATACACTGGTGTGTCTTATAGATGGGAAATTATGGTACAGTACTTTGTATCTTCGAAAAGTTACTAAAGCCAGAGGGATGCGAGGATCTGGGCAAGAATGCGAGCCTCCCATGTACCAACATGTCACAACTTGTGAATGTTCATGTTGTTCACAGAATGTGATTGGTATCACACATTCTGGAGTTACCAGAACCCATCGATTCTGAAAGAGGGAAGGAATTCATAACTTTATAAACATAGGCGTGGTGTCACTGTGCTATTTTGAGCAGCCTTATTCAATTTTGGCTCCTCCAGTTTTGCAAGACTCTGTTGTTTATATTCCTCCATAAGAAATCTATTTTCTCTCTTTGCAAAATCGCTTGTCTGTATTGGTTTCCTCATACCTTCTCTGTACAGGACCTTGCCAGAGGTGCAAATAACCCATTTCAACTATTTTCTAGATTTCCTTTTACAACACCAAAAACTACGTAATCCTCTTGCCTTTGCCTGTTGAACCCCCTGACCTTATTGCCTGAGGCCTTCTGTGAAGGAAACATGTGAAGGACATCTCCAACCTACTTGGTTTCTCCCAAACATTCTGGGTGTGCAAATTTCACAATATTGTAGACTGAAGGGGACCTGGTGGTGAGCTCCCAAATGGCCACTGGTGGATGCCAAGCACCCAGAGCACCAAAGCGGGACTGGAGCATTGGAGAGGAAGGCAACTGACACAGAAGGAAGAGAAAAGTGATCCCCAGGCAGACCCTGGTGACATGTCCTTGCTTTTTGCTCTGGTGTCCCATGAGGTCCTCTCTGTGCTGTGTCTGAAACAGTGTACCCCAAAACTAGGCTGGTGTGCTTCCTCTTGTGAGGGAGGTGCGACTGACCACTTGGACTCGGCTGAGGAATGATGGGGTTGGGCAGCTGGACTCAGGGCTGCAGCAGGGCGTTTGGTGTGGGGCAGGAGGTCTTGTTTGGCCCCAAAATATAATCTCATGACTCTTGGCAATATGTTCACATAGGAGTCATTCACACACTACTGAAATGCATTATAAGAAATATGGGGCATCAGCATTGGGTCATAAATATACTCAAACGCAATACCTGTCAATATTTGCCAACAATATATGCAATATTTTCACACAGTAGTCTTTTGTGCACTATTGAGATGCATTAGAAGAAATATAAGGCACCAATTCTGGGCCATAAAGATACACAAAAGCAATACCTGTCAATACTTGTCAACAATATGTGCAATATTTTCACACAGTAGTCTTTGTGCACTATTGAGATGCACCAGAAGAAATATAAGGCACCAGTTCTGGGCCATAAAGATAATGAAATGCAATACCTGTCAGTATTTGCCAACATTCTGTGCAATATTTTCATATAGTAGTCTTCCTCATACTATTGAGGTGTGTTACAAGAAATATAGGACACCTGCTCTGGGTCATAAAGAGATACCCAAATGCAACATCTGTCAATATTTGGCAACAATATACATGTGTTTATTTGTTTTATATATTGCCCATCTGACTAATCACCCACTCTGGGCATTTTACAACAATGCAGAAACAATAAAAGACGAACCATAAAAAGTACAAAAAAATCAAATTAAATGCAATCAAAATTTAATGCAATAGCCAACAATAACTCATCAAGTTAAAAGAAAACAGATGCTGGAACTAAAGATATTTTGTTGAAGTATCACTGTATTAAGATGTTATGGGCTCAGGGAGAGCCTGCCTGAGTTGCCATGCTTTTAACGACCATTTGAAACTTCCAAGTGAGGGAGTCGGGCAGATTTTGGGCAGTAGGCTGTTCCGGAGATGAGGCCCCACTGCCAAGAAGGCCTGGTTACTAGTCTTTCCTTTCTGTGTGTCTTTTGGGGTCAAAAGCAAGGGTGCAACCCGGGATTCCACGCATAGCGCTGGTCCCAAGAGAACGTGCAAACGGTGAACCTCAGGTTGGACAGAGTTACTCCCCGCGAAGGAGGTTCCCAATCCACAGAGATTAAGCCCCCCCCCTCATCATTTGCAGGGTTTCGCTCCTGTCTGGGAATCAGGACACATAGTAGTCTTTCAGGTACCATTGAGGTGCGTTCTCGGAAAGATAAGGCGCCAGCTCTGGATCATAGAGATACTCAGATGCAACACCTGCCAATATTTGCCAACCATATAGGCAACTGTTTTTGTTGCATGTTTCCTGTTGTCTTGGGAACTGGTGGGGGTATGGTGCTTCCCCATTGCAGGAAATAAATCAAGCTGTTAAACATCCTGGAGCACTTTTGGTATTTTTAGTCTAAACAAAGTGTTATGGGAAGTTTGGACATGAAATCAGGAAATAGGGACTTTTAAGGTGTGTCCCAGTTTCTTGGCACCGTTTTCCAAGAGCTGGCTGGGCAGAGAGGCCTCTTCTCCAGGGGCACCTAGCTTGCGAGTCAGCGAGAAGGAGAGAGGAATGAGTGAGAAAGAGGATGTTTGAAGGAGAAGGGGCATTCCCACACAAGATTCTCCAGGCTGGCGCAGCCATGCCATCCGTCCAATGAAGAGACTTGCATCTGTCCCAGCTAGGACGTTGTGCTTCTCTTTCTGCTCTTCTGCTGTCCGGTGGGCTTTTCATTGGTCCATGCTTCCTGCACTGGCTCTCCTCCTGGATCTATTCTCCACCTCTTCCCTGAAGTTCGGTGGGACCTGCCAAAAGGATCAAGGAGGTCCCACCATCCAGTAATAGGCTCAAGCTGACATTTCATGCCTGGAGAGGATCCAAATGGGCCCTGCCTTGCAACCTCTTCTTCAGGCCACCAGAAAAGGAAAGGGAAACAGCTTTAGCCCAGGACCCTAAGAGCAGAAGGAAAGCCCCATAGGCTGCGTCTGGACAGGAGCCTGTCTGGTCTGGCAGTCCCAGAGTCTGGAAAAGTTATGTTTGTGCATTACCTGGCCAGGGAACTCTGGGAGTTACGGTTGGAATAAGTCATTGTCCCAAGCTGTGCCTTTGTTGAACTCATAAACTGTGTGTCTTTATAGCAAGAGTATCAGCTACGTGGTGGTGGTGGTGGTGGTGGTGGTGGTGGGGTGTCAGACAACATGGCATAACTGACACCTTCATGGAATCATAGACTGATAGAATAGTGAAGTTGGAAGGAGCTTCTCTAAGGCCATCAAGACCAACCCTCTGCCCCGTGCAGGAATATGAAGGGAGATGTTAAGGGAGAAAAGATGTCTGTTTACCTTCAGCATGAGTTTATCTGACATCTACACATTGCAGATTATCCTACTTTTGTCTTGTGATTGACAAGCCAAAAGGCAAGTACAGGCATCATCTGCAAGTTGATTGCTCAGTCAGAGGAGCTCTGAAGGAATTATGTCTCTAGAGGGAAAATGTACTAGCAGTTTGTCCTGAGGTCTTCAACTGCATCACATTGCATGATGTGCTTTACAAGTGAAGGGTCTGTTTTAGTAACCCCCAGGCATTGCCAATCCTCATGTATTCAATAAGCAATGTATTCCAAGCTATATATAGCCACACAAGTAACACAAATTATATATTTAAAGGTAGTGATATCCACGGAGCACTCCACATGTATCCACATGTATATTCTTATGTCACAAGACAAACCTTGATTCTTGCAAAACAAACTTTGGTCAAGCCTTCCGGCAAGACAGACCACTGAAAAGAGAGACATCCGTTGTAGATCTGGAATGTCTCTGAGCAAGCACAATGAATCCAAGGACTCAATTAAGTTGTAGCTGTGTAGAGGCCAATTTATCTTACACACAGTTAATTAACATGTAGCCAGCCGTCCAAGAAAATCTTATCTCTGTTTCTCTCTCTCTCTCTCACCCCCCTTTGTGAGCTCACCTGAAGCGCCTCCCTAGCAAGGATGGTACCAGGAACACAGGCCTGTGTAAGTTAGATCAAACATGGCAATTACGGACCCAAGCACGACCTGAAGAATACATTTAATTGGTGTCAGGAATACAAAATAAATTGCCAAAGATGTCAATTAATGTTTGATGTATGTAACAGATGTGTATGACGTAAATTCGGACGGGCGGGGGAAAGAAGAGTAGTTGTAAGTCTATAAAATATACTGCATTTCCTTTGTTCGGTGGACTTCTCACTTGTTTTGCATCAAGTGAGATTTCTCTGGTTGTCAACCAAATAAATTCCTTTCCTGTCTTTGAGACCCAGACTGCTCATTGCATTTTGCAGTGTCTCTGCCTGCCGGCAACGGACCCAAGTACCCATTCCTTTCATTTTGGCACCCCAGATGGGACCTGGCCGCAGCTAGAGGCCTGCAAAAGTCTGGCTGAGGTGACGGTGGGGAGTCCGTGCTGATTGCAGACCGATTCCAGTCCGGACGCCTCCCACTTGCGAGGAGAATCGTTCTCTCAGCACTGGATGGAGCACCATTACCTGAGAGGAAACAGATACTGGCCGGCGGGGGGGGGGGGGGGGGAGAACTGGGGAAGACTGCGCATGAGAAATCTGGTAAGATGAGCAACCGGTTGCGGGGGTGGCACGGGTTCGAGTCCAGCAGCTCTGCGGAGTGGAGAGGATTGCGAATTCTAACGGCCAGCCCCCGGGGGGTACGGAGACGAGAAGGGACGAATGCGTCCCTAGCATCCCAAGAACCAGGGGACGGGATGGGTCGAGAGACCCAGAAATCCCCTAAGGGTGGAAAAGGTTTTGCCCAGTAGCCCTAGAGTTCGCCCCCTAAGTGTTTGAAACAGGAGGGCAAGAGCGCCGCTCTAGCATCCTGAGAAAGTTTAAAGATATATAAATATGTGGGTATGTGGGATGGTGATTCCAATTTTGAATTTTGTGTAAAAGAAGCTTCATGTATGTTCATGTGTGTTTTTAAGGGTAAGAGGCTGCGCCCCAAATACCCTAAGTAACAGCAGAGAAATGGCCATTCTCTGTGTCTAAGCGGCGGCAAAGACTGGCAATCTTTGTCCCACCATCACCAACGGAGCACCACCACCTCCGTTTGAATTTAGATAGTTAATAAGATTTTTCCCTAGGCAGTGGGTTCGCAGTTACGTGGGGAAGCGGGAAATGTGGGAGATTTGTGTGATCATAACGGACTCAGTGAATGGTTGCTGATTGGGCCGGGGTCATCTGGAAAAAAACCCCTTGGCGAAGCGTGTCCGGGCGTGCACGTCCCAAGCCAGGGAGACCTACTTGGGTCACGCCAGAATCACATGTTTGCGTGTATGATGTGCGTTTAATTGTCTAAGGTGCGAGTCCGTTTGATACTTGTGTGGGAGAAATCATAGGCACACAGTTAGACCTTTAAAACGAACCAATGGGGATAGATTAATGCAGCTTATGCACCCCTTTTTGATGTGCACTGTGGCAACATTGGAATTCTGCCACCAGAAGTAATGACTTTGGTATTAAATGGAACGGATGTAAACTTTAAGAAGAACCCCTCTGACTAAGAAAAGGCAGGACTTTACCATCCCAAATTAAGATTCTAGCCCTCAAGGAGGACAGACCAATTATGACCTGCTAGCAAGAGGCGTGTGAATTTACAAGGACGTGATTAGTTCATTAATATAGAGACTAAAAACTCCACCAAATAGAAGACCCCGCCAGCAATTTTGATAACACCAGGGGAAGTATGGACACTGGGAAGAATATTTTTGGGTACTCAGGACAAAGCAACATCCCATATATTTCGTGTAAATGAGGCTGGCTTGTTACACAACGAAACTTACCTACTAAAGGGACATTTTAAGAAGAAACCATCATAGGGCATTTGAGAATTATGTTTTTATTTTTTATTTTTAGCAAGGCCAGTCCCGTGAGCAGGACTTAGGAGATAAAAACATCCACCCCTTTTAAACCAATTTTATGCCCTGAGACAGCAGCAAGCATTTTTTTTACACATCGCCCAGCAAGCTGCCAAACAAAATCCAAATAATCCAACATCACTCCTTAAAATCTGCACCAAAAAAGCCTAGAGCAGCCTGCCTCACCTCGTATGTCCCAGAAGAGAGCAGGAAACCCCCCTCCCCTTCAACTCTCCCGAGTCTTCTAGCTGCCCGAGAAGAGGGAGAATAACGCCCTGAAACTCGAAGTAGAAAACTCGAAAAATGATGGGAGGAAAACAGGAATAGATGAAGGAAAAAATGAGGAAAGATAGAAGGAAGAAAATGGACAAAGGAAGTGAAGCAGAGAGGGAACACGAGACACAGATGGGAATGGACAGGTATGATATCGCGAAAACTGAAGGAACGGAAGGAGAACAGAGGGAACAGGCAAAGCTAGACGGGAGCTCCGTATGCGTACCCCTGAATTGCCTTATTCAAGCATTCAGGAGGTACTTCCATCCCGTTACGCCAATGCCCAACTGCTTGGATGTAGAAGCCTTAAAAGGGACTAATGTTTGCTATGCGCAACCTGAGGAGATAGGCAGAGACGTTATTTCTGAACTCCTAATAATCAAAAGCAGGGGATTCGAATCAGGGGCTTTGCCAATTCTGGTGGCTGGCAAAATCCACAACAGAAAGTAGAATGGATGCCTTTTCCCTCTCCTAAAGTAGCTAAGAACATTTGAGAAAAACAAGGCAATTTAATTTCAAGCACAGGGAGATTCTCAGGAACAAACGACAAATGTCGTTTCCCTGCCAACAAATATCCACATTTGAACTGTTTGAAAAGGCGCCAAAACTGCGCAAGTCTACCCTTTTTAAGGACAGAGGAAAAGTGGGGAGAAGATCCTAGTAAAATATTTCTCTCTCTCTCTCTCTCTCTCTCCTGGAACAAACTGTTGTCTTAAAATAAGCAGGAATTTTTTTTTATAATCTAACCATTCACGTACAAGTGTTATCTTGAAATCAGCCTCGCCTCCACCACAACACCAGTAAGAGTGAGAAAATACGAACTGTGATTTCATGTTCTTCAAAAGGACTTAAATAACATCTAGGCATTATTTGCCTCCCCATAGATATGAGGGTGAAGGAAGAGAGAGGGAGATTTTACACATCGACCTAAGATTTTTCGCCTCCCATTTGGGATGGACAAGCAATGTGTTAATTTTTTTTTAGAACGATTTCCCAAGCCACTTGACAGAGCTTGGACGCAAAACTTATATTGAACACACCAACCACATGAATGCATAGCGAAGGAAAATAAACTGACCCCAAAAGCCACAAGCCAGTGAACTTCATGGACAATGAGTAGAAGGTCTCCCCTTTCTAGCTACAGAAACTAACACAATTTGCCGTGCCACCTTAAAAGAAGAGAGGAGGCTTCGAGCTGGCTCACGGCATTTTTGTCCCCGGAGAGAGAGGAAGTGTTGCATTTAAAGCAGGCCTAAAAACGGGACCTTAGGGCAGCTTTGCTGTTTCAGCACAATACACACGTTTCTTAATTAGGCTCTTAGAAGATGAGTTCAAAAGATACA
Organism: Phrynocephalus guinanensis; assembly: GCA_037367245.1. NCBI lineage: Eukaryota > Metazoa > Chordata > Lepidosauria > Squamata > Agamidae > Phrynocephalus > Phrynocephalus guinanensis. The sequence goes on from CM074748.1 coordinate 24,088,142, forward strand.
GGGATGGTGGATTGACTTGTTATTTCAATGACTCTTTACCAATAATTCACTACAGGGGAATATCTTTTTGCCCTGAGAGGTAACAGGCTCGCCTCAACTATTAAAATGCGAATAGCACGTTGTTGCAGCTTTTAACCCACACCTGGTCTCAGGAGCTCCCCTGAGGAAAATGAGGTTTTTTTTTAAAAATGGACTTAACAATTTTTTTTCCTTTCCTTTTTTTTCTGTGCACATGAAACTCCATGTAAAGGGCAAGATTCCCTATTTTAAAGAACGGCTCTGTAGTGCACATTATTACTTTGTTACAAATTTCACAGGGAGCCTAGCAGCGTGACCATGGAATATTGTTTCAAGCTGAACTTGTGGAAAACTACTGAAGTGCAGCTGTGTACTACGGCCAAACGACTTTTCCGAACATTTGGCCACCCCCCCCCATTCATATGCTTGTTTCACAAAGAGGAATGCCCCATTCTGCAGGACATTTTCCTTTTAGGACATTTTTTCCCCCCCGAGACTCTCAGATAGACTGCACCACCCCCTACCTCTGACTTCTACACACAGTGTACAGTTTCCAGAACTATCACACCTGGAGAACAAGGCCATGATCTGCAGATTGCTTGGCCGTTTTTGTATGTGTTCGTGTGTGTCCGTGTGTGTTTGTGTGTGTGTCTGTCTTTTTCTTACACAGATAGACCCTGGAGGAAACACTTTCCTGAGGAAGGAGCCCATCCATTCATTGTTTCCAGGTCGAGGAGTCAATTTGGGTTGGAAGGCTGACAGCACTGTTCGTGGATGCCAAACTGAGGACCCCTCTGTAAGGCCATTCGCCACCATCGCCCCCATCGCCACGCAGCATCGGGCACCGCCAGACGGAGAGGTTGAAGCCAGCGTGCGATGAGGCTACAGTGGAACCCACCCCTTTTCTGCCGTCCTGCTGCCCAACCACCATCGTCGCGATGACTTCACCCCGTGGATTTATCCAACGCGGGCGTCTCGGGCCAGCGACATCGGCACCTTTCGCTGGAGTGAACCAGCCCAGAGAAGGACCAGACCAGTGACGACCTTCAGCCAGCATCGACCAGGACAGAGGGACTCCACGCGAATCAGATCTGTGGTCATCGCATCCTTGCCCATCCTTCCCCAGATGACGGCGTGCGTTTGACACTTCGGAGGGTCCCGAAGCAGCCTGCTGATTCACTTTCAACTCAGGTTGACAGATTAAAATCCTGTCTTCCTGCCTCTTTTTCTTTTTTTCTGTTTGTTTATGGGGGGAGAGAGTGGGTTTAAAACAGCCACTGACTTTTATTTTGAAATGCAGCCGGCAGACTTGCAACTTCTTACACCCCCTTCGCCAGAACAGAGACAAGGCTGTTTTTGAATCTGGTGAAATCACAACATCCACCAGGACAAATTGGCGCTTATTGGCACACTGTCTCGCCTATAGAGCCAAAAGTATATCATCCTGTTGCCTGGTCTCGACAATTGAGAATATTCTGCAGCTTTTGAAGCCTTGCAGAGAGACACTGATTATTGATTACTATTTATGTTATTGTTTGTTGTCATTGTTTTATTGTCAATATGTTTTAAGAAGCACCGGTCTGGGTATGGATCATGGCACCTCTTGCCTTTATAATTTGTATGGTAATCACACTTTGCCACTAGAAATGCAGACTATGGGAGATACCAAAAGTATAAAGGACACTAGCCATTCTGTTTATAATGCCCAGAGAGCCGGGAATATTAGCTGTTCTGTTTATAATAATCATCAATTGTCCTGTTACAACCCCAGCCCTAGGTGAAAACATGTGCACCCCTTTTGTTCCGGATGGAAGGGAGAAGGTAAAAGGCACTCACAGTCATGGCGACCAGTGTGGGCAGGACTTTTTACCCACAAGCATTGAGTGCAAGAGACTATGACTTGACTTTCTATGCAATTTTGGCACCCCATGGGTGTTTACGAGACTTTATACCAAAGAACGATGACTTTATAAGTGACTATCTACACGATTTTCTTCACCAAAGACACTGATGAACTGACTTTTGCCTCATATTTATAAGACAGATTTTTCTTTTGTGAACTGTCAGCTACAGAGACATCTGTGACTTGATTTCAACAGCTCATTCGTGGCTTTACCATGAGACATTAACCATTGATTATTGTTTATTGCTCAAAATGTTTTTGAAGCACCATTTGGCCATGGTTTATGGCATTTTTTTTTAGCCTTCATACTCTTACTTTGTCAATGAGAAAGTCTATTATCTGGGGTGCCCTGAATGCAAGAAACTGGGTAATTCTGTAAAGCCTACAAAAAATCTGAGTTTTAATGCACACCACACACCTGAATAAGGTTGGAAATCACGTCATGATTTTTTTATGAAATCAGGTACTAATGTTTGTGTATCTTTATGAAAGATGACAGTATGAACAATCATATTTCAAGGTCTAAAGCCATTTGACAGCAAAAAGGGAGAAAGCTGGCAAAGTAGCCTTGCTCACATTTTTACTTGGGCAAACACATGAGAATTGGTGGGCCAAGAAGGGCATATTTTCCTTATAAGTATTTGATTTGCAAAATGAACCTAAAGCGTGGTGCTTTGTTAGAATTCAGGGTTTTCAGCCTGACTACTGAAAACACAAGCATGATATCTCACATTTGCAATGCTGCTTCAAGCGAATTTTTATTGCTATGCGCCCGAGGTTGAAAACCTTTATTATTATAGCATGTGGGCATAAGTGGCAAAGACTCAAGTCCCCCCCCCCCCCCAGAGACAATCCAGAGGGACTCCTTCATCATTTGGATTTCATGATTGTCCTGAAATAAGGTACTGAACAAATCTGCTGTTTAAAGCATGTTTAGTTATCACTTTGGGACAGGAATCTTGATATCCAAGTCTATCACAATATTATCTAAAATTCTTATGCCAGCCCCTTCAAAAGTTGAGAATTTGGAATCCCTAAGAAGTGAGCAACATGCCTTGGGAGATTCCCTTAAACTGCTGTGACCATGTTGCATTTCTCCACAGGGGAAAGAACAATGCTGTGGTCTTTGGGATCAGTAGGACACATCCGTCCATTGAAGTCTGTGGGTTTGGCCAGAGGAACCTTATAAACCCCAGACGTAGCCATAAATTTATTTGTTAACTTGGCATTTGACTATGGAAAGTGCCCTAGTGAATTAAGGGGTATTTCTTTGTCATACACTTATTCAGTGCGTCCCCTACCATGAGACGCCACAATTCATTTTGTGATAATTCATTTTTGAGAAATGTGTCAGCAAGCCCTTTTCGGGAAAAGGGATTGGAAACCTTCTCACGGCAGAACTGCCTAACACTTGTCAGGAAAATGACGGGTCACTCCCTGAGCCCTGAGCCCCAAGGGAATGGTATGAAGGGAAAACCAAACAATATTCGTTTTTTTGTATTTGCACCTTTGATGTGTTTATTTGTCCCTCGCAAGCCTATAACAGGAGCCGAGAGGAACAGCCTCTGGGTAATTTACTGCCGTAAATTCCCAAAACTCGTTCAGGGGGTAGTGAAGGGTCTGTTTTAGTAACCCCCAGGCATTGCCAATCCTCATGTATTCAATAAGCAATGTATTCCAAGCTATATATAGCCACACAAGTAACACAAATTATATATTTAAAGGTAGTGATATCCACGGAGCACTCCACATGTATCCACATGTATATTCTTATGTCACAAGACAAACCTTGATTCTTGCAAAACAAACTTTGGTCAAGCCTTCCGGCAAGACAGACCACTGAAAAGAGAGACATCCGTTGTAGATCTGGAATGTCTCTGAGCAAGCGCAATGAATCCAAGGACTCAATTAAGTTGTAGCTGTGTAGAGGCCAATTTATCTTACACACAGTTAATTAACATGTAGCCAGCCGTCCAAGAAAATCTTATCTCTGTTTCTCTCTCTCTCTCTCTCTCACCCCCCTTTGTGAGCTCACCTGAAGCGCCTCCCTAGCAAGGATGGTACCAGGAACACAGGCCTGTGTAAGTTAGATCAAACATGGCAATTACGGACCCAAGCACGACCTGAAGAATACATTTAATTGGTGTCAGGAATACAAAATAAATTGCCAAAGATGTCAATTAATGTTTGATGTATGTAACAGATGTGTATGACGTAAATTCGGACGGGCGGGGGAAAGAAGAGTAGTTGTAAGTCTATAAAATATACTGCATTTCCTTTGTTCGGTGGACTTCTCACTTGTTTTGCATCAAGTGAGATTTCTCTGGTTGTCAACCAAATAAATTCCTTTCCTGTCTTTGAGACCCAGACTGCTCATTGCATTTTGCAGTGTCTCTGCCTGCCGGCAACGGACCCAAGTACCCATTCCTTTCACAAGCTTTGGTTCTGGCTCCCTGAATTGTAACTTTCCCCAGATGCAGTCCCTAGCGTTTTAACAGTTCAGCAGGTGCTCTGTCCTGATCCCTACAAAGGAGCCTTCTTCCAGATAAGTCGTGCATTTGGGAGCTTCTACAGACAGCGGTCATGGAAAAATGGAGTCTGTTGCATTTCTGTGTCATCCAGAAGTCTCTGGGCATGTGGACAAAGTCTCTCTCTCTCTCTCTCTCTCTCTCTCAGCCCATCACGTCACAGGGCTGTTGTGAAGTTTAGAGCGAGAGAGAGAGAGCCATGGGTGCTGTCTTGAACTCTAGGGAGAAAAGGTGGGCTCTAAGAGTGACACTTGAGGGACGGCCTCTCTGGAACCATGGCTGTAGAGGTCAAAAGACACACAGCACTTCAAGCAAACCACATTGTTTTGGCATTTGAAGGAGGCCACTGACATCAGCCCCTCTCCCCATCCCTCTGAGTCACAGATGCAGCAATAGCCAGATGAAGTAACTTCCTCTCCATGGAGCTCCACATTTGCTCCACCAGGCAGGTGTCTTCTTCTGCCCACTGGGCCATGGGGTCCAGCTCAGAGAGAGAGAGAGAGAGAGAGAGAGAGAGATTAGAAGGCTGGGGGTCCATCTGGCTGCGGCCACCACGACAGGAGACAAGAAGCCTCTCTGGTTGGAGTTGCTCTCCTTGACAATGTCTGTCCCTCGTTCTGGTTCAAAAGAGAGGAGAAACTCTGGACATTGTCTGGGTGTTTGTGGAAATTGGAGGGTGATTCCAAGAGCAACAGGAGGGCCACTTTCCTGGCAGCTGCAGACTCTTGTTTTGCTTCAGTCTGGACTGGACAAAAGTGGTGGATTCTTTTTGCCGGCGGCTGCTGACTGGACTCCTCATCTATTTAAGGCCTGACTATTTTGGATGCAAAAACCAGGGCCATCAGGACGGGGAGCTGGTCAATGGGTACCCATTTCCCCCCATTAGCCAGTGGTTAGATGGGCGGCAGTGGGTGCTATTTGGAGGCACCAGTTTCCACTGTCAGTGTCTGCTTGCGTGTTGGCAAGGGCAGATGTTTGTTTGGCAGGCTGAGCTGGCAGGTGAGCTGGCTGCTTATTTCCTCATCCTCAGACACAGTGGCCCCTTGTGCTTAGCTCAATCTGGAGCCGGCCTGAGGGATGCAGAGAAGTCCCTAGACTTCTGTGCTGTGGACCCTTCCCTGAACAAAGCCCAGGAGCCTTCCTTAGACTAGCAGTTCTCAACCTCAGGGCTTCCAGATGTTTTAGGGTTCAGATCCCAGAATGTTCCTTCTCTGTCTCTGTCTCTGTCTCTGTCTCTGTCTCTGTCTCTCTGTCTCTGTCTCTCTCTCTCTCTCTCTCTCTCTCTCTCTCTCTCTCTCTCTCTCTCTCTCTCTCTCTCTCATTTCTCTGGGTTAGGTCTGCCAAGAGACAGGTGCATCTCCTTACCATATGAACTGAAGCAAACCAACCTAAATTGCAGTGAGGGAGGGGTCTTATTCAGAATGCCTAGACTCCCCTTTGCCCTGATGATAATCACTCTCCATATTTAAGATCCAAAGCAAACAGATGACATCAGCACCAGGGGCCACATTGTTGAGTCATAATTGGGCAAGATGAAATTCTCAGAGATGCTTTTGGGGTCCCCTGAGACCCCTCCCAAAACATTCCTTGTTGGGCCAGGATAAAATAATTCATTTCCAGGACATTCAAAAGAGCCAAACACACAATTCAGGTCGAATCCCCCTGAATTGGCAGTTCATCCCTACTGTGGTCATGGCTCATGGGGTGACGGCCACAGATTGCCATCTCCAACCCCCAGGGACACCCCTTTTACTCTCAAAGCTACCTCCATTGCCCCTCTATCTATATGAACCCTGGCTTTTAGCCATAGCTAGCCCCCCCTTCCCTCTAGGAAGCTTACTTCCATCATATCCATTTGCCTACACTGGCCCAGGTCTCTGGCCCCAGCCAACCTCACCCCCCCTCTCTTTTCCTTTCCACCCCTCCTGCCTGCCCTTTCCTGCTCATGGCTTGCCAGGGAATGATTCTAAAACAACCATTCTCAGGAAACAGGGACCTCCTTACCATCTGAGACCTGGTTCCACTGCCCCTGCCTGGCACAGACTCCTGACCCAAAGGGTGCCCCCACTTCCTTCACCCCTCCTCTCTCTTTCTCTCTCCCCCCTCTCTCTTTCCTTCTCTTCTCTTCTATCCTTCTTTCTCCTCTCACCCCAGTAACCCTGGGCGTGCTTAAACTGTGTGCCTCCACTCTCCTGCTCTCTGGACCTGAGCCATCTTTGGGCAAGGTGGTGACCGCGTAGCCAAGAGGAAGAATCTTCCAGCAGCCTCCATTCCTTCAAGACACCCCAGCACGTCTCACCTGCGGATGTACCAAAAGATTAAATCGCAGCCCAAGGCATCCTATTGTTCTGTTTCCACATTCACCCAGGATCCGTCTGGCAGCCAAAGACTTTCCTAATTGGCTTTTCCGTCCCCCATTGTGATTTCCCAGCCCCCCCCCTTGTGACTGTTCCGTCTCCCCATCAACTTGTTAATTATTTTGTGATCACCCTGAAGGGTATAGATCCCTCATATATAGCTATTTTAGTAACCCCCAGGCATTGGCAAGCCTCATGTATTCAAAACAGTGTATCCCAAAGAATGTAAGCCACACAAATATATATATATATATATTTAGAAATAGAAATATTAATAAGCAATTGTATCTATGTCCTAAAACTTTGGTTAAGCATTTCCGGCCACTTAGGGGAACTTCTGTTACAAAAATTGGCTGAGCCAGCAATCTAATTATTTTCGTAGCCTTGAAGCTCCACACAGCTAATTGCATATACGTCAGCCAAGAAAACCTTATCTTTGTTGAGAGAGTTCTTGGCATACGTCATTGTCAAAGGAGGTGATCCTCCCTGAACACTTCAGGCAGTTCAGACACCATAGCAATTAAAACATTTAATTGGTGTCAGGAATACAAAATAAATGACCAAAGATGTCAATTAGTGGCTGAATCATGTAACAAATGTATATGACGTAAATTCGGATGGGCGGAGGGAAAGAGTGCTGGAAAAACCGTATAAAATATATCTCCTTTCGTTTCTAAAACGGACTTCGCACCAGCAAAGAGTGTGGAAGTACCCTTGGTTGAACCAATAAATCTCTTTTCTGTCTACAAAAAAGACTCAGACTGCTCATTGCATTCTGTGAAGCCGACAGCACGCTAGCGATGAACCCCATAGATTGAATTCATTGCTTTCATTTGGTGGAGATGCCGGGGAATTCGCTGCTGCTGGAAAGCTTGCAGAGTCTGACTCAATGCATGGTAAGAAGTTCGTGCTGATTGATCGGTCCTAGTCCGGACCCTCAAATTTATGAAGAGGATCACTCTGTCAGCACTGAATGGGCTACCATACTTGAGAGAAAACAGGAGCCGGCCAAAAAGGGGAAGAACTGAGAAGGACTGCGCAGAAGAATTCTGGTAAGGTAGAAAACCAGCTGTGGGGTGGCTTGAGTTCGAATCTAACAGCTCTGTGGAGTGGAGAAGATTGCGAATTCTTATTGTCGGCCCCGGGGGTAGGAGACGAGAAATGACGAATGCGTCATTAGCATCCCGAGAACCAGGGGACACTTAGGGACTCTGAGGCCCTGAAATCCCCAAGAGAGGAGAGGATTTTTGCAAAATCCAACATCTCTAGCGTTCACCCCCAGTATTTGAAACAGGAGGGGAGTGTTGCTCCGCCGTCCTGGGGAAAGTTTAAAGGTATATTAATGCATGGGTATGTGGGATGATGATTCCACTTTTGAATTTTGTGTAAAAGAAGCTTCATGTATGTGTGTTTTTCAAGGTAAGGGGCTGTGCCTCTATACCCTGCGTAACAGCAGAGAAATGGCCATTCTCTGTGGCCTAAGCAGGGGCAAAGACTGGCAATCTTTGTCCCACCATCACCAACGGAACAACACCTCCGTTTGAATTTAGATAGTTAATAAGATTTCTCTCTAGGCAGAGGACATAGGCAGGTTATTTGGGGGAAAAAAATATTGTGGATGGTTTGTGTGAATCAAACGGAATCAGTGATTGATGTGTATACGTGAGCCGGGTTGATCTCTAGGACATAACCCTTGGCGACCTGAGTGTGGACGCGCGATTTCTAAGCCAGGGCGACCTACTTAGGCCGCGTCAGTATCACGTGTTGTGTGTGTGGTGTGATTAATTAAGTGCGATTCCGTTTGGTGTTGTGGGGAGAATTTATAGGCACACAGTTAGACCGTTAAAACAATCCAATGGGGATAAATTAAAGCAACGTATGCACCCCCTTTGATGTGCGATGTGGTAACATTGGAATTCTGCCACCAGAAGTAATGATTTTAGTATTACATGGAACAAAAGTAAGTTTTAAGAAGAGCCCCTCTAACTAGGATTAGGCAGGACTTTACCATCTCAAATTAAGATTCTAGCCCTCAAGGAGGGCAGACCAATTATGACTTGCTAGCAAGAGAGGCGTGTGAATTTATAAGGACGTGCTTAGTTAAGTAATATAGAGACTAAATACTCTGCCAACTAGAAGACCCCGCCAGCAATTTTAATAACACCAGGGGAAAAATGGGCAGTGAGAAGGGTACTTTTGAGTACTCATGGATAAACAACATCCTATGTATTTTGTGACTGGTTGGTCACACAAAAGATTTACCAGCTGAAGGGACATTTACAGGGAAAACATCATAGGGTATCTGAGTAATGCATTTTTAGTAAAACTGGGTAGGAAACCTGAAAGATGATGGAAGGAAAGGCAGGATGGTAAACTGAAAAGGTGTAGAGAAAGACAGATGAATAGAGGAAGTGTAGTAGCAGGAAGGCGGCAAGACAGAAGTGGGGATGGATAGGTATGATGTTGAGGGAACTGGAGGAGAGCACGGAGCATTGAGGGGACAGGAAGTGCTAGGCGGGAGATGCGCACTTCTGAATTGCCTTATTCAAGCATTCAGGAGGTACTTCCATCCCGCTACGCCAATGCCCAACTCCTTGAATATAGAAGCCTTAAACAGAACTAATGGTGGCTACACGCCACGTGAGGAAATAGGTATAGACGATATTTCTGAACTATTAATAATCAAAAGCAGGGAAGTCAAATCAGGGGATGAGCCCCTTTCTGGCAGCTGGCCACGACAGAAAGTAGAATCAATGCCTTGTTCCTTCTCCAAAAGTAGTTAAGAACATTTGAGAACAAACAAGGCAATTTAATTTCAAACACAGGGAGATTCTCAGGACCAAACTGCCAATAAATATCCACATTTGGACTGTTTCAAAAGGCGTCTTGGTCTCTCTCTCTCTCTCTCTCTTCCTCCCATCCTTGGAGAATAAGCAGGAATTTTTTTTTAACTGTGCTTTCATGATCTTCATAAGGACTTAAGTACCATCTAGGCATTATTTGCCTCCCCATAGATATCAGAGTGAAGGAAGAGAGAGAAATTCTACATGTCCACCTAAGATTTTCTTCCCCTCCTAATTTAAGTGGCTTTTGTTTATTCATTACAAGGGCCACGCTTCTCAAATTAGGCTTAAGCAGACAACAAGCCACAAGAATGGTGGATTGCCCCTTTGTTTCAGAGCATTTCACACCTAATTCATTACAGAGTAATTAAAGGAGATTGTCTGCTGGCCTCAGGCTGGATAATGCAGCCGCGGGGGAATTTAAAAGTCTACAGCCCCTCCCTTCTTTTTCTGCTAATCGCCCCCCTTCGCAGGGCAAGCTAGCATACCACCTCTCATTCCCCCTCCCAGAGGAATTTGAGGAATGCTGAAAAAACAGCCTAGTTTTCCTTTTTTTTTCTCTCCCAAGCCTGGAGTAACGTAACGTACCAGTCAGTCCCAAAGCGTTCAGCAGGCTTACACGCCAGAATTTAAGATGAGCCTTGCTTACTCTACGCACTGCACATTTTTCTTAATTAGGCTTTTTGAAGATAAGTTTAAAAGCTACTTGCGATTTCAATGACTCTTTATAACTAATTCAACACAGGAGAATAAAAGAGTTATCTTTTTTGCCATAGGCGGTACAAGGCTTGCCTGGCCAGTAAAATGTGCACAGCGTGTTGGTGCTGCTTTTAACCCACGCCTGGTCTCAGAAGCCCCCCCCCTGAGGAAATTGAGGCTTATTTTTATTTTTTTTAGAAAACAAAATGGACTTAACGATTTTTCTTTTCCTGGTTTGTGCACATGACACCCGCATGTAACGGGCAAGATTCCCTATTTTAAAGAATGGCTCTATAGTGCACATTATTAATTTGTTACAAATTTCACAGGGAGCCTAGTAGCGTGACCATGGCCGACCTAAATTTGTGAACAACTACTAAAGTGCAGCTGTGTACTATGGCCAAACGATTTTTCCGAACATTTGGACACGCCCCCCCCATTCATATGCTTGTTTCACAAAGAGATATGCCCCATTCTGCAGGACATTTGCTTTTTGTGACATTTTTTTCCCCTTCTCGGGACTCTCAGATAGACTGCACTACACTGTGCCATTGAAATCTGCACACAGTGTACTGCATGTAGCACTATCACACCTGGAGAACGAGGCCATGTTCTGCAGATTGCGTGGCCATTTTTGTGTGTGTGTTTATTGTTCGTCTGTTTCGGTCTGTCTGTCTCTTCCCACTCGGAAAGACGCTGGAGGAAACACTTTCCGTCCTGAGGCATCCTTCCCCAGATGACAGCGTGCGTTTGACACTTCGGAAGGTCCCCGAGGCAGCCTGCTGATTCACTTTCAGCTCAGGGTGACAGATTACAATCCTGTCTTCCTGTTCCTTTTTCTTTTCTTTTTTTTCTCTCTGTTTGTTTATGGGGGGAGAGAGTGGGTTTAAAACAGCCACTGACTTTTGTTTTGAAGTATGGCCGGCCGTGACTTTATCATTCCGCTTGCCAGTCCAAACTCCCCTCCGGAACAATTTGGTTCATGCTAAGAGCCTACTTTGCATCTCCTGGATATTCTGCCAGCTACATATTTTTTTTTTTTTTTGCTGTCCCCGTGTAGGAGAGCAATTTGACTTGGGGATGGGATCTGTGGTTGATTGGGGACACCTGAACACCTACACCTTGCAAGCACTCATCAGGGCCAGCTGAACTTGTGCATATCTACTGCTGTACAGAGGTGTCCTCGTCATAGACTTTGGCCCCCCTACTTCACGTATTGGTTTTACGAAGAGGAAAGCCCCAGTCTGCCTTTTTCAACATTTTTTTCCTTTTCATGACTGTCAGATAGACTGTACCACCCTGCTTGGCAGCACAAGGACAGCTGAGGGGTCCTTTTGTGGGGGTTTGTCCTCTGTGTTTGTCTGTTTGTGGTTGTGTGTGTGTGTTCTTCTCTTACCCAGGTACCTCCTGGAGGACGGGCTTTTGCTCTGGGAAAAACGCCCACCCGTTCTTTATTTCTGGATCGTGGAGTCGGTTGGGTTTGGAAAGCTGACGCCGCCGTTCGTGGATGCTGAGATGGGGACCCTCCTGCCATCCCTTCCGCTATCCCTCCTGGAGCCTTTGATGTCTTTGATGCCATCTTCGAGATGACTGCGCTCCGCCAGTTCGATCGATGTGGGCCACTGGATCCGGTGATGTCAGCCCTTTCACCCAGCGTGAACCGCACCCCGCGACCGAGAGGGAGGGAGGCCTGACCGGTGACGCCTTCTGCCCACTGCAGTATGATGCCTCAAGCCTTAGATGACCCCCCCCCTGGATGGAGGACGCCGAATTGCACCTGACCTGTGGTCATCACCCCTGTTCCTGGGGGAGCCTTGCATTTGCCATTTCGGGGAGCCCCGCTGTCGTCTGCTGATTTCCCCCTAAGCTTCCGGTTGACGGGCTGACCTCCTGTCTGCCTGATTTCCTTTCCTTTTCCTTTTCGTTTCTCTGTCTGTCTCTGAGGGGGGAGACGAGACGGAAGGTGCTTACAGGCCACTGACTTTTGCTTTGGATTGCGGCCAACAGACTTCACGCCCGCAATTTCACCCCTTTTCCAAATTCAGACCTTCACCATGCGCTGGACCACCAAGAACTTGTGAACTTGTGTCGCCACACACACACCAGCATCCACAAGTGAGCGTTTATTTCGAAGCCTTGCAAAGGGGACGTTAATTATTAATCACTGTTTATTATATTACTGCCTATTATTGATAGTCATTGTAAAATTTTTGTTTGCTGAATGTGCCTTTCATAATTCATATTTTTCTATTACTTGCCTTTCTATGCAATTTACATTGAATGAGAGAAATTTTGGCACCCATGGGTGCTCCGAGACTTTATACCACAAAACAATGGGTTTCTAGAATAGCTGTCTACATTATTTACTTCACCAAAGACAATGATGAATTACTTTTTGTCCCATATTTGTGGGGCTGATTCTGTGTGTGAACTGACAGCTACAGAGACATCTCTGCTTTGATTTCAATAGCTCATCCGTGACTCTACCATGGGACTATAACTATTGAGTATGGTTTATGGCTAAAAATTGGTTTTTCTAAGATTAATGTCTATCATCTGGGTTGTCCTGTATGCATGAACAGCTGGGTAATTCTGCACAGCCTGCTATAATTTGAGTTTCAAGGCACACCACACACCTGAATAAGGTTGAAAATCATGTCATGAGTTTTGTTCTATGAAATCAGGTACTAATGTTGGTGTATCTTTATGAAAAATGACAGTATGAAAAATCATATTTCAAGGTCTAAAGCCATTTGACAGCAAAAGGGAGCAGGCTGGCAAAGGAGCCTTACTCATATTTCTATAAGTGTTTGATTTGCAAACTGACCCTAAATGGAATTCAGGGGTTTTCAGCCTGACTACCAAACACACAAGCAAGATATCTCACATTTGCACTGCTGCTGCAAGAAAATTTATTTGGGTTTCATGATTGTCCTGATATAAGGTACTGAACAAATCTGCTGTTTAGTTATCACTTTGGGACAGGGATCTTGATATCCAAGTCTATCACAATATTATGCCAGCCCCTTCAGAAGTTGGGAATTTGGGATCTCTGAGCAGTGAGCAGCAGGCCGTGGGAGGTTGTGATCATGTTGCATTCCTCCAACAGGGGACATTTAAATGCTATGGTCCGTGAAACGCATCCATCCATTGCAGTCTGCGGGTCTGGCCAGAGGGTTTTTTAACTCCCAGACATTGCGAAACTTTATCTGGTAACTTAACATTTCACTATAGAAAGTGCCCTAGTGAATTAAGGGGTATTTCTTTGTTCAAATGCGTCCCTCACCATGAGACGCCACAAATCATTTTGTGCCTATAAGCCATTTGGGAAAAGGGCGGGAAAAGTTTTCCTGGCAGCACTGCTGATACTCTCGTCAGGAACACTGAAAAGTCACTCATGATGACACCCCTCTCCAAGGGAATAGTAAGCAGGGAAGCTTAAGCAATATTCACGCTTTTGTATATACACCTTCGATATGTTTCTTTGTCCCTTACAAGTCTATCATGGGAGCCACGGGAGGGCAACCTATGGAGAATTTACTGGCGTAAATTTCCATAACACGTCAAGGGCCGAGTGAAGGGTATAGATCCCTCATATATAGCTATTTTAGTAACCCCCAGGCATTGGCAAGCCTCATGTATTCAAAACAGTGTATCCCAAAGAATGTAAGCCACACAAATATATATATATATATATTTAGAAATAGAAATATTAATAAGCAATTGTATCTATGTCCTAAAACTTTGGTTAAGCATTTCCGGCCACTTAGGGGAACTTCTGTTACAAAAATTGGCTGAGCCAGCAATCTAATTATTTTCGTAGCCTTGAAGCTCCACACAGCTAATTGCATATACGTCAGCCAAGAAAACCTTATCTTTGTTGAGAGAGTTCTTGGCATACGTCATTGTCAAAGGAGGTGATCCTCCCTGAACACTTCAGGCAGTTCAGACACCATAGCAATTAAAACATTTAATTGGTGTCAGGAATACAAAATAAATGACCAAAGATGTCAATTAGTGGCTGAATCATGTAACAAATGTATATGACGTAAATTCGGATGGGCGGAGGGAAAGAGTGCTGGAAAAACCGTATAAAATATATCTCCTTTCGTTTCTAAAACGGACTTCGCACCAGCAAAGAGTGTGGAAGTACCCTTGGTTGAACCAATAAATCTCTTTTCTGTCTACAAAAAAGACTCAGACTGCTCATTGCATTCTGTGAAGCCGACAGCACGCTAGCGATGAACCCCATAGATTGAATTCATTGCTTTCAACCCAGGCTTTTGGACAATGCTGACTCTTTGGGCCTTTATACACGACCCCTAAGCTCCGCAGGAAATGGCTGCAAGGTCCGGACCTTACAAGTGTTTTCCCACCAGCTCCGGACTTTGCAGACAATTAAGTGCGACCCCGCCCACCTAAGCGCGACCCAGCTGCACTTTCTTGTACCTGCTTGAGGTGGGTGAAAATCCCCAGGTCCGGATTTAATCTGGTCAGTGCGGGGCTCTCCTGGCTTCTGCTTGTGTTTTTTTTTTGCCTCCTGCCCCTTTAAGAGAAGAGGTGGGAGGAAAAAAAGCAAGCAGAAGAGAAACGGAAGAGAAACGGAAGAGAAACCGAGCTCCGGGAAGCTCCTCCAGGTGAGCTGCATTTCCCCCCCTCTTTCTCTGGTGGGGAGGAAGGAAGAGCAACGAACCCCTAAGATCTTTGGTCCGAATTTAAGGGACCATCGGATCTTAGGGGTCGTGTGAAAAGGCCCTTTCTCCCTCATTGTTAACCCTCTAGTTATGTAGAGGACACACAAAAAACTGTGTGTGTGTGTGAATTGGGAGCAGACACGTGTCTGTGGAGGCAGGCCCGTACCCGCTCCTACGAGCACACGTCAATTAGGCAAAGACAAAATTAGACCCCCGCATCCGGCTGCAATCCTTGATATCGTCACAAGCACAATGCAAACAAACCTGGTCCATATTGGCCCAGCCGTTCCCCAAAAAGATATGGCTGAGAAGCCCCGGTTTCTTGCCCTGCAAGCAAATAGGCTTGGGAACAAAGGCTGGAGGTGATTGACAGTGGATTCGATAAGTTGTTTCCCCTGGACATGTGCCCCCAGCCTCAGGAAAGTAGGGGGAATGGGGCAACCCCTTACTCCTCAGTAGATCAGACCTTGACACACTTGGGGGTGGGTGAGGGATCATCTCATATTAACCCCCTTTTCATCACTGCATCGTTCCCTGCACAGCCAAAAGGGCACCAAGAAGTATTTTCTCTTTCCCTTTTCCTCCTCCTCCTCTCTCTCTCTCCCTCTCTCTTCCCCAAAATAAAGGTTCCTCCACCTATCCCCTCTGTGCCCCCTCCCGGCCTTCCAGTAATATCCCCGACCCCTCCATTTTCCCAATTCCTTCTTCCTTCACGTATCTCAAGGCCTGGACAAAGGTACACGTTGCCTCCATGCAAGGGCCACCCCGCCACATGGAAGAACCAGTTCAAACTGCTTGATTCCTCTGAATGGATTTTGCCAGAAGGAATCTTCTCCTTCCTTCACAGAGACAATGGGCTCTATGGGGCACCTTTCTTCCCCTGCTTAGCCCTCCAGCTTCCAGCTCAAGCACCTGGACATCATCAAATCCCTTCATCTGCCTCTGGACCATGGGAAGGTCTGCCATTATTCTACCTCAAGACAATACCCACCCATTTCTTATCATGGATGACTCATCATTCACCCATTGATGTTGCTTGCTGACCCACCCACCCCCTCTCTTTCTCCTATCTTCCTCTCTTCCGCCACCTCAAGCTAGGTCACCCCCCCTTACCTCTCGCCTCACCATGTTTTCCCTTCTTAACCCTTTACCCCCCTTCCCCGTCTCTCTCTCTCTCTCTCTCTCTCTCTCTCTCTCTCTTCTTCCCTTGCCCTCCCCTTTGCCCCATCTCCTCCTGGCTTTTTCCTATTCCTCTGCACCCCGTCTTGAAGGGTATAGATATCCCAAGTGATACCCTGCACAATATAAGCCACACAAGTTATATATTTAGAAGTAGAAATATTAATAAGCACTCCAATTGTATCCACATATATTCTTGTCCTGCAAACAAACTTTGGTCAAGCCTTTCGGCATAAAGCAGGCCACTAAGAGAAAAGGACTTCCGTTATAAAATTGGCTGAGCCAGCAATAAGATTCAAGGATCTAATTATTTTTGTAGCTTTGATGCTTTACACAGTTAATTACATGTAGCTAAGCCAGCCAAAGAAAACCTTATCTTTGTTTTGAGAGCTCGCCGCCTAAAGCAGGTGGCATGCATCACTGTCAGCAACCAAGGACCTGGTACTCCTAAGCACTCCCCACATAGCCCCGTGTAAGTCAGATCAAACGCCACAGCAATTAGGAACCCAAGGGATACATTTAATTGGTGTCAGAAATATAAAATAAATGGCCAGAGATGTCAATTAATGTTTGATGCATGTAACAGGTGTGTGTGACGTAAATTCGGACGGGCGGGGGAAAGGAAAGTGATTGTGAGTCAATAAAATAAAGGAGGAGCTGAATAGCAGCAGTGAAGAAGAAGCAATTAAAAGAATAAACTGTGCATGGACACCGCATTCCTTTTGTTCGGTGGACTTCCCACTTGCTTTGCACCAAGAGGGATTTCCCTGGTTGTCAACCAAATAAATCTCTTTCCTGTCTTTGAGACCCAGACTGCTCATTGCATATTGTAGAGCCTATGCTTGCCGGCAGCGGACCCCTAAATTCCTATTCCTTTCAGTCTCACTAAAGGCTAGATGCTTGAAGCCATGTCCTTGTATTCCTCCGCTTTCCTGGACCCGAGTCACCTTTGGGGCAATAAAGGAGCACCAGCATGGCTGAAGAGGAATTATCCATTGAGACTCCATTCCCTCCAAGCGGAGCCAGCAGTACACCCAGCAGATGGGCCAAAGATGATATCACAGCCTGAGGCACATCATTGTTTCATCTCCACATCCATTCAAGACACAGTCTGGCAGCAAAGGACTGCAGCCACGGACTCAGCCTGGGCAAAATAAGTCTTAGACTAATTTCTATATTCTCTACTCAGGCTGAAGGAGGGAGTGACTACCCACCTCACCCTTTGGGCCAAGAAACACCCTTAAAACATTGGTCCTCTTGCCTACCTCTGGCACCAACCAAAAATACAAAAGGCTTTTTCCTTCCTTCCACCTCTCTATTCTCTTCTCCTGTTTAACCTCCCCTCATCCCACTACCCTGAGGTACCCTCTCCCCTGACCCCCATCTCTCATCAACTGGGGCTGAAGGAAGGCAAGGCACCAAGAAGAAAATGGCAACTTCACAGGCTGGCAAGGGGTGTCCAGAAACTTCCATCCTCATCAGGGCCTCCACACGTACCGGCAACTACTCTCCAGAGAATCAACATTTCTGTCTACCACTCCAGATTGTCATCAAAGCCTGAGGACACTCTCCATTGTTTCATTTACACCTGGGGAAGGACTTGTATGCTCATGTTTACAGTTTCTGTAACCACCAAAACACTCATATGCAATTCCATAAGAGTTTACATCCTTGTGCCTTTACACCCCTTGTATCTTTCAATGTAACCCTACAATGGCTTGTATCTCTGTGCACTCAAATAATTGTGTTTCTCCAAATGCTTGTGTGTGATCCCATCAGCCCTTCCTGCCCCCCACTGGTTTTGATAATTGCTCCCCCTCACCCACTATTGACTTACTGATCTCTTCTGTTTACCGACATCTGGGAAACAAAACCACACTCCCCTGCCTATTGTGTCACCTTGCCCAAACCCATTAACATTTGCCTAAGCCCCTGGCAGCTGCCAGGGACCACCCAGAACTGCCCCCAACCAACCCCCAACCCCTTCTGATTGGGTCATTTGAACTGCCCCTGACCAATCTCTGGGATTGGCGCCGCCCAGGGAAAGGAAGGAGGCAAAAGTCAATAAAAGTTGGAACTCATTGCATGTGCAGGGTCGACATCTTAGCCCGGTTGGAAGGCGGGTGTCCACCTACTGTTTTTATTGGTACCAAATAAAATCAGTATTCCTCGGATTTCTCGCGTTGGATCTTTATTGGCTTCTTGTGGGATTCAGCGGACTTCAGTGGGGCTAGCCCATCTGAAAATATTTTTTTAAAACCCTATTTTGGGACCTAACAATTACCCATTAAAGGATTAGTTCGTGCCTAATCGTACCCATGCAGGGGTCCTGTTCCAGAGTATCAGGAACACCCAGGACCTCCCCCAAGAGACTCCTGAGCTGACCCCCATTGGTTGTCCCCAGAACACCACCCCTAGCCCAACCCAGAGGAAGCGCCACTCTGTGGGACTGGAAAGGGAGGGAATAAAGATTGTGGGTTTCCTGCTTTGGGTTGCTGAACGCCTCACTTCTGCCTTGGGTGATCCGTTCGCCTTACCATCTTTATTAGGCCTAATAAACTGGTAATATTTGCCTGGATCTCTCTGTGTTGGGTCTCTTCATTGGGTCTTGTGAAATCCAACAGCTTGCAGCAGGATTAGCTTGCTGTGGTCTCAACAACATCTTAAAAGGGCAACTGCTGGTAGGGAGAACATGATCCAAGGGGACACGGAAGGCTAGGGCATCTCAGTGGAACAGAGAAGAGAGTTCAGAACAGGTATGTGGCACAGAGAGACTACATGAACTGGTGAGGGGATCTCATGAAGGGAAAAAAATCCATATGATTAAGAGCAGCAAAGGGATTTGGCTTCACAATAATTGCAAAAATAAAGGCAGTGCGGTTGTTGGCGAACCTTCATAAGACAAGAGAATCCTCCATCAAATGTGTGGAATGAGTAGCCAAGGACACAGACACACACAGACAGAGATTGTGTGCCAGCAATCTATATTTACTGCCAAGGGAAATGAGCCTCCAAGTTTGTTTAACTGCAGAAGCTTCCAGCTAACATCTCTTTGGGTTTGTTGAGAATCATTGTGGCTCCACTCCTTTGGGGCTGGGTTCAGACATGCAACAAAAAGCAGATTTCCCCCCCCTTTCGGTGGAAACATGAGTGCCCTGGACTGGGACACTTCTTACCCCACCTGTCCACCCAACCCGTGTCACTGTTAATAAGGAAGGAGAGAGGATGACAGCACAAGTATAAAGAAATGAAGCACTCTTCCATTCGAATGAATCTTATTGACATGTTGATAAATAATACTGTCTTGAAGCCAGCATCTGTGTACAAAAATGAGCATCAAGGGTGCATTCAAAGATTTGTAGAACAAGATAGACTGGAGTTAGAAAATAATTTTTATTAACCATATAAACCAAAAAAATGTGTTAATAGCAAGCGAGGCAAAGAAGAGTGTATGGAGAGAGAATGTGGAAATGATGCCATATTTGGGGAACCAAGAGGATCCAGAACATTTGTATTCACTGGGCCAGGTCACGCGGTGTGTGTGTGTGTGTGTGTCATAATAGATAAACATTTACCGACCTTGTAGTCTTAGCAGCCCAAGAGAGAAAAACGGTCTTTTCTGTAGCTCCCTTCAGTAATTGTTTTATTTATGCATTCCCATACATACTCAATGTTACTTTGAAACACACCGTTTAGAGTTATAAAAGAGTAACTGTTTTATTATTCAGAGTCGAGACTCAGCATGTACATACACAATGTGTGTGTCTGTTAGTGACCCTCCTGCTTTTGAAAGCCATAAAGTTTTGTGGCTTTATTACTAAGATTCACTCTACAGTGTACTGTTTTGTGACACACACCAATGGCCCACTGAGGCAAAGCTTCTCTGTCACGGGCAATGGGACTTGTGATAGTTCCACCTTGCTTGCAAAGCTGAAGCCTCTGAGCAAGAAGCCGTTGCAGCAGTCTGGAAATTAACCACAACCATTAATCACTACAACAAATGATGAGAGGAACTTAACTAGAAGCCAACCAGAAAATATAGTGGCTAAGAGGTGTTGCAGCTGAGCCTGTAAAGTGCCAATTTCTAATTGGTGATATATATGTGAATGATACATTTTCCAACCAGAGCATAAAAAGCCTGTGATTTGAGGAGGATGGGTGGGCATGTTTCAGATTGCACTCAAAGGGCGCTCTATGCCATTTCATGCCCACTCTGGGGAAGCAGGTGAATGTTTTGAAGTTGTTTATTAATTATCATCCGAAGTCAACCCCCCCACCTCCCCTGGCCATCTTATTGCATTTTCTGGGAAATCCACAGCACTCAATGAGACAGTGGCAGCTCAGATCAGATCTTCCTCCCTGAACCAGCCTTTGGGCCCACTGGAGAAATGTGACTTTTTAAAAAAAGAAAGACTTCTTTTTTGGGGGGGGGGGAGATTTCTGACAAATGTCTGCTTGCTGTGACCACTGCTGAAGGACCACAGATTCTGAGTTTGAACCATAAATCCAGCCGATTCTTCACAGGCTTTTGGTGTGTGTGTAAAGTTTGTTTGAGTTTAGAGGTGAAGTCGATTAAATGGCATTGAACTAGATGTGAGTTAACCAGCTTGGTTCTTTATTATTGTTTGACATTATTATTTTCTTCCCTTAATACGGACACACATTAGGAAGTAGACAATTATCACGTACAGTTCTCTTTCCCAGCTCTGCCTGGGGATCCTGGGGTATGGGGCCTGGGAGTCTATGGCACAGGCCAGTTGTGTTCTCCTACTAGCTGTTTTATTTATTTCAACTATGACCATTTCGCTAAGCGCTGCCAACCTGTTCCCTTGGCTGTGCCCAAGTTGACTTGGCTTATTTCCCCAATGACCTGGAATGTCTTGCTGCACCTTTGGGCCACAAACTTGGCTCTGTGTGGCTCTTTCAGAGAGGGAAGTGTCCTCTCGCTGCCCCAAGGCTGACTAGAGGTGAGGGAGAAAGCAAAAACAAAACAAAACAAAATAAAAGACAGTGTATGAATAGCTGCTGTAGTCCAAAGTTACAGAGGAACAACGCAGGGCAGTGGTCGTTGAACCCCTGGTGTCTCTGTGAGCTGAGAAGGATCCCAAGAGTTTCCTTTGGACCGGGACAATTCTTCTGCACTCAGACCATTTGGTTCTTCACTTTCTCAAAGATCTGCATCACCTTGGCAGTTGGGACGCACCCTTCCCTCAGGATGGCAATGCCCTCTAGGAGAGGAAGCAAACAGAAAAAGTGAGTGCTGGAACCATGGGCTGGAAAGTAAAAGGATGAGGGAGCATCCCATTAGGGCTTCTCAATCCCAAGCTCAGGATACCGGCGGCCACCCGGTCCTCCTCCACTAAGTCCAGGTGCTTTGGTCCTTCTTTAATGACAACTTCACCTTGCCCTTTCCACATGCAAAGAGCTTTCAAGGTGTCTAGGGATACAGCTAAATACACACCAAATAATGAATTTCTTGAAGACATCACTACAAATGAACGGAAGAAGAGAATGGTCACAACAATCCGTTATCCATGAACATCAAAGACCACTTTGGAAACATGTTTCCCCCCCCCTACACTGTTCCTAATTGATGTGAGAAATGGCATTAATTGCAGCAGCGAGGGGGTGGGGGTCCTTCTTGTCTTCTGCCTCCGAAGTGCTGAAGAGGCTGAGGGTCAGGGCCAGGGCCTGGAAGGGTCCCCCGTGGGCTCGACTCCAAAAGGGCAACCTTTTGCCCCCCTCTGGCCAGGACCTGGATAACTCAGCAGGCCATCCTGAGCGAGGACGGCTAAGGAGGCAAGGGACTGTGGCAGTGCTAAAGCAGTGACTGGGGGCTGGGTTGGGGGTGGGCACATATCTCACCGGCATCTATCTTTGTGCAGTGGACCACCGTGGATGCCACCGCCTCGTTGGACTCTCCGTCACAGAGGACGCCTTCCAGCTTGTGGCCAAGGCGCCTGCGGGGGGAAGGGGGAGTCAGGGAAGAGACAATGCCTTTACGTGCAGCATAGGCACTCCCCCCCCCCACACACACACACATGCCCCACCCGCTTTGCACACGCAAGCACCCTTGAGACCTTCCGCCAGGCATGATGGACGAGAGCGTCACTCACGTGATGACCATGTCATGGTGGGTGCTGTCCGTTTCTCCGCTGGGATTGGCCGACGTGATGGCCAAAGGCCCTGTCATGTCTATGAGGTGGACCAGGACCGTCAGGTCGGGGACTCTGACCATGATGCTGTCCTTTGTCCCCACACAGTCGTATCCAGCGCCAACCCCTGGGGAAAGGGGAAGCGTTCCAGTTCACCCAGGTGCACCATCTCGTCTTGGGGCATTGCACGCTCTAGGCATGCTTTTGGACGACCTCTTTGGGTGTCCCAGGCATGGGAAAAGGAGAGAGCCCTGGGAAGGCCACCGGAAGAGAAGGAGGACTCACCCAGCTTCTTCAGCCACTGCCCTTTCTTGACAATGCAGCCGACACCTCCGGGGTAGACCTGCTCCATAAACGCCCAGAGCAAAGGGCTGAAAGGAGGCAAGGCAGCCCTGAGCTGGTCCAGGTTTGAGATGAAGATGCAGAGGGGCTTCTCCTGAGGCCGGTCCTGTGTGGGTCAGAAGACGGCAGATAAACCATGGGGAGAGACTGCCAACCAGCACCATGGACAGCCTCTGGGGGTGCCACTGGGTCTCCCCCCCTCCCCCCGGCAGGACCTTCCACTCCAAGGCCTTCTCCAGATGGAAGAAAGCATGATCACGGCTGCAGGCAGGAACAGATGAGCTGCCAGCGGGACAGCGAGAAGGTGCTGGAGCATTGCCCCCACCCCCACCCCAAGGAGGCATCTCCCCACATGTGCCCCTGTCTGCACTGCTAACTAGCCAGTGGACACCGCCCCACCCCCAGGTTCCTCACAAGGCCCTTGTTCCTACCTTGATCCTGTAGATAGTTTCAATGGCTTCTGGGTGTTTGCAGGAGGCGGCCAGCGCATAGACCGTGTCTGTAGGGACCCCACAAACCCCGCCTGCATTCAGCTTGTTGGCAATGCTCCTTAGACTGCTGGTCCAGTGGGAAGGGCAGCAGATGCAAGGAGGTGGAGGCGCGGGTTCCTTGGCGGCTGCCTCAGCCTGAAATCAGTCGAGGAAAGTGGGGTTGCTGAGCTGACGGAACACACCAAAAGACCTGAGCGCTGCTGGTCTGTGTGCCCACAGGATACCCCAGAGTGGATTCCTGGACTGATAAAAGGAGAGGGAGGTCATGGGGAAAAGCACCGTAGTAAGTGAGCCAACCTGAACGTCATATGGAGGGTAACAAACCTCCCCATAAAATCGCCACATGATGCATGTTTATGCATCAGTGAAGCATAAACAACCCAGAGAATGCTTTAAGCAACTCTGAGGCCGTATATAAGCACTACACTTTATTTGGGACATCTGGCCGGCTGATGGAGGAAGCCCAACGGTATGATCCATTGGGAGGGTGCTTCTTGGGTTCTAAGAGATTTGACCCGCACAGGCTGTTCATGATGGTGAACGAAGGAGAAAGTCCAAGAGACCAGGAAAGCCAGCCCCCCTCCCTCCCCTCCTCCAGCCTCTTCTCCTGGCTCAGGGAGGAAGGGGCAGCTCTGCTCGCTCTTCACCTTGAGTAGGGGGGGTCCCAGCAGGAGGAGTTCTCTGCCGAAAGTGCAGTTGGCCAGGGATGCTGCTGCCCCGTAGAGGCAGATGAGGCTGAAGACGCACAGCACCACAACTGGGAAAAGGAAAGGAGACTCATAGAACCCTCCTGGGGGAGGGAATCTCAGAGGGATCTAGTCTCACCACCACCACCACCCCTGCTACTGCCTCCCATGGCCTTAACCCTTTGCTTTCTGGTTGCCTCCAAGACCTACTTTCAAGAGGAAGGGGGAGGCTTTCCACCGTGAAGAGAAGGAAGCAAACCACGAGAACCTCCATCACGGCCGTCAAGCAGAGAAGCACCACGTTGACATAGGAAGCTGTGGGTGAGAGAGGGTTCCTCAACGCCTGGGTCTTATTATGGTTGGTGAGAAAGCTCTCTGAGATCCCTTCTTGATTGACACCCTTCCAAGCTCCACAGCACTAGATTCAGTGTGTCAGTAGAGCAAACAGCAAATGCCAAGCTTTGGCCATTGAAAGCCAGCATGGTCAGTGGAGCCCACATGCTCCTTTGAGGACAAGTCACCTTATTCCAGGAAAATAAGTGAGGATCGGAAAAATGTGGCAGGAGGTACAACGAGGAGGTGAGTGGCCACGCCACGTGCCCTTAAAACAGGCATTTCTCATGGTGCTCAGGCTCACCTAGAAGCATCAGAAAGACATTGATGACCAGAAAGGCTGTAGCCCCTGCTGTGAAGCCCCCGTCATTCCTTGGGTCAATGGCCAGTAGATTTCCTGAAAGGAGCAGCAAAATGAGTTAGTTGTTTCATGGATGTTTCATGGAAGCCACTTGATGGGGACAAAGGCCAGTTATGGGCAACTCTTTCAACGGATCTTGAAACAGTGACCCATCAGATGAGCTTTTGAGTTATCCAGAACCCTTCCTCAGATAAAGGCGGCAAGAAGACATTTAAGAGTGAAGGCAAACAGTCCAGAAATGGGGCGAGATGACTTAGGGGGAGGGACGGGCAACCTTTAGAGGCCTTCCTTGAACAGGAAGCGGTCCGTGTTTTGCTGTCTTCTGCTGCCCTCGAGCAGCTCTCCCTGCAAAAGTGGAGGACTCAGAAGACTCCAGTTTCGGTGAAGCAGGGAAGACACATTCCAGTAGCAGGTGGAGTCAAAAAATGAAAGAATGACGCCAGAAAAAAAAAAAAGAAACACCCCAGCCTAATCTGGCTTGAAATCTTTTCCTGCCAGTAACTATGCCCTGGGAGAGCCAAGTCAACTTTTCAGATGAGTTTGTGGGGAATCTCAATCCTCCAGGCGAGGTTATCTGGAAGCTGAGTCATGGCAACTGGGCTTCTTTCCTTGTGAGATCGAAACTTTGCAGTGCTCATCCAAACAGCTTCGTCAGTCTGAGAAAGTTGGTGGAAGGCTTCCAGTTTATATTTCATCTTGGTTCCACCACCCCCACCCTGGCCTGAATAGGCTCATTAGGTGGACAATGGCCTGAATGGGCTTTTTAGATTACAATGACCTGGGATGTGTGAAAGACCCACCTATGCAACCCTTCCCAATACCCACTAAGTATGGGCCTTTTTACACGACCCCTAAGATCCACTGGCCACTTAAATTCGGACCAGAGATCTTAGGGGTTCGTTGCTCTTCCTCTGTCTTCCTCTGTCCCCACCCCCCTCGGCACTTCCTGGTTGCTGGCTGCCTGAGGGACGGAGAAAAAAGAAAGCAAAGACTGCCGATTTACCTCCTTTTGTTCCGGACAGCATTCAGATCTCTTAAAGGGGCGAGGCGCAAAAAAAGAACAAACAGAAGCCAGGAGAGCCCCGCACTCACTATCCTTACACCGGATCAAATATTTGTCACCATCAAAGACCAGGTACAAGAAAACTGCTGTTTGGTCACGCTAAAGTGGGCGGGGTCGCACTTAATTGTCTGCAAAGTCCGGAGCTAGTGGGTAAACATTTTTAAGGTCCGGACCTTGCAGCCATTTGCGGCGGAGCTTAGGGGTCGTGTATAAACGCCCTATGGTTCATTAGCCATGGCCTTGCTTGTGGAGGTGGGAAGTGCTTCTGATTTGTCTGGGGATTGAGGGCCGCTTGATAAGTAGCAGACAGATTGTGCCTTGAGCTCCCCACCTCTGTTGAGAGAGGGATTTTCAATACACACACAAATGGCTTCCTTGCCATTCAAGACGGGAGTGGTTTGAGAGAGGATCAGGCATTGCTAACTCCAATGGAAGGGCTGCATTGGCCCCCTCGGACCTGAGGCTTCCCACCCGTGCGTTTACAGGGTGGGCCTTCTTTGGGGGGAGAAAACACTAAACTCTTAAGGTGCTAGCAAGCAGAGGCGGCTCTCAGGTGCCCTTCCGCTACAGGAGAAAGCTCCAAGTGTCATTCAACCTTCTTGCCACCATGTGAGGCCATGGGGGCTCCCAAGCCAAAGATCTGCCTAGTACCTTACTCGTGGCTAGTAGCCTAGGAGAGTTTGCCTGCTGCATCATTATACTCCTGGCCTGGACTACCTAAGTCGTCACTAGATGACAAGTCAGGCAAGGAATGGTTGGCCTTCTAGGATGCCTCCTACCCAGGAACTCCCCAGGTTATGAGCCACCTGGATTTGGGGGAACTGCTTCCTCCTCTCAGCTTGGTCTCTCTCTCTCTCTCTCTCTCTCTCTCTCTCTCTCTCTCTCTCTCTCTCTCTCTCTCTCTCTTGCAGTAGGGTGGCCCCACACAGCAATTCTCCGTGGAACCACAGAACGCCATGGAGGAGCGTCAATCAGCCCCATTGCAGCAAATGGCCTTTCCCTAAGCATTAGGAATTTAGGCAAGTGAAAACCAAAGAGCCAAAAGAGCTGCCTTGGGTCCTTTGGGGGAAGAAAGGCGGGATGGAAATATTTCAAATAAATAGATTAAACAAAGAAATAAAAAGAAGGCAATTCCTCACCTGCAAACCGGAGCCACGTCCAGGTTGCCCAAACAGCCGCGTAGCAAAATGGTAGGACTGGCCCAAACCTCCTCCCTCTTTGCACTTGCAGCCGACACACGTAGAGCTGGAAGACGGTTCCTGGGATCAGGATGGTGGGAATGGAGAGGTGCTCCCTGACGGGGTCCTCAAAGGGTCCCTGGAGGGACGCAAAGGCAGCCAGGCCATTGCAGGTGTAAAACAAGGCATCAGGTACCTCGGAGGAGGCCACGGGCTCTTGCATGTCTTTGCACCTCCTCAGGCAGGCTCTGATGGCCAATAGCACTTTCTGGAGCTTTTCGGTGGACAGCAGGCGGTGCCCTACAGGGATCAAAGCTTTCTCAGCAATGGAGTTAATGAGGGCAGCAAAAGTGGCATAGAGTGAGGTGGCCGTGTAGAGGACGCAGGAGACCCCAAAGAAAATATGAGCCCCTGTGATGGGGATCTGCTGGATGGTGGAGGTGGGCAGAAGGATAAAGAGAGAATTATGCACCACTTCCAGAAGGTCCCTGTTGAGGGAGAGGACGAGGAGGGTGCCTGCGGTGGCCAGGAAGAACCAGTTGTCCACCATCCCTGCTCGGCTCAGCGGCACGTTCTCGGATGAGACAGACACCGTCATGGTGAACTCTTCCCAGGACATGACGAGCCAGTAGAGACTGTGGATGCCCGACTTGGTGGCGTGATAGGCGTCGTCTCTCAGGTAGCTGTAATAGCTGGACAGAATCTGCCCGACAGCATTGATGCTCACCCAGACGGCTCCTACATAGAAGTCTCCCATATAGCCCAGTGCGTAGAAGGAGAAGATGAAGGCCGAGGTGGCATCACACAGGTGGTTGAGGGCCATCGGTTCAGCGTACTTGGTGTTCTTCTTCGCCTCCTCCGGGTTCTTGGAGGCGCCTCGGCTGGAGGACCCCAGCAGGAGGACGTTGAAGAGAGGGATCCCGAAGCCTGGGAGGACGTACCTCTGGGTGATGCCCTTGAAAAGGAGGGCCAGTGCCCCGTAGAGCCCACAGGCCACAATGGCCAGCTCCAGGATGCCCGAGACCACCAGGGCCCACCGGGCAACGAGTCCCACGGCTTCGAAGGCCAAAGCCAGCGTGATGGCTCCAAAGACAAAGGGCATGATGTAGTTCACGGTCGCCGAGCAAAAGGACAGGATGAGGGAGACGGAGATGTAGGCCACCAGACCTGCCACGGTGCCTTCGTGGACAGAGGGAAAGGCAGGGTCAGCAGAGGGGAGGAAAGATGCATTGCTGGGGTGGACAGTGGCATTCTCTAGGGAAGGGTAAACCCCCAGGATGATCCGCGTGGCCCCATAACTGCTCCAGAGGCTGGAGAAAGCCAGGAACGCTGTGCCACCCAGGTGGTCGTATTTCCGGAAGGTAAGCACTCCAGCTAAGAGCTGAGAGAGGCCTCCAATCAGGATGAGGTGAACTCCTAAGGAATGGAGCGGGCAGAACCAAAGAGGCTGTTAAGGGAATAAAGTGGATCCAGGTGGCTCACATTCTGGACTTACAAAGAGCTGCTCTTGGGCAACTCAGTGTGGCTCTGGGATCCCAGGACCGACCCGCCGGGCCCAGGAATCCTGGGAATTTCCCCTGAAAGAGAGGACCCTTCTTCAAACCTGGAAATTGCCTGCAGGAAGGGCTGGAAGGGCTGCCTCCGGCTTTCAGCCCAAACACCAGCAGAGGTATAAACACTGTTTGTGGTGTGCCTGCTCCTGTTGGCAAGTATGGCCTCCTAGCCTCTCAAAGTGGAAGAGAGGGGGGCACAGACCCCTCTGGATTCCTGCTTCTTTCGTGGGCTGGGTGCTCCCCTTGGTTCTGAGAAGAGTCCACCCACCTCTCCCACCAAGGGCCTGAAATGTGGACCCTGGGAGGGCATCATTCTAAACTTCCCCATGATTTAAACTCCCTTCAAGGACCTCCTAGTTCCATTATTATGTTAAGGTGATGATGGCCGCTGTGGACTGGGGAGATGTGTGTGGCTTTAAGAGTGGAACTTTGAAGGGTTTTCTCTCTCCCCCCCCACTAGATCTCAGGGTCTTTCCATGGTGGGATGGCACCCAGCAGAGGCTGATGGCACAGAAGACCCGTGGCCAGCTTCAGGTGTGCCAGGGAAGGGGTGGCCCCCAGCTGCCTACTCACCTGCCAGGATGTTTTCCACCCCAGTGGGCTGGACGGTGCTGGTGGCAGAGGCAAAGTTTTGCAGGCAGACCAGGAAGGCGCTGGCCACATTCGCCAGGAGCCCGAGGACAGCAGGTTCGCTGTAGAAGATGGCCGCAAAGCTTTCAGGACTTGCCATCATCTCTGGCGTCCCCAGATGCCGAGTGAGACAGCGAGGAAAAAGGCCAGAGTGAAAGAAGGGACCTCGAAGACTGAACAATGGCTGTCAAGGAAAGAATTAAAAATATAGGATTAGGAGAAGCGTTCTGCTTCTGAGGGGAACAAGCCTTTGCAGCCACACTGACGTTGTGGAAGAAGAAAGAACTGAGGCAGGAGAGGGTGGGTTTCTCCACCCCGATACTATGAGGAGGTGTGACATGGACCCTTTGGAGTCAATGTGATGGGAAAAGAAGGAAGAGGAAGACAAGGAGAAACCTGTAAATTCAGGCACCTGAGCAAATAATCTCCTTCCTTTTGAATTCACCCTGCATCCTTATCGTTTGAAGCACCTCAAGTGGACATCTAGATGGCAATCGAGATGTTTGAGTGACGGGGAGCACCATGGTACCTGTTTGGGAGGGGAGCCCTCTCCTTTCCCCTGAATCAATCCTTCTTCTTGCATTGAATCACTTAAACATTTTCCCTTTCTGGTCGGTTATAATTTTTCCTCCTCTAAAAGTCTTAGGGATCCTTTCCCCATTTGGCCAATTTAGAAAACCCATCCTTTCACATGCCAGTGACTCAACTAGGTGCTCACAAAGGGGTGCACAGACACACACCCCTTTTTTCCAGTTGGACTTTACTAGGACCACAAAAAAGGCTGAAATTAACCCTTGGCAGCTGCTGGTTCTTTGTTAGGAATGGGCTGCTGGGGAACAGGTTGGCAACGAGGTCCCAAAGGCACACAGAGATGCCTTTTGGGGTGGGGGGGAAACTGGGACAGTAAACCTGTAGGAAGCCTAGTGGAGGGAAGCAGTGGCACACAGCAGGCGTGACGTTTTCCTTGGACAACTCACACACTCTGGGGTGGTAGGGGTTGTGAAATTTTCTCCTTTTAGGCTCCGCTCACCCCTGCAATGGTGGAGGAAACAGGCAAGCATATAGCAGCAGCCGGTGCATCAGAAATGTAGATGATCTGGTGCATGCAGGCTTTCACAATCATCTCTTTCCACAGGTAGAATCTCACGGGATGGTCAGCCGATTCCATAGTGAATAAAGCCTGGAATGTCCTCCTTATTTTTAAAAGCCTGGCATTTCCCAGCTTATGTGGGGATGGTTGCCTTTGCCAACTGGGGAGTCCTGGGGAATCTTTCCTCCCAAAAAGGACACTGCACAAGGTCTCTCTCAGGCAACCTTTTGTAGATCTTGAGGTCTTCGGAAACTCTAAGAGCATGTTGTCTTTGTATCAGACATCAGGGTCTATTTTTTTCTGTTGGGCCACCATGGAAAAATCTGGATTCCCCACACTTCTTATTTTCCATTCCTTCCCCTTCACTTTCTGGAATATTCCATGGCTAGAACAACAGTATCATTGGAAGTAGCATTTACTCATTTAGCTTTTAATCCAAATGTGAATCATTCTCACTGAAATTGGCTCAGATGCCCTCTCTTAACCCACATTATCCTGTCTTAATAGTGAATCAAATGTGTGCCTATACCAGGGGAATCTCTCTAAAATTGTCAGGGACTGCATTAAATGGCTCATGGCCATGATCCAAGGCATACAGAGAAAGAGACGGTAAGCAAAGAATGGCAGAATTTCCCTGTGATCCTGGAAGGTATGATACTCGGTTACCCTTCCTTTATGAATACAATGGCTTTGTATAACATTTGTTTATGACCACTAAAACATCATGGAAGAGGAGGTGAGATTTTTATTGGTCCAATAAAAAAAATCAAACAAATCGTGAGCTTTCATGGAGGGAGCCCACTTCATCAGGTTGAGCACAATAAAAGATATTACCTCCTCTTGCACTTGTGCATGTAATGGTCCAATAAAAGGTATGGCCTACTCTTATGTTTGTGTAATCTTGGGGACCACTCGGCCTTTTCCTTTCTTCTCTCTAAAACATCATAGCCTCTAAAACAGCTGCTATAAAAAAATCACAGGAACTGAAGGTCATAAAACCTTTGGCCCTTGTCCAATTTAATATGTTTCAGATACAGGACAGGCTGCTCAAGGCAGGCAGGGATCAATGGCCAATATGTGATTCCATGAACCTTGACATGTTTTTTTTCATCTGCTGTTCCTTCCTTCCTTCCTTCCTTCCTTCCTTCCTTCCTTCCTTCCTTCCTTCCTTCCTTCCTTCCTTCCTTCCTTCCTTCCTTCCTTCTGCTGCTGTTTATTTTCACCAGGAGACCCAATCTCTAGATTTCAGCGCTCTTTGCATCTTGGTGCCCTGGGGGCGGGGGGGGGGGCGGTGAAGCCTCAGTTGCTCTGCCCTGGAGAGAGCCTTGTATTCTTCCATCTGTTGATCAACTTCCTCTTGAATAGGCGCCTCCCCTCCCCACACCCATGCCTCCCCTCTGCGCTCTGCCCCCCCCCCCCATTCACTCTTGAAGTCAGAGGAGAGTGAAGGTGTAGCACAGAGCAAGTCTGGGTGGGACCATGTGGCAGGAAAAGGGCTCCGTTTATTCCCTGAGGCCTTTTCCTCTGAGGCAGTAGCAGTGCCCCCCCCCATCCCCTGCAAGACCTTCCCGTGACACCGTTTCTAATTTCAAAGCTTGCCTGAGGCAGCTGTGTGCACACAACATGCGAGATCCATGGTTTCCAGTGGGCTCAGGTCACACTGCTGCCTTGGCCGTTCTTGCCTGATAGTTGAGACACTCCCACCCGTGTTCCAGCTGCACATGGCTGAGCATCACTGAGGTATGCTGATCTTCAGGTATTCAAAGGACTGGGAGATGCAGTGTATGCAATTTTTGCTGCTCCAGGAGGCAGAATCCAAACCAGTGGGTTCAGATTATAAGGGAAGCCCCAATGAACACATTGAGAAGTTCCTGAAAGTTCCTGAAGGTTGTTTGTCAGTGAATGGTGGGCCCTCTTTCCTCCTCGGAGGTTTTCTAACAGAGGCTGGGCAGGGAAGCCAGTGGGCCAGTAGGCAGAGGTAGGCAGGATGCCTGGGTATTTCACCCACCTTCAGCCATGCAATGCCCTATTCAAAGCAACACACATTGATTATTTGCTCAAATATCCATGCAAAGCAGGGCGGCTTGTAGGTGATGCTTGGCCAAGACAGTTGACCTGCTCCTCCTGCTCCTCCTCTCCCTGGTGCCCACTTTTGAAGAGAGGGTGCCGGCTCAGTCTCCCATGTTCTGGGGCCAAATAGGAGCACAACCAGCACACTGTCGTTGGGGCAAAAGTCAAGTAAGGAACTTCCTAGACCCTACAGGAGAGTCTGGATTCCAGGGCTCTCACAACTGACCAGTAAAAACAGACATGGACTTTCTGGACTCTCAAGAGTGCCTGGCATTCAAAGGAACCAGATTTTGCTAGTACAGGTGACCCTCGTATAACAAACGGTTTGTATATCATAAAATCTGTACAACATAAAAAATTCCAGAGATAGGGGAAATTTGCTTAACAGAATTGCCTAGGGGCGAATCCATACAACATAAAAATGGTCATGATTAGGGATTACTCTGATTTCAATGCATTCCTATGGGAAATTTCTATAAAGGAAAATTTGCTTAACATAATTCCATTTGGAACAAATTAATTCCTTTATACAAGGTACCACTGTACTTTGGTTTACACGACACATGAATCCAAGAAACTCCCCTCCCCTGACACACACACACACACACACACACACACACACACACACACACACACACACACACACACACACACACACACACACACACACACACACACACACACACACACGAACAGTTAATCCTTATGTCAGGCTGTGATTCCTAATAGAATGCGTATGGACATGCTATTCTTCAAAACACTAGAAGGGAGCATAAAAGACACAGAAGAGATTCTCCAGGCAAGTACCATCCACAAAAACTGGCTTTTCAATTTACCGTGCAGTCTTACATGCATTCACTTAAACTCAAGCCTTCTGAGTTCTGTGAGGCAGCTGAGGCTCCCCCTCCCCAATATCACAACTTTCGTCTTCATTTACACAAGGGAACAGATTGCCTCTTTCAGTATTAAAACAGTGAAAAAGAGGTGCAAAATTGTGGGACAACCTGTGAATAGAGCAGAAACCACCTTGGAGTTGGAGAGAAAGGACTCCAGTCAAGTTTTGGATTTCAGGAATCAGATTTGAAAGGAATCCTGGTGTTTAATGTTCTGAAGAAGCATTGTATAACAAAGCAAGTGCTATTGAGAATCATGCAAGGCAAGTAATAAAAAGCTTCTCTTCTGCACTCAGGGAGTTCCAGAAGCTAAGGAATCTCCTCTCCTAACAACAGAGAATCTAGCTTGTCTATTCCTGTGACACATAAGTCAGTATAAGACCCGTGGTCCAGGCACGGAGAGTTTCAAGACAAGATCTTGTAAGGAACGAGACATAAGACAGACCTAGGTTCCTGATCATGACCTGCAGAGGGTGAGCTTGCTAAACCACAAGGAGGAACTTTCAAAAGAAAGAAAGAAGCAAGGCGGGTGAGTAAGCAGTCCAGGGCAGCAAGGGACCTGATGGAAAAGAAGGACTCTGTAGCCTGAAGACACAGACGGTACCTGCTCTGAGGGATGGTTTGACTGAATGGCCACACCAGTCTCCTCTTCTCCAGGCTATTTCCTGATAAATAACTGTTTTTATTATCACCTTGGCAAACAGGGAGGAGCCAAGGCCCTGTGGGCAGTGGGGTGTGTGTGTGTGTGTGTCCCTTCTGGGCAGCAGCCCCTGCCCTGTGAAGATTGGCTCCTAGGTTTTGCCCCCACTCTTTTGAGAGACGAAAAGGGGTTTTCCTCCAGCTGATTGTCCCTACCAGGAAAAGCCACCATCTCAGGTCCCTTCCTGGGTGGGGGATGATGTCACCTCTGCCTCTTCAACCCATCAAGAGGAGAGATATAAGCCCAGACGCCACCGAGCCTTTCAGTCCCAGAGGATCCATCATCTTTCTGCTGGAGCAACACCACACCACTTAGAGATGAGGACCGTCTCCACCACAATGCAGGTAAACACTGCCCCCCCCCCCACTCTCCCTGGAGCCTCTCCCTTTTCTGGCCAAAAAGTCTTCTGGTCTCGTCAAAGAAAAAGAGACTTCGAATGCCTCCCTCTTCCTGGCTGGTGATCCCTTCTTTCCGATGGTTCTTTGATAAAAGTCTCTCACCTGAGTTGTGTCAGGTTCCTTCGTGGAAAATTAATGCTGCTGTGGCCCCCCGGTTGCCACTTGTCATCCACTTTTATACCTTATCCGTTTATATGCCTCTAGAAAGGGGATGCCTTTCCATTCAAAGTCCACCTTCCTGAACACTCACCTTCTAGAGAGACATTCCAGCTTCTCCTCCACCTCTAGGCTCATCTCACACAAGGAATGGGCTTTCCTTCTGTTCCTTGGTGGGCTAGGAGGTCAAAGGCTTGGGAGGAGTGACGGGGTGGGGGGGGGGTGGGGGTGGGGGTGGGATGTTTCTCCAACTGCAGCAGCAGCAGCAGCCACCCACCCCTTTTGCTGACTGAATGCCTCCTCCTGCTTCTCTCTAGGGTGCCCACCAGATCTTTGCTGCTTCCAGGCATGTACACAAAGTGGCTGCCAAAGGTTAGTCCCCCTTCCTTTCCTTCCTCTCTCTTCCTCTCTCCTTGCCCAGCTGGACTATGGCCAGGGGAGGATGGGCAGGCTGGCAAGGGGTCTCTGCCAACCATGTTCCTTCCATGAGCTGGGCATGTTTAGCTAGAAGAGACGTGAGAGCAGTCTTTCCACCGTGGAAGGTCTGGACGGGGAATGGAGCTGTCCCCTCCTCCCCCTGAACCCCTGCGGAAAAGTGGAGCTGGTGGGAGGTCCTTCCCAGAAATACTGGCTGGAAGGCTTTCTCAGAGGTGCTGTAGTCAACCCTTGTGCAGCAGATCTGGGGCTGGGGCTGGGCTGGGGAACAGGGATGTAGACTACAAGATTTTATCATTTTGTTCTGACTATGAAAGAATTGCCTAGTAGCTAGAGAGAAACAGACCACCCCCCATTGCCTTATGGAAAGAGCTGGATGTTAGTAGAATAAATAAACTTAGTATTTATAGCCTTTTTTCCAACAGTGGCTTTTGTAGAGAATGTTTCTTCAAGAAGTTACAACTGCATGTCTCTTCCCTGTTTGTGATGAACTGTTATAAATGGTTTCCTTCCACAAACACACCCTGAGAAATGGGTCGGTCATGTCCATTTGCTCTTCACATGTCACATGGTCTCTCCAGGGTTGGAAGAGATAAATCTGACTTGCACAGAACCAAACTGTTGTCCATCCTGCTGTTTTTCAGTTGTCTGACTGCTCCTGGCTTCCCAAGCCTCAGGTGGACAGAGGGAGCTCTCTCACCACCAGTTAAATAGGGATGTTTTGGAACTAGAGACTCTGCTGTTTCATGTGCAAAGGTATTCACATACACCCAACACTGTAGCAGCAGGGAAGTTTTCAAAACACTATAATACGTAGCCCGTGTGAAGAGGCAAGACCTGAACTCTGGTGCTCCCCATCCAAAGAGTCTTCTGTTGCCATGGAATGTGTGTGTGTGTGTGTGTGTGTGTGTGTGTGTGTGTGTGTGTGTGTGTGTGTGTGTGTGTGTGTGTGTGTGTGTGTGTGTGTGTGTGTGTGGTGTTGAACCTTTGCAGGTCCACACCTGCCCCTTGTCCCCTTGGCAGTTCTGGAGAAGGGTGCTTCAGAAGAGACCGTCACCAGCAGTTTCGCCTCTTTTATCCACGGCGTCTGCCCGCATCATCTCTCTGAGGTGGTCCGTCATCGGAGCAAACGGATGATCCTGGA
Organism: Phrynocephalus guinanensis; assembly: GCA_037367245.1. NCBI lineage: Eukaryota > Metazoa > Chordata > Lepidosauria > Squamata > Agamidae > Phrynocephalus > Phrynocephalus guinanensis. The sequence goes on from CM074748.1 coordinate 24,124,041, forward strand.
CAGCATCGGGGTGGGGCTGCTGGGCAGCACGACCCATGTCTTTGAGACCGCCCTGCGGTACTGCCAGGTAAGGATGCCAGTCCTGGACATGCAGGTGGAGGCAAGGGAGGGTCTGCTTTTCCCGTGAGAAAACTGAGTCCTTCTCGGGCCTGAGCATCTCGGGGGAGGTCATCTCTTTTCTCTTTTGCAGGAAATGTTCACTCCTAACCCCATCAGCTCCGTCTATGGGAGGCGGGGTCTCAAGCTGTCTCCCCCTCTGGCTGCATTGGTCAACGGTGTGGCGGTAAGGCAGCCCCCTCCTCCTCCTCCGCTGCACTTAATGGGGAGGGGAACAGTGGTGGTGCTGGGCAGCCACCACTGGAACCAGTCCAAGAGTGGGTGCAATCTTTTCTCACCTGTGCTGCTAATGGTTCAAATGTCCAGGCTGCGAGGCCCTCCTGATGGCGACCTTCTCCCTTGCAGGCCCATTCAATGGACTTTGATGACACCTGGCACCCGGCCACTCACCCTTCAGGCGCGGTCTTGCCAGCTCTCCTGGCCATCTCACAGATGCAGCCAGCAACTTCCAGGCCCAGTGGCCTTGACTTCCTGCTGGCCTTTAATGTGGGCATTGAAGTGCAAGGCCGGCTCATGCACTTCTCCCATGAAGCTCACAACATCCCCCAGAGGTACAGGGGCTCTGGATCCTCCATAGTTTGCCAGGGGCAGCCCTCAACTGGAGGGCCAGGAGGGAGGCTTGTAGGTGGTGATGACACGATGGGGTGCTTCGGCCATTTTGGCCCATTGTGGGAGGTACGGAGGGAAAGCATGGGGTTCAGGAGGAAAGTCACCAAATATTCTGACATGGTCTTTGAGGACAATATGGTTCCTCCTCCTCCTCTCCTTACTGCTTTTTAAAAGAAAATCATTTAAACACAAGGGTAGAAAAGAAGATGCATCAGAAGTGGGAGGAGGTAAGCACACTCACCCTTGTTAAAGCCCTTGACTGGCACTGATGCCCCCACCTCCCTGCTTAAAAAAAGAAAAAATTCAAACCAAAATGGGGTTTTCCTTTCTTTCCAAAATCCAAAAGCTAGGCAAGTGAGAAAACGGAAGAGAAATGGACCATCTTGTAGAACATTCCTCTTTTCTTTTGTGTATGTGTGTGCCATTTTTTTTCTAAGTCATTTCTAGGACTGGTGCTAATCCTGCTGATTCCTTTGGGGGGGGGGAGAGAAACAAGGCCCAGAAAGAAATATGGCCCCAAAACCTTAATTGGAATGAAACAATCAAGGCCATTATTTGGAACTGAAAACACAGAGGAGAGCAATGGTCTGATGGCCACTTCTGTGTGCCCAAAGGCTTGTAAGTCGGGCTTTCCTGGCAGCTGGATGGTGAAGGAGGTCCCTCTCTGCCTCTTCTTTTTCTCAGAGATTAAGGGAAATTCCCAGTCACTGCAGAATTTCCTAGAACGACTGTGCCTGATGGTGGCAGGGAGAACTGCCAGGTCTTTCAAAGCCTATCTGAAGGTGTTGAGGCCGAGTGATATTTTCTACTCAGTGTGATTACAGATTAAAGTTTTGGAGCAACATTATTTGGATGACCAATCCTGGAATCCTCCCAGCCGACATGGCTGGTCCCCCCCTCTGAAAAAGGAGCTTCCCCCTGATTTGGCAAATACACCAGAGACTTCCTTCTCTTGCCCCCCCCCCCACCTCTGTAAGAGCTGTCCTCCCAGATCACCTTGAGGGCTCCTTCAGGGCCCCCTGACTGCATCTGGCTCTTCCTTTCTAGGTTCCACCCTCCCTCCGTGGTGGGCACCATGGGCAGTGCGGCTGCCAGTGCCAAGCTCCTCTCCCTCAGCCCCGCCCAGTGTGGCCACGCCTTGGCACTTGCGGCCTCCCTGGCAGGGGCACCCATGGCCAACGCGGCCACCTCAGCCAAGCCCTTCCACATTGGCAACGCCGCCCGCCTCGGCTTGGAGGCGGCTCTCCTGGCTGCCCGAGGAATAGAGGCCAACCCACTGATCCTGGACGACGTTCCCGGCTGTGCCGGGCTCAGCGCCTTCTACAGCGACTACCGGCCCAGGCTGCTCAACCTGCTGATGGCCGGCCATGAGTTCCTCTTGGAGAAGCAGGACGTTGCCTTCAAGAGCTACCCAGCCCATTTGGGGATGCACTGGGTGGTGGAAGCTGCCCTCTCGGCCCGGAGCCTCCTGGCCAATTATTCTGGCACCTTCTCCCCCTCTGCCATCCACACCGTCCTCCTGAGAGTTCCTGCGTCCAAGTACATTAACAGGCCATTCCCTGCAAGCGAGCACGAGGCCAGGCATTCATACCAGTTCAGTGCCTGCAGTGCCCTCCTGGATGGCAAGCTGGACCTCTCGTCTTTCAGTGACGAGAACCTCCACCGTCAGCAGCTGACGCAGCTCCTCTCCAAGGTGGAGGTGGAACACCCAGAGGACAATCTGGCCAACTTTGACAAGATGTATGCAGAAGTGGCCTTGGTCCTGCAGAATGGGGACATCCTGACAGGCCGGTGTGACACTTTCCATGGGCACTGGAGGAAACCCTTGGGCAGAGAGCCACTTCTGCAGAAATTCCAATCGAATGCCTCTCAGGTGCTTCCAGAAGGCAATGTAGAGAGCATTGTTGAAGCAGTGGACCATCTGGAGAATCTCTCTGATGCATCTCTGCTGGCCTCATTCCTATAATCCTGAGGACCCAGTGGGTTTTCTGAAACCGTGTAACAGAATTCATGAGGATCCCAGGAAGTTCTGCTGGTTAGATGGAAAACAAAATCCTTACCACTGTAGTGAATTGGCCTGAGAGCAAATGGTTGACAAAGATCAGGCACCTTGTTTTCCAAAGTTTATATCTCCTGTTCTAATTTTCCATTAGTACATGGATGTGAATTACAGTATAGGGACATGTGGGTTATCAGGGTTTTAGAAATTGTTCCTTAAAATAAAAACACTATGCAGAACATGGATTGCCCATTTAAGATTCCAAAGACCACTGGAGAGGCATCAGTCTGCATTACTCATCACAGATAGTGGCTGAATTTGATCCAGGCCAGGAAACAACTGCAGGGAGACCTCCGGAAGACCCCCACGTCTGTCTTCTGATTCCTTGAAACCCATAAGAACATAAGAACATAAGAAGAGCCCTGCTGGATCAGGCCAAAGGCCCATCTAGTCCAGCTTCCTGTATCTCACAGCGGCCCCACCAGATGCGTTTGGGAGCGCATGAGACTAGATATCTGTCTCCTGATACCACTCCCCTGCATCTGGCCCTTGAAGTACCCCAGTTTAAACCCACAGCTGATCCACATTGTCACACCTATTTGTTCAGAAATCTTCAGAATAAAAGTGCTAAAATTCAACTGAAGGAATGTTTACATTTGATTCTATTGTCTAGAGGGAGCCCTGGTTCTGCCGCTGCCAGATTAGCACAAGGTGTGTGTGCGGGGGTGGGGGTGGGGGGTGGGGGGTGAGGTGAGGTGACAGAGAGAGAAGGAGAGAGAGAGAAAGAAAGAGAGGGAGGGCGTTATTGAATCCAGTGCTTGCTGCAATCTCTTAGTTGTGGTGATGAGGCCCAAAAGTAGCATTGAAAGAGAAATTCTGCCTAGATACCCTTCTGTGTGGACGCTGCAGATGGTGATGGGCCTTTCAATCAAGGCCTCCCTCCTTCCCGTGGCCTCTGCTACAACAACCCCTTTTGGCAGAAGCAAGAGAGTGCAGAAAGAGCCTTCTGCCGAAGTGACCCCTTCCACAGTTTAATCTGCCAGGGGAAGCTCTGGGAGCTGTCCATGGTGCTGAAAATGATTAGGGGCACCTCAGCTCGACATTTCTGAGCCTGAGTACCTCTACCCCCACCCCCAACCACCATCACCTGGGGATCTGCCATGGGTGGTGCTCTGCACTGTGGACTTTTTTGGTGGAGAACACCAGGTAACCATTGAGAGGGAAGCCTGGGCGCTCTACCTCTGAAGCAAGGGTAGATGACCTCATTGGGCTGTTCCTCAAGAGGAACGGCATGGCTGCAAGCCTTCTGTGTGACTAAATACTAAATAAATCAAATACTAATATTTTAGAAGTCACGATACCTGCGAATGGTTGGACAGAGCTCTGCAGAACACTAAGAGCAAGGAGACAAGTTCTCTGATCCCAAGATGCTTGCAGTTCAATTGGGCAAGGATGGGAAAACATAAGAGAGGAAGAGATGGGAAGGAAGAGGGATGGGACGGAATGGAGAACGCATGGCAAAAAATGACCTTGGGCCTCCTGCTCATGTGTATGGGTGGAGCGACCGAATGTGCCCTTGCTTCCACCCCCTCCAGGCAGCCCCAACTTGCTGGGTAGGCTTTTGCACAAATCCCTGGAGGGACGAAGTCAGTCACAGACTGAGCAGGGGTGGCTCCATCTCAATGCCTGGAGCCACTTCTGTATGCGCAACAGAGGCCAGCCTGGGGCCTCTTGAGAAAAGCAGGGCTCCCACCTAGTGGCGAGTCTGAGACCCGCCCTCCCTTTAGGGAAGGATGTACAAAGAGTCCAGTGATGGCTGAAAAATTGTTTCAGTTGCATCTGCAGAGGGAGGGGGGCTCCAGGCCACCAAAGCTTGTGCCAAATAAAACATGTTTGTCTTTCAAGTACCACAGAGCTTAGGGCTGTTTCAGTTGCTACAGATGGACACAGGTGCTCCCCACTCCCCAAAACCCTTTGCTGAAATCCCCTGCAGGTGAGGTCTAGGTCTGTGTTGTTTTCCCAACACATCACCCTGCCTAGAATTAACCTCTGGCATCACAGGAGGAGTTCAAGTCTAAGCAGTCCTAGGGGGCTCCTGAAACTTGTGCTGAACCCCACCCCACCCCTTTAGGCTGGCAATTTTGGATGAACGGATTGGTTTAATGAGAGCCAGGAATTGACCCAGGAAATATGAACCATTTCCTTCTCTTCTTCTTGTGAGTCCTTGTTTGAATACGGCAAGACCTAAGGCCTCCTCCTGCACTTACCATCTTACTAAGGAAGGGAAAACTTCTGTGTTGCTCTTTAGCATCACGCAAAATTAAATGACACCTAGGCTTTTTGTAAAGCTTATTTTTATCTCATTCATTTTATGTGCCTTTTACATGTAATGATTTTATAACTTGTGTATATTCTGCTTAGGAGTGTATGTTTATCTTACAATATCATTTGTTGGTGTGCCTTTTACATGTAATGATTTTATAACTTGTGTATATTCTGCTTAGGAGTGTATGTTTATCTTACAATATCATTTGTTGGTGCTTCTGACACAAACAACGGAAAAGCCAGCAAAACATCGCTGGACTTCTTGGCAGCCAGCCTCATCGAGTTTTCATTAATACAGGCTTCTTAATAAGCAAAAGGAAAGAGGGGCAGGAAAGGGAGGGGTGAAAACTCAGGAAAGCATCATTAACTAGGCAATGCTAGGAATAATTAATTGCCAAGAAGATGTTGCAGTAAAGCAGTTGGCTTGATTAGAAGTAGGACTGATCAATGAGCTGACTCAGGCTGGTGGTCTCTTCTGGCAGGCCATTTGTCTGCCTGCCTGCCTGCCTGCCTGTCTGTCTGTCTGTCTGTAGCTGAGCTTGGAGGCCTGCCTTTTTTTTCAGGACTAGCCAGGGAAATTTCCCATCCCAGTTCCATGCTGGCTAGAGGCTTTTCTAAACGGTGGAGGGATGCCTGTCGATAGTATATGCTCTGGGATCATGGCTCAGAAGAGGGTCAAGACAGCCAAAACAGGGGACCCTCTTTTGTTGAATCCGGGATTAGAACCCCTCTCCCCTCCCCCTCCCCCACTGGCTAAAGGAACCCCCATGACAACTGACAGCTCTGGGGATGGAAGATCATGGCTGCTGGACTGACTCTATGGCCAGGCTGTTAGCATCTGCCCAAAGGTTCCCTGCCTCTCCAGACACAGCAAATCAGAGAGGGGTCCTCAGCTGGGACAGAGTGGATGGCCATCACAGTCACTGTTGCCACCTGCTACCTGCCCCCCCCACCCTCAACCACAACCCCAGGCTCCACTGGTGGGGCTAATGAAGATTTATATATCCTATATGGAACATATATTTATCGATAGAGGCACTCATATAATAGATTGAAGGGAACTGACCACTCTTCGCTTCAGGAAACCATAGGCATTGGTCTGGGACAGGACTGCAGAATTGTAATTGCTCCTGAGGCTTTGCTGATCAGATCCATTCGAGATTAACTGCTCTCAAAATGTTAATTGCCTCTCCTGGCCCCTAGCAGCAGGCGGCTGGATCTCAAACTGGGCAATCGATAGGCGGCCAGGGCGGTAGGACCGGAAGGCTAGGGCACCTGGTGTGTGTGTGTCCTATTTCCTTTTGTGTTAATGGATCCTTAAAAGGAACTTGTTATCGCTAATGATGGCACTGGGGGGTGGGGGGCGCCCTTTTGTTCAGTGCCAAATGGGGCAGCAGCAGGGACAGGTGTGTGTGTGTGTGTGTGATGCTGGCAGGCACCTCCTGATGGCAGCACTCGAACGGCAGGACTGCACTGTTGTGTCAGCTCTGGCTGCCCAGGGTCACAAGGTGAGAAGAGGAAGACAGCTGGACAGTTTATCCCACCCGAGACTCTCCAGGTACCCCTAAGAGACTGCACTTCCCAAGTGTGTCATCCAGAGAAGCTTCCGCGGCACCCCCAGCAAAGGGCAGGGAAGCGTCTATCACATCATGTCTCCCCAGTAAATTGCTCCCTTTGAAGGAAGGCCATGGCTCTCTCCGCTCCAGTTGCAGGCCTGAACCAGAGGACTTGGAACTCACACAACCCAGAAGGCAGCTGCTGTCCATGGCTGCTGCTCCCCAGCCATCTCTCTTGGCCAAGCCCAGGAGCAGAGCTAGGGAAAATGTCCCAGAATTCCCCCAGCCAGTGGTGGGATCCATAGTCCCCTCTCCCCCCAAAAAGCTTGCCCAAGCGGTGTTTGGGTAGAGAGTGAGCAAGGAATGCAAGGATCCACTGGGGAGTCCCTGGATGCACGCAAGAGGCCAGGGCTGCCTCTCTGGTGCTCCTGACTCAATCAGGAGGCCTCACGGAGCTTGCACACACACACCCACTCCAAGTGGGGAGACGTTCCAGGGACACAAGGCTTCCCCTGCCACAGTTCCCTCCAGACTAAGGGCACTGTAGGCTTGCGGGCATATTCTATGTGTTGAGTTAGTTTGAACTTGGGCAGATTGAGGAGAAGTGGAAGCATGTGGTTTAAAGGCACCAAATGCCAGCCCAGGCTCATGGCTTCCGTAGCGCCCCAAGACATTCCAGGGGCCCTGACTGAGCTCTCTGCATCTTTCCCAGAGTCACAATGGAGGCTGGAGGGAGTGTGGGTGCCTTCCGATTAACTGGTCTGCCTTCTGGCAGTGAGATACCTTTCGCTATCAGGTTTGCCAGGTAAGGCCACATTTGCCTTCCAGGGACCCATCATGAAAGAAAGCACACTAAATGCAAGGAAAAATCTGTTCTATGAAAAACAGCCACCTTTGGCCACTGGAGGGAGCACCTAGTCTACACATATAGTACTACAGACTAATAAGTGTACCCTCCTGTTTAGACCTTTCTCTTGCAGAAATCCCCTGAGCTCTAGCTAGGGTAGCCTATGGTAAGAATGCCATTCAAAATTCCTGTGCATCTTAAAGAGAAAAAGAAAGAAAGTTTGATTTGGTGTTGGATCTATCAATGGCCACCTAGCTACACAGGCCCAGCACAGTGCCTCAAAGGATCGGGCTGCATAAGGTTTCTCAGCCGTGGAGATGGCACACAATTCTTGGTTAGTTTTGCCACTTCAGACTGAAAAAGTGCTTCCACCGTTGTTCGTTGCAGCTTCTGGGTACATTTTAGGATCATCCCTGAATATGCCCTCATTTTACCTTATTTTAACACTAAGCATTTGTCAATTACTTGTCCTGTTCATTAGACAGCTCAGGGCAGCTGATCTGTACTGTATTTTTTAGCTGCCTTCCAAATGCAGGTAAAATACAGTAACAGTCTTCAAACTGCCAGGCTGGAACCTTCTGGGTCATCCAGTCCAGCCCTGGGAAGGAGGGCCAGTGGGGAATCACACGCCCAGCCTCTCTTGCCCCCCTCAGCTCTCCAGCCGCTCTGCCCTTGTGTCGTTCCCGCAGGGCAGCAGCGGGAGCAATGGTCGAGGCCTGCAGCACCTGACGCAGAGGCTCCACACCAGGAGGGTGAAGCTGCTACCCTTTAAAGGTCCCCCTGGGATCCGGGGGAAGGGGGAATCAGTCGGGCAGAAGGAATAAGAGGGCTCTCGTTGAGGCCCTTGATTGTGCTGGAAGACGTGATGGAATCTGCCTCCTGCCTTGCACACTTCTTCACCATGATGTGGCTTCCCGGCAATCAGCTCCTCTCCCCCCCCAGCCCACCCAGCCCCCCCATTCATGGCCAACCTGTCTGTCTGTTTCCCTTCTCCCAGCTGGGGAATCCAGCTGAAAAAGCAACCAAGGTGACCTAATTTCTTATGGCACGCGCTGGAGGGGGAGACCCCTGGGACCTGCCCTTCGCTTGGGCTGTTGGGTGAGGAATGCAACGGTTGAGAAACCACAGGCACAGCCGATGACTGGAAGCACCAGGGCAGGGACAGGCCTCCAATACGAGGAGGGGTTGGGGTGGGGGTGGGGGGCAGGAAGGAAGGAAGGAAGGAAACTCCGGCCTGCCGGCGGGGTCTCTGGATTAATCCCATTTCTAGTGCCTTTGGTGGTCTTTTGAAAACTTTACTTGCCTTTACAAGACAGCTTTGTGGCGGCAACAACATCACAAGGACAGAATGGTGAAACGGTGGCCAAAGGCGCCTAGAAGCTGCTCCAAAGCGGTGGGCCTGGATTGGGCCCTTGGCACTGCCAGCCACTACGGTAGCTCCTTCTCCTTGGCCATGCCAGGCAAACCCAATGGAGGTCCTGCTGAGGATGTTCCAGAACTCGGGGGGGGGATCACCACAGGGCAAGAAAGGGGTGGGCAGAGAGGGTGGTGGCTAAGGGCTTGGCCCAATGGCCTTCAGTGTTCCAAAGAGGAGGAATGGAATTGGGGGGGGGGGGAGTTGCTGACTTGGCTCCATGGGAGAGACCATGCAGTACAAACGCCAGGGGATGACCTGATCCCTCCTGCACATGTCCAGTGAAGAAGGGCAGGGAACAGGTTGCAGGTGGACCCTGGACAACAGCTAGGTGGACCCTTCTCCTGACCTGGAGGAGACAGCTGCCGATAGGATTCCCCACAGCAGAAGACAACGGACCTTGTTCAATGTAAATGCCCCCCCCTTCTGCCACCACCCCACTCTCGCCCCACTTTTGTGCTGGGCTGCTGATTCTCTGCCGTGCCCCAGATAATTCACTCTGCATAATCTTCTCAGTGCCTTCCTCCCACCCTCTTTTCCTCTCCTCCATTTTTCATAAAGCCTCTCCCTCCTGCCTGGCAACAGGCTGTGCCTCTCTCTGAGGGAGGCAGCCGCCTGCTCCCCCCTCCTCCCTGCTGCCTCCTTGCTGCTTCCTCCAGGCCCAGTGGCTTCCTGCCTCTCTCTGTAGCAAGGAAAAAAAGACAGGACCTGCCGTCATGAGGGACACAGGAGGCTTGCTCAGGGGAATCTCTGCTCTTCTAAAATGGGCCCATCTGAGGAGGGAGTGAGGGAGCCCCTGGAGGAGTGGCAAAGGCTTGGGGGTGACCCTGCCTCAGTCTTTCCACTGGGCAGGGCACTTGCCTTCTTTTCCTCCAGCAGGCTGTCTGCTTGCGCTGAGAGTGCAGTCTTGTGATATCGTTCAAAGGGTGGTGTTTACAAAAGCAGCCTTCTTCACCTAATCTGCATAGCTCCGGACATGCGGGCTGACCTTTCAGCCTCCAAAATCACAGAATGGTCCTTTAAAAGGAATGTTTCAGAATTCAAAGAAATATGAAAAAGCACGGCTTAATTTCATTAGTTCAGCAGATCAGGGGAGTGGTGTCAGCCAAGAGGGGTATTGTATGAACATCTGGTTCCATTCTGTTTTGGAAACAATTGGATTTCGAGATAGCGCTGGAAGGTTGGGCCTGACGTAGCGTGCAATGCAGATGTGTGGCTCATTTGATGACCCTTCCCTCTGAACCCATATCAGAATATATATACCATGCATCCTATCCAGGCAGTGAAAATGGGTTTTAAAGGACAATTTGGGTGGAAAGTAATGGGCCAGGTCAGCTAAATAGCACCACTAGGGATGCTGTCTCAAACCTGGGGCATTTCGTGGGATGACCCTTCCTCTTGCGCTCTGTAAAATGCAGGCACATGAATGTGTGGCCGGGGCCTTTTGCTCTCCCAGGTCTCCTGCCAAAGAGAAACTGCTGGAAGATAAAAAGTTGCACTGGGAGGATCTCAGGAACAGTGGTGTTTCCAGATGGAATATGTAGTTCCCCCATAATGTTGCTCTTTTCCACATGGAGCTTTTTCCGGGACCTGTCACTATGTCAGCAAGGTCTAGGGTGGCATGAACGAGATCTGAGAAATTCTGCTGGGAAATCACATGGAGGTCTCCCTATATTGGGTCTTTGGGGGCTCATGCCACTTTCCACTGCATGGGGGTCAAACCATGGACTGCTGTGCTTGGCAGGCATTTGGAACCAGGGGAATCACACGCCCAGCCTCTCTTGCCCCCTCAGCTCTCCAGTCGCTCTGCCCTTGTGTCGTTCTGTTCAAATCTTTAGAAGGATTTCTGGCACTGAAGAGCTCTGCTCTGCCAGTCAGTGGCCCACTTTGTCCTCCTGTTGGGGGAGGAGGGGGCTGTGTGGGTAGCCGTGGGGGAGGGCACAGGTGTGCAGCGTGCTGGGCCTCCATGTTCCTTCCTTGCAGTAAGGAAGGGACAGCCTGGAAGCCATCTGCTGTCTTCTGCAGAGAGAGGATTAATTACGTTTTACTGGAGCTGCAGCGGCGGCGGCAGCGGCAGCTGAGTGTTCTCTGCTTCTTGGTTCAAAGACACACCAAGTCCTTAAAAGGCTTGGAGCAGAGCGGAGCAGATGTCACCACCGGCTGGGAGGAGAAGGGGGAAAAGGGGAGCCGGTCGAACCCATTTCTTCCTCTTCTTGCTGTTGTTGTTCCTGGTGGCCTCGCAAGGGACTCTCCTTGCCTGAGGTGGAAGCTCCAGCCCCTCCTCCGGGCCTGCCTCATCTTCCCACAGCCTTTGCCCAGGATCGAGACCAAGGCTCCCTCTGGTTGGGATCGGGGGCAAATCCCCTCCCTGACCACCTTCTTTCCCTCCTTCCCAATCACGTTCATCAGGAACTTCTTCCACCTCCTTCTTGGGGGGGGTGGGCGAGGGGGCAAAGGCCATCCAATGTTACCTGTGAAGTCCACCCCTCCCTCGTGCTACCTCTCTCCTGCTCCTTGGATGATACCCTCACCTGGCAAAGCTGTGCACTGGAACGAGGGCCTCCCTGTTCGGAGCGGCCTCCGCCGAGATCTGCCTGTATTACCTGCTCTTCCCAGGGAGGGCGACAGAGGGCTTTAACCCCAAGGGGGGGGGGTCCGAAAAGCAAAACCTCCGTTCCCAGCCGGGAGCCTCCCGTTCCTCGTTTGCTCCATCTACCCTCGGCCAACTCCCTTTCCGGCGCTGTTCACAACTGCCGGAGGGCTGGGGGGGGGGAGGGGGCTGGGGGCTGCTTTCCTCTCGGGCGGGGGCGGGGGCGGAGTGGCCCTCCCGAGAGCGCAGCCAAGCCGGCTCCTCGCCCGGGCACTGGAGGTGGTGGTGGTGGTGGTGGTGGTGGTGTGTGTGTGTGTGTGTGTGTGTGTGTGGCGGGGGGGGGGGCGCGGCGGCGAGCTAGCCCCGGCCCCGGCGCGCCTTCCCCTTTCGAGCCCCGGCGGGATCAGCCCTGGCTCGCCTCGCCTGGACCGGCCGCGGCCGCACCGCGGGAGAGGCGAGCGGGCGGGGCCGGAGCGAGCCGTCAGCGCGAGGGGGAGGGCCTGCCGAGGCGGCCGGGGCGATAAAAAAGCCGGCCAGGCCCGAGGAGGAGGAGGAGGAGGAGGAGGAGGAAGGGGCGGCGGAGGAGGAGGACGCGCGCTCGCTGGTGGAAGGCGCGCCCGGCGAGGAGAGAAAAAGAGAAAAGGCGCGAGAGGAGGAGGCGGCGGCGGCGGCGGGGGGGGGGTGCGCAGCCACCAGCGCCAGCCCTTCACCTCCTGGATCCGACGCGGCAGCGCAAGTCGTGGCGGCGGCGGCCGAGGAGGCGGCGGAGGTCCGCAGAGCCCCCCGGCCGGCGACGGGGCTGCCCTCCGGCTCCCGTCTCGGGGCGGCCGGACTGGATGTGTTGGGCGGCGACGAGGCGGGCGTGCTGGCGCGGCAGGCGCGGGGCCGTGGGGGCTGCGGAGGAGGCGGAGGCATGAGCGGCGCCGGGCCCCCTTCCCCCTCGTCCTAGGCAAGCAGCCCCGTTGCCCGGCCGGACTCCTCCCGGCTCGCCCCTTCGGAGAGCAGCCGCCGCCGCCGGAAAGGTGGGAGAGGCAGGGGGGGCGGAGGAGGGGGGGGCGCGCGGGGCGGTTGGCGCAGAGTGCGCGCACCGGGCGGCGAGCCTGGCACTGGGCGGGGGCGGGGGGGGGGGGAAGAGGGTGACGCCTGGAGGGGGCTGCGCGGGACCCGAAACCCGCCGGAGTCTTTTTGGCAGCTCCGTCTCTCGACCCTGCCTGGGCCCGCGGGTCGGGTCGGGGAGGTTGGGAGAGGCTTCCCTGCCCCGAGGAGCCCCGGCCCGGCCCGGGTCTTGTCCTGCAAATCGCCCTGCCTTGGCTCTCCTCGGCCGGGCAAATCCGGGCGGGCGGCCACCGATTCCTGGAGAGAGGCGCCGTTCACCTCGCGTGCTCGCGTTGTCCTTGCGGGGCGGGGGGGGGGGGGGGCAACGAAGCCGGGCACCTTCTCGAGGCCCACGGGCGGGCGAGCGGGGGCCGGAGAGGAAGCCGACTTGGACAGCTGGCTGCCTCGCCTGCCTGGCTGCCCGGCGGTGAGAGGGGAGGGGGTCGCTTGCCCGCTGCAATCTTGCCCCCCGGGGTTGGGACCCGCCGCCCAAGGGGCCCCTCCGGCCGCGTACACGTGGCTCGGTCTTAAGCTTGCTGGCCGGCGGGAGGGGGCTAGCGAGGCGCCCCCCCATCCGCCCCGCCCGGTTGCCCCACCTTTGCCAGGGGCCCGCGGGAGGAGGAGGAGGAGGAGGAGGCCCGCTCCGCTCGGCTATAGCGGAGGACGCGCGTGCGGCCGCGGGCGGGGATTCTCCAAGGGGGGGGGAAGCCCCCCCCGGTCCCGGGGCTCTTTCGGCCTCGCCGCTGGGTTGGCCGGTGGCTGAGGGAGGACGACGGTCGGAGGGTCGGGGATGGCCCTTCGTAGCGCCGCTATCTGAAAAAGGCTAGTTCCGATTTGGCTGGGCCCCTGTGTGGGGGGTGTGTGCAGAGCGGTTTCGGGGTGCGGGGCGCCTGTCCTCTCCGAGAAGTCCCTTCGGCTTCCTGTGTGTGCGTGTGCGGGGGGAATCTGGAGGCCTCTGAGCCGGCAGCTCTCCTCGAGCCCAGCGCCCAGGCAGGGGCACGCGGAGAGTCCCGCGAGGGCGAGGGCCGCCGCGGGGGTGGCGGAGAGGGCAACCAGCTTGTGGAGGCAGGAGGAGACCGTGGCCCCCGTCTTCCTTGCCGGTGCCCTGGCCATAGGGAAGCGGCCTTGGTTACTCTCACACCTGCAGCCCCCTGCTGGGTCTGACCACAGCAAAATCATCATGAGTGAGGGCTCCTTTTTGTGTTTCTGAAAGAAACCAGGGCACAGAGAAGGATGCTGAGGCCCCAGATGGATCCATGCTGTGCTTTCAGGCCTTTCCAACCGGGGGAGGGGGGAGGAGTGAAGCCCTTGGGTGAAATGGAAAGAGATGCTTGGAGAGTAAGGGTTGGCTGTCAGAAGTGTGGCCTCACACAACCCTGTTGGCCACACTCTGGGCAGTTGACTTATTGGTTGCATCTGAAGACACAGCCTGCCTTTTATGTCCCTTAGGGTGGCTTGCAGGAAGGATCCAAAACTTTTGCTCCACACATTTCAGGGGCACGGCCCCCAAAGCCTCCCGCTGTGAAAACTTGCCTGGGGGGGGTGTCCCTTCAGCCCACAGTCAAGCTGTGAAGCCACCACTTGAGCTAGAGCTATGGGGTGTGGTTTATCATGATTTAATTTTTCATTATTTTTTGTGGCAGCTGAAAGGGCTGCAGTCATCCCAAGCCTGGTAGAAAAGGCAGGGGGTTCCTCTTTCATTGGGTACCATTTCTGCCACGGGAGGAACCATGTGCCCCCACCCACCCCCACCACTGCCACCCGGTTGCAAAACATGGCACCAGGGAGAAGGGATGCCCCTGCCCTCCTTCTACTTGGAGGAAAACAAGATCAGGCGCACGTGCCCCGAGCCGGCCGCCAGCTTTGGGTTGAGCTGGATTATTGGGTGGGAGCCGCATGGAAGTTGCCTGTGGCAGCATTTTCTCCAGTGGGGCTCAGAAGGGCAGCAGGTTTGGGGCTCATTCTGCGAGTGCAGTTGGGACTATCTGGCACGTGTGCACATGTGTGAGGAGAGGTATGCTTCTCATGCATGCGTGTGCAAAAATGGTGTAGCTTGGCTAGCAGGCTTGGTGGCCCAGAAAGGAAAACGGGGCTCGTGGGGGACTGAGAAGAGCCTTGACTCCTCTCTTTTCACCGACTGTCCTGCTGGGGTGAACATTGCATGTGGTTGGGGGAGTTTCGCTTTGTGTGGGTCCAGGGTGTGGGCAAGAGGCCCGGCTGGGTTTGTGCCAGGGGTGGAAGGAGGCACGGCCTTCATGCCTGTTCTTTCTCTTGGGGGGGGGTCTGCATCCCTCCTGCCCTCCCAAACCACCACCATTTGTGGCTCTCCACGGGAGGAACCCATCCACGGTGCAGCTGGCCCTCCTTTGTTTCTCCACAGTCAAGCAAGGCTTGATTAGATGGGGGTGATTGACAGGCAGGATGACAAGCCGCGAGGATGCCCTTCATGTTCAGCTGGCAGCCCTGTGCTTCACTGCAGGAGGCGGCTTGGGAGTTAAGCAGAAGAGGAGAGCGGGGGGGGGGCGCGGCACTGGTGTGCAGCTGCATGAAGGGAGGGAGGGAGACTCAGGGCCCCCAAGCCCTGCTTCTCCCACCCAGCTGGTCAGCGGCCGAAGTGTCTGATGTCATGCAGAACGCTTCTGCAGGGGCCTTTTCACTGGGCGGGCAGGCTGCCGTGTGTTCTCTGCCCTGAGTCAGCCAGGAAACAGAACACCTCCGCCAGCTGCTGCACCATTCCCCATCCCAGCTTTCTCCTTAAAATGGGCCCAAGGCACCTTACATCATTAAAAGACAACATGAACCAGTGAATTGGGCAGCAGGCAGTGGCTTTTGAAGGATGTCTGAAATAGTGATGCTAAAAAGGAGATGCTATTTCTTTTAATGTGATCAGAGAGATTCCCGCCCCCCCACAACCAGATGTGCATCATCAAATAAGGAAGGATGCTGTTTCCTGAGAAAATCTGTGTTAAGTTACACAACTCACCTGTTTAATAGACTTAAGATTACTTAAGCAGAAAGGCTGACTTGGTTTAAATTCTTCCCACTGATTTTTCCCAGGTGTTTCTAGAGCCTTTCCTCCCATCCTTTCTGTTTCTAACTTCAAATGCAGATCAAAGTCATGTGCTGAATATCAGCACACAAGAGTAGTCAAAAACCTACAAACTTCCCTGCCAACTTGAGGTTGGATGCAGTGCTTCTAATCTCCTTTCAAGGCCAGATCCCATTCTGTTTTGGGTTGGGCAAATGTGTGCACTCCTTTCTGGCCCTCCTCTGGATAGGCAACCTCCCTTCTCCCTGGTCTACAGCCATCCCAATCCAACCTGTAGAGCACTCATGTCCACCCTTCCTTGGTTTGAAAGGGAAGCAGGCCAAAGAAGGGGGTGGAAAGGGGTTTCTCTGGGCAGCCCTGGAAAGGGTGGGGCCTCTGCTGTGGTGCCTCGTGGGCCCATGGCGATGGAGTCGCTGGCAGTGTCTGGGGGAGCCCTCCCTGACCTCTTGGCATTCTTCCATTTTGCAGGTGGGCAGGAGAGGGGAGCTCGCCATGGCCTTGGCCGACAACACGGGCTGCGGCAAACCCGGCGACGACGTGGTCCTCCCTGAGATCGTGGAGCTGAACGTGGGTGGGCAGGTGTACATCACCCGGCGCAGCACCCTGGCCAGCGTCCCGGGCTCTTTGCTGTGGGAGATGTTTACCCAGAAGAACAGCCGCTCCTTGGCCCGGGACAGCAAGGGCCGCTTCTTTGTGGACAGGGACGGCTTCCTCTTCCGCTACATCCTGGACTACATGCGGGACCGGCAGCTCATCCTCCCAGAGCACTTTCCCGAGCGGGGCCGCTTGCAGAGGGAGGCCGAGTTCTTCCAGCTGCCCGAGCTGGCCCAGAGCCTGGCCCCCAAGCTCAGCAAGCAGAACTCCCTGGGGGACGAGGCCTGCCACAGCGACCCCGAGGAGCAGCTCTCCCCCAGCAGCACGGAGGCAGCGGTGGCCGCCACCCACAGCCTGGCCACCGCCAGCCCTGCCCTAGCCGCAGGCACCCCTGGAGGGTCAGCCCTGGCCTCCGCCCCCGGGCCGGAGCTCCGCAGGTCCGGCTTCATCACCATTGGCTACCGGGGCTCCTACACCTTGGGCCGAGACAGCCAAACGGATGCCAAATTCCGCCGGGTGGCCCGGATCATGGTGTGCGGGAAGACCTCCCTGGCCAAGGAGGTTTTCGGGGAGACGCTGAACGAGAGCAGGGACCCCGACCGTCCCCCGGAGCGCTACACTTCCAGGTACTACCTCAAGTTCACCTTCCTGGAGCAAGCCTTTGACAAACTGGCCGACGCCGGCTTCCACATGGTGGCCTGCAACTCCACGGGCACCTGCGCCTTTGCCCACGAACAGACGGACGACAAGATCTGGACCTCTTACACCGAATATGTTTTCTACCGTGAGTGACGCCCACCAAACCACAATGCACCCAAAGCCAATGGCCCCCTCAATCTTCCCTTGAGAACGTTGGCGCCACCGCCGAGCCCTCGAACCTCCTCTGAGCCTCCTCCTCTCCTCCTTCCTTTTTCCCGACTGAGTCCTCTCCTCCAGCTTCTCCTCGTAGTTCTGCTGCTCCTGACTCACGCCAACCCTTCCTCCCAACAGTAGAGCACAGCTTTCCTTGGATTGTGGACTGGGACACTGTTGTGCTTGTGTGTCTGCCGGGTGGTGGTGGTGGGGTATATGGGGTGGGGTGGGGTGAGCTGCCTCTATTAACCAGCAATGCAAACATCACAAGGAGCCAAAGGTGGCTTGGGGGCTCCCCCCCCCCCGCCTTCCACCTTCCCTCTTTGCCCTTTGCTCTGCCTTTCTCCTGGAGATTTGGGGAGCAGGATCCCAGCCCAGTGGAGCGGGGGGGGGGGGGGCAAGAGGGACAAAGGGATTGCTCCCAGCCACAGCCATATTAACAATAGCCGCAGTAAGCAGCTTAGCGATCGACTGCCAGTGCTTTTGAAAGGTGAGGGGACACACACGGTGTGCTCCCTCTGCTGCTCCCATACCAAAGTGCATTTGACCCTTTTCTGTTGCTCAGAGGGATAAGTTAGTGGTATGGCCAGGATTGCTCAGGACCCTTCCCCCCAGGGTTTGGGCAGGAGGGTAGTGGTGGATTATAGTGGGAAGCGGGATGAGGACTGCCTTGGCCTGCCAAAGGCCCTGGATGCCACTGTCCCGTGTTCAGAGAATTCTAGAAGCGATGAAGAAGACCTTTCTCTGACCACCACTGGAGAACAGGGCCTCTAACAGGAGAAACCCATAGGGCTCAAGAGGTAACCTTGGGCCACCTTAAAGATGAGTCAGTTCTAATTGGGTTGAGCTCTCCTGGATGCAGCTGAGGAGGTGGGTTGCTGCAGCCACACACCCCCACCCCAACCCTTCCTTTGTGCCAGATAAAACTGGTTTCCTCTTTAAGGTGCCCCCAAACCCTTCCTCCAACACAAGTCGGCTGGTGTGTGTGCTCAGATGAAGCACCCGATGGATGGCAGAAGTCAAGTCAGGTTATGGCAAGGCCCTCCGGGCAATGCCCACCTCAACTCCAGAGCACCCATTTTTCCTCCTGTAGAGCCCACAAGCCACGCCTCCCTTAGGAAGCAATATACGGCAGCTCCCAAGTTCTTTAAAAATAGGACTTTTAAAGCATGGAGGCGGTTGTTAAGCAGCAAGAGTTTTTTGGGGGGCACTTCCTGTTTTGCAGGGAGGGCTGGTGTCGCCTCCACCAGGTCCAGGGAGCCCAGGGAGCAGCCCCCAGAGCCTTCTGAAGTGGCCCAGCCTTGCTCTGTAGGCTCAATAGCAAGCAGCAAGGTCTCTGTCGGCTGCCTGGGGCTCGCCTTGCCTTGTGTCCCACTTTGCACAAAGGCCAGGCGCTTCCTGAGTAGGGGGCAATGGGGGGGGGGAAACCTCTTGTCACATTTGCTTGCCTGTGGGTCCCTGTTCAGTGATGCACTGGCCTTGTCCTCCCCACGCAGGGGGTCGGGTGAGGTAACAGGTCGGTCACAGCCAGCAGTGGGTGATAGAGAGGTGTTCCCTGGCCTGCCGTTCTTGCAGAGTATTTGGCAGGGGAAAGGTTCTGGGGCACCCTATTTGCTTTCAGTTGCTGGTGACCCCAAGGGATTTCGGTCCCTGTGTGTGTAGTGAAAGGTGTGTAGGGAGGAAACGCAATGCAGGTGGGGACACTGCCTCTCCCTGAGGTGGGTTGGAGGGAGTGTAGAAAAAGAGCCCTCAGGGGAGTACCAAGTATAAGCTGTAAAATTAGATCCTTAGGAATTTTTCATGTCAAATCTGTCTTTCACGTAGAGTAGGAAGAAAGGGTCATGGGGCGGGGGGGGCAGAATATTTGGGCTTTTTAAAAGCTAGCAACTGCAAATGTGCCTAAGCGGCAGCGTTTTATTTATTTGGGGGGGGGTGTAAAGTGGGGGGGGCGTGATCATTCCCCCCCCTCCAAATTCCGACTGTAACTTTTTCAAGGAGTCTCTTTCTAAAGTCTTGCGCTGCAGTTGTATATTTGCAGGCCTTGGGGTGGGTGGGTGGGTGGCTGATGCTTGAGCAAGCCTGGAAGACTACCATGGGTAATAAAACTGCTGAAACTGGGTGTTTTAGAGTCAATGCCCATGACAGCCTGTGCCCTTGGTCCCAGGGGGCAAACACAAGGCTACCAGCTCCCCACCCCCACCCCATAGCCGATGCCTTCTGACGGGCAGGAACTGGCAGTGGGAAGGCCTCTGCAGAGGCCACACCTGGGGAAGGATTTGGCAGGAGACCGAGAATGTGACCCTGTCGCCTTCTGACAAACAGCCTTGTGGGACAGCGAATGGTCCAATGTTGGTTGTTTGCGGGGCCATTTTACAGGTTCTCTCTGACAGTTGATGGCCGGCTTTGTCCACAGGGGGTGGAGTAGAGGGCCTTGATGGGTCCCACTCCTACATTTTGGGGAATGAGCCTGCATAGAGAGTTCTAAGGCGGTGTGTGGTATAGAGACTGGTGCAGCATCCTGAGAAGTCTCAGTCTGGTGATCATCCCCAGCAGACAGCAAGGCCTCCAACCCCTTCTTCCTTGGCCCTTTGACCAGAGTGGAGCCTCCTCCTGTGCCATGTTCTGGGTGGCTACACCGGAGGAAGGAGCTCTCCTCTGTTTTCCTCTCCAGCAGTCCTGCAGTGGCTGGAGATCTCACCGCCACCAAGCCACCGGGGAGGGAGGCTGCTGCAAGTCAGAACATCTCAGCCCTAATTTGGAAAACTTCTCTGCCCATGCTGCAGCTGCTAAATGCATGGCCTGTTCCCTCAAAGGCCAGAGGATGGGAGGCCTCCCAGGCACCCCCACCCCCACCCTGCCGCGGCTGTGTGGCTGCTTTGGCAGGGGTGGCTGGGAGGGAGGGAGCTAGGATTTGTTGGCCTGACGTCAAGAGAGCACCAGTCTTCTTTAATCAAGCTGTGCTGATGATGTTCTTGTTCACCAGAGGAGCTCTTCCCCCCCCAACACACACACACACACACACACACACACAATGGGCAGAAAGAGACTGTTTGCAGGCGGGGAGTTTTCTCTCGACGGCCAGCATGAAACTCCCACATCATGTTCTAAATGTCATGTTTACCAAGCATATTTATATTGTGAGATCTTGGAGTGGAGTTGTGATACTAGCAACTTAAAATGGTTTAGAACTTTTTTTTTAAAGTTAGAACAGCTAAGAATGCAAACCATGATTTAAGTCACCCAAAACCATTTGGTCCATGACACCCCACCCTCCTGGAGCCAAGATCCTCTAAAGCAGACACAGGTTGGTGGCCATGTTTGTTTGTTTGTTTGCCTACTTGAGCTCCTGCAGGGCTGCAGGAGAAATGGGAATGGTTAGGAATGACCGTTGCCCCCCACTGCAGCATTTCCTGGGAGGTCCCACATTTCGAGTTTCTACGGGTGAAGATGCTACCTGGTCCCGGTGAAAAGGCTTGCCTGTCCACTTGCTGCTCCCTAACAGTATTTCTGGGATGGGTGGGGAGCAGAAGTGGTGTTGGGAAAACACAGGAGCATTAGAAATGGAAGGGTTGAGCTCATCACCCGCATAAAAAACCCCACCCTTGGGGCAGTCCAGCGTGCAACTGATCCCCCATTGAGAAGCATCTTTAGTAAAGCTTCAGGTGCATAATTACCCTGGGGGGGGGCTCTTAATATCTGGCTGTTCCCCCCCTTTTGCACCTCGCTGTACTGAGCTGCTAGAGGGCCCAGCCTGCAGGGAGCAGCCACCATGGCTGGGTCCAGTGGGTGGGGAGTCCCTTTGCTATTTGCTGGAGGAGATGGGACCTTCTGGCCCCAAATGTTGACACTTCAAGCGGCATGTTTCGGCATGGCCTTCAGTGGCTGGAGAGGACACTGCCTGACCTTGAGTTGCCCCTCTGGTTGGCACCATCGGGTGGGTGACTCTTGGCCCTCCCAAGTACTTGAGGTTCCAGCTCCCACACGCCACTGCCATGCATCCTATTGGATGGTTGAGGCCAAAGCAGCTTGGAAGGCCCAAGTCCCCCTTGCTCCCCCAGGTCTCTTTAGAGTGGCCATGTGCAGTTCACCAAAAGTGGAGATAAAAGAGGCACCAGATGTGCTAAAAACAACAACAACAGAACAAAGCAAAACAACAACAAAATAAAACCAGAAAAATCAAATTTCTCAAAACAACGCAGACTTGTGATCCAACTCGCTCAAGTGGGACGGCCCTGAGAAGCTGAGATTGGCATGGGGGTGGGGCCTCCTGCTCAATCTGCTGCTCCCTGGGGCTATTTGCTCTGGGTTCACCCTTTCTGGGCCCTTGACCCCCCCGCCCCTCTTAAGGTTCTTCCCTTGGAAATATTGTGCTTTGGCAGTCCTGAAAATAATAATTTTTTTAAAAAAAGCTGTCCAGGATAAAAGACCATGCCTGGGCATCCCGGACGCACTACAGCAGCCATAGGGCAGACGAAAGCCCGCTGGTCCAGCCTCAGTAGCTAACTGCCAGACACATGTTCTCTCTCTCTCTCTCTCTCTCTCTCTCTCTCTCTCTGTGCTGCCTTTCTTCCTCCTTGGCCTGGAAGCAAGCCGAAGCAAGCCTGCGTTTACATTCCAGCACACCCGGGCCCCCTCCTCTCCTGCTCCATCGGGACCATCCCTTTGTCTTTTTCCTTTCACATCCCTCCATGTGGATCTCCCTCCTTCCGAAGTCAGAAAGGCCCAGAAATGCTCTGAATCTTGAAGGCATCTGCTTTCCTGCCTAATTGAAGTTTGGCACTAATGACTCCCAAGCGCACGGTGGTGGCTGCCTTTCCTCTGTGGGCAAAGTGGAATACCATTAAGTGCATTTTGCAACAGCCTGGAATTGAATTTCCTTCCTTCCTTCCTTCCTTCCTTCCTTCCTTCCTTCCTTCCTTCCTTCCTTCCTTCTCCGCACAGCTGTTTCCAAATGGGAACAGAAGCACTTGGGTGTCAGGAACAGTGTGCAGATAAATCAGAGGGGGGAAGGTGTTGGGGGCAGCACCACCACTATGTGCTTTGCAGGCCAAATAGGGCACGTGCGTGTAGGTCGACTAACCTGGCCTAACCACCAAAAGAAACAAAACGATAAGCAAAAGGGTTTCTTTTTGAGGAAGCAGACTTGATGCACAAAAAGGCTCCCGTTAGAATGTAGCAGCTGGCCTGTGAGCTACAGGACCCCCCCACCCATCCTTGCAGGATCTCCTTCGCTGCCAAGTGCTGGCCTGGCTCCTCGAAAGAGGAAGTAGAATATTCCACTTGCTCGTAGGAGCCCAGCTGAGCTTCTACAAAGGAGGCTCCAGCAGCAGCATTTGGGCCCGTGTGGTGGTTCCTCTTTCGAGACCTTGGGACACTCCCTTCTGCCTCTTTGGGAGGCCTGGATTTCTCGGCAGCAAACTCTTGTTTCTGCTTCCCAGAAGGCAGCCAAGGGCACCTTCCCCCACCCTGCCCCCAAGTCAAAAGTCTGCACTGCTTTGGCCTCACCACAGTGTCTCCCTGTTGCACCAGAAACCACCCAGGCTCTTGCAGCACATTGAAAACAGAAAGGCTCTCTTTGGCATCAGCTACGCAGGACACCACTCAGCTGGTCAAACGGCCAAACCTTATGCCAAATGAAAGGACGAGCCTTCAAGGTGCCCCGGGGCTCTGCCCATTGACTCCAGGACTACCTAAGGCAGAAAAGCCAGGAGTGTCTCTTGTCTCCCCTCCCCACTGTGAAAAGACAACAAGGACAAATTAAAAAGCAGTGTCTTCTCTTTTCCCCACTGTCCCACAAAAAGGGTGCCTTCAGAGCTAAGACCTCTGCACCTAAGAGTAGGGCCGGCTCCAACACCCTCTGGACACCCCTGAGCGCTGCATTCTGGCTGGCAAGATGGCCAAGGATGAGGCTCCCAGGCGAGGTTGAGGCTCAGCAGACTTCCTGGCTGTTTACCGCCTGTTAACTCACTGGCTGATCTGGCAGGTCTGATTAAGAGTCCATGGCTGCCAGTTTCTTGCTTCTCTCAGGAGCAGGATGATTCCAAAGTAAACCACAATCTCTGCTTTACGTCAGAAAAACTGAGCCCGTAGGGGTCAGCCAAAGTTCATCCCTCGCCTGTGACTCAATTGCCTATCCTGTGCCCCAGAGAACAAACTTAGGGGGAAATGTGTTTGTCTTGGCTTAGGAACTAGACTCTCTTGACATTTTTTTTCATCTCCTGTTCTTGCTCTCTCTCTCTCTCTCTCTCTCTCTCTCTCTCTCTCTCTCTCTCTCTCTCTCTCTCTCTCTCTCTCTCTCTCTCTCTCTCCTCTGACACCTTTCAGGCCAGACAGGGATAAAAAAACAGTGGTGTGTTGGAAGCGGAGGTCTGCGTGACCAGAGGAGGTTGATGGAGCTGTCCAAAAGGGACGGCAAGCAAACATCAGCTGAAGATTGGGCACCACTGTTTGCCCAAGGATTGTGCAGTCAAAGCCACAGTCTGTCTCGGACAGACCTCTGTGGCTCCAGCCATCTCTGGATTTTCCGCTGCAGGCGGCCAGCTTGTAATTGTAGGTCAAGAAAGAGCACTTGATTTGCTGTGGGGCTTGGGCTAAGGAGCAAGGAAGAGGGTGAGCTGGAGCTTCTCAAAGCTGCTGGTTAAGCTGCGGTGACCCTGGGGAGGCCTGGGCCCAGGGCAACCTGACGGACGTCTCCAAGAACTGCAGGGCTGCTCCTGCTTGTCAGCCAGGGAGTCCCCCCCCCCTCTCTCTCTCGGGATGAGCAGCACAGCAGAAGGGCCCCCTCTC
Organism: Phrynocephalus guinanensis; assembly: GCA_037367245.1. Classification (NCBI taxonomy): domain Eukaryota; kingdom Metazoa; phylum Chordata; class Lepidosauria; order Squamata; family Agamidae; genus Phrynocephalus; species Phrynocephalus guinanensis. The sequence continues at coordinate 24,147,874 of CM074748.1, forward strand.
TCTGTGTGTGACATGCCTTGAGAGATGGGGCTTCCTGCTTCCCACCTGGGACCAAGGCTCCTCCGCATGCCAGCTTGGGGATGAGCATGGTGGCCCAGAAGGGAAAACCTCTCAGTGACTCTTATCCCCCCCCGGCCCCCTCCAGGTTTGGCTGAGTGGGGTGCAGGCTCCCAGCTGGGAGGGAGGCACTTTGGCAGGGGCTGGCCTCCCTTTGCTACCCACTGGAGAGAAAAGAAAAGGTCCCCTGCTCCTCAGCTCAGACTGACCTGGTTTGGGCCAGATTCTGAGTCCTTTCAGCCAGATCCCCTTCCTGGCCTTTCCCACAATCAGCTGGCCGAGAAGAAGCATTTCTCCCCAACCCTAATCCCAAATGCACCTTGCTCTTTTAGATGCCTGGGATGCAGCTGATCCAACAGTCCTGGATAAAAATGTCTCCACCACCCAGTTCTCAGGAGTCCTGCTGGCCTCTCTCTCTTGTAGGCTCCACACAGCAACGAGGCAGTAGTTTGTGTGCCCCTCCCCCACCTCCAATCCCATGTGCACTCAGAATACGGGTGGTGGCATGTTGTCTTTACATAGGATGGTTTCCAGAGCTTGGGCAACTCCCACAGACCTCCGGGCAGCATGGCCATCGGTTGGGATATTCTGGGTCCAGCAGTCCAAAAAAAATAAATTTTCCAAGCTGGGGGGCAGCTTCCTTCTGCAGGCCACCAGGGTAAGGCTTGGTTGGTCAACAGGTATTTATGCATGGGGAGAAACAGTCCATGAGCAGTGTGTGCCAGGTACAATAGGTTGGGCTTTAAGGTGCAATAAGAGTCTGTAAGGTTTTGTTTTGTTTTCTGCAAGAGACTAGTACAGATTTGCACAGATTCCCTTCTGAAAATGTTTCCAACATCTGTCAGTTTTCAGATGCCCACTACCTTGGAGTAACTGGACCCAGCATGCCAGAGGTTGGGGGATGGCAGGCGGCAATGCCTAGCCTGCATAATTACATTGTGAACCACCCAGAGAGTGTTTTGAGCACTAGAGATGGGCACGACTCAAAAAAATGGTGTTTCGTTTGTTGTTTGGTCATTTAGGGGTCCGTTTCGGTTCGTTTTCGTTTTCGTGATGTTTTTTGCAAAAAAAATCGTTTTTGTTTCATTAGGTAATGAAACAAAAAAACAAAAACGAAAAATTGCTGTTTCGTTAGCATTCTTTTTAGTTCAATGCATCTGCTGCAACGAAAACGAAAAACACAGCAAATTTGGTCGTTTCGTTTTCGTTTTGTTTTTTTTAAAAAAAATTCGTTTCGTTTTCATTGCGTAACGAAACGAAAAAACAAAAATGAAAACGAAAAATCGCTCGTTCCGTGCCCATCTCTATTGAGCACTATGGTCAGGTACATAAGCAGCACACTTTGGATGCAAACAGGAACAGAAAGAGGCTGCTTCTGTTCCAAGCCGGGGGCTGTGCGTGCACTGCAGAAGCCCTCTTGTAAGAGCAGAGAGGTGCTAAGCAAGAGCTCATTGTGGTGAGATGGGTAGAGTGACTGATTTGGACTCAGAAGAGCTGGGTTCAAATTCCCATTCAGAGATCAAATCTGGTGGCTGGCGGTGGAGAAACTATTCCTTAAATGTCGCCTAGACCTCCCAAGTCCTGTTAAGGTCACCATAAGCAGGATGTGACTTGATTGCCAAACACACAAACAATAGCACAGGATGTGTAGCCTTGCAGATGCACTGTGGTTTCACTCAAGATGCTGACATTAAAATAAAAGGCCTTCAAAAAGAAGAAGAAGAAAATGCTGAGGCAAACGCAATCAACCGCCTTTGAATCTTTGTGGCTGCAAGAGCCTTGACTTAACTTATGCCCCTGCCCCCTCCAGCTGCAGCTGACCTGCTGTGGAATGCTTATATAGTCCCTCCAACTGCTCAGCAGATCCGTCATCAGTATCAGGAGCTGAGGTCCAAAAGAGTCTGTGGGTGCTCATCGTGCTGATTTCCCAACGCTCGTAATTTGTACAACAATCAGCTGAGATAGTATGTTACAGAGACAATTTTTAACCCAAGCTGCAGTGCTTTAAATGCTTGTGATTTAAACCTGAGTGACCACAAGTTGCTAAAAGGTTCTGTATTTTTAGCTGCAATTGAGGCGGTTCCCAACCCAGTGGTCAGGCTGGAGGCTGGGAAGTAAAGACCTGGAGTAGCGGCCAGCAAGGAGGCAGATAAACCAGTTGTGGACTACAGATCATTGGCAAGGCAGTGGAAATTAGGCAGGGCTTCTCTCGTTGGCCATCAGGGGTTCAGGGCTCCTTCAGATCCTCAACAGATAAAACTAAAGCTTGGACAAAATCCTCCGTCCGCTTAATTCCTCAAATCTTGCAGCTGGCAGGGATGGTCAACTGACTGTTTTGGTGAAATTCCCTCTCTGTACAGGGCCTTTTCACACGACCCCTAAGATCCGCTGACCACTTAAATTCGAACCAGAGATCTTAGGGGTTCATCGCTCTTCCTCTGACCCCACCCCCCTCCGCACTTCCTGGTTGCTGGCTGCGTGAGGGAGGGAGAAAAAGAGAAAGAAAAGCATGCCACTCACCTCGTTCTGCCTCTCGTCTCTGTAAAAGTAGCTCTTAAAGGGGCGGGAGCCAAAAAGCAGCAAACAGAAGCAAGGAGAGCCCCGCAATCACTATCGTTGCACCGCATCAAAGATTTTTCACCTCCAAAGAGAAGGTACAAGAAAAGTGCGCTGGGTCGCGCTAAAGTGGGCGGGGTCGCACTTAATTGTCTGCAAACTCCGGAGCTGGTGGGGAAACATTTTTAAGCTCCGGAGCGTGCAGCCATTTGCAGCGGAGCTTAGGGGTCGTGTATAAACGCCCTGTGTGTGTGTGTGTGTGTGTGTGTGTGTCCAAAAGGTGGTTTATCCAGGCTCCAAATAAAACTGAGATTACCTGTGCCAAATTTTGGCTAAAGATGAAGCTGGAAAATCCATTCTAATTATTGCCAAGAAGATGAGCGAGATCTCTCCCAGGGCCCAATCCACCTGCAACGGCTGCTCGGGCCTCCTCCGTGGTTGGGGCAGCTCCTGCTGGTCGCTTTAACTGAAATTCAAGACACAAAAGTGCAAGATGGACAGAACATTTTCTGCTCTTTTCCTGTTATTCAGTCAGCCACATTTCTCAGGGTTTTCTTCCCCTCCAGTTACAACCTGAGGGGCAAAAGGAGTCTCAGCCTGCACCCATCCTGCCTCCTTGCCTCCTGCAAAACGTCTGCCAGAGGGGCCTCTGACAGTTCCCTGGGTGGATCCGAATGTCGCCTTGGTCACTTGCTTGCCGGCTTTGTCCAGGCTTGGGCTCCTGGCCAAACCTAAGGAAGGCAAATGGAATTATGCAAAGGTTGTGTGGTGGTGGTGGAGGAGGAGGAGGAGGAGGAGGAAGAGAGAGTTGTAAAGCAGAGCTAAATTTATACCTTAAATACTGGAGTGGCCGGGGCGCGGTCGGAAACCATCTCCTTCCTGGGCCAAGGTGGGCAAGCGCAGCGGCAGAGGCTCCCTGATCTAGTCCCAGAGGCAAGGCTCTTTCCCCGCAATGGCAACTGGACCCTGGAGGCCACCCCGCAGGGATGTGGTTTGGGAGCACATGGGCACAGCCACAAATCTATTTCAGGAGGTTATTTTAAGACCCAAAGCCATTAGGCCAGTGGGGCAGGCTGGGTTCACACTGCTTTGGGTTCACAAAAATGTGAGACAGAGGATGAAGCTTCCAGAAGGTGCAGGGACCCCCCCCCAAAAAAGAGGGGGGGGGCAATCATGAAGGCACAGAACAAAAGTGACAAATCATTCTTTTTCTTGATCTTCTTGTACTTCGAGATAAAAGGCACAAAGGCTCAAGCCGTCCCTGCCCCCCAAGTCAGGGCTGGGAAAGATCACAAGGTAGTTTTGTCCAGAGCCCCCCCCCCCCGATAAACTGGAATGGGACATGGGGGTGGGGGGGAGGCCCGGCTCTTCCAGGCTGAGAAGAACCTGAAATGTGGGTTCAGGATGTACAGGAAGTGCAAAACCTCCATGCATGTGGTAGTGGGGGGGGCGATGGTCAGGGGTCCTTGCACTTACATGCAGCAACTGGTGTCTCCTGTTGGGAAGAGGAGGGGTTTGTAGGTTGTGGGTCACTTGAGCTGCAGACCATTTGTTGCAAAAGGGAGGTGGTTCTGAAGATAATCTAGCCATTGGAAAAGCTCCAGCAGCCCTAGATTTGGCTCAAATCCAAAGTGCTGTTCTATGTCCAACACACACACACAGAGACTGTCCTATCCACTCTTGTATGTCCGAAGCCAAGCTGGGTTCCCATGATTAATATAGGAGACTCCCTTTTGGAGAAAAATCCAGGGACAAAAAACAACAGCCACAGAGGAAATCCTAAAATCACAATCAAGCTATTATTTCTGTAATCAGAGCTCAGTGAGACCAGCAGAAAAAGAGGTGACTCAACGGAGATTTAGCTCCTCTTCTAAGCCGGGATGGCTATTTGCTGATTAATTCCTCTCCAAACAATAATGGGAGGGTGGACTTTCCCCAGGGCAGATTTATGCTCCATGGATAGACAGGAGTGGGCTCCCTGGGTGCCTGCTGGGGGACAAAGGGGGTGGGTGGGTGGGAAGGGAGGCCGGTTGCTTTCAATGGACTGAAGCTGTTCTTTTCCCTCCAAAGGGGAAATGCCAGTACAATTTTTCACCCCCATTTATCATCTTAATTTTCACGTTAACTCTCTCCCACTGGGATGGGAGGCAGGCCCCACGTGAAGGGCACCTTCCGCCTTGGCTGGGGAACACGCTTTGCATTCTGAAGGTTCCCAGCACCGCTCCCCTGCCTCTCCCCCTCCTCCTCATTCGGCATCACGCGGAGAACTACATTCCCCTTTGCCTGTGCAAAGATGCAAACTAGGGCCTAAATAAAATCAGACAATGGAGAATTTAAGAAACAAATGCATATAAAACCATCTAAACTGCGGTCAGCCAGGTACAAGATTCAAAACATGTACAAACATGAGTGACTTGTCCACAATTCAAATTATGTCAGAAGCCTCTTACAACACTCAGGAAAACACGGTGCAAATTCTTGGTCTATGGAATTATGCCCCACATCTAATCCACACTGTCCTTTGTTCACATTTGCTTTTTGCTATAATTCACAGTGGGTAGCTGAGTCAGCCTTCGTTCAGCCAAAAAGAACCAAAAGACCCATAGCACCTTAAAAGACTGGCAGTGGCTTGTGGCACCAGCCTTTGGGCACTGCGGTCCTGTCCACTTAAGAGAAAGGCGTGTATACCCGCTATCCATAGCCAGGGCTGGGCTGGGGGGACCGAGGTCTGAGCACCCAGAAATGCCTTCTCACTCCTCCTGATCCCCCTCCCCATTCCTTGTCTGAACAATCCAGCTTTGAAAGCTGAATGACACTGGAATGTTCTCCTGTCTGATCCTATCCGGATGTGCAAATAACATGACAGAGGTGGCGTGGAAAGCTTTCCCACCCAATTAATAAACTGAAGGCATTTAACGACCACAGGGTAGAGCATGGCCAGTGGTAAATAATTACACATTAGCATTAGAAAACCAGAGGGGATGGCGCTGAGGACGAGGAACAGCTGGAGAGGAAGTCTAAGGAGGAAGCTTCCCCTGGGGGTGTTGGGGAGGCAGAGGGCCTCCTGGTGGCAGGTCCATCTTGTGGTTGGTGGGATGGGCTGGTGGGCAGAGGCCAAGGCAAAGGTGGGCATTCACGGCCACCCACCGACCCACCTGCAGCCATGAAAGCAGACAGGTTAAGGAGTCAGGCCGAAGCGGGATGGCTGAACACGCCCTGGTTAGGAAGGCTCTCGGTTAGCATGGTGTTAAGAATCAGGCCACCAGGTGCTTCTGGAGTGCAACCCCTGTTTCTGCGAGATGGGTCTCAGTGGGATCTCTTCAGGGTCCCAAGCAGGACGAGGCCTTTGCCCTTCTATCTGCTACTACCCACTCCGAGCCTCTGTCTGGGAAGTGGTATCAACATTCCTTTCAAGAGGGCTGGTATGACACAGCGCCTCCTGCTCACTGGGTGGGGACGTTGTGGACACTTGTGGAGGCTAAAGCCACTGCCCTACAGACTGGCTTAGCTGTGTGAGTCAAGTCAGCCTGCCCGCCCCACAAGACAAAGCACACAAGCTCTGGGAATGAACCAAAGGCCCCTCTAATAAGTCATTTGCCCTTAGACATGTCCCAAGCCTCAGTCACAGTGCATTTAGCAGGGCGAGTTGCAGCCTGGACAAGGCAGTGGCAGTATTGTTCGAAGCCTGGTTTAGAGGATAGCTGGGTGGCTGCACCTGAGGCCCCTTGGATAAGGCTCCCAAATACATAACATTTACCCTTCCAGCTCATTAGGGGAGGCTTCGCAGGCAGCTCCCAAAGGCCTGGAGGGGGTAGACTAAAGAGGCTGGTTTGGCAACAGGCAGGCAGGCAGGCAGGCAGTGGCCGTGGAATCTTCAAAGCACCAGCTCTGAAGTCAGAGGAAGGAGCAGAGCAACCTGGCCTTGGAGAAATGTTGGGCTTTAGTCTCCCAGAATCCCCAGGGAGCTCAATGGCTGGAGAGCTTGGATGTCTAGTACGTCACCAGAGGCTGGGAGTTCGATTCCCCACTGGGTCCTCTTGGAGAGGAGCTGGGCTGGGCCATCCACTGGGGTCCCCTCCAGCCCTGTAGCTCTAAGATTAATTAACAGCCTGGCAGACAGCAAGCTGGTCTTCACGCTCTGGCATATAGTTTTAAGTGGTTGTCACTGGAAGCTTCTGACTGGCCACTGTGGGAAGAGGATGCAGACCATCCTAAGGGGCGCAAAGGTTCCCATGCTGAGCTAGGCCTGAGCAGAGAGTGCCAGGGTTAAAGTCCTCCCTCTGCCGTGAAGCTTGCAGGGTGGTCTTTGGGCAGCGACTGCCAGTTAGCCCACCCTATCTCACAGCATGGTCGTGACTCCCACAGCTGCCATAAAATACATACAATGGGGTACATCTTTGTCCCAGTCAAAGTCGAGTCACTGCTGAGAGAAAAAATGAAATACAAGATGTCCCAGGTTGCTCCTTGGCAAAGGCTCATGCCGAGAAGCCAACTGGGCTGGTTCGGGTGATTGGACGGCTGGGGAGTTGGGGGAATATTGCTATCCCCAGTGGGTTCAAGGAACATAGGGTGGTACATTAAAACAACACCTGCAGCCCTGTCACTTTTTATTGTCAATAGGATGAGTTTCTCATTGGGATCCCCAAACACACCATCGTAACCCATCGGAGGATGTCTTTTTAACATCAAATCCAGGTGGAGGCGAAGGAGTGCCCTGCCTTTTCAGAGGAATGGCCGTGGAAAATAAACTGCTTCTTTTGGGTTCTTTCCGTAGGTCCTTCAACCAATGGCCAGGAATTGCAGAAGGGGTCGGGGCACCCCGATTTCCCAGGTAAGGCACACATGGAAAAGGGAAGGCTGCGGTGGCTGTTGTTGGTTGCTGGTGCTTGTTGTGATGTATGTATGCCCCCCCCTGCCCCTGAACGGTGGAAGAAACACCTGATTGCTTGACTCCACAGCACAGCTCGTGACCCTGTTGCCGTTCACACAACACATTTAGACTCGTGTGTGTGTGTGTGTGTGTGTACGCGCACACATGTGTGGACCCAACAAAGGCACCTCAGTCCTAGTGGCTGCAAAACTGGTTTTCATCTGCCCTTCTGGGCTTCCTTCACCTGCCTCCCAGCAAGCCTTTAGGTGGCCAATTTTCTACAACCTGATCCCTAATTAGACTCATTAAGAGCAGGCAGATTGTCAGCAAGCAATGGCGTGCTGCTGGAGGTTTCTCTGGTAGGTGTTTTCCCTAATAAGGTGGAGCTCGGACACCCTTATCCCTCCCAAAGGAACAAACATGGACATCGGAGTGGCCTTGTAGCCATGTGTGGCTGGGGTTTTGTATACCCCCCCTGCCTGTTTTTGACTGGTGAGGCCACCAGGGGGGTCCTCGGGGTGTCTGTGAATTGCTCCCCTCCAAAGATGAGCATCCCTGATCTAGAAAGAGCTGAACATGACTCTAAAGGGCCAGCACAGTGCAGTGGTTAGAGCAGTGGATCAAGGATGGGGCAGCCTGTGCGAAAGTCTCGGCACCATCACAACGGCCAGCGTGTGATGCCGAAGAAGGAGCCTCACGCCTTGATCAGAGGGCAGGGAAGGGGACAAGCCTCCTAGGGACCCTCCTCAGGTGCCAGAGGTGGTGGTGGTGTGTGGGATGTCTGCTCCAGAGAAAATGAAGACCCCAAGCCCCCCCAGCCTAGCCCCTCTTTCCTCTGTACTTAGTAGGTCAGCTTGGCTTCAGTGGGGCCATCTCTTCTCCGCCCTTCCTGTAATCTTATTAGTCTAAGAGAATGGCTAGGGCTAAAACAGGAGAAAAGCCCCTTGCTTAGTGGCGTGGCCGACAGCTTGCTCTTTAAATCTTTAATAAGCATTAGCTCCGGTGGCAGCAGCCACGAGCAGTAGCAGGGGAAGAGAGGCAGGGGGCTGCCCAGCCAGCCGGCCAGCTCCGTGGTGGGCCTGTGGAGGAGCTGCCGGAGCAGAAAGGGCAGCTGGGCAGGTGGGCGGGCAGGGCCAGCCAGCATCCTCAGCCCCTGCCCCTTGCCTGGAGGGATGAAGCTTGCCTTGAAAAGGCAGCAGGGGGAAATGGGGCAGGAGGTGGTAGTGGAGAGGAAGCAAGGGCCAGCAGGGACCTGAGCAGCAGGACCGCAGGGGCTCTGGCCTCCTCCTTGGGTGGGAAAGGTGTCTCCTCAGTTTTTAGGGAGGTGCCCATGGGAGGAGGTAGTTATCCTGGCTCCAGGCTGCCGACAGCACACGAAGTGAAAGCCAAGGGAGCTTGGAAGCATGCTGGAGGCTAGTATCTTCAATTGAAAACAAGGGGATGGATGCAGCAGTAGTCCTGTGGTACACCTGGAAGAGCAGGGGTTCATCAAGAGGGTTCTTAAAGCCCCCACAATCCCAGGAGCCCAAAAGGCAGGCAACTGGATTGGCCCTTATCAACAAATGAGGAACAGGTGCTTTGTAGAGTCAGATGCTCTTAACTGTCTGTTCAAAATTAACTCACCCTCACATACTGCATCCGGGGTAGCTTGCAACAATGGGCTGGCTGAAGGTTTGCCACCACTCTTCTAGGAAAACACATCCCTCCCACCCACCCCCCAGCTGCTGTGAGGGCTGGAAGGAAGCACAGAGGAAACAGAGAAGTGGTGGTGGTTGTGGTAGTGGGTGGTGGTGGTGGATGTCACACTGGCTTCAACCCTGCAAGCCTCCTTCTGCTGGGATGGTCTCTTACTGGGGCCGCAGCTCGGCTGTCATCATTTGCATTAGCTCTTGCTTCCAAATACCATTTCTCCTTCCAACCTTTCCTTTGGATGGAAAGTCACTCTTGTAGAAATTGCCCTGATTTATGTTTTTAATTTGTCACAGCACTCCTGTTTCAGCTTAAGTGTTTAATAAACAAAGGCAAACCCATCTGTCACGGTCCTGTCTTTTGCAGAACCACAGCAAGCCAAGAGGCAGGCAGGGTTTTCAGTCCCCCCAAGGCAGCAAACAAACCCCTTCACCTGGTTCAGAGAGAAGGAAGCACGTCCTGGGGCATCGGTGGTGATGGTGGGTTATCTCTCTCCCTCCCCTTGGGAAAACCAGGGTGCCATGGAATCTGACTGGCTGCTGGTCATTGTGAGATGCTTGCCCCCAACACAGGGTTCCCTGATGGGTTGTTACTGCTCTGAAGAATAAGCGCTACCAAACAAGTCCTGTTATCAGGTTTTGGCTTTGTAAAAAACAAAAACAAAAAGCACAACACATTGAAGCCGTGGCAGCAAAAGGGCAGCCCCCTGAAATGGCAACATTGCCCCCCCCTTCCCTAAGACAGTGGGCAAGGACCAGGCAGAGCCCTGCTAAGGAGCCCCAAAAGTGTTTGCACTGGAGATTCCTTACCATACAAATTCTGGAGTGGCTGCAGTTAATTGCCTTAACCTCCCTGCTCCGGCCTGGCTGTTGTGCAAACAGCCTTCCACTGGTGAAAGAGGGATGAGTGGCCTAGACAAGGGACATACGGCCCTCCTTTCAGCAGTAGGAATGTGTGTTAGCAGTGCTTCTTCCTTCAGGGAACTCATCAGCAAAAAACAGCTGTATCTTCCAGCAGCAAACAAACTGCCTTATAAATATGCATTTTCCACTCACTTTAATGGACTTGCCTTGTTTAGACTTTCCTTCCTTCCTTCCTTCCTTCCTTCCCTCCCTCTCTCTCAAGAATGTGTCTCTTTTTTGTCTCCAAAGGCCGGTTCATAGATTTCCACCCGGCCTCACGTGCCTGCATTTTGAACAAGCCTGCCCGATAGGCTGGATGTCTGTGACAGACACCAATAGATAGCTTGCAACTTTGGGTGTGGGGATTAAGGACTGGAAGTTTGTGCAATACCCAACCCCGGTAGACTCTGGCTAATTTTTTCAGTCCTGCTTTGAAGTCCTACAATAGAAGCATATATTGTAAGGATTTTGGCAGCTTTTTTCTGACAGCTTGAGGAACCCATGCCTCTTTAAACATGCAACCTTTGTGTGTGTGTGTGTGTGTGTGTGTGTGTGTGTGTGTGTGTGTGTGTGTGTGTGTGTGTGTGCATTTGTTCGTGGAGCCTGATCCTCTGGGGATGTTTCGATCAAAATGAAGGTTGTCCTTTCTTAACTTGCTTCTTTTAAGCATAACTGTTGGGAACTGCTTCCGAAAGAGAATTCCAATCAAGGAATGTTTCCCACGTTATGATATTCTGCAGGTTAAGATACTCCTTTTAAAGGATTCGCATGGCTCCTCTGTGTATCGCTAGCAGGTTCTGCATGATACTGCTTGATATATAAAAATAGTCCATTTGCCTGTTCCCACTTATTACTGGACTGGCCCTCCTGTTGGGCCGAGTGAGTTGACCAACTTGGCTAGCAGATGCCATGGCTGAGGAAGCAACAGCCCCCAGGCCTTCCTCTTCAGACCCTCCCCAGGATGTTTCGCTCCCTTAGAAAAAAAGAGGAGGGCGTGCCCAGCAGACCTCAGCCACCTGCTGCCTGATGATGAAGGAGGAGGTCCTGCTTCTGGTCGGGAATTTAAAGTCCTCTTCCAGCTGGCCCTGTTCACAGAATGTGGGCACCAAAGGCGGCATTTGGGGGTACCGTTGCTAGCCCAGATGCTGGAGCAGCCCAAGGGACATTCCACCACCCAGAAATCTGGGATAAATTTGTCTACTTGGGCACAGCTCTCGTCCTGCCCAGGACTGTGAGAAAGGGCCTGGCCATGGGACTAAACCAAAAGTCACTGGGGAGGGCCTGAAAATGAAACTTGGTGCCCATTTAAAAGGAAAGAAGACTTCAGAATACAAATGCGACTTCTCAAATTCTGAACGTTTTTAGTTATACCTTTAAAACATTACATTCTGAAATATATCCTCCAACTCTGACAAATTCTCCTCCTGCGCCCAAGAAGACCCAGCTGTGGGAGTCCTCAAAGGCCCTGAGATCAGCGGGAGAGGCTTCTCGGGTGTTCGCTGGTCTTCCATCTTTCAGCTCTGAACCCAGACTGCATGGGTCCACAGAGCCTGCATGTTCACCACCCCCTTTCTTTTCTTCCGGGGGCTCCAGGAAGTGTCTGGCTCAGTGTGTCGGCTCCTGGCGAAACAGAACTGGAGCAGAATGCCCGGAAACATCTCACCTCCTCCTCCGAGCCCATCCTAGACCTCAGAACGGAGGCGGCAGCTGTCCTTCTAGGTGAGATGGGTTCTCTAGTCTTCATTTTCACCCCTGTGGGCATTCTGGGACATTCAGAGGTACTCAGGAGGTTTGATCCAAGTCAAGGCTCTGCTTGGAATCTCAGGGAAGGTCAGCATTTGCCTGGGTCAGACGTCCGCAGCAGTTCCACTTTGAGTCCTCTTTAGAGTAGACCCACCGAATCCATGGCCAACCAGTGGAGCCATACGTGTTGAAAGTCCAACGGACTCAACCCGGCACTTGGGTTTAGGCCTAAGAATCCCCAGCTGTTTCTCCACCTGCTTTTCCTCTTGGCTCAAATGGGAGGCAAGAGAGTTACGTGCCATCAAGCCAGAAATGTCTCATCCCAATAAGTGAGGCGTCTAAGGAAAGGTCTTTACAGCTCCCCCCCAAGTGAGTCTCCTTGACTGAGCTGGGATTCGAACCCAGTTTCTCTGAGTCCTAGCTTGTCGCTCTACCCATGACACTACACTGGTAATCTCTCAGGCCTTGACCTAGTGACAGATCCCAAGACTCCACAGGAAACTGGGCATGAAGGAGACCAGTATGGAGTCAGTCTGTTGGACCGTTTCACCCAGTTGTCTGAATGGTACCGGGTCTCCAGGGTCCCAGGAAGCCTTTCCTGGAGAAAATGACTCCACAGAATTGCAAAGGTGCAGATTTGGCTTCACTATGTTACATTCAGCTCTGCTTACATCTTGAAGGCAGTCTGTAGAGAATTAAGGTAGAACTAATCCACGTGGGCGGGACATTTGTGGAAAGCATGTTTGCAAGGAGGGGGACCTCTGTCTGTCTGTCTGTCTGTCTGTGCAAATTTTAAGGAGCTGAGGCAGGAGTAGCTGATCCCGGTAACCAGTGTTACTAACTTTGACTGGCAGCCCCAGTGGCTATCCAGGGCTTCAGGCAGGCTTCCCTCCCCAACCCACTTCCAGATCCCCGGGGGGAGGGGGGTCCAATCCAATGAAATGTGTTGGGGGGTGGGAGCAGGCGACTGTGTACTCACGTGGCTGCTTCTTCTTCTTCTTCTTCTCCTTTCTTCAAGTGGACGGAGCCCCAACGAATACCCCAAAAATCAACCCCCTGGCTGTGATGGAGTGTGTGCCCGTGGCTGCAGTGGAGCAGGCACCCATCATCACTCCGGAAAGCGTGGCACTGACCCCACAAGACCCAGCCTGGAGCCCTGAGGCAGGTGAGGAGAGGCCCCCTGTGGGCCAGAGCAGCCCCCTCCCTGGCCTTTGGGACTACTCTTGTGGCTCAGAGGTGGCTCTGCCTCCCCCGCCTGAAAAGAGCCCCCCTTCCCAGGCTGGCTCGTCGGGGTCCCTGCCCTGGCCAGAGGCCCCTGAGGAGTGTGGCCCTCCACGGCCCACCACGCTGGACCTGCCCAAGCCCCTCAAGCGGCCGGAGGAGGTGACGCAGGCAGGGCCGTGGAGGAGCAGTGGCCACAGCAATCTCCAGGAGAACGGGCTGGAGAGCTTCCTGGAGCCTCCCCAGGTGAGCGAGCAGAGGCGAGCCCTCCAGTCTGAGCTGGGCAAATGCATCGAGGACTTTAGGAAAATCAAGATCCCGGTCACCTTCCCCAACAAGAAGCGTCAGTGGCAGAATGAGCTGTTGAAAAAATACCAGCTCTGAAGAATGGCATGTCCTCTGAGTTGATACGCACAGCCCACTGGTTTGGGGGTTGTCCATGGTGGGCAGAGCATTCTGCAGCTCATGGGCAAGCGGGGAGAAAACCCTGCCCCTCCCTGCGGCTCCACTGGACTTTTCGGAGGGCTCTGGTGCAGAGCCAGGGATCTCTCATGCTCATCTCTGGGTGCCTGGGCCACAGAAGAGGGGCCACCACCACCAGGCACCTTCTCGGGGAAACAGGGGAGGAGAGAAGATCTGACCATCAGTCTGGTCTGATTTAAGAGTGGAAAACATCTTTACTATCTCTCCCGGGCTCAGAAAATGGAACTGCCTTGCCAGCCAGCATGCAACCAGATGTCAGAGAACTGTAGTACAAAGACCAGAATGCCAGTGAAGCCAAGCGGTGTGTCTTCCCAGAGCCATGGGGCCCATTGGTGCAAGGCATAAGGCCGGTGCTTCGATCCGTGGGCCATGGCATGCAGAATCCACCAGGCTGAGCAGTTCTAGGAGCTATCACCCTTAAAGCCCCCTGTTGGCATTCTGGGTCTTCCTGGGTTTTCCATCTCAGTCGTGCCAACACAGGAGATCCTGGGAATTATCTCTGAGAAAGAAAGAAACTTAGCAGAGGACGCTTGGCAAGGAGAATCCTGGACCGCATCCAGTCAAGAATCCCTTCTGGTGGTTCCTGGTGGCAGGCATTAAAGGGACCACTGGGTTCCAAGGCCCCTCTCAGGCAGGGGAGAGTGGGAGCCTGCCTTGGTTTTCTTCTTTCTGGGCAGGAAAGAAGACAAGAAGCTGGTCAAAGGGACCTAGTATTGTTGGCCTGCAAGCCAAGGGAGCATTTGTGGAAGGGACCACCTCTGCATCCCTCCTGCGGTGATTTAATTGGCCTCTTGTCCTTGGCCGCTCTCCCGCTTGGCCCCTAGGGGCAAGGGCAGTTTATGAAACAAAGTAATAAAACACTCCAGTCCACCCCATGTTTAGCAACGTTCAAGCACAGACCATAACCAAATGGTGGGGAGACAAATAATGTTTGCTAAGCATGCAACAGAGAAGAACCCAGAGTGTCAAACAGCCACGCCCTGGCTGCCAGGAGGGGGAATGAGTGGGGTGGTGGGTGGTGGAGGGGGCTTCCAGAGGTTTCCAGCTCTAGACTCATCGCTAGCAGAAAGTTGGGGCGTGGGGGTGGGGGGAGGGAGGGAGGCTGCTGCTTTGCCTCCATTCCTGGAGGTTGGCAGCAGGAGGAGCAGAGGGCTTGCCTTGGAGATGTCCCAGCCAGCGCTTGGAATTCGGACAGGCACCGCCTGGAAGAGTAAACGGGACTGCGACTCCCAAAATCCCTTACAAGAGTCCAGGGCTGGCTTTTTAGTGCCTGGCCTCCTCCTGAGACAAAAAGCAGCAGGTTTCAAGGCGGGAGAAGTGCAGGATCCTCCCCCCACCCCCTTCGTCTATTCCAGGCACATCAATTAATCATCCGCCTGGGCAGAAAAGGGTGCCCTGCATTGAATGTGCTTTTAATTTCCTCTCCCTTCCACCTTTTAAGAGAAACCAGGCCGCACTGCCGGAGAGTGGCGGGTGGCGGCAGCGGCCCCTCTTCAGGGCCCCAAGCTCGTCCATATTTAATACGATAATGTTGCTGCATGCAGAAACCCAACCCTTTTAATTAGAGGACGGCTGGCGTCATCACCCAGACCGCACGCTTGAGCTGTCCCTGCTAAGGAGTTAGGTGGGGGGAGGGGAGGGTCCTCCTGGCTGCAAATGTCCTGGCAAAGAGCGCCTCCGGGTTCTAGCTTTTTTTTGGGGGGGGGGTTGAAGATCTGTTCAAAGATGATCCTGCCAAGTATTTCTCTCCCGTCCCCCACTCCGTTTTCTGGCTTTCCATGCCTTCCCTCCCCTGGTCAATGATATTTCACTCTCCCTGTGGGGAGGGAGGGAGGGGGGAAGGGAGGGGGTAGCTGCATCTTGAAGGAGTTTGGGACAATGACCATTTGGATTACCAGTTCCAGAATCCACCAACAAATCTGCATTTTTCAGCTGGGCACAGAGTGACCACCAGTCCTATGTCTTTACTGCTCATTTGTCACAGTCAAGTCCCTGTCTCCAAATACACACACAAACACACACACACACACACACACACACACACAGAGAGAGAGAGAGAGAGAGAGAGAGAGAGAGAGAGAGAGAGAGAGAGAGAGAGAGAGACCCCAGGGAAATTCAGCACCATTCCACTTTTTTTAAATGCCTTTTCCATGCTCCCTTATTATGGATAAGCAGCTTTGATCTCTCAAGGGCCCCATCCACAGGCACAGAACGCTGGCTTATTCACGGGCAGCACACACACATGCATCTGTGTGTGCGCACGCACGCACGCACACACGCACACACAGAGCTGCAAGGACTGGAAAAGCCCCTGTTGAGACCACAGCAAGCTAATCCTGCTGCAAGCTGTTGGATTTCACAAGACGCAATGAAGAAACCCAACTCAGAGAGATCCAGGCAAATACTACCAGTTTATTAGGCCTAATAAAGATGGTAAGGCGAACGGATCACCCAAGGCAGAAGTGAGGTGTTCAGGCCCCAAAACAGGAAACACACAATCTTTATTTCCTCCCTCCCCCCCCCACAGAGTGGCGCCTCCTCTGGGTTGGGCTAGGGGGGCTGTTTTGGGACAACCAATGGGGGTCAGTCCAGGGGTCTCTTGGGGGAGGTCCTGGGCATTCCTGATGTCCTGGAACAGGACCCCTTCACAGGTGTGATTAGGCCAAAACTAATGCTTTAATGGGTGACTATGGGGGCAACAACAGGGGAGGAAAGAGTCAGTATTGTCCAACAACACGGGTAATCACAGAATAATTAGCAAGTCGATGGGAACAATCACAATGGGGAGCTGAGAAGTCACAATGGAGAGCAGAAAAGCCGATGGAGAAGGTCTTCAGCTGCCAGACAAATCCCTGGCGAGTGTGGAAACAATACAATGGAATGCCTTGGGCTGCAATTTAATCTTTGACACATCCGAGAGTGAGGCGTGCTGAGGCCGTCTTGAAGATTCTTCCTTCATGCCATGTGGTCACCATGCCTTGCCCAAGATGGTGTAGGTCCAAAAAGCAGCAGAGTGCAGGAACACAGTTTTAAGCACACCCAGGGAAGATGGATGGGAGGAGAAAGGGAAGAGAGAGAGAAAGAGAAAGGAGAAGAAGAAGAAGAAGGGAAAAGAGGGAAGGAGAAAAAACTTCTTGGTGCCTTTTTGGCTGTGCAGGGAACGATGCAGTGATGAAAAAGGGGTTAATATGAGATGATTCCCCCATCCTCCCCAAGTGTGCCAATGGCTGGTCTACTGGGGAGTAAGGAGTTGCCCCATTCCCCCTACTTTCCTGAGGCTTGGGGGGGACATGTCCAGGGGAAACAAAGGATCAAATCCACTGTGAATCACCCCTAACCTTTGTTACCAAGCTCCTTCGCTTGTAGGGAAAGAAACCAGAGCTTCTCAGCCATTTCTTTTTGGGGAACGGCTGGGCCGATATGGACCAGGTTTGTTTGCATTGTGCTTGTGATGATATCAAGGATTGCAGCCGGATGCGGGGGTCTAATTTCGTCCTTGCCTAAAATTTGTGTCGTCCAACCCCCCCCCCAACACCCATATCCAAAGCCACCTGGGACCCAGCGGATAGACTTGCACAGAGCAGCCAAGCAGGGCTGCTGAACTTGCGACTATTAAGAAGGAATAGGTACTGCAAAGACTGGAACAACAAGGCAAAGGGAGAGGTTTTTAAAAAACCCTTCTAGTGAGAGAAGCCCTCTGCATTCAATAGGATGTGTGGAGGAACTGACTCACCCAGTGGCCATGGATCCAATGGGCCGACTTTAGTCGCAACTTACTACTGGATTTCCTGCCCTTTTTTATTTTGCTAAGGAAATCTGTTTAGAGCTTTGCCACAGAAGAATCTCCTAAATACAAGTAGCTCCCTGTCATTCCAGAGAGGTTTGGGCAGGAGGACTTCCTGGCAGAATTAGCAGGCAGGGAGGGGCGGCTCTAAATTATATCACCCTCAACATTACATGAACTGGCTCTTCTTGCTATTCCCCCTTCTGAAAACCCTGCCAAACTCTGGGCCTTGCAGTGGCCATTTTCGGTGGTGCTGGGGAACCATTTAAACGGACATGGCTGGTTGCAGGGGCTCATATTTGGCCCCTTTCTTTCTGAGAAAGGCCTTTGCTTGGGAGAAGCTGCCCCATCTCTTCTTCATTTTCCCAAGAGAGCTGGGAGAAGCTGCAGAAGAAAACGGTCTCCCCCCCTCTCCCTCTTTTTAATCAGCAGTTAGAATTCCTTGTCCTCTCAACTTCAGCCGTGTCACACCGTAAATATTTCAGCAATTGCCTCAGAGAGTCACAGCACGTCCATGGCTCTAAATGTCTCCCTTCTTAATAAACAGTATTTATGGGGGTGGCCTTTATGGCTAGCTGACATTTCAGCACAAGAAGGGCAGGACAGAAGCTCTTCCTCCCTTCTTCTCTGCTTTTTTCCCCTCCCGCCCTCCCTCCCTCCCTTCTGCCCATCTCTTATTATTTTTCCTGCATAAAATTTCTAGAATCTAAGCCCTTTGACCTGAGTTGGCAAGCAGATCTGTGACAGAATGTGTTGCAGAGTTTTGAATTTCTGGTAAAATTCCATGCACTGTACAGTAGAAGTAGAGAGACCCAAAGAGCAGAATAACAAAAAGTTTCTCCAGGCGGGCCACCCCTTTCTCACCACGGGTGTGGCTTTCTTGTTGGCATGCATTCCGTGTCTAGAGGACATCCCGTGGGCAGATCCGTGGCTGCCATGCACAGCTCATGTTTTTAACATATCTCTACCATGAGACTAGGATAATTTCTCAAGGGACACCCAGGCATCTTTGCCAGCAGAATATGAAACATGGGTGTTGTCCATAGTTCACTTTTGAAGGACAAACAGCTGGGAGAACCAAAAAGAAGATTTAAATCCATGGAATCAGAATGTTGAATTTCAAATAAAATTAAAATTCTATTTCAGACAGGCTAGCCCTGCTGAGCTTTGCCGGATCCCAAAAGTCCAATAAAGCATCCGACGCGAGAGAAATCCAGAGGAAAATACTGTGTTTATTGGCCCAATAAAGACAGCAGGTGGACACAAGCCAGGAACCGGGCAAAGATGTCCGACCCCGAACACAAAGAAACCACATGTTTTATTAGTTCCCCTCTTCCTACCCCCTGGGTGGCGCTGCCCTGGGGTGGGCAAGGGGATGGATCTTCAAATTGTCCAATCAGTGTGGTCCACGGGTTGGCCAGAGGCGTTCCTGGGCGGTCCCTGGCAGGCTGGAGTCGGATGCCCACTCAGGTGTTAATGAGTCCAAAGTGTCTTTTGATTAGGCCATCATGATATGACAATAGGAAGGGGAAGCAAGGCATTGTCCTTAGGTCTGGGTAAACTGTGGAAATCGGAAAGTCAATAGAGGGTTTTGGAAGGCTGATACAAAAGTCAATAGGAGACAGGAAAGCTGATGGGATAATCCGGAGGTGTCTGGATAGTCCTTTTGTGGGTGCAGAGATGTGACAATGGAGAGCCCCCAGGCTGTGACAAACATCTGTGGTATACGTGCCAAGGAATGATTGTAATCCAGGAAGAATCTGTGGTGTACGTGCCAGGAACTTTGCAAAAGATGGATTCCTTCCAGAAGAAGTGACTTGCCTCGTGGGACCGCCATGATGTCTGTTCTCTGTGCCATAACCCGTTTGCCCCAAATTATAGTCCAAGAAGCCACAAGATAAAGTAGGAACATGTTTTAAGCACACCCAGGGAAGAAGGGGTGGGAGGAGAAGGACGGATGGAGAAGAGGAGGAAGAAAGAAAGAGAGAGAGAGAGAAAGAGAGAGAGAGAGAAGTGAGAAACAGGGAAGGCATTGGTTAAAATACACTGGTTAAAAAAACCATGCGTGGTCAACTGATCAAGTCGGTTAGCAGGGTAAACATTACTAAAAGTGTCATTACTTTAACTAGAGAAACAGACCTTGAGGTTGAGATTGTCCTGCTGTTTGTGACCTCTGCAGGGTACTGTTGCCTGTGAATGTGTGAAAATGTATTTTCCCGAGGGGAGAAAGACACAAGGGCAAACTTGTTTGATCATCTGCAGCATGACCTTCCTCCCCCTCCTAATACATAAATAAATCCTTCTCTGTGAGAGGGCAGTGTGAAACCATAGCATTTTGCAGATTAGCATCCTACCAGTGGCAGCACTGCATTCTGTTCTCTCAGTGTCCAAACAGTTGCCTGCAAGAAACCAGCAGGGATAATATGAGGGAGTCTGGGGTCTATGTCAGGCAGGGGCAGTGGAATCAGGTCTCAGATGGTATGGATGTCCCTGATCCCTGAGAATGATTGTTGAGAATCATTCCCTTTGCAAGCCAGAGCAAGGAGGGAATAATCCCTCAGTTCAGGAGAAATTCTGCCTGAACTGCGCCTCTGGCTGAGACTTCAGGGTTGGGAGAATGAAGGAAAAGAGGCAGGAAAGGGTTAACTAAAACTTTAGTAAGGGACATTCCTGATTCCTTGGCTGGAACCCATGGAACTGAGGAAGTCAGCTTTCCAGGGGTTTCCGCAAGAGGGGAAACTCTGTTGGGTCAATTCGGGAGCGGGGAGTAGTCTACCGGCATAGAGAAACATGGAAACGAAAGGGGGACCAGTCTATCCCTATAGAGATGCATGACCGGGAGAAGGCATGAATTTCATGGAACTGTGACTCAGGCAGAGGGCGGTGAGACGAGCCGCTCCCCTCGGCTGCCTTTCCCCGAGTCTGTGGAACTGTGAGCCAGGTAGGGAGGGTGAATTTGTACCGCTGGCACTGTCGGAAGGTTAGCCGCCTCTGTGGAACTCGAAGCGGCTAGAGTTTTTGGATTTGCCCGGGGAAGCGTTTCAGTTCTTTTTGGGGGGAGCGGTCTACTAAGCCAATTCAATGGAATAGGGTTCCCCGTTGTGCGCCCCCGTCCGGCCGTAATTAACAAGACAGTGATTGATGGCCAGGGGCGCTGATTGGTCAAAGCACGCAGAAGGGCTTATCTTCACCCTCCTGCTGTTTTATGGAGTCTCCGCGGAAATTGACTGCCGCAGGAGACTTGATACAAAGTAAACTTACAAACTGAGTGCAAATTGGTGCTTTCCGCTGCCGAATCTCGGCTCCCAAGGGCTCTCAGCCGGCAAAAAGCAGCGGTTTGTATTTCTCCCGATATCTCGGGAACGGTTTGGAGTTTTTGGACAGGGAAAAGAGTGTCGTGCTTGTGATGGTGTGGGGCTCATTTGGGCAGTTCCGATTGGTCTTGGAACTGCTCCAATTATTTTCGAATTTTGATTTTCCATTGTAACTCTTCAAGAACAATCTTTTTTGCTTCTGAGACTTCGGGTCCTAAAATAATGGCTCTGGGAAAAGTGGGGAAGAAACCCAGCCCCTTGGCTTCCTGCAGCTCTGCTCTTTGAGAGAGGGGGGGAGAGAGAATGAGAGTTCAGTGCAAGGGGCTGTGGAAAACCCTGGCTTTATTTCTGCAAATGGCTATAGATCCTGATAATGCTTTGCAGAGGAGACCAAAAGTCCAGCGTCTGGGGAATGTTCTGGGCCATCAGTCTGACAACTTCATCTTGCACAGACTATTTTTAAAGTATTCTGCAAAAGAAGAAGAAAAAATAAGTGTGGAGTGGGTGTCATAGCTTGGGAGCTGCAGATGAAATTACTCTGGGCACAGACACATTGCAAAATCACTTTGAAGAAAGATTTATATCCCCACGGCTTCAGGAAAAACAACAGCAAGTGTAACATGATCCATTTCCTCTGTTCTCCTTTCTAGTACAGTGTTGCAAATCTTCCAAAACATTCTTTATAAAATGTTTCAAATGTATTCTTTTTTTTTTAAAAAACATAAACAAAAGGCCTTTGCAAAGATACATGTCATCAGAGTCAAGAACCAGAATGGATTCCAGGAGGCACTGCGGGGTGAGTGGGTGGAGGGGAGGGTGTGTGGAGGTGGGGGCTCATAAGAGGCCATCCTCAGCTCTCAGGCCTGACCCACACCCTGAGGCCTTCCTGGCCATCACCTCCAAGCTGAAGGAGAGGGAGCTGTGAAAGATTTTGCCTGGCTTGCAAAGGTCAAAAGGCCTCTGAAGACTCTGCAGGACAGGGAGCCCCAAAAATGTGGGTGAGTGAGGGGGGAGTCCCTGCTCTGCACCAGAGAAATCATATGGGGAGCTCCTGGGGCAAGGCTTTTAGGGTACAATCTCTTCTGGTGACGTTTTGGAAAATACCTCCTCTGCCCGGCATGCTGAAATCTTGGCCTCCTCTCGTCAATTGGCCTGGTATGCATGTGTGTGTGTGTGTGTGTGTGTGTGTGTGTGTGTGTGTGTGTGTGTGTGTGTGTGTGTGTGTGTGTGTGTGTGTGTGTGTGTGTGTGTGTGTGTGTGTGTGTGTGTGTGTGTGTGTGTGTGTGTGTGTGTTAAAGCTATGGCATTTCTTGTGGCATTGAGCCTGATGCATTCCTGCTGTGCAGCTTCACCTCCCCCCCCCGGTGTCTCCCCCCCTCATGAGACCTGGTCCTGCCTGCCTTCCCATCAGTTCAACTGGGATCAGCCCCCCACATCCTGCCTTCCAGCAATACAAGGGAGGCAGAAGAGGCAGTGCTCTGTGGGAGAACCCATTGAAGAAGGATCTTGGGGACAGGTGGGGGATCCACTGGGTTCCCACAGTTCTCATCCCATCTCTTGCCCATGACTTCTGGAGGGGGGGTTCCTACCAAGGGCACAGTTTCCAGAGGGATAGACAACCCTGTCCACCCACCCCCCAGGAAGGCCACCTTGGTGGTGCCATCCACAGCCACTCTTCTTGCTGCAAGATTTTCTGTTATTCCGTGAGGAGGTGAATAATGGATCGGCCTCTGGGGCCCCTGGGAAAGTGGCCTTCCGGCATCTTCTCCTTCCCTGCCTCTGCAATGGATGGGTTTATAGGGTTGCTAACTCAGGGAGATGTCAACTGTTCAGTTGGAGAGAGAATGATTGAATCGGGGAGTCCAGAGAGGGGCTGCTGCGGGGGAGCCTGTGGGTGGAGGCCTTTGCTGAAAGCACCCCCCCCCATCTCTCTGCCTCTCCCACCTGCTGGGGCAGCATGGAATATGGCTTCTCGTTCAGCTGTAATGACTGAGCAGGTTAGGCTGTCCCTTCTTCATCGCTGCCTGATCCCCCACACAACAGTGTCCCTAGGAAAAAGCTTTGGAAGGTACCTTTTGGGCCACAAACGCCCCGATTCTGAGGGGACGGGGTGTGGCACAATAGCTGGGTCCCATGGCAGTAGCGGCACGACTTGAGAGGGCAGTGGTAGTTTCATTTGCCAGGGGAAAGAACACGGCTTGTGAGCAGAGCCCTCTGCTCAGCCAGACCAAGGGGTGGAAGGGGGGCCCTTCAGCACCCCATGTTCACGTGGGGTCAGAAACAGGACACCAGCAGGGCTTGAGCTTTCCAGCTGGCCATCATGGACCTGGGATGAACAGGTCTGCAGGGCCAAAGGATGCTCTCAGAATATTAGATTATTTGGTTTGTAGTTTTGCAGAACAAGACTGCTATTGCAGGCCCTTTGCCACAAAAATAGTAGTAATCATCCTGGGAACAGGCATTTGCTCCCCGCCAAGAAACAACAATAACAAAACAAAGCTGTCTGAGGCTTAACAAACCCATTTATGGATAGGGCAGGAGGAAAAAGAAACCCTCCAGTTATGCAGAGAAGCCCCTGATGCTGGCTTCTGTGTGAGCAGAATCTGCTTAGGCAGCCATTATAAAGGGAAGCAGGAATCTTAAGAGCACCAGTCTACATGTAGATCTAGAAAGGGACCGGAGGACAGCTGTTTCTTCTCTTGCCTGCTCCTCCTCTTCTTCTTCCTCCTCCTCCTCTTGGCGTGTAGATCCCTTGCTACATGTGTCCATGTGCTGTTCAAAAATGCCAGGAGGCTGGCCAGGTTGTGGATATCTGAGCAGGTGCAGGAGAGACTGCTCCCTCCCTCCCTCCCGGCCCCTCCGTTCCACAGGAACAACTGGGCAGCAGCTGCACACAGCACTGCTCGCCATGAATCTTTCATGCCGCTCAGAGGAGCTTCCAACAGAGGAGTTGCCAGGCCCAGGCAGGGCTTATTTCCCTGCACTTTCCAGGCAGAAGGAATCAAAGGCCACGTGGCTACCTGGAGACCTTTGAAAAGCAGCAGGTGGGCCTGGCGGAGAAGAAGGACGGCGAGGGCCTCCTGCAGCTGCCATTCTGTACTCCCGGTGCCCCTCCCTCCCCTCTTCTAGGAGGGAAAGCTGTGGAACCCCCACTAGGTCCTGGTCCCTCTGGACTTTTTCTCCTTTCTCTGTCTCACCCTCATCCTCTCTCTCTCACACACACACACACCTTGCTGCAGGTGAAACAGGAGACACCCTCCCTCCAGGATGCCAACACAGCAAAGCCAGAAGGAAGGCCAGCAGCAGAGTGGCAGCAATGTCAGATTGTGGGACAGGGACATGATTCTGCAGGGCTTATCTAGCAGAGTCCTTCTCACCCCTAGTCAAGCCCTGGTCAAGACATCTGGGTTTAAAGCCTCCCTCCACCCCTTAATCAGTTTGCCTTCATGGATACCCTTGTCCTGGCAGGCCTTAAAAAGGAAACTGATGCAGCCCAGCTCAAGGGCTGCAACAAAAACGAAATCCATGGGAAGAAACAAAATCCCGGGGCCGACAGAGGGGTGAGAAGGACAGCAGTGTGAAATAAGGGGCTGCACAGCAGAAGCAGCCTGCTCCCCATTGGCCAAAAACCCCAAGCAGCCACTTCAGCCTCATCATGATTACCGCTCTCCAGGGGAGAAGGGCAGGGAGACACCTCCCTGGGGACATTCCCCAAGCCCTGCCCTGCCCTCCTAGGCTGACCCGCTCAGCCCAGGGAGGGTGTGTCTTCTCCTTGTTCACGGTGGGGCTCCTGGCAGCAGGCAGGCAGGCAAGCTTTGGGATCCGCTCCCTTGCAGAGGATGCATTTTTAAAAAGGAAAGGGCAGAGGATGCATTCTTTAAAAAGGAAAGGACCGGCTGGTCTCGGAAACCAGCAGTTATCTGGCAAACGTCCTGCTCCGGCTACTTCTCCTTTCTCTTCCTGTGCTGAGTGAGGCAGTGCGGCAAAAAAGAAAGAAAGAAAGAAAGGCATAAGCTTATCAATATGCCTTCCTCTGCCACAGCACGAAGGGAGCTGAGCCAGCAGGTGTGGAGAAACAAAGGGTGGGGGGGCCCGAGGGTGGCTGCCGCGCGCCCCTGAACCCACCAGGCCTCCGTGCATTATGGGGCCCAGGGGTGGTGGCCCAGGGGGCTCAAGGTCTTGGCCACCGCCGGGGGGCTGTGTGGACAAATAGGGCTGGCGGCCCCCTGATGGGCAGCGCAGAGACCCCCCCTCCGCCCACCCTGGGTCTCCTGAGAGCTGCAGTTGCTCCAGGAGGGCCAGCCTGGCTCCGTCGCACCCTCCACAGAGACAGTGGCAAGAGGGCTACTGGACCCAGGGTTAGGGTTAGGGTTAGGGTTAGGGTTAGGCTCCTCTCATGATCTGCCCTATGGCACTTAGACGGATTTAGTGATTCCTTTGAGCTTCTAGTGGGAGTTCAGACTTATAATCATCCTCTCAGAGCTGCTGAGTGGGCAGGGCCCCCCAAGGAATCCTCCAGTCCAGGCCGAGCCAAGGAGGGATCGTGGGAGCCTGAACCCCACCCCTAATCATTTCTGGCCCCCCACCACAGGGGACCCTCGGGCGGCGGGCGGCCCGGTCTGGCTCTGCAGCCGGAGGCTTAAAACCACCCAGCTATCTAGCAGTGAATTTGATACGACTTGGTATCATCTTTTTATTATGACATCATGTTTCCTCCAACATATTGTGACCCTATGAATTAATGGTCTCTGAAAGGTCCTCTCCTGAAGAACCTGCAGATGATGAAAAGGGAAGGCCCTGGCTTCCTTCGGTGGAGACCATCCATTTCATGTGTGGTCTTCCCTTCTTCCTGATGCCTTCTTCCTTTCCTAGGAAGACAGTCCAAATCTAGAGCTCGCGACTTCCCCATGTCTTCACTGTAACTACAGTGTTGTCTCACTCTGAGGTTTCTTGATTCCACAGTGGCAACTCTCAAGCCTAGCCAACACTAGATCAGCCCAGCATCTGCCTCAAAGCCCGCCCCCCCCCCTTTTTGCATGCAACTTCTTTTTTAAAAAATGCTGCTAGTAGTTGCTGGTTTTGTTGTCCTGTGCTATGGAGTACTGACTGGCAGTGACCAGAGAAGTCAGGGACCTCCTTGAGGCACCTTCGTAGGAAGAGAGGGTGGGGCAGCTACACGTCCTGAAAAGTTATAATAAAGGGGATTTCCTGGAAGCAAACTCTGGCGTCTTCCTCCGCCGCCGCCGCCCACGGTAGACTGGCCGCTCAAGATCCGAGACTGGAAGGCTTACTTTGGGGAACTACAACACCCAGCATCCCCGTGCCAGAAGGGCCAGATAATGCATTTTTCTAAAGTAAGGTCCTCCAAACCACCGCCGGTCTTCCTTTGGGCTGGCCGGAGGGAGGGGCCGCCCTCGCTTTCGGAAGGGGAGAGCCAAGGGGGGGGGGGGAGAACCGGTTGCTCCGACCCCCCCCCCGCCCGGGGCCAGTAGAGAGCCAGTCCAAGGGCTCCCCCTGGTGGCCGGCTGGGTGTAAGCGCCGCGCCGCTTCTCCGCGGTTGGACACTCGGATTCGTTCCAGGGCGCAAGGATGCTCCGTCCGCGCTTTGCAAGCTGCCTTCCCGACTGGGCTGGGACGGAGTATCCGCGCGCCCATTGCACGCCCTCTCGCTGGTTCCCAGGTTAAAATCGTGGAAAGACGCTTTTCAGAACAGCTGGGAATCTGGGGGGTGGGGAAGAGCCGAGAAAGCCAGGACTATATTGTGGGGGAGAAAGAATTACCCACCCACGCCTTTAAAACGGGTCGAACCCCAGGAAAGGCCTCTGGGTCGTTTGGGAAACTGGCGTGTTGTGAAGTGGAGCTGGCTGAACCGAAGTGAACCTAAAAGCAGAGGGCGTTTCCCCCCTTTAACCTTGCTAAGGATCTCCTGTAGTCTGTTAATTTTGTAATAATCAGTCACGTCTTGCTACCATCTGCTGTGCGTTTGTATGTTTGTATTAGCTGCTTTAATACTCATAATGCAATTAGCTTTTGTGTGTTGTTCTATTAGATTATTATTGCAGGTTTATCCGGTGCTCCTGTTTATCTCATGGTATTGGAAGCAGCCCCAGAGCTGTGGCCTGGCCACTATGCGGGCAGGATGGACAGACAGACTGGGACGAAGTCTTGGTTGGAGTGAGTCAGCCTGCCCCTCCCCCCCAGGCCCTGCCTGTATCTTTCTGAGCCATCCTCAAATACCTTTCTGCTTCTGTGTGTGTGTGTGTGTGTGTGTGTGTGTGTGTGTGTGTGTGTGTGTTAGGATTATTGTGGATGTGATGGCTGGAGCTGATCCAAAGCAAGCCTTCCGTTTTGAAGCAACCAAATAAGTGAGCTCCTCCAGGATTTTGGATTTTGGCAAATGGACCACTTCTTCTTGTCTCCAGCAGAGGCAAAGAAAATTTAAGACTGTGTGAGAGGCTACTGCTGATGACATTTTCTTCAAGGGCTGGTTGAGAAACTGCCTCCCCCCCCCCCGGCCGGTGAATCCGCTGCTCTGGGGAACTGGATTGAGGTGGCCCCTGGCACTTCCACCGAACCCAAAGGGCCCTCTTCAGCTGCCAGCCTTCTCCAAAAGAGCCCCCCCCCCATCTTTTGCCAGTGCAGAGAAGAACAGGGAGCAGCTTCACGCCGGTGCCCTTCTGATCCGTGGCCCTCAGCGTGCGCCATGGAAGACTTGCTCCACATGCTCTGGATGTTACCTGTTACTGGCTGAATATTGTCTGACAGGTTTACTAATTGCACAGCAGGGCTCCTGACAGATAGGAAGGGGAGTTTCCCATCAGAGGAGCTCAGGCTGTGACACTAGATGGCGCAGAAGGCTAGAAGAATCTTCTCAGAATGCACCCTGCAGATCTGGCTTCAGGTAGACTGTGGGGAGGGAGGGGGGTGATCGGAGGAACCCCATGATTCAAGAGTAGAAAGAACATTCTGGGGTGGGCAACAGTTTTCCACTGGATGAGAGAAAGATTATGAGTGAGGCCAGCGTTCGAATACTCCAGATTTCTTCTTCAGATATGCAATAGTAGACCAGGTAATACCTTTAGGCCAGGCATGCTCAAACTTCGGCCCTCCAGATGTTTTGGACTGCAACTCCCACAGTCCTTTGCCATTTGCAATCTAAGCTTAGAATTCTGGGAGTTGCAGTCCAAAACATCAGTAGGGCCGAAGTTGGGGCATGCCTGCTGTAGGCTATAGCAAATTAGCAAAAAAGTTGCTAATCTTTCGAGTGCAAACCCGTCTTCCTCAGAGCTGTACCAAAAGTTCAAACATTGCAAAAGATGGAGTTGCCAAGAGTTAGTCCTTAGATGTAAAGCTCTTGACAAGATAAAAAAATGCTAGGTAGTTTCTTAGTTGAGGCTCAGAGCTGAGATGTTGTGAAGCTGCATCTGAAGTCATGAGTGGTGTTTTTACTGTCCCTATCTTTCAAACAATGTGTCACAGATCATGTACACATTTTATATCAGCAATTTATATCTGAAGAAGTTTTGCTTCTTTGGATATAAATGTGATAAAATCAAGGGGCTTGCCTTGCTTCCTATTTTGAATATGCCCTTATTTGAGTGGCTGCATGGGCGTGTTGATTACTTATGATGGGATTGTGCAATTATGAGCATGATGTATGTTTTGGGCTTTGGTTGACTGTTTCTGCTTAGAGTGGAGCCTAAGTTTAACCTCCAGCTTTTCTGATTGGGAAATTGCCATGTTTCCTGCTTTGGTTCCTGAGCAGAACAAGCCTTGAACGGTTCATCACGGATTCTCTCGCTGGCTGGCAGCCCTTGGTTCGTGGAGAAGGGCGATTGATTCTGCATGTCCTGCAGGGAAAGGCGATTCTACCAGTCCTCCCCCCTAAAGCGGATGCTCTAGGCTTTCAGCCCGCACAGTGGACCTTGACAGAGAAGATCCTGCAGCTTCCGTGGCCGGTTAAGGCCCGGGAGGCGGAGCTGGGGAAATGTCTCGGCTTCTCCTCTTCTCTTAGGCCCTGCAGGACCCATCCTGGTGAAGATGCCCGAGGACTCTAAACCTTACCTTTTTAAAAAGGCTCTGTGCCTTGGATGTGGATTGTGGGCCAGAAGGGCTGAGTTTATTTTGCACATGGTATGGAAAGAAAAGTCCAAGGAGATGAAAAGGGACACACATCCCAGGAAGTGGAAACCCTGTTTTAATCTACAGATGTGAGCTGTTTTGGCCTCAGCCCATGGGGGGAGGGGCATGGCATGGCAGGAGTGGAGCCCACCCACTGGCCGACTCATTGTTGGGACACATTCTTGCAAGCACACACACCGTTTGGGTGGTGGTGGTGGTGGATTCCACAGTACAATAGCTGGTGACGCTACTGCTTTCCGGATAACATTCCTTCCCTGGCTCCATTTCAGCCCTTGCAACACGAGACCAGTGCCCTTGTTCCTGCCAGGGTCTCCTCTTGAACGCCAGTGGCCACTTTTGCAGCCAGAAACATCTTTTCCCCAAGTTGGCTGGGATTTTCAGGCAGGCACGTTGTGGGAAACCATCCTGAGCCTACAAGTGCACTGATGTGGTGGAAGTGTGGAGGGACCTGGTTTTATACAAAGAGTTGGGTTCCTGGTCTTTGCATCACACCACCCCTAGTTGTAACAGATGAGGGCTAGTCTTTGTTGTTGTTGTTGTTCTGTTGCATGACTGTACACAAATACAATGAAATTCATTGCATAACGCTTTATTAACCCACTGCACCGTCTTTACTAATGTGCTCCCCCAAATGGTGAATGATCTCCAGTTCCCCCTAGTGAACAGTCCTGATATTGCATCTTTGATATACTGTACAGTAACTGCAAAAGTATAAAGCACTTGACTCAAGACTGTCTCAGAAATGCCTCCAAGTGCCCCTTTAAAGCAACCTTTGGAAAGTGACTTAAAATGTAAGTTGGTGCACAAGAAAACCAACTTTGAAATTGCTTTTGAAATGTAACTTGTACAGTACCTTCTTTACTCTCAGACCTAACAGTTACAAGTAAGCATATTGTGGTTTTGGCATATCATTCAAATCTGTTTGCTCCGAGGAGTTTATGGTTACCCCAGACAAGGAAGGAAGGAAGGAAGGAACAAATGAAGGAATGAAGGAGTGGGGGAGGGAGGGAGGGAGGGAGGGAGGAAGGATGAACAAACAAACTAATGAACAAACAACCTATTTGGGGATATATCTTATTGAACAAAGGCTATTACTTCACGAACGTCTCGCTGCGCGGCGAGCCGTCATTTCTGTGCGAAGCGATCGTTTCTGTCCTCACGCTCCTCCTTTTTGGATGCGGCGCCACCCCGACCACGCCCCCTAAACCGTGCTCCAAGCGGGGCGAGTGATTCCCCTGCCGGAGGCCGGGAATCTTTTTCGCTTCGCATCCCGCTTCGCATCCAAAGTCACGTGTGGCCAGTGATTATATATATTTAATTTTTTTTTTAGTTACTTTTCCCCCGAAATGCCAATGCATCGATATTTTGGTTAACCCGTTCTTTTGATCTTGCTTTCTGTGCTTACAATATTCCTTGGAGGAGCGATGGTATACACAACAAATGTTGTGTGCTGGTCCACCTAGTGACCCTGACGGAGAACAGCAATTTTTTCACGTCGCCAATGGACGAAGCAATACAAATCGGGAGTAGAAAACAAAGGAACATACAGTTATTCAGCTCTGCCGCAAATGACAGCCGGGTATTGATGCATCGATACGCCGTGGTAGTTTTTTTTTAAATATTAAAGAAAGCAGAAACCGGACGTTGCAAGTAAGCTTCCCAATGCGAAGGGAACACGTGAGGTAGTACTGGATTCGATCCTAAAACCTCGCCCCGTGAGGACACGGAAAGAGGGGTGGGGGCGAATGGAGACCACGTGACCACCACGTGACCGCCTTCGGATTCACAGCAAAGGCAATCACGCTGCGAAGAGAAGTACTTCGTGAAGTAACGGCCCTAGTTGCCAGAGATCGAACAGAGTTGTGGCGAGTGCAGAGGATGGATTATTGAGGCTATTTTAACCCAATTCAAGGCCAACACGGAAGAACAAAGCCCAGCTGTTTTTTTTTTTTTTTTGTTTATTTGTTTTCTTACCTTCCTTGCTGCTGTCCAGGAAAGAGGCCCCCCTTTCTCTTGTTCTTCCACCTCTCCTGCTTCTCCACTTCAAAGCAAAGAGGGAGACTCCCAGGTCACTCGAGAGGCTGATCCAAATCCTGAACACCTTCCCACTGGAATCAGGGACTGCTTCCTCTGCTTGTGCCCCCCCCACACCCACACCCACACCCACACCTCCTTGTCTTCTTTGGGATCAGGGAAGGTAGTGGCTGGTGTCTCCTTGGCAACAGCTTACCTGGGATTAGTGGGCTATTCCCCCTCCTCCTCCTCCTCCTCCTCCTCCTCCTCCTCCTCTCTCTCTCTCTCTCTCTCTCTCTCTCTCTCTCTCTCTCTCTCTCTCTCTCTCTCTCTCTCTCTGTGTGTGTGTGGACAGTCCTATGCACGTGCGTGTTTCCATGGCCAGAAAGAGAGAGGCCCTCTGCCCACACTCTCTGTTGGTGGGTAGCCTATACTCCACACGGGCCAGTGGGTTTTTCTTGGGGATGCATGAGAGAAACCCTCTTTCAGGTGGGGTGGTAGGCTCTTTTATTGTGGGGCTCGCTCTACTGTATCTCTCTGCCCCCCCCGCCTCTGGCTGGGTCTCAAGTCCCTTGGGGCTTCGTTGCTGGCGCCTTCCTTGAGGCTGAGGCTGGGGCCGAGCAGTTAAAGTTAACCATTATCCAGTGGGGCTTTTTAACAGAGGCAATAAAGACCTTGGGGAAGGGGAGGGGGAGTGAGTAAGGGAAGAGCAGCAGCCTAGGCGGTTGGGAGTCTCTCTGGGGCACCAGCCCTGCTCCACAGCCTGCTCTGGCTCTGCCTGCACCCCCAGGTACTTAAACAAGATTAATGTTTAAGTAATAGACAATAAACAGCATGTTGGCATTTTGGCTGAGTGCCCGCCCACCCACCCGCCCGCCCGCCCGCCCGCCCGCCTGCCCGCCTGCCTGCCTGCCTGCCTGCTGCTGCTTCTCCCTTCCTCTCTGGAAGGAGGCCGTGGATGCTGCCGATGGAGGAGGGGCTCAGGGCCCCATGCTTCCACGGGCTGGGCCGGAGGAAGTCGTGGGGGTTGTCAAAAGGTACTGGAGGGGGGAAGCCCATGATCTGATGCACCCGTCACCGCTCCTGACCCATCTCAGCTGGCCGCTGTAGCCTAGGTGGCGGGTGCAGCAGAGGTTTCCAGGAGAGGACTTGACCTGTAGGTTTGGCCTTCCGTTTCCTCCTGCTGCCCCGTACCTTCCTACCCATCCAGACTGGGGAATCTGAGGTGTTTGTGTGATATGTGGTCTCTTGCTCTCTGTGCATGTGCACGCGGGGTGGTGGTGGTGGTGGTGGTGGTGGGGAGCTGAGATGATCTAGGACCAGGGCCGTCCCCTGTTGTATCTCCTGCCTTTTCTTTTCTTCTCTGGATGAAAGATGCATTTCAGTCTGGATATCTCCTCCTGAGACAATTGTTGTTTTGAAAAAAGGGTGTTGGCCTGAGAGTTATGGCTTGATCAGTGAGGCTAAAAAGGATTGGGGGAGCGGGGGGGGGGGAGAGGGAGAAGCAGCCTTGGCGAGCAAAAGGAACGAAAGAGGGGGCCCCTCCCCCAATGGGCTGCTCCACGCCAGGGGCTTCTAAGGGGCACCAGGGAGGCCACCTTGGCCTCTCCGTGGCTCATGACCTAGGTCAGCAGGTGGTCCACTGGTGGCACCTGGGGTGTCTGCACAGCCCAAGAAGAGCCCTGTGGTCCACCTGGCTGGAAATGGAGCCAAACCTTGGGGAAGCCCCCTCTGCGCCAGTAACGTGCACCATCTCTTAAAGTGCTGTTCAGAAGAAATAAAGCCATCCTCTGGGGTGGCTCTTCTTGAGGCCCCTCACAAGGAACATTCTGGGGCCACTGCTTAAGAAGGACCAAGGCCAGGTGGGGCCTGTTCAGATGGCGAGAGGTCCATCTGGCCTGGAGAAGAATGAGAAGAACCGTCTTCTGACACTGGCCTGGCTGTCACTCTTGCGTGGAAGACAGAGAAAACCTTTTCTTCCAGAGGTCCCCAGGATCCAAAGGAGGAGAGACAAAGGACAAGAGATGGGATTTGGGTTGATTATGGGGGAAAGTGCTGCCCAATGGTAAGTGCCGCTTGGTAAAGGAGGTTTCCCAGCAGAGGCTGGAGGGCCAGCTGGCGGGGGGGGGGGTCTTCCTATGCATGTCCTGCTTGGGGGGTGGATTGGGCGAGAGGTCCCCCGGGCTACCTCTCAGCACTGCTCTGCTTGGCGCCTGTGATTCTGCACCATACCTCATTAAGGGGCCCATCCACATTTGGTAGGTGGTACTGTGGTTGCACAAGTCTTGTCATGCCCTGGATACCACCCAGACCTGTTTTTTCTGCTTTCACAGAGCATCTTGGTTTCTGGAACAAAATAATAATATTAATAATAATAATACTGCAAACAGTTTCAGAAAGAGACCCAAAAATCAGGTTTTCAATTGCCCATTCGTCATCTTGGCAGACATGGGAGTAGGCCTTGGGGCTGTCAGAGATGAAAGAGGGGGTGGGGGAGTGGAGGATGGGGGGTGGCTCCAAGCAGTGGGGGGGGGGATGAGGACAGGACAGGTGGAGCCTTTTGAAATGCCAGGTGAAGCAAGGTGAGTGGGGGAAGGAGGGGCACAAGGGGGGAGGGGAGGAACGTGACAGGCTTAGAAACAGGCAGGTCCTGGGTTGGGGGTGGGGGGGGATGTACGTGAGAGATGCCAAGTCTCAGAGGAACACTCCTGGAAGCAAATTGGAAGCCAAGCGCCTCTTTTGGGGTGCATTGTGTGCAAAGATGTGCCAGAACAAGGCAGATGCTCCCTTGGCCTTTTCACCCATCAGGTGGAACATCTCGAGCGACAGCTTTCCCACTGGGATGGAGGACGATCCACCCTTTGCAGCAGTTTGAGGAGGCAGAGATGGCAGACAACTCGGCACAAAAGTCCTCTCTTGGGGACAGGGGTTTTCTTTCATTTTTAAAAACTCCGCATCTTTTCTTTGCCCCAGCCGGGCGAGAGGTCTCCCTTTCGCCACCACCCCTGATTATTGGCCAGTTTGGGGGGGGGCTACTGGTGAAACCTTTTCTCAGAGTCTTTGACACCTCCGGCAAGCCAGGCAGCAGCCAGAAAGGCCCGGTGGGGGTGGGGGTGGGGGGCACAGCTGAGAAAGGAGGCAGAGAAGGCCCAAGCATTGTCTTCCATGGGGACAGGGCGAGGTGCCAGGGGATCTGGGCCTCAGTCTACCTGCCGTCCAAAGACATTGCTCGTGGTCAGTCCCACGACATGGGCAACTGCCGACTCCTCTCCCCAGGGACCAGCTCTGCTCCCAGTCCTGTTGGGAAGGATGGTGGTGGTGGTGGTGGTGGTGGCGGTAGGGAAATGAGCCCACGGTCTTACACAAGGAAAAGGGAACCCAGGAGGTGCTGCCGCTGCTGTCTCAGGTGGCATGACTTTTGCCCTCTTCAACCTGGATTCACCGGAGGGCACCGGCAGACTTTGCAAACTGGCAGGGATTCAAGAGCACCGCCTCCCTCTTTTTCTGACAACCATGCAACAGAAGTCTGTCTGTCTGTCTGTCTGTCTGTCTGTCTGTCTGTCTGTCTGTCTGCCTGCCTGCCTGCCTGCCTGCCTGCCTGTCTGTCTCTGGACCCAATTCCTTCAGGCCTTGGGGGGGGCAAGCCCCTCCTTTCCCAGGACGGCTTCCCCTCCCTGGGAGACAGGATAATTGGCAGAAGAAGCAGGTGAATGCTGGGAAACCTCAGCCAAGAAGGCAAGGACCCCGAAAGAAGTCAGCACATGGAATGCGTGCCCTTCGAGGTGCCTTTGGGTGTTTCCGCATCACCTGGACCCATCGGGGACTGCATTTCTAGCACCAGCCTCTGCAACACTTTCCTTTGCCACTTTCTATAACATTCCTGGGGAGCTGCCTCAGGCAGCAAATGTTGAGGCTGCATTCCTCCTGAGTATGCTGGTCACACCGCTTGGCCAGAGGGCAAAAGCTGCATGCAGAGGGAGGGTGCTTTCTGGACTAGAACTCCCAAGATCCCCAGTCAGCACCTTCTGACACATCTGGAAAGTGTGAGCTTGGGCCCCTTCTGCTAGGGATAGTGTGCATCGGGCTCCGCAGTTGGCCTGGGGGCAGGAAGTGCTGGGTCTCTGCTGCTGGCCAATAAGGCAAAGTTTTGGAGAAAATGCCTGCCCATCAGGGCACCAGAGGCCAACGTTGTTTCCCTGCTCCTGCGTGGGGGGTGGGGGGTGGGGGTGGGGTGGGTGGGTTGCACAATCCTCCTGTGCAGAGGAGTCAGGAACAGCTGTCACTCGGAGGGTGGCAACCAAGGACAAATATTTACCATGGCAACGGATGGAGAAATTGCGCTTGCAAGTTTCTGCAGGCCAGGCGAGGGGAAGATCCCTCCCCCATCATCCCAGAGACCACTCTCTGCCATGCCTTTGCCTCCACCCGAAAGAGGGCCTGCAAGCATCCTCTAAGCTGGGAATGTTGGCCCACCAGGACTCTTGGCTCAAATATTTTTCAGCTGGTGATCAATTTGCTATACTTAAATGAGAAGTTGGTTCCAAGCGTTTGATCCTTTAGGTTATTAGGACCTCCCCCCTCCCCCTTACTCTTCCCCCCCTCCTCTCCCTTCTCCTCTCACATGATAAGGAGACCCTCCCCATACAAGTTTTTGTCTGTTTATTTTAATCTCCTTAACAGTTTGTATATTTTCTCTCGTACTGCATGTTTCTACATACATACATAGTCGAAAGCTTCTTCCTGTTTTTACCACTGGCTTTTCTAAAAGTCCTCATCCTAGAAGAAGTGCAGACCCAGGAGGGACCCTCTGGACCATGGAGTCCAGCCACTGCCAAGGAGGCCCCCAGTGGGGGAATCGAACTCTCGACCTCTGGCTCTGCAGCTCAGAGACCTCAGCCCCTGAGCTCCCCAGTTTGGTGTCTCCCAGGCATTGCATCTGAATTCCAAGGCTTGGAGGGAAACCCAAGCGCCAGAGAGGCTGCTGGCCCCTTGGGCCACAGAAGAGGCACAGCAGGCGAGGCGAGAGAAGGGGCTCCT
This sequence comes from Phrynocephalus guinanensis, assembly GCA_037367245.1. NCBI lineage: Eukaryota > Metazoa > Chordata > Lepidosauria > Squamata > Agamidae > Phrynocephalus > Phrynocephalus guinanensis. The sequence continues at coordinate 24,183,685 of CM074748.1, forward strand.
TCTACCTCTCTACTAATAGCTATTTCTTTCCTCATTGATGACAGCCTTCCAGCAGAACAGACAAGATTACAGGTGGAGGAGTTGATCCCCGTGGCAATTAATCCAGTGCCTGCCAGCCACTGCAGATTCCTGCTGAAAATACAAACACAGGGAAGGCTCCTTTTTGGTCTTACACTGATAGGGGTGTGTGTGTGTGTGTGTGTGAAGAGAAGGCACTCAGCTTGATTACAAATGACACTTTTATTCTGGCAAGCCTGTACTCGTGGGTGCCTTAATCTTTTTGTCATCCTTTCAGATGCCAGAAGGTTGAGCCCTGATGATATGAAGCGTATTGGCAAACCTGAGGAGTGTACCCATAAAAAGTGACGCCATTTCCACGTGCTCTGTTAACTTTTCAAGTGTCACCTCATGACCTCCTTGCTGCCAAGGAAAGTGACGCCTTCCCGGTGGTGCCCAGCTTGCTTCTAGGTCTGGACCCCCCAACCCGGAATATCTGCCTGTGTCCCCAGATCCCTCGGACCTTCTGGATGCCACAGGAGGATCCTGCCTCCCTCCGACTGCCTCCAACTGGGATCTCCCAGGAATGGGGGTGGGGTGGGGGGCTCCTGAGGCAGGGCCTCCCTCCGCCCAGCCCAGGGTCTCTGCCTCTGATCCCCAGCCCTGCTCGGAGGTGACCCCAAACAGTCGCCCTGGGGTTCCTTTCCAGGAAAACCACAGGCTGTACCAGGACAGGAGCCCCAGAGCATCCCAGACAGGAGCCCAGTGGCCGTCTCTCCCGTGGATGGCTGGGGAGCCATGGATGTGCTTGGCTTAAGGGGCACTCGGTGTGCTGCACTCCAGAGATCAGATGCACACACACACCCGCCATACACCCCACACAGCTCCTCTCTCCTGAGGGAACTTTCCTGCTTGGCGGAAGGAATGATCTCTACACACTCACACATACTGGGAGCCTCATTCTTCATTTACATAATAGCAAGATTACACAACGGGGAGGCCTCTCTCTCTCTCTCAATCTCTCTCTTTCTTTTTCAGGCACACCCAAAAGGGTCCACACGCTTGGACTTGTTCTTGGTGAGGAACCTCCCCAAGTGGGAAGCAGAGGAAGAAGAAGGCGGCTCAGCCAAGCGGAGGAAGCAAAAAAGGCGGCAGGCCTCAGCGGCTACTTATCACTGAGGGCGTGTACTTTCCCTCCAAGAACATTTTCCCATTCCTAATAGTGCATGCCTGCACGCATGCACACACACACACACACACACACACACACACACACACACACACAGACAGACAGAGAGAGAGAGAGAGAGAGAGAGAGAGAGAGAGAGAGAGAGAGAGAGAGAGAGAGAGAGAGAGAGAGAGATCTGTTCATTTGTTATACTGTGTGATTGCAAAATAAGGAACCCACGTACTTCAGCGACAGATATATGGCGAGAGGGAAGTAATTGGCGCAAGGGGGGGGGGCAGGCACCAGCCCTTCTCCTCCAGCTGCTGCTCTGAAGAAGGACCTAAGAATTGCCTCTTTCAAACCCAGGTCCCTTCATATCCAGACACAACTTCCCTGATGATTCAAATGACCGATAACTAGAGAAATAAAAGAGCAGGCAGGGCCCTGCCTGGGCGGAAGTGGCATTATTTTAGAAAGGTTATTTGTGAGATATTATTTGTCAAATATCTTCTGGGAAAGTGATTCACAGGTGGGAGGCAGCAAATAGCTGCCGAGGCTGGGGCAGAATGCAGACACAGAGGTACACACACACAACACCCTGGCGACCTCACTTCCTGCTCCCAGGTGGGCCTTGATTGGCTGGCGTGGCATCAGGGCCGCTCAGCAAACATTGCAGATCCTGCCAATACTGCAAAGGGACGCCACACAATGCAGGTGGTGACTGTGGGAAAGGGGAGGCCGGCTCTTAGAAGGGATGACGGAGGCCACACCCTTTCCCTTGCCTTATAATTTTGCCCCGGCCGTGGCCTGGCAGGGCACACCAGTGCCAACCCTTTCCCCCCCGTAGCAGAGAGGGACCCCCCTGCTCCTTTCCAGTGGCCCCTCTGAGAGACAGGAAAGAAAGGGGCCAGCCCACTGTGCAGCTTCCGAGACCCACCACAGCCTGAATGGATCTCTCAGGATCAGTCCCTTGGCAAATGTTCGCCATCAATGGCAACTACTGTTTGTGTGTTCCTCTTAGCTTAGAAGGTTATTATTTAACAATAATTTGCTACAATGCACAAAACAGCAACTCACTGTGGCTCCTTGTTACAGTGTCAAAAAGGGGGACCAGCTTGGTTCTGGTGACAGTTTCTTGTTGCATCAACAACTGGGGCTTCCTGGATACATCCCTTTTTCTAATGGAAACCTTTTGCAGCATTGTTCCCTCCCTTCAGAAGTAACTCCATATTTTGGAACTATAAAGATCCTTGCAGCTATTTACAAACAAGCCAGGATCAGAAGACAGTGGTAGATGCTTGGATGTGATGCATACGTATTAGCATCTAGGTTAAAAACAGCAAGGCTTTCCAATGTAAGCAACCATCATCACAAAAAGCAAAATGCTTGTAAGTGCCAAGCAATGACACACACATCTTGCTATTTGTACTTCAATTAACAGTGAATTGTTCTGATCTGAAAGATTGCAGTTTTTTCTAACCCAAGCAATGTGCTCACCCCTCACCTGTGTACCCACTGTATGCAAGCTGTTTACATCATTTACTTCTCCAAACATTTACATTTTTATGGAATGCAGCCATGTCCCAATAGGCCAATAAAGAGGTAAAAGCTGGCTGGATCCCATGGATTGCAGTACTTCTATCTTTTCCTGCACTTTCTAAAGCCCAGCCGGCTCCATTTTTAGAAAAGAAAATTTCAGTATTTCAAGCAAGTTGTCACAGGTAAAAGACTTGGTTTTAATAAGCTGGGCCTTATATTTATGGACAAACCACAATGAGAAACATACCTGACAGAAGCTGGAGTCCTCAAAAGTGCAGAAAGTGCTCACATGCACATACGCACACACACACACATGCACAGAGGCAGAACTTCCTACATATTTTGTCCACATTTTCCAAATGTGCACACTTTCCAATGCACATTTTATATCTATGTTTATGTTTGTGTTTGTTTTGGGAAACTTCTTACAGACTTATCAATATCCCTATTTCTAGCCTCAGGCGGCATTGTTGGGTTCCAAGTGGCCCAGAAGGATTAAGCTCCTGTTAAAATGCAAACTGAAAGCCTTCCACTGCTGCTGCGGGACCACCCCTTGTGTTGGTTACCTATGGGCAGCTCCCTGGGGAAGCCACTGCCTGCAGAATCTCCCCGGGGGAGGGGAGGGGGAGGGGAGGCTTTCTCCATCTTGGTGCTACCAGTGAAAAGGCTGCTCTGCAACTCACCACAGAATGACTTTTGTTCATCTCCCATAAAGTGGTCTGGAGAGAGTTGGGGGCACCTGGGTGTAGGTGCAGAGCTTGGGTATTTCTGGACTACAATTCCCAGATTCCCTCTCCAGTTGTAGCCCCCTCCCCAAAAAGACCATAGTGGAAGTCTTGGGCCATGAGAGCTGAAGAAAAGAAGTGGAAGACTTGTGCCATGGGGGGAAGTGAAGAAAAGAGATACAGTGCACTGGCAGATTCCTTCCTTCCTTCCTTCCTTCCTTCCTTCCTTATTTACTTATTCATAAATTTTATACCACTCCATCTAGTCCGAAGGCTATTCTGAGCAGTTTTAAGTTAGCTCAAAGAATACGTAGGAGGAGATGCAGTCAGGAGGCCTCTCTTTCATGCAGGGAACTCATGGGTGTGTCTCATATTTGCTGGTGTGTGTGTGTGTGTGTGTGTGTGTGTGTGTACTGGATTTCACACTGATCCAGTGCCCACCAGTTGGGCTCCTGGCTGTTGGGGGGGGGGATGCTTGGCCCTCGGTCTCCCCCCCCCCCCGCTTCCCTCCCTCCCTCCCTCCCTCCCTCCCTCCCTCCCTGCCGCTCCAGGCTGCTGTTGGTGGCCAAGACCCGTGGCCAAGGCCAATGTTGTCCGCTGTGTTTTGCAGCTTCGTTGCTTTTAAAGAATTGTTTCCATGAGAAACCAGCTCTACAAACATACTGTACAGAGGAGGCCAGAGGTGAGCGGAATAATAGGCACATTCCAGCAACATGACACACATGCACGCACGCACGCACACACACACACACATGCAAACACGCAAAACCTTAACTGTTTGTCTGCTGCAGTTGCCGCTGAGAACCACGTATTATATCATTTCAGGATGCCGCCCCCTGCCGTATTTTGCTCTCTGCCTTCACGAGCATATCCAGTCATGCCTCAGCCTGTCTTCACTGGTCTGTGGATGCCTGTTCTGTCAGAGTGACATAAGTTCTCGTAAACATGAACATTGTCTCAATCAAGGGCACTGGTCGGTCCACCTGCCACACAAAAACCAGTCTGCAAAAGCACAGGGGGTTCTCTTTCATCGGCTTTCCTCTTCCTCTTCTTTTGTTTAAACCAAAGCCATCTTGTGAGAAGAGACTTACATTAATTTTCCTTTTAATTATTTGAGCCTATTGGAATGTAGTTTTTACTTATTTTCTATTCTGTTTTGGAGAAGCAAAGTCAACCGTAGATTTAAACAAATACCTAGTGGGAAAGTGTTTCAAATCTTCCTTCCCTCCAACTTTAAAAAATACATGGCTTTAGCATTTCCTCTCCTGAATCATAGCCCAAATTCTGAAAATTCATCACCTCTATCCTCTAGTTTCATTTTAGATCTCCATCCAACAAGTCTCTCTACTGGCTGGGGAAGAGAGGATTTGAACCCTGATATTCGGACTGTGATTAGGTGGATTCTGCTTTTGCATTACCACCTCCCTCCAGCTCCCAGCAAATATACCTCTCCATGTAAAGCCTTCTAAAACTCTTTTGTTCTGATTGCTTTATATTGCTGTGTATTATGTGTCAGCCATGGGACCTGAGACTGGTGAGTGGTGACTTAAGGGAGGTTTGCTTTGCCCCCTCAGGACACACACACACACACACACACACACACACACACACAGAGAGAGAGAGAGAGAGAGAGAGAGAGAGAGAGAGAGAGAGAGAGAGAGAGAGAGAGAGAGAGAGAGAGAGAGAGAGAGAGAGAGAGAGCCCACATCCACCCAGGCAAAGTATTTGCATCATATTCAAAGCTGCTTGCGGACAAACCAGAGCAGGCCTGATTTGCATCTGTTTTGGCTGCTGCTTCCTCCACTGTCCCATTTCCATCTCTCCTGCAGCTTCTTCCAAGCCACTTGGAAGAGGGTGGCTGAGACGTTTGCCTGTAACCATGTGCTCTCTTCTGGTGACCCACAGAGCCACACCGCTGCATTGCGAAAGTGAGCTAATATTTTGGGGGAAAGCCGCTGGATGGAAACATTTAGGGGTGAAAACAAAATAAAAAATAATAAAAAATAAGAGAACAAACAAACAAAAAGACCAAAATGTGGTGGCACCTTGAAGACTTATTACTATTACTATTATTATTTTTTAATTGTGAGTTTTAATTTTTTTTAATTATCAGGAAAGTTAGTGAGAGGCCTCCAATTTACAGTTCAGCTTCATTTCATTCCTCCCTAGTCTGAATAGGGGGACAGTGGCCATAATATTCATGGCCAGAACCTGAGTATGCAGGCCAACTTATTTATGTATTTATTATTTGATTTGATTTATATACCACCCATCTGACAGAAAGCCATTCTGAGCAGTTTGGTTGAGTAGTGCAATGTTTCGATCTCACAAGAAAAGGAAGTCCAGTTGCCATGATGACTCATCTTCCCAATAACCTCACCTGGATGACGGAGAATCATATAATCTTCAAGGGGACACAGGACTCTTGGCTATCTTTGCTTCTACAGGCTGCATATGAACGAGGCCAGTTCTCTGTAAAAGTCAGCCACTCAAGGGCCAGATAAAAGACTGAGCTCCATGGAGAGGGTCCTAGCAGAGAATCCTAAAGCCTCCTTCATCAGACCAGGAATTGGGCCTGGATGGCACCCACTTCTTCATTGCCCTCCCAACCTCCCCTTCCCGCAACAGCTGCCTATCACTTTTCCACAGGCTCTGAGTCCTCCCCTGCACTTCAGGGGAGATTAGATTTGTGGATTTCCATTGTCTCATTGAAAGTGGGTTTCCAGAGCTTGCAAACTGGTTTGGCCAGTGTCTCTCCCCCCCCCCCCTCCCCGTGTGTGTGTGTGTGTTGGAGGTGGTGCAGCCTGCCCCCTTCCCTGCCCTCCCTTGGGGAAACCGGTCACCAGTTGTCATTATCTGGGGCCTGAGCAGAATAATGCCAGGCTGAGTGACCCTAATGGGTTTTTCAGTGTTTGTCTTTTTACAGATTTCTCGGAGAATTTCCTGGTGGGTCTCAGCCCTGGCTCTCCACCCCACCAGCTACCAAAGCTGGTGACCTCCTCCCTCCCCCACCTCTCCGTCAACTCCACGTTCACTTTTTGTCAATGATTTCTTGGCTAAAAGGATTCTCTGATGTCCGGAATCCAAACAAAGCAGCCTGCAAATCCCGTTATCGGACTGGCGGGGGTGAACCTGAAGAGGCTGGCCTTGATTCAATCATCCAGCAGCATCTTGTGAAGTCACGGTGAAGAGATAAAATTTTAGGACCTTTGGACTGGTTCCGAAAGTCAACAATACGGCCCAATTGGTCCCCATACTGAGAAAAGCAAGCTGCTTTTCACCCCGTTTAAAAATACCCAGCCGTTCCCGAAATATGGGCAGAAAGCGAGCCCCCCCCTTCCTTCCGACTACAATGTTTTTCAATGGGAATCGGCTTCTCCCCCCCCCTCCCTTCCTGCTACAATGTTTCTCTATGGAGCCAGCCTTTTTTGAGGTTTTGAGCCTATCTTCCAGAATCCTTTAACCTTTTTCTGTCTTTTACTATTAACTCGTTCCTGCCTCCATTAACCCTTTCCTTTTCTGTCCATTCTTTCCTGGACTTTCCATGATATATTAACTCTCACCTGTCCAGTCCCTCCCTGTTCATCTGTTCCAGATCCTGAACCTTCCCCTGCCCTTGTCACCCCCTTGGTCACCCAAAGGACCTGCCAGAGACCCTGTAAGCCCTGAAATGAGTTGTATAAGTCCTAGACTGGTTCATACTTCCTTCATCCAGACTAAAGGAGGGAAAACCGCCACTCACACTGGTCTCCTTGCAAAAGCATTGGTTTCCTTACCCACCCTCAGCACTAGCCAAGAACACCAAAGGCTTTTCCTTCTTTCCTCTCTGCTCTCTCCTTCTGACTTTCCCTCATTTCCATCGATTCATTTCCCCCTCCACCCCAAATCCCATCAACTGGGGCTAAGGAGAAGCGGTGCACAGACAACTCGAAGATGGTGGGTCCTGCATGGCTGGAAAGAGGTTGAAGCCTCCATCATCACCTGGATTCCTGCCACGTATTCTCAACAGCTGCCTTCCAGGGATCAACACCTCGAATAGCATGCCATCCGATTGTCATCAACGCCCAAGGACATTTTCATTGTTTCATTTACACCTGGAGAGGACTTGTATTTTCATATCTGCACTCCCTGAAGCCATGAGACCACTCCTATAGAATTTACATCCTTGTGCCTTTACACCATTGTATCTTTCCAGCACGCCTGAACATAATCCTATTATGACTTGTGTCCCCATGTATCAAAACCATTGTGTCTCCTAAATGTTTGTGTGTGTGTGGGCCCCTCAATCCCTCCTACCCCCCCCCACTGATGTTGGTAATTGCTTTCTGCCACCTCCTATTGACTCGCTGATACTTCCAGTTTACCAACACCCAAGAACAATGCCACACTTCCCTGTCTCCATTGAGACATTCTGTCTGGTATTTGCATAAGCCCTGATTGCTGCCAGGGGCTAGCCAGGACCGCCCCCAACCAACCCCCCAACCCCTTCTGATTGGGACATTTTGAACTGCCCCTGACCAATCTCTGGGATTGGTGCCGCCCAGGGAAAGGAAGGAGGCAAAAGTCAATAAAAGTTGGAACCCTTTGTGTGTTCTGGGTCGACATCTTAGCCCGGTTGGAAGGCGGATGTCCACCTACTGTTTTTATTGGTACCAAATAAAATCAGTATTCCTCGGATTTCTCGCGTTGGATCTTTATTGGCTTCTTGTGGGATTCAGCGGACTTCAGTGGGGCTAGCCCATCTGAAAATAATTTTAAAAACCCTATTTTGGGTCTTAACATATGGCGACCACGAAGGGACCATTGGGAAGGAGTTAAGACTCCCCAAAACCTCTCTCTGGCCACCTCCAAATTCTTTGGCCCTGGTTTTTGGGAGCCACCTTTCCAAGCGGCTTTAAAGGTAAAACTGGGACTGGTCAATTCCCTTTTTGGCGCCACCTGGCCATTTGCTGGGAAAAAGGGAACTGAACTTGCCCAGCAGACCCTTGCAAGCCCCGAACGAAAGAAGAGAAATCCGAAATAGGGTTTTTTTCCTTTGCAGCGCTGCAGGACCTGGAAGAAGGTCGAAACCAGGAGTCTGGACCCAGGATAGAGGGACAGAAGGCTGGTAAGAGTTGTACTTTGGGGAATTGTGGAATTGTGGGACGCCCTGGACTCCTTTAGGTGTGCCCCCAAGAGCTGTTTTGGCCCCTTTTGGGTGGGGGGAAGAGGTTTTTTCCTGCGTTCAGGACCATCACACCAACATAAGGCCACCGCTTGTGCCACGAGCATTAAAAATAAGAAATTTAATTGGACAATACGCTCGGGGAGAAAGAGGTACTGCTAGGCAGACCTTCGCAACCGGCTGGCAGGGCGAGATCGCGAGTGAGACGGGGGTTGACGAACCCCTGACGAAGTGTACTGAATCATTAGGATTCGGACCTCGGCAAGCAACGTCTCCCGGATCTGGGGGTTCAATTGGTCTAGGAACCGAATTGACCCGGGGTAAATTGTGTGCAGGAATTTCCCGGTTGGAAGGAATTTCCTGTTTGAAATTGTGTGCAGGGATTTCCCGGTTGGAAGGAATTCCCTGTTTGAATTTCCTGTTTGAAAAAAAAGAAAAAAGAAAAAAAAATGGGAAGCTTGTTGTGGGTTTTTTGAAGTTAGCTGCGAGGATGGGTACCCCTTTTGTGTTTTTTTGAGGTAAAGAGTTTAGTCCCCGTTTAGCTGTGAGAATGGGGAATGAACTTTCCACTGCTGGGAGTGCTAATACTCCCCTTAAGAGCGCCCTGGACCACTTCTCTGCTGTGGTGGATCCAGAGACTGGAAAAAATATAAAAAAAAAAAAAAAAAGTAAAAAGGACTAAGCTAGCGAAACTCTGCAGAGAAACATTGGCTTTTATACCACCTTGGCCAGGACCCTTCCCGAAGGCCACGGGAGGGGATTTTTCTTTTTCCAATCTGGGCGGAGAGGCAGGCATTTGCCGGCAAGGCGGCCTCAGAACCCCAGTTTGTCAAGGGTTGGGAAAACTTGCATCCTTAGCACCACCAAATGCAAGCCCAACCACCTAAGAGATCCTGTTTGGAGGGGGGAAGACTGTCTCCACCTGACCCTCTCCTGTGCCAGCCACATGGCTGACTCATCACCAGCCGATCCCATCCCCATCATCTCTAGAAGGGGGTGCTAGTAGAGCACCAGCCTTCTTCATCCTCCTATCTCAGTCCCAAGGGAATTCAAATGCTAGCCCCCTTGGGGAGACTCACCTCTGTCTTTAGAACTGACCAGACGGTCAGAATGCCGAAAAGCCCCTCTTTTCAGGAAACCCAGGCACCTTCACGTGGGGACCCCCCCCCCCACAAGACAATATTCCTCTGGGGCTACTTATGTACATAAACTAACCTCCTTGCTCTAGCAAAAGTATGTGGACCTGGTTATTCTGAAGATACCCAAACCCCCCAGATGCCAAGTGCATTGGAGCTCGATTGATTTTCCTCTCCTACAGAGGAAAAATCATTCAGCTCCAATCCAAAAGGGAAGGTGAGCCTTCTTCACCTTTCTCTCCCTTTCTCTCTCTCTCCCTTGCTCTCTGCCTACCTACCTACCTACCTATCTATCTATCTATCTATCTATCTATCTATCTATCTATCTATCTATCTATCTATCTATCTATCTATCTATCTATCTATCTATCTATATTTGATGAAAGTAAGGGAGGCACAATGCCTGCCTAACTGAGTTTTTCCTAGAGTAGTTGTTGAGATGCTCAGGAGCTGCCTTTACTGTTTTTGTCTTTTTGAAGAAAAGAAAAAAGGGAGGGGGGGCACGTTACCTGCCCCCCCCCCCCTTTTGAGGGGAGGGCGTTGAATGAATGTCTTTTGAATCTGGGTCACGTGGTCTTGCAATTATTGCATGTGCTAATGTATGCCTGTGATCTCTGCTCTCTCCCTTACTTTGGCTGTTATAACCCCTCGTTTTGTTGTGTGTAAGTGTGGAGAGAGAGCATGGAAGTGTGTGTGCCTGTGTGGATATGCCCTCCTCCTCTTCCCAAAACCAGGGGGGGGTTGACACCTTCCCCCTTTCTCCCCTCCTTTTTTTTCTCCCCGGGGGCAGAGAGTGAGGGTGCCTCTGAGCTTCTGCAGAGTGCACTCTCTGTCTGAGCAGCAAGCACTGTGTATGTATATGTATGTGTGTGTGCCCATGCGAGATGCCCCCTCACTCCCTCTGTGTGCTGGATGGTTTTGAGCTGCACATGGGTGGTAGGGGTGCCCCCCCCTTTCTAGCCTGCAGTAATTCCAGGCTGGAATCCTAAACATCCCCCTTGTGTCCCGGTTGCCAGGTGTGTGTATTTACTGTTTAGTGTTTTAATGTTTTCCCTTCCACCACCAGCTTGAGGGGAAAAGCCTATTGCACAAAGAGGCAATTCCCCCCCCCCCCCATAACGGGTGGGCTGGCTCTGGGGAGGACCACCCTTTAGCTCCTCAATTTTAAAAGATGGCTGGATTTATCCTAGCCTGGCATGGCCCTGAAAAAAGTGGCCCTAATGTTTATTTGTCCTCTCCATTCTAAGAAGAGAAGGCATGTGTTTTCCCCTGTCTACCCCCTTTTAAGGGGGGGGGCGACCCCCTCCACTGACGCATGTGCCAAGCACACTATCATATCCGAAAAGGGGGGAGCCTGGGATATGCCTGGCAGAACCTACCTACCCCCCCCCATCCCTTAGGAGAGTAGGAGCCCCCTTACCCCCGCCCCCCGAACAAAGAACCGCCCCTCTGTACTCTTTTCCAGGTTCTCTACAGTCTGGCAGGAAATGGGAGAATGGCTGGTGGGTGATCAATGGGCTTGGGCAGTTCCTCTCAGCAATACTGTCCTATTAAGTCAAACGGTTCCATGAGGGCTCATATTCCTCAGGGAAACCTTTACACAATTGGCTAAGACATCGATACTTCCACCCTGAAGTGGTGGTGGCTACGGTGGCTCTGGTAGTGGCAGTAGCTATGGTGGTGGAAGGCGGTTCTAATTCCTAGGAAACAAAGCTTTAGCAGGAGAGGAGAGCCAGAGAAGTGACAGGGAAGCTACAGGTTACTACAGTTGTGAACTCAGCCAAACACAGTTGTGGCAGGGTAGAACTGCCTCATGAAGACATGTGTTAGACAAGCGCTTGTTTGCAAACATCAGGACTGTATTTGTGACTAACTGTATAACAGGATATTTTAGTTTTTTGTGTTCTGTGGAAAGTGCAAAGCATTCCAACAAGGGTTTTTATGTAGATTATTTTTTTCCACACACCCATACTGTTGATTGCTAACTGTAATAGACTGATCATGATGCTGAATAAATGTGTCTCTTTTTAATGTACTGTGTAAAGTTAGTTTACTGTAAGTTTAACATGCACTGGTTTTAGCTGCGTAGTTGGCGTGCATAGTTAGTTTAAAATCTGCCAACACTTTGGGACAAATGGGTCCTCAGTATACCGGGTGAAAGACATTTCCAGAGGCTTAGACGTTTTAGCCTATTTTGGGGAAAGCAATAAAGAGTCTTGTGGCAGCTTAAAACAGTGTTTTCATTTGGTATGAACACCTGTGGACTGCAACTAACTTCATCAGATGTAAGCTTTAGTACCCGTGGTTTATTTCTGTGAAGATTCTCAGTCCTCCAGGTGAGTTTATCTGGAGGTTGAGTCATGGTAACTGGACTTATTTGGGAGATTGGGGTGTATTGCTGCTCGTCCAAAACAGCTTCGTCAGTTGCTGTAAATTCATAAGTGAACTATAAAATGGAGGACTCCCAACTAGCTTTTCTCAGACTGACGGGGTTGTTTGGATGGGCGGCGAGGCGTTTCTGTCTCTCAAGAAAAGGAAGTCCGGTTGCTATGACTCAACTTCCAGATACCTGAGGTTTAAGTTGGCTGCTGTGTAAAACTGCTTGTGCCAAATAAAACTGGTTAGTCTTTTAACTGCCACAAGAGTCTTATGCACCAATTCAGATGGTCCACACCTGCATAACTGATGCAGCAGTCAGTTCTCAAAGTTGTACCTTTGAGATGCACTTGGCAAGTAAACATGTAGTGCATTGCTTGCTTGAGTAGACAGCTCTGTACAACCTAATCCATTTGTGTTTTTTTTCTGCTTTTTTTCCCTATGTGGCACTGTTGCCAATTTTATTAATTGGGTTTTAAACCCTGTGTTACTAAGTTTTTCAGAAATAGTTGCCTAATTATCAAGCATTGCAGAGTTCAAATAAGGGAGAAGCTACACATATGGCTTCAGTTCATTCAAATCTCTACCCTAATGATAATTGGGAAATAAGCTGCAATTGGTTTGCAAAGGCATGGTTGCTTCCTGCCTCATCTGCCTACAGAACAACCCGGGAACTAAAACTGTACCCCAGGGGAGTTTTAGGCAGGCCTGTTACCCAGGGGAGGCATGGCAGCTGAATTCGCAGAAATGCCCAAGGCCGTGGTTAAGTGGGATCTTTTGGGGTTTCCTTGTGAATTTATCCAATGATGGTCACTTGCCTCCAAATTAAAAGGTCCCTACATTCGACTTATTGGCCACCAGCCTACGAAAAAGTTGAGAGGCTCAAACTTTGAACAAAAGTTGGCTCAAAATCTGCCAAGAAAACGGGACCCGAACGGCCAAAAGCCCTGCCCATTGCTGCTCATCTGAGCCACCCCCACCGCCTGCCTAGAACGGCCTCCACTCAGACCCCCGCATGGTCACCCCCTTTGCTGCCCTAGCCCGAAAGCCTGACCCAGGGAACCAGCCCCTGCCGTCCTCTTCCAGGGAGTCGGGAGGGGGTCTCTCTCTCTCTCCCCCCCCCTCTCTCTGCAGGTGTTACGACTGTCACTCTTCAAGGAGACCTCCCAGTCTGGTGGTGATGGAGGGGCCACAGCCCAGCTGCTTGAACATGAGGATGGAAGACAAATCCTGGATCCATTTTCCCCAGGAGTAAACCTCATCCCATTGGACTTTCCCTTAGACCTTTCTTGGACTTTCTCTGGACTTTTCCCTGGACTCTGTTCAAGCTTCACCCAGATTTACATCGACTGGACCTGTCCCCCCATCTGTTCCCGCTTTGCTTGGACTTATTTTGGGACTCCCACCTTCGCTACCAGCCCTGGACTCTCAATTCGCCAATGCTGCCAGCCGCCTGCCTGCCCAGTCTGCCAAGAACTCCGGAGACAGCCGCCTGCCTGCCCAGTCTGCCAAGAACTCCGGAGACTGCTCGCGACGCTTGCTAAACCCCTGAGCCCTTTGGTGAGTGCCGGGTCCCTCTCTCTCTCTCTCTCTCTCTCTCTCTCTCTCTCTCTCTCTCTCTCTCTCTCTCCCTCCCTCACGCACTCTCTTGCTCTCTCTAAAGCCCTCCTCTTACGCACTCTCAGAGAGCTACTGCTGAACAGTAAGCCTTTCAATCCAGGAAATGTAGAGCCTCCAGCTGCAGGACTGGTCTACCTGGAATTTGAATTTGGTTCAAAAACTTAACATTGTTTCATCCCTGAAATGGCTGACTGAGTCCCATAACACTACTGAACTGGGTGCCCAGATACTAAAAGTGTTTTTGTTTCCCCAAATCAGAGTAGAACCACAGGAATCAGTTCCCAACTGGAGAGTTATCCAGGGAGTTCTCTGCCTCTATAGAAACAATGGGATTGTTATTTGGTTTTCACCTATTGGCAATGTTTCCTAAGCAATGCATACAGCGTGCAGACTGAGGTCTTATATCTCAGCAGCTATTTCAACCTAAAAGGAAATGGAGGACCTTCTTAGGAATGGCTGGTCATCGTTGTATTTGGATTCCTAATTTTGCACAATTGGCTAAACCCCTATTTTGTGGGACTAAAACAGAGGGGTGAAAGGGTTGGCATTCCAGAACCTACAGATCAAGCTTATCGAAGCTCTGGCTTGAGGTATACATGACCCATATTAAAGGGAGCTGGTGGAGACCAGCAGCCTATCTGGCCAGCCAACTGGACCAGAATGTCAGGGGCTGGACAGCGTGCCCTAGATAACACAGGCAGCTGCAGACCCAAGCCGAGAAGCAAGTAAGCTGACTTTGGGGACATCACTGACTCTTTATGCCCCATGTGCTGTTAGCGCAGTATTGGAGCAGAAGGGAGGCCACTGGATGTCGAATGCTAGAATTGCCCGGTACCAGGCTGCCTTACTGGACTCTCCAGGACTGCGGTTGGTAACATGTAATGTCTTAAACCCTGCCACCCTGCTCCTCATGGGAGACATTAATTCAAACAGTGTGCTTCTAGCAAGCACACAATGCATTGAAACAATTGATTCAGAGTACACAAACCAGCCAGATCCTAAATTGGCTATTTCCCTCTATCTAAATTCAGAGAATTGGGTGCATTTTGTGGCAGAAACCTTCCAGAGGTTGCACAATATTTAGACATATAAAATGGTCCCTGCATACACCCTAGCAGCCAGAATCCAGGGGAAGATGTCACTCAGATGTTAAAGTCTCACTTCCCATTGGCTTGCTCCCCCATGCCTTGCCCCAGATATGAATACCTCTTAGGAGTAAACTGGCCATGTGTAGCTCCTAATGGACAACCATGTCCTATGGAAAATTTCCCTCCAATCCCGCTGAACGCGGAAAGGCACCCCCTCCCCCAGACCCTTCTAATTAAACAGGTGGCTGGACCCTAGGCCACGTGGGAGGTGATCCTGTCGGACACCTTCAACCCGAAAAGGGGGGAAATGTGAAGTCACGGTGAAGAGATAAAATTTTAGGACCTTTGGACTGGTTCCGAAAGTCAACAATACGGCCCAATTGGTCCCCATACTGAGAAAAGCAAGCTGCTTTTCACCCCGTTTAAAAATACCCAGCCGTTCCCGAAATATGGGCAGAAAGCGAGCCCCCCCCTTCCTTCCGACTACAATGTTTTTCAATGGGAATCGGCTTCTCCCCCCCCCCCTTCCTGCTACAATGTTTCTCTATGGAGCCAGCCTTTTTTGAGGTTTTGAGCCTATCTTCCAGAATCCTTTAACCTTTTTCTGTCTTTTACTATTAACCCGTTCCTGCCTCCATTAACCCTTTCCTTTTCTGTCCATTCTTTCCTGGACTTTCCATGATATATTAACTCTCACCTGTCCAGTCCCTCCCTGTTCATCTGTTCCAGATCCTGAACCTTCCCCTGCCCTTGTCACCCCCTTGGTCACCCAAAGGACCTGCCAGAGACCCTGTAAGCCCTGAAATGAGTTGTATAAGTCCTAGACTGGTTCATACTTCCTTCATCCAGACTAAAGGAGGGAAAACCGCCACTCACACTGGTCTCCTTGCAAAAGCATTGGTTTCCTTACCCACCCTCAGCACTAGCCAAGAACACCAAAGGCTTTTCCTTCTTTCCTCTCTGCTCTCTCCTTCTGACTTTCCCTCATTTCCATCGATTCATTTCCCCCTCCACCCCAAATCCCATCAACTGGGGCTAAGGAGAAGCGGTGCACAGACAACTCGAAGATGGTGGGTCCTGCATGGCTGGAAAGAGGTTGAAGCCTCCATCATCACCTGGATTCCTGCCACGTATTCTCAACAGCTGCCTTCCAGGGATCAACACCTCGAATAGCATGCCATCCGATTGTCATCAACGCCCAAGGACATTTTCATTGTTTCATTTACACCTGGAGAGGACTTGTATTTTCATATCTGCACTCCCTGAAGCCATGAGACCACTCCTATAGAATTTACATCCTTGTGCCTTTACACCATTGTATCTTTCCAGCACGCCTGAACATAATCCTATTATGACTTGTGTCCCCATGTATCAAAACCATTGTGTCTCCTAAATGTTTGTGTGTGTGTGGGCCCCTCAATCCCTCCTACCCCCCCCCCCCACTGATGTTGGTAATTGCTTTCTGCCACCTCCTATTGACTCGCTGATACTTCCAGTTTACCAACACCCAAGAACAATGCCACACTTCCCTGTCTCCATTGAGACATTCTGTCTGGTATTTGCATAAGCCCTGACTGCTACCAGGGGCCACCCAGGACTGCCCCCAACCAACCCCCAACCCCTTCTGATTGGGACATTTGAACTGCCCCTGACCAATCTCTGGGATTGGTGCCGCCCAGGGAAAGGAAGGAGGCAAAAGTCAATAAAAGTTGGAACCCTTTGTGTGTTCTGGGTCGACATCTTAGCCCGGTTGGAAGGCGGATGTCCACCTACTGTTTTTATTGGTACCAAATAAAATCAGTATTCCTCGGATTTCTCGCGTTGGATCTTTATTGGCTTCTTGTGGGATTCAGCGGACTTCAGTGGGGCTAGCCCATCTGAAAATAATTTTAAAAACCCTATTTTGGGTCTTAACAATCTCCCCTCATTGGAGAGAGCCCAACACCACAGAAGGGCCGCACTCTTCTGCCCGGGGCAGCTCCTCTGGGCAATAGTTGGACGCAAGCTTTGGAGCCTCACAGAGCCCTCCTGGGTGGCACAAGTGAGTGCGATGGGTAGCCATAATAGATCGTTCGCTTACCCCTACTTTGCAAGAGGCATCTTGCAATCCCCTTTCTGTGCAGGACTCAGAAAATATGGCTTGAATCTCCATGCACAGAGACCTGCCAAGGAAGCCCTTGTATCTGTCCCTCTGGTGGGAACACTGCCTTGGTGGAACCAGAGGAACCTTCTCCGCTGTGGCAGTGTGGCTCTGGAATGGCCTCTCACAGGAGCCCACCCACCCCCACCACCCTAGCCCCCACGGGAAAAGTGGCTCCCCCCGCCCCGTGTGGACTGAAACCTGGTGTTAGCACACCGTGATATGCCTTTCCATGCATGGTTTTGCCTTGCTAATTATTTTTACCAATTCTGCATAGTTGTTCCATGCTGTTCCATCACCTATACCCTGCCCTGACAGCTTCCAAACCAGGAGGATGTGGGGGAGCAATATGCATTTTAATAAGTCAACGACTCCTCTCTGAGTTAGAGAGTTTCTGGAGGAAGGATATTCACATTGCCTTCTCTTCCACGTGGCACCCTCGTGGAACCGATTCCGTAAGGGAGACCATAGTGGAAATCCATCACAAAAATGCACACACACCCCTCACAGATGCAGGGGTTATGATTGTGACTGGAAGGAGGCCTGTTGTTTATGACACGGTTTAGCATCCACACAGGTAGGAACTGGCAAAGCAGAGCCGAGACCATGGCCCACGGATTGGGTTGGCAAGGGGGTCCTCACTGGATGACTCTCCACTGGATGACCCTTTGCAGGGGCTCCCCCAGATCTGCTGATGTTCAAGTCCAGAAATGGGGGCTTTGTGTTCAAAATCTAAAAACTATATTTCAGAACTCCGCCTTTTCCTGTGGACACAAAAAAGGAATTATGCACTTATTTTTAGGTGGCTTGCAGAGTCCTTTAACTTCTTGTATTATGCGTTCCTCCTGTACAACTAAATGGACCTGCTGCTGACCACAGGGCTGGCGTTCTGTGCTGGGGGCTGTCTCACCACGGAAAGTACAAGCAGATCAGCCATGTAGCCCTTTCTTCACAACATTTACATTTACAAAAGAAACATTTTTGTTTTGCTTTGCTTTGTTAGAAGGTCAGACAAGGTGACTCTATTTGAATGCTCTGCATAAGCTATTTACAGCAGGACTGGATAACGACGCTCAGTGTTGTTAGAGGAAAGGAGAAGAACCAGGGCCGGGCCAGGTGCAAAACAACCAAAAAGAAATACATTGGAAGCAACAAAAGGCAGTTGCACCACAATGCATCAGCACGATCTAACAACGGCTCCAGGAATCATCATCTTCCATTCATTCCTATTCTTATCTTCTTATGCAGGGCCTAATTTTAGTTTCTCAGCTTTTTAGCTGGAAGGTTTTTTTTTAAATACTGTAGTTTAAACTTGCAATTGTTTTAGTATAATTATATGCCTATTTGGTTTTTAATTCTGTAATGACTTATGATGTGATTTTTAGCCATTTGTAAGCCACACTTGGGTGGATAGATAGATAGATAGATAGATAGATAGATAGATAGATAGATAGATAGATAGATAGATAGATAGATAGATAGACTCATTCTCTACTTAAAAATGTCACTACATCTGGCCCACAGCGTTGCCTTGAGAGTGGGAAACACCCGCAATGCAATGTGTGCCTAAACAGGCAATCTCATAGGCGACAGGTATCCAGGTGAAACCAGACCAAGCTTTGTGGGCCAGGAGAGCAGGGTAGAGCTCTTTTAGTGACGAGATGGTCCCGATAACCACAGGCCACAGACAATAATGCTTCACATGCTGAGCTGTTTGTCCTGGAAACACCTCGCTCAAAACCTGCCTTGCCCGCCGGCCTCCACTCCGTGGAAGGAAGGAAGATGGCTGAAGGCCACGGGATGGAGCAGCCAGGCACGGCTCCTCTGTTCCTGCTGCTGCTGCGGCTGCTGCTGCTGCTCCTTGTTCTGATTTGGGCTGCCTGAAGGAAGAGGTCCCGGGTTCTTTCATTGGCTGGATCCGAGGCAGATTCCACCCAGATTGGCTCGGCAGGCCTGTCATAAGACATTTCCCAGGTTAGAGCCCCTCCCACTTTGGGACAGGTAAAGTTTTCCTGTAACAGACGGGGAGTCTTAAGGCTACCGAGGAGCACCTGGATCTCTCGAGAGTCCCAGGTAGGCAGGCAGGCAGGCAGGCAGGCAGGCAGGCAGGCATGCCTCAGAGTCCCTGACCGCAACATTCTTACCCCCACCGACGCCTTCTTAAAAGGCTCTTCTGATTTGGGATTTGCCACTCAGGAAGGTGGGGGCCAAAAGGGGGCCAAAGGCAGAATGAGCACCAGCGGGCTGGCCTTGGGCAACCCTGTCTCTGAAGAGAGCGCGGCATTTACACCCCTCAAGTCCGTCACCCTTTCGAGGGAGCCCGTGGAAGACACGGCTGTATTTGGGGACGTCAAACCACCCGTGCGGATCCCAGAGAACCAGAGGGATTTAGCCCAGGTAAGGCGCGGCCTCGAGGGTAATAATGACCCATCTTCCCTGCAGCCTTCTCAGCTCTCAGGCCACCAGGCGCCCCTGGCTGCCACTTGGGGGGAGGGGGGCTTAGAGGGCTCTTCTTGTCTGAGATTTGAATCCCACCAGTGTTTTAAAACTGCGCACATGCTTTCTCCATGAATCATGTGTGTGTGTGTGTGTGTGTGTGTGTGTGTGTGTGTGTGTGTGTGTGTGTGTGTGTGTGTGTGTAGGTGGGGTGTGTCAAAGTGGGGGCATAGTCAAATTAGATTTTAGGCAGATGTAGATTGAGGTTGCTTGCTGAACATGCGACGTGTGGTTCATGCCAGATTCAGATTCAGCCCCGCGTAAAACGTCAGATACTCTGTACATGGAAGTGGGTGCCAGGAGCAATGCCCTGTGGCCAGAAAGAAGCCGCCAAGGTGGCCCAGGAGCCCAGCGGTGCCCGGCCAGGTGCCTCTTTCCAGGCAGAGGCTGTGGCACTTTGGGTCAGGCCAGGCGGAACCGAAGGAAGGTTGCCAAAAAAAAGGCGACCTTGCCGAATGGGAGGGACGGTTTCGTTCTCCCCGTCTCCATTCTGCGGGGAAGAAAGGTGCCTTGGCCTGGTGCCCGGAGGGTGTTTTGGAGCTGCCCTTGCTTCAGAGGAAGGGCTGGGTGGGATTACCTGCCATTCTTGCTGCCTGAGCTCTTGTTTTTCAAATCACTTGAAAGGAATTCTCCTTGAGATTCTCCAGTGCCACATTTTTTTCCCTTGAGCAGCGGCAGGAAGAGAGATAAAGGTTTGGATAAGGAGGTGAGGCGGAGAACGGGGGGGGGGGAGAGAGAGAGAGAGAGAGAGAGAGAGAGAGAGAGAGAGAGAGAGAGAGAGGCTCCCTCCTTGGTACACAGGCTCGCTGAACCTGTGAGCAGGGAAAGGGGCAGCCTGGGCCTTCCTGCTCCCATTTCTGACTGGGAGAAATGCCCAAGAAGCCTCTCCCTCTGTGTGTGTGTGTGGAAGGGCGGAGGAGTGGCCACAATGAGGTTCCGGGCCCTGGACGAAGCCTCCTGTGGCCCCTTCAGCACCTCCAGAGGACTCCCTGGGCCTTTTGCCTCCAGAAGCTAGAATACTCTCTCATCAATGGGAAGGTGCCTTCAAGCAAGATCTGCCCTAATTTGGGGGTCGTCGGTGGCAGGAGACTGGAAGGAGTGGTGACTCTGTGCCAAAACGTGGACCCCCTGGCTCAGACAAAGTCTCAATCTTTGCCCCTCCCCCCTCCCCCGGTGAGGCTGGCTGAAGGGACTCCCCCAAAGCATACCTGTCCTCAAGGAGCTTGTTGAATTTTTGGGTGGGGGTGGGGTCACCATGTATGCTACAGCTGACACCGGGGTGGGTGGGTGGGTGGCTTAAATCAGGGTTTGCTCTGCCTTGAATTCTCACCATATGACTCATTGCAGCCTCTGAGTAACTAATGTCTGTTTCCATGGGGGAGGCCAGTAAAGAGTGTGGGCTGGAGAAGTTCCCTTGGCCCATGCGGTGACTCTCTATGTGTGGATGGCTTCCCCCATGGTGGAGGAGCAGAGCCCATGGAGTGCCCCTGCCTAGCCTCCCTTCCACCCAGGAGAGGGTGCTTCTCCGGCCAAACTCCCGCTCTCCTTAGACCTCTGGCCTCTCTCCCTCTGGGTCTCCCCCCCCATCCCAGACTGGG
This sequence comes from Phrynocephalus guinanensis, assembly GCA_037367245.1. Taxonomy (NCBI): domain Eukaryota; kingdom Metazoa; phylum Chordata; class Lepidosauria; order Squamata; family Agamidae; genus Phrynocephalus; species Phrynocephalus guinanensis. The sequence continues at coordinate 24,204,732 of CM074748.1, forward strand.
CCGGTCAAAGGGACTGGTCACTTGGCCATCTCAAGCTGGCTGGTGGAATGAAGGACAAGCCAGCAGGTGCTTTGCTGGGAGCCTCAGGAACCAGGGTATGGCGGGAGATGCAGGAGGAGCCATGCATTAGAGAGAAAGGGGCCTGTTGCCCTTGGACTTCATGAGCCTTCCAGGAAATTAAAAAGGAAGGATTTGAGACCAGCTGAGAAACAAATCATCTCCCAGTGTGACTTCTCCAATGGGATCAGAAAGGCATAGGACCAAATCCCACCCCACCCGCTTACTTCTTGCTTCCCTCATGTGGGATCAAGACCACTTGGGCTCCAGGAGCATTCGAGTCTGGTTTCTGGTTTGCGGAATTTCATGTTGGAGATTTCAAATCCCCACCTTGAAAGAATCCTTCAGTTTGTGCCCCCATGGGCACCATGAAGCCTCCCCTCCATTTTCTCTCGCAAAGGGCAGGTTGGCTAATCATTAACCTCCATTGAGAGTCTTCCTGGCGCCATCTTGTTGGTGGGACGCGTGTTTTGCCTGGGAAAGGTCCAGGGAGGGAGCCACCTTCTGGGCTGGCAAGCAAGGGGGTTGGCATTGACAAAGGTGGCTGGGACGGGTTTGGGAGCCTGGCAAATGTCCCCCCCCCCCCGGGACTCTCCTCTTCACATCCCCGTCTTCTTGATCCTGGCGGTGGTGGCGGCGGCGGTGGTGGTGGTGAAGGGCAGCTGCGTCTCTGGTTGTCCCACTGGTGCGGTGATGGCCCTCAAGGCCACACAGCCTTGCCTTCAGCCCTTGTTCCTGCTGTGGATCCCCAGCCTATAAAGTCCAGTGCTGGCCCTAACCCCTTTTTGCAAGTGCTGGAGGCAGCAAGCGGTAGAACCCAGGATAACTCCACCGGCAAGGCCTGTACCCATGAAAAGGAGGCCAGGGCGGCCTCTCTGGCCCTTAGACCATCATTGCATCCTCTCCACAATATCCCTGTGCCATTTATATATGCATAAACTTGAGAAAATGAGTTAAAATTTGCTATTCTCTTGTTTTGGCTTCCTGCAGGCCCCTTTAAGCTGCCCACACTCAAAAGCCAAAAGTGAAAGCTGATGTTTGAACATGTCTATGTTAGGTCTCCCCCATCCCAGTTGTGCGGCCCTTGTGAGTGTGGTATGACACCCCCCCCAGGGATGAAACCATGACCCTCAAGTTCTTCTGAATTGCTCACGCCTGAGCCCCAAATGATGGTGGGAGATAAGAGGTCACCCTTTGGATGTTGGAGTTTGGATAATGCAAACAGATCTGAGGGCACGGGATTTTCTGGGTGTGAAGAGCACCTCCTTCTGCCCAGGATTTCCTGGGACACACAACCAAGGGCTTACCCCCACCCCACCCCACCCCACCCACCACGGCCCTTTGATCTCCCAAGTGAAGCCTTGTTGGTTTCCCCTGCCAAGGGACGGAGGGCAAGGCAGCCAACTGGTAACAAAAACCACCCAAAGGTGTGCCTCCACCCAGAGGCACTCGCTGGGGCAAATGCAGAGTGCTGCCTTCCCGCTTTGGGAGTCAAAAACGATCAAGCGAAGTTCCTCCCTCCTGGCCATGGGTGTCCCCACCCCCCACCCCCTTTCCTCAAGGCAATGCCTGCTTGCAACTCCGCTGGCAGGCTGAGTTCAGAGCAGCCCCTCCCCCAGAGAGAGAGAGAGAGAGAGAGAGAGAGAGAGAGAGAGAGAGAGAGAGAGAGAGAGAGAGAGAGTTGTGTGGGGCAAGCAAGCTCAGCTCCTGATGAATTTTGCCCAACTGATCTTTTAAGAAGGAACGCAAAGCCAGCTAGAAGTGGGTGCCTTTGGGCATTGAGGGACACAAAAAAGAGGGGAAGGATTAGTGGGCAGCCTCTCCAGGTAGGGCTCGGGAAAGGGTCCTGCCCTCTTGAGCCAGCGGTCAGCTGGAGCTGCTGACAGCCATAGCTGGCTAAAAGTGGACAAGAAGGATCAGCGCAGGAGTCTCGCTGTAGCTTTTTTGTCTTGTGGCTGGTGAAATAGACACAGCTTGAGATGATGTGGGTCTCTCTCTCTCTCTCTCTCTCTCTCTCTCTCTCTCTCTCTCTCTCTCTCTCTCTGTGTGTGTGTGTGTGTGTGTGTGTGTGTGTGTGTGTGCATGGCAGCATGTAGGGGGTTTGAGATGCCCATTTTTAGTCCAGAACCATTGAATCAAGTCTGGCATGATATGCCAGCCCTTCAGTAAAACCCAGTGGTTCAGTGGGTCTACTCTAGCTGGGGTTATGCAATAGGACTGGGCCAACAGTTACAAGCTTCCGTTCTCCTGGCTTCTCTCAAGGACCCTTGGTTCCTCCGCGGGCCCTCATGCCCAGGGTAAGCACTGCCACCACGATCTCAGAATGTTACTCTTTGGAAGTCTTTTCTTCCTGCCACTCCTGGTTGTGCGGGGCGGCCTGGCTCCTTGTCGTGACTCACACCAAGATTAAAATAAAAAGTGAATTAAGCTCCACAACTGAACAGTCAATAATGGCTCTGTGACCTCAGGAGCCCTGCCCAAAACCAGGATCTCAAAGGGAGGTAACTTACTTATTTTTTGGAAACCTCCATTTGAAATAGAGTTCAAGAAGCTACATTTTCATTGCCGTGCAAATATGCTTGCTGGGGTTTACTTTTGGCCTGATTTTGTGTGTGTGTGTGTGTGTGTGTGTGTGTGTGTGTGTGTGTGTGTGTGTGTGTGTTTTTGTTTGTGTGAGAATGTGTATTCATTCAGAGAGATCACAGGTCATGACAAGAGGCATGATTAGATAAGCAAGAGACACGGTGTCAAAATACAGGCCGTTGCTGATGATTAAAGCCACCTCCTGCGTGTGGGTTCCCTCAAACGCATTCGGCTTCAAAAGGCCACTGTTTGTTGCCAAAAGAAACCCCATGGCCAGGCAGGGCAAAATCCAGAACCAAGGCTGTGAAGCCACCCCTTTCTGGCCACGAAATACCTTTGGAGGGGTTGTTTTTGTCTCCCACAGTGCTGCCCAGCCAGGTGGTCCCCTGCAGAGGTTGGGGGAGGAACACTTGGGACCAGGGAAGATGGTGGAAAGCCTCATCCAAGAGAAAATCTTAAAACACATAAAAGAACAAACCTTGCTGAGAGAAAATCAGCATGGCTTCTGTAAGGGTAAATCTTGTCTGACAAACCTCTTAGAATTTTTTGAAAAGGTCAACAGGCACATGGATCTGGGTGAACCGGTTGATATAGTCTATCTGGATTTTCAAAAGGCTTTTGACACAGTCCCTCACCAAAGGCTGCTGAGAAAATTGCACAGTCAGGGGATAAGAGGGCAGGTCCTCTTATGGATTGAGAACTGGCTGAGATCCCGGAAACAAAGAGTAGGTGTCAATGGGAAATTTTCACAATGGAGAGAAGTGAAAAGCGGTGTGCCCCAGGGCTCTGTCCTGGGACCGGTGCTTTTCAATCTGTTCATAAATGACCTGGAGACAGGGATAAACAGTGAGGTGGCCAAGTTTGCTGATGACCGTGTGGTAAAAACCAGAGAAGATTGTGAAGAGCTCCAGAAGGATCTCTCCAAACTGGGGGAATGGGCTGAGAATTGGCAAATGCGTTTTAATGTAACCAAATGTAAAGTAATGCATATTGGGGCAAAAAATCCAAACTTCATCTATCAACTCATGGGCTCTGAGTTATCCGTGACGGATCAGGAAAGAGATCTTGGTGTGTTGGTGGACAGCTCCATGAAGGTGTCTCCCCAATGTGTTGGCAGCAGTGAAGAAGGCCAATTCCCTGCTAGGGATTATCAAAAAGGGGATTGAAAATAAAACAGCCAACATTATAATGCCATTATACAAAACAATAGTAAGGCCCCACCTGGAGTATTGTGTACAATTCTGGTCACCGCATCTCAAGAAAGACATAGTGGAACTGGAAAAGGTGCAGAAGAGAGCGACTAAAATGATTACTGGGCTGGGGCACCTCCCTTATGAAGAAAGGCTAAAACATTTGGGCCTCTTTAGTCTGGAAAAAAGGCGATTGAGGGGGGATATGATTGAGACATACAAAATAATGCAGGGTATGAGTAAAGTGGATAGAGGGAATCTCTTCTCCCTCTCCCAAAATACCAGAACTAGGGGACATACACTCAAATTGAGGGCTGGGAGAGTAAGAACTGACAAAAGAAAATATTTTTTCACCCAGCGCGTTGTAAGTCTATGGAACTCCCTGCCACACAATGTGGTGATGGCATCTGACCTGGATGCCTTCAAAAGGGGATTGGACAGAGTCCTGGAGGAAAAGTCCATCACAGGTTACAAACCATGATGGAGATGTGTAACCTCCAGGGTTTAAACCAGGGTACTTCAAGGGCCAGATGCAGGAGAGTGGTATCAGGAGACAGATATCTAGTCTCATGCGCTCCCAAACACATCTGGTGGGGCCGCTGTGAGATACAGGAAGCTGGACTAGATGGGCCTTTGGCCTGATCCAGCATGGCTCTTCTTATGTTCTTATGTTCTTATGACCTCTTTAAGGCTGATTTCGGGACCCCCCCCCCCCCCACACACACACACCAAGTCCCTCCTTAGCCTGAGCTCTGCAATGCCCCACCTGATGAAGACTCTTGTATGATGCAAACTCCTTTTTTATTATATTTTAAGGCTCCAATAAAAGTATTATGCAAACTTAGTTTTATATTTGTTGGCTATAAAGGGGGGGGGATACCTGGATTTACTGCCCACCCACACACCCACCGAGACTTGACCTGAAAGTTGTGTCATCAAGAAGCTGTTCTGGACATTTGTGCTCTGTTTCCTTGTAAACAGGGCCAAACAACACAAGCCAGAACATTACAGGGCAGGCAAGATCCTCTTTGCCCCCTGGTTGCTTTTCTGTGTTGTCGGCTATGGGGTAGGCATTGGGGGGGGGGAGCTCCACCCAATAGTCCCCTTCCGAGAGCCTGGTGGCTCCTTGTGCCCAGAGGTCTGGACGTGCCAGCGAGAGGAACCCGTCTTGGGCAAGCCTCCTTCTGGATCCGCCTGCTTGGGCTTCCGATGACCTTCTCTCTCTCTCTCTCTCTCTCTCTCTCTCTCTCTCTCTCTCTCTCTCTTTTTCTCATCCTTTGTGTGCGTCCAAGCTGGAACCTGGGCCTGTTTCTCCGAGGGAGCTGGCCCTCCTTGGAGCCATGCCAGCTAGAATGAGCTCATGTACAGAGGGCTCAGGTTCCCAGCGCTTTCACGAGGAAGTGATCACGTAGGTAGGGATTATTGCAGGTATGAGGGGAGGCGAACACCTCCTGTGCTGCTGGGCTCTCCTTCAATAAATGCCTGTCGGCTTTCAGGAGGGGGCCACAGGACGACCCCACGGCAGACCCTTCCTCTGGAGCACAGCCACGCTCCAGGAGGGGGTCCGATGAACAGGACTTGCAGTTTTTCCCCACCTCCAGTAAAAACAGGGTCTGGTGTCTCAACACACTTGAGAACACCCAGCTGGAAAAGTTGTTCATCACTCAGACCTAAAAGCAGAAAGATCAGTGGATTCTTTCCCTTTTCCTTCTCTCTCTCTCTCTCTCTCTCTCTCTCTCTCTCTCTCTCTCTCTCTCTCTCTCTCTCTCTCTCTCTCTGTTTCACCTAAAATGCACTTCTGCAGATTTTGCTGGAAAACTCTTGTCACCTCGTCCATGGGATGAAAACACCTCAGTAGTATTTTGGTTTCCTGTTTCATGGCAATGGTTCTTTGCCATCATTGTTGTTGTTTTTAGCACAAACAAAAAAAACGAGCCATGTCTCAGGTGAGCTCGAGTCCTTTCCCAAAACACCAGTTATTTGGCCCAAACAATGCTGCCTCTGCTTTGGTTAATTGCTACCACCTGACACCACCACCACCACCCCAGTCTTTCTCTGGCATGTCAACCTTCCCGTGTGCCGCCAGATGGCTGTATGGACTGCTGTCACAGACATGACCTGGTGCCCTAAAGAGCTGTCAGAGTACAAGACTCATCATTCCCCGCCTATATAACTGGGAAGATGGGGAGTGTAGTACATCCCAAAGAAAAGGCCACCAGGCTGGGGAAGAACGGCTGCTAAACCCACTGGGGGGGGGGAGAAAGAAAGAGAGAGAGAGAGAGAGAGAGAGAGAGAGAGAGAGAGAGAGAGAGAGAGAGAGAGAGAGAGAGAGAGAGAGAGAAGTTTTAGATCACCTTCTAATGCTTCACATGGGATGGCAGCATCTCATGGCCCAGAAAACATCCAGCAGGAACTGGGATCCTTTAAGGGCCCCCTGGGAGGCTCCTCCAAAGGAGCAGAGCACCCTCACACTCTGTCATGGAAGGACTTCACGATTGAAAGAAAAGAAAGAAAAGAAAAGAGACAAGCAGGGGACTCTGTCCCTGTCCTTTGTTGCTGTTTATTTCCTGGTATGTCTGTGCCATGCCCCATGATGGGGAGAGCAGTTTCCTCATCAGAGCCAGAGGGCAGAAGCCGGCATCGCAGATAATCTCTGGGTGGGCAGAAGAAGGCAGAATCCCTTGAACCTAGAAAGCACCTGAGCTCCTGGCTGGAGGTCTCTTCACCTCCCACGGCTTGCTTGCTTCCCTCTGCATTTGGTCTCCAGCATGGGGTTCCTGTTCAAATCCGATTCCTCCAACATGGAAGTCTGCCCAAATCATGCCTCTCCAGCACCAATAATAGGCTTTCAACGCCAACAGTGGATCATCGTCTACAAAAGATGCCCCTGGCTCGGGCTTCCTCTGTTTTTGTCAAGAGGGAAAGTTGAGGTGCACAGGCCAAGCAAGCCCGTGACGGTGGGGAGGACGGCTACGGCCCTTCCAGCCTGGGGTTGTAGGGAAAGGGACCGTGAGCAAGCAGGGACAGTGCCATCATCCAGTTCGCATGTCTGTGTGTCCTTGTGTAGAGCACCCCTTCTTTACTGTTTCTTTATAGATGATAAAAAAAAACCCACTGTAGCCAAGCAGTGGGTATTTGGATGTACGTGTGATTACAGATATTTATTTTGGCCATGCTGTCGACGGGATCTGAGAATTGCAGTCCAGAAAAGTAATGAAACCGCCCCCCCCCCCCAGGAGCTCTGCCCTGCTGAGGGTAGAGCAAGAAGCCCCTGGATCTGAACCCATGGCTTGGAACCCCTTTGAAGGAGTGGGGCTGCAGGAGAGGCGGAGGAGGGACGGCCTGGCCTTTTCCCTTTCCTTCCAAGGGCATCCAGTTTGGGCACGTCTGGCAGCCCAGCCTCCTCCCCCTCCCAGCCTCCACCCACCGGGGCGAAAGGGCCAAGTGCGGGCAGTCTGGCAGCCACTTGGCTACAGGCGGGATTCAGTCCTGGGCTGTTCCCATTTCCTGGCTGAGCCACGTCGTGGCCTCTCGTGGGAAGCCACCAGGAGAGGGTTTTTGTGCCCCCCTCTGTGGGCTGCCTTGGGCAGAGCAGGCCTGGGGGAGAACCAGGGAGGCAGTCCCCACAGGCTGCCCCCCCCCGCTTCCTCTCCTCCCTCCCTCCCCCCCCCCGCGCTCTTATCCTCACAGATTTCTAGAAGAAAGAGACAGAAACTAGTTGAGCCGGAGGTCAATACCAAGACGGAATGATCAGAGGAGCAAATATTTGCCTTGGTCAATATTTTACTAGAGAAACAATAAAGGTTGACATTGAGCCAAGCAGGGATAGGAGGACGTGTGTTCTATTTAAAAGCTGCATCCTCCGAAGGCATGCGGCCACAGAGCGTTGACGGAGCCTCCAGTGTGGGACTTTCCTCCTGCCTTTTGTGACTGATTTTTAAGAGTCTGGCTAGAACTGCTTTAAAATAAATAAATAGATAAAGACAACCTCACTTCCCCACTTTCTCTCTACCTCACTCACTCTCTTTTTGGGGTTGGGGTGGGGGCAGAGATTGATTCTCTATCTTTATAGATTGGCTCTATATCTAATCCACCCTTTGTGCACCTCTAGCCCCCCCCCTCAGGTGTACCTTGGTCCCTCCCGCTATCTACTACTTGTTTTTTGGTCTAATCAGAATGATCAAAGGCTGTGATCTTCCATTATGTGGTGGTAATCCCTTAGGAATGCCCCCCCATCTTGGGTACAAGATGTTAACCTAGCACTCTCAACAGCCTCATCTACCCTACAAGTGCCTCCTCCCTCCCTCCCTGCCCCCACAAATCAAAAACCTATGGTTGGAAAGCTGTGTTATTTGTGAATGGCTTCACTGTGACCAGGATGCTTCCGCTTACAAGCTCTTGGAAAGTTTAGGAAAGTTTAGTGTTAATAATGCCACTTACCAATCTTCATTGTTCCGGGATTTTTGATCCAGCTAAAGCTGACTGGGGGGTCGGGAGAGTTGGAATGGGGTGGGGGATGTTGCTATAGGGAGGAGTTTTTGAAGAGATCTAGTGTTTACATCATTCCTGGCTGCTGGAAGGCTCGCAGCCTCACGACCCTCCCCATGGGAGAAGCAGCAGTAGTGCAAGCCCCTCCACTGCAGTGCTGGGATTATTCTCAGGTCGCTTCTGGACGGATGTGGGGGATGCTTTAGCAGGGAGGCCCTGCAGTGCAGTCCAGTTTCCATCCCCTTAAAAAGCAAAACACAATGCCACTCACTCTCTGGGATCCTTCCCAGTAAGAATGGATGAGCCCAGCAGGATTTGGGCCCGGGCCGTCTCTCGTCCTGCCTCTGACACCCAAATGCCTAAAATCAGCACCTCTGCTACTGAACCGAGAGGGCCCGACCCCTAGGCAGAACAAGGTGGTCAGCCGCCTCAGACTGCAGCTTATGGGAGACGGCATCAGAGGAGAGAGGGGAGTGAAGGCCCAGCCAGCAGCCTCTCCTGTGCTCCATCAACAAGCCAGAGGCCATTTGTGGGTGGAAGAGGATGAGGTCACACATCCCGTGGGCAGAAGAAACGCCTGGGTGGTGGACTTTCATCACTTCCATAGCTGGACAGCTCGTCTAGCTGGATGTCGTGCATGGAATGGGAAGGGGGTTTGCTCTTTTACCCAGGCCTCAGAGTGAGCTCCGTGATGGGAATCCTAACTCTTCCTCAAGAGCCCCAGGGGCACCAAAGTAAGGTGCAGCAAAAGCCACCGCAGGCAAGGCTGGATCTACTGATGATGGTTCATGTGGTACTTCCAGAAACCTTAGATGACGTTGTTGGTACACGTTCATCTTTTGGAACTGCAACCACCAGAAGTGGAGCTAGTCTGTGCTGCTGCTCGTGGTGGCGGCGGCGATGTGCAATACCCCAAATCTATAGCAACCTAGTGAAAAAATGACCTCCAAATGCCCTTCCATTATCAGGTCAGGGACTTGCATCTTTCCTCCCCTTGGTGGCCAAAAGAGAGAGGAACAGTGGGAAATGGGTCTGGTGAAACTCCACAGCCTGGCTGGTCGCCCTGGGAGAGAGGATGGATTGGCCCTAAAGAGCACCTGGAGTGGACACATCTGGGCAAGGCTTGAATGTGTGGCCTTTTGGGGGACCAAAGCTTCCTGAACCCTCCACCTAGCTGCCTGTCCTGACTGTGGGAACCTGGGGGCTGCCATCTGAAATAACAACTGCTTTTCCACGTTCTGGATTTGTCTTGGGAAGCAGGGATTGGAAAGATCAAAGCCCCCTTTCCCTGTGTTCTTCAGCCCCAAGGAGGACTGGGGTCCGACCGCACGGCTGTTGTGAAGTCTAAGGGAGCGGCATCTTCGGGTTGGCTGGGTCTCTTTTGCTCCACCGCTGGTGGACACCTTGTCCTTGTCTCCCTGTCCCCCTCCCCGTGGCTTTCTGCTGGGACTCGGCCTCACGGTTCCTAGCCGCTTGCCTAAAAAGGTGCCACTGCTATGTTTGGGGGAGACCGGTCAGAGGGGTACCACGGCCTCGGTCTCAGTCCACAAGAGCTGCTGTGGGGACGGTGCCCTGTGTAGGAGCTTGACAAAAGCCGTTTTCACTCTGAGCTGACCTCTCCTCTTCTGTGCCTCCTCTTTAGGTCTGCTCCGAAATGGACAAGTACCTCTCTGGCCAAGTGGTGCCTGTGGCGCCCACGGTGCCAGACAAGAAGTATCGCCGCGAGAGCGCCTCTGTGGTGGACGAGTATTTCTCCACTGAGAAGGCCCCTTCCGCACCCTACAGCGTGAACATCAACCTGATCCTGCCGGACACCAACCACCTGCGCACGGGGCTCTATCGGGCCCCCAAGCCGGCCATGCCCTTCGCCCAGGTCAAGATGGAGCCTGGCACCTGCTTCAGCCAGCCCTGCTCTTCCGCCGCCGGAGTGACCCAGACCCTCCCGGACTTCACCAGCGTCTTCAGCCTGCCTCAGTCGGTGGCCGCCAACAGCATGTTTGTCAAGCAAGAGATGCCCTCCGAGATCCCCCTGGCCTCAGGCCCACAGGCCGGCTTGCTGTACCAGCTGCCGGTTGGGAGCAGCGGGGAGATGACGACCATGGCACACTCCACCTGTGGGACCACCGCCATCAGCACCATGACGGGCGTGGCCATGTCCACGGGCAGCTCTGTGCTGGACCCCCGGCCCCTCTCCCGGCCCCTCCGGCCAGGGGGGCAGGTAAAGGCTCTCCAGGCTGCCTCCCCAGGCAGCTTCCACCTGGCTGGGGAGTTCTACCCTGTGCCGGGGGTCAGCCTGCCCCCATCACCCCCCAACTCACAGCCTGGCAGCCCCGAGAACCAGCCCGAGCTGATCAACACCATTTCCCCGCCGCCACCCTACGAGGCTGCTTTTGGACTGAAGCTGGCTCCACTTGGCCATGGCCCCTCCCTGGGGACCCTCTCCCAGGGGCCCGTCACCCTGCAGGCCCCCAAATACAACCGGAGGAACAACCCAGAGCTGGAGAAAAGGCGGATCCACCACTGCCATTACCCAGGTAAGGAGGCCACGGGAGCAGAGATGAGCTGGTGGTGGTGGTGGTGGTGGGATCTGGGCTTGCCTAGTGGTCGGTCAGGGAAATGGGACTGGGGGAGCCCTGACCACTTGCCTCTGGGAACACGATAAAGGTTCTCCTTGCTTCTGAAGAGCCGATTCTGACCCACGAATATAACCCAGGCTTGGATCCAGCAGGGAATCTCAAAGACGCCCCCTTCCCCCCCTTTCATAGCTGCCTTGGGAGGGGGGAGGGGGGAGGGAGAGAAGAGGACACCATCATTTATTAAGGATCAGGTTTGTCATTGGACAAGTGGGAGGCTCTCATGCCTGCCAAACTTACTTGAAAGCTCGGCTGCCAGGAATGGGGGGGGGGTTGTTGTTGGGGTGGGTTTGGGGGTGGGTGGGTGGTGCTGGTGGTAGATTTCATCCTTCCAGAAGAGGGAGGAAGGATCTGGGAACCAACGTGGTGGTGTGGAAGAGGGTAAGGCAGGCCACTGGGGATTGCCAGCAGGCTTTGCCATATATTGGATCTTCCACGGTCCCATCGCGAGGGGGATCTTGTGCCTGGCCTTTTCCAGGGGGGTCACCCTTTGCCATTTGCAGCCCCTCCTCTGTGGTGCCCTTTCTCTTTCAGCTGCCCCCTTTTTTCTTATATGGACAAAATAAATCCTAAACTGGGGAGGAAAATATACACTTGCAGTGCCATGTTTTTGGCATGCCAGAAACCCATACCCCTCCCTAGGGAAGCATCCCCCCCACAAAACCCAAGAGTTAGCTGAACCCCCCCCCCCCCCCACCAGGCAGTAGTTATAGGGAAAGAGGGGCAAGGGAGGTCTTGGGGCTGAAGAGCGTCTCCCCCTCCCCACTGCATTTTGCAGCTCCTCCAAGACACAGGAGGGGAAAACCCTTTTTCTGGAAAAGGGTGGGGGAGGACACTCTGCCTTTAGGGCTTCACTGCTCCTTGGCCTACCTTATGCCACGTCCCTCCCTGGGCACCTCCTGGCAGGGGCAAGGGTGGTTCTGGAAGATTTCCTGGCTGCCAGCTCTGGAGTGGTACAGCCTCCCCCCCCACACACACACATGCACACACATGGGAAGCCCTCTGGTGGTCTCTATACCCTAAAAAGGCAGCTTTTGGCTGCACCCCAATGGGTCCTCATGCACCTTTTGGCTTATTTGCAGGTTGCACAAAGGTTTACACCAAAAGTTCACACCTGAAGGCACACCAGAGAACTCATACAGGTATGTGAAGGCTTAGGGTTATGCTCCTACTGTGCTTCTTTTTTGGGGGTGGGGGGCACTCTTAAAAGAAAAGGCTTGCGTTCCTTGCCACTTCTTTGCCTGCACATTCTCTCTCGGGCTGCCTGAGTCCTTGGTGATGGTACGTCTTTTAGGATCCTTGCCAATCGGGTTGGATGATGTAGAGGAGCGCCCTCTTGTGGCCCAGCTTGCTATTGTACTCTGGAAAGATGTATAGAAATACGAATTACTACAAACACTCGGAAATGGCAAGAACCCAGAGAAACCCCTCTCGGCAAGACCTCAGAACGCCCTTAGATGTGACTTCATACTTAGGTGTTCTATGTCACACCTAAAGAGTAACTTAGCAACATCACTATTGTCATCAGCCCCCCCCCCCCACACACACACACACATACTCTCTTAAATAACAGGCTGTACTGAACTGCAGGGAGTTTACTACCAAGCTTGGCTTAGCCAGCTTCTTCTATAGGGATGTGGGTGTGGGTGGGTGTTATCAGATACTGGCTGGTTTCCAGAGCAATTTAACCAGAGAGGCATTTTCTCTCCTGCCAACATTCAGTCATCTTTTTTAAGTGTCCAAAATAGTGAAGCGGAAAGGGTGAGGGAAGAGGCTTCAGTTGCGGGGCTTTGGATCCCAAGATGTTCCCTGCCCACCAGCTGCAAGCAGGGCACATGCCCTCCTCACTGAAGACGTGGCCAGGGACTGCGAGGATGAATGGCTTGTTGAGAGCGGTTTCAACTGCGCCGCCGCCGTAGGGAGTCTGTGGTGTGTGTGTGTGTGTGGGGGGTGTCCCAGGTTGTTTCTTCTTCTGGCCCAAGAGCCAGAATCCCAGCGGCTGGGCTCCTGGCTGCCTGATGGGCTGGAGGCCCCTGGCATTGGCCCCGCTGCCACCTCAAGAAACGTGGCGGCCGTCTGTGGCCCGTGAGTCCTGGGAGGGCTGCCGGGCCCATTGCCTGGAGCTGCCCTGCCGTGTTGCTCTGGGAGCAGGAGCCAGTGGGGTTGAGGGGTAGAGAGAGAGACAATAGGAAGGATTTGTTTCTCACCTAGGAAGCCAGTGTGGCCCCGGTCCCAAGCCAAGCGAGGCAGGCCTCCTCTTGGACAACCGGCTGCAGAGGAGCTGCAAAGGTAGCTTCCCAACCACCTTGCCTGTCCCTGGGCTGGCTGTAAAATTCTCCACCGGCTGCTCATAAAGGGACCAGAAATTCTCCTTTCATGGAGCCATAAAACGACCCTGCCCTGCTCAAGGCCAAGGCACTCCTCTTTGTTCTGGCCTGATGCAGAGGTTGAACTGCTCTGCACCTGCTGGGCAGGATGTGCGTGCATCTCCTGGTGCCGCCACGAGGCAGGTGTTTTTTTTTTTTTTCAGAAGAACAGACTGGGCTCCCAGATGGCCCGACACACATGCTTCATGTTTGGTGGGGGGCAGCTGCAGGGAGCCAGGCGTGGCGAACTGGAGAAAGCAAGGCTGCCAAAGAGTCATCTTCAGAGAGAAGCCACACAGAGGTGCTTTGCCCTTGGAGCGACACTGGGGGGGGGGGAATTCCTTGCTTCCCCCTCAAGACCACTGGTCCTGATCCCTTCAGCAGGGCACAGGATCCTGCCAGCCAGTGAGCGGCTGGAAGTGTTTGGCCTTGAGAGCAGCAGGGCTCGAAACAGTGCGAGCAAAGTCTAGGGAGAGTTTTCTGCTTGTATAACAGAACGTGTTCGGAGGAGGGGCCAAATTATGGGGCTCTGTCTCCCTTGTCCGCTCCCTCCCTCCTGCACGCTCCCTCCACACCTCTGCGCTCCAGGCTCTGTCACGGGCATTTCCTGGACTGGCTGTTGGCCACTGCTCACGGCCTCCCCATCTGTCTATAGCAGTGATGGCGAATCTTTTAAGGACCGAGTGCCCAAACTGCAATTCAAAACTCACTATTATTATTTTTTTTGCAAAGTGCCAATACAGTAATTTAACCTGAATCCAGGTGGCTGTGAAGGGGCAATGTCGGGTGCCCACAGAAAGGGCTCCGAGTGCCACCTTTGGCACCCGTCCCATAGGTTCGCCAACACTGGTCTATAGAATCTTGTTAGCAGGAGGATTAGCAGCGATCTGAAGAGAAAGAGTTTTCCATGGTTATGGATGACTTCCTTTCCTTTGCAGGGGTGGGGGTGGGCTCTCTGGCAGGATTGGGGAGGGGCCCCTGTGTGCTGACGTTCTGACGGGTTCCCCTTCTTACCCCCTGCCTAGGCGAGAAGCCCTACAAATGCTCCTGGGACGGCTGTGACTGGCGCTTTGCCCGCTCCGATGAGCTCACCCGGCACTATCGCAAGCACACCGGCGCCAAGCCCTTCAAGTGCCTGGCCTGCGGGCGCTGCTTCTCCCGTTCCGACCACCTGGCGCTGCACATGAAGAGGCACCAGAACTGAGGACACACAGGCTGCCCTCCACTCCCCCCCCCCCGGTGGCCTGAGCGCCCCTGTCCCCTCCACTTTGTACATAGCACCCCAGCAGCACGGTGACGATCAAAGGCCCCACACCTGGTCCCCGGGATGGCTCTTGACATGATGAGCCTGGAACTAAAAAGGAAGACAGAGCAGGAAGCCACGCCCACCTGAATGGGGAGCTGCTCATGTGCTCTAGAACAGTGCTCCCCAACCTTTTTGTCTCCACGGACCGGTATTTGTTTGATTATTTTCCTGTGGCCCGGGGGTGGGGGTGGGGAGGGGGTGTGGGGGGGCAGGGGAGGGTGTGGGGGGGGGGGGGGGGGGGGGGAGGGAGGGGGGGAGGAGGAGGTGCGGGGGGGCTTGGCGTGTGTACCTTGGGGGGGCCACAGGAGCGGCGGCGGCGGCGCTCGCCGGCTGGGGGCGTCGGGCGTGCGCTCCCCCCGCGCGCACGGGCGGGGGGGAGCCTGGGGCTCCTGGGCGGGCGGGCCCCCGCCTCCTCTTCCTGTCGGCGGCCGGAGGCAAGCGGCGGCGCAGAGGTGCCCCAACCGAGGCGGGCCGCGGCGGCCACGACCGCGGCCACGGCAGCCGCCCGGGTTCGGCTGTGGCTCCGCGGCCGGCGGCGGGGGCGCCCCGCGGCCGCCGCCGCCGCCCACCTCGGTGAGGCATCTCTGCGCCGCCGCTTGCCTCGGCTGCGGCCTTCGGGCGGGGCGAGCGGGAGGGGGGGGGGGGGGGGAGGCCGGTGGGGGTGGCGTCTCCGGCCCGAGGGCGCCACCGGGGACCCGCCGAGCCGGCCGCGGCGGCGGCGGGGCGCCCCCGCCGCTGGCCGCAGAGCCACAGCCGAACCCGGGCGGCTGCCGTGGCCGCGGTCGTGGCCGCTGCGGCCCGCCTCGGTTGGGGCACCTCTGCGCCGCCGCTTGCCTCCGGCCGCCAACAGGAAGAGGAGGCGGGGCCCGCCCGCCCAGGAGCCCCGGGCTCCCCCCCCAACCCCGCCCGTGCGCCGTGCCCGGCAGCGGCGACTCCTCCTCCGGCTGCCCGCGGGAGAGAAGAGGAGGAGGAGGAGGGCGGCGTAGGAAAAGGGGAGGAGCCTCCCCGGCCTCCCCAGGCGGCCCGGTGCCAACCGGTCCACGGACCGGCACCGGTCCGCGGCCCGGGGGTTGGGGACCACTGCTCTAGAAAATACCGTGTTCAATTTTGCTCCTTCAAAACCATTGGTGTCTTCCAGGGAAGGGCTGGGGCCCCAGGATGACGGCTGCCAGCACTGGCTCGTGGCTGCCACTCTTGGCCACCCTGGACTCCCTCCTCCGGAGTCCTCTGGCTGCCGTTACTGCCCTTGCCGATGCCGGGGGGGGTGGCTCTTGGCCTTGCTGTGCAGCCCCCCCCCCCCTCAAAAGATCCTCTCAAACAGGAAGACGCAAGGTGTCTTGCGCCTGGGCTCCCGGAAGGTGTGGCTTTGGTTGCCTTGGACTGTCTAGCGGGACCTAGTCCTGGGCTGCGTGTCCCTTCCTTTTATGTGCTCTGAGACAGGCCACTGGGCCAGTGATGCTTTTCAAACCAGCTCACAAGGACTGCATCATGACTGGACCCCAAACAAGGGGGCCCGAGTCCCTAATCAGTCCCTAATTCTCAGGACTGAGCACACTCCTTGATCAGGCCTTTGCCCATCAGGGCAGGTGGTGCTTCCAGAACACAGTGTCCCCTCCCCCTCACCCCCCCCCATGTTGCCCTGCATCTGGGGAGCTCTGCTGTAACTCATGGATCTTGGGGCCCCCACCAGGGTCGCAGTGCCTGTCCCAAGAGGGCCACACAAGAACTAGGGCTGCAGGCCGGAGGGTTGCATGTCACGTCTCCTTCTGTGCCAAAGTATGTGGGTGCAGACAGCCACGCCTCAAGGCGGAGGGTGCGGGGGGGGGGGAGGCTCCCTCTACAGAGGTAAAAGATTGGGCTCAAGTTAGCAGAAGGGGAAGTGGCCCTTGGCTACTGGGCACCCGATAACATGCACTCAGAGTCACCAGATGGCTTCCCCAGCCATAGCAAGGCTATCGGGGAGTGGTCGGGGGGGGGGACACTACAATATCTATTTATAGGACCTGCTTCTTTTAAACCCCAGCACCTGCTTAGAAGTTCCAACATAAGGAGGTAGGAAGACCTCGGTTCTCAGTCTTCTTGCTCCCTTCAAAACCCGTTGGCCTCTGTGGGTGAATGTGGCTAAATTCCTATTGAACAGGAACAGGCCGTTTCTCTTTGGCCGGGTCATGGGTGTGGCTACATTCATTGGCTGATGTTCCCTGATCTTCCCAAACAGAGATCGGCCCGTGTTGGGAACCTGGCATCGGAAGCGCCAAGTGTTTGCTTTCTGGCGAAAGGTCCGCCTTTCACCAGGCCAGGGATCGGCTCTGCCTGGGGCCCCTGCAGCCCCCACCAGGCTGCAGGAAGGGTGCCGTACCACACCTCCTCCTCCCCGTTTTGTTGAGAACAAAACTCAAGGCTCCAATGTGGTTTCTTTGCCTTTGGGCCCCTAAAGCTGGCGGCATCTTTGTATATAGGATGGATAACTGTACAGAATTTTTTATATGCCAAGCAAGAATTGTGCTTTTCCTGTTTTTATATGGAATATGAATTGCGATTTGGAGAATGCCAGAGAGTGGCCGGACAGGTTGTATTTGCTTCTTTCAATAGATATAATTGATGTAGTATTTTGTAATAAAATGGTAATGTTGACTGGGGGTGATGTTCATCCTTCCAAAGGCTTAAAACTCCCCCCTCCCCTGCAACCACCCCTCACTCCTTGGAAGACCCTCTTGTCCCATTTTCAAGGTCAACACATTGAGGGGGCTGCAAATCCAATCAATGGGGCAGAAGATCATTCGGTGTGTAGGGTCCTCCTTGCTAAGCATTTGGGTCAAATCATGGTGTCTGCCAGGAAACAGCCTAGGCCTCATACCAGGTTGCTGTGCATTTGTGGCATTGCAGACATCCACAGACAGAACAAAAAACAGTCACCCTGGCCTCTCCCCGTTGTGCCCATAAAAGGGGCTAGCGGTACACACAAGCTCTCCCCACATTCTATCTAGGCTGCACCCAACGGCTCCGGGGCATCCGAGGAGGCTGGTTTGGAAGAATGAATCTCGCTCTCACTCTGGGGTTTTTGTTTTTTTAAAAATCAATAAAAAGGAAAGAGAAAACTGCAATTGCCTGAATGTCTTCTTCCCCAGAGGAGCTCAAACTCCACATCTATATTGCTTCTGGAAAATAAAGAGGGAAGGCAATAAAAGCAGCGCATATCCACACTGCTGTTGAAGTAAGTGTCTCTCTCCCTTCTCTCTCTCTCTCTTTCTCTCTGTGTGTGTGCCCTGGAGACGGAGAGCCAGGCAGGCTTTGCACAGAACTCTTTGGGGGCACACATACAACACACACACCACACACCAGCCAAGGGACACTTCTTTCCCTTCCCTTGCTTCCACCTCATTTACTTGGCTGTGGGGATCTGGGGGCAGCCACCACTCCTCAATCTAACCCAGGGGTGCCCAAACTTTTTGTAAGGAGGGCCAGATTGGTGGCTGAGAATGTGTCAGGGGCCGGTTGCTCCCCGACCCTGCCACCCCACTGCAAGCCCCATCCACTGACCCATAAGCCCCACCCACTGACCCCTTGCAACCCCACCCGCAGGAAGGAAGGCGGGGACCAAGGGAGGAAAGGAAAGAAGGAAGGTGGGGACCAAAGGAAGCACAGGGAGCCGTGGCCACAGGTCGCCCCTTGGAAGAGGTGATCTGTGCGACCTTGCACCCCCCCCCCAAGCTCCCCAGCGGTGACGACGGCTCGCCCGCCAGCCCAGCCCAAAGCTCCTTGGCGGTGGCAGAGGCCTGCTGGCCTGCCCACCCCCACACATTCCCCTGCGGTGCCGGTGGCAGCAGACCGCCTGTCCGCCCAGCCACCCAAGCTTCCCAGCGGTGTCGGCGTTGGCAGGTTTAAAAAAAAAATGGGGTGAAGGAGGGGGAGGGAGGGGCGGGCCAGCCAGCCACGGGCCACTCAGAATGGCCTGACGGGCCGGATATGGCCCCTGGGCCGGACTTTGGGCAGGCCTGATCTAACCATTCCCAAATGCAGCGTCAAAGCTGTCTCTCCTCCTTCCTTCGCTACTGCAGCAGCCAGGGGGGCACCACCAGGCAGCTCAGGTCTGGTTGAGCTGGCTTGGCCCTCGACCTCCTCCCGCTGCCCCCTCCACACACATTCTGGTCTCCTGATTCCAGAGCAGCCGGAGCTGCTCTGGGGCATCCCTGGCCATTCTCCGCTCTACGGCCAAGGAGGCCATGAGGGGCCACAGCTGCCCTGGGCTCTGGTATTCCAGGGGGCTGGGGTTTCGGCACCAGGATTTCTGGCCCCGGGTCATGCAAGCTAGTACTTCTGAGCATCACTGCTCAAAACAGCCGGAGGAATGAAGGTGGGGAGCCCATGCAGGAGATCAAAGCCCCTCAGAATGAGTCTCTCCTCCGCCAACTGTTCTCTGGTTCTTTTCTTTCACAGGTACCTCTTGGTTTTTCTCCACCACCAGCATTGTGTGTCCCGGTACCTTAATTCTCTTCTCTGCCTGCTTTCTACCCCCTGTAGGTGGTTGTTATCCTGATGCAAACGAAGATGTGTGGATTCTGTTGCCTTTGTCCAATTCCTGCAGAAGGGTGACATCGCCCTCTGGCTGCAGCCCAGGAAATTCCTTAACACCCAGGCAGAGACCCTGATGGCATCGCTCCATGCTGCCATGCGCCCCACCCCCTCTCTCACACACACAGCCTGGTCTCGCAAGGCAAAGGCAGCTGGGCCCAGGGGTGGTGGTGGTGGGGTGTGTAGAAGTCCAGCTGGAGGTGATCTTATCCCCAAAAGGCCTCCTGGGATGTGCACTTCAGGAGGAACTGCAGGCCGAGCACCTGTCACTCACTCACTCACAGCAGCAGCAGCAGCAACACCAGTGGAACTGCAAGCCTCTGCCCTCAGTTATCCTCTCTGGTTTGGTCCTTAATTACAGCAAGATTAAAGGCAAAGTCGGAGCCGGCCATCTGCCAGCCAAACGGAGCCAGCCGGAGTTCTTCACTGGCCAAGGGGCCAAGAGTGGCAGCCGAGGAGGAGGAGGAGGAGGAGGAGGAGGAGGAGGAGGAGGAGGAGGAAGGGGGGTCTGACATTCACCTGTCACGCTTCCTATCTTCCAGGAGGAAGCTGCTCACACCCATTTATGCAGCAGAATTTTTCAGAGACATCTTACAAAAAGTGCTTACATTTTGCTTGTCCGGTTTGAAAATGCTTGAAAAACAGAGGTCAGAAAAAGGCCCCCTAGGAACAAATTGACCAGCTTTCCCCCCAACTGCCAGACATGGCGAGGAGCTGTGAGTGCTTTTTTCCACCCCTGGAAATACCGTTGGTCAACTACCACCTTCCCAGGCATTTGATTGGAGCAACTGTCTCTTTATGCCCCCAGAGCGAAAGGAGCCAACTCCAGCACAAATCTGCTGTGCTCCCTGAAAGGTCTGATAAAACGGGACAGCAAACACAGAATGCCCTGCAGGCAAGACAGAAAAGTTAAACCTCTTGTCATAGACCTATTTAAGGGAATCCTCCAGTGCCCTCTGCTGGGGGGGGGGGGGAAATCAACACCCCAAACAGACCCGCCACCCCCACCCCCAAGGCAAGCAGGGGTTACAGCCAGTATGGAAGCAGACGTTAATCTGTACAACGATGGTGCAAAATTGGGGTTTCAGGTAAGCTTAAAAGAGCTGTGACATTTTAGTGCTCCAGCACAGGTATTGCCCAATCCAGAACTTGGGCACAAGAAGGTTTAAGATGGTTTTCTCAAATGGCACCGTTGTTTTTCAAAGATAAGTACACGCTCTCACAATGGCCTCAAACATTTGGCTTGCCCGCAGGGGCTCTGACCGCTGGCTGACAGGTGGAAGACTCCGCTCAGTGTCTCTTTTCCACCCCGCCCACTTCAAAGTGATGGAACGGCTGTGGGTGACTGTTGAGGGCTGGGAGGTGGCCAGTGACTGCCTGGTGCCCTTCTCGGTTTCTGGAAAGTGACAAAAATTACAAGGACCAAACTGGAGAGCTTCTGGAAAACCACGTTCATTTTAGACCTCCCCAAGTGCAAGGAAAGGGAATGACACAAATCCTAAAAATCTATTCTGGGGCATCTCCGTCCATCAAGCATGCCTCTCCTCAGACCTCCACACCTCCCAGGGAATCCGCTACAACCCTAAGACTGCCACCCAGCCTGGTGCAAGGACCATCCCCCTCCCAGCACACGCGCGCGTGCACACGCACACACACACACACACACACACACACACACACACACACACACACACACACACACACACACACACACACACACACACACACACAGTCCAGCTCACTGTGTTGGTTGGTAAAGCCCGTCTCTGTTCTCAGTTCCAACCAGGGAGACAAAATCAAGCCACTGCATGATTTCTGTGGACATCTTCCCTTCGGCCATCCTCTGCAGTCTTCCACCCAGAACAACCATAACCCCCCACCTACACACACACACACACACACACACACACACACACGTCCGTGCACATGCATGTACACACACACACAAACAGAGGGAATCCCCATGGCCAGGTGCCTGCGATGGAGTCAGCTGCCCTCTGCAGATCGGAGCACATGGGCTGTTTCCACACTCACTCACACAGATGCCCACGCACACAAACCATTCCCAAAGAGCAACAATTCCACAACTCAAAAGGAAAACAATGATGGAACCCAAGTTTTCAGCAAAAATCCATGGACTCGGTCAGTCTCTTGAGGTCCCCGTTTCAGGGGAGGCAGAGGCACAAGGTCCTGGCTTCAAGGGGCTCGAAGGCTCACCTCAGAATTCAAAAAGAGGAATCCTGCCAAACAACTCCAGTTCTGAAAATGTGAAGGTCAAACCCAATGTTCCAAATCAGGTTTCAAATATAGACTTTGCTTCAGTGCTCGTTAAAAACGTTCATTTAAAAACCAGTCTGTTTGGAGTCCGATTTCTTCCCCAGCAATTCCTGTTTTTTGGGGGGGGATTCAGTCTTTTGTGCTCTTCCCAGGCCACCCACCTTAAGAACTCAGGGCTGCCTGCTGCTTCAAGGAGAAAGAGAGAGGCCTTGTAGTGGTGGTGGTGGGGAAGGGGGCAGGCAAGAAGTCTGCTCACAGGGCTTCCCTTTATTCCACCCAAGGAAGGCCCGGATCTTTCTGCAGGAGGCAGCACCCCACAAACTATGTCCGTTCCAGCCAGCAAGGCTTTGCTCTTCCGCGTCTCCAATGGCCAGCATCTCCACTGACCTGCACCCCCTCTCCCTGGAAACAGCCCCTTTTCAGCCGGTGGGCAGAATGCACACTGCCGGGGGCCCCAGTGAGGTTGGCAGGGGCCAGGACGGAGACGGAACGGGTGCCCACGAGGGCTTGCTGGGTCCACAGCAGAGGCAAGAACCAGGCAGGGATCAGCCTGCCACTGCGGGGAAGCCACCCCCTCTTCCGCTGGTGGCCCGGCAGGAGGGGCCAGGGGCATCCCCCCCCCTCACATCATGATGTGCCTCCGGCGGTGCAGAGCCAGGTGGTCGGAGCGCGAGAAGCTGCGGTCACAGTCTGAACAGCGGAAGGGCTTGATGCCGGTGTGCTTCCGGAAATGCCTGGTCAACTCGTCCGAGCGAGCAAACTTCCAAGGGCAGCCCTCCCAGGTGCACTTGTAGGGCTTCTCTCCTGCAAGGGGGGGGTCACAGAGGAAGAGCAGGGGTGGGGAGAGAGATAAATGAGGATTTCTCTGCCGATGGCTACACTGAAGACTTCAGCAGACACCCCCCACACACACGCACACACAAAGAACCAGGGAAGGCTGGGGAGGCCATCTCCCTGGGTTACAGCAGAGGAGGGGGGAACCCCACTTCTGGTGTTCCCTCTCAGGGGTTTAGGTCCCGGGCTGCAGAACCTGAGGTTGTGAGTTTGGTTCCCCATTGCACCTCCTGGAAGAAGAGGCAGCCTGGGGGGGGGGCTTGGGGGGCCAGCGGCACAGTCCCAGGGTGGCCTGCCTCCACAGAAGGGAAGGGGAAGCAACTGCCAAGTATCCTCTATAAAGAACACCCTGGGAAAGGAAGCCACCATTCAGGACCACGTCTGTGCTGACGGGAGACCGCTGGCATGGCTGGCAGCGCCTGTACGCCTCTCCGGACGGCTGCAAGAGGGGATGGATCTTTTGGGCGGCCAATGGGAAGGAATGGAAAGTGAGGGAAAGCTCTCTCCCCCCACCTCCCCACCCACCCAATGGCGGAGGAGTTGCTAGGAAACCGCCAGGGTTGAAAGGATTCCAACTTGGAGGAAGAAGAGGAGGAGGAAGGGAGGGAAGGAGTTGCTAGGATACCTGTGTGGGCGTCTCCCAAGGACGCCATGGGGTGCCAGGAGGGCCGCCAGGCTGAACCACTTGCCCGTCCGCACGCGAGAACAAGGGGAGCTCACGTTGCCTGCAAGGGAAAGCTGCCCCTCCTCTCTCTGCCAAGGGGCCCTGGGGCCAAGGGCAGAGCGGGCAAGAGAGTTCCCAGAGCGTGCACACACACACACACACACACGGCCTCCTGGGGCCCTGCTTCAGCGGGGAGGATTTCCTCCTACCCAGCGCTTGGGAAGATGGCTCCTGCAGACCCCCCCTCCCAAATCCTCTGCCAGCACAAGCAGGCTCAGCACAGGAACCTCCCTGAGCCATGCTCCTTCCACTCCGCCACAGGAAGGAGAGGAGGGGAAGAAGACTTTCTCAGGGAAACTCTGAGGTGGTCTCCCCCCCCCACCCCCCAATGACCGAGGGAGAGCAGCTCTGGAATAAGGAGGAGGAGGAGGAGGAGGAGGAGAAGAAGAAGAAGAAGAGGAGAGGAGGCAGGGCTAGCTGAGAGAGGCGGCATGGAGGACCCTTCCTGACCTGACACGAGGCACCTTCCCACAGCAACAAATCCAGAGATCTCTTCTGGGCACTCAGAAATTGCAAAGGGCCCTGGAGAGTGTAGGAGGAGGGGGGCTCTGCCTCCCTGGGAACCTGCTCTCTCCCTCCTGCCCACCCACCCACCCAGCCAGGCACACAGGCGTGCACACCTGCCCGCACGCAAAGCACCCACCGGTGTGTATCCTCCGATGTGCTTTCAGATGGGAGCTCTTGGTGTAAACTTTGTTGCAACCCTCGAAGTCACACTGGTGGATCCGCCTCTTCTTGAGGTCGGGGGACTCCGCCCATGGCATCCGGCCGGCCGAGGGCCTGGTTGAAGGGAAGAATGAAAACGGAGGGAAGGAAGGAAAGAAGGAATCAGGCAGAGGGAAACAGAGGCCACCCTCCAGCGGCCCCTTGGCCCGCCACAGCCCCCCCCTCCCGCCCACTTCCCACCCAGAACAGCCCAGAAGACGAAGCTTCTCTCCCCCTGCCATGCCTGCATGGAGCTCTCCCACAGGCCACCCACCCAGGCAAGGACCGCCATCCACCACCACCACCCACCACCACCACCACCACCACCACACAACAACAACAACAACAGGAGGAGGACCAAAAAGTGTCGGGGGTGAACTCTTTTCCAGCTGCCTGTATCTTGGACTGGATCCTGAGAGGGGAAAAGAGGAGCCAACCTGACAGCCAGGAAGGAACAAGAGGTGCTTTGTTTATGCTATAGCTCATCAGCCTTTTTTTTTTTTAGTAACAAGGGTGTAATAATGTTGCAAAATAAAATTACACTATGGGTACAACAAGAAAGATTGCCTAACTATTCCTTTTAAAGAAAAAGCTGCTTTCTAACAAGTATTTCAACAGGAATTGTTTTGCATTTTATGATATTCCCTTCCCTTCTCAATGCTGTGGATGTCTGCAAAAGAAGACACGGAAAGCCACCAGAAATTCAACAAGCAACTCAATGAGTTCCCGCCTGAATGTTTCAATAAGGAACCACGGGTTACTTTGAAGACGCTGCTGCTGCAAGACGCAACAGATGTCCATTCCTGTTCGAAAGGAGAACCACCTGAG
Source organism: Phrynocephalus guinanensis (assembly GCA_037367245.1). Lineage (NCBI taxonomy): Eukaryota > Metazoa > Chordata > Lepidosauria > Squamata > Agamidae > Phrynocephalus > Phrynocephalus guinanensis. The sequence goes on from CM074748.1 coordinate 24,229,295, forward strand.
GAGCTCTCGATCCCGGGGGGGGGGGGGGTTCCCTCCCTAACCTTGAGGGCCAGTCCCCACCCTTTCCTTCCGAAGAGCAAATGGCTCCAGACATTGGCCGAGGAAGATTGCTGCCTCTACTCACTCTCTCTGGAGGTCGGACAAGGAGGGGGTGCCGCTTTCTGAGGCGCTGGTCTCGCTGTCGCTGTTCTCCTCCACGGGGCACATGGAGCTGGGGTCAACTTTCACTGCAGAGACAATGGGGCCGCCCGCAGAAGTGAGGAGGCCGGGCTGGCGGAAACGGAGGGGGCCAGGGAAGGGGGCCTTGCCAGCCACCACCACCACACCCGGTGGCAGCGGCAGACAGCAGGGGCCTGCGCCCAGGGTTTCTGAAAACTCCCCTGTGATTCTTTTCCAGGAAGAAAACCCCTTCAGGCGTCCGACCATAGTGGGGGCCCTCAACGTATCCCCAGTTCCACTGCCTGTATATTCTGTTGCTGTTCGTTGGCCGAGGTCCACGGTCATTGCCTATCTTACGCCAGATTTAGAGGGGTGTGGGGGTGTGGGTTGTGTCCCCTGCTTCCACCTGGAGGCAGCTCCGTGGCCCCCTCCCCCACCTCCCAACCTGCGCCAGGGTCAGCGGGGAGGCAGGCCTTACCGGAACCCGCATTCTTGCCATCGCCGCCGATGAGGGGCACGGTGATGGCGGCCGTGACGCCGTCGCTGGGCATGGCCGTGTAGACCACCGGCAAGGACTGCACCACCACGGGGATGGTCTGGAGGCCCCCCATCTTGCTGGGGAGGTTGACGGAGGGGATGGTGTGGATGACGTGAAGGATCTGCTGCCCGCCACTGCCCTGCGTCGAGGCCAGGATGGAGCCGGGGGAGAGGACGGCCGGGATGGCCGAAGAGGAGCCCAGCCCCGTGGATGACATGGAGACCACGGGCGCCGGGATGGGCGGGGCGGCCAGCTTGGGCGAAGAGCGGACCGAGGAAGGCAGCGAGGAGGAGGAGGAGGAGGAGGAGGAGGAGGAGGAGGAAGAGGAGGAGGAGGAGGAGGAGGGAGGCAGCAGGGAGGCTTTGGGCTTGTGCAGGGAGAGGTCCACCGGCTCAGCCTGGGGCTGGTTGGAGTCACTGGCCAAGAGCTCCTCCGGCGGCTCCGTCTTGATGTCGCTCAGCAGCACGGGCGGCTCGATGGCGCTGCCCTCCATCAGGGAGGAGGAACTCATGTTGGTGGCAGCCCGGCACCCGTGGGCCACGCCAGCAGCAGCCTGCAAGGGAAGGGACAGAGCCAGTGGTCAAGATCCTCCTCCTCCTCCTCCTCCTCCTCCTCGCCCAGAGAAAGACCAGGGGGGGCACTACCAGGGCCTCCCACGTGTGGGAGCCTATGGAGCACAAACAGCAAGAGGGGAACAACAACAACAACAACAACAACAACAACAACAACAAGTGATCTCAAGTGCCAGCAGCCTGGATCTGCTTCTTGGGTGGGGGTGGGGGTTGGGGTGGGGTGGTCAAGGCGCCATTCAAATGGGAGGCATGGGTTTCCTTCCCCAACCCCCAACCCCCGACCCCAGCTGTGGCTCTCGGGCCCATGAATGGGCAGGGCAGCCACCAGCAATCCAAGCCAACCTATTTATAGCTTTGCAGATCCCCAGGAGCAAGCAGGCCTTTCTGAGGAGGAGGAGGAGGATGGTGATGATGATGATGATGGGTGTGGGTTCAGGGTGGAGGGGATCAGGGCCAGGAGGCACTTCAGGAAGGGAAGGCCGGAGGGGTGTGTGTGTGTGTGTGTGTGTGTGTGTGTGTGTGTGTGTGTGGAGGGGGTGGGTGGGTTCAGGAGGACTGGCGCTTCCGGAGGCTGGCAAGGAAGGTTTGGCACAGAGCCCTCCCCTCCCTGGGAAGGAAGGCAATGGGGGGGGGGGAGCCTGAAGGACAACGACACGCCCCTCCCCCTCAGCAGTGGCAGGACGGAGGCAGCAAGCAGCAGCAAGCACACTGTGAGCCTGGAAGGATTCCCTCCCCCTTGGCAAAGAGGAAGAAGAACGGGGGGGGGGCGGCAAGAGAAGAGGGTGATTCTCAGGCCCAGGCAGCAGTTTTAGCCAGGCTGCCACTCTTCCGGGCTCTGAAGCCCTGCCTACTTCCCTCCCCCCCCCCCCCCACCCACACACCGCCCCTCTCTCACTGCCTGTGTCTACACAGCTTTGGGTCCAGAGGGCCCCTCCTCCTGCAGAAGCCAAGGTCAGAATGGGCAAGCTGAGACAGGACGCGCCCCCCTCCACCTCCCCTGTGCAGTAAGAGCTCCCACCAGCCACAGCTGGCCAAGCTTCGGGATAGATTCTCACCCCCTTCCACACTGGTGTGCGTCGGCCCATGTGCATGCATACCCCGGGAGCTGCTGCAAGGCGGACGACCACCACCACTTTCTCCTTCCAGGATCCACTGAGGAGGACACTCCCCACAGCCCCCCCCCATCACCAGGAGCCCATCCCCCACCTGCGCTTTGGGAGGGAGGAGACGGTGATGGGAGGGGGGGTCCACTATGCCTGCCCAAGCCTCCTCTCGGCTCTTCCTTTTATGTGGTGGTGGCATTGGGGGAGGGGAAGTGAGCACAAGGGAGGCTGCTGAACAAAGACCCCCCCCCCTTCACTCCACAATGCAGGAAGGCACTCTGGGGTGTGTTGCTATGAAAGCAGGTGGAAGTTTGCTGTTGGCTCCACTCAGGATTGGGACACTAACACTTCACACACACACACACACACACACACACACACACACACACACACACACACACACACACACACACACACACACACACACACACACACACACACACACACCTGCTCACTCTTTCTGAAAAGCCAGAGGGTTCATTCAGTGGGACCAGGCACCTCCTTCCAAGGCAGCCTCCCTTGGCGGGGGGGGGGGGGGAGGCTGCTTTCTGGAACCCTCCCTCTCCTGGCCAACCCCCCATGAACGACGTGCCAATGGGCTGGCCTCCGGTAGAAGCTGCTGCACTGGGGGGCATAACCCCCCCCCCCCAAATATATCTGTAGGTAGCAGCTATAGTTGGCAGCTCCTGGTCCAGCCTGGTGCTGCTTCCATGACACCCCCACCCTATATAGTCAAGGAACAGCTTGGCTTGTGTGGTGACACAACAGACACACACGCACGCACACACACACACAATGCATGCAAGCAGGGCTCCGTGGGTGAGGACGCCACCAGCTGGCTCTTGCAGGCCTGGCCCAGGGCCCAGCGGGTGAGCTCTGCCAAGCAGGGGCAGAGGCAGGTGGTCTTGGGGTAGGGGGAGGAGGGAGGGAGGGAGGAGCAGGAGAAAGGTCCAGGCAAGTCCCTCCCCCTCCCCCACCCTATAGAGCCCCCCCCTCACCGCCAGCTGTTCCCACTACCAGCCTGGGTGTTCCCAAGGTGCTCCCAAGAGCGCATCAGAACAAGCCCTGCCCAGGGCTGGTCCCAGGCAGGTTCCCTCCCCCTCTCTCCCCCCCCCCCCAGCAGCTTGGGAGGGCCCTCCTGGCTGGCCCTTGCCTGGCTGTGTGCCTGGCAGCCTCCTCCCTCCCTCCCTCCCTCCCTCCCAGGCCAGGACCCAAGACAAAAGGGCCCCAGTTCCCTCTTGCTGCCTGCCTGCCTGCCCTGCCCTCCCCCAGGCTGAGAGGTGTCTCCCTTTCCGTGGGCGTGGGGTGCTCTCCTTCCACAATTGCAGTGCCTGCCTCTGCTTCCCACCCACACCCAGCTCCACCTCACGTGTTTCCAGAAGCACCAAACTGTGGGGGGGGGGCAGCGGAGGGAGGGGGAGGCCTGCATGACAGGACCAGTGCCCAGGGCAGGGGGAGGTAGGCATGGGTTGGGGTGGTTGATGCCTTTCCCCCTTGGGATGTCAGGACCTTTGAACTGGCAGCCAGGAGAAAGAGCTGACAGAACTGAAGCATGGGGTGGGGGAGGGAGGGAAGGGGAGAGAGAGAGAGAGAGAGAGAGAGAGTGACCCCCAGGTCAGCAGCTGGACTCCATCCTCTGGAATCTACCTTCCTCACCCCCTTCTCCTCCAGAAATCCCTCCCAAGGGCTCAAAAACTTACCCAGGAACTAAACAAACCCTGACAATTCATCCCATTCCTTTTTTTGCTAGCTAACAAAGCCCAGGCCATCCCCCCCCTGCCTGAACCTCCCCCCCCAAAACTGCTCTGGGCCAGGGGGGCCTCCTTGGGAAGGGCTGGACCCAGTGACCCAGCAGAGCCCTCCCGGCTGTGTTGGGTGGATGCTTTCCCCTCCTGTGTGCAGGGGATTCAAAGAGCAGCCCTGCAGATGGGTGTGTGGGGGGGGACCGCAGCCTCCATCCGCCTTAGGCAGCTGAGCCACACTCCCACCGCTGCAGCTCCACCCTTCTCTGGACCCTGCCTTCTCCGAAAGGACATGATGGTGCAGGAGGCGGCTCAGGGCAGGCTGTTCTCTAAAGGTCTCAGTTGACCTACAGCAGGGCTGGCCTGTCTCTCCCAACCCCTCTGACAAAAGTCAGAAAAGCTGCACGGTAGGCCTGGGCTGAGAAATGTGGAGGGGGGGCGGCGGTGGCAGCGTCCTCTTTGTACAAGGGGGCCAGGGAGAGGGAAGCCTGGTTCCGGAAGGGCCCTCCTCCCAAGTTCTTTCCTGGGAAGGGAGGGTTCATCGGGAAAACGCCCCACTCCCACCCAGAAATGCCAGGAAGGACATCCGCAGTAGGTCTGTGCCTCTGTTTTGCCGGGTGGCTGGCTGCCTGACTGAGCCAAGCCCCCTTCCCACCTCGGCCCCCTTCCACTTCCTAGGGACCGCAGGTGGTTCCTTGCAATCCACAGCAACTCCACAGTGCTGGTGAAGCCATCCGCTCTGTGTGCAGGTCCGCTCACGCATGGGGGGGGGGCAGCCTGTCCTTCCTAGGCCTGTGTGCGCTGGAGTGCTTTACAAGGATTTCAACTCCTTCCGTCCCACCTCAAAAGCGCTTCTGCTCCAGCCAGTGAGAAAGGAGGAGGAGGAGGAGGGAGGGCGACGGGGCAGGAAGAGGGAGCTGCAGAGGGAGGGACCGTCCACTCCCACACACCCTCCCTTGGACACGCAGCCCCAGCGCCAACTGTTTAAAGGCCACCCGCCCGCCCGCCCGCCCACCCCTGCTGCCGCTTAACTCCTTCAGGGCTGTGTTGAAAACACCAAATGCCAAAAGGGATGCCAAAATCACCCGTGGGAGGCCAAGGCCCTTGACTGAGACCAGCCCAAATGATGCCACCAAGCAGTCAGCTGACCAAGACACTCACTGCAGACACCCAAGGCTCCCCGTTCCAGCACTGGCGCAGCCCCCTGGACTGAGCCAGGTGGGGAGAAAGTGAAGCAGACCCCCAAGGATGCCACCGCACACCCTAAACTAGATCACTGGAATGGCTAGTAAAGGCAAACCCTTTCGAGAACCCTTCCTGTGTTCCTCCAGCTGTCTCTGCTGAGAGACCTGGGCTAGTTCCCACCACCAGTTGCTCAATAACCACAGTTCCTTTGAACACTTGTGTTTGCCACTTCTGCATTTTAGGTATCACCCTCTCCGTCTGTGAACGCCACCTCCACCTCGCACAGAAGATGCAAGGGTGCTCCCCCACCTGCCAAGTGGAACTGTTCCGTCTCCCAGGTATCTCAAGAATCCCAGCTTCTGATGAAATAAAGAATGGTGACAGCAACCCCGAGCAAAGCCATTGTGCAGAAGGGCTGGAGGTTGGGTCCGCAGTAAAACCAACAAATGCCTAAGCTGAAAATTATTGAATTACTGTATATGCCTTTGTTTCAGAGACCCAGTTACTGGATATCAGGGAGCCACTAGAAAATTCAAGCTGAGAATGCACACGTCAAGTCTTCTCACTTCAGAATCAGACAGAGGTAAAGCATTTAACTGGCTTGGAAGCCAGCCCGTGCCCTGCTCTCCTCCTGGTAGGGAAAAAATGGCTTCTTAACTAATATTATGGCTTGCATGAAACATAACCAACCAGCCAACAGAAGGACCTGGCTGCAAAATGCAGCTCCACACACCCAGAGCACAAACTCAAGGAGACCTATCCAATTAATGGGCCAATGAGAGAGAGAGAGAGAGAGAGAGAGAGAGAGAGAGAGAGAGAGAGAGAGAGAGAGAGAGAGAGAGAGAGAGAGAGAGAGAGAGAGAGATGTTGACTGGCTGCTGGCCTTGTTGTGCTAGGAGAGCGGGCTTGCATCCCAGTTGGGTGGGCATGCCTTTGGTGCCACGCCTCTGGTGCAAAGCCAAGAGAGGTCACAGAGAGGCCTGGGCACCCAAAGGAGTCAGAAAGGGCTGCCGTCCTTCAAAAGTATAATAAACACCACCATGTTAGACTGCATGGAGCAGGAAGATAAAGGACCAGGGGTGAGGGGGGGGGGGGGGCGGCGGAGCCCTCAGCCAGTCCAGCATTTCATAGCTAGGGAGGCCGGTGGACACCTTTGGGAAGTGTACAAAGAGGACAGGAACGCTTGATCGCCCGCCCACTGGTTGTTGGCTGAGGGACAGACAGCTGCTAGCATTTCTCCGATAGCCACTTCTGGAAGTGGGAAGGTCCAATACATGGTCCAAGGCACTTGCTTCCCAGTCACAGGCGGCAGCCTCTTCCGAATTGGGGGAGGGTAAGACCCCACCCCCACCCCACCGGGCGAGCCTGTTCTAGGCTGTGACTGCCCGTCCAGCACGGAGTAGCCCCTGGGAGACCAGCTGACTCCGTGGCCAGCCTTTCAGGTCTCTCTCATGCGGTCTCATCCTGCGGGTCTCCTGGCCTTAACCGTCCCACAAGCGGTCAGGGATTATGGAGACTGTAGTCCAAAACCATACCCGGGGACTTGCTGAGTGAAGAAGCCCCGTCCGGTGGCCTTCCTCTTTGGGGAAGCCGCGAGGCGGGGGGGGGGGAATCGCCAAACGCGGGACCTTCCGTCCCGTCGGGGGCCAGGGAGAAGGGCCGCCAGCCGGCCAGGCACCTTCCCGGCTGCAGGAGTCCCGGCCCCTCGCCCCCCCCCCCAGCCTGGCCCAGCACGAACTCCTCCGGGGGGGGCGCCCCCTCCCCGCTCCCCTCGGTCTGCCCCCGGGTGTCCCCCCCCCCCCCCCACCCCACCCCGGCCCACTCACCGCCCAGGGCCCGGGCGCGGCGCTCATCCCTTCCGCGGGGAGGATCATCCCGGCGAGAGGCCGCCTGGCAGTGGGGTCGGGGGGGCAGCGAGGGAGGCTTGTCCCGGTGCTGTTCCTGCCGCCAGCGAGCGCTGGGTGCCTCCCTCCGTCCGCCTCCTGCGCCGGGGCCAGACTGCGCTCGCCGGCGCCTGCCGCCCGGGTGGGTGTGCCCCGTTGGCAGCCCCACCCTGGGAGGGGGCCGGCCTGGGCGAGGCGAGCGCCTGCCCAGGAGGGGAAGGAGGAGGAGGAGGAGGTGGAGGAGGAGGCGAGCAGCTACGGCCGCCCGCCCGCCCGCCCGCCCGCCCGCTCTCTTCTCCTCTCCCCCCCCCCCCGCGGGTGCAAAGTGGGTCACTCGCTCGCCTGCGCCGCTACCGGGGGGGGGGAGGGAGGGAGCGCTCCCAGAAGCGGCCCGCCCCGGTGCGGCTCCTCCGTCGGGCGATTAGGCAGGGCAGGGCGGGAAGGGCGCCGCCACCCAACCTCCTCGCCTCCTCCGCCCTTTCTTTGCGGGGCCCCGGAGAGGGGAGGCCGGCTTCGCCTCGCCCGCGGGCGCCACGCATTCTCACACGCGTTCGCTCAGCCCGCCTGTCCGGCGGCCTCTCCTTGGCCGGACAACCCTCGCCCTCTTGGGGCCTCGGAGCCTGCAGGCAAAGCGCCCCAGGAGCCCCGGCACGAAAGCGGGCGTGGATTCGCTCCAGGCGGGACGTCGACAGTCCCGAGCCCCGTGGAGGGGTGGGGGAGGCCGGAGGGGGAGGCGGGCACGACCTGCGCGCACGAGGCCAACTCGGACTGTCCCGGTCACCCCGCCTCGAGCCTCCCAGGCAGCCTCGGCCTTTCTTCCTGCAAACAAAGGCACCTCCCGTAGGCCTCTTAGGGTCCCAAGGTCCACCAAAAAGCGAGCTGCCCCACGCGAGAGGCTCCAGCCTTTGGGTCGCGGGATGTCGGCTTCCCCTCTTCGGTGTCCCGAGCCAGTCCTTGCTCCACTCCAGGAGGCCCGCACGCAAAAAACAAACAAAAAACAAAAAAGCATTTCCCTCCTGTTTCCCTGTTCTGGAACAAGGTTTCCCGAGAGCTTAGAAAGAGGGCAGGCGGGCGCCCAGCCCAGGGTCACCGAGGGCCCGGACGAACTTCAGCCTAGTCTGCCGATCCCAATCTCTGCCTGCCTTTGGGCGGAAGCTGCGACGAGAAGGGAAAGACGCCTTTTGGTCTTCCCCCCTCCCCTCCCCACCCCCGCAGTGCCCCTCTGGGCCAAAGCACTTCCCTCTCTTGCTGGGTCTCTGGATCTGCCCGGAGGGAGAGGCACAGGGCGGGAGGAGCAGTGCCGCCCCCCCGCCCCCTCCCCATTCTCTGTCGAGGGAGGGTGCAGGAGGGATGGGTGGGAGAGAACTAGCCCCACCCTGGGGGGGGGGGCAGCTGCTCCAGTAGGCCAGCAGGCGGGCGGGCTCAGAATGAAAGGGTTCCCTGGGAGCTGCCCCACCCTCTGGGCTCTCCCAACCCCCAGCACACAAAACCTTGAAGAGGCCCAGCTTGGGGGGAAAACGGAAGGGGGGAGTGGTTGCTGGGGGGGAGATAAAGGGGTCTGCCTGCCCACAGGACCTGTTCATTGTTTTTGGCCAGAACAGAAGGACCCAGGTGCCCTCAGGGCTGGGCAACAGCTTGCCCATTCAGAACAGAGTGGCCACACTGGGCGCTGCCCGCTAGGCACCTTCCCCCAGAGCAGAGGGGCTGCAGTGCCAGGGTGTGTGGCATAGGACAACCGTGGCCACAGTGACATTCTGGCACCAGACATGCTTGTCCCCTCCTCTCCCTGCCACATCCCCTCTCCCCACCACCACCACCAGAGGCAGAACCCAGTTTGAATGAGGAGGAGGGTGCCTCTGTGGTTTACTCCACTCTGAAAGTAGGGACTTGGAGCCCCCACCCCACCCCCGGTGGCAGGCATCTGGGCCAGGGAGCAGGGAGGTGAGCATCATGGGCCACAGGGGCCGAAGAGGGAGGACCCAAGCCTAAATGCCACCAAATGGACCACCACCACCACCACCACCCTGAGTGTGCTCCACCCTGTCTCAGGCCCAGGGAGGGCCATTTGTGGGGCAGGACAGCCCCCAGGGATTGCCTGGGATGGCTAGGAAAGAAGCTTTGGAGAGCCACTCTTGCTGCCAGTCAGAGCTGACCTTATGGGGCTGGAGGGGCCAAGGATCCAGCCCAGTATCTGGTGGCTTCCCATGCCTTCTTAAAGGGAGAGAGCAGGACGAGTTAAGTTCAGCCTGAGACAAACCAGAGAGAGAGAGAGAGAGAGAGAGAGAGAGAGGCCCCCCTGAACCAGCACTCCAGGGCCTCTCCCTCATGGCTCCAGCTGGGCACTCCTCTGCCAAAGTGACAAAGGGTGGCCAATGGAAGCCCCCTCTCTGGCTCCAGTTTGCAATCCTTGCCCCAGGACTCCTGCCTCTCAAGAGTTGCCTTCCAGAGCTCGAGAGAACAAGTAACTCCTCATCCAGAGAAAAAATGGAGGGTCAGCCACCCTCTCTGCCACACCGCTTGAAAAGCTCAGGATTAAATGCCTCGGGCACACTTCCGCACTGGGGTTTAAGTCTCCTGAGCACATTCAGCCCCGTCAAAGGCGTCATTGTCCGAACCCAAAGCTGGCACTCTGCCCCTTTGCCCACAACCAGGTGGTGAATGGCACACCCTGCCCACTCACGAGGCATCCATCCAGCTGCCCTCATTAATGGCCTGGTGCTTGAGACCCAGTCCTGGGTACAGCCAGGTATTTATCGTGGATCACCCAGAGTTAGGAGGAGATGTTTTTGTCATCTAAAAAAAGCAAATTGTAAGCCCTGCAGCTGTCCTGGAGTTGGTCAGCAGGAGCAGGAGGGCTGCAGGAATCACTGTCACCAGTGGCAGCAAGCTGGAGAGATGTGTGCCTTTGGTGTGGTGGTGGCGTTGCAGCCTGGTGACCACCTGGAGGGCTGCTTGTTCCCCCGCCCCTGCTGAGCGTCCAAACAGATCCCTTCTGATGGGGAGGCAATAGATCTGGGCAATGCTTTCACAGCATCTCAAACCACTTTGGGGCATCCTATCCTAATTAAGTTTGAAGCAGCGCCAAAATCCCTGCCTTATGCAGGCTTTACCAATGGAGCCAGGAGGGATGTTTCTGAAGAGGTCTCAGTGGAACCATGTGTGAGAGGAGGTCAAGTCATCGGTCACAAAGGGCAGTATGCACCAAGGCCTACGTCAAAACCTCCTTGGAAGAGTCTGAAAGAGACAGGTGCCCATCTTTTTCGGTGGGACCAGTTTGGACAGTGGCGGGGATGGGGGTGGGTTGAGGGGGGCAGGGGAGCAGAGTGGGAGAAGTGCTGGGTCCCAAACACCACCACCCTCCTCCTCCTCTTAGCAACAGGCAGCAAGAACAGCAAAGGGGATGGAGGTGGCTGCCTTTTCTCCCGTGTTCCCTGGCGGTGTGGGAAGAGGGGCCAGGAAGAGAACACCCCTTCCTCCCTGCCCCCATGGTCAACAGGCAATTCCTGCTCCTGCAAAGCCTATGCGCACACCCAGCCCCCTCCCCGCCCTGGGCCAATCAGCAGAGCAGCAGCCCCACCCCAAGGGTGTGGGAAGGCTGCCCAATGAGACCCAAGCACATTCTTTCTTGCCCCTAGAAAAGCAGACGCCCAAATGCCAGAAGGAAGGGACTGCTCAGGCCCCTGTCTTTCCACAAAGCAGCCCTTGCAACAACAGACCACGGGGCTCGGGGGTGGGGGGACTGATTGTGTTTTCCCTGGGGAGATTACCCCCCCTCTTCCCTCCTAAAACCTGCATATGCAAAATTAGGTTCCAGTGGCCTCCACCCACTCCCACGCCCTGCAAAAACCCTCTAGAAACACCAGTCCCTGCAAGTGGTGCTCGGGGCAAGGACTCCTCGTGTGGGCGTGGGCGTGTGGCTGCTCTAATACAGCCTGGCTGAGCCCCTAGTTCTATGCTTCACAGCAGGGGGTCCCGATCACACACACATACATTCAGAGCAGGGACCCCTCCCTGGGGGCCAAGGAAATGGAGGATGGGTGCAGCCACGAGTGTGCTGCTGAAGCACTTGACAACCTTACCTGGCACCTTTTTTTATTATTAAACAAACAAATAACAGATGTAAAATGTAGAGGTTGATTATTCAGAGGAAAATAAAGGGAAAGTAAATGAGGGGGGGGGAGCCCATTTTTGGCTGATCTGCACACAGCAAAACCGCCCTTTTTTGAAGCCGATGCCTGCCGAGTCCAAATGGACGTCGTGAGGTCCATCCTCCTGGGAAGAGAATAACCACCAGAGAAGCAAAAGAGCCAAGGGATCACCCGCCCACCCAATCACACCACCACACGCACACACAGTCATCCCAACAAACATGCTTCTCCCAGGGGGACAAGAGAGTGTGCCTGCTCTTTTTTTTTTTTTGGGGGGGGGGGGGAGTCCCCAGCAGAAGCTAAGCAGGCTCCAGGTTTGGCTCCCTGGAGCATTCTGATTCACACGTTCACGCACCCCCAAGTCCATGGGAGGCCTGGAAGGAAATGTTCCATCTAGTGATTCTGGGGCTCCCAGCAGACCCAGGGGGGGCCTCAAAGAGGGTGTCAACAGCCCCACCTGCAGCCAAGGGGGTGAGCAACAGATTTCTGAGAGCCGACATAGTTCTTCTGAGTCGGTGCTGGCAGAAGCGCATAGCGGGTCTCTTTTAAAATCCACAGGCTCTGCACAGAGAGGTGAAGTCCAGATAATGTGGAAATGGCCATGCCCCCCTGGTTGGCCATGAGCTCAGCCACCCCAGATCCCTTGCTGTTGGAGGGAACGGCATCTCAGGTTGTCTGAGCCAGATGCAGTGGTGAAAAGGGAGGGAGAAAAGCCCCCCCCCGCCCTTGCCTTTACCCTTCTCTTGCTCCATCTCTAAGTTCTCAGGATAAGGCATGTGTGTGTGTTGGGCAGGGGGTTTCTTTAACTAGTACCAACCCACCCTTCCTGCACAGCTATCACACCAGCCAGCAGGGAGGCGAAGGGCGTGCATTTGGAGCTTGCTTCACAGGTTCTGCAGTTGCAGGATGTTGCCCAACCCAGGAGGAGCCGTAGGGAAATATTCCACACCAACAAGAGCCGGCGTTTAAGAGCCAGGGTGGCTTTCACTCCTCAAGAGCAGAGGCAGGCGGGGAAGAAAGGACATTTACTGAACCAGGAAAGGTTGAAGAACACACAGGTTGGAAGCGCTGTACAGGCGCACAAGGCTCCCTCATCCACAGCTGCAGCCAACATGGGAAGAGTCAGGGATGTTCTTCTGTTCACCAGGAAACAGCAGCCCAGGTGGTTTGGACAGGGGAATGTGGGACCTCAGAGATGACGCAACGGCAGCTTAGCTGGAGGGCACGCCTGTCCACCCAAGTCATGACCCAGAAAGCATTAGGCCTGACCACCACCACCACCCCAGGCCCGCCCATGAGGGGCAAGCCCCAGGGAGCCGCCACTTCTCCTCAGCTCCCCTCCCCCACCATCAGCAGCCCAGGAAGACTGGGAAGGGGAAAGTGTGTGTGTGTGTGTGTGTGTGTGTGTGTGTCCCCTAGTGCGGTGGAAGGGGGCCAGTTCAGAGCACAGAAGACTAAGGGCAGGGATGGGGGGGGGACTTCGGAAGCTGAGCCTGGAAGGACCACAGACTTGAGGCCAGGCAGCTTCCCATGCCGATAGTAAGACCCAAGGCAGCCTGTTCCCTCTTGGTGTGTTTTGGGAAAGCCTGGACAACAAGAACAACAAAAGCCCACTTGCAAGCACTAATGCAGGATGTTTTCCTAAAACCACAGTCCCAAAGAGATCCTGGCCCCTTCCAGAGGACAGAAGAGGACTCTGCCTCTAGGGAAACAGGCCACTGGCACATCGGAGGCACCACTCTCCAGCTGCGCTCCTCCAGCTGTCTTTTAAGAATGGTAACAGTTGCCTGCCTCTTTTACTCTCCCAAGCCACCATGAGCCCCATTTGTAGGGAGAAGATTGGAGTCAGTCACGCAGCAAACCCGCCACAGGCCACCATGTCATGAGTCAGTCAAACCAACAAACGGGCGAGTTTCCCCTTTAAATGCTGCGACGGGGATCTCAGGCTTTTTGGTCCTCAAAGGGAGCCTCCTTCTACCAGGCCGGCACCCAAGTGGGCGGCCACTTTCCTCCATGGCAGAGTTCTCTCCTTCCCACCTGTTGCCAGAGGTCAGCCTGGAGTGACAGGTGTCCCCTGAGCATGTACAGAACACCTTCCCCAAACACTATATGCCACCTGCATGCATCCTCTCTCCCCCTTTTCAGAAGCTGGGAGGGCTCCAGCAGGACCTGTTTAAGACCTCACGCTCTGGGTGCAGGAGGAACCTTGAGGGGTTTCGCCCGCCAACTGCACCGAGGAGGCCACTTCCTGCCATCTGCCCAGCCCAGCCTGCCTCACCAACGCGGGAGCCCCATGAGAACAGAGAGGCTCCGTCCGACTCAGAGGCATTCGGCGGGGTGGGGGTTCCGGTGGGAACAAAGCTCTCCTCCGCTTCCTGCCCCCTTCTTGCTCCCAGGCTGCACCAGAGAGAGAGAGAGAGAGAGAGAGAGAGAGAGAGAGAGAGAGAGAGAGAGAGAGAGAGAGAGAGAGAGAGAGAGAGAGAGAGAGAGATTCTGACTGGGGGTGGGAGGGTGGGGAGGGGGCAGAAGGAAAGGGAGCAGGGGTGGGGAGCTCCTAAGATGCTGGGCTCAACAAGGGCCCTTTCCTCTGGATTTGCCATTCTTTCATGGACCTCGGCATTAGCTTATGCACGTGCAGTGTATTGTGTTGTGTTCTGTCGTGTTGTTTGTGTCAAATAGCTCCTTTTCCTTTTGCAGTTCCCAGAATGGCCCAGCCAGCTAGTCAAGGGGAGGTGAGGACTGCTGGCTGTGAGCAAGGGTGTTGTGCCCCCCCCCCTGCACAATGGCTGTGCCCGGTTGCTCCCCTCCAGGATTTAAAAGAGCACTGTCTCTGAGCTCAAGGGTCTCTCTCTGATTGCTTGGCAAACTGCCATCATTGAAAAAGAACTCTTGCAAATCTGTCCCAAAATTAAAATTGAAGCCAAACATTCCTCAGTTTAAAGGGAGTGCCCTCAAAACACATGCACACTGTCCCCTGAATGCCACAAACGTTGGCTTGGCCTCACCATCCGGTGCCCTGCCTCTCTGCCCTCAGGCAGCACCCCACTCCCACCTCTGGTCAGGCAGGTGTGGCAAGCACACCCTCCCTCACCCTCCGCAGTGGCTTCTACCATCCAAGGCTCAGGGGATGCCTCTGTTTCTGGAAGCCAAAGGAGGAACACCCTTGGCCAAGCCCAGCTAGACTGCCCCTGCGAGGCCTCATCCTGGGGCTGAGAGGCCAACAGAGGGAATGCAGCCCACCTGAATGGAAGGCTGCAATGGCTAATGGCCAAGAGCCAGGGGAGGTCCCAGCTAAGGGATGGAGTTGGCCATGGAATGGCCTTTTGCCCATCCCAGGCCACCCAGGCAGGCTGTCCCTTGGGAGGTCCTTGGTGTGCCTTGGAAGCCTCGTTCAGAGGAAGGAACCCAGGAGAACTACTAACCCAGGCAAGGGAGGAACGGACAGAACCACCTGCCAGCTGGGAAGCTGCTCCTGAATTGGGGCCTGTCACTCTCCTTTTTGCAGCCTCTGTGACTCCCATCTGTGAGGCCGAGGAGGAGGAGGAGGAGGAGGAGGAGGAGGAGGAGGAGAATGGAGATGATACAGCCTCGCGGGCCAGTTGGCCTTTCATCTAGGTCAGTGGTGGCGAACCTTCAGCACTCCAGAGGTTTTGGACCGCAGCTCCCAGAATTCCAAGCCTGGATTGCCAATGACAAAGGACTGTGGGAGCTGCGGTCCAAAACATCTGGGGGTGCCAAAGGTTCGCCACCACTGATCTAGGTTCACTCTAAAAAGCCTTGTGGTGCCGTGGTTAAACTGCTGTCCTGCAGCTAAAACTGTGCTCACCACCTGGGGTTCAATCCCAGGTAGCTGGCTCATGGTTGACTCAGCCTTCTATCCTTCCGAGGTCAGTAAAATGAGGACCCAACTTGCTGGGGGTGGGGTGGGGAAAATGCACAATTAAATTGGAAACTGCCCAGGGAGTGCTTTAAGCACTATGGGGCGGTATATAAGCAGACACATATCTAAGTTGGTGGGAAAGCACCCAGCCTGCATGCAGACAGAGCCAGATTCAATCCCTAGATTCAACCAGGCACAGCCATTTTTTTAAATAAGAGTCCTTCCCGAAATCTGCAGCCAGCAGGTAGAGTGGGCAGTGCAGGGGTCTGGGGACAGACAGCCTAATCTCAGACATGGAGCCGCTCCCTCCCGGAACTCTGTGTTCCTACCAGAAGCTTAGAATGTTACCTTCAGTTTGCTGCTCTTACTGATCAGTGATCTCAAAAGACAGACTGACACTGTTACAGTTGCAATTATTTTAAAAAAAACTGTTACTCTTTACTTTCCCTGTTTCTCAAATTAACAAGCCACCTGATTTTGGTTACTTTGTAAAAAATGACAAACAACAACAACCTTGAATTCCCATCTATAGCTGTCCCACTGCAAAACTTGCACTTTCGTGGTGTTATTTCAACACCCGCAATGCAACACAAACATGCATCTTGTGAGTTTCTTCCTTTAGCTTTTCGTATTCTAGCCTGTCTGTAAAAGCAATTAAAAAGCTACAGTTACCCCAGAAACAGGTCATGAAAATCCACACTGAAATACATCGCTTAGTCTTAGAGTCACTCCACAAGTCATTATTACCAGAAAAAGAAAAGAAATAAAGTAAAAAAGTTATTCTTGGCCATTGTGAGGCTATGTTGTTTGCACATTCACTGCTGGAACAAAGAATTAGTTTCAAGCAGTAAATTATTGTAATGAGTTACTTCCGAGCTCCGTTTCCTCTCCACCGCAAGGAAGAAGAGTGAGGCTCCCCTGCTCCCCACCATGGCCCTTGGGAGGCGGCCCCCGGGTGGCCTTCAGGCCCATATCTGCTACAGAGAGAGGCCAACTGCCCCCAGCTCCTCCTCATGGCCAAAGTGCAGGAGGAGCCCTTCCTCTCTCCCAGCAGAGAGAAGATCCAGCAGCACTCAAGGGAAGCAAGGAGCGTCTCCCTTGCAGACCCACCCTCCGGAGACCTTTCCTGGTGCACTGAAGGAAGGCACCGCCTCTGGAATACATGTGGCCCAAACTTCTGAACTTGACCCAGAAATAATTTATTGGCATCATGAAGTGAGCTCATGAGCATAGGCAGATGTTTCCTAGAGGGATGCGAACTAGGCCCATGGATGCCTCCTGTTTCACTGTGAAAGAAATGATTTCAACGGCTCACGTTTACTCCATGAAAACAGAGCTCTGGAGGTGTGGCTGTGCAATACGGGAATGACCTACATCTCCAGCAGCCTCGGCTGGCAATGAGTTCACCACCTACTTGCCAAGTTTCCAGAGATGTGGGGCATTAAAAAAGACTAAGAAGATTCTCATCTCAGAAGATCCTTCCTGCTGCAACAGTCCCAGTTTTGCCCTGTGGTATGAAAGCCACCAGGCAAAGGGTTATCCAGTGTGGCATAGCATGGATCAAGTGTTGGATTGAGACTCGGTGGACACTCACTGGGAAGATAGAACTGGTAAAACTGATGCGTATATCTCCCTTGCCCTGAAACGCCTGTTATCGGTCACTAGAACTCAGTTCCGACTTGACAGCATGTAACAAACACAGCTAAAGTTCAAATATGTGGTTTAATGTTAGTAAGCACAAATTCATTTATGCCAAGGTGTGTGTGTGTGTGTGGGGGGGGTAATTTTATAACAGTTCAGCTAAGAATGTTATCCTGAAAATAAAAAGTTGCAAGTAGAAGCTATCTGAAATGAGCTACTTTCCCTGGGGTTGGGGGGCATGGTCATAATGAATTTGCATTTTAACAGTCACAGGATGAGTTGGAATAATTACTCCACTGGTCTAATGAACAATGTGTTCTCATTCTTGGAGTATTTTTGAGCAGCTCAAAACAAAATGCCGAGACCCTGCAATAAGTAACAGCAACAAATTCCTTTCAAAACAAGGCAATGAAGAATGGGAGGGGAAAACATTCTGAAAAGTACCTTCCTAGGTTCTGAGCGTTACTGGGGTTCCTTGGATACCCTGGCTTTGAACACCCCCCACCTGCTATTCTTGTTGTTTTTACTTCTAGCTTTGCCAACACCTGTGACATGGTCAAAAGGGAGAACATTGCCCTGATCTCGATCACCCTTTCAGGGACACAGCACTGGCCTCCTGCCTTCCACCGCAGAGGCTTCGTGGGACTCTGCCCTGGAGTTTCTCCTCTGATCAGTGCAGGAATCAATGCTCCGAACGATGTCTCAGAGCAGGGGGGAGCTTTTTGCCAGCCTCGTCACCCCCTCGTCCTGTCCACTCTGGCTGGCATCAGCTCCTTTGGCACCTCGGGGAGAATAGCCCCCTGACCCACCTCTGCACAAAGAAATCTAACTGGTTGCTCCTGCTTGGGGTGAGGGGTGGGGGTGGGGTGGGGCTCACACTTGGGGCCGGAGGCACTGCAGGCCCGGTCACACTCCGCTTTCAATGCAGACTCTGCTCCACACAGCTGTGCTGCACCCAACTGTCACGGGAGATGGAGAAGACATGATGGAAAATCTGGGTAGTGTATCAGAACATGGACATTACGTTCAGTGTTATGGACAGCAAAGGAGAGTGACAGACATCTTGCACAACATACATAATTCAGCAGGTAACAAGCAGGTACTGCTTGCTCCTCCCCAAGTGATGCTGCTGCTGGGGGGGAGGGGATTGGAGATTTTTGGGGGGGTGGGAACGTTTGCATTGCAGCAGGCTAGATAGCTCAGTGTTCAGGATCTGGCTGTGGAGCAGAAGGTTGGGAGGAGAGAAGCCACCCTGGGGACCCTTGGGCATGAGTGGCACAACAGTCCCAGGGCGGCCCCAAAGGAAGGGGGCAGGGAACCACTTTTGAGTACCCAGAAAACCCTGGAAAAGGTCACCGCCACAAGTGGGAACTGAGAAGGTAGCATATGATGATCATCATCATTTGACCTCTACGTTTATGTGAGCCACTCACGGGTGTGCCCACCAGGAATAAAGTTCCCTGCTCCAGCCTTTCTCTGCAAGGAACCCTGGAGAAGGGGACCTTCTGGCAGGTCAAGGAAACTCCTGGCCCACACGGAGCCCAGCCCAGGGCACTTCCCTTGCGGGCAGGAGAGGCCTTTCCTCCCAGCCGAACCGCCTCTTTTTGATGCCGCTGCCTGGCAGTCTTTCGGTCTCCAGGGAGTTGAAGAGGGCCCGAAAAAGAAAAGGCGGCAGGGCCCCATTTCTTTCGGTTGCCCTCCCGCCCAACACGCACACGGCTTCTCTCCTGCAGCCACGAACGGAGCCCTTTAGGAGTCCACCTCCCCCCTGCCGGACTTTGGCCTGGCGAAGGCCGGCCGGCCGGCCAAAGTGACGCGCGCCACTTCCAACGACCCTCTGCTGGGCTTCGACCCGGAGGGGGGGGGAGAGAAAGGTGAGGCCCAGCGCCAGGCCCAGAGGGGAGCCCTACTCGCCCCCCCGCCCCCGATCTCTGGGCAAGGCGACGGGGCCTCGCGGAGGGCATGCGCTCTTTGGCAGCTCTCGGCAAGGGCTGGGCAGGAATTGAGAGACAGGCCGGTAATCCGAGGGCTGCGCCGGAGCCGCCCCACCCCGGGGACTCGGCAGCGGCGGCGGCGGCGGCGGCGGCGCCCACCAAGGCGGGGAGCGGACCGCTGGCAGGAACGGCCCTTCTTCCCCGCACGCGAGGAGGAGGAGGAGGAGGAGGAGGGGGGGGGAGCTGCTCACGAGAAAGCGGCGGCGTGGGGGGCGGGGGGAGGCCTCGTCTCCCTCCTGCCGCCTTGTGATCCCGGGGCCGGGGGGGGGGAAGCGAAGGGTGGTCGGAAGAAGGCGCGGGCCTCCTGCGGGGATTTCCTCCCGGGGGTCGCGCAGGCTCCCCGCCGCCAGAGGCCCGGAGAGAGGCTGCCTGTGGGGCGAGGCCAGGCACTCTTGCGGCGGCGCGGGAGGGGCCCGGGTCGCCCGTCCGCTTGCTCGGCTGCCCAGACAAGGGCACACACGTCCGGAGTGGGGCTGGTCCCACGCTGGCTCCCGGGGGATCGCGGGATCGCCCTCGCGCCCAAAGGCAACCGGTGTCGGCCAGCAAGGCAGCGGCCCCGCTCAGTGGAGAGCAAGCAGACGGGCCCCCGGGGATCCTGACGGCCGCCTTGCCCCCTCCCCCCCTTCGCCCCCCTCCCGCCAGGGAAGGAGTCCTCCACCCGCAGCCCGTCCCTCACGCCCCCCAGGGATCGGGTGTGCGTGTCTTGCCTGGACGCCCTCGGCCTAGTTAGGTTGGTGGTGTCGGCCAGCCCTGCCCAGGCCAGAGTTTGTGTGGAAGGTGCTCAAGGACCTGTGGCTTTAAATGACACCCCCCCCCCAACCTAGACCAGGAGGCCCTCTCCTTCCGGGACCGCTACAAAACCTCCCTGAGTCAGTTGAAGAAGTGGGAGAGGAGCTCCCACCCAATTGGGGGTAGAATCATAAAAGCATGGAGTAGTTTGAAGGTCCCTTTAAGGCCATCCATCCCAACCCCCTGCTCAAGCCAGGAACCCAAGTCTAAAGAGATCTTATAGCCCAGAGCAGTCCAGTTTTCTCTTGCAGGCCTCCAGCAGGGAAGGCCTCCGAGGGCCCTGGTCCCATTTGTCCTACTGCTCTGACCGTCAGGGTTTCCTGTGACCGGAGCCCCTGGTGGTGGTGGTGGTGGTGGTGGTGGTGGTGGCCTGTCCTGCATTCTGGCCTCCTGGAGAAGAGATCCTGCCCCTCCTCCTCCTCTGTAGGACAACCCTCTTTGCAAAATGCTTTTTCCTTCCTCCTTTCCCTCTTCTTTCAGTCTGGCTCTTTCAGTCTTTCCCTCGAGGGCTGGGTTCCCAGCCCCCTGGTCATCATCCCGGCTACCCTCCTCTGCACTTGCTCCACACGGTCAGCATCCTTCTTGGTGTGTGGTGTCCAGAACTGGACCTGGTGCTGCAGAGGAGGCCTAACTAGTGCCAAAAAGTAGAAGGGGACGAGGGCCTCATGGGATTGGGTGACTCTACTTCTCTTCATGCATCCTAAAATCATTAACAAAAGTGCACGTTCCACCTCCTGGGAGGCTCTCTCCCCCTCTGCACCTTCTCAAAAATCAATCAGGAAGGGATCAAAATTGATTTTTTTTTTTGTTGGGGGGTGCTGCTGATTCCAGAACTATTCTGGGGACTAACACCTCTGGCTTCTGCTGGCCCATCTTCCACCCCTGTCAGGCTTGCAGGCCAAGCCTTCATTCCCTGTTTGTGTGTGTGTGTGTGGGGGGCAAGTCAGCCGTTGCTAGGCA
This sequence comes from Phrynocephalus guinanensis, assembly GCA_037367245.1. Lineage (NCBI taxonomy): Eukaryota > Metazoa > Chordata > Lepidosauria > Squamata > Agamidae > Phrynocephalus > Phrynocephalus guinanensis. Next base: position 24,249,889 of record CM074748.1, read on the forward strand.
ACCTCTGGACACCTTTGGTGCAAGAGAAGAAAACACAGGCCTGGTCTTCCTTCCCGCAGAGTGGCCTTTGACCCCACCAGGAGCACCCCCAGGTTTGGCGGGGGAGGGAATGCACCTCCCAGCACCCCTACCTCTATTTTGCCTTCTCTCATTTTGCTTAAGGGAGCCCCCCCCACACACACACACAGGTGGGGAAAGCCAGCCCCTTGCAGTTGCTAGGCAACAAGAGCATGCACCCCAGCAGTAGCAATGCAGCAGCAAGGAGCCCCACACGAGTGTGTGTGTGTGTGTGTGTGTGTGTGTGTGTGTGTGTGTGTGTGTGTGTGAGAGAGAGAGAGAGAGAGAGAGAGAGAGAGAGAGAGGGGAGGGGTGCAGTCACAACCCAAATGCTTCTGCTTGTTCAGTGGCAAAACATCCAAGTTGGAACACTCCCCAGCAGATGGCTTTTCACCTTCTGCCAGACCACTGGTTTTGGGTCTTCCAACAAGCCTCTTAACCAGAATGACGAGAAATTCTCCCCCCCTGCCCCTGCAACCCTCCCCCCGCCCCATGTCTCCAAGGGATAGGGGGAAACTCCTCTGTTTCTCAACTTGCTTCCCCTTCCTTGTTTAATTTAATTTTTTTTTAATTTTATAGTCTGGGAAGCTAACAAATCAAGATCAATATATCATAGCATAATAATGCTAATAGGAACAAATGTTAAAAATGAGAGACAGCCTTGTGCAGATATAGTAACTTTTAAAGGAAGACAAGAACTATACAAGAATAAGAGGCAGCTGGCAAAAAAATGCCATTCAAAATGCCATTAGACCCTACTTTTCAGCAGAACTGGGGGCGGGGAGGGAGGAGAGGGGCCGGTGTTCTGCCAGACCGTCTTGCCCAGTAGCTTAGGCACCTCCTGACCTGGCACAGCACCCTCTCCTATCAAGGGAAGGGCTTCCCCACGAAGCAACCTCCACTTCTGCCCCCCCCAAACTCCACAGCCTCCCAGTGGGATTTAAATGTGTGTTTTTAAATGGCGAGAAGCCCCCCCCCCCGAGTGGCTGTCCAAAGGGAGAAGAACCCTGGAGCGGGGAGTTCTGCAGTAAGGAATACCAAGGCAAAGGCTCCTGGGGGTGGTCTTGGAAGACAAGCACCTTTTATTTGGTCAGCTGCACAGAGGGTTGCCCCCGCCCCCACCCCTGCCAAGAAGCCAGCAAATATTTACCTGCAGGCCAGGGTGACAGAGCAGTAGGGAAAGGGCAGGCATTGCCCACCTGGTGAGGGCCACTGGGCCACTGTTGAGAGGTGATAAGGAATCTTGGCAAAGGTGTCACCGTCATTGTCCAAGGACAGACCTCGGGCTGCCATCCGAGGAAGGAAGGAGCAGCTGGAGACCAAAGGCTGTGAGCGGGGCCTTCCTCAGAGTGGAGCCTTTCCCACCCCCACCCCCACCCCCACCCCCACCCCCATGAAATGGAAGGGAGAAATCAGAGGACCTGAGGGGGCCAGTCCAAGGGTTTGCTTCTGCAGTCCTCAAGCAGTCATCTGTACATGCACACACACACACACACACACACACACACACACACAGAGAGAGAGAGAGAGAGAGAGAGAGAGAGAGAGAGAGAGAGAGAGAGAGAGAGAGAGAGAGAGAGACCGTTTGCAGAGGGGGAAGGTCCTGGTTCAGTCACCCTCTTTGGGCAAAGCAGTGTTTGGAAGGCCAAAAGGCCTCGTGGCTGCCAGCCGGAGAGGCAAGGGGGGGTGAGTCGGCTCAGCAGAGGCCGGCCCTTTGCCTTCCCTACGACACCCTCTGGGAAGTGGGCCCCTGCGCCTGACCGGAGGCCTCTCCACCCCAGCCTGGACTTCAGTTCATGCAGCTGCCAGCAGGGCAGAGGGAGGCATGGAAAAGGCAGGCGGGGCAGTGCCTATAACCCAAGGAAAGTGGTTGGGGCAAGAGCACACCCAGCTCTGTGGAGCCCATCCTGCCCGCTGCCATGCCAACCGTCCAACTGCATCGCCGCCTCCACCCAGGTTCAGCTGTCTTGAGAAGGTGGAGAATGCCAGGGATGCAAGCCAAAAGCAGGCAGGCTAATCCCGGAAGGAGTGGAGCCTGAGGTGTGGCACACGCCTGCCAGCCCACCCACCCACCCACCCGCCTGCCTTCCCTGCAACCTCTCTGTAACCTTCTGCTAGTACAGTCTCTGCCCAAAAGCTGGCCTTGCTGCTTGAGGCTGGGTGTGCCACCTGGGGCGGGGCGGGAGTGGGGGGGCGGGGGCTCTGCATGCCAGGCCTTGCACAAGGGAGCTAGAACGCCATGTAGCACCTATCTGGCTGTGTGGGCAAAGCCCTCCAGTGGACAGTGCCATCTGGGCAAAGGAAAAATGTACCATTAGAGAGGAGGAGACTAAAGAGGCAAGCCGTTAAAAATAGGAATGGTGGTGTCAGAAAGAGCGAGAGAGAAAGGGAGGGAGGGAGGGAGATGCTGTTTCTCTCCTCCTCAGTTGTGGCCAAGAAGCACTTCCACCCTGCCTGCATGGCAACAGTGACAGGAGCCGTGGCCAGGCAAAAAGGGGGGGGGGGCTAGGCTCAGCAGGTGAGGGGTGGCTGGGTTGGGGGTGGGGGCAGGTGCCTGGCCAGGCTTCTGCAATGCAAGGAGGGGAAAAGGCGGGTTGGACCTGGCAAGGTCCCTAACAGCAGACAGAGGGGTAGGGGTGGGGAACCGATCCGCCCAATGGCCACAGCCCTCTCTGAAGGGGTCCAGCACCTGGCCAAGGTCTGGAAACTCTTAAGAAACAAAAGACGACAAACAGTTTTAAAGAAGAACTATGATGAAATTAAATGGGCATGGAAATTCCAGTCCTCAACTTTTTACATTGCTAAAACTGCTTTTTCCAACATGGAGAGAGCTGCATGCTAGTAAAAAAGAGGGTGGGAGAGAGGGGATGTACACATTTAGGGAGCCACTGATTTAGTCCCGTTGATGAAACCGTGGACAGGAATCAAAGGAGCAGGCCAAGTGTTGAGCCAACATTCCTGGGAAGGTGAGTTGTGCTGTAACGCGGCAACGGATGCAGGGCTACTGGCATGGGACTTCCCAGTTCCCTCTCCCCTCCCCAAGCGCTGGAACTTCCTGGGGGGAGGGGGGCTGGGCCAGTCCACTTCTCTCAGCCTGACCTTCCTCACCAGAGTGAGGTTCTTGTGATTATGAAGTGGGTTAAGATGAGAACCATACAGAGGACACGGGTGCATTTGTGATGGCTGTACCCTGTACCTGCGGGAAAAACGATGGATAACTGTAGCAAGAAACAGGAGAGCAGTTGGGTATCCTTGTCCCGGGCTCGGCTGTAATGCACACTTGCACACGGCTTGCTTCAGGCAAGTTTTCCCTGAATGAGGGATTACACAGGACTACATGCACTGCATGGCGACACAGACTAGTGTTTATAACTAACCACTTATGGCTTTGTGCCTGTATCTCTCCTTGTGGGATTACACTGATGCTATGTTAACAATTGTTAGTTCCCATCCCTCATAACTTTTAGATGGTCTCTACCGTACATGATTACATGGAATGTATACTCTTTTCTTAACTGCTCGCATTCTCTTTTAGCTTTAATATTGTCACCTAATGCTGTAAGATACCACTCAATTCCCTGTTCTTAAACTTGAATTATGCCTTAACTGTACTGGGTCCTTTTCCAAGGAGAAAGGCGGGGTAAAATAATCATAATAAATAAATACATAAATAAATAAATCTGCTTTAGGTGGGCATTGGTGTGCTCAGGTCTGAAAGGCAGAGCCGGCCGATGCGCCTGCCTTTTCCTAGCACAGATAGCAAGCACCGTGCAGGAGCTCAGGCGTCACCCAGCCACCTGAAATATTCATGGTTGAAAACTGATCCAATCCATTGGAAAAGGACGCTCTCTTGAAGAGGAACCACATGGCTGAGTGGCTGGCGGTGGTGACCAAGAAGGGGCAGGTCAGGATGTGTCCAGCTGCAGAGACCTGCTGTAGTTTTCCAAGTGGGCACTTCTCCCCCCCCCAAACCCCCACCTCTCCTCCAATCCATTCCAGGCGGAGTCTCCGGTTGCTCCCTTCTTCCTTTACCCCCATAAGAGCCCTGTGAGGGAGGCCGGGCTGAGAGGTCTCTCATGTGGCTCACCCCGAGTGTTTCTAAGGTGAGAGGGGATTTGAACTCAGGTCTCCTGATTGACTCCACCTTGTTAACCCCCATTTTGGCTTTCTCATGTTAGGCTATAAGTGAAACATAAAAGTGAAACAGCAGCAGCAGCAGCAACAACGATGATGATAAACCATCGGCGGCCCACCTGCACCAGTAGTGGACAGGAAGACAAAACACTCACCCGCCCACCAGCTGTGGCACCAAAAGAGACCACAGGATGTCCAAAGGGGAGGGGGGCTCAAGTGAGGAAAGCCTTTGCGCAAAGCTAGAAGGCTAGGCAGAAGATGAGCCCAGAATCTGCTGGAAGATGTCTGGGTGATTTGCAGTAGATCCACCAGGATCTCAAGCGACTCAACTACAAATGAAATAAAATTATCCCCCTCCTTTCACCTTTCTTCTGCCTACATTCTGCTAAAATGAGGAACCGTTGGGGCAACCAAGAATAGAGTTGTTGGGCATAAAGAACAATTACTTTTTCAGACCACAAGGAGCCCTGCAGGGAGAGGATGTTGGGAGTCCGGGTAAAAAGCAGAGCCGATCCTGTAAGGCCTGTGGAGTCCCCTGCCACCGACCCAGCCCTGTCTTTGGAAACCTGGAGGGGAAATGCCAAGTGCGAGGAGGAGGAATCCGGGAGGCAGAGGAGGGGCTCCTCAGCCCCCCCCCCACCAGGGACCTCCCTGGAGCTGCTAAAAACAGACCGCAAGAGAAGCCCTGAGGAGGAAGCTCTTGCTCAAACCCCCCCCCCTTGCCGACAGAGACTGCGGGACTGGCTGCGGAGGAAGCTGCCAGCTGGGAAGTGAGCTTACTACAAGATCGGAGCGGACAGTGTCTTCTGGCAGGGGCCGAGAAAGGTCCGGGGCCGGCCTCTGGCCACACCCTCGTCGGTGGGCCCAAGATCCCCTTTCAAATGTTCCAGGCCCCCTGAGGCCATCTGGTGTGGAGGACGAAATCTGGAGCCAACTCCCCTTGTATGTCACCTTCTCCCACATCCCGAGGTCATTTCAGTCGCAGAGAACTGGCAGCCAGAAAGCCTGGAGAAGCTCCAGCCCTCCCCTGAACATGGAAGCCAAGACTGAGGTTGCCTGGCTCCCCCCCCCCCACACACACACATACCCTGCTCCGGGATGGAGGGGCTCCCACTGCAGCAGAACTCCGCAGAGGAAGGGGAAGGGGTGCTTTTGCAGGCAACCAGGCCACGCCCAAGGCTCTCGCTCTGAACCCCCTTGGTTTCACAGAAGGATCTCCAGCAGGTGAAGGGACCTTGCCATCCCATTGGGGCTGGGCAGGGGCACCACCTGGCCCACTGAGCTCTCTTCTGCTGCAGCAACAATGCTGACTGACAGACTGGTGGCGCCTGGAAGTCCAATATGTCTTATTTCACATACATTTTTTGCTGACTGCTGCTGCTGCAGCCCACTTCTCCAAAATGCAGAGGCTTCCGAAATGCATCCAAAGAGGATCTGGGCTGCAGCCCACAAAAACTCCTATCCAACAAAATGGGTCTCGTTTTTCCAGGTGCTAACGTCTCCTTGGCAGATTCTGCTGCAAGCTCCTAGCCCAGCTACCCGCCTGGGACCTGCCCCTCCCTGCTCCAGAGGCGCCAAAAAACTGAGACCACTTGATTCTTCCCCTGGCCCCCAGGGACCCCTAGAAGCCAAGGAGAAGGACTGAAGAAAGTGGGGACACCCAAATCTGCTGAGGCCCTCCCCTCACACAGCACTGCCTTCAGCCCTGTCACCCTAGAAGTGCCATCATCCCCAGATGGCAGGGATTAGATTAAAATTAGACCGTCTGGAAGAGCGTTCCACCTTTCCTCTCCAGGGGTGAGCCTCTCTGCCTTACCCAGCTGGCTTTGCAGCGCCACCGCCCTCGGGAGCCTCCCATGTTCCTCCCTGTGCATGGGCGGGCAACCCCCCGCACCCCCTCCTCACTCATAACCGTGACCTTCCAAGCATGCAGAGGCTCCCTCCCTACACAGGAAAGGAAGGAAGGAAGGCCGCCAGGCAGCCAGGCCTTCAAGAGGGAGGGAGGGAGGGAGGGGGGGGTCTGTGACCAGCTGGAGAGCCTGAGTCTCGCTAAGGAGCCCAGATTGCATCTCACTCCCCACCCCCAGGTAGAACCGGCAGTGGGCAAGTGACTTGCAGCAGAATGTGGTGAGAAGATCCTGGCAACACCTGGAAAACCTGGACCCATTTTGTGGGACAGGAGCTTTAGTGGCCTGCCACCCAGAACTCTTTGGATGCGTTTTGGAAGCAACAGGGGGAAGGTGTGTGGGGGTGGGGAGTCTGTGGCCCCAAGGATCAAGAAGAAAGAGAACCACTGGGATAGGGAGGCATGCTTGCTGATGGGAGCACCGAGTGGCCTTGCAGAAGCTTCTGTGCGCCTCTCTCCCAGACCTATGCAGACATGAAGGGGACGGAAGAAGCCCTGGAGGATCGCTGCCAGTCAGTGAAGCACGTGTGCACACACACACACACACACACGTCTGTCTCAAGATGACCTCTTGGGATCCATCCCACCAGGCTTGCCATTAACCCCGTGGGCACAAGGTTTGGTTTGGTTTGGTTTTGTCAACTGTGTGTTTTTAAAAAGTAAACTTTTTCCAAGTTCTGCCCAGGAGACAGGACCACCTGCTATCCTGTCTTTCACTGCCAGATGGGGCAACTGCAGTTTTTTAACCTGAGGCCTCAAGAGGCAACCGCTTTGAACAACATCCTAGCGGTGGAAGCCACACCATGGGATGGGAGAGAGGGAGGGGAAGAAAGACCACTCACAGCTGACCTACAGGCTGCTCCTTGACCGAGCCGGGGAGGGGCACCTCAGCCCAGAAGGATGGGCAGCTCTTCCAGTCACAGGCCAGGGAGCATAAGATGGTGAGGACAAGTCCCCAAACTGAAGGCACAAGCCTTATATGGAGGGAAAGGGCCAGATTTGGGGCCCCTCTTTCTGGGCTCAAACAGCTCCGTCCATTTCTTTTCTAGTAAAGCCAGCAGAGGATGAAACATGAGGGTGAACCAGAGGGTCCAAGGACCTGCTTCCACCAAGTTTATTGTGGGTTAGGTTTTCAAGTCAGCTCCAAAGCAGACATTCCTTCCTCCCCAACAACAACAACAACAACAACAACAACAACAACTTATTCCTCCACAGCATATTTGTATGTTTTTACTGGCCCACCCCATCTCCTCAAATACCAGTGGTTCAGAAAAATAGCCCAATATTAATTTGTGCATTTTAAAAAAAAATACTCAAGGGATGACAAGAGGTGGAATATTTAAAATGCAGCAACGGTGGCACAGAAATCGGAGCCTGCGTGGCCTGCAGCATCTTACATCCTGCCCCTCTTGCTGGCAAAGGAAGGCGCTTGCAAAGCCCGGGGCAGGTGAGCCACGGTCGGTGGGCACAGCAGGAGATGCAGCCCAGGCCAGTGGCATAAGCCTGGCAGGTGCAAAAGGGGCGCGATCCTGCCCACACCGGCAGTGAAGGCACACACCCCACACACTCTCCTGGAATGGTTGCAGCCGAAGAGGACGGGAAGCAGCTGAGCTGCCACTGCCCTTTACCAGAATGGGCTCCAGAATGGCTTTGGGTCACCTGGTGGCATCCTGCCTCCCGCCCCCACCCGCTCCATGCTCGGATTCTGCTTTCTGCAGTGACAGCAGGCTCCCCCCTCCCTCCTCAGCCCAGAGTCAGCCATCGGGCAAGCTAACTGCTCTGGCCATCCTGAAATTCTTATCATCTGTACAATGTGCACACAGTAGAGGCAGGGAAGGAGGGAGGGGGTTCAGCAGATCGTTGGGAGCTCGAGAATGAATGGGCAGGACAAGATGAATCCCAAGAGTGCGAGATGGTGGAGGGAAACCAATGGGGTCCAATTAAGTCCCCAGGAGTGTGAGGGGAGGGGAGGGGAGGGGAGGGCTTCCTTCTGTACACGAGGTGCAGGCAAGTAGTACTTGGGCCAAGAACCCTTCCCAAACAGGCCCACAAACTTCCCAGGGCTCCAGAGGCCAACGTGAACAGTGCCTGCCCAGACGGCAGGGGCAGGATGGTCCCCCTCATTACATGGCAATTATTAAACTCATTTCTCACTTGGTACCTGCCCGTGTGAATTCACACATGCAGTTTTAATGTATGCAAATTGGTGCCATCCTTTTTAGAATGAATTATGGCCATCTTACCCAGAAGACCAGAATAGGCATGGTCTTGCCACCTGCTCATTCTCCTCTTGGGGACGCAGGCTGGTTCCGTTCCTCCCACGTTCCACCAACCCTGGACTTCATCCCAAAGGGAAAGCAAACCTGTCTGCTTGAGCAGCCCAACTGGAATGGGTGCAGGAGGCACGTGGCAAGAGGCAACCTCCCACCCCCCCACCGCCGAAGTGAGGGCGAATGGGCCGGCCTGCTGGTCACCTGTCCTTTCCACCTGGGAGAGTGGGCAGACCTTCCTCATTCTTCTCGGTAAGGGAGGGGAAATCACTGCGGACTAGAGATGCCTTGCTCCTTGTCTGTATCTCCTTTGCAGCCTCCTTGCCATGTGCCACAGAGGCCAAAGGACCTGGTGCCACCCCTCCCCTTAGAAATGTAGAGGCTTTGGGGAAGAAATGCCCTGTCCTGCCTTGCCCTTCATTCCAGCACCGAGGCCCATTTGACCCTCATGACAACAGAGGTACATCACTGCTGGCACCATCGGTTTGTTTATTTTTTTAAAAGACATTTTTTTGCTTGTTGGACCATCTCTAGGAGGCAGCAGGTGATGGCACGAGGGCCAACTGAGGGAGAGCCAAATGTGCACAAGACCTCCCTAGGTAACAGGCCACATCAGGCAGAGGCCACCAGTCCAAGCAGAGACAGAGGCAACAACAACAACAACAACAACAACTGCAGCATGACTGAAAGAGGAGGAAAGGTGAAAACCTGTTTTGTCTTCAGCCAGATTGATTCCCGGGGGCAGACGGGGGGGGCATGTTTTGGTCCTTGGTGTCATTTGTACTTCACTTTGTTTTTAGAAGACTGAAACTGCTTCTTATGCCTCACGGGCAGCTGCGCCTGGAGCCTTTCATACAGCAGAGAAACAGGATAAAAATACCCCCATGAATGAAGCAACGGAGAGCGTCTCTAAGGCAAACTGGATGTGCCTGCAGCCTGAAAAGAGCCTTCGATGAATAATCTTAGGGGAAACGTTACGTAACTCAGGCACGATGCCGGTGGGACTGAAGGGCTGGGTGGACATTCTGCTCTGCCTGCCCCACACATGAGATTCTGCAGCCACAAGAAACCCACAAGGGAGGAACAAGAGCTCTCAAAGGGGCTGCCAGCGCCATCCCGTCATCTCTTCTCTTCCCAGAGGTAACACGTCCAGTTTTTGGCCTAGTGCACAGACGACATGGACCCAGAACTTGGGGGTGGGGGGTTAGGGTGCCTTCTTTCTGTCCTGACCATTCTCAGCACTGCCTGTGGGATTCTGGGAGATGTAGTCTAATAAGCACTGTTTTCTGACCTCTGAGACTGGGGAAGGGAAAAGACACACACACACACACACACACACACACAGAGAGAGAGAGAGAGAGAGAGAGAGAGAGAGAGAGAGAGAGAGAGAGAGAGAGAGAGGAGAGAGAGAGGCTGGGATCTTGGGGACCTGCTAGATGCGGGATTGGCAGTTCCTTGCACTTAAATGTGGAAACTTCCCCAATTATTTGGGAAAGGTGGGGGCAAGAGATCAAAAGGCAGCCAAGGGGTAGGAAATGGGCCCAGGGCCTCCTCTCCCCTGCTGGAAATTTCCTGCTTCAGAAGCCCCAGGAGCAAGTACCATTGCCTGCATGCAGGAGCTGAGTTCAAACTATGGACTGTGCTGATAGCAAGGAAATCCATAAGGTCCACCCATCATGATCATTCTCTGTTTGAGCCAAAGTGCCCCCCCCAGGACTCATTCCATTTCTGTTATGTTGTGTGTTGTGAAGTCCCGCTTGACTTATAGCAACTCTCACAGGGCCTTCAAGGCCCACGGAATAGTCAAGGAGTGGTTTTATCACACAGCCACCCCCTCCCACCCCCTCCCGTGAGTTCCCATGATTAAATGGAAAGTTGAACCCAGGGCTCCGGAGTCCCTGCCTGTCATTCTATCCAATAGAGTCTAGTGCGGTGGTCCCCAACCCCCGGTCCGCGGACCGGTGCCGGTCCGCGGACCGGTCGGCACCGGGCCGCCTGGGGAGGCCGGGGAGGCTCCTCCCCTTTTCCTCCGCCGCCCTCCTCCTCCTCCTCTTCTCTCCCGCGGGCGGCCGGTGGAGGAGGAAGGCTGGAGGAGTGCAGGAGGAGCCGCCGCCGCCGCCTTTGCCTTTGCCTCCCTCCTCCCCTCCCAGCCCCGGCGCCCCGCGCGCGGCACCCACCCGGCCGCGCCGGGAAGCACCCTCGCGGCACCGACGAGCCTCCTCCTCCTCCTCCTCCTGCTCTGGTTCCTCCTCCTCCTCCTCCTCCTCCTCCTCCTCCTCCTCCCGCCGCCGCCGCCGAAGGAGCAGCAGCAGCAGCAGCGAGGGCAATTGCGGGGGGGGTGGCGGCGGCGGCGGGACGGGGGCGATGGCGGCGGCGGCGGGGGGGGCAATGGCGGCGGCGGCGGGGGGGCGATTGCGGGGGGGGGTGGCGGCGGGGGCGGGATGGGGGCGATTGCGGCGGGGGCGGGGGGGCAATTGCGGAGGGGTCGGCGGCGGCGGGATGGGGGCGATTGCGGCGGGGGCGGGGGGGCGATTGCGGGGGGTAGCGGCGGCGGCGGGATGGGGGCGATTGCGGCGGGGGCAGGGGGGCGATTGCGGGGGGTAGCGGCGGCGGCGGGATGGGGGCGATTGCGGCGGCGGCGGGGGGCAATTGCGGGGGGGGCTGCTGCTGCACCTCCGGCGGCGGCGGCGGGAGGAGGAGGAGGAGGAGGAGGAACCAGAGCAGGAGGAGGAGGAGGAGGAGGCGGCTCGTCGGTGCCGCGAGGGCGCTTCCCGGCGCGGCCGGGCGGGTGCCGCGTGCAGGGCGCCGGGGCCAGGAGCCGCGCGTGGGTCTCGCTGATGGCGCCCCGCTTGCTTTCCCCGGCGGAGGAGGAGGCCCACGGCGGTGGCGGCAGCAGGAGCAAGCGGGGCGCCAGCAGCGAGACCCGCGCGCGGCTCCCGGCGCCGGAGGAGGAGGCGGGGCCCGCCTGCCCAGGAGCCCCGGGTTCCCCACCCCCACCCCGCCCGTGTGTGTGGGGGGGAGTGGCACGCCCCGCCGCCCCAGGCCGGTGAGTGCCGCCGCCGCCGCCCTCGTGCCTCCCCCTCCTCCTTCCCTCCCATCCTTTGCTTTCACCCCCCCTTTTGCCTCCCCGCCGGACCCCCCTTTCGCATTCTCCCCCCCCTCCCCACCCCCACCCCCGGGCCACAGAAAAATTATCAAAAATTTCCCGGGCCGCGGGGACAAAAAGGTTGGGGAGCACTGGTCTAGTGGATAGACCACACTGGCTGCCTGGGTGTGGGGAGGGGGGGGAGGGAGGGAGGGGCAAGCGGCTGGGTCCCTTTGTTTCCTTTGCAACCAAACTCCTGTGGTGCTCCATCCGTGCCATTGCCTACACCTCTGCCTCCTTCTTGCCAAGAAGACAGAATCGGAAAAGACAGATTCAGCTGAGAGGCTGCTGGAAATAAAAACTGCCCTCACTCCCGGTACAAGCCAAGATCCCTTTTGCATGAGGAAATATCCATATAGTCATTTTTAAAAACACAGACACTTAACTGCCTTCTCTAAAAATCAACTCAATTTTGACATGTCCTACCTCCTTGGAAGAAACTGCAACCAGCCCTCTGAGACAAGAACCTAAAACGACCCGTGTGTGTGTGTGTGTGTGTGTGTGTGTGTGTGTGTGTGTGTGTGTGTGTGTGTGTGTGTGTGTGTGCGCGCGCGCGCGCGCGCGCGCGTGTGTGCCACAGGCAGCATTTAGACAGGGCCGCTCAGGCACATTCACAAAATACTTCACTCACAACCCTAGAAAGATGCCTCATAAATCACATGTTCTCTGAATGCTTTGAATTTAAACTCCTGGAGGTGACAACTGGCCTCACCGGAGGAGGGACCACTCTCTGCCTGGAATCTGAAAACATCTGGAGGCTCAAAGGTTGAGCTCCACCACCCTCACGCCCAGTCCGGTGCAGCGCATCCAGCTCCACCTCACAGCCACTCTGCAAATAAGGACACAACCACTGACCCCGCTCTGCTACAAAACATCTCTCTAGTTCAGCATGGACGAGAAACTTCCCAGGTGACCCCAGGAAGAGCCCCCAAGGGGGGTGGGAGGGCCCTCTCCCAAACTCCCCCCTCCGCAGGTAACTGGTGGAACGGCCACAGGGCACCTCAAGCCCCAGCCCCAGCCCCGCCAAAAGCACCTCGGATTGCCTCAAGCACCGCCTGGGACACGTGCGCAGCCCCAGCCGGGGATTTCCTGGTTCCTGGGCTGGTCTCTGTTCCACCAACAACTGAAAATGCAACTGCAGGTGCCTCTGGGGAGTGACAGAAAGCTTTCTTTCCTCCATGACAGAAAATGCAAGCAGCAGCAGCAGCAGCAGCAGAAAAATACAGGATTCTGCCTCAGGCAGAAACAAGAAGCAGCTCTGAGGTTTCAGGTCAAGGCAGAGTGCTGCCTGGGCCCCTGAGAGCCATGCGGCCACCCAGAGCACCACAACCCCCCAAGAAGCCGAGGAGGTGTGCAGGACAAGGACCCTCACCTTCACCCAGGGACCCTCCTTCAGGCCAAGGGTTGGGTGAAGGTCTCAGAGAAGGTTTCGGGGGCCACCTTCTGCTGGCCTGCAGGATAAAAGGAGCCCCCCACCCCCACCCCCCAAAAAAGGCTGGTATGTTTTTAGTGGGCACACTTGGGACACGAGGGGCTTCCGGCTTCCAGGAGAGGAAGACAGCCCGACAACAATGTCCAGGGGAAAGGGGGAGGGCCCCCCTTGTGAAACCCCACCAGGGGAGGGCTGAACTCAGGATGCAGGCATGGGTCCCCAAGAGGCCTGAAGTTTCCCCTCCTGGTTTCAGGGGAAAGCCTTGCAGGTCCCAAGGGGCTCAGCCGCTGCTGCCTGGAGAAAAGTCCTCTTTGTTCCGGGCTCTTCAGACGGGCGATGCTCCATGGAGGCTAAAACCTTCTTTCGAGAACAGCAATGCCAAGCCCCCCTCCCTGCGCTCCACCGTCCTCTCTGGCAACAGGAAGATAAGGGAGCCAGGGAATTAACACCTCTGGAACACAGTCCCCTCCAGTCTAGGACAGGGCAGCCCCTTCTCCTCCCCACTGCTCAAAGACACACCCACCCTCCCCCAGGCCCTGGAAAAGGAAGCTGGGGAGAGGTGGGGTGGGGTGGTGGGTCGCACAGGCTCATCGCTGAGCTCACCCCACCCTGGCCGGCCGAGGCAGAAGCAAAACATTCCACGGGGAGGGGAAGGGAGGCGCACGCTGCCTGGCAAACCCGGCACAGAGGCAGAGCGACCCCTCCCCAGCTAGGCACCACAGACTCTGTGCCCTGGCGCCAGGAATCGAACTGGCGGCTCCTTCGCCCAGGCCCTGCCCCGCCCGCCCCGAAACCAGGGAGTCCCACCCAGCTGTTCTTGGCCAGGGGAGCCCTGCCCTACAGCTTCTCATCGGGGTCTCCCAGTCTCCCTCCCGACAGCCGTTAGGAGGCCCGGGGAGAAGAGGAGACCGCAGGCGGAGAAGCCAGAGGAGGAGGAGGAGGAGGAGGAGGAGGAGGAGGAGGAGGAGGAGGGAGAAGAGACGCCCCGAGGAGGCCCCGGGAAGCGCCTGCCCCGCCAGGGAGAGCCGGGCTTCCCGCGCGGCCTCTCGGCTGCTGGGGCGCCTCTCCTCTCCTGCTGCAGGTGAGCTCGTGCGCCTCTCCCTGCAGCCCGGCCGAAGCTGCCGCCACTCCAAGCGCACTCCTAGGCATGTGCAGAAGTCGCTGTGGCCTCGGGGGGCGCCCAACCTTCTGCCCTCGCTTGTTAGGAGCGAAGCCCTGGAGACCTTCAGCCCGCCCGCCCGCCCGCCCGCCCTCCCTCCCGGGGCGCCGCCTCGCCCCGCAGCCCTCGAAGCTGGAAAGGGTTCGGGCCCAGCGAGCCAAAAAGAGAGATGCCCAGGCGGGCCAGGCACGGGCCAAACCTTCTTCTCTGCCAGGCCCACCTCCGCCCACCACAGGTGCCTGCGACCGCCCCTTTCGTGTCTTCGATCCCTCCCCGTAGGTTCGGGACCCAAACCCTGGTGTTTTTTCGCGGGGGGGGGGGGGGGGCGTCAGGAAAGCGCGAGGCACTTGCTTCTCAATAGGACCTCGCCTCCAATGCACCCTCCTCCGCCCAACCCCGAGAAGCTCTGGGGGACCCTTTAAAGGTTGTCGCCGCCCCTCGGGTGACACCTGCCCGCCCGCCCGCCCTTGCTCGCCCCGCCGTCCACTCGGAAACCGCGCGCTCGCCGCCCTCGCCGCCGGTGGGAGTGGCCGCCTGGGCAGGAAGCGCCTCCACCGCAGCGGCGACCCCGAGCCCCCCCACCCCCCGCCGAGCGCCCCTGTCCGCCGCCCCCGCCCTGCCTCCGCCGCCGCCCGGGAGCCTCTGGAAGCCGGCGGGATCTTTTGGCCGCCACCCGAGCCAGCCAGGCAGCCTGCTCTCTTCGGGGCGACCTGAAAGCGGAGCCAAGGCGGCGCCATCTCCCCGGACCCCCTGCGCCCCCCCCCCTCCTGCCTGCGCCGGCAGCCCTTCTCCTCCTCCCGGGCCGGGATCCGCGCCAGCCAAGCGCAGCGCCCGCCCGCCCGCTCAGCCCCGCTCGGCTGCCCTGCATCCGCCCGACGCTCGGGCAGGAAAGCCCAGACCAGCCCGGCCGCCGCCGCCGCCGCTTCCTGGGGAGGCGCTTCCCCCCCCTCCTCCTCCTCCGCCTCCTCCCCGCCTCTACCGGCCCGGGCGCCGCCGCCCCCCTCCCTCCCCCGAGGGACTTACTTGGCCTTCGGCTCCTCTTATTGCGCGGCGGCGAGCAGAGATGGAGCGCCGCCGCTGCCGCCCGCCCGGTCCCTGCCTCGCCTCGCCTCGCCCGGCCCGGCCTGCTGGATGGCTGGGGCTGCGGGGCCGGCGCCGCCTCGGCTGCTGGCCGGCGGACGGGCGGGTCGACGGGCTCGGGTGGGCTGGGCGCTCTCCCTGCCGCTGCCTGCCCGCCCGCCTGCCTGCCCGGCCCCGGCCCCGGCCCCACCCAGCGGCTCCACCCAGGCTCGGCGGGGCGGGCTGTCAATCAGCGGGCCGCGGGAACCGGGGGCCCCACCCCACCCCGCCTACCCACCCCCCAGCCCCACCCAGCCCCGAGCCTCTCCGCAGCGGCCGCCGCCCTCCCGAACTCCCTGCCCGCCCCCGCCGCCCCCGAGGGCTCCTCCCCGCGCAAGGGCGGCGGCGGCGGCGGCGGCGGCGGCGGCGGCGGCGGGCTAAGGGGCCGAGGCGCCGGGGGTGGGGTGGGGGGTGGGGTGGGGGGTGGGGGAGGACGGGCAGGGGCCAGCGCCGCCCTCTCTGGTGCCGCCTCCTGGCGAGGTGCCGCGGCCGGGAGGCGGCCCCGAGGCGGCGGTGAAGGTGGAAGCGGAGGGAGCCCCCCCCCCGCGTCCACCCTCCCTCCCCACCCCGGGGGGGGGGCTGCAGCCTTACCCAGGTGAGCGCCCGCCAGCCGAAGCGGGGCAGGCGGAGGAGGAGCCGCCCCCGCGGGCAGGGCGATCCACGCCCAGCCTCTGAAGGGCGAGAGGGAAGGGCCGAGGGACCTCCTACGACCCCGCCCCCGCCCCCGCCGCGCCCCCCCTCCTGGGAGCCCCATCCCCCGGGACAAAGCGGGCCCCCTGCGACCAAGGAGCCGCGCCGAGGGGGCTGGTGGCCCCGGAGCAGCATTCCCCGCGGTCTCTTGAAGGTTGTCCCCTCGCCCCCGGGGGAGAGCGCCAGGCCTGGGGGTGGGGTGGGGGTGGGGGCTTGAGGGGCTCCGGTGCACCCCGAGAACTGCTGGAGGCTCGCGGAAGCTCTCACCTGGCCGGCGGCACCCAAGGCAAGGTAGAGAAGATGGGGTGGGTGGGTGGGAATGCAGCAGAGGGGCGCGTCTGCCAGGAACACCTGCGGCGTTGGGCCCGGAGGAGCGGCAGCAGCACTCCCTTCTACGAGGGGGGGGGGTCCCCTCCCTCCCCAAGGGAAGGCAGACGCCTCTGCCGGGACTCCTTGAGCCACCCGGAGTCTCCTTTCCAAGGAAAAGGAAGTCACGTACCCCCTTGCCGGAGCAGAGACCCTCGGGCGCCTTGCTCCCCGGACACTCCGGATGGATGGCAGCGGCTCTCAGCCAGGGGGGAGAAGGCCACCTGCGGGGGGGGGGGGAGTTGGCCCAGCGGCTGCCCGCCCCCCCCCGCCCCCCAAACGGGGAGCTCCTCCAGAGCGTCTGAGAGAGCTTCCGCTGTGGAGGGGGTTCTGCCGTGTTGGACTTGGTTGCCAGCGGGGCACCTCACTTCTCAGCCAGGATGTCCGCGGTGCCCACGTTAGCCAGGCTTGTGCTGCTCAGGAGCACCAGCTGGGACAAAAGCAGAACCTCCGATGGACTGCGCTCTGGGAAAAACTCCCGAGGAAGGCACACACACACACACCCCGCCGCAGCCCTGGTGAGCGTGGGCAGGTTCCCGAGGGGGGGGGAGGGCTCTGCCTACTGAAGGAGACCCCCCCCCCGCCAACCCCTCTCAGGGCGGCTGCCTCCCCCAATGGGACGCTGACCTGCCAGAGGCTTCCAGCAGCTTGCAAGGGAGCAGGGGTCCTTCTGAGTCCAGCTTGTCTCAAAAGCTGTGGCTTCCTTCATGTTGCTGGAGCCCTCCTCTCACCCTCTGAGTCCCTTGCAAGTCTTCTGCTCTTTGTCCTGGGCTGTTCTTCCCACTCTCTTTTGCCAAGGTAGCTGCCATGACTGGGAGCTGTTTATTTAACACTATTTTATTTATTTATTTACTTGATTTTTTTAATACCGCACCATCTGGCCAATGGTCACTCTGGGTGGTTTACAAAAATTGGAACCTAAACAATACAATGAATAATAAAATTAACAATATACCAGGTATAAACTGAAAGAAAAACCAACCAACCAAACATAATTAAATCTGACAGGAAGGAAAAATAATAAATCAAAAACATACAAAAACAAACAAAGGCGGATTAAAATATAAACCAGATCAGTGAGATGACAAACAGTGGTCAGGAAAAGCGCATCTATGCAGTCAGATTTTCAGCTGTTTTTAAAAAACTTGTAACATGGGGGGCCAAACCAGCTGGGGTGTGACCACAGAGAAAGCTTGGTTCCTAATAGCGGACTTTCTGAGCATCCCTTGGGGTCATCAAGGGGCCTGCCTGAGAGAAACAAGTGTTCCAGGCAAATACTCTGCGGCAGGAGCTATTCTGACAAATAACGATAGATAAATTTAAATATTTATATTAAAAATGAAATAGTTTTTTATTTTAATAAAATTAAATATTTTAACCCTGCCTTTCCCTTAGAAAAGGAACCAAGGTGGCAAACCTCATTGGAAGACAAAATTTAAGAACAAAAGGGCATTAAAAGAGGATTGTGGGCTGCTCTGTCCACCTGTGGGGCAGGTCAAGGCATTTGAAAGCAGGCCTTGAATGACTCCTTGTGGACTGGGCTTGGGGAGGGGGGGATTTGAGCAGCTGGGTAGGTTTAGACAGGGTGGAAGGGGGAGGGGGGCTAGGAGGAGGTTGGCAAAGCTTGCTGGGCAAAACTCAGCCCTGTGAGGTGTGGAGCCTGCAAGCAGCCAGAGCAAGTGCGTCACCCAGGTGGGCACCTGCCCTGCGGTGTGGTCTCCTCCTCCAGCTCACCTGCAAACCCCGCCCCCCAATGCAAGCCTGCCTGTCACTCAGCATCCCATCCTGGAGCACAGATCATGCCAGCTTCTCCATGGCAACCCACAGCAAGGCCTAGGGAGGAAGGAGCTCCCAGTCCAGGTTTCCCATGGAAACGAGCTCCCCGCGCACATGCCCCTGACATCATGCCACCCACCCCTTTGCTGGCTTATCCCTGCACGAATGACAGACAAGCGGGGAGCCTGAAATGTCAGGAGGAATCGGTGGTGGAGAAACAGGGGAGCCTGGTGGGACTGGGCAGCCTCCTCTCTCTTGTGCCCTCCCACCCTGCGGGCAATAAAAGGAAAAGGTGCAGAAGGAGTGGGCTGGGTTGGTGGTGTTGCCCTTGGTGCAGCTGGCCCTTGGGCCATCTCTGTCTGCCCAGGGAGGAGAGGCAGGAGGGATGGGGGAGCGCCTTGCCCAGGCCTGACCCCCCCCCTCCTTCAGCATCTTTGCTCATCAGAGGGAGGAAGGGGCCCTGCAAGGCCACCAGATATCCCAAACCAGGAGGAGGAGGAGGAGGAGGAGGGAGGACAGGCCCTGGAGATGAGGGTGGGGACCTGCTCTCACCTTCAGGGCTGAACTTGGCTGGAATTTCTCAGGGGCCACCCGTTGGCTGACGGGAGGGGGAGGCAAAGGGTAAAAGGACCCAAAGCAGCCTCCACGCTGTTTAACAATCTGAACTGATGGAGTGAGACAAAGCCTCTGGAGAGAGATTTTATCCTTCTGGAATGGGAACTCCCCCCCTCCAATAAAATAAATCAAAATTAACCAGAAGGAAAACTGTCTCCCAGCCCCGAAGGGTAGTGGCAGGGGAAGGAAGCCGGATTCTCTGAGCTAAGCCTTGAGGAGGGGGAGTGGATCTGGGCCTCGGAGCCAGAGGTCCCCTGCCTTGCCACGATTTACGAACCAGGACCGGAGGTGGTATTGGTGAGAAAGAAAATGTGAGCCCAACGAGGGAAGCAAAGGTAGATGAACAAGCACAGTGAGGGTGGTGGTTGGCTGGTTGGCAGCCTTTGGGAAAGGGGTGTGGGAAGACTCGAGGGGGAGCAGAGGGGGGAGCAAGGGGGCTTTCCTGCCGCCCCACAGGTCCAACCCAAGGCAAGGAGTCCAAACTGAACGAAAGGCCTGAGGGGGAACTTCCTGGTGGTGAGAGCATGGCTGGCCACCCCAGAAACCAGCCCAGATGCCCCTTTGCCCCCCTCCCCCAAGGGCCACTGAGTGAGCCCTGGCATCCTTGCCGATGGCCCATTCGAGGCTCCGAGGTGTCCAAGACCGCGTTCTTGTGCAATTTGGCTGGGGGGGCTGGGGGCTGGTTTAGGCTGATCTTATTCGCTTGATGTTGGGCTTGAGCTACTGCTTGGAAATAATCCCTCCCCCCCCCACCCTCAGCAACTTTAAGGGCTCGGTTTATGGGCCTCTCCCAAGCTCCCTCCTTGGGTCTGGTGGTCCTATTAAAAAACCTCTCCCTCCCACGTGTGGATATAACATTCCTCGGTTGCTTCATGTGAGTGGCTTGCAGGCGCTGGAAGAGAAAAGCAGCCGGCTGAGGTGCCCCTGAAGGCGGTGGGGTGGGTGACCCCTCCCCAGCTGGTTTCTGGCTGGGGATGGAGCTGAGCCAGGCTGCATGCCCGTCATCCTTCTGGTGGGTAAACAAGGGAGAAGAGGCTGTGCCGCCCATGACCACACCCTGCCCCTCCGCCCTGTTGCTCCCATGTGCCAAGGCTGCGTTGCCTAGGCCAGGCCAAAGGGAGGGAGGGAGGAGGGTCAGGCCAGGGAGAGGCTGTCGGGAACCCTCTGCCTCTTTGTTGCCTCTCCCTGGTCACCAGGCTGGTGACTCAAGAGGTGCCCACCACTGCAAGGATGGGCACGGAGCAAACAGGGTGCCCACAGAGTGGTGCCAATTCCCCCTTGCCTAAAGAGAGGGCACTGAGCTGGCCAGTTGAGTGGCTGACTTGAACCACTCCTGGGTGCAAGGACTAGGCTTATTTAGCTGTTTCCATGCTGGGGCAGAGCTGTGGGTCCCCTGAGAATCGTGCCAGATGCTGGAGCACTTTGCACATGCTTAACAGCAACCACATCCTGGTCTGGGTCTGGAGTCCCTGAAGGGTACTCCACCCCCACCTACCTGTGCACTGCCTGAGGTCTGAGGAGGGTCTTGTTGGTGCCCCATCTATGGAAGAGGATTCTTCAGTGGGGGCAGCAGTGAAGGCTCTGGTAGCCCCATGCACGCTGGGGTTTGCCCTGTGAAATCTGTGCCCCTCCCCTGAACCCCACCCTACCTTCTGCTGGCTGGCAGAAGCCTCCATTCCAGACAGCTCTGGGAGCTTTATATACCCACCGGAGAGAGCCTCTTATCTGAACTGCCTGCCTCTCCCTTACTCTCTCTTTATTACACTGGAGTGTATTTTGCCTTAATAAGTGGGTGCTATTATTGTCTTATCTGTCATAAGCTGCTTTGAACAATGTATACAACTTACACATATAAAAAAAAACAAATTGAATAAATAAATCCTGAGGGATGACAGGTTCCGAGTTCTGAGGGAGGAGGGGGTGTCATCTGGTAGGGCCTCAGCATTTCTCCCCAGCCTGTTCTTCCAGGACTCAACCCAGATTCCTGGGTGTCACATGCCTCCCTCTCCCGTTTCTGCTCAGAGGCCAGTGAAGACCAGAAGGGGCATTCTGACCCCTTTCCTGCCAGTCTTCTGACTGCCCCCCCCCTCCTTCTCCTCCGTGGCTTTGTGTGAATAAAAGCTTGTCACCAGGAAGCTATGATGAGCAATCAATAATGAGATTGCTCTGAAAGATCATGTAGTCCAGGGCAATCTTAAAAACAGGGGCGGCTGCACAGGGGGCCTCTTTCTTTACCACTGTTCATGTCCCAGAGGTACTCCAGCAGCTGTGTAGGGGTTTTATTGCACACAATGCCTTCTTTACCTGGAATTCTGTATTCCCTACCCATAATAATCTAAGAACTACAGAGCTAGAAGGGACCGTCTGGCTCACAGGCTCCAGTCCGTGTCAGGGTTTCACCACTGGGCCTCCTTGACAGGAGCCAGACGTGTGGATCCCCCATAGGGTCCTTTCTGGCTGTGCAGTTCTAAGGTTATCATAGGTCAGTGATGGCGAACCTTTTAGAGACCGAGTGCCCAAACTGCAATTCAAAACCCCCTAATTTTTCACACAAAGTGCCAATGCAGCCATTTAACCTGAACAGGGCCAGCGCGTCCATTAAGGCGAACTAGGCAGTTGCCTAGGGCGCCAAAATGGACAGGGGGCGCTGGCCAGCCTGCTGCCCCCCCCGCCGCCCCCCCTTCGCTGCCCCCCCCCCCACCTAGGGCACAAAAAACCCTAGCCCCGGCCCTGAACCTGAATACAGGTGGCTGTGAAGGGGCGATGTCAGGTGCCCACAGAAAGGGCTTCAAGTGCCACCTTTGGCACCCGTGCCATAAGTTCGCCGACACTGTCATAGGTTATAATTAGAGGTAGAATTCCAGGGGAAAAGGTGCCATCTTTGCAAAACAAAACAAAACAACAAAAAGCATGTGCGCACAGCTGCTTGAAGAAGTAAACGAAGGAAGGCAGACCACTTGGGAGAGTGAACCAACTCACTGCAAGAGAAGTGTTAAGGTCATCAGGAGAGGCCTTTCTCTCCATGCCGCCACCCTCACGGGTATGCCTGGTGGGAACCCATGAAAGGGTCTTCTCGGCTGCTGCACCCAGACTCTGGAACTCCCTCCCTCTGGGGGCCAGGACTGCCCCATCTCTGCTGTCGTTCTGGAAACAGGCAAACACCTTCCTTTTCAGGCAAGCTTTCCCTGAATGATGGACTACCTAATGTGTTTTTATATGAATCTACTATACATGGCTACAAAGACTTTGTGTTTATAACCATGGATAACTTTGTGTTTATATCTCTCCTTGTGTGATTGCATTGACACTATATTATCAATTGTTAGGTTCAATGTTGCCTTTTGATGCTGCGTAAGATATCCCTCGATTCCCTGTTTCTCTGAATGGGTTTCTGTTGTACTGATGTTGTATATTCTCTCTCCTTCCTTTTAAGCCGCCTGGGGTCCTTCTCCAAGGAAGCTGAGCTAGATTCTGCCTGAAGCCTCCCCCACCCTGGCCACGAACCATTCATGGTGGATAGTTCTGCTCTGCTTATTTTTATTCTTCCGAACACAACTGTGAAAGAAGGGGCTCTTGGATCAAGAAAGGGGCCAGAGTGTGTCCCAGAAAACACCTTCCCGCAGAAACCCTCTTGGAGTGGCTGGATGTCCCTGAGCCCCGTCCCGGCCTCAGTGATGGGCAGTTCGGAATGGAGAAGTAGGGAGAGGGCTCAGCCTCTCTCTTGGGGGGTGGGGGTGGGGGAGGCAGCCCCTTCCACAGCCGAGGGTATCAAGGAACCTGCTACTGCCCCCTTCCTCCACTAATCAAAGGAAGCAAAGGGGACGACCCTGCGTGCGCGCGCACACACACACACCCATTCTTATTTAGGGCGGTGCAAAGAGGCACCCACACAAAGGCAAACATATACCTCCAGCGCTCTGGAAGCTCAAGTCCCTGGTAACAAAATTTATTGTCATGACTGAAGACCAGAAATTTTATAAATGTACTCTAGCAACCTGTTGTTAAAATAGTAAATATTTCATTTTTGTAGTAGATCGTAACCTGGAGGAGAGAGCAGGAGGTGGGGGAAGGCCTTGCTGTCTGTGGCTGTCGGCCCAGGGACGCATCCTGCCCCCGCCTGGGGAGACCCTCCCCCAGCACAGCAGGGAGCAGCCATTCCAGGAGGACCACAGTGTCTCTCAGCGTTGCCTGCAGGACCAGCGTCCGGCAAAAGGAAAAAAGGTGGTGGTGGTGGTGAAGAGCACGCTCATGGTTGAAGCCCACAAAACAGACACCCACCCTGGCAAAGCGTCTCCTAAGAGATACCAAGCAGTCCCAGCAGGGTCTGAGCGGTGGGCTCAGCGCACGAGCAGGCTGTGTTTGGGGCCGTCCACCCTCTCCAGCTTCTCAAAATGCTTCCGGGCGTTCCGAATGTTGATCAGGGTTGCTGCCGAAGCTGGAAGAAAGAAAGGGAGAGGTGAGCCAAGGAAGAACCGGGTCCTCGGGGGTGGGAATGGGGCAGGAAGTGGGGTTCTTTGCCAGGCCCGGGCAGAACTTGTGGTGCACAGCAGCCAAACTGGGTCCATTTCAGAAGCACCCAAGGGAGAGATCGGGCTGAACCCAAGACAATGGGACAGAAGCTGCAATGCAGTCTTGCGGCACCTCGGAAGCTGACTGGGCTTACTGGGCACGAGATTCGGTGGCCCGCAGGCCGCCTCCACCAGACACAGGAAGTCATTGGTGGCAGGTGACGGAACCCGATGCCGTGTCCACAAGTATTGGCACCCCAAAAAAGACTCTCTGGCCATGTGACCTTTGGTCAGTTTTGATGCAAAAGATACTGGAGCTACCCCCTCGCCCCACCCCAGAGGGAAGGAAGCGCTGCAGCCTCTGAGGCCACTTTTGCAAGCATGCCTGATGAAGGTGCGAGAGAGGCAAGTTCCCACGGCTGCTCCCAGATGATGGACCTCCCTCTCCCCATACACACTTTCCCTTCGTTTTCCTTCCCAGAGCAATGGAGAGCTGACCTCTTGGTAACTGAGATGGGTGAGCCTTTATAAAATGCAACTTATTCACATATTATGGTTTCGACTTTCTACCGGTATGCGTTCACTAATTGTGCGTGTGAAGTATTTTGTAAGCCACTTTGTGTCACTGAAGCAGAAGAAAGGCAGGATAAAAATGAAGTTGAAGAGCTGAACTCACGTATGGAAGGATCTGACATGACGACCATCACATAAGTGTTCGATGTGAAGATGTCAATGAAGGCAGCGAAATTGGAGTTCCTCACCTCCATGCTCTGGAAAGATGCAGCCAGCTTACTGGAACCGGGGGGGGGGGGGCAGGAGAGGAGGAACAGTGTCCGGCTTGCCGTCCACAGGCAGCCCTTTCCCTCTGCTTCAAAGTCCTCTCTGGCCCACTGGCCCACTTCCCCCTCCCACCCCTTGGCTCCACTGGGTTCAAGCAAGGAGCCTGCCTTCCCAAATCACCCCAGGGATCCCTACTGGGATTTCCTCTCTCTCTCTCTCTCTCTCTCTCTCTCTCTCTCTCTCTCTCTCTCTCTCACTCACTCTCAGCAAGGCCAGCGCCTCCTTCAGGCTATGAGCGGACACAGCCACCAAGCCAGAGGACAGCTGTCAGAGAACCTCTTACCTGCAGCTCAACTTGAACTGTTTGATGATGTTGCTGATCTTCTCAAACCGATGAATGTCGCGCTGTTCTTTGCACTGATAGTGGGAAATGACCTGCAAGGAGGAGAAGTGTGGCCAGTCAAAGAAGGGCTTGGCATTAGTCCCAGGACAAAGGAGGGCGACCTGTGTACCTAAGTTGCCAGCTGCTGGAGGGGGAGCCATGAGGAAGGAGGA
Source organism: Phrynocephalus guinanensis (assembly GCA_037367245.1). NCBI lineage: Eukaryota > Metazoa > Chordata > Lepidosauria > Squamata > Agamidae > Phrynocephalus > Phrynocephalus guinanensis. The sequence goes on from CM074748.1 coordinate 24,274,401, forward strand.
GGCCTTTGGGGGTGTTCTCAGGGCATCTCAAGGTACAGAGAGGGACTCTCTTACTCTAGCCTGGGGAGAAGGGACTCCCACCACCTGCTCTTGGCTCCGAGAGGTAACAAGCTCTCCTGGGAAGGCAGCCTTGGCCTGCACCCAGGGCCATCCTGCACCCGCAGCCAGACCCGGAGTTTACGGCTGCAGCCGGCAAGGAATCTGTGGCTCAGGAACTGGCCCTGATTTGGGGAGAGCCGAGTCCTGACCCAGGCCAGGCCCCTCCCACCAGAGAGACACAATCACTCCCCTGTTTATGTAGTCATTAGATGTCTAAACCACCCCTCTAGCGACTGAGCTACTCTGGGTGGCATTCCTGACCGCAGGACCCCTGGGAGGCAGGTGACACTGGACTGGGGCTAAGAGGTGGCTGAGGTCTCAGGCCGTTGGCCCAGGTGAGGTTCCCCCTTGCCTTCAAAGTAACACCTTCAGCCCCAAGCAGTGGCCTTCCATGCAGGCTGGAAAAGAGCTGCTTAGGGGCCCCCTCACCCCCGGTGGGGGGTGGGGAATAACTCTCCCATTCCTCTGTTGTCTCTCACCAGGAAAGTGGCTCTTTCGAAGAGAAGGACTTCATCAGCTTCAATGATCTGAGCAAAGTTCCTCAGGTTCATCTCCAGTTGCTGGACGTTAGGAATCAGCTGGTAGACAATACTGGACCAAGCCTACCCCAAAAGAATCCCCACCCACCCACCCACACAGCAGCTCAGTGATCCATATCCCATCTAAGGTTTGGCTGGACACGGCAAAAACCACAGATCCCGGAAGGGCCACCAGGTCCTTCTTCCTGCCACAGACCCTTAATAACACCCAAAGGACGGCAGGGCAGCCAGGCTTTCGTTTTGAACAAGAGGCAGGTGTCCCAAGTCACCCAGTAAGATTTGGGCTTCACTGTGGAAGCGCCCTGGTCCTCAGCACTCCACCACTCAGGCTGCCCAGCGCAGGGAAGGAGCAATTCCCCACCCCGCCCCCCACGCCTTGGCCAGGTGCAGGGGGCAGTTGGTGACATGCAAACCTTGTAGAGAGTTTCGTCCCAGATGGACGTTCTGAAGCAGGCACACTCCAGCGGGCGGGACAGGCGCTTCAGGTCTTCCTCCCGCTCTTTGAAAATCTACCAAGGAAAAATGTGGCACCTTTCAGGGCAAGGAGCCCCTTTCCCCAAAACATATGCAGAGACAAAAGACAGGCCACAATATGAGTGTCCTCCTCTGTAGGGAGGCAGGAGAGGACGGAGGCCACCCACGTGCCAGGCCAGGAGAAGGGAGCCACTGCCTTGAGGACTCAGGAGAACAATGGCCGGGAGGCGGGTTATGCTTTGCCCTGCAGACCATCCTCCAAAGGCCAGAAGGCAACAGGGGCCTCTGTCAGAAGCATGCGGGGCCTCTGCAGCTGAGAAGCGCGCACAAGAGAATCCCATCTTGGCCCACACCAGCAGCCGACCACTGACCAGATCACGCTGGTCCTCCTGGACCAGGTCCATCTTGTGCACGAGGCAAAAGATCTTGGCATCGGGGGAGTTCTGGAGGATGGCCTCCAGGCAGGACTGGTAGTAGTGCATGTCTTTCTCCAGCTCCCGGCTCTCTACATCAAAGACGTAGATCAGCACCTCCACATTGCGGAAAATGTTGTCGCGCTGGCTGGTGAAGTAGTTCTCCATGAAGGTGTCCTGCCTGGAAAAAGGGAGCGCTGTCGGAGGGATGCCCCAGGGAGCCTGGGGGGAAAGGTGGCTTCCACTCCCTTCCCTCTGGCTTGCCCTCCAACCCATTTGCCAGTGAAGGCTGCACTTCTGCTCTTAAGGAATAGTTGGGAACCTCAGGCACTGGGGCCAAATACAGCCTCCTGGGATTCCCCTGGGGAACTGGGGATGACTCCCCTCTCTGATGGTCCCCAACTTCTGCATAGCTTCTTTCCCACTGCAAAAAGGCCGCAGTGCCTCTCCCAAGGCTTTGTTACTGGGGGGCAGGCACTTTACAGAAAAGTCCATTGGCATTTATGGACTCATCCTTTCACCTTTGGCTCAGCCTGTTTCCTTTCCCTCTTGGGTTGAAAGAGAGTCTGCAACGCTTGCCATCACTGGCCCCACTATCATCCCTCCTGAATGTCTGAAAGAAGGCACGTACGCAATACCTACCCACCACAATCCCACAAATTTAACACCAAGTTGCCCAGAAATCGAACATGGGAGTGTTCCACGTCAACTGAAAAACAAGACAGGAGGAACCTGGTGAGTGTTCTGCAGGGACCTGAGAGGAGATCGGCATGACTAGAAATGAGAGAAACTGCCCCACCGCCGCCGTCATGAAGCCACAGAACGGCATCCTTGCCCACTGGCGACGGGAACACCAGGCTTTGGAAGCCTTGGCAGAAAGAGCACGGCACCTGCAGACCTTGCTGCTCAGCAGCCATCCTGTCATAAGCCTGTTTTTAAAAGGTACCTACTGGAAGCAAAACCCAACCCAGCCAGGACACTGTATTCCCTGACCAGTTCCTCCAGTCTCCAAACCCTTGCAAGGCTCTATGGAGGACTGGGCTAAATGTGGCCACTTCCTGAACAATGCTCGCCTTTTCCAGAGTCCATGAAAATGGCCAAAAAGGCAGCCAGAGAAATCCTGACAGCGTGGCTCTGAACCATTTGGGTGGCTCAGATTATACTTTCTTCACAAAGGAAGCCACATAAGGACAAAAGGTGTGCATTGCAGGCCACTGAGAAGCAGCTGCCTGTGAGTCATGCAGCACCCTTGGAATGGTAGCCAGCATGATAGCCCATCATCCAGTTTCCACGTGATGCCAAACCTCCATCCAGAGACAGCTTCCCTTGATCAGACAGACTCCATTAGAGTACAAAGAAAGTAACAGCCCAGCTGGACCCAATGTGAGCAAGAGTGAGCCAAGCAGAAGGTCCTTCCAAAGGACGGGGACACACACACACACACACACACACACACACACACACACACACACACACACACACACACACACACACACACACACACACACACACACACACAGAGCCTGGTCACAAAGGGTGGCTTCAGAGGTTGGCCACCTCATCCCAGCAGCCCCATCATTGTCTCTGAACTTCAAGAAGGGCTCTGGGAGATCACTCAAACCAAACATGGCAGGAGGTAAAGCCGGATCCAGCCCTGAGTCTTACTTGTTGCTCCGAGGCGCCGTGTGTCTCGCGCAATGTAGTTTGCGAAAATTATGGATCTCATGCTGGTCTTGCCAGACCCACTTTTCCCCATCAAGAGCACCTGGTTAGCCAAGAAAAAAAGAGCAAAGGCCAGCAAAAAATATCAGGTCATTTCTCAGATCTGTGCCTTCAGACTGCCGCTCCCAGAAGTCCCAGGAAGCAAAGATAACAAAGGGTCTTGGAGGGCCTTGAAGACCCCAAAAGGCGTGTCTGGAGGAGTAGGCCACCACTCCACAAAAACCTATATGACAGGTAGGCTCTGATTGTCTTTCAAATGCCAGAAGGCTGCTTGCCATTTACGCTGCAGCAGGCCACGGATAAGGGCAGCTACCTGCCTGAAAGATTTTGCAATATGCTAGAAAAGAAAAGAATCTTAGTGGGGAACAGGCACTGAAAACTCTGCTTTCAGGGGAGCATGGAGCTCTTTTGGAAAGATCCCACAAATTTACCCCAAAGTGAAGCAGGTGGCCCATCTCTTACCTTCTTCTTCATGGCTGTGTTCGGCATCCCAATCCTGCAGGGAGAACGGGAGAGTGCAAGACTCAACAGACCAGCCCCCCATCAGTCACAAGACATTGCCTCTTTACACCCACAGTGGTTGGCAGCAGAGGAGCCCTTCCTCTCGGCCAGCGGAGGACGGCCCAGCCCAGGTGAGGCCCTGCATGGCAGCCCTTCCACCCCAGGCAATGCCAGACGGGAGTCTCCCAAGGAGGGCTGGCAAGCAGCACGTCCCATCATTTCCTGAACACACACCCATTTGTGCCACTGGCACCGAGAGGTTAATCCAAGATTTGTTGACAGCATTCTCATTACAGTACATGGACGGGGGTCACTGAGATGTGTTTGCTCATTCTGGGTACAGAATCATGAAGCACAGCCATTCTTTAGCCTACCTTCCTACCGGCGTTACTGAAGCACAGATAAAAGTTATGGGAAACAGACTAAGAAACCAATAAAAGTCCTGTGGTATCTAATAGTGGGCAAGACCCTTTATTTCATGGACTGCAAGGGAGCCAGCCAGTGGGCTACAGTCCACGTCAAGCTAGTTAGTCTTTTCCATGCCAGGGGGACTCTTGGTTGCAGGAAGCCACGCCAGGCCGCGGCGCCGGTATCTGAGGCAGGCCAGCCTCGGGGAGAGTGCCTGGCCGGGTGGAGGACAACAGTGCCCAGAAGCCCCCGGCCAGCATGCTGGGCACTGTAGTCCCCGTGGGGCGAAACCTGCTGCCTCCCGACTGCGTCCCCGAGAAGACGCGCTGAGAGAGGGGACCTCCTCCCACCCCTACCCCGGCCCCTGGGACAGGGGGGGGAGGGGGAGGGGGCGGGGGGGCAGACGAGGGGAGCGCCGGCTCCGCCCCCTCCTGCTTTTGGGGGGTGGGGTGGGGTGGGGGGCTGCCGGGAGACCCTTGGCCCCTGGGCAGGTACAGAGCGCCGTCGTCGGGCAGAGACCCCCCGCTCCCGCCCCCCCCCCGGAGCCTCACCTCGGGCGGCTCTGGACCGGCTTGTCCGTCGGGCGCCGCTAGGCCTCGAAGCCTCGGCCTCGCGTGAGCCGCCGCCGCCGCCGCCGCCGCCCTCCCTCCTTCCTTCCTTCCTTGTCCGCCTGGCCCGGCGCGGGACGGCCCAGCCCAGCCTTCGTCGGGACGCGCCTCGGGACGGTCACGTGAGCCCGCCGCCTCCCGCGCCCCGCCTCGGCCGCGGTCAGGTGACTTTGAGCCCCCTCCACCACCGAGCGCGCCCGCCTAGAGCGCCCCGCCCTCTCGAGAGAAGCCCTGTCCTTGAAGGGCCTGGACGGCGGTAGCGCCCCCCAGCGCCAGGGAGGAGTCGCGGCCGCTGGGCGCCGGCGGCGCCGGCAGCGCCGGGTTGGGCGCGCTTCCTCCTCCCCCCCCACCCCCCCACCCCACTTGCAGCGGAGATGCCCCAAGCCGCCCCCACTCCAACCCCCCCGCCGCCGCCGCCGCCGGTGCCTCTCCTCCCCCTCCCTCCGGAGCGCCTCTGGGGTGGGGGAGGGGTGGGGGAGGGGGCTCCTCCCCAGGCTAAGCGTGCGTCGGAATGCGCCTTTGTCTACGAGACGCGTGTCTTCTTGGAGCCAGAAGTGCTACTCGGTTCCCGGCGGCGCGTGCCGGTCCCTGATAGCCTCAGTGGCGGCTGGGGATGCTGGGACTTGTAGTCCGAGACCCTGGAAGGAGGCAGGTTCGGGAGAAGCGCCCGCCGCCTCACGCCCCCCCCACCTCCTCTTTCCTCCGTTTCCAGCCACTCATCTTTGATGGAGCCCCCCCGCCCCCCCACGAGCGGATGCCCGCCTTTCTCCCTAAAATAATACTGGTGGTGGCAGCCGGTTTATCCTTCCTTTGAAAACCTGGAAGGACAGATACAATGTAGCAACATTGCGCTAGATAGAAGTATCCTCGAGAAACCGCCACGTTTGCTCGTGGCCTCCCATATGGTCTAGCGGTTAGGATTCCTGGTTTTCACCCAGGCGGCCCGGGTTCGACTCCCGGTATGGGAATGTCTCATGTTTTGGTGCCTGTCCAGCCCCAGCTGGACTGAATGCTCTGCCTTTCGTTTTATTTACTTATTTATTTTAGAGTATTTTTACCCCACCATTCTCCTTGGAAAAATGCAACAATGCAACCGAGCTGAAGGCTTTCAATAGAAAAGGGCACGGTGTGGAAGGCATGATTTTTATCCAGCCGCTTCCAAAGTGACCTTATGCACCCAGAAAGGATATTCTGTACGACAGTGGTGCCCAAATTTTGGCCCTCCAGATGTTTTGGACCACAACTCCCAGAATTCCAAGCTTGTATTGCCAATGACAAAGGACTGTGGGAGCTGTGGTCCAAAACATCTGGAGGGCCAAAGATTGGACACCACTGCTGTACCATATGTCTGTGAAGATTCTCAGTCCTCCAGGTGAGTTTATCTGGAAGTTGAGTCATGGCAACTGGACTTCTTTTTCTTGAGAGACTGAAACCTTTCCCGGCTCATCCAAACAGCTTGACCAGTCTGAATAAAGCTAGTTGCGGTCCGCCATCCTCCTATATTGTCCCCTTGACTGAACTTCCAGATACTGTCCGGTAGACGGAGCTCCGGAAGGAGGCCAAGAGCCGCCTCTCTCTGCCCGCCAGGAGGCGCTGCTGTTGCGCTTCTTTCTTGGACGGGGAAGGCCAGCGCTCCCTCCCGCGGCTTGAAGGCCTTTTTAGACGGCGAGGAGCGGGACGGGGGGGGATGGAGGGGCGAGGGGGGGTCCCCACTCCGTTGTGACTTTAGCGCACACACACACACACGCACACGCACGCACACACACACACACACACACCCCCTTGTCAGAGCTGGGAAGCGTTACTTTTCTGTTACTCCAAAGGTCTCGGGAAGGTTGGCCACCGACGTCGCCTTGCCGCGCTTTGCTCGCTCGAATTCCCACGAGCAGCTGGACGCGCCGCCCCGCCGCCCTTTCGCCCGGCCAGGAGGAGGTCTCCGGCGCGGGAAGGGGGTCTTGGGGACGGTGAGGCGGCGGGGGGGGGGGGAGGTTCCCGCACTTGCCGGCTGAGGGGACCCGGGAGCTTTGGTGGAAGTGCCAGTTTTGGAGGCCGGAAGAAAAGGTGTGCGCGTGTTTCCGTGACTTGAGACTTGGGCACAGCCAGGGAGGCGCCCTGGTGGATCGGGCCCTAGGCCCGCCGGACCAGCATCGGATCCCACCCAGGCAGGCCAGCCGCCTCAAGGCGAGCAGCCTTCCTGGGGAAACGGGGACGTAGGAAGGGATCCTGGAGGCTGTGAGCTGCCGGGGGCGAAGATTCCTCCCTAGATTTTCGGGGGGGGGGGGCTAGGGACCACGGAGGGCCCCCGCCGCCAAGAATTCTCCCCCGTGGCGGCCCTTAGCCATCCCCGGCGGTGCTCAATAGCCGTCTTCCCTGAAGAGGGACCGAGTTAAAACAGCAAACCCGGCCGCTGGGTCTCGTGGCGGTGAGTTCCGCCCGCCCTCCAGTTGCTCCTTCGGCGCCTCTCACGGGTCACGGCGAATAGCCCGTGGCGACCTCGGGTAGCGGAGCAGGGGCACGGTAGTGCCTTTCCTCTCTCAGTTACCGCAGAGGTCCGGCGAGGGGTCCGCTTGGAGGGAGACCCGCCACTCGTCCTTCGGAGGAAGGCTCCCCCTCCTCTTTCTGGTGCTTCCTGTGTCCCCGTTAAAGAGCCTTCGAAGATCCGGCTGACGTCGCCATACCTTGTGGCAAGGAGTTCCACGCGCTTGTTCTTCCTGGGGCGGCGAATTCTGGCGCAGGAAAGCGACTTTTAGCCTCAAACTTCGATCCTTCTTTATCTGTATCATTTCTTTTCTTGCCTTTTAAGAATTAGTGAAAATAAATGAACCACACAGCGGGGGTGGGGGTGGGGGGAGTAGAGGAGGGGAAACTCCTACCTAGGTGGAAAGAGAGCCTTCCCATCCCTGGACTCTGCACGTGCTCAGGGGCACCTTCGCTTAAGTTCGCCAGGTGCGTCCCGCAGAGCTGCAGGAACTACCTCTCCTCGCCCCGCTTGGACCCTTCCGTGTTGGGTGGGGGTGGGGGTGGGGAGTCTACCTCCTTAGGGACTAGCAGCCCAGCCAGGCCTCTTTTTCTTCCGAACTCATTGCGCCGGGAAAGCCCGCACGTAGCGCGGTGACGCATCCTGCCGGGGACTCCGCCTGCGCCGCCCGCTGATTGGCTGCCCGAGGGCCTCGGGGGCGTGGCCCAGAGCATAAAGTCGAGCCGCGCCCGCACTTTGGTAATTACGCGGCGTTTGCCTCCTTTGGAACTCCGAAAAGGAACGGAAGCGCGGGGAAAAGAAGGAACGGGGCGATCGGCGTCCGGTGGAAGCCCTTGGCGAGCAACGATGGAGACGGGAGCCACGGACGGGGCAGGTGAGCGCCGCCTCTTGTCTCGCACCCCTCTTCTGCGCGCGCGCTCGTGTGTGTGGGCGTACACGTGTACGTACCGAAACTGTCAGAGACCTCTCTTCTTCGGGACTGTTAACCTTTGTGCATTTACTAGTTCAGTTCAGAGCGTCCCTGGTAATGTTGTGAACGCTTCCGTGGTTGCGACTTGAGAGGCGATGTTGGGGGGCTGGGGCTGGGGCTGGGGCTGGGGGCTGGGGCTGGGGGGGTTTCAATGGTGCCGAGAGCCCTTTCTCTCTGGTGCAGCTGGTCCCCCAAACCTGCCCTGGAAAAACTCTCTGAAATGAGGACTTATCCTCCGAGGCAAGTGTTGTTCAGGAGATCATTTTAAAAGGGCTGGCAATAAACGTTCGTTTAATTTCGCGGCGCTCTTTTTGCTTTGGTCCTGCTGTACCTGCTGGCATCCCTCCGAACATGCAGAGTAGCTCCAGTCCTGTAACGGCGGTGTCAGCGGGCTTGGTATTTATGCTCTTGGACCAAGAGATACACTTCCTAAAGGCATTGTGTTGGAACAAGCCTTCATAATGGGAGGATTTCAATGCTTCAGGTCCCTTCCCACCCCAACCCCCTTTGGGAGTTTGGCTTGTCAGTCGTTGATACTGGGGAGCCCTCTTTCCTTTCTGAAGTGGCCCATTCAGTTCTCCGCCCCTGCCCCCCCCCCCCAACCAGTCTTTGATGCCCACAGACATTCCAGGCAAATGATAGCGGGTGTCAGGGTGTGCCCCACCCTTCAACAGCTGGAGAACAAGCTGTTATCTGCACTTAGTGTCTGGAGGTGAGATTCAGCTATCTTCCATGCACTGTGTCCTACATCTGTGGTGTGTGTGTGTGGGGGGGTGTCTCTTTTAGAAAGCTAGGCAGACTGTCTCCTTTTTCCCTGTGATCTGAGTAGGAGGCAATTAATTAATCTAAGCAGGCATCTCTCCTGCAGTGCTTCAGAACCATTTTGGTGTTGATAGATTCATAAGTCAAGCTTTGCCCCCCCTTTCAAGCAATTATGGGGCCCAGTGCCATGTGGGGATTGGTGTGGGCGTCAACATGCCTGCCCATGCCTGCAAGAATCCTGTTAAGCACCACAAATCGAGTCCCCTTATTATGAGGACAAAGGTGGTGTATAAATAATGCCAACACACAAATCAAGTCTGTGGGTGATTTCTTGGGGGGGGGGCTGTTCTTGAGGGCTATTTGCCTGGCAGTGCAAGAGGAGCGTTCAGAGAGTGGCAGGCCCACACGGAGGCATCTGTGTGGTGGCTAGTTGTTGTTGCTCCTTTGCAAAGGGCAGAGTGGGGTGGCAAATGTAAGGTCCACAGGCAAGCCCCGCCAGGAGGAAAGGAAGCCAGGACAGGCCCTCTGCTGTCTGGGCAGACCTTCTCCCACCCTACACAGATTCCAAAACAAGGAGATGGGAAGCCAAGAGTTGATCCCAGACGAATTGGTCAGTTGTGCAGTTGTAGCATCTCGGCCAAACTCTGCGCAGACCTTGGCACAGCTTTTAAGGGGTGCCACATCTCAGGGCTTGTAGTGGGAGGTCAATGCCAGGGGGCTCAGTGACCTGCTCACAAGCTTCTGCTTGCCAACCCTCCCCCCCCTCGCACACACACACCTGGCTTGGCTGATGATTCCTCCCCTCTGCTGCCGGAGATGGCTGGGGAGTCGTTCTTCCCTCTCTAGGGCTAGCAGAGGCTGCTCTTCTCTTGGGAGCCTTATTAGATGCATATCCTGCCTCTCATCCTGGGGGCGGGGGTGGGGGAGGAAGCTGTGCCCTCAGCCCCTCTTCTTCTCTCACAGGAGCCCTGGAAGTTAGGCAGGCAGCACTGGCCCTGCCCTGCTATGGCTGATGTTTGCACTGCCTTGGTTCTGCGCTCCTTTGGCTGATGTGATTAGCTCTTCATTTTATTAGTCTCTCTGTTTGATTTACTGTCATTTCTGTTTGACTGAATGACACATTGCTCTATTAAAGCCTGTCAAATAAATAAATAAATCAGGGCCAGCTTGACACCATAGATAACTCACTGCTTCTCCAGTGGAAGGGACAGGAGGTGAGAAGGGCAACCCGGAGAGAGCTCAGTCATTCTTGCCATCCCACCGCCGGTGTGGCTAAAAAGCTTTGAATGAGCATGAAGATTTATGTCCGCTCAGCTGACCAACTGCACGGCCTTGAGGTGCTGGGAGAAAAGGTGGTCGTAACTGCTAAAAGCAAATGTGAACCCCAAGTGACCTAGCAAAATTTTGGGGTGAGTGTGTGGGGGGTTGCATTAACCTTGTGGGGAGGTGTTGTGTGTCGCCAGTGAACAGCAGGTTCATTTGTGTGTCCGTCCCCCTGCAGCGCTGTCCACTGACTACCTGGATGACTTCCTGGTAGAGTTTGACCAAGTGCTCCAGGACTTTGAGAACGGCCAGCCTTTGCAGTATGAGCAATATCTGGATGAGCTCAAGAGGAAGACCTCAGCCAGCATGTACGACAGCGGGATTGATGACTCAGAAAGTGAGCACCGTCTTCTTTCCATCACAGAAACCCTGAGGGGGGGGGAGGCAAGGGGCGACACATCACTGCGCTGCTTCCCGCCCGATCCCCTTGCTCCGTGACTCTTGGGCAGAAGCAGCAGGTGGCGGCTGAAGCCCTTCCCACTCGCGGCACGGTTTAGGTCACAAGAAGAAGTACGGCGCACAAAACCCTTCACGGCCATTGGCAAATACAACACGCAGCAGCCACTGTGTGCTGCCAATGTGCATAAGTCACCTCTTCAAACAAGCTGCCTGCTAGCTGGCTGCGTTGTTGCCGTCTGTTGTTTTATGCCTTCCTCCCCCCCCTCCCCACAGCCTTCCCTGCCGGGGTGTGGGGCTCTGCCCTGGGCCTCAAAGGGGATCTGAAGTTGCCTGGCAGACATCCACTCAGTCTCCGTCCCTGTCTTCCAAGAATCTGTGGAGCCCGAAAACACTTCACTGGTGCACTGTGGCAGGGTAGATGTTTCTGGACTGCTGGTATGACCAGCAACGATCTCGTCTATCTGCTTCTGTGGCAGAGCTGACCCAAGTGGTGCTGAGGCCTGAAGCAGAGCAGCAAAAGGCACTTTCTCCTGCCATGCTCTCCCCAGGTCAAGTGCCAAGGACCCAAAGCCATGCAAACGACATGAGAGAGAGAGAGAGAGAGAGAGAGAGAGAGAGAGAGAGAGAGAGAGAGAGAGAGAGAGAGAGAGAGAGAGAGAGAGAGAGAGAGAAATCCTTCATGGTGTTCTTCCCACCCTTGAATGCAGTCAGAACCAATCTTTGCCTCCCATTCAAGAGGCCACCGCCTCACTCTCCCCAATGACAGGACTGGCTCGTAGATCAGTTTCCTGGTGGTATAAGGGCTTCTCTTTTCACAGCAGGACAAGATCTCTTGGGTCCTTTCAGGGCTGTACAAAATGTGCCCTGCTCTTCTCTGAAAACTATGTCAGCAGCCAGGAGACACAGGAAACATTGGCTGGCCCACCCTTTCCCCACTGTCAACAGAGGTTAGCAAGGGTTTGCTTTGAATCTCCCTGTTTCCTTCCTATGACTGTCCCTGTGGCTCCGTCCACTCTTCCGACCTGTGGGTTCATTTATTTATACCCCACCTTTCTTCTTAAAAAAGACGGAAGGCTGCTCACATCATTAAAATGGGATATTTAAAATTAAAAACAATGAGTATAGAAAGGCTGCTCACATCATCAAAAGGGGATACTTAATGTATACAAATACTAAAAAGGACTAAACAAACACCACTCTGAGAAATCCTAAACAAAAGCAATAGTGAGGACATATTTTGTCTCACATGGTCAGCTCTTGCCCTTGTGTGACTCATGCAAGCTCGTGTGGTGTTTAAGCAGAAGCAACAAACCTTTCCTGCAGCATTTGGAGGATCAAAGAGCCCCTTGCTCCCCCCCCCATGGGCTCTGTTGTGATTTTAAGGAATCCTTTGTTTCACCCCCCAGGCAATGGCGCATCTCTCGGCAGTAGCCTGAACACCAGTGAAGAGGACCTCAACACACCACCACCTGCGATGGTCTCCTGCTCCAAAGGTGAGGCCTGGGGGGGGGGAGGTGCTGAGCAGGGCCTGTTCCTACCAAGACAAGGAAGGGCATAGCTCCCCCCTCCCCCAATATGACTTTCCAGCCCCAGCAAGATGACTGACTGGATGAAGGCAACCCAGGAACCCCAGAAGGCTCTATAAACTTCTGCCCAGCCTGCCCAGTGGGAGAATCCAAGAACCCAAGTCAGTCATGGGGAAGTGCCAGAGGTGGTTGGATGGAGAGGATGTCGTGGCAGGAGAGCCAGAAGGAGGAAGCCAAAAATAGTTGCCCTTTTAAGCATCTACTTGGAAGGAGCCTCTGAGAGGATGGGTGTTGGCAGAGGAGGGGCGCCATCCCTGTGGGAGCTGAGAAACCGGCAACATGGGGAGGTCATGGACAAAGGAAAGGTTCACCCCTGAGTCCCACAGGACATGGCTGGGATCCCCAAAAGATGGGTTTGGCTCCAACTCGGCCCCTCCTTTGAGAAGCTGCTGGAGACCAGCACGAGTGGGTTGGGCTCTCTATCCCACTGCATCTGGGAAGGGAGAGGCCGGTCTATTTTTGGAGACCTTGGTCTTCATCATCAGATGTCGTGATGCCTTCAAAATGCACATCTCTCTGTGGTGTGACATAGACTTGTAGTATCAGCAAACCAATGAGTTTTCTACCAGGCAGCTGCACAACCGGACTCCCTGTGGTTGAGTTGGGGTTGAAAGGAAAACCTTTCCTGCCTTGAGTTGGTTAGACAAGATCAGGCAAAGGATAATTAAAAATGGTAATGAACAAATAACTCTCCATAAAGAGATTTCCCAGAGCCTCCAGATCTGAATGAGAAAATAGGTTGACTTTCTCGTCAGGGACAGTCTAAAAGTCCAGCTGGGGAGTTTGTAACTTTGTCCCTCTATTTTGTGTTACATAGCCAAGCTGGGAGACACCCAGGCATTGGAGGAATTCATTGCTGACCTGGACCGAGTGCTGGAGGGTAGGTATGGCAAACAGGGCCTTGACCACTGGGGTGGTGGGGACCTGTCCACCCAACCACCCTCACCCTTGCAACACACACACACACACACACACACACACACACACACACACACACACAGAGAGAGAGAGAGAGAGAGAGAGAGAGAGAGAGAGAGAGAGAGAGAGAGAGAGAGAGAGAGAGAGAGAGTCGAGTCTAGCAGTGCCTTTTCTTGCCTCTGGTTGATGCCAGGCCTTCAGTGGAGCTGTTTGGAAGGACCCAGTTTCTGAAAGTGAAGTGAAGCAAAGCTGTTGGTAAAACTACTTGGGCTGTGGTGCCCAATGGTCTCTTTACTGCTGCTTCAAGAGTGTTTTTATAATAATCATTGGGTGATTTTTAAGGGGGAATCCCCACTTTCATTTAATTAAACCTCTTCTGTCCTGGCCTGAAACACAAACAGTAGCCAAGCCATGGACACACTCTATACAGAACACACACACACACACACACACACACACACACTCACACACACACACACACTCACACACACACACACACACACACACACACACACACACACACACACACACACATGTAGACATGTACTGGACCACCTTCCAGTATGAAATTCATCTCTTAGTGGTAGGGCTTGGTCTGTCACCTCTGAATCCTGGCATGCTGGGAGACACTGCAAGGACGAGAGAGGTGGACTCGGCAAGCTCTTGAGCTACCCTGAGCTCTGTGGGAGATGAAGGGTTTGGCGGGCCCTCGGGTGCCATCTTGGAAAGAGAGTAATAGAGGAGGGATGCTCTGCTCACGTTCTCCCTGGAATGACCCCTTTGATCCCTCTCCCTCCCTACAGAGATGTGAGTTGCAGTGTTCTCCTCGGCTCCAGATCACTGTCCAGACAGAAGACTCTGGCTGCTGACTGCTGCCCGTCTGCCCCTTTTGCCACATGGGCTGGCCAGGGGCTGCTTAGCCCATCCAAGCCCCCCTGCTCCGGACCCACAGCCTGTACGGATTGCAGGTGGGGCTTTCTCTCTGGAGCCAGAGGTGAAGGCGGCATGACGTGGCACTCTGTCCAGCATGGAGTTGGGGCCACCCCCTCAGATCTCTATGAAAGCCAAGAGATTGTGGGATCTTTCTAGGGACCCTCCACTTTCTGAACTCTTGCGGCCACACGGTTGTTTGTTGGTGTGTCCTGGACAATCCTGCAAATGTGCCGACTTCTAAAAAGGAAACAGTCTCCACCATCCTGCAGGACAAGCCAAACCCAAGGAGGGGCAGGCACCTCCCTCAACCACCAACGGAAGAACTGTGTCTGAAAATACACCTTTGACGTGACCCTGTGCATGAAAGCACATGTGCTACAGCATGCAGGCATGAGGTTTGCACATGTCAAGGCTGCCCCATGGCCATCAAAGTGGGCCGGAGGCCTGCATCTGGGCTCTCTCTGGCAGCATGGAAGAGGATGGCCTGCCCTCGTGGACATGTGCATTTGTGTTATGCACACATAGCTTTTCAAGCTGCCATGCCTGTGAGCAGTTGCTGGGCCAGACCGAGTGCCTCTCCCCTATGGCTGGATTCTAATGTATATATTGTGCAATACAAATGTATCTCTAGTGTTGTTACATTTTTTACATGTAACTATTTAAATAAACAGAGATTTTGCAGAAATTTTGTCCCTTTGTGTTGCTCGCTTCCACACTGCATGCAGACACCTCCATGGGATCATAGAATCGTATTGCAGTGTTGTGGAACTTTAGAGTTGGATGGGAGTCCCATGGGTCGTCTAAACCTGATCCCCGCCCAGTGCAAGATTCTGTGGGTCCACATCCTAGTTTCCTAGTTGTCCCTCAGCTAGTCAAGCAGAACTGGGACTCTGTAAGGAGGGTGCTGAGGACTGGGTGGTGTGGGTGGCAGGGACTGTCCAGAGAAATAACATGGCTGAGACATTACCGCACAACCTGTCATTCTTTTATTCAAGAATAATCAAGTTTCAAACAGTTCCAAAAGAGAGTTTCCAAATCACAGGCAAATTCCCCCCTCCCCTCCTTTTTTGGCCCACTCGATCCATAAAAGTGACCAAGCTTGTGTTCCAAAGCGCAACTGAAACCATCACACCCACGCTCGCCCACTTCCTGATCTCTTGGCTGGCCCCACCATCTCCAGCCACTGGGGCTGATGGAAAGAGACTGCCTGAAACTTCCTCCCGGTCCTCCTTTGGGGTCTCCACTTGTCCCCTTTCCCTGCCCACTCCCAGCCCCAGGACTCTCTGCCTCCTGCAGCAGGAGACGGCCCTGGGTAGACGAAAGACCTCCCTTGTCCAAAGGAGTCTCTGTCTGTCTGTCTCTGTGTCTCTGTCTCTGTCTCTCTCTCTGTCTCTGTCTCTGTCTCTCTCTCTGTCTCTCTCTCTGTGTGTGTACGCACACGTGCACCTTCTTCCCAGCCCACCCCCAATCCATCCCGCAGTCCGCTGAACCAATGCCCAGAAAAGCCCGGATGCTGTTTTTGGCCAGTGGCTGCCAACATTTCCAACCCTCCCCACAGACTCTGTGGGGCTGCTGGACTGAGGAGGGACCCACCCTGGGCCCCTTCCCCCAAAGAGGGAACTTTCCCCCGCTTGTGGGTTTGAAGGATGTGCCTGCATGCAGCAGAGGCGGAGGTGAGCTCATGGTGGATGGTGATGGGGGGGCAGGGGGGGGCAGCTGCCTGGAGGGACCAGGCTTGGGAGGGTGGATTTCTGGCCGGTCCCAGTCGAAGAATAGCCCCACCCCCACCCCCAACCGCAAAACCTTCTTCCTGGAGCAGCACTGGCTTTGAGGTCAGCCCCTTCCTTGCCTGCTGCCACAGAGGCGGCTGATCTTTCCAGTCATCATCTCTGACTCCTGAAAGCTGCCACGTGAGCAAAGCACATACTCAGCAGATGATGGAGACCCCACGAGGGAGGGCGGTGGCGGATGGTCCCCTCCCCAGGGATAACACCTGGGCCATGCCTGTGTTGCCCCCTCTTGCCTTGCTGCTGGGATGTGTGTGGGGGGCGATATATGGTGTGGCAACTTTCCCATGAGACCACCACCCCCAACAAGGCAGAATAGGATTTTGGGGGGGGGATTACCACACTTTGGGGGGAAAGTGGGTTCTCAAATATAAGGTTCCCACATGGGGAGAAGACGGCATAATCCTGGCAGCTGGTCTTTGCAAATGTTTTGAGCTCTGACGCTTGCATTTTCTTAATTTTAGTTTCTTGTTCAGGCAGCAGCAGCTGCTGCTGCTGCTGCTAAAGGGCACAGAGGAGATCTGCAGGTCTTCTGGACATCACAGAGTGGAGCGGCTAGCCTTCAAAATGTCACCAGGCGTGTGTGTGTGTGTGTGTGTGTGTGTCTGTGTGTGGTCCCACCAGGGTCATCTGAAGCCTCAAGTAGGGTGGGGAACATGGCTCCCGAGGTGTCATGTGCCTGCCACATGTGGAAGGAGATGGCTGGCTAGTGGAGTCCCATCAGGTTGTGTGGTTTCTATTCCACGGTGGAGTGTGTTGCTTAGCATCTGTTTCCAACTCCTTTGCTGTTTTGTTCGCCTCTGCTCTGCTGTTTGGGAGGGGAAGGAAGGAAGTTGCCCTCCTGCAGGAGGGCCGCCGTGTTGACTCTTTCTAGAAGGCGACTCCGTTTTTAGAGCCGGCCTGGTTTTGCAGAGATGCATCACCCAAAGCTTATTATTAGCTCTGCTTCTGGCCTGTGAAGTGGAGGTGGTGGAAATCAGCTTTCCATCCCCTTGCTCTGCTGATGTTAGAAACACTGAGGTGATGATACAAGGGAGCGTGCGGGGAAGCCTCAACCTGAAGAGATGCCAGACCTAAACGGTGAGGCTCCCTTCAAAACAAACAAACAAACAAACAAACAAACAAACAAACAAACAAAAAACCATACGCTTGGGCTGTTGCAGCCACTCCTGTGTTTGCCCAGGCATTCTGAAGTAGTCGGCTGTTCAGTTAGCTCACTGTGCTCCTTCTGTGTTTTAAGTTTGCTGTTATTGTTAACCAATTGTTATGCTGCCTTCACACTCCAGTTCTTTTTGTTTTCTCTGCCTCTCACACAACATCCTGATATGCTAGGATAAATCAGCCATAACCTTCTGGACATTGTGCAGGGCTTGAAATGTAAGCTAGCTCCTGCCTGCAGCCAACAAGAGATAGCATAAAAGGCAACAGGGAGGAGGAAGGGGGAAGAAGAAAACATGGGGGCAAAGAGCTCCTTCCACTGGGGAGGGGCTGGGCCTCCTCCTCCTCCTCATGATCTTCTTTCTGGCAGGTGGTGGGGGGTGGGGGGGGGGGGGCACCCAGGCTCCCAGTGCCCCTGTCCTCCTGTCCAGGTGGGACAGATAGAGCCTCTGTGTTTGATTCTGCATCAGAGATGCCTCCATTGCTGTATCACTTTCTCTCCCATCAGGGACATCCCTGAGGCTCTCCTGACTGTGTTGAGATGATGGATATCTTGTGTGCGCTTTAAAACTGGCCACTGGGTAAGATCCTTAATCGTCTTTTGAGATTTTGAATCTGTATGTCATCTATCACTTTGGGAGTCTTAGTGGGCAGAAAAAGTGGTGAACTAATTCAGTAAATAAATACCTAGAGAGAGAATTCCCTTTTCCAGCAACCCTCTCCAGTCAGCTGCTACTCCTTGTGCCCTCCCCCCGGCTGCCCCAGTGACATTCTTTAGGAGCTTGGCCAGATGATGCAACTGGGTGAGTCAAGCTCTTAAGGCTTTCTCCCTGGGTTTGGTGTGGCTTACTCAGTGACCACACGCTCCGTCCTGTCGGGCCAACTGAGCGGTCCTTTGTCCCTGGTCTCCCCGCTTCAGAAGCTGAGTCCATGTGTGTGACGGAGTCAGAGAAAGGTGGCCCTCCACAGCGTTTAGGAAGGGGCTTCAAGGTTGGCCCGGTGTGACTGCACATTGGCACCTATATGAAGAAGGCCAGGGGTCCTCCCGGGCACTTCGAGCTGGGGGCAGTGGAAGGAAGGGACACCAGGGGCAGGCCAGCCCTTCTGTAAGGGGTCCATGGCAAGGGGCAGGACAGCAGCTGGCCCTGACCCGGAGGGGGAGGGGGCTCTAGTCCGTGGTGGAGGGGGCTGGGCTGGGCAGGTCCTCTGAGAATTCCCCCCCCCGGCATAACTAATCTCTCTGGCCTGCCTGGGAACGAGAACAGAAAGTGTGGCTGTCGGCCAGCCTTTCCCCTTGCATGCCTCACTGTCCCTTTCTCCTTCGGCAGAACTTCCCCTCCAAGTGAGAGAGAATTACGTGACACCACCCACCCACCCCCACCCCTCGCAAGGGGAAAGCCCAGCTGGGAACCCACCTTGGCTGAGCAGGGGAGCCGCTCGAGAGCGCCACCACCAGTGTGTTCCTCGCAGGGTGGGCAATTCCCAAGGGGGCCATGAGGTCACCTGAGTCAGCCTCATCCATATACAGTTTCTAAGAAGAAAGAGGGATCAGTTTAACAGATTTAAAAAAAATCTATCTCCAATGTGGCCATGAAAGGATGAGATTTTAGAACTCATTAATCTGTCCATCCTGAGAGCAAGCCGTTCATCAATTGATAGCTGGGAGTCTGGTGTTGAGGACTGGCTGCCACTTGTACTAACCACACGTGGCAGTGGTCTGTCCCACAATGCTTGGAGCCACCCCCACCCCCATACAGGAAAATGACAGCTGGCAAGGCAAGGGAGGCAAAGGGTGCCCATAGCTTGCAGAACCAGAGCAGCCCCCTACCCCCCCCCCCAAGTGGAAACACAGGCAGGTCCCAACATTAAGAGCAATGCCCTTCCTTCCTAACCGGTTTCTTACGAAGTCTAGTGGAAGGGGGGGGCTGAGGAGGGGAAAGCAGTGGATGTTGCAGATGTGCCAAGTGACTTTGGCTCCCATCCGGAGGGCTTTGCGGAGGCACCTGGGTCTCCCTAAAGAGCCGCCGGAGCTGGAGAAACAAGCAAGCAGTGGCTGGCTTGGGGGGTGGGGGTGGCAGAGAGATAAAACCTGGCCAGTTAGAACCATCTCCATCCTGGAGGAGAAAACCCAGAGGATTTTGGAGATGGTGCAATAGTTTTAAAAGCAAAATGAAAGGAGACAACATGGGTGCAAAATCACCATTCTGGAAGGGCATCTGGTGCCAACGTGGGCCAAGCGCAGTTGGAGTGTCCCTGGCAGGTGGATTCCCAACCTCCTTCCTTGGAGGAAAGTCCACCGTCTTCGCAGAGTGTGTCTTCCAGAGCTCTGGTTCTTTCCCTCCTCTTCCTCCTCCAAAGGAGGATGGCCTCACCCAAGAGAAGCATCCTGGGTCTGTCCCCACACCCCACCCCACCCTGCAGGGTCATTTCCCCCACATTTTTGTTCCTCTGCCTTCGGGCACCACTGGCTGCCTCTGCAGGCTGGGAACCTGCTATCAAGATGAACGCAGATACATCGAGAGGGTGAGTGAGCATAGCAGGATCGTTCTCTGTGGCTCTGCCTGCTGGAGCTCTCTTTCCCAACAAACACACACACACACACACACACACACACACACACACACACACACACACACACACACGGGCTCAGCCCCAAGAGAAGCAGCAGCCCCGAAGCCCTCAACCTTTTGCCTCCCTTTGTCATGGGCAACCTGCCCACCTGAGCCTTAAGAAGACAGCCCAGCAGTGGGTTGTGAGGATTCTCATTTCGCCTAGCAAAGGGGTTCCTGCACGTACACAGCTTTCACCTGGAAGTCAGAGGTTCCCTCAAGGCACGAGCAAAGCAGCATCAGAGGAGGGGGAGGAGGGGGGGAGGGGGAGGGAGGCTGCACTTTGGCAACCCACGGCCAGCCCCCTTAGGGGCAAGAGTCTGGCTGTGAGGCTTAGACAGAGCCTCACTTGTGTGTCACCCACTTTCTCAGACACCAGCAGCCCCAGGCAACTGTTCTCCAGTTGGGACACCCAAGGAGGGAAAGATGGCAACCGCCCCCAGAATAATATGAGCCTCAGGATGACTCACATGGCCAGCCCGGTGTTGCTTCCGACATTTGGTTGGCCAGTGCCTCCAGTGAGCTCACCCTGGGCAGCAGGCCCTAATCATCTCTGCCCCCTTCCCCCTTCCTTTCAGACCTCCTGAGTCGGACTGATGTCTTTCAGAACCCATTTTAAGCCTGCAGCCTCCAAGATCTTGTGGCCGTGAGTCCCACAAGGTAACTAACGAGTGCTGGTTAGGGAGTCTTTCCAGCCAAGGGGCCTTCAAATCTTCTGGAGAGATGCCCTGGGGAGAAATGGCAATGAACCCTAGAGCTCTCTGGGAAATCCCCGCCATCATTGTTTCGTTGCGTGCAGAGACACCACAATTCTCTGTCGGCATTTCCCTTCCATGAAGCGTTTTCTCAGCAATGCATAAGCAAAGCGGAGGGCACTGGGGGCAGGAAGTTGAGAATCATGTGGCAGGATCCTATTTTTAAAATGACACAATAGATTCAGCGCCACCAGACTGTTTCCTAGAAGACAAAGGCCCAGCTAGTCGGGGAGAGGTGAAACGTCCTTTAACCTGTCTGCCTCCTTCCCTCCAGAGGTCCCCCCCCCTGTTGTTGCTCCTGGAAAGGCATGCAGGCTGGGCCAACCAACTCCTGGCAAACAGCGACAGCCGACCTTCCTAGTTTTGCTCCCCCCCCTTTGGACCCTGTTTCCCACCTGGGATGGCCCCCGGCAGGGGAAACCTCCCAGGCGCTGCAGAACTCCAGCACCATCACGCTCCGACCGTATGCCCTGCCTTTCTCTCACAAACGGACGGGCACCCCAAGAAGCTAGAGGTGATAAAATCTAATACAACAGAAAGCCACTAAAACATAAAGCAAATTACATATATGAACGCCATTAGTCTTTAACACACTTTGATTTTTTTTGGCTGCTTGGAAATAATCAGAGGAGTTACTTCTTATATCTGTAAAGTAACTTTATTCCCACCTGTTAGTACTGCTTTTGAAATGCACTTTTATTGCACTCTGATTACTGGGAAGGTAACCCATTGCTGGCCACTGAGGAAGGGACACTCACTAGAGGAGGCCCTCACCTGACCTCACCCCAACTCTCCCTGAGAGGAGGAAGACGTCCCACCGGGCCTGCTCCTTCCGGCTTTGGCCCCCGTCCTCCTGACCGTCATGACCTTGCTGGAAGGCCCCTTGGTCTTTCTTCTTCCACCCAAAAGGGTGCTTCTTCCTTGAACCGTTTGGAGACCCTTTCTTTCTGATGAAGCCCACGAGTGACCCCAGCCGCCCAGGGGGAAGGTGGCCTCACGGCTGGCTTGGAATGAAGTCACCCACTCCGCCGGCAGCTGCCAGGAAGTTACAAAAGGCTGTGGGTGAGAGCCACGAGTGCCCTTATCCTCCCCAGGAAAGGGAGCCGCGGAGGGAGGCAATGATGCCCCTTGTGACCTCTCCAGCAAGGCCACCACAGAGGACCCTCAGGCTACCTGGGCGAACGGCACGGAAGCCCTGCTCAAACTGGGGCTGGAAAATATGCTCAAATAAAACCAGAAAGAGCGGCCTCAATACAACATATAATTAAGCAAACCTAACCTATTTGAAGAAAAGGAATTTAGAAACAGAGCAGCCTTTCCTCAACCGTCCAGCACCAGGCAGTAAGCTAGTGCAGATGATGCCTCTCTCCAACCCTCACCAGTTAAAGAGGTCAAGTGTCGGAGACCCTGGTTCTGGGAGGGGGCTGGAGAACCACAGGGTAGGGATGGGGATAAACAGCAACGAGGCAGCGCCCTAAGGTGGCTCAGGAACCCATCCTTCATAGCAGGGCAAGAGAGGAGTCCTGGGGGCGGAGTGGTCGTCCCTGGACGACCAAAGCCTTCTCCTGGAGACCCTTCTAAGCTGCCCCAAGCACAAGGGGAGGCTCGGAAGAATTCCCCACCCTCCCAGAGGCCGAAAGTGCTTCTGCTGTGTGGGGGGAATTTCATGCCAGAACAAAAGAGCCCTCGTGGCTCCATCGTGTGGCGGATGGCAGTTCCACAGGTCTGTCCTTTGACAACTGTGGCAGCCTGAAGACAGGAGGAACTTTTAAGCACTTTTAATTCATACACAGTCTAAGCCGAGTTAATTTCAGGGGGTGGCTTTAGAATACCCACAACTTGTTTTTCTTCACAGTTATGCCTGCATTACTCAGTGCTCTTGGCCTGATGCCACTTTAAATGCCACAGATCTGGGAATCTGTCAGGTTGTGTGTGTGTGTGAGAGGGGGGGCTGTAATTGTCTGCTAGATGCTGAGCTCGGGGCCCAGGCTGGAACCCAGCAGAGGATCCCCCACAGACCACCAGGGCACCACTCTTCACAAGAAATGAAATTGGATATTCTGGAGAAGAAGAGCTGCAGGACAAAAAGCCAAACAGCTAAGATAAAACATATACACATGCTGGACTCCCATCTCAATGGGTTAGATATTAACCAAAGTTCTTAAGCCATATCAAATGAGATAATTATGCAGTTTTTCGTACTGACTAACCAACTACACCCAGAGGCTTTCCAAAGCAAGGCTCAGAGGTAAAGTCTGTCATCCTCTATATAACCACAATTTGTTCCCCTGCAATTTCCTTCAATAATAGGGGCTGCTTTACAGAGCCAGGCATGGAAAGAACTGAGGATCAAATAGAGGGTCATAAACCCTTATACAGTGGACCCTTTATATAACAAACAGTTTGTATATCATAAAATCTGTACAACATAAAAAAGGACAGAGATAGGAGAAATTTGCCTAACAGAATCGCCTATTGGGCGAATCTATACAACATAAAAATGGTCGCTATTAGGGATTACTCCGTTTTCAATGCATTCCTATGGGAAATTTCAGAATTTCATTGGGAGCAAATTAATTCCTGTATACAAGGTACCACTGTACTAGGCGTGAGATGATGCCGCCAGGCGCTCCTCTCCCTTCACCTCCGACTCCGTCGGGAGGCATTCCTGGGTCACCGCCAGGGAGTCCCGACCGTGTTGTTCTTCTTTCTACAAGGTACGTGGCCCGATGTTGCACGGAAGCTGGTGCAATCCTCTCCCCACCGCAAATCACTCCCCCCTCCCCCAGGAACCCCTCCCCCCCCCAGCCCTGCAGGGAGCCCCGCGTGGGGGACCCCGGAGGAAGGGAGACCCGTCTAGCCTTCCTCCCCCCCCCTCCCTGCTGCTAGGGTCGTATGTCCGCCGCCGCCCCCCGGCTGGGGTAAGTGGGTGGGGGGGTGGGTCCTTTTTTCTCCCCCATCGATTCCCCCCAGGCAACCTTTGCAATCTTTTCTGGGACGAGAACTCTCCCCGTTCCCCAGGGACGGGTTTTCCCCGAAAAGTAACTTTAAAAGTAACTCCTCCACGACGTCGCTGCCGCGCTTCTTCATCCTGCCGTTTTTTTGGGAGGCGCCCCCTCCCTGCCCTTCTCGCCCCCCTTCCCCGCCCCCTTCGGGACCCGAGAGCAGCGGCTCTGCCCGGCGTGCCCGACTCAAAGATGGAGGCCCGGACGTCGCGCCTTTAAGGAGACTGCGCCTGCGCAAAGTGGTGAAGAACCGACGCGCACGCGCCGAGAAAGGCCTTCACCCCCCCCCCGCCCTCCTCCTCTCTCGGTGGCGTCGTCGCCGTCTCGGGAGGGGGTCCGTTCGCGTCGGGCCACGTGACTCGGAGTTGCCCGGACGTCCGAATGGCGCCGCCTTCCTCGGGGACCCGCCGGTGCCCGGCCGGCCTCTGAGGGGGGAGAGGGAGCCCTCCGACGCCGCGCCCCCACCCCCCCATCCCCCACCCCCGCCACAGGTGAGGAAGGGAAGGAGGGGGAGGGGGAGGGGGAGGGGGAGGGGGGGATTCCCCCAGTCCCACCCCTCCTGCCCCACCTGAACTGAGCGTCCTCAGGCAGCAGCTGCCCGGTAGGGTGGCCCTTCCTCTCTGCCCCCCCCCCCTCCTTACACACCCCAGCCCAGCCCCCTGGAACTCATGCCTCGCCCCCCACCACCACGACACACACACACACACACACACACACACACACACACACACACACACACACACACACACACACACACACACACACACACACACACACACACGCCATGGAGTGCTGCCGGGCTTCAGAACGAGCTGAGGGGACTCCCGGGTTCCCCAACCCGCTGTCTTCTGGGGCAGGGTGAGGTCTGTGTGCCTTCCCCACACAAACACAGAGGGAGAGCCCCCCCCCTCAAAAAGGCCACCCCAAGGTACTCTACTCCAGTAGTTCTTAACCTTGGGATCCTTAGATTTTCTTGGACTACAACTCCCAGGAACACAGGTAGTGGCAGAGGCTTCTGGGAGATGTAGTCCAGGAATTTGTGGGTCCTAAGGTTGGGAACCTTTAGGTTACTCCATCGGTGCCTCTCCCACCCCACCCCCACACACCACTGACTGCTCTGGGGGCCTCTGCCTTCCCTTGCCCTTCCCTCCATCTGCTGTGCACCCATGGCTGGATTATGGCAAAAGTTTCACCACCACCCCGCCGCCTTTAACCACTGATGCATCCTTCTGCTTTGCATGAAGCCGTGCCCCCCAAACCCCAGGTAATTTGGAGGTACTCTGCCCCTTCTGTGCCTCATCTCTTTGGATGCCGTCCTGGCTCTGGCTTCCTGTCACAGAAACTCCCCACGGAGCTGGGGCTGGCAGTTGTAGGGCTGGTGCCCCGTGCTGCTGGAGCGGTTTCCCCAAACACTCCTGCATCATAAATGTCACCTTACATTTGGGTAGAAATATCTCGGCCTATTCCTCTGCTCCCCTAAGTGGCTGGGATGGAGGGGCTCCACCCCACAGAAATCTGACGTGGGAGACAACCAGGACCTGATGAGGGAGAACAGCAGTGAAATGGCTGCTGCCCAGCTGGGCTTAGAGGGCAGGTGCTTGCTGGCATTGGCGTCTGCACTTGAGCACAACTGGTGTAAATTTTGAAAGTTTGTATTTCTTAAGGAACGTCTTTTTGGGTTGTGTTCAGTACCTCATCCATTGTGTGGGGTGGGCAGGAGGGGGAGAACTAAAAAACCAGCAGCAAAACAAAAAGTTGGAATGAATTTGCAAAAGGGGGGGGGGAGACAAGGATACATTTGAAATAATCCAAAAGCAGCATAGAATAAATGGATGTTAAGACGATGCTGTTGAAAAGTCACAGTTTGTGGGTCCTCTCGATGCTGGACAGTGTCTTGCACAGACGTCAGAACCGTGGACTGGGTGCAAAGCAAGGTCTTCTCCAGAAACTGAGGATTGCAGGCGCTGGAGGTTGTATTCCTTGGGGTAGGGAGAGACACAGAAGGCATCTCATTTTCCAGAACAGTTGGAGAGAGTTCATGTGCCCTCCCCCCGCCCTCCCCCCTTATTTCCCTTGGATGTGTGAAGTGCCACCCTTGGGGACCTTCCTGGCTGTGGATTATCCCTCTGTGACCTTTTGCCTGCGCGTGGTAGCTCTTGTGTTTCTGCTAATCCCCTGCTCACGCCTTCCCCAACCTCCTGGGAAGAAGGCCTTGTAAGTCTCCCAGGGCCTGCCTCAATTTGAGGTCTCTCTCTCTCTCTCCCCCCCCCTCTTGTTTTTTTTAAAATGTTTCTGAAAGTTGTTAGGAGTTTTTCGGAAGAAAAACTTTCAGAACATGGTCAAAGAGCCTGAAAAACTCACAACTATCAGATCCCGGCCGTGAAAGCCTTCAAGAATACAATGTCTCTGTAGTTTTCTAAACTTTTGTGGGGCGTGTGAAGTGGAGGCCACTCACCAAACATGGACAGGGTTTGTGCTTTTAGAGTGCCCCCCCCCCAAAAAAAATTCAACTGCCCCCTTCTTCTAATGTGAACTAATTGAAGCCTAGACAGTGTCGTTGCTACAAGCACAGAGATGCCCCATCCAGGAGAAGCACCAAACTGGACATCCCCACCACCCTGTCCTCCCAAATCTATCTGCTCAACCTGGCTTTGAGATTGACAGTTTGTTCCACCTGTGTGACCATTCTGGGTCCTGAAGAAGTAAATAGAGAAAGGTGCTCAAGGCTGGGGCTGGCATGGGTGTTGGTGATAATCCGGCAGTGCCATGAGGTTCTTGGTGGGGTTTGCATCTGCAAGCGATGGGCCTGGAGTTGCTCGCCGTCACCCGTGGGAAGTTGTTCTCATGGATCTGCCCAGGCAGTGCCAGGGGCAGAAGGCCAGGCCTACCCACTGAGGTTGTGGTAGCTTCCCGTGGTGCCTACTGGCATGTGTTTGGTTTTGCTAAGCAGCATATAGTATTTCTGGGGGACCCTTGAGAAGCGTGTGGCCTCTTGGAGAACCAGAGGTTCCCATTTTCCTGGTATGTTTTGACGGGCCCAAAGGTTTGTTTGTAGAGCAGCTGAGGTTTACCGCCGGCAGAGGGTAAATACAGAGTGACATATAGTTACTCTGTTAGCTTTATAAATCTGAGCAAAGAGCTGTAAATATGTTATTATGGAGCTCTTTGAAAATTCGGCAGAAGCGTGAGCATCTGGTGGTAGTGATGCTCAAGTGTCCAACAGGGCCTACATTTTTCCTTCTGCAAGGTGTTTATTGGATCACAGCTGCCATGCCTGAGGTGAATGCTCCCATTTTTCTGTCCCGTTTTTAGGAGGAAATGGACATTTGCAGGACATCTGGCACTGATGGCTATTTGCTGGTACAGTATTTGGATGGCACCTCAGTTATGGCAGCTTTGCATCTTGAATGATGACCTAGCTTGCTCTGTTTTCTTCTCGCTCGTTCAGTCTTAGCAATTGTGGTGTTTTAGGTTTCCCTCATGTCATGTCTCAGCCAAATTTCTTTCCCCGGGCTTTGAGCTGAATGCCTGTCCTGAACCCCTCCATCTTGGTGCCTCAAGAACCTGTTTGGAATAGGTGGGAGGAAGGCCACTCCCCCCCCCGTCCAACTAGTTCACAGGAATCCTATATGGGAAGGGAAGAGCACAGGGCAGGGTGATGGCGCAAGGCTGCTGCCCAGAGGAATCCTCTCTGAGCTGAGGTGGAAAAACCTGTCCAGCCTCCCTGGCATCTTGTTTACTGCATTCCTTCTTTGGCCAGGGCAGAAGCTGGGCTGGGATGCCAGGAATTGGATTTAGAACTTAAGCTCACCCGGCTGGGATTCCTTGGCTCCTTGGAATAATTCCGCCCCACAGCCAGCTCAGGAGACCCATAAGGGAGAGCCCCCTTCCCCGCATGAGCAGGCTCCAAAACTAAGCAGCCAAACAGCACCTTTTCAGCACCTGGTTATGGGACTTTTGGTCCACTTGACCCTCTTGGCAACTATCCCTCAAATTTGAATCTAGCCTGTATCTCAAACCGTGGGGCCTGTGGGGAGGACCCGATGAGGACCTCTTTTCTCTCCGGCCCTCCTCCAGTGGCAGCTGGTGGCTCAGCTGCAGCAGTGGCTGTGTACTTTTGTGTCCTGCCCAGCTGGCTCCCGGTGAGGCTACAGGGCAGTTAAGGATCTCTCCACTCAAGCAGGGTCCCTGAAGGCTCAGGTGCTTCGGCCGGGCCTGGGCCTTCCTCAGTGGAGAGGAAGGAGGGTGGAACAACCAGGGGTGTCACTCCCCACACCCCAACCAAGCCTTCCTCAGGAAGATGGCAAAACATTTCAGAAGAAAAAGCAGCCGGGCACGACAGGGCCATTTTTGCCTTTGTGCTGATGCAAGCATTCCACTTAGCTTTCTCAGTGGCTTCCTGGAAAATCAGCCCACATTTTTTTCTCTAATGGAGGCCTCATCACTCGCTCTTCTGCAGACCTGAATGTACATAAATCTGGGCTGTTTTAAGTGTGCCAGTGCATCCTGCCTCTCACAGGCTTTAACCAGGCATTTCTGCACATCTGTGGTGCTCTTCACTGGCCTTCATCCCTGATCTCATTTTCTGGAAGACAGACTTGGAGTTAAACAAGATTGCTCGTGTTCAGGGTGTGTATTTGCACACGCACAGATGCATACAGATGCAGTGAGTCACAAAAGTGAAGCTGAGTGATCTGAAGGATAAGAACAGCCCATCTTGTGCTGTTTGTGTGCCCCCTCTTCTTCCCGGCAGAGGACTGGTGCTGTGTTTTCTGATATTTAGGCTGCCTTTTGCACAATGTACAAAACTTCTCCGACAGATCAAGCGTATGCGTCTCCATCGCATTTTCTGGTTTGCCCCACAAGGGGAAGCCAGGTCAGTCTTTCCACCCCCTCATTGACAGGACGGGAACCAGTGCACAGGGTTCTTGATCTAGAAGTGAAACAAACTCCTGAGTCAAGCACTTCCTCCTATTTCCAAGGGTGGAGGGAAAGAGGCCCTGAATACTTTGTGGCTTTTCTTCACTTCCTCTTTAGTTCTTCACAGATTTCTTTTTGGACACTGAAACAGTCCAGGGTGACTTCGGATCTTATCCTGAGAGAAAAGGAAACCCTGAGAGCAGTGCATTCATAATTAGCCAAACACACAGCCTGAGTTTTACCTGGTTAATTTTAGCTTTGTTGTGCATCATATGTTGCATATTCTGTAGTAATTTTTATTCTTATGCACAGCTCAAAATGTCCATTGGTCAGAACGGACAAATGAATAAAATAGGTTGCTGCAGTCATCAGCCAATCTGCTTTTCTGTCTGGAATGAGAGCATAATAATATGAAGAATTTCAGCAAGGTGTTGAGGCAGTTTTCCTTCAGTCCCCTGTACAGGGAGTGTGCCATGTTGTGGCTGCCCACGCAGGGGCTGTAGCCATTTGCCCGTGGGGCAGGGAGCTCAGGGTGTGGCAGACGTGATGGGCTTTCCAGAGGCCCACCCACAGCCCCCAGGTGGGGAGAATCCTTGGCTTGGCCATGTGGAAGTGAGGCGGCTGCAGGTTAAGTGAAAAGAGGTATATAGACCCCTGGCAGAAAGAAGAGGGCTGGCCTTGCTATGTGGTGGCTGGGCCTGCCTCCCCCCCTCCCCCCGCTCCCCATGGCTCTTTAAGCATGGTGTGTGGTCGAACATGTGGTGCTGCACTTGGGGCAAAGGGGGATGCCTTGGCTAGGGCAGTCCCACCACGTCCCTGTCGCTTTGGGCCCCAGTTCCCCACCACACGTCCGTGCGCTTCCCTCGGTGACTGGAACGGCAGGCCATTTCAGACTGAGAGGTGCTGGTCAAGGCCGACGTTTTCAGGGGCAGGTGTTTGGAGGTCCAGCTGCCCAGTCACGGGGTGATGGGGAAGCAGGTGTGAAATGCCCACACCACAGAAAGGAGTGAACTGGAGCCAGGGTTTGGGAGCGCTGAGCTGGCCATTTTCAGTCTGGGGAAGAGCGACGCCTGCAGTCCACAAAGGGAAAGGGGCTGGGTGGAGAAGTGAAGCGCCTCGACGGGTTTTTCTCTGTTGCGCCACACTCTCTCTCACCCGACAGGAAACAGAGAATTCTGGCCCCAAATAATTCCACCATGTGAATGCTGTCCGGCGTGGTCCAGGTCAGGCCAAGAAGAGCCGTTTGTGAGCTCATTCCCTTCTGCCTCCTGCTCTTCCTGGGACTTGCAGCCACAGAGACATGTGTCGTGGTCACCAGGATGGCGTGACGGTTTCTTCTCCTCTGCCCTCATTTCTCTGCCGCCATCACTTGATGAGGGTTTTTGGAGAACTCAGAGGCCTCCTTGTAACCCATCAGCGGCCTTGACCGTGTCCCCTGGGCAAATACGGGGAGCAGTGGTGGGGAAAGAGTCATTTCCCCCGGCCTCTGACATATGGCCCAGACACCGACCACGGAGGACTGCTGGAGTCAGAGGTGGTGGTGGTGGTGGTGGGCGCTGAGCATCCCCTGTCTCTGCCTTCCACCGCTGTGCCCCCCCCCCCCCAGAGATCTGCCTGGTCTTGACTCTTTCCTCTTCCCGGCTTTCTCTTTTGTCCTCTGTTTAAAAAAATGGAGTGGGGTGGGGCACCAACCTAGCTGTACCTCTGAGGCTGGATCCATTTTGGGAATGCAATGCATGGATCCTCCCACCACCACCACCCCCGCCCGGCCTCTGGATGCCAGTCTGTTCAGGTAACCCCTGGTTACTTACACTTGGAAGTCAAATGAGACCCTCCCCCTCAGTCTCTATGAAGTACAGTGGACCCTTGTATAACAAACAGGTTGCATAACATAAAATTTGTACAACATAAAAATTCTGGAGATAGGGGAAATTTGCTTAACATAATCGCCTATGGGGAGAATCCATACAACATAAAATGGGATCACTGTTTTCAATGCATTCCTATGGGAATTTGTATAAAGGAAATTTGCTTAACATAATTTCATTTGGAACAAATTAATTCCTTTATACAAGGTACCACTGTAGTTGTTTTTCTGGCAAATCTTCCTCCCCTCTTCCCCCCTCCCCCTGCATCCCTTAGGGTCCCAAATCCCCACCCCGCACCCCGTCCTGGGGCTGGAGCGCCTGCAGGTGCAAACGGTGCCCTTTGCAGGCTGCTGCCACTGCTGTTTTTGCTCCTGCTCTGGCGTCTGGCCAAGCCTGAAGGTGTTGACACAACAATCCTGTCATTTGCATTACCTCTTTTTAAATAGCTGTTTGCTGTGTCTGGGAGAGATTGTGGTGCAATTGTTAAATGTTTTTCTTCCAGTAACTGTTTGTGGAAAATTTAGAGTAACTCTTTAAAACACACTGGCGACAATGTTATAAAGCAAGGACAAGTGATCGTGGCAAGCTGCTCCTCCTCACTGCTGAGCCTGCTGCTGCCATCCCAGCCGGCTCCCCCCACCCCCCTTAGGCAAGGTGGAAAGGCCACCGGACAAGGCTCTGAAGGAAGGGGCTCTTCTTGAACTCCTGAGGGCCCCCCCAAAAAAGGAGAAGTTGGTCTTCAGCTTCTTGCACCCTCCATGCAGGGAATCTCTCCCTCTGAGCTCTTTCAAGGCTCTTTGAAGAGGCTTGAGTGGATGGCTCACACTTGCTGATCCAAGTGGTTTTCTGAAAAGTGGCATTCTTTGGCACATGCTTAATTTAAATTGCTATATTAGAAAGCTTGTAGAAGGACATAGGATGTATATGTTTCTCTGGAAAGGCAAGTCAGAGCATTGAACTGAGGGAGATACAGTCGGAGGAAGCAGGGTGGGAAGGGGGGGCTGCATACTTAACTCTGCAAGGCCGTTTGAAAGCCTCCTTTGGGGTTTTAGAAGAGGCACCTCTGTTAATCTGTACTGGCATATGTTATGTCCAAGAAAGCTCACATTAAAGTGCAGCGTTTAGTCCTTAAGGTGCCACAATATTTTTGTCTTCTTTATTATTTATTTTCCCTTCAGGCTTTTCAGGGCCTTCAGCAGAGGGTACAGGGAGTCTGCTGGCTGCTGGGTTAGCAGTTTCACGCTGATTCAGAACAAACCTTCCCAGTCTCCTCCCGATGGCAGATTTGGCGCTGTGTGACATTCTAGGCTTGTCTTGCAAGCACCTGAATATCTAGTCAACCAGGAGCTCAGAACTCCCTTGGGAAACCCCACCAGGTCCTGGAGGGAATGGTGCGTGTCAAAATCCTTCCTTTCAGGAAGACGGGCGGTATATAAGCTGTATAAATAAATAAATAATAAATAAATAAATAAAATCAACACCCCTCTGTCCTCCCCCCCCCTCCCTTGCAGGTCCCAGGCTGCCTGGCCATGGACAACAAGAGCTTCCGACAGGGGAGCTTTCAGAGTAGCACCAGCGATGAGGACATGGTGGAGGTCGCTGGGGGGACGCTCGACTTCTCCATGGTGGACGACGTTCCTCCCTTGGACCGAGAGATCGAGGAAGGTAACATGCCGGTGGTGGGGTGGTGGTGGCAGGGTCTGCTTTGCGTCCTCGTTTTAAAGGCTTCAGGGTGGAAGTGCTGTCACACTGCTGGTGCTGCTGAAACAGCCCTTCTCCCTGGAGTGTCTGCTGAGGGCTGTGGCCGGTTGGGGAACAGGGACTCCAGCCAGCTGCTGTCCAGCCATTTGAGGGCTTGGAAATGAAGAAGTACTCACCAACTGGAATGTGGCCAGAGGAGGGGAGGCGAGGGGAGGGGCTGGGGGCAAGGTCTTGCAAGGGAAGGTTGGGCGTCGACAGAGGCATAGAGCTGTGGGGTTGTCAGCCTCCCACCAAGGCCTTCGGAAACCCTTGGGGGTGAGAGCTGCCTGCCTCCTCTCCTTTCCACGCCCCCCCTCCTCCTCCTCCTCCTCCTCCTCTTCCTCTTGCCTGCCTACCAGCTGGCTGGCTGGAGGCAGCCTTGGCCTCATGATGGAAAGACGAGGGGTGGGTGGGGTGGGGATAGCCACTGCATGACTCTAGGGGGACCGGTTGCTGGTAAGGTGGAGTTTCCCAGTAGCGTAGGATGGTTGACTCAGTTCCAGACCTGTGGAGCCCCTTCTGCTTGACAGCGCCTGCCAACTAAAGGGTTAAAGGATCCAAGACTATAAACAGAGCTGACCAGATGTTTCTGGGGTCCAGCTCAGGCTCTTGTTCTGGTGCACTTGGGGCTGCGATAGCAGAAAAGAGGTGGAACAGGGAGCCCTTTTTTGCATGTCTCGGTGTGTTCTCCTACTGAGAGGCCGTCGGATCCTTCCCTCTTCCACCAGGGGTCAGCTTTTGACCTGCTTGGCCCTCCCTTTGGTCTCTGGTGGGGCAAGAGCAGGCAGGACTCCAGGGGGACGCCGGGGTCTCTCTCCTTGTGGCGAAGGAAGGAAGCTGCTGAAGCAAAATGCTGTGCGGTCGTTGGATGGGTGACAGGGAGCCAGAGTCGCTCCCTTCCCCCAAGTGGACTCCAGGGAGGGCAAGGCTGAGGCAGGCCAGCAGCCACCATGGAGGGAGGGAGCCTTGCAGCCATTTTGGTCACTTGGTGTTCCTTCCTTCCTCTCGGGACCAGAGTGGCTTAAAGATTAACCTGGCCCGGCACATTCCTTGGGAGAATGACTTTGTTCTCCCTCCCTCTCGGTCTCTCTGGGAACTTTGCATTCTGTGCACTCCAGAAAAGTCCAGGTGGCTCCTGCCGGCCACACCAGTGGCAGCTACGAGGTGGCACAGGAGCCCTGGCAGCCCCCAGCCCAGGGACCGCGAGCGGAACCGTCTGGCCAGTCGGTGAGTGGTGGCTGCTGCCTTTCTGGGCCCTCCGGCTGGAACGGCCTTGTGCCGGCCACCCTGCAGCTTCCTCAGACCCCCTGGCACAGCGAGGAGGAACCCTCGGCCTGGATCCAATTACCGGGCCCAGCTCAGGTCGACCTGCTCAGATCACTTGCCAGTTTGGGGGGGGGGTGAACTCCAGTTGGTTCCAGTAGGTCTGCTTGAACTGTGGGACTTGGGGGGGGGGGGCTGGATGGCAGAAGGGGAAAGGCACAAGGCCCAGAAGGGGCCAGGAAGTGGGAATTCCTCCACCAAGCACAAAGCAGGGCGGCGGGGGGGGGGGAGTAACCCCACTTCACTGACTGACTAATGTTGGCAGGTCAGAGGTCAAGCAGGGGGTGCCGGGGGGGGCACTTCGAGGAAAGTGATGGCCCCGCAGGTGGCTCCTCTTGGGGAAGGCAAATTTGTGTCAGGGGTGCTTACAAAATGAATTTTATAAATTAAAACGGGTCCATGTCATGATGGCTCTCTTCAGATCTCTGCGGTAGCCACACAGGAATTGGTGTCGGTTGCTCAGGTTGTGATGCCTCAGAGGCTGCCATGGGGGTGGGGGGGTGGGGGTGGAGGAGGTCCAGAAAAGGCCAGCCGAGGTGTGCGGGCAGCTTGAGGAAAGGATTCTGCTTTGTGTTTTTTCTTGCGGGGTGGGGTGGGGTGGGGTGGAGGGGGCACACATCGCAGAGGTTTACAAAGATAGGTGCTTGTTTTACAAAAAAAATCTCTGCAAATTGGTGTGGCTTTATAACAGAAAGCAGGCTGCAGTGCTTTCAAAAACCGTTTCATGGGTTCATCACTCCTTCCTTTCTGAATGTGCAGCAGTGCCTCCCTCGAGGTCCCTGCCCCAGGCCTGGCACCTGGCACTCGCCCTTGTGCATCGCCTTCCTAGCCAGCGGTGGGGAGGGTCTGGATGCTGGGCCCCTCCTTGGACACGCGGTGGTCCCTCCCTCCCGCAGGCTTCTCCTCATACAATGGAGGCGGGGTGAACAGGGCCAGCAAGATGATGGACTTCCTGGAGGAGCCCATCCCCGGCGTTGGGACCTACGAGGACTTCAACACCATTGACTGGGTGCGCGAGAAGTCTCGGGACCGGGACCGGCACAGGGAGGTGAGTGGAGGCCACGGGCTCTGTGCGTGCGTGTGTGTGTGTGTCAAGATGGCTGCAGCCGCAAGGCCCCTCCCCTGTAGTCTTGAGGGCAGGGGCCTTTCTGCCCAGGACCACGAGGGGCCTCCTACCGCTGGCTCTCCAGGCCCCCTCCTCCTCCTGGCTAGACTCCTAGAGAGCCCATGTCAGCTGAGTCTAGGCACTAGAGGTGAGGAAATATCCCTTGGCACCTGCAAGACAGTTCTGGAAGGAAGAAGGGGCTGCTTCTGGTGGAGTGGGCATGGGGACACGATGGAAGAGCACCCCTGCATTTTGAGGGTGGGGGCAGTGGGGCCGTTTCATCAGGCTCTGGTCAGGTCCTGATGCAGAAGGATCCAGGCCAGAATGTTGGCCCCATGGTGCCTCCCCCCCTCCCCCCTCCTCCTCCTCCTCCCCCCCCCCCCCTCCCTGCACATCTTCTCTTTTGAAGCGAGAGACCTTTCCTGCCCTCTGGCCCCAGCCTGGTTTCCTCTGCAGCGCTCTCTGGCATCTTGCAAGGCTGCCCTCCTCCTTAGCTGATCCTCTGCTTCTGAAACCCTTTCTTGCCAGATCACCAGCCGTAGCAAAGAGTCCACCTGGGCCCTGATCCACAGTGTGAGTGACGCCTTCTCAGGATGGCTGTTGATGCTGCTCATCGGACTGAAGGCAGGTGAGCAGGCGGAGCGTGGGCACACGTGCGTGCGCGCACAGAGGCACCATTGCTTCCAGTGGCTCCAAGGGGAAGCGAGGAGGGGGGAGGAATCCCACCTGCCCCCACCCTCAACC
Organism: Phrynocephalus guinanensis; assembly: GCA_037367245.1. Lineage (NCBI taxonomy): Eukaryota > Metazoa > Chordata > Lepidosauria > Squamata > Agamidae > Phrynocephalus > Phrynocephalus guinanensis. The sequence goes on from CM074748.1 coordinate 24,309,549, forward strand.
CAAGGCTTGCCCCGTGCCTGGTAGCTTGGTCAGGCAAGCCAGCGACAGCTCCGGGTGACGGGACTGGCGGGGGTGGGTGGGTTTTTTATTTTCATTTTTCCTCCCCCAGGGGCCTTGGCCGGCTTGATTGACATCTCTGCTCACTGGATGACAGACTTGAAGGAAGGGGTGTGCCTGAATGGCTTCTGGTACAACCACGAGCACTGCTGCTGGAACTCTCCGGAAACCACCTTCCAGGACAGGGACAAGTGCCCGGAATGGAGGACGTGGGCGCAGCTCCTGACGGGCAAGGAGGAAGGGGTGGGTGGCCCAACAGAACCCCCCTGGCCTCTGCCGCGGGAGGGCGGGAGGGCGGGAGGGAGGGAGTTCTTTTTGTCTGACCAGCCCCACTCCTTTCATGGCTGGAAACTCCAGGTGGGCTCCCTCTGGTGGGCGCAGGGCGGGACCCTGGCCCTTCTGCCTGTGCAGCCTCACGGGCGTTCCCTCCCGCCTCGTTCCCTTGCAGGGGGCGCTTGCTTATGTCCTCAACTACTTCCTGTACGTCCTCTGGGCCCTGCTCTTTGCTCTCCTGGCCGTGCTGCTCGTCCGGGGCTTCGCTCCTTACGCCTGCGGCTCAGGGATCCCCGAGGTGAGTCTGGTGCCCAGCCCCCAGCGCCCCGCTTGCCAGATGACAGCTCTGGAGATTCCCCAGCCCAGCACCGTCACCTGGGGTGTTGGGAGCAGGAGTCCAGAAAGGCAGCTGGCTCGCCTTCTGCTCCCCATCGGGTGCTGTGGGAAGGCGGACGACACTCTTTGTGCCGCTTGTTGGCTTTCTTGGGGGGATGCTCCCCCTGCCCTCCGATCCCCAACCCCTGCCTCCAGCTCTCGAGACAATCTCCTGTCCAGCCCTAAAAATGGGCCCCCAATCCCCCTTTGGAGTGCGAGAAGAGAAGGAGGAGGGCAGGTGGGCGCTGTTCCCAGCGAGGGCCGTGGCGCCTCTCCTCCCACCGTGCTGGAGCTGAAGTTCTCCTGCGCTGGCCTCGCCTTTCAGATCAAAACCATCCTGAGCGGGTTCATCATCCGAGGCTACCTGGGCAAGTGGACGCTGGTCATCAAGACCGTCACCCTGGTGCTGGCCGTCTCCTCCGGCCTGAGCTTGGGCAAAGAGGGCCCGCTGGTACACGTGGCCTGCTGCTGTGGGAACATCCTGTGCCACCTCTTCACCAAGTACAGGAAGAATGAGGCCAAGCGGAGGGAGGCGAGTGAGGGCTGCGGCTGCCTTTGGGCCTGCCTTGGTGCATGTTCCCTTCGGGTGGGCCTCGGCCAGCGGGGGTTTTCAGGCCTTCCCTGAGCAGGCATTTCTTAGGGGTCGGGGGCGGAGCTGGTCTTGCATGGGTGACTCGTTTAAGTTAATGGCAGAGACGGCTCTGGGCAAGTGAACTGGTCGTCTCGACGCAGCCTCCTGCAGGAGTGGGGTGTTGGAGCAGACCCAGTTTCCTGCAGAAACTGAAGGCTCCTGTTTCCCTCTTCCATGCCTCTGGGTGGGTGGCTTCCTCTGTGGGAACAGGACACCCCTGTAATGCCTGAAGGCACCGGGAGGGGATGTGTTCTTTCTTTACACTTATATGGCTGTCCTTCAAAGACCACACACAAGGTGCACTTGGTGACTCCTTCTGCCCAAAGGGCCCTAACAGGTCTGTCTCTCACGCCCCCACCCTGCCCTGCTCCTTTTAGGTCCTGTCGGCTGCAGCGGCAGCTGGAGTCTCCGTGGCCTTTGGTGCCCCCATCGGAGGAGTCCTGTTCAGCCTCGAAGAGGTAATTTAAGTGTTGGGTGGGCACTGCCCGTGCCAGCTGAGCCTCCTGGAAGGAGCAGGCAGGGGGCAGCCTCTGGCCAGCCGCTTCAGCCCCCCCCCCCTCTTGCCCTGGAGGCCTTAAGCAGCTGTGTTGGCTGCCTGTGCTGGGCAGCCTTCAGGGAGGGAGAGTTCTGCCAGGACCACTCTGCCCCCCTCTGCCCCCCACCACCACCCTGGCCTGCCCAGATGCCAGTAGGAAGGGCTGGTGCTCAGCAGCTGTGCTTGGAAGCGGCCGGCTCTGCTTCAGGTCCTGAAAGAGGAGCAAGGCCCTCCATCCCACCCTGCCTGGGTCTCCTCTGACTTGGGGAGCTGAGCGGAGGAACCGGGTGTAGCGAGGACTTGGAGGGGAGACGTCTGAATGGCATGAGCGATCCTGTGGCTGGGCTGGGAAGGAATCCTGCCTGGAGTGGCCTGAAGAGAAGCCTTCTTCCTGGGTTCCCATTCTTCTTTCTGCAGCCTGCTTTTAGTATAAGGATGGGGAAACAGCTTAATGGGTTACCGCAGAGACAGGCCTACAGGATGTTCCTGTTGCTAGCAATATGAAACCGCTCTGGATCTGCAAAGACATACACGTTAAAGCAGCCTTCTAGCCCTTGTTGGCTGGTGGCAGCGGGCACTGCTCGGGTGCAGTTTGGCAGCTTGATTTGAGGGGTTTGAGCCATAGGGAACAGTGCCGGGTATGGTGCGAGGTCCCTGGAAGGAAGGGCCACACGCACACACACACACACACACACACACACACACACACACACACACACACACACACACACACACACACACACACACACACACACACACACACACACACACACACACACACACACCTTCTGCCTCCGTGTCTCCATGCAGGTCAGCTACTACTTCCCGCTCAAGACGCTGTGGCGCTCCTTCTTTGCTGCGCTGGTGGCGGCCTTCACCCTGCGCTCCATCAACCCCTTTGGCAACAGCCGCCTGGTCCTCTTCTACGTGGAGTTCCACACCCCGTGGCACCTGCTGGAGCTGGGGCCCTTCATTCTGCTGGGGGTCTTTGGGGGCCTCTGGGGAGCCTTTTTCATCCGCAGCAACATTGCCTGGTGCCGCCGGCGCAAGACCACCCGCCTGGGCAAGTACCCCGTGGTGGAGGTGATGGTGGTCACGGCCCTGACCGCCCTGCTGGCCTTCCCCAACCAGTACACCCGCATGAGCACCAGCGAGCTCATCTCGGAGCTCTTCAACGACTGCGGCCTCCTGGACTCCTCCCAGCTCTGCGACTACCTCAACGACTTCAACAGCACCAAGGGGGACGACCTGCCCGACCGGGCCGCCGGCAGCGGGGTCCACGCCGCCATGTGGCAGCTGGCCTTGGCCCTCCTCCTCAAGGCCTTCATCACCATCTTCACCTTCGGAATGAAGGTGAGGGGCAGGCAGGCAGGCAGGCCGGCCCACGGGGGGGGGGGGGCTGAGCCATGGGGGCCAGGCAGCTCTCCCCCTGGGGTGTCCCCTCAAAGAAGCCGGGGCCCACTTGCTTCGGGGTGGGAGGGGGAAAGAGGGCACCGTCACGCCTGTGGGGACCGGCTGCTACTGGAACTGTCATTTAATGCCAAGTCCCTGGTTTGGGCTAAGTGGAGGGGTCAGATCCAAGGCGAGTGCTGATAAGAGTGGGGCTGCCCCACCCCCTGCAAGGGGGGGCAGGCTCTCCCACAGGGGTCAACCACTCGGTCCATGTGAACCAGGGAGTGGGTGGGGTCCCCTAGGCATCTCTCTGTCAGGCTGACTGTTCCTCTCGTGGTCTCCAGTTAATTTGGGGACTGGGCTGAGCAAGTATGGGCCTCTGGAAACCATCAGACTGCAAATCCCAGCATGCCTCACCATTGCCTCTGCTGGCTAGGGTGACCAAGAGTAGAGGCTCAGCAGCCCTCAGAGGAAACCCCCCCCCCCCTCCCTTCTGCCCATCCCTGCTTCAGGGCCTTCCTTTCCCCAGAACCCTTGAGTGGCTGCTTCTCCTAGCTTTGTGTAGTCCCCCGTCTGCCCACAAGCCCTCTGCTCCCTCCGTCTCCGTGAGCCCCCACTGATGGCCGTTGTTTCTCTTGCAGGTGCCCTCAGGCCTCTTCATCCCCAGCATGGCAGTGGGGGCCATCGCAGGGCGGCTGCTGGGGGTGGCCATGGAGCAGCTGGCTTACTACCATCATGACTGGGCCATCTTCAAAAGCTGGTGCAGCCCGGGAGCCGACTGCATCACCCCTGGCCTCTACGCCATGGTTGGGGCGGCTGCCTGCCTGGGTAAGGGATTAATAAAGGAGAGGCCGCTCTCGACACCCGGTCAGAGAGGGGGCTCCTTGGGAGCCTGTGTGCCATGACCAACGGAAGAGTCATGCCACCTATCATGTGTTCCTTGCGTGTGCAGGAGGGGTGACGCGGATGACGGTGTCCCTCGTGGTCATCATGTTTGAACTCACCGGAGGGCTGGAGTATATTGTGCCTCTGATGGCGGCCGCCATGACCAGCAAGTGGGTGGCCGACGCCCTCGGCCGGGGGGGGGGGGGGGGGGGGGGGGGGGGGGGGGGGGGGGGGGGGGGGGGGGGGGGGGGGGGGGGGGGGGGGGGGGGGGGGGGGGGGGGGGGGGGGGGGGGGGGGGGGGGGGGGGGGGGGGGGGGGGGGGGGGGGGGGGGGGGGGGGGGGGGGGGGGGGGGGGGGGGGGGGGGGGGGGGGGGGGGGGGGGGGGGGGGGGGGGGGGGGGGGGGGGGGGGGGGGGGGGGGGGGGGGGGGGGGGGGGGGGGGGGGGGGGGGGGGGGGGGGGGGGGGGGGGGGGGGGGGGGGGGGGGGGGGGGGGGGGGGGGGGGGGGGGGGGGGGGGGGGGGGGGGGGGGGGGGGGGGGGGGGGGGGGGGGGGGGGGGGGGGGGGGGGGGGGGGGGGGGGGGGGGGGGGGGGGGGGGGGGGGGGGGGGGGGGGGGGGGGGGGGGGGGGGGGGGGGGGGGGGGGGGGGGGGGGGGGGGGGGGGGGGGGGGGGGGGGGGGGGGGGGGGGGGGGGGGGGGGGGGGGGGGGGGGGGGGGGGGGGGGGGGGGGGGGGGGGGGGGGGGGGGGGGGGGGGGGGGGGGGGGGGGGGGGGGGGGGGGGGGGGGGGGGGGGGGGGGGGGGGGGGGGGGGGGGGGGGGGGGGGGGGGGGGGGGGGGGGGGGGGGGGGGGGGGGGGGGGGGGGGGGGGGGGGGGGGGGGGGGGGGGGGGGGGGGGGGGGGGGGGGGGGGGGGGGGGGGGGGGGGGGGGGGGGGGGGGGGGGGGGGGGGGGGGGGGGGGGGGGGGGGGGGGGGGGGGGGGGGGGGGGGGGGGGGGGGGGGGGGGGGGGGGGGGGGGGGGGGGGGGGGGGGGGGGGGGGGGGGGGGGGGGGGGGGGGGGGGGGGGGGGGGGGGGGGGGGGGGGGGGGGGGGGGGGGGGGGGGGGGGGGGGGGGGGGGGGGGGGGGGGGGGGGGGGGGGGGGGGGGGGGGGGGGGGGGGGGGGGGGGGGGGGGGGGGGGGGGGGGGGGGGGGGGGGGGGGGGGGGGGGGGGGGGGGGGGGGGGGGGGGGGGGGGGGGGGGGGGGGGGGGGGGGGGGGGGGGGGGGGGGGGGGGGGGGGGGGGGGGGGGGGGGGGGGGGGGGGGGGGGGGGGGGGGGGGGGGGGGGGGGGGGGGGGGGGGGGGGGGGGGGGGGGGGGGGGGGGGGGGGGGGGGGGGGGGGGGGGGGGGGGGGGGGGGGGGGGGGGGGGGGGGGGGGGGGGGGGGGGGGGGGGGGGGGGGGGGGGGGGGGGGGGGGGGGGGGGGGGGGGGGGGGGGGGGGGGGGGGGGGGGGGGGGGGGGGGGGGGGGGGGGGGGGGGGGGGGGGGGGGGGGGGGGGGGGGGGGGGGGGGGGGGGGGGGGGGGGGGGGGGGGGGGGGGGGGGGGGGGGGGGGGGGGGGGGGGGGGGGGGGGGGGGGGGGGGGGGGGGGGGGGGGGGGGGGGGGGGGGGGGGGGGGGGGGGGGGGGGGGGGGGGGGGGGGGGGGGGGGGGGGGGGGGGGGGGGGGGGGGGGGGGGGGGGGGGGGGGGGGGGGGGGGGGGGGGGGGGGGGGGGGGGGGGGGGGGGGGGGGGGGGGGGGGGGGGGGGGGGGGGGGGGGGGGGGGGGGGGGGGGGGGGGGGGGGGGGGGGGGGGGGGGGGGGGGGGGGGGGGGGGGGGGGGGGGGGGGGGGGGGGGGGGGGGGGGGGGGGGGGGGGGGGGGGGGGGGGGGGGGGGGGGGGGGGGGGGGGGGGGGGGGGGGGGGGGGGGGGGGGGGGGGGGGGGGGGGGGGGGGGGGGGGGGGGGGGGGGGGGGGGGGGGGGGGGGGGGGGGGGGGGGGGGGGGGGGGGGGGGGGGGGGGGGGGGGGGGGGGGGGGGGGGGGGGGGGGGGGGGGGGGGGGGGGGGGGGGGGGGGGGGGGGGGGGGGGGGGGGGGGGGGGGGGGGGGGGGGGGGGGGGGGGGGGGGGGGGGGGGGGGGGGGGGGGGGGGGGGGGGGGGGGGGGGGGGGGGGGGGGGGGGGGGGGGGGGGGGGGGGGGGGGGGGGGGGGGGGGGGGGGGGGGGGGGGGGGGGGGGGGGGGGGGGGGGGGGGGGGGGGGGGGGGGGGGGGGGGGGGGGGGGGGGGGGGGGGGGGGGGGGGGGGGGGGGGGGGGGGGGGGGGGGGGGGGGGGGGGGGGGGGGGGGGGGGGGGGGGGGGGGGGGGGGGGGGGGGGGGGGGGGGGGGGGGGGGGGGGGGGGGGGGGGGGGGGGGGGGGGGGGGGGGGGGGGGGGGGGGGGGGGGGGGGGGGGGGGGGGGGGGGGGGGGGGGGGGGGGGGGGGGGGGGGGGGGGGGGGGGGGGGGGGGGGGGGGGGGGGGGGGGGGGGGGGGGGGGGGGGGGGGGGGGGGGGGGGGGGGGGGGGGGGGGGGGGGGGGGGGGGGGGGGGGGGGGGGGGGGGGGGGGGGGGGGGGGGGGGGGGGGGGGGGGGGGGGGGGGGGGGGGGGGGGGGGGGGGGGGGGGGGGGGGGGGGGGGGGGGGGGGGGGGGGGGGGGGGGGGGGGGGGGGGGGGGGGGGGGGGGGGGGGGGGGGGGGGGGGGGGGGGGGGGGGGGGGGGGGGGGGGGGGGGGGGGGGGGGGGGGGGGGGGGGGGGGGGGGGGGGGGGGGGGGGGGGGGGGGGGGGGGGGGGGGGGGGGGGGGGGGGGGGGGGGGGGGGGGGGGGGGGGGGGGGGGGGGGGGGGGGGGGGGGGGGGGGGGGGGGGGGGGGGGGGGGGGGGGGGGGGGGGGGGGGGGGGGGGGGGGGGGGGGGGGGGGGGGGGGGGGGGGGGGGGGGGGGGGGGGGGGGGGGGGGGGGGGGGGGGGGGGGGGGGGGGGGGGGGGGGGGGGGGGGGGGGGGGGGGGGGGGGGGGGGGGGGGGGGGGGGGGGGGGGGGGGGGGGGGGGGGGGGGGGGGGGGGGGGGGGGGGGGGGGGGGGGGGGGGGGGGGGGGGGGGGGGGGGGGGGGGGGGGGGGGGGGGGGGGGGGGGGGGGGGGGGGGGGGGGGGGGGGGGGGGGGGGGGGGGGGGGGGGGGGGGGGGGGGGGGGGGGGGGGGGGGGGGGGGGGGGGGGGGGGGGGGGGGGGGGGGGGGGGGGGGGGGGGGGGGGGGGGGGGGGGGGGGGGGGGGGGGGGGGGGGGGGGGGGGGGGGGGGGGGGGGGGGGGGGGGGGGGGGGGGGGGGGGGGGGGGGGGGGGGGGGGGGGGGGGGGGGGGGGGGGGGGGGGGGGGGGGGGGGGGGGGGGGGGGGGGGGGGGGGGGGGGGGGGGGGGGGGGGGGGGGGGGGGGGGGGGGGGGGGGGGGGGGGGGGGGGGGGGGGGGGGGGGGGGGGGGGGGGGGGGGGGGGGGGGGGGGGGGGGGGGGGGGGGGGGGGGGGGGGGGGGGGGGGGGGGGGGGGGGGGGGGGGGGGGGGGGGGGGGGGGGGGGGGGGGGGGGGGGGGGGGGGGGGGGGGGGGGGGGGGGGGGGGGGGGGGGGGGGGGGGGGGGGGGGGGGGGGGGGGGGGGGGGGGGGGGGGGGGGGGGGGGGGGGGGGGGGGGGGGGGGGGGGGGGGGGGGGGGGGGGGGGGGGGGGGGGGGGGGGGGGGGGGGGGGGGGGGGGGGGGGGGGGGGGGGGGGGGGGGGGGGGGGGGGGGGGGGGGGGGGGGGGGGGGGGGGGGGGGGGGGGGGGGGGGGGGGGGGGGGGGGGGGGGGGGGGGGGGGGGGGGGGGGGGGGGGGGGGGGGGGGGGGGGGGGGGGGGGGGGGGGGGGGGGGGGGGGGGGGGGGGGGGGGGGGGGGGGGGGGGGGGGGGGGGGGGGGGGGGGGGGGGGGGGGGGGGGGGGGGGGGGGGGGGGGGGGGGGGGGGGGGGGGGGGGGGGGGGGGGGGGGGGGGGGGGGGGGGGGGGGGGGGGGGGGGGGGGGGGGGGGGGGGGGGGGGGGGGGGGGGGGGGGGGGGGGGGGGGGGGGGGGGGGGGGGGGGGGGGGGGGGGGGGGGGGGGGGGGGGGGGGGGGGGGGGGGGGGGGGGGGGGGGGGGGGGGGGGGGGGGGCTCCAAAGTAGCTGCCGGCCTCGTCGTCATAGTTGATGTCCAGCGAGGAGACGGAGACAAAGAGCTTGTCCCCAGCCTTGAGGTCAAAGAGGCCGCCTTGGTAGAGGGCGTGGAGCCCGTAGGAGGCATCCTGTGCCCAGCACTTGGTGCCCACCCCCTTCAGCACCAGGATATTCTGCCCGTGGCTGCTCTGGAGGTTGACACACTGCACCAGCTGGTGGTTCAAGGAGGGGGTGCCAGTGCCCTCCGTGGGGTAGCGGAAGTAGATCTGCGCGTAGACGTAGTACTTTCCCGGCTGGCTGATATGCAGCTTCCCCTCCTGATAGGTGATGTTCTGGAGGTGTGCGTGCATGGTCTCCTTCTTCCACCGGTGGACGGGGTGTCGGCAGGACTGATGGAGCTCTCCAAAGAGCCTGGGCCTTCCTGGAGGAGAAGAGGGAGGAGGGGCTGTCAGAGGGGCTGCTGCGGAGCGGGTGGGTCAGCGGGCATCTGCATGGGTACTCGCGCCAGAGGCGGCACCCCTGTCACTGGAAGTGACATTCACCCAACCCACCAAACCCCCCTGAGCTGGCGGGGGCTGCCTTTCCAGCTTGCAATGCTCAGTTCAGTGGAACGTTGCCTGCGTGGCTGCTATTCGGGAGGTGGCTTTAAACAGAAAAAGGAGGCCGACATGTCAGCCTGAGATGAAGGAAGGCAGAGAAGGAAGGACCCCCCCCCCACGCCTGGCTCTGCTTAGTTGCCCAGGTCAGAGGAGAGACCCGGGGTGGCCCTGGGGAGAGAGTGTCATGTTCTCAGAGGGGCCAGGGCCAAGCCCGCGAGGTGGCAGCAGCAGTGGTCCCCTCCACCCCATTCGGCCTGCGAGCTTTTCCAGGATGAAAAAGAACGACCCCCCGGGGGGGGGGGCTTGGCCCTGCCGTGTCCTGTGGCTATGCAGGGGCCAAAGGAATGTGAGCAGAGCAGTTTGCGCCCAGGACCCCATGTGCCAGCCTCGGCTGATCTTCTGCCATAGATTCGGGAAGGGAGAGGCCGGGCTGTCTCTCCAAAGAGGGAGCTCCAAGGAATGGTGGGCACAGAAGAAGTCCTTCCCTCCAGGACACGGGGAGAAAGTGGGCAACCTGCCTGCAGGTGTGTTTTCCCCCCTCCTGCTCCCTTCAGCCCTTGCTGGCTGGATCCATCGGAGGAGGAGGAGGCGCTGCCAGTTGGGGTGCAGCATCTGGAGGATAAAGTCTGCCCCCTTCCCACTGCTCCTAAAGGGGGGCCCTCCCTTTGGGCTTGGGCAGGGGCGCTCACCTGGCTGGATCTGCGTCTGCCTCCCAAACGTCAGGTGTGCTGAGGGCCTGCTCCCTGGCCGCCGGTTGGCCGGCTGCCCCTCAGAGGAGTTGCCCGCCTTCTCAGAAGCCCCTGCGGCCAAAGGAAAAAACCACGTTTAACTGGCCTGAAGGAAAAGCTCAAGGCTTTTGACAGCCCTGGCACTAGAAATCCCACCACCCATGTGCTCTTGGAAATAGCTGGGAGTTGTAGTCCATCCTGGTGCCTCCAAATACAGCCCACAAACTGAACGCAAGGGCAAAAGCATGTATGTGTGCGTGCACACACACACACTTCTGCCCCCCAGCAGCCATTTTTGGGGCTGGGTGGCCCTGCCTCTGCTACGGGAGGGAATTGGCAGCCCCTGTTGAGTGTCCACTCTGGGTGGCTGAATCGCAGGAGGCTTCACTGCACCTTGTGCCAGTGAGTTCCACTGCTTAATTTTGTAGTCTGAAACAAGTCCTGCCTTTTCTCAATCCTGGATCATCCCCCCCGCCCTCCCCACCACCACCACGTCAGGGGACAGCCCTGGATGCTTTGGTGCTTAGAAAAAGGGGAAGAGACAGAAAAGGATCCTCCCGTCGACGTTTTATACTTACCTGCTTCCCCCCCCCCCCCCGGCCGCTATGCTTAAAATCCCTCATCCCAGCAGCCTCTCCTCTCAGGTGAGCTGTGCCCAGCCTGAGCTGTGCTGGCTCACATGTTGACCAATGTAGATCAACGTGAAAAAGGCATATCCTTGCCTTCCCCCCTGTCACGGCCCCAATCCTCATGTCTGCCTCTTGCAAAGAGTTCCCTCTGCTGTGGCCTCTGGCCCCTTTTTCATTTTGCGGATGGAGTTAATGTCCCTCCCCCAGTGGGGCAGTGTCGTCCTTCCGACCCCCTCCTGAGCTGGACTCACTCACCCTGCTGGGCCATCTGACGGACCTCCTCCTTCATCACCTGAAAGAGGAGCAAGAACAGGTTTGAAAAGCAAGGGGGAGAGGAAAGGGCCCTTCGCTGGCTCTGGTTTTTCACCAGAGGAAAACCTGCTCTCTCCTAAAGCAAGCGAGGAGGTGCGCCGTTGGGGCACAGTTCCTCTAAGTTGGGAAGATGAGGGCACTTCTTTCCAATGCCTTCCCCCTTCTTATATTGGGCTGTTCCTAGGCTTTCATCCACAACTCAGGATAGCATTCTCCCCCCCCCCAACTACCACCGACTGGCACCCTAGGAAATCTGTTTGCCAGCCCCTCACAAAAAAATGGATGGTGCATGCAAATGTTTTGGACAAGTGTCTCTCCACCACGCCTGGCCCATCATCTAGCAGAGGCTGAGTGGTGCTAGGACAGGCTGGGAGCTTCGTCCCCAGATGGGACATTGCAGAGGGGGAGGGAGGGAGGGAGGGTTGTGTGTGTGTAGATTTATCTAGGGGACCCTTCCTCATTCCCTCCAAATCCTGTCTGGGTGGAGAGAGAGAGAGAAGAGAGATTGCCAGGCAAACACACACGCACACGGGGGTTGGGGGCTGTTCCCCTGCCCAGGGCTTACCATGGCCACGTAGTCCTTGATGCTGCCTGCCAGCTTGAGGCAGGCCTGGTTGCTGACCAGCTCCTCCCAGTCGGAGAGATCCTGCAGCCGGTTGAGAAGCGTGAGGCACCGGAGCTCCTCCGAGCTCCCCTGGGCTTGTGCCTTGAGCTGAGGAAAGGAAGGGAAAAGGGGTGTTAGAAGGGAGGGAGGGCGGGGGTGGTGGCACAAGGAGCTGCCAGGGAGTCGGCAGGGGGCGGTTCACACTTGTGGCCAGAAGAACGCCCCCCCTCCTGCGCCTGCATAACCCCTTGCGGTAGGGAATTGGCTCCCAGCAACCCAAGAGGCACCCCAAAGCAGCCAAAGGTCTATCAAAACAAACCAAGGGGGAGCAAGGCTGTGTTTTTAAGCCACGGGCAAAACATCCAAACCATGACTTGCCCTCATGAACAAACTGGGCGTCGAGCCCACTGCTCCGGCCGTCACCATGGAACTGGGTCAGGCATCGTGGAAGGAGCCCTGCGTGCCAACACAGGACTCTCTCTCTCTCTCTCTCTCTCTCTCTCTCTCTCTCTCTCTGTGTGTGTGTGTGTGTGTGTGTGTGTGTATACACACACGCTCCAGTGGCAGGGCTGTGTACACACCTGCTTGCTGCAGAGAGGTGCTAGCTCAGCAAATTGTCTATCAGACCACAACAACTGTTCCCCAAACACACACACACACACACACACACACAGAGAGAGAGAGAGGGGGGGGCGAAGTGTTTTAAACCAAATTGCCCCCCCCCAAACAATGTTGTTACCAGGCAGGTTGAAGCAGAGGATAGATGGCTTGTGACTAAAGTAGGTGGGGTTTTTTTTTACAAACCCCAAACAGCAGGACAACCCCCCCCCTCCACGTCCCCATCCCACCAGCGCTCATGGGGAGTCTCCCGCCATGGGCCACACCCAGAGGGCCTCCCTGGCTGCTGCTTCACGCCGACCAGTGAACCTGGTGGCCAGGCTAGCCACAGCCACTGGACACAGTTCAGGCCGGTGCTGTTGAGTCTAATCAGCCCTGTATGGGGGGCTCCAGAGGGCCTTCCTTGCCCACCCAATGGCCATTCAGTGGGTTCCTGCTTATCTGGGGTGGGGCTGGGCAGCGTCCCTTGTCCACTTGCTTGTATGAACCTTGGAAATGTGACACACCATTTATTTTACTTTTATTTATTTATTTTGAATATTTTACCCCCCCCTTTTCCAAGTTAAGAACAGGGATTTTGAAGAGGCATCTTAGAACATTAAAAAAGGTAACATTAGAGCAACAAAGAGTACACAAGAAGAAAAGAAAAATCCATTTTGAGGGGTGAAAAGCAACATGGGGAAGACTAGTGTTCTTATGAAATCAGTCGATGCAAACGTGTATGGTAATCCATGTAAAGTCGCATAGTAGGCAGTCCTCCCTCCTGACGAGGAAGGTCTCTCTAATTGACTGGAAAATGAAACCACCCAACACTCTCTGGGAAACTCCACTACGGTAAGAGGGTGACGCCCCACCCGTCCTTCCTGAGCCAGAAAACAAAGGCGCAAGCATGTCGACAGGACGACACTACCGTTGCCAGCCTTTCCTGAGAGGGCCGGGCCGGCTAGCTAGCCACCCTCAGATGCTGCCCAATAAGCCAAGATTACCCAATACATGGAGAGGGTGCCAGGTGCGTCCAGCGCTCAACATGGCCTCCCAAGAGATGCTGCTGCCCATACATGGCCAATATTCCTTGAGGGTTTTGGTCTCAGATGCACAGGGCCCCATGCCTGGGGAGGGCCCAGGGCCACAGCAGCCCCACGTCTGCTACGAAAGCATGGGGCAAGGCTTCACAAGGCAGTGGTAAAACCCACCAGGAGATGGAGGCCCCTTAAACACCAAGGAGTGTCATGCCTTCAGAGCTGTGGAACGGGGAGAGTCCATAAAAGCTGGCACCAAATTATACCTGCCAGTCTGTGTTGTTTCCTGCAGGTGGCTCAGTGGCACCCTTCTCCAAGAGGGCCACCGGCTTTTGTCTTCAACTGCTGTGCGACAGGCAGAAACTAACAGGAGAAGCTCCCTCCAGGCCTGCCCTTCCATTCCTTGCCTGCTGAGATGTCACTGTCCATGGCACACAGCCTGAAATCTCTTTAAAAGGTGGAGAGGCCTGTTGGAAACTGGACATGGCATGGGAAATTGGGCACAGCTTTCTCCGTGCCAACGCCAGGCAGAAGAGCTAACAGTCGCTGCTGCTGCCACTGGCACTTCCCTGAAAGAGCCGCAAGGCCCACCCTGAGAGGCTACCAGGAAACACATTTCCCAACAGTGGTTAATTATTGTACAAAAAGGCTTCCATGCAAAGCACAAAACTCCACAGAGAACCCCCCCCCAACATTTCCCTGCTTCTTGAAAGCACTTGGGTCAGAATTTCAGCACCATGGTGGGTGCAGCTCCCAAAAGGCACTTGCTGAGTCCCCGAGCACTGTCCCGGCTGCTGCCAGCCTTTCCCGGCAAAGCAGAGGGCAGCCCGTGATCCTGGGATAGGTCAGAAGGGAAGGGAAGTATTTAAGTGGGCTGTTCCAGAGCCCCTCAGCGACAGGCCTGGGGCCCTGTTGGCTGCATTAGGGGTCTGGCATCCTGGCCCCCAAAGATGCCTTTCCAAAACTCTGTTCCTGCTCAGCTGATGCAGTACAAAGGTTGGGAGGCACGGCAGAGAAGCCAGCTGCTTCCGTGCCTGCTTTTGGAAGCTAAGCAGGGCTGGGTCTTATTGATGGGGGAATCGCTCCAGGGACATACAAAGGACCCCCTAGGAGGCAGGGAGGGGACCCCTGGGGATTCATGGCTGCCTGCCTGAGCAAGCAACACTAGAGCAGGGGGACCAAATGTCTGGCTCCATGCAAAGCTGCCTGCCAGGGGCCCTGGACAAGGTGAGAGAGCCCTGCCTCCTTCCGAAGAGGCACAGCCAGTTCCTCCCTCTGATGGCACCTTCCAGGGCAGATCCAAGAGCAGATATGGGGGTGGGAGGAGAAACTGGAGAAGCCGAAAGGTGTTCCTGGGTTGTGTAAGCCCCCTCCCCCTCCAGGGAATGGCGAAACCCCTTCCTGACCCCCTGCGGGGATAATCAGCACAGCCGGGTGCCTGTGGCTGCTGCTCTTCCTTATCAGCCCAGCCGGCTCTGCTGCCTTCAGCAGGGGCGTCCCTTCCAGGTGTGCCAAAGCTCACGTCCAGATCCTGGGATGGGCCTTGAAGCAGAAAACAAAACAAGGAGGCTGTCCCTAGCTCGCCTTCCTCTGGGGAAAGAAAGCCGGATTCCCACAGAGGCACCACTTCTTCCTTATTGGTGGAGGGGTTGAAGTCTACAATGCACCTCGGACCCCTCCCATCTGCTTCAAAACACGGCCTCCCTGTCCTATAAACAGGTCAGCTCTTAAGCTGGGCCAATGGCACCTTAGACTAAGAGGAGATCTTGCTCTGTTTACTGTTGTTGTTTGTCCTCTACAAGTCATCATCCCCTTCCAGTGGCCCTTGAAGGAAGCTACACCTCCAAAATGCCTGGTCCTCAACTGCCCTGTGAGGCCAATTCTGTGGCTTCCTTTTAGGGAGTCCTTGCCTCTCGCATTTGGCCTTCCTCTTTTCCTGCTGCCTTAACCCTTTCCCAGCCTGATGGTCCCTTCCAAAGAATCTCGCCTTCACATGATGTGCCCAAAGCAGGAAACCCTCAGCTTCAATAATTTCAGCTCCTTTCTCTCTCTCTGGGTTCCCATTGGGAGGGCTTAGTGGTTATAAAAAAACAAGCACTTTGGATGGGGCCTTTTCAATTGAGCAAAGCTCTAACCGCCACCACCCCAAGTGCCTGGAGTAGAGGGAGAGGGGAGGGGGAAGAGAGGTGCTGCGGGGGGGGGGCATCGTCTCCTCGCCTGCCTCACAGACAGCTGAAGGGGGCTTATTCCTCCCAGCAGGGAGAGCACTGAAGACGGTACCCACAGGGCAGGCCCCCTCTTGCAGCAACCACGATGGGGAGTGGCGGCGGCGGCAGCGGTGGAGGGCTTTATCGCGAAGTGAAGAAACCTGCCCGTTCCTTCAGGTATCTCCATTCATGTTTACTCAGTGCTTATTTAGGTCACTCTCTTTGGAGCTCATAGAATCATAGAGTGGGAAGAGAGCTGGAAAAGAGCTCAAGTTCGTGAGTTTGATCCCCGCCCCCTCCATGGAGACTCCTGGGAGAAGAGCCAAGGTGCCCCCCCCCAATAAGTGGACAATAAAACCTGACTACTCTGTACCCAGAAAAACAACAACCCTAAAAATGATTATATCTGTGAAGATTCTCAGTTACCCAGGGGAGGTTATCCAGAAAAGGATTGTCAAAAATCAGGATTGACTTGGCACATGATGATGATACATTCCGCATTAGAAGAAATCCCCTACAATGCCACATCTGCAACAAACCATAGCACAATGCCAGCTACCGTGTGTGTGTGTGTGTGTGTGTGTGTGTGTGTGTGTGTGTGTGTGTGTGTGTGTGTGTGTGTGTGTGTGTGTGTGTGTGTGGTGTCTCCAGGGGGCAGCTGCCCTTCTCCCCTCCCATGCCAGGTAACTGGGGAGGGGGTCAGGAGTCAAAGAGAAGAAAAACCTGTGGGAGTCTTTGAAGGTGAGGGGACGAAGGCAAACAGAGGAGGGGGTCTTTCTCCCCATTTCTCTTCCTCCCCCCCCCCCACTCACTCATCCCTTGCAAGGGCACTGCCTCTGCTCTAGAAAGGCACCCCTTCACCGGCAAAGGGCGGCGTGGTTGTGTTACTGCCCAGCAAGAATCAACCCACAACCCTTTTGACTGGGAGAGCAGGCTTTTGACTTCTGCAGAAGGCAAGACGCAGAGAGGTCAGGCCTCCGGTGCCCCTCGTCTCGCCGAGGGTCCCGGAAACCAGGACACCTCCTGGGCGTCTTTGGTGGGCACCGGCAGAAATCCGGCCCGCCTGGAGCTTTGGGAGCGGGCGCCCTGCTCTCTTCCACCAGCGCTCTCCCAAACTTGTCTTGGCGTCCAATGCAGGAACAGCTCCACTCCGACCCTCATGGCCACCACCACCACCACCACCACCCCAGCCCTCATCTGAAGCCCCCTTGCCTCTCGGGACCGTCGGAAGTCGCCCAGCCACACACTCCTCCCTGCCGCTGGGCTGCTCTCTCTCTCTCTCTCTCTCTCTCTCTCTCTCTCTCTCTCTCTCTCTCTCTCTGGCTCCCTGACCCCCCCCCCGAGCTTTCGGAGGCTTGGCCGAGGACGGGCGACGCGGGAGCGAACGGGCCGCCTTCAAACCGGAGCCGAACTGCTGCGCGCTCCGTCTTGCCGCCGGGGCTGTGGGCTCCCTCCGGGAAACGGGCGGCGGCGGCGGGACGGGCCGCCTTTGCTTTCGCTTCTTCCGAGTCTCTCCGCCGCTTTTCCTTCCAGCCCCAACGGGTCGGCTGGGAGGGGGCGGGGGTGGCACAGCTCAGCCTCTGAGCGCTGCCCCCCCCCCCCCCCGCCCGCCCCGAAGAGACCCCGATCCCTGCCGGACGCCCCTGGCCGAGCGCAGGGAGACGCAGCCCCTCGGGAACCGGTAGCCTCCGCCGCCCCCCCCAGAAGTTGGGCGGCCGGCTCTTCTAGGGAAGCGGCCCCGCGCCCGCCTCCCCTCCCCTCCCCTCCCCCCCCTCCGCAAGAAAAAACACCCTCTGGTCGCGGAGAGCTCACCTTGCCGATGGAGACGCTGAAGTAGACAAAGAGGCCGGTGGTGGAGGCGACCTGCACGGCCAGGACGGCCATGGCGGCCACGGCCAGCCAGAGCGGGCTGCAGCGCTCCTCCGGCTGCCGGGCGCCCTTCCCGGCCGGCGGCGGCGCCTCTCCCTCCTCGGCCGAGGGCAGCATCTGGGCCGCCGAGTCGCTGCTGTCCGAGCGGAAGTAGGGCTGCCCCGCGGGGACCTCGGCCGTCTTGGCGCCCGGCCACGGAGCCATCGGGCCAGGAGGAGCCCCCCCCCCCGCCGCCGCCGCCGGCCACCACCCGCGCCCGGCTCCCTGCGCGCCCGCCCGCCCGCCCGCCCGCCCCGCTCGCTCGGTTTCGCCTTCGGTCCGGGCAGGCGGCGGCCAGGCGGACCCGCCTCCTGCGAGAGGGCGGCCCGGAGCAGCGCCGCCTCCCCCCCCCAGCACCACCCCCACCCCGGGGTAAACAAAGCGGGCGGGAGGGCCACGTGGAAGGAGGCGGGGGGGGGCCCTGCGCGGGCCGCTTCCGACGGAGCCCTCGCCGCTGCCGGCGCACGAGTGACTCTTCAGGGTAACGTTCCTCTCGCCTCTCTTTCCTTCTCGTCCTTCCCGCCCTCCGGGCCTCGGCAAGGCGCTGCTGGACGCCGCCGCCCTGCCCCCCCCCGCCCCCCGTGGATGGCCGGTTACCACCGCAGATGGCTGCCAGCCACTATGCACTGAAAGCCAAGAGGCCAAACAAAGAGGGGTATGTGTGTGTCCATATTTGAATCCTGCGTTTGGCTGCAGCAAAGACACATTCCAGGGCAAATGTAGCTGGAACAGAGGTTTGGGAATTGGGGGGGGGGGGAGGGAGGGGGAGAGTGCCTTCAACACTGGTTAGGAAAGGAATGGTGGGAGGGAGAGGGGGGAAGGAGGTGCCTGAGCTTGAACTTTTTTGGGGAGGGGAGAGAACAGTGGGCTTGCAATGCCGCAAAGCGTGTCCTGAATAAACCGTGTGTAGGATCTTCAAGGCAGAAGGAGCATCGCTTCAGGTCCACCTTCTCTCCCGGGGATCTCACCTGGACGCCTGGAGCCCACCCTCAGCTGCAGGTTAAGGGTGAGGCTGCCCTTGGTGCTCTTCCTCCACGAGGGTCTCTGCTTGGTTTCCTGCCCTCCCCCCCTCCCGAGGGAAGGTGCTGAGGCTCCCTCCCTTGGAGCAGAAGGCAGCCCCCCCCCCAATTTTTGGCAAGGGTGGGTCATGCACACACATGCTGTGCTTGGCAGGGAAACAACCGCAGCCGTTTTGCTGATCCGAGCTGAGCAGGAGGGGTCCCGGCCAACAGACAAACATCTGGAGTGGGGCCCGTTTCCGGGGAAGACGCTGGCACATTTTTTGAGAGGAAGGTCATGAAAAAGAGGAGCAAGGCTCCTCCTGCCTGGGTGCCCTGAGGGCAAGAGAAGACCAGGAATCATGGTCTCAGAAGTCCCCCCAGATTGGGGGAAATACTGTATAGCTGGGCACTTGGTCTCTCGTCAGGATGGATCTTGAATGCTTAGCTTAGATGTGTGTCTGGGGCTTCCTCCCACACACATCTCCCACCCCTCTGGCAAATTCTAAGCTTCTCTTGAGTAGAAGTGCCCAGGTCTGCCAAGATTGGCATTTAATGCCCTCCTGCCTGAACTTGCCTGTTCCCTCCCCCCTCCCCTCCCCATGGCACCAGGAAGGGAAAGCCAGGGGAGTGTCTGAGGCCTCCCTGCAGCACCTTGAGGGGCTTGGCAAGAGGATCTCCCTGCCAGGGTGTTCCAGGTGCCCCCAAAATACCAGCCCTGAGGTATGCCCCCAGCGGTGATGCCCTGAAAGCAGAAGGATGGCCAGTGGCCTTTGACCCCCCCCCCCGCAGGGTAGAGGTGGGGTGGGTGGGTCAGGGCACTCCCTTGAGAAGCTGGGCTCCAAGGAGGAGGACTTGCCTCGCCTTGTGGCAACACTGCCGCTCCGTGCGGCACCAGGGTCACTGGGCCCAGGTCCACAAGGCCCTCCCTACCCCCAATCCAAGCAGGCACCTGAAAGGCTGTGCTTTGGGCTCCTCTCTCCTGACCTTTCGGCTGCATCTGATCCAACTTTTATGGCTGCTTTTACAACATCTGCTGCAGGCCATCTCTCGCCAGGCCTGTGTGGGTGGTTGCTCAGCCATGGTGGCCCCACCAGCCAATGGCACACAGGGCCTCTTGGCCAGGACAGGCCAGGACAGGAAGGGGGTTAATGGGGGAGAGGAGGCGGAGCAGGGATCAGCAAAGCTTCTGCTTCCTAACAAAGGGCAGCCTGGCTGCTCATGAGCCTGGCTTCTGCTCTAAGGGAGCCCCTGTGCCCTCTCTTGCCAAAGGCACAGGAGGGGGAGGCGTAAGAACTTGGCTCTTCCAGGCTGCTTTGGGCGACTAGTTAGGGTTTATCCTATTTTCTTTTCCCTTCTTTTTGCCCCCATCATATATCCCATTTTTAAAATTGATTTTAATGTTTTGATCAATTGGGTTTGTTTTACATTTGTTTGTGTAGCTGAATTGTATGGATTTTCTTGTTGTGAACTGCCCAGAGTTCCTTCAGAAAGTTGGGCGGTATATAAATATAAATTAAATAAATAAATAAAGGACAACCTGCCCATAGTAGAAGCAAGAGGGGGCACCGGGATGGGTCTGCATCCAAGAGAAGGGGGGGGGGTGAGGTGCTGGCTTTCCCAGCTGCAGGGAAAGGGGGCGTGGACAAGGGGAGCCGAGAGGGAGGCGGTGAGGTGGGTGGAGGAGAGGCTTGTCCCAGAGGCCAGTGAGGAAAGCCTTGCGTCAGCTGTGCTGGAATGTCAGGCATGGAATCAAAACCATGTGTTTGGCCATTTCCTTCCATGGATTCCCATGCTGCTTTGGCAGGGGGAGGGAGAGGAATCCGGGGAGGCGGCTGCCGTCACAGCACTCACCCACCTGCACTCCTTTCTCCCCGTCACCACTCCTTGAAGGGCAAGGCTGCCGATGCCAGCGGATGAGCCCTTCAGGTGCCAGGGAGGCTCCCTCAGCCGTGGTCTCGGGAAGGTTCGATTCCTTCGCTGGGCCATTGGTCTTCCTGCAGGAAGGACGTCCTGCGCCTCATTCCTGAGGTGTGGAAAAAGAGCCCTCCTCCAGCCTCATCGGTGGGACAGGATGCCTTTGGCTGCCAACTTGGGAAAACTCTGGAGAAGGCTCTGCTGGAGGCCTCCCGTGGGGTGCAGGCACTGAGTGAAGGACATGCCTCCAGCATCTCCACCGAGACAAGGAGGCCTCGCCTTTTCCCGGTCAGGCCAAGGCCAAGGCAGTCTCTCACCCCACACCCCACCCAGGGCTTTTGGCAATGAGAACCCTGAGCCCAAAGCTGCGCCTCCCCCACCGAAACACCACCCAGGCCTCCTGCCTTGGGATGGTGGTCTGGGCTGCACCCTGACCCCATAGGTCATTCCGTGGCTGGACTTTTAGGGCAAATGCTGCCCTGAGCAGTGCAGGAGGCATGCTTTCCTTTTGTGTGGAAATATATATCAATAATTTTTTTTTAAAGTGCAGGTTCCCAAGGGGCTGGAGCAGAGGCTGCCTGCTGGGTCCAGCAAGGAGAGAGGCGGGGCCTTCCTGAATGTGCTCCAAGCCTTGGCAGAACGAATCTGCTCAGGAGACTCCTCATCGGGGCTCCTGCAGCCTGTTTCTCTTCCACTGGTTGGGTTCCAGCTCTCCTGTGCTCTGTTGTGTGTGCTCCCCACCCTGAGCCTAACACAGGCAAAAGCCCTCCACCAACCATGGGCAACCTCTGGATGTGAATCAGCCAGTGGTGTGCCTTAGAGGACTCAGGGGGGCTGCACGGTTCCCACACACACACACACACACACACACACACACATGAAAAAAAGATACAGAGGCCTGTGTGCCTTCTCTGCAACCCCCCCCAACCCTCCGTTCTCAGAGTGAACAAGAGGAGCAAGGAGGGGGAGGTCTGGGGTCCCTGAGGGTTCACCAATGCCCCCCATGTGGCCTTGGAACTGACCTCAGCCTTGTGCCCAAGGAAACCAGGCAGATCTTGGCACATTTTCAGCCTCTGTTCCATTGCTTCTGCCTTGCAGCAGCCTTAACAGTCTTTACAAGGGAGGCAGGGCAAATGGGGTCTTACCTGTGCCAAACATCGCCAACCCCCACCCCCACCACAGGGTGTTGCCATGGATGAATGCTGGCCTCTTGGTTTCTCTCAGCTGGCTGCATCATAGTTGATGATACTCCACTGAAATTTTTCATGTACTCATAATGAAAGAGAGACTTCGGCAGGATGTGTGTGTGTGTGTGTGTGTGTGTGTGTGTGTGTGTGTGTGTGTGTGTGTGTGTGTGTGTGTGTGTGTGTGTGTGTGTGTTGGGGAAACAAGAGTACTTTTATTTTAATTGGGGTTCCTGCAGGATTTTTGCAGTCCTGCTCCATAAAAACAAATAGGAGCTTTGGCATTTGCTTCTCTATTTCCAGGCCTTAGGGGCTTTTGAGGTGAACCCTTCCAAGTAGAGTACCATGTGACAACAGTAACATACAATCTACCAAAAAAAAGGCAGTAAAAGCCCCAAGAATAGCAGCAGCTGTGTTGCAAGGCAATTGCTCAGCACTTTAGATACACTGCCCAGAGCCTGATCAGAAGTTTAACCACAATGCAGTTTGTGCCGTGATATTTACAAGGCCACAAATGCAATTGAGCAAATTTCGACCCTGGCAGCTGTTTGGATGTGGAAACCATTTGTTGTAAACACAGCCTGAAGACCTTCCTTGGTTTTCGTTTGCAGATATGGAGTCTTCTTGTGCATAAACATCAGGAGCAAAAGGCATCTGGGAACGCTGAGCTCCTTGTTGCCTTTGACTTCAAATCTCTGTGTTTTTCACAAGGCACCTAAGTGGGTCCTTTGACCGCCCTCCCTTTGTCTATTTGCAAAGAAAACCTTTCTCACATGGCTCACATGAACAGGAGTTGCATAAAGCACCTCTTCTACTTCTGACTGAGACCTCAGCTTTGATTTATCAGGAAGTCCGAAAGCAGCAAAAGTGAGAGACCCAAGAGAGCTCCACGGTCCTGCCTTGCTTGTTGGACAGTTTGCACACTGGTTTTGCTTCAGGTGTGAAACAAGAGGGCCCAGGGCTGCAGGGGGTCCAAGCAGGCCTTGTTCTTGGGGGGGGGGGCAGACACGATAGGAAGGAACATGCCACGGTCATCCACTGTTTGGCATGCCATGGGTCCAGCGTTCAAATGTGGAAGCTTAATGCCGGTGAAAGGAGGAGGGGGAAAGACCTTTCCGATCTGAGAGCCTGAACCATTCTTGAGATGCATGCCGGATAATAAGACTGAGTTGAACTGCTCAGGGGCCAAACGGGGTCATTGGCAACTGCATGGAAAAACTGAAGGCAACTTTATGTTGTATAAAAAGTTCTTTGTGTATAGGTTGTTTTTTTTAATTGCCCGTATTCTTCAAAAGAGTTTTGCCTCTCTCATCGGAAAGCTGACACAAGGAACTTGAAGATGCCTTAAATATGTTCTGGGCTATAAATTGTCCCTGATTATTGTAAGCCATTTTGGGTCCTTTTCCAAGGAGAAAGGTGGGGTAAAAATATTCAAAAAAATAAAATTAAAAAATGATAACCCCCTGTGTCTGTTCTTAAGGGCCACCAAGTTCCTTCCAACTTCCACAAACTCTTTGGGTTAGGAAAAAAAAAACAGTTGCAAATTGTGATCTTATTTTGTCTCCTTGACTTTTCCAAGATATAGTTGATAGTTAATGCTTCCTTTCTTTGTTTTTGCCTGTGGATATTTGTTGCCTAAACACGTCGCTTTCCCTGCTTCTCGGAGACTTGGCATGACCGTGCCTGAAAACGTTTTGCACCACCAGAGACAGAGAAAAAATCTCCAAACAAAGGACAGCCGTCTTATTTTCCTGTGGGTGGCCAGCTCAAAACCTAATAACTACATCAGATGATGAGAAGGTTATCATGCCCTGACCAAGTTTGTGCCTGTCAAACAAATGGAAGGAAGGCTGGAATCACAGAGAGAAAAGGAAACATTTTAGTTTTCAGAGAAGCAGGACAAAGCTGTTGATTGCTCCAAGGAATGTCAGCAAAGGAAGCCCCATGAGATTGTTTGTGATAACACAAGGCTTTATTGCACATTATTGCCAGGGGGAGGTAGCCCTATTAGCCTGGTGCAACACAAACAACCCAGAGCCTTGTGCGCACCACTGGGTTTCTCCTGGTATCAGCCTTGGTGGAAATGGGCCACAGTTCATGAAAATAGCAGCCAAAGAAAACGTGTTAGTTCTTTTTAAAAAAATGAGTTTCTTCTTAACTTGTGGGAATTGTGGAACTGAAGGGAAGGGTGAGGGGCCTGGTCTCAGGGGACTGGGATTTATTTACACGGTGGCTCCACTGCGGAAATTCACTGGAAGTGAGAAGTAATTTGACTGTTAAAAAACCAAACAAGACGCTCTTTAAACGTCTCGCCTTGAAAGCCCTGCCAGGGACACGATAAGTCCGCACCCGCTTGCATGTACACACGTCCAGGGCAGAAACACGAAGGTCATTTAGGATCTCTCGCTACTACATAATAGTCTGCCCTTTTAACACAACTCTCTTGGGGCTGTTGGGCTTTTTAAAAGATCAAGTCAGGTCCCCGGGATGGCGAAGCCTAACGCCCTTTGGGGAGAGAGGAATCCGGCCCTCTCCGCCCGGCGGCCCCGAGAGCTCTTCTCCGGCGGGATCCCCTGGACCGAGACACCGGAGGAAATCCCGGGCGCTGCGGCACCGCCGGCGGCCGGAAGGAGGAAGCCCAGCCCAGCCCAGCCCAGCCGGCCGGCCGAGGGGGTGCCCCTGGGGTCCGGGACACAAGGCGAAGGAAGGGCAGAAACCCACCCCCCGCCCCCCCCGGGACCCCCGGGACCCCCCGCCCCGCCGCCCGGTCCGCCAGAAGAAAAGCGTCGTGGCTTCTTCCCTCTGCTTTGCCAGCCGAAGGATTCCTTTTCATTCATTGCCCCCCCCACACACCCCCACCCCCACCCCGCGCACACGTCGCTTGCACGAATTCCTTGCACATTCGCTCTCCTAACATTACTTCGGAGAGCTTGTGCTTCTGCAGCAAATTTATTTATTTATTTATTTATTTATTTATTTATTTATTTATTTATTTATTTATTTATTATTAAAACCTAAGAAGTACTGTGTCTGTTAAACAATCGCTGCCGTTTTTGGGATAGCCCTGTTGTTGTTGTTGTTGTTGTTGTTGTTGTTGTTGTTGTTGTTGTTGTTGTTGTTTCTGAGGTCTGCTTGTGACACTGTGTGGAATTTTTCGACCTTGCTCCTAAAAAAGATGATGCGGCTGATGATGAGACTAAATGGATGGACCAGAGAAGAAGGACGTGGAACTCCTCCTCAGCTGCTACAGCCGCGGCTAGTGGGTTCTGGGGCTGGGAGTGAGCATAACAGGCGGGGGATTCTGGGAATCATAGTCTTTTCTTTAAAAAAAAAAGTTCGTAACCCCCAAAATGCCCCTCCTCCTCCTCCTCCTCCTCCTCTTCCTCGGGCTGGGCTTCCTGCCAGGGACCTGTCAGCCGCTCGCTCTCTGTCCCTTTAAGGCCCAGTCCCGCCCTCTTTCTTCCCTCTCGGCCAATCGGGTTGAGCCTTCCGTTCCGTCCCTCTCCTTCGAGGCGGTGCCGGCGGAGGCGTTCGCTCCCCATTGGCTGCGAGGACCGTTGTTTTTTTTAAAAACGACTCTCCAAGCCCCGCCCTTAGCAACCGTCTCTCTCTCTCTCTCTCTCTCTCTCTCTCTCTCTCTCTGAGGCCCGGCGCCCCGCCTCCGACCTCGGATTGGCTGCCTCGGAGCCAATCCATGGCCGCTCTCGGCCCATGTTGCAATTTTCAAATCCGGGCTCGGTGGAAGCGGAGCCTGAAGAGGAGCCCGAAGAGGAGCCCGAAGAGGCGGCAGGACGGAGGGGAGGAGGACGGAGGAGGACGGAGGGAAGGGCCAGGTGAGGCTCTGCTGCTGCTGCTGCTGCTGCTGCGGCGCTCGGGGGAGCCCCCCCCTCCCCCAAGGCTGAATCCCCTGGGAAAGAGGAGGAGGAGGAGGAGGAGGAGGAGGAGGAAGCCACGACCCCCGCTCTCCAGCCCGGCAGGCCGCCCCGCGAAGGCGCCGGTCTCTGGCCTTGAAGAAAAGACCCCGGAGGGAGGCCCGGATCCTGCGGGGAGTGAGACCCCCCCACGGGCTGCACCCTCGAGAAAGCATCCCACAGGGGAAGAAGCCGTTCTAGCTCCTCCTCCTCCTCTTCCTCTTCCTCTATTATTATTATTATTATTATTATTATTATTATTATTATTATTATTATTATTATTATTATTATTATTATTATTATTATTATTATTATTATTATTTTTGCAAGAGGGGAGGAATGAACTTGGGTCTCTGGCAGCCCCCTCCCCTCCCCCACCCCTCCCCACCCCCCACCCCCACCCCGCCAATCCCGTGGGGTGGTCCCTGCCTTTCACCCCACTGGCTTCCTCCCTGTTGCCCTCTTGACTGCCTGTCTCAGGCCTCTAATCCCCAACAGCATCACTGGGGTGGCCATGTAGACGTGCCCAGTGACAGGAAGAAAGCTGTTTCCAGTCCATTCCAAGGAAGGCGCCTGGCCGGGGAGGGTGAGTGGGTGGGCAGGGGAGCTGAAATGGGAGATGGTCTTTTTTGTAGGGATGGGCAGGGGGTGGGCTTGGTCACCCGGCCTCTTTTCTCCTGCATCTCCAGTGGTGCTCCAGGACACGCCTCAGGTGGGAAGGATGCCTGTTCCGCGCAACTCAAAGACTGTGGGCATCAAGCAGCCTTGGCCAGGCAGAGCGATCGTGGCAGAGAACGCTCAAAGTGAGAAGGTGAGGAAGACATGGCTGCCGGAGGGGCCTGCACCCACCCACCCACCCACCCACACAGCCTCTGTGTCTCTTCCGCACCCTGCCTGCACCCTGCCCCATGCAGGCATACGCCTGTCCCAGGGAATGCCAGGAATGCCCTCCACGGGTGGTGGTTCCTCCTTCTGGCTGGGCAGGATCCACAGGGCACCTGATGACTGGCACCCAGGGTCCCTTCCGGAGGCGGTGATGGGCCAGTGGAAACCTCATTGCTCTAAAAGTCCAGCCAGTTAGATCCCAGTTAGATCTTATTGATGAGATTTACCCTATGATGCTGCATGTGGCCGCTTAGTATTTATTTGCATAATAAATTGCTTCTGTATTTTCAGGCCTTAGGGGCTTTTGAGGTGAACCCTTCCAAGTATAGTACCCTGTGACAACAGTAACATGCTATTAAATGCTATTAATGCTATTAAAAAGGTTTATGGAATGGGAACAGCCCCGGCCGGCTGGCTGGCCATTCTTTGGAGAAAGCTGCTCCTCTCCGTGTCTAGGGGGGGGGGGACCCCCACCTTCAGAGGCCAGATGGAGCTGAGGGGCAGGGGATGGCCAGCCTGGGCAGGGTGAGAGGGGTTCCCCCGGCCTGGTTTCTGGGCATGTGGAAAGCCTCGTCTCGAACCTAAACCATGGATTGGGAGAAGCAACGCCCCACTCTGCCTTTGCATTGGGCCCATGACCCAGCAGGTGTGTGTGTGTCGGGGGGGGGGGGGGGGCCGCACCAGCGGGACAGAGGCAGGCGGTGGCCCCTGAGGCTCGTTATCCTGACGGCACACTTCTAGAAAGCAACAACCCATGCGCTAAGGCTTCTTTTGACCTGTAAACCCAGCACACACACATGCAGGCACACCCACTCAGCAAGGGTGAGAGGCCTGGCAGAGCTTCTGCAGCTGGCACACACCAGCATCCTGGGGGGCCTTTGCCTTGCCAGTTTTGACCGCCGGATGCTCTCAAATCTGTTCCGAAGAGCCAGGCGTCTCAGCCGGCCTGGGCCTCTTGCCTCTTCCCTCCCCACTAAGGGCTGCCTCCAGGTGCAAGACCAGCTCAGGTGGAGGCTCGACCAGGGGTCTTGTCCTGATTTTCACCTCCTCTCCACCTCCCCCCCCCCCGGCCTTAGGATGAGAGCTGCCAGACAAAGCGCTCCCCCTCTTCGCCCCAGGGGGCACCCCAGAAGCGTTCGGCATTTGGAGACCTCACCAATGTAAGTAGAGGTGGAGAGGCTGGGGGTGCGGGCGAGGGTTGCTGCGGGATGGGGAGGCACCACTGCTTTGGTACATGTGGGCCAAAGGAGGAACAGGCCGTGGAGCTCTGGTGGATCTCCCGCTGGCCGCATGTTGTCAAGGGCAGCCTGGGCAGGTGAGCCAGGGATGGTAGCTGTGCCGCTCCGTCTTGTCCAGGTGCCTCTCTGGGAGGAGGTGGGCCCGATCGCAGCCTCCTGGTGTCTCCCTTGCAGGCTCACAAGTCCCGGCCCTTGGTGGGCAGGAAGGAGGCAGCGAAGGGACCGTCCAAGAAGCTGGCCAAGGTGACCGTGGTGCCAGGTGCCTCCAGGAAGAACGAAACCAACCTGAAAAAGTGAGGGAGGGAAGGGGGGTGGGGGTGGCGACTGCCCCTCCTTCTTTCCTTCAGCCACTGCCTGTTGTCTACCGGCACCCCCACCCCCACCTCGCCTCCAAGGCACCCAGCCTGCTTGAGGTGCAGCTGCCAACATAGCAAGCCAAGCCATGGGGCTCTGGTCGGCGGAAGCCAGGGTGCTTGCTCGTGTGTGTGTGTGTGTGTGTGTGTGTGTGTGTGTGTGTGTGTGTGTGTGTGTGTGTGTGTGTGTGTGTGTGTGTGTCTGTGTGTGTGTGTGTGTGTGTGTGTGTGTCTGTGTGTGTGTGTGTGTGTGTGGCTGCTCCTCTGCCCTTTCAACCCGACCCCAAAAGGGGCAAGGGGGTTCCTGAGAGCCCCAGCAGCACCAGCTGCCGGCTGGTCCAATGTTGCCTTTTCTGACTGGTTCCTCTGTCTCTCAGGCCCTTGAAGAAAGACCCTTCTGAGGATGCCTTGGCCACCCATTCTGATTCCCTGGCCAAGAAGGATCCGGCAGAGAAGGATGCTGCTGCTGCTTTGACCCCTGTGGAAAAACCACTGCCACTGGTAACAAGAAGCTCTCTTCTTTGGCTTCCTGGTTAAATTTGTGTGTGTGTGTGGGGGGGGGGGTAGAGTTAGGGTTAGTCTCCCTTGGCACATTTTATTGGGCAGATGCATTTACGGATGCAATGCATGGTGAAATTAGTAGTTGCTTGTAATTAATTTCTCTCTGTGGCAGCTAAGATGTCCCAGTCTAGAGAGATACAGTCACAACTTAACATTGCTGGTTTTGCAGTGAGATTTTAGCTCTAATTTGCTTTCCAAGTTACAGGGTGTGGCCTCACAAGATGGTGGAGGTGGGGGTCTTGTGTAGGGCAGAGGCTGGCTCCTGCTGCATCCAACAGTTTACCTGCAGTGGGGCTGGCTAAACAGGCCATCTAAAAGCCCAGCAACAGAGGGCTTTCTTCCAAGACCAAGCTGGTGAGCCAGTTTCCGAGGAGAGGGAATCCACCCCCTGGATCTTCCCCTGGGCTTTCCTCTTCAAAGGGGGCCCCTGAAGCCCTGGCCTGATGCATGGAATCCACCCCCCTCCCCCCAATCCTAATTTTTCAGTTTTCAGCCCTCTTAGAGTCTAAGGCAGTTCTCAATATTTTGCATCCTTTGGCTGATTTAATTTGAACCCTCTGGGCAGATGCTGCCGATTGAAGACATTGACAAGGGCCAGCTGGACGACCCTTACGCCAACGCCGAATACGCCAAGGACATCTTTGTCTACATGCGGGAGCGTGAGGTACCTCAAGGGGCGAGGGCAGATTTGTGGGCCCTGCCTTGACTTCTCCTCCGAAGTGGTCAGCTTCTGGGTACCAGGAAATTCTGGAACTATCATTCTTTCTTTCTGAATTAAACATACCGTATTTTTCTGTGCATGAGATTATATTTTTGTCTAAGATTGTTAGACTAAAAATTGAGGGTCATCTGGTACACGGAAGCTGAGGAGAGGTTAGGCCTCCAAGTGCAAAACTGTTATTTGGGGGTGGAAAAATGGGGGCGTCTTAAAACTACAGTATGTGGGATGAACTGGAGAAGTGATCTGCAACCTGTGACTCGGGGGGGGGGGGGTGTGTGCTGAAAGGGGAGGTCCACAGAGAAGGCTCCTCCCTCCTCCAGTGTGTGTGTTTTGGGGGGACATTGGTGTGTCCTCAGCCTTCAGACCTTGGTGCCCTCAATCCTTGCCTCGGACTTCCAGGAGTTGAAGTTGAGTGCCTTCCCCCACAAAAAAACTAGTGAAGTTGAGATCCACTGTGGTGCCGATGGGCAGTTTCTCTGCCACCTCCTGGGTGGTTCTGGGATGGAGAGAAAAGTGCAGAGTCCACCTTCCCTGTGGCAAAGGATGCCTTCCTGGCCCTATCCTGGCATTGCCTTTCTGGAAGCAGGCAAAAGCCTTTCTAGTTCTTTGGCTGCCAAGTTTACTTGCTGCCGAAAGGGCTTTTCATTAAGTGAGCGCTTTGTTTTTGGTTTATTGGCATGTTTTTAAGCTGTGCTTTGATTTGTTACATTTTTGTTTCTTCCATAATTTGCACTGCCTTATTATAAGCCCCCCCTCCCCCGAGTCTCATTCACGGGAATGAATAAACAGAGGCAATAATTGAAATGCTGATTGTGTTGCCTGGCGTGATGGTTCTTCGTGAGTCCCGCAAGGGTCCCCGTGAAGGCTCTAGGAGGCTGTTCCTGGCATCTTAATCATCAGGTTCATCATCTTCCTCCCCTGCCCACCCCCCTCCACCCCAGGAGAAATTCCTGCTTCCAGACTACATGGAGAGTCAGCCGGACATCACCACGGACATGCGGGCCATCCTCGTGGACTGGATGGTGGAGGTACAGGTGGGTGCTGGGCCCGGGGCAAGGGGGCAACGCTGCCTGGCCCCATCTCCTTCCTTGTGGGGCAGCAAGCAAGCCTTGAGGGAGATCCCCAGGGGTCTGTGCAGAAGTTGTGGGTGAATGAGAAAAAGCTCTCTCTCTCTCTCTCTCTCTCTCTCTCTCTCTCTCTCTCTCTCTCACTCACTCACACACACACACACACACACACACACACACACACACACATTGTGTGTGTGTGTGTGTGTGCGTGTGCGTGTGCGTGCTGGTAATGGGGAGCTGGTGCATTTCCTGGTGAGGGGTCCTGGGTGGCCATGCCTTCCTTGCCAGAACCTTTGGCAGACAGGGCTTGGAGGCTGCAGGGAGGGCCTTCACGCCTTTCTGCCCTTCTAAGGCCTGCGATCAGCAGCCAGCTCCCCACCAGTCTCCCACCTTCCATCTCAGGGTTAGGATGCTGCCTTCCCGGGTTGTGGACTCGGGAACAGGAGCTTTGACTGAGCCTGGGCTGCTGGGGCTGCATCACTCTCTCCCTGGGCCCGTCCTTCTCCTGGTCCAGAAGCTGCTGGGAAGGCAAAAAGGTCCCCACCTGGCTGCGGGTGGGAAACCAGAAGTGCCCAGCAGAGGGAGGGACCCTTCCGCCCAGGGCTTGCTTTTTCCCTTGCAGTGTCTCCTGCAGCGTCCCTGGGGTGGCAGCTTTGAGCCTCTCTCGTCTCCCCCTTGAACTGGCATCACCTGCACACCAGTCACGTTGGTGCTGTGCAGGACCCCGGGGAGCCTCTGCCCCTCACAGCCGGGAATGGCGGGCTGGAGGGTCGGGTGGCCTTGGGCTGAGCGGGTGCACCTGGGCGTCCGTTTCTCCTGCAGGAGAACTTTGAGCTCACCCATGAGACCCTCTACCTGGCCGTCAAGCTCATGGACCACTACTTGGTGAAGGTGGCCACCCGGCGGGACAAGCTGCAGCTCATTGGCTCCACAGCCATTCTCATTGCTTCCAAGTTTGAGGTGAGCTGGGCTGACCAGTTGCCTGCTGGGCTGGGGGCAGGAGGGCAGGGCGCCGGGCACGGAGGAGTCAGGAATGTTCCGGAGGAGCAGAACATTTGAGTGTCTCCCCCCCCCCTCCGATGTTGATTTAGAAAAAAAAGTTTGGTCTTCCAGGGAAAGGGTTCTTTGGCCTGAGTGGGGCTTGGCCAGACGCGGGACATGTTTTGGCCCCGTCTGGGAACCTCCTTGACTAGGATCCCACCGCTGCTGCTGCTGCTGCCGCCGCTGCCACCACCCAAACTGGAAGTATGAGACGAGGCGAATTCTGCCTTCCGGGCTGGGCCCTGTGCTGAGTCTCAGGACTGGAACGGTCCCAGATCAACCCGTCACCCTCCCCCCCCCCTCCGTGGTGCTTCCTCTTGACCCCTGCCACCCCCTCCTCACATGTGAACAGGCTGTCCTGAGGAAGCCCCTGCCTAGCCCCAGGGCGGAAGTGGCCCTGCCCCCAAGCCGTGCCACCCAGAGCCCCTCTCCATCCAAAGGGAAGTGACTCATAGGTGGCACCCCTTCCTTTCCTCCCCGGGTCTCCCTGCAGGAGCGCTGCCCGCCTTGTGTGGACGACTTCCTGTACATCTGCGACGATGCTTACAAGAGAGAAGAGTTGCTGGCCACTGAAATCAGCATCTTGCAGGCACTCCACTTTGACATCAACATCCCCATTGCCTACCGCTTCCTCCGGCGCTTTGCTAAGGTGACCAGTGGGGGCAGCCGCGGCCGTTGAGTCTGGGGGGTCTCTGGCGGGATCCTGTCGGAGATGCTTATGGGGTAAAAAGGTGGGAGGAGAGGACACCGGAGGGGGCTGTGTGAGGTGGGTGAAAGAGCAAAACAAAGGTGTCCCACACCTTCTGATTCCTGGCAACTCCCGGCAGTGGGACCCTTGCCGGTTGCCCAGGAGGCAGGAGGGAGCAGGGGAGGGGAGGGGCTATTCTGCTCGGCCGGGAGCCCCATTTCGGGGAAAGGCTCCATAGCCCGACATGGACAGTTTAAAGACGGGAGCCGTTCCCCAGCCACCTTGCACAGCCATGCAGGGGATCGGGCTGGCCTCCTTGCTCCTAGTCTGGAGGACACAGAGTGGGGGCACTGGCTTGAGCTCTGCCAATGGGGCAGGTGGAGCCCCCGCCCCCCACCCCCGCAAAAAAAATAAGCTTGGCTTACCTCACCCCACAGCCTGAGATATAAAGCCAGAGGAGCTGTTTTGTTCTCTGCTTAGTCTCTTTGGGGCCTCTCGCAGAAGCCAAAGTTCCCTTTCTACCTGGGGACACACCTTTTCAGGAGCTCTTTCCTCCTCTTCCTCCTCCCCCCCCCACCAGTGTGCCCACGCCACCATGGAGACCCTGACCCTGGCCCGCTTCCTCTGTGAGCTGACCCTGCAGGAGTACGACTTTGTCCAGGAGAGTGCCTCTCGGCTGGCCGCCAGCTGCCTCTTGCTGTCCCTCAAGATGAAGAAGCTGAACGGCTGGGTGAGGAGCCTCTGGCCTTTTGGTCATGGGGGTGGCATGGGGGGGGGGGAGAGAGAAGGCGCTGGATGAGTTTCCCCTGCGCCCCCCATAAAACAGCTGCTCCTTGTAGAGCCTCTGAGGAAGGGCACAGAGCTGCTCTTGGGGTTGGGGGAGCTTCAGGCCATTTCTGGCAGAAGCTGCAAGGTCCTTCCCTCCCCCCCTCCCCCCCCCTCCATTTCTCGGCTGCAGAATCCCACCCTGGAATACTACAGCGGCTACAAAGCCCAGGACCTTCCCCCGTTGGTCAAGCGGCTGAACTTCCTGCTGACCTACCGCCACGACCAGCGGCTCAAGGCCGTGCGCAGCAAATACTCCCACCGGTGAGCAGCTCCTGGGAGCCTGGGTCTTGCCTGAGCCCAGGAGGGTGGGCAATCAGGCTGTTAAAACCTCTCCCGTCCAGCCTCTCTGAAGACCAGGGCTCTGGGCTCTCCATCCCTCAGCACAGTCTTGGCTACTTTGGGCAGAAGAAGATCCCGCCAAGGTGCCCCCCCCACACCCAAGTTGCCTGCCTGCTTGAAGACGGAGCTGGAGGGCTGAAACCCACGCAGGACGTCCTTCTGGGTGCACAGCAGCAGAGGGGGTTTCCTAGCCTTTGCTCCTACCCAGCTATTTTACCCTCCATGTGGTTTTTTGGGGGGGAGGCATAAAAAAGCAGGGGGGGGGCAGATTCTGTGGGATGCATTTCTCTTCCTGCATAAGCAGGGGCTGGGGGGCCCTTGGCAGGTGCCCTCCATGGATTGAGTCCAGAATGTCTCTCTCTGTCCAGAATGCGGGCCACAGCAGGAGAGCGCCCAGCCAAGCACAAGGGGGAGGGGGGGGGCAGGAGGCGTTTTCAGGGGCCTGGGGCCTGCCTGGGTGGTTCTGACTCCTAAGGAAAAAACCCTGGCCCCCCTTCCCCCCCCCCGGTCCCCGCTTTTCTTGCAGGGTCTTCTTTGAGGTGGCCAAGATGGCGCCGATGGACATGCTGGAGCTGGAGGCCGCGCTGCAAAGCTAACCCTGGCTGGCCCCCGTGCCTGAGCGAGCGAGCGAGCGAGCGCTCAGCAGGAGCAGCAGCTGCGTAGGCTCCGAGAAGCCATTCCGGTGCCCGAGTGTAAATACCTTGTAAATAGCTCTGTCCTTTGAGTCCCAGAGGCCTGTATATAACCTTCGTTCTTTTTGTTTTGAAATTGTCAGGGGGGGGAGGGAGGGAGGGAAAAGGAAAGAAAAAAGCCAAGGCATGGTTGCCAGGAGGGATTTGTGTGGGTAAAATAAGAGAAAAGCTTTCAATAAAAAGAATGAGAAATGCCCTTTATTTCCGTGGTCTCACGAAGGAGCCGAGCGGGAGGGAACACACTTGGATCTTTTCCTTCCCTGCCACCCACACCTGTTCCTCTTGACAGGTGCCTCCACACACCCCCACCCCACCCCCAGAAAGAAAGCCTGTGCACCAGGAGGGCCACGGGACCAGGTTTACCGGCCGTGTTTCCCCCACCCACCCACCCACCCACGTCCTTCTTGCCCTTTAGGAGGGTCCCAGGAGGCAGTGCCAAGGGAGGGGCACGCCCTGGCTTCAGTGGGTTCGTGGACAGGCACAATCCGTTTCGGGATCTGCAGTTGCTGAGAAGTAACAGGTTGCCACCCATGGAGTTGCCTGTTCCCTGACACCCTTTTTTGTTTGTAACAAAGAGGGAACAGTGTTAATACTGAAGCGTTTAATCGGTGGAAACTAAATGTTTCTGGGCTCTTTTGAAAGCTGCTGTTTAACATCAATTTTGGAAACATTTTAACAGAAGCGTTTAAATGCCATTGCCAAAGAAGGTTTCCTGCAAGAAAAGTATCAAATGTAACAACGGGGAGTACAAAAAATAAACTCTTTCAAACGCCTCCAGAAGCAACACAGCAGAGTCACCTTAGTAAAGGGATTTCCCGAGCCGTGCCTGGCCTCTTGTAGCTCCATCGGCCTCTGGGCAACGGATTTGCTTGCCCGACCGGGCCGTTGGGCTCCCTCCCCACCTGCCCCCTTCCTCCCCAAGGGAGGGCAAGCCGAGCAGGAGGGGGGGGCATTGCCCTGGCAGCCTGTGTCGTGCCTGCCACTGGCACCCAGGCGACTCCTCCCTCAGCCCACCTCACAGCCGGGCCCTGATTCCCCCAGGGGAAAAAGGCCGAAGAGTCCTGAAAGGTCAAATCCATGTTCAAGTTTTATTGTGTAGCCACAATGTCCGAATCCTTGGTGTAAAAACCCAGGTTTTTTGGGGGCCACCGTTAGGACAGGCCCTGACAGTTCCAAAGCTATGGCCACCCTCCCCTGGCAAGTAGGATGCGACTGGTCAGTTGAGCAGCTGTTTTCCTCCCCCCCACCCCCCCACACACAAACACACACCCAGGGCATCTGACCGTGCATAGCATGGAGCAACCATGCCTGTTTTTGCATAAGTGGGAGGGCCCCTTCTCTCCCCCTCCCTTACCTAGCAGGGAAGCTCTTGCGTGCACAGCAAGTGTCCAAACACAGACGTGATTACAGGTGGTCTCATGCAGCTCAGAAGGACAGGGGGGCCTTTTGCAGAATGAGGGTGGCGGCGGCCAGGGAGGGGGGCGAATTGGAGAGCAGTCCTCCCCCAGGAAAGAGGGATGTCCCTGGCTCTCTTTCCCCTTCCCAAGAGCACACGGGCCCCGAGTGAAAGCAGGGCCTCTG
The DNA here is from genome assembly GCA_037367245.1 of Phrynocephalus guinanensis. NCBI lineage: Eukaryota > Metazoa > Chordata > Lepidosauria > Squamata > Agamidae > Phrynocephalus > Phrynocephalus guinanensis. The sequence continues at coordinate 24,344,525 of CM074748.1, forward strand.
GCTGGAGCCCCCCGAGAGGCCTTTATGCTCCCGAGACGGAGGCTGAACGGGGAGAGAAATCTGAAAGAAGCACTTGACCCCCCCCCCCGGCTGGCCTTTGCACTGGGCCATTGCATCACGGAGGGGCAAGCAGTCCCTGGGCACCAAGAAATGCCACCACAAGCAGCTGGCTGAGAGGGAAACGGGACCAGCCAAAGTGCGGGGGTGGGTGGGGGTGGGGAGCTATATAACACAGGGTTTCTCCAAACCCCCTTCAAGAACCCTCCTGGCACTTTGCCCTCGTGAGAGTCAGAAGCTCATTCTCTCTGAAACCAGGCCTCCTCCTCCTCCTCCTCCATCTCCATGCATCCCCCCCCCCTCCCTGACCCTTCTTAGCCCCTGTGGCCTCATCCGGCAGACCCCTTTGGCCAAGCCAGGAGCAGCAGCGGCCAGGCTGGCTAAAGCCCCCCCCCCCGGGTCTCCTCTGGGGCAGCCCAAGGGCCTGGCAGCCTGTTGCAGGGAGGCTGTTTGCCGGCCAGCCATGTTGACTGCCCAGGCAGAGGGAGAAGGGGGGGCTACCAGCAGACCCAGTCCTGCTCTCACCCCCCCACGCCCACCCCCACCCCCGACCATCAGGACACAACCCAGTCACTGTAAAGTCAGGGAACTCAGGACCACTCCTGCATCCACGTGCCGCCTCTCCTGGTGGGAGGCCTGGTCCAGAGCAGAAGAGAGAGCACTGGGAGCATGCTAGGGATGCAGCAGCCCTTGGCGTCACTTGGGCTGCTTTGCTAGCCATCAGACCAACACACAAACACACACACACACACATGGCATCACTCTCGACTGCAGCAACAGGTTCTCTTTCAGCAGCAGCAGTCCCCGGGATGGATGGGGGGGGGCAGCGCCCAGACGAAACCCTGCCAGTCTCTTGCAACAGGATGCTCCGCGTAGCAGCCAGGGGCAGCCGAGTACGTCTCTTGCTCCAAGCTGTGTCCTGCTCCTGGAGCCAGGCTCTCCGAGAGAAGGAGGAGGCTTGAGAAGTCCCCCCCCCCTCCACACGCTGTGGATCCGGTAAGGAAGAGGGTGGCCGGGGGTGGGCGTGGGGGTGGGGTGGCATCACCAGTCCATCCAGCAGAAGGAGGTGCATGCGAAGAGGGCATCGCCATTGCTCTGCAAAGCGGCTGACTGCCTTCTGCACGAGGCTCACAAACACACCCCCAGGGACATCGGTTCCCCGTGTCGTCATCGGCTGCCTTCTTCCAGGTGGGCAGCTCTGCATCTCCGAGGCCAAGGCAGCAGGACCTCCGGTTCCAACCATGGGAAAAAGAAAGGGGCCGCCTCCACGTGCCCACCCCTCCCTTCTGTGCCCCACTGGTCCAGCCCAGCAGGGCACACTCAACACCACTCCCAGCCAGCCTCCTCTCCTGCGGGGCGGCGGGGTGGGGTGGGGTGAGGTGGGGAGCAATAAATTTCAAGGTGCTTTTGCTCAATACAGGTGAAAAATAAAATTTTCACAGGTGAAAAATAAATTAAGCTTTAGATACAGGCACATATATATATACACATATATAGATGCATATTCATATATTAAATCTTTAAATAAATATCTTTCTTTCCAAAGTATTTGCATTTTCAGCAAGCTTTGTCACCAAGAGGGTGAAAAGCCGGGTCTTTCGTGGCAAAGAGAGAGCGAGAGAGAGGCAGGTCTCCAGGGAGACCAAAAGCCTCTTGGAAAAGAAGTGAGATGCTGGGGCGGGGGAAGCATCCCTGCCCCCCCCCATCTGCCTTGGATAAGCCAGCCGGATCCCTGTGGAAAAGAACTGCCTGTAGTTCCTGGGTGGGGTGCGGGGAGTGGGGAGAAATAGGCAGGAAATAACCCCCCCCCCAAGTGAATGGCATTTCTTTCTTTCTTGTCCATGCCCAGGCCCCGAAGGAAGGAGCATGAGAAAGGGGGCTGGTTGCCCCCCCCCCCGTTCCACGTGCTCAGACTGAAGGATGCCGACCGTGCTCTGTCCCCCCTCCTCAAAAGACATCCCTGCCCATTTCATGGGCAGGGCGGGCAGGCCATGGGTGCCCCCCCCCGTTCTTCTCCTCTGAACCCTCACTGGGGGGGGGGGCACGCTGGCAGGTGGGGCTGAGAAGAGCCCAGGAGCAGGCAGGGAAGGACACAGCTGCCCGTCCCGGACTGCCCAGGAGGCAGCTGCACCCGTCACCTTGAGGTCTCTGCTGAAGCCACAGGGAAAGCCACGGGAAGGGCCACCACCCACTGGATGGGTTGGAGGGCCGGGGAGGGGGGGAGAGAAAAGGATGGTGGGAAACAGCCAAGCCACACAGTCTCAGGCAAAGATGAAAATGCAAAACTCTTGGGGGCAGGAGGCGTGGGAAGCTGCGCCTGCACAAAGACCCCCTGGGTGCCCCGATCCACGCTGGGCCCAGCCTTTGCACCTCAGACGCCAGGAAGAACACCTCCTGCCCAAGCCCACCTCAGCCCCGTGGGCACTGCCCAGGAAGAGGGTCAGGAGGAGTCCCTACCCACCCACCCCTGCCCTCTGCCCCCCTCCCGGGTGCTTCTTCCCCATATGGGTCTGGCAGGGGCGTCTCTAGGGCTGGCTGGAGGCGTCCTTAATTCCCTGGAGGATCCGCTTCAGGTGGCCCACTTTTGAGATCCCCAGGTCCTGCAGGGGGGAGGAAAGAAGACCAGTCGGGCTGGTGGGGACAACAGGAGACAGCAACAACCCCCCCCCACACACACACTACAAATCCACCTTCTGAGCCCTTGGACAGCTCAGGGTGGGGGGTGGGCAGGAGGGAGGGGGTCAATGAGGCTGAAGCCATGCAAGCAGAGGAGCCCAGCGGAGCAATGCAAGCGCCTTGCCCATGTTTTACCAGCAGCAGCCCCCTGCCTCCCTCTGTGAGCACGTGTGTGTGTGTGTGTGTGTGTGTGTGTGTGTGTGTGTGTGTGTGTGTGTGTGTGTGTGTGTGTGTGTGTGTGGCTAAGCAAGGAGGGGCCTGGGCAGTCAGGCAGGTGGCAGTGGCGGCGGCGGCGGGGGGGGGGTACCTTCAGGTCTCTTCTCTCCAGCAGGACCAGCTCAGAGCCCTGGATGTCATGGCGCATAAAGAGCTCTTTGTACTCCCCTAAATCAAGGGCCTCCAGCCAGGCAGCCACGTCCTCGGGGCCCCAGTTCTCCACTGGCAAAAAGGAAAGGCGAGAAGAGGGTCGGTTCAGCTGCAGGGCAGGAAGGAAGGGCAGCCACACGGAGCCGGAGCCAGAGCCATGCACGGGGAGGCGGGCAAGGAGGACCGAGGCGGTGGGACACAGCCGCAGGAAACGTTGGGGAGCCGAGGGCAAGCGACCCATAACCCGCGTAGCCAGTGGCCCCAAGCGCCCTGACCAGTGCAGCCAGTAGCCCACAAGCACCCACAAGCCTTGGGGGGGGGCAGGGGGCACCCGGACTCCCCCCGGCTACCTGGCAGGGCCCCGCTGGACTTCTGCTTCTGCAGCTTCTCCTTCTTGGCCTTGGCCAGGCTGAGCCTCAGCTTCAAGCTTCCCTTGGAGGAGCTGCCCGAGGACTCCTGGCTCATCCCCTGCAGGAGAGGAGAGGGGGCGGTGGGACAGCCAAGGTCAAAAGCCATGGAATCCACCAACACCACTGGCAAAGCCCCCCCCCCCCCCTCTCAAGAAATAAGCACTCCTCAACAGACAACCGTCTGGCTGCAGCCCTCTGATACGTCCACCCAAACCCAAGCCATGGGAAGGAGCGGGGGGGGGGGCTCCCGTCTGTGGGCTCTGCAGCTGCACAGCTTTGTTCCTCCAGGGACATAATCCGACCTGGGGTGGGGGCACCCACCTCCTCGGAAGAGCTGATGATCGGCGCCAGCCAGTGAGCGCTGGAGAGCTTTTGCATCTCCTGGCTGACGGCACTCAGGGCATGCCGGAGGCCGTCCTCTTGCTGAGGGGAGTCCAGCTGCTGCAGAAGGAAAGACCGAACACCGGAAACACCCCCCCCAAATAGCCTTCAGTTCCCTCCTCTGGCAGGGGCTCCAGGCCCGGCGGCTGCAAGGAACTCACCAAGCCTGGGCCGATTTCTCGGGGGTGGGGAGGGCAACCCAGCCCCTCCTCCTGCCTTGAGGGACCCCAGTTTCTGCCCGAGGGTGGCCCTCACCAGTTTGCCTTCCAGAAGGGCTTGGGTCTCATTGTAGAGAGCCTTGACACTGACGGAGACCTCCACGGCGGTGCTGCGGCTCAGAAACTGGAGGGATCCCGTTGGAGCGAGGAAGAAAGAGAGGGAGGCACAGGCCCCAATCAGCAGGGAAAACACAAGCGACCCCCCTCCCCTTCTCTCATACACCCCCCCCCCCAGGCAGCAGCCAGCATCGGCAAGCCCCTGAGAGAGGTGGAGGTGGTGGTGGGGAGCTGGTGGCTCCTTCCTGCCAGCCCCCCCCCCCGGCCCTGGAGAAACGACGTGGACAGAAGTGGAAGGCAAAGCTCTCAACGGAGAAGCAGCCCAGAGGCCGGTTTGCCTCAGAGGGCAGGACGTGCTAGAGCCTTTCTAAACTCTCTGAGGAGCGGGGGGTAGCGAGGGGGGGGGATTTGGCCTTCCAGAGGTAGCTGTACTGCAACTCCCATCAGCCACAGTGAGGGACTATGGGTGGCCCAACTCAAATGTGTGTGTGTGTGTGTGTGTGTGTGTGTGTGTGTGTGTGTGTGTGTGTGTGTGTCTGTGTCTGTGTCTGTGTCTGTGTGTCTGTGTGTGAGAAGTCCAACCCAACAGACAGCTTTCCCGTGGGGTCAAGAGGAGCTGTGCTGGATGAGGCCCAGGTAGATGCCTCTCTGGCCCAAGGGTCTCTACGGTCACCTGCTCGCACCTGCACTTCTGGGGGCGCCTGCCTTCGATCCCAGAGGCAAGGGGTAGCCCTCTGGCCTAGAAGCCACAAGGAGCCCTGGCTCCCCTGCCTGCACCTGATCTCCCCTCCTTTGACGTGTGCCCTGTTGCTAACCACCCCTCCTTCTCGTGGCTGTGCTCAGCCATGCACAGCATGAAGGTGTCCCTCATTCGGTCCCTTGATGCAGCCCACAGGCTGGAAGCCCCCCACCCCCCCACCCCCTCCCGGCTCCCACGTCATGGGTCACCTCAGGGCTGCCGGTGGCGGCACTGCTCTTGCTGGGCAGGGCCTCGCTCAGTGCCAGGGAACTGCCATTCACCGCATGCGCCAACTCCTGCTCAATGGCTCGGTGCATCTTGGCAGCCTCGCGGATCCTGCAAAGGAAACAGGCGGCCATCAAACCACTGCAGCCGGGCCCGCTGCCTCCGCGGCTCCTTGGCCAAACAAGCCACCCCGGGACCAAACGACCCACCAGCAGCAGAACTGGGGACTCTGAGTCCTGGCCAGGGGGGTAGAGATGGGAGCAGCTCCTGGGGCCGCCACGAGGGGCGTAAAATGCCCCCTCCTGGCCCACATTGGGGGAGCCAGCCTGAACCCCTGCCCTCCAGACACGGCAAGGCAGGGGCCATGAACTGGGGGGGGGAGGGTAGGCTGGCCAGGCAGCCTTTTGTGCCCCTGAATGCAGGCCTCTCTGCAGCCCCCCCCCCAGCCCCCCATCCCAGCCCGGCCACGGAGGAGGCGACCTGAGTACCGGTCAATGAGTGTCTCTGTGGCCTGGGCCAAGCGCTGGAGCTGCAGGGACTCCTCGTCCGTCAGGTACTCCATGGACTGCTGGGAGCTGAGGCGAGGGCGGGAGGTCCCTCGGTAGCCCTCCCCCTTTTGCTTGTCTTCCCACGATTTGAGGGTGTTCTCAAAAGCCTGCAGGGACACACACACACACACACACACACACACACACACACCGATTCTCATGATTCTCCCCACAGCCCACACCTCATACCCCTTGCCGGACTCTGGGGAGCTTTGCCTCTTCTTCCCCCTCAAACTCTGCTCCAGCTAAAAGTTCCCCTTGTTGGTAACCTTCCAGGGACACGGAGACGCTCTGCTCGTCCCAGAATCTGCTTTCTGTCCTTGGGGGCAGGCAGCTCTTTCCCCCACCCCAAATAAAACGATGCTCTCCTTAAGCTGCCATGAGACCCCCAGTTGGTTTTGACATAGGAGCTGATGGGCAGCCGCCCCAGGCCCCAGCGCCCAGTCCACCTGAAGTGGCTTTTCTGTCCACAGGGTCTGAGGCTCAGACAACCACCCTGTGCTAATACGTTGCCCCCCCCTACTACACACAAACACACACACACACACCTCCCTCTCCACCAGAGCCTGTGGGGAGGCCCAGCCCAGTTTCCCCGCCTTCCTCAGGAAGCTGTCACCCTGGAAGTGAGGACAAGGCACCCAGAGGCAACCTTGTGTCCCCTTGCAGCCTGAGCTGCCCAGGGGGGGCTAGGCATCAGAGCCACGGCCACTCTTGCCACCCCTCCGACCCACCCACCCGGACACCATGGAACCCCTCCTGTCGGCTCCTCACTCGGTCTCTGGTCAGCATCTGCGCCCGGTTCTTGTGCTGGATTTTGATCATGCCTGGGGGCTGGATCCAAGCCTCCCCGTCCACTTGCACCGGGACTCCCTCGTCTCCCCGGATTGTGATCTTCACCATCCGGCACTGGCAGCCAAAGCGAGGGCAAGAAGAGAAGGGGGGGGGCATGAGGAAGACCTTGGGGGTGTGCCCATCCTTCATGCCAACCCCAGAGAGTCCTGGGCGCCCCACTTCCCCTGGAGAGGGCCCGGGAGACTCAGGCCAAGGGGGACGTCGCTGGCCAACCCTGAGCCCGGCCTCACCTGGGCAATGCGGTGGTGCTGCAAGTTGATGACGCGCGAGACGGCCATCTGAATGCTGCCAAAGACGGCGACCACCTCCAGCTTCTTGTCGTCAAAGGAAGGGGCCCCAAAGTTCTGGAGGGGAGGACGGGACACAGAGAGGCGCCTGGAGGCGGAATCTGGAGAAGGGTCTGCTCGCCTCCTCCTCCTCCTCCTCCTGCAACCTGGGTGGGCTTCCAACCTGGGCTGATCCCACAGGTCAGGCCCAAAGAGACGGTTCCCCAAACCCCCCACACTGGGAGTCGCCACCCTTAACACACACACACACCCCATAACCCTCAAGGAAAGGGAGAAACGGGAGGCAAAGAGATGCCCAAAGAGAAGAACCACCGGCCACAACTACACTGCGTGGCACCTCAAAGACGGACAACACAGAGAGCGCTGTTTCCATCCCTCTCTGGCAGGAGGCAGGAGCAAAGGGCAGGGGAGCCTTGGGCCCACGGGAACCCCGGGAATGCCTCCCTCCCCCTCCCCCCTCGCCCCCCCACCCCCACCCTTGCCACTTACATTGTCCTCCTTGGTGCCTCCCCAGAAGTTGATGCCTCCTGCATAGCTGGGAATGTTAAGCACGGCAATGCCCTGCAAGCTGGGCAAGGAGATGGGCACCCCGTCGCACTGGAAGGAGGAGAAGGGAGCCTGAGAGACCCCCGTGCCAGGCAGGGAGGGAGGAAGAGGGGAGGGCCCCCTCTGTGCTGGTGCTAGAAGAGGCTCTGTGCTCACAGGGGGTAAGAGAGGGGGCCACACCCAGGGACTCCTGCCTCCCCTCCAGCCCGGCCCGGCCTCTCTCCTCGTTGCCTCAAGACTGGTAACGCTCAGGAAGGACCTCGTGGCCTCCTCCCCCCCCTTCCACCTTCAGCCATGGAGCCCAGCTCATCCCTTTCCAGGTGAGCCTCTTTCTGCCTCTCGCTGGCCTTCCTGGGAGGCGTTTCTTTCTCCCCTGCTCTCCCAGGAACACCACCGGGCAACTTCCTCCCCAGGGACCCAACCTGTGTTCCAATTGTCCTCTGCCCATCAGCTGCCCAGCCGTTGTGCCAAGGAGAGAGGGCACTGGATCGATCCAGCTCTGCAGTGGAGGGCACAGAGGTTTCCCGGTGGCCCACGCGGGAGCCAGGCCTGACTGCCTCTGAACTGGCGGGATCCCTCCTCCTCCTGGAAAGCCCTCCTGGCAAAGGCCAAGGGCCTGCTGCCACGTGCCTGCCTGGCCCTGCGCCCGCCTCCTCTGCCGCTTTCCCGCCAGCCCTACCTCGAGGTGGACCCGCTGCTCGAGATTCTTGTAGGTTCGCTGGAGCAGCTCCTTCGTGCCCAGGACGCCGTACCACATCATGTTCTTAGTGCGGCTGCTGCAGAGGGGGGGAGAGAGAGGAAGAGGCCCCTCCCTGGTCGCACCTCCTTCTGGCCTGGCAGCAGCAGCAGCAGCAGCAGGCCGACCCCCCCCCCAATCCCACCGGCTGAGGGCCACATGGACAGCCCACTTCAGATGCCCTCCCCCACCCCCATGTCCACGTCCAGCCAGCACCCAAAGCCAAGGAGATCTCCTCTCTTTAGGATCAGCCCCGTCCTGGCCAGCCCTTCCAGCAGGTGTCCCCCCCCTTCCCTTACTCCAAGTGTGTCCTGATTTTATCACCTTGGGGCGGAAGGAATTGGAAGCCTCCTTCATGCCTTATTAGAGCCTTTTGAGGGCATGCAATTAGCGATAATTAAGGAGCTCTGTTAGGCTTGCTCCCAGAGCTCTCAGGGAGGGGAAGGGGCTGGAGGAGTGTGTGCTGGATTCCAGATTGCTACGGAGGCCTTGCCCGGGTTGGTTTCTCAGGCGCCAGAGCTTAATTTCCTAAGGCTCCCCACAGAAGGTCTAATTAAGGAACGTTGGCACAGTCCTTGAACGAAGGGCACCGCTGGCAGATGGAATGGCCTCCTCATTTGCCCTCCCTTGGTGTGTGTGTGTGTGTGAGAGAGAGATGCTGGAGCGACAGGCAGGCTCTGAAAGCAAGGCTTCTGCCTGGAGGCCTCTGCCTTTGAAGCTCCGCCACCCTTCCTTTTCAGGTGCTGAAACTGCAGCGGGAGGGAAGCCCCTCCCCCCCCCCCAACTGGGGTTCCTCCGGCCCATCAGGAAAGCAGGGAGGCATGTGCTCCATTGCAGGATCGATCCTCTGGTCTGATCACCCACCCACCCACTCCTTGCCTCGTAAACCACAGCGGCCCACCACACACACCCCATGAACCCTGGGGTGTAACCCATCCCATCCTGGTCTGTCAGACACCCAGCGAGGAAAGTGCAGCTAAAACCACACAAGGGTTGTTTGGGTCAGTGGAAATTTTGCAGCAACCCAGAGGAAGCGGTTGCAAAGGGAAGGAGGTTTCTTAAGTGCTTTGCAAAAGCAATGGTTTGTTCTGTGCGAGGTTGGGGCCAGTTCATTTTGAGGGCAAGCAGGGAAAGGCAGCCCTGCAAAATACCTACATTGTATGCACACACACACACACCCCACACACCATCCTCAGTCACCAGGTCCAAGCTCCTCCATTTTGGGGTGGGTGGTGAGGTTTTCGGGCTCTACCTGCACTTCTTGGGATGCTCGTCCCTCTTGTTGTTGAATTCCAGCGAGATCTTTGCGTCCAGGCCGATGCCAAAGTAATTATTCATGACGCATCTTTCAGAGAATTGTCTGAAAACGGCAGATGGAGAGGAAAGAAGCTGTTCAGACAGAAGCACTGAAGTAGAACCATCCGAACGCGGTCAGAATACAGAACGCCTCTCCTCTGATTTCACCCTCCTTCCACCCCAGCTCCATGGAGAGTTGCAAAAGGGCTTCAGAGCACCACCAGTTGCAGGAGCTGGGGGCAGGGGCAGGGGTGGGGTGGGGGTGGGGGCTTGGCCGAGTCACACCCGCGTCGGCTTGGCTGGGAATGATGTGACTTCCAGCTTTCCAAAAGCCTACTCAGGGAGCTGGCTGGGCTCCAGGTGTGTCTGTTCATCCGTGTCCAGGCGGGATGCTCAGAGAGGGAAGAAGGACAGGCATCTCAATGTCGCCAGGACCAGGGAGAGCTGCTCTGACACCTCTTCCTCCACCAGCAGGGGCCATCTGTCAAAGTGGTCTGGCCAGAATGAGGGGGGGGGGGGGGGGGGGAGCAACCCACATGGTCCAGGAATGCATTATGTGACGAAGCACCCCACAGATGCTCTCACTACCGCCTCCATCCTCGTCTTCGATTTGATTCATTAATTGCCCTTTCTCAGAGCAGCCCCAGATGGCTTTGTTTGGGGGGGGGGGGGGAGAAGAGAGCCCACGAGCAACCCACAGAAGATGTCTTTGGAAGCAACAATAAATCCAACAGCAGAAGAGAGAGGGTTGCTTGAAACAGAACACGGTCTCTCCTCCTCTGGCCAATGACACTCCCAGCATTTTGCCCCAGCAGGGGAGGGGGGGGTTGTCAGTCCAGTCCAAGCTACAAATCCCATCCTGTTTTAAAATATCCCTTTACTCAAAGGAAAAGAGTAAACCAATGCCTTGGGCCTCTGAAAAAGCAGGCTAGCATTTCAATATTTTTAGAAGGGCAGAACTGGAAGGACCATCAAGCCGAGACCCTGTCAAGGAGGCTGTTGGGGGGGGGAATCAACCCCTCCCACCTCCGGTTCTGCCACTTGCTTTGAAAGACCAAAAATTATTAGGATGGTTGTGTATCGTCAGGAGGCACGTGAACCCATCTGCCCTCTTCTTAAGAGGTCCTTCCTTGTGTGACTGTCTCTGGGGTTCAAGAAGGGGCTCCCCCTCTCTTCTCCCCCCCCCCCCAGTAGCCCAGGCCAAGGGCAGGGATGGGACGCCAAGAGGCACTCACACGTTGTCAGGGTCCTCAGCAAAGTGCACGGTGCTGAAGCTCTCGGGCCTGTCCAGGATGATGGAGGAAGTGGTGGAGACCACGGTGTCCCGGCGGGACTCTGGAGGGAAGAGAAGAAAGAGCTCCCCCTCACAGGACAGCTAAGGAATGTCCTGCTGGATCAGGCCCAAGGTAGCTGTGCTTGCCTGGCTTCCTCTTCCCCCAGTAACCCCCCCCCAGCACCCCCCCCCCCCCACCGGGATGCCCCAAGGCGAGGCCCACAAGCAAGATTTCTTTCCTATGGCCAAATGCCACCCAAGCCCTGTTGCTGCCTGAAGCAGGGTGACCTATTTCCCCACCCCTGCCAACAACACTCAGGAGGCACAGGGCCAGGTTATGTTGGGCACAAAAGCTGGGGTCTTTGGCTGACTATATTGTTGCTCTCCTTGGGATATACAAGAACCAGTGATAGTGAGCACTTGCACTCCCTCCTGCAAAGCCCCCTCTTCCTGCCACAGTCACCTCCCTGAACAGCTCCACCACCGTCTCTTCCTGCAGCTCAGAGCCACACGCCAGGGGACTTACTGCACTTTTCCACCTCCTTGTTGAAGTCCTCGCTGCTGTCCTTCTTGCTGGCCACAGAGATGCTCCGGTAGGCCTGCGTTTGCTTGTTCTGCTCATCCACAGCTGTACAGGTGGGATAAGGCAGCAGCAAAGAGAAGTCTGAGTTCTTATGAAAAAGACGCACGGGGCCGTACAACTGCAGGAGCCTTCAGGTTGCCTGACGCCCACCAACTAACCAAAGACTAGAGCCAACAAGGACAAGAGCAAAAACATTTAAGCCATGGACAAATGAAGGAGGAGATGCTCAAATTACCACCCAGCCAAGTCAGAGGAAGAGCAGCAGCAGCAGCAGCAGCGGCGGCGGCAGTGGAACTATGAAGGGCCAGGCCAAGCAGCAAGCATCAAAGCAGGGGCCTGGGCTGGCTTCTCGGGTGGGGTGGGGTGGGAGGGAGAGGAGCCTGAGGCAGAGAAGGGCCCCTCCTGCAGAAACCCCTGACTGACTTTGGAGCTTCCACCAAGCCACAACCGAGGTTCATCTTCTAGACTTTGCTTCTTGCCTCATTCTGACTGGCAGCAATAATGGCTCTCCAGGGCTTTAGGCAGGAGGTCCCCTGCCTAACCACCTGCCTGGAGTCCCCTGGGATCCAGGGTGGTCTCCCATCCTTATGCTCACCACCCGTGACTCTGCTCAGCTCTGCAAATCAGGTGAGATTGGGTGTGTTCGGGATGGGAGGGTGGCATAGAGGACCAGCACCTGGCACTCACATTCCAGGGCTCCTCCAGGCAGCCACTGGCAGGAAGGACACCACACAGACACACACCCAAAGCTGGGGAGACATTTTTTCCTTTGCACTTCTGAGTTAGCCACATTGGGAACTGAGTCCAAACATGTAGTTCTCCCCAATTCCTTTTGTGTATGGTGGTTTTGCCAAGCAGAGGGTGTGATCCCAGACTTGGCCAACTGCCTGGGTGTGAATTCTGTTCATCTGCTTCATTTCCACACAGGACACAAGTACCAAAGGGGGGCCGATTCCACAGGAGGGGATGCCTTGGAGGCCACCCCCCCCACACACACACTGGCAGTCTCCGTGCCCGCCCGCCCTCACCTTTCTCCGCCTGCTCAATGATCTGCCGCAGGGCCTTTTTCAGGCTGTTGGCTCTCAGCATGAGCTGCTCCTTGGACTTGAAGAGGCGAGGCACGGGGCTGGGGTGGAAGGAGCCTTCCTTGGCCTCTGGCATGGCTTCCGGGCTGGGCAAGGCAGCGGGAGAAGTGCCTTCAGGGACCACGATGGCCCGGGACTCTTCGTTCAGCTCGCGGACCAGCGAGTCCAGTTTCTCGTTCAGCATGGCACACTGGGAGGAGAGAGGGGCAGGAGGGACCCAGGTGAGAGGGTGCCAAGGCCGGGCCAGGGGCGCTCTGCTTCCTCACCACAAATATCCCTGGAAAGGGACACACGGGCCAAGCAAATCCATACGTGAACGGCAGGAGAGCAAGCGGTTTGTGTGTGTGTGTGTGTGTGTGTGTGTGTGTGTGTGTGTGTGTGTGTGTGTGTGTGTGTGTGTGTGGCAGCGGTGGCAGGACCATCTTCCATTCCGGAGCCTCCCTGTATCCTGGGCTTTTGCCCCCAGCCGGGCTTCAGCCACACTTGCCTTGCGTGCCATGGTGTCCGCCTCCTGCTTGGTGTCGGCGGTCCGCTCGTAGGCTTTGCCGACATCAGTCACAAAGTCGTTCACTGTCCCACAAAGGAACCTGCAACAAAGGGAGGCTGAGCCAACAGCCTCTTCCTCCTCTCCTCTTCCTCACACAGAGCCCACTTGAGCCAACCTTCCTTCACCCCACAAATACCCCCCCCAAGAAAAACCCCTCCCTCCCTCTGGGCAGCCAACTCTTGCAAGAGAGCCATTGAAGCATCAACTGTCCCAGCCATGCCAAAGGTCTCCAGACCCTGCAGAGGTTTACAGTAGGTATACCTGCACACCTACTCAAACCACCATTGCTTTCATTAAAGCAAGCACCATTTCACACAAAGGGTGTCTCACATCCTGTTGCTTAGCGCAGTCGGTTGCTCGCAACCTGGAAGAGTCATCTTGAATTAGTGAGAAAGGGGCAAGCCGCATCCCTTCTACTCCGTGGGCTGATTCCAGAAATTTATTATTTTATTTTATTTATTTATTTTTACAACTTCTATGCCGCCCACTACCCAAAGGTCTCTGAGCGGCTTACAATAAGGAATTAAAACAGTTAAAACATCAAATATCAATAAATAATTAAAACAACAACAAAACCTTATACTAAAATCATCACACTAAAATTGCCATCAAAGGACCCACAGTCTACGTTGTATCAATTAAAAAACTTCTGGAACAGGAAGGTTTTTACCTGGCACCAAAATGTCATCAATGTTGGCGCCAGGCGGATCTCACTTGGGAGGGCACTCCATAACTTGGGGGCAGCTGCCGAGAAGGCCCTGTGTCTACAAGCCATCCCTCTCACCTCCTTGAGGGATGGCTCTTTCAAGAGGGCCCCCTGGTTCGATCTTAATTGCTGGGTAGGTTCATATGGAAGGAGGCGGTCCTTCAGGTATCTAGGTCCTAAGCCATTTAGGGCTTTATATGTCAAGACAAGCACTTTGAATTGGGCTCGGGCAGCAACTGGTAACCAATGCAGGTTACGTAGAATCGGCGTGATGTGATCTCTGGCGGCCCCACCGCTTACCAGCCGCGCCGCACGATTCTGAACCAATTGCAATCGCTGGACCGTCTTCAAAGGCAGCCCCACATAGAGCGCATTGCAGTAATCAATACGGGATGTTACCAATGGCACTTACTAAGCCAAGCAACAGCATTTGGGCCATGATTTCCATTGCTTCTAGTTTTAGGGGGAATTTTAAAGCCACTTCACACAGAGAAATCCAGCTTCCCCTCCCCTCCAGCCCTGCTTGGCCTAAAGTTTGCCTCCTCTCCTGGAGACCCGGGAAAATCACGGCAGATCCCGGGGACTTTGGGCAGACCTGAGAAGCCCAGCAAGCAGGGCCCCCCTCCCCCAGACCGATGCACTAAGATGGGGTGGGAGCATCACCACCCCTTACTTTGCTGAGGAAATCACCACCGCATGTTTGTCCGACTCCAGGATCTTGGCCAAGTGGAAGGCCACGGAATCGGCATAGTGGGAAATGTGAGCCTGGGGGAGAAAAAGAAGGGGGCATCCGGTCATGTGAGTAGAAGAGACCCCCTTTCCCCCCCCCACACCCCACCCCCCGCCGCCACCCCCAGGAGCACTCTTGCCCCTGGCTGGGCTCCCTCCAGATCTCCTGGAGGAAGAGGGCCAGAGCCAGGGAGCCACACCCCACAGCCTCAGCTCCCCGCCACCCCTCATTCCTCCTGCCTGGAGCAGTCTTTGAGGAACAAACACCCCCCCCCCGTCCTCCCAACCTGAATATTGGCATCTCCGCTCTCCTCTTCCTTGGTGGCAGGCGGGGAAGGCTTGGGGGCCTCGTAGGTCAGAACGCTCCACCTGCACCGGGGGGGGGGGGGACCATGAGGCTCCCTTGGACCCACCCCGGGCACAGGCCCCGTAGGAACGGAGGGGTCCCTGGCAGGGCCCAGGCAGCCTCCTGACTCTGGGAAGCAGCCCCCCCTCTGCCGCCCGTGCCTCTTTGGGGCAGGCTCTCGGCGGTGGTGGCAGGGGTGGGGGGGCTGGTTCGGGGGCTCTCCTGATGGGTCTCCAAAGTCACTCTCAGCCCCCCCCCCTCCTTCAGACAATCCACAGCCATCTCCATTCTCAGCTGGCCATTCCTGTAGCAGCACGTCCAGCTCTTCGCCAGAGCAGGGGGTCCTGGGTATCACCAGCCTTTTCCCATCCTGCCTCGGGTTCTGGGGAACTGGGGCCTGACAGCCAGCAGCACCCCTTCCTGCCCTCTCCCTCCACCACCACCCCAGCCAGCGGGTTCTCCCTTCTCCCCATGCAGGTCACCACCACCACCACCCTCCCTCCTGGAGGCTGTGCTGGCCATGTGTGTGTGTGTGTGTGTGTGTGTGTGTGCATCACCTGTCCAGCATTTTGGTGGTGGCGCGCTCCAGCTTCTCCAGGACCTGCAGCAGCTGCGTGTCATCATCACAGAGGCTCCCCCAGCCCAGCACCCGGGCCAGGTCGTTGCCGGTCCCCAGGGGCAGCACCCCCAGCTGGCACTGCCAGAAGCAAGGGGGAGAGGGAGGTCACAGGCAAGGGCCACGCTCCCTTCACATGTGGGCCTCAGGAAAGACAGACCCCGCCATCCAGGTTCGGAAAATCCTGCCGTTTGCACCCTCCTCTCGTGCACACGCACTCCCCCTCCCTCCCCAGATGTGGACACCACAAAAGCCCCCGGGAGCCCAAGGAGGAAGAGGGAGCCTGGTGGGACCTTCACCAGCCTACGCCTTTATTAGGGCAGAACCTTCCCTGGAGTTTGGGTTACTACGGCAACCTACTGCCACCAACCCTTTCTTTCATCTCACTTCCATTCTTCTCTTTCCCTGCCTGTGATAAAAACTGAAATATCGCCATTATGCAAATTCTGAAGGGGGAAAACCTTAATGAGCAGGGAGCTGGGGCACCTCTGGGGAGCCTTTGCTCTTTGGAAGGAATCAGCCCAGCCAAGAGGAGCAGGAATCTAGATTTCCCTTCTCTCTTGTGCTGGCTTTCTGCTGGGGCAAGAAAGCACCCAAGGATAGAAGCCATGATTTTGTGGCTCTCTGGCCCGGCTTCCTTGCCGTCTTATGGCTGATGAGGGCAGTGCATGAGCGGACACCGAGACTGCTGCACCACTAAAGGCAGCAAGGCGCATACTGGGAGGAGGAGGAGGAGGAGGAGGAGGAGGAGGAGGAGGAGGAGGAAGAGGAGGAGGAGAAGGAAGATAGGTTCAGACCTGCTTGTGGAGTCCCAGAGCATCAATTTCAGACAGCACCCAACCCACACTGCCATCGCCTCCGCACACCAAGATCCGGAAGCAGAGGAACTTCTGAAAGAGCCGCAGCCTAGCAGGAGGAGGAGAAGAGAGAAGGCCTGGCCCACCGAGCGCGCAGGGGAGCCACCACCGCTGGACCTGAGTAGCACCTGCCCCTCCCCCACTCCTTAGCCCCTCGCCAGGAGGAGGGTGGGCCCTGCTCCTGCAGTTGGCGTGCAGCTGGCCCACACCCAAAAACACAAAGCATGATGGGAGGGGGAGAAGCCATCATGGTAGTGGTGGGGGGGGCAGATGGGGCACAACCCCCACCCACCCCCTGCTGTGTCGAGGAGGAGGGTCCACCTGAAAGGTGGGTGCCTGCCTAGCGCATGGCCAAGGGTGCTCCGGAGCTGGGATCTGAGGCCTGAGTGTCCCCAAGGCCTGCAGAGGGACCTCTTTGGGCAATGCTGGCTGCAGCTGAGGGGCCAGGGTCTGCGGTGGCCACATAGAGAGACCTTCAGCACACTCCGGGGAAGCCCTCAGGAGCAGAGCAAGGGGCTGGGATGGGGCCACGCTTACCCCAAGTGTGGACCCCCATTCATCAGGTCAAACACTTGTGCCGGGTTGAGAAACTGCTTGAACTTGCGCAGGAATTTCACGCCCTGGTTGTCCCCGCTCTTGGAGTTGACAAAGGCCAGCAGAGGACTGGAGCAGGAGGAGGGGCAGGTGGCCTTCCAGAACCCTGGCGGGAGGGAGGGAGGGAGGAGAAACCACGTGCCGTCAAGACCCACCTGCACAGCCACAGACAGCATGGCATGCCCTCCCTCCCGCAGAGCCCTGTCACCTTCCAAAGAAAGCCACTGGGAAGACCCCCATCTCTCTGGGGTGGCTCCTGGGTGCTTCTGAGAAGCCCACCCGAGCAGCTTCGGCTGGCTTTGGGGGGAGCGCCTTTGGCACAAGGGAGCTGCCCGGGGCCCTCCTGGCGAGTAGCTGTGGACCAGACCCAGCCAGGCAGAGGAAAGAGGCTGCCTGCTGCAGCAGAGGGAAGGAGAAGAGCCATGGCCCATGCGGCCGGACTGGCTCCCCTGGAGCCGAGCTACAGCCTGAAGGGCAGCAAAGGAGGCCAGCCGGATTTGGGGGGACAAGAAGAGCCAACCGCCAACCCAGGGACCGCCGGGCCTCCCCTGGAGATGCTGCTGGCCACTGGAGCTGCAGCCCCTGCAGCCTTGTTCTTCCACCTGAGACCTTATGGTTGGTTGGTGGTCCCCTTCCAAGACCCCCTCCCCCACCAGGACCAGCTGTGATGCCAATGTGCCCTTCCGTCAGTCCAAACGGAACTTGTCCACTCAGCCTCCTGGGGTGATCCCAGGCAATCATGTTAATGGAGGGGGAACTATGGCTGGGGGTGGGAGGAAAAGGTCTCCCTGGCTTCTTTGCAAAGCCAGGCCACAGTCCAATCTTGCTCCTCTTTTTGCTGCACTTGCAAATGGGCCTGAACCAACTTCAAATAGGAATATGTCTCCAAGGTGTAAAAATCTAAGATGTGCAACGGATTGGTTCAGTTGAACAAAGAAGAACAGGCCATTTGGGCTGAGACTAAGCTTTAAATCACCAGAAACTCAACCGTGGGCTTCTTAAACCCCACCATCTCATTTCTGAAACTCATCTCTTGATCAGGGAAGGAGCCGCAAGGAAATAAGGCCAGCCCTGGGAGGAGGCACAAAGGCCGTGGGTTCGGCCAGGCCCATAGAAAATTAAATGGGGAGCTAAACAGAGCCTTGCTGGCACCATGAGTGTGGATCAATAGCCAGCCTGAGACCAGGGTTTCTTTCTATGCAGAGGCAGAATAGCACTCTGGTCTGCCCAGTGCCAGCTGACAGGTCCGGCAAGGCCCAGAGCCAAAGAAAAGGTCTCCCCCAAGGTGGCCAGAGTGCACAGCAAGCCCCGGGGTGGGACAGAAAAGGGATGGGTCACAGCATCCCCAGCAGTCCCATCAAGCCTCGCCACCAGTGAGACAGGCCTCTCGGTGACACCGCAGCTGGCGCCAGTCCTGGATCCAACCCCCCTCTTGCCCCAGCTGCCCACAGCATTTTGCAACAGCTGACAGGATGGCCCCCCTGCCAGGCACCTGAGCAAAAGACGGGTGGGATGGGGGTGGAGGTGGGGTGGGGGGTGGGGGCTTGCCCTGGAACCCCACAGCTGGGATTCCTGGGAGAGAAGGATGGCTGGGAGACGGATGGGACCTACAGATCAGACCCACCCCCACCCCCAAGGCAGAATGATCAAGCAGGGAAGCAGGGCCGAGGGAGGCCAGCCCGGATCCACCGTCCCCCCGGCATGACTTCTGAGACCAGCTGAAGTGCCAGGCAAGCAGACGCCCTGAGTGCTCCATGGCCCTGCCTCCAGAAGCCTTTGGCACTTCCATGCCCCCCACCCCTCCCACCTGTGCTGGGCTCCTTACCATCAGAGTCAATGCTGTTGAGGGCGGTGGGGGGGATGATGGAGACCTTGTGCTGCCCCAGGGGGCACTTCCTGCCCAGCTGCTCCTTGCAGGCACTGTGGACCTGGCGGGTGGGTGGGAGAGAGAGGCCGGCACGCTCAGGCTGGCTGCCCGTCCGCTGAGCTTGCAGGGCTGCTGTGCTCCCTCCCTCCCGGGCGCCACCCCCAGCGAGGGAAGGGCCACGGCCTCTGTGGGGGACTCACCTCTCCCAGCAGGGGCAGGGGTGGGGGCGGGTGAGGGTGAGGGCGGGCAGGGGTGGCAGAGGAGAAAGGCTCAGTGAGGGGTCTGTGGGTGCCGGGGGGCTGTGGTCCTAGTCGGGGAGGGCGGTCTCTAAAGCAGCGGCCCCTTTGAAGCCACGCTTCAGCCACACGTTAACCAGCCCAAAGGCCAAGGGAGCCCCCTGGCACTTGTGCCTCTGCCCCCCCCCCAACCCATTCTCTTCCCTGCCCCAAACACAGCCCTCAGCCAATGCCTCTTGCCCCAACTGCCGCTGCCTCCATCCACCCCACCCTTCCCTCTTGCAGCAGGCCCTGGGTCCCCAAAGCCTCCCAAATGAACCTGCTCTCTGGCTGGGGGAGAATCTTTCCTGTCAAAAAGGGAACAGTCAGCATCACACAGTGCGAGTCATCCTGGCACCTGCAATGCCAGGGAGATTCTCACCCCGAAACCCACCACCACCACATATAGCCAGCGGGCTGGGAGCCCACCATCTGACAACCAGGAGACCGGAAGTTGGGAGGCAAGAGAGCTCGTGGGACAGGGGGCGGGGGGCAGAGCTGCTCTTACGATCATCTTGCACCAGAGGCACCGCCAGTCCTGCAGCCTGCGGACGCTCCCACACGCCTTGTCACAGACAGCACAGCGGGCACTGACGGGCAGGTTCCCCTCCAGCCACTGGTGGGGCATGGCCACCTGAGAAAAGCAGCAAGAGCTCAGCGGGAGGGCAGGCAGGGATTGCTCACGGGAGCAGCCACATCTTATCTGGATCCTGACTGAAACAGAACCCTTTACAGGGTGAACAGAAAGGACAACAGCCCCGGCCAGGACCCTGAGGTGGCCCACCCCACCCCACAATGCCCGGGAAGGCTCCCAGCAACTATGGGCATGTGCAAAAAGAGGAAGGCAAGAATTACCCCGTCTTCATCCTCAATTATGTCATTGCCTATTGATGCCAACGTGGTCCACTTGCAGTTGTTAGTGGCACGAACGGCGCAGCGTTTGTGGGCCTTGAACTTGCAAACTAGGAGGGAACAGAGTCAGGCAGAAACTGATGTGGATGTGAAGGTCGGCAAGCCCCGAGGGCTTGGCTACAGCCGGGGACAGGAAATGCTTTTCTCTTTAGTCTAAACCTCCCAGGTTCTCACCACCAGAATGCCCACAACCCACGTTGCTGCTGGAACTCTGGGAGATGTAGTCCAAAAGCTTCCCACCCTGGCCCCTGCTGAATTTTCCAGACCAAGCAAAAAAGGGGTTGCAGTGCAAAAGGTTTGCCGGTGGCAGGTCTGACCAAGTTAAGAGAGGGAGGGTGAGGCAAGGGGTCAACCCCATCTCCCTCCTTCCCCATCCCATATCTTGGGGGGGGGAGTCTCCTTCTCAGCTGGGGTCCATTCTCTCTCCCCCCCCCATTTGCTCTGGGCTAGGTGGGAGGCTCCCAAGCAGGAAAGGGTGCCGGTTACCTTCACAAGAGAGGCCGTGGGAGGTGACCCCAGAGAGGGCTTCCCGGCAGACATTGCAGAAGGTGGGGCGGGCGTGGGAGCAGGCATACCAGTTGTGCATCCCAGAGAAATGTTCCATGTTGAACTGGGAGGCCTGGAAGACATGGAGGAAGATTGGGGAGGGGGGAGAGGACAAGCGGGGGTGAGGGAGCAAGAGCTTAGTCAGGCTTGCCCTGGGGTACAGACAGAAGGGGTTCTCCCCTTTGCCAGGACAAAGAATTGGAGTGCAAACTTTCCTCTGGCAAAAAGAAACTCTATGCCCCACACTCCACATTGGCCATGGGGCCCATCCTGCAGAGGTAGCTGGCCACCTGTCCTCTTGGCTGAAGCGCCTCTCCCTGCTTGCTCTCCTCCAGCCTCTGGGGTGGGAGGCTGGTGCCTCTCAAGGGCCAGAGAAATGGCCTTGATATGCATGAAGAGCCGGCCAGAGGCTGGTCCAATAAGACACTGGTGGGGCAGGTAAAAAAGCTGCTCTTCCTCCACTACCCTCTAGTGGGGGAGGTACTCCCCAGCCTCCTTGCCCCAACCACCTGCCCACGGGGACCCCTCCTGCCCCACTACCTCATGGATTTCCCATTTCTGGACGGACTTCAGGGCACCAATCCAGTCTTCCATCTCCTTCCGGTTCTCGGCACAGAGGATGAGTTTTCGGAAGGGTGTGATCACCTAAAAGGAGAAGCTGGGCTTCAGGCTAGAGATTCCCGGCCAGAGGCAATGGAACTGGCCCACTGGGGGGCGAGGAGGGGGCCAAGGTATCAAAAGGGGGACCTGGGAATAGGGGGTCCTCAGGAGGACCCCCGTGAGGCCGCCCAAGGAAGCCCAGACTGACCGTAAAGCTATTGTTGACGTTCTTGGTGCTGGTCTCGGCTACACTGGCATCTGACAAGTCCACTTCATCAAAGATCAAGGACTGGAAGAGGCAGGGGAGAAAAGAAGCCATGGGGGGCCGGCCTGGGCTGCAAACAGCCTGACTCAAGGAGGCCTCCTGCTTCCTCTTCCACCGGCCCAGGAGCCTTCTCTGCACGGCAGCCTCTCCTGTCGAGGAGGATGTTGCCCCAATCAAGGAAATGGGTGGAACCATCTCTCCTCTCTTGCTCATCATGGCAGAGGAACCAGGAAAGCCTTTCATGACCAGCCTCCAGATCTGACAAGTCTGTTGCCTTCCGGCCTCGCTTGTGGGGAGGGAGATCTGACCAGCCCCCTCCTGCAGCAACTACGGGCAGGGGCAGTGGTGGGGTCATGCAGGATTTACCCTGACTCTGTCCTCGGCCTCCTCCTGTCCCCTTAATCTATATTATTTCCCCTTCTAGGACCCAGTGTGTGTGTGTGGGGGGATATTTTGGCAGGAGCAGCTCCTTCCACGGTTGCAGCCTTATAGCCAAAGTGGCAGGAGCCCCCCACCCCAAAGGATGAAAAGGAGGCTCGCTCTTTTCCTCTGCTGCTCTCCCCCCCCACACACACACACATACACTTCTGCACTCATGGACCTTCAGAACACACACACACACACACACACACACACACACACACACACACACACACACACACACACAGAGGGGGGTACCTTGGCATCTTTAGCGTAGTAGAGGGTCCGCCCTCGCAGTTTGAAATACCTCCTCTTCCACCTCTGGAAGGAACTCGTCTGCTTCAGCAGGAGGCCTTCTTTCACGCTCTTCTGCGCGGAAGACACAGAGAACAAGAGAGCAACTGCTGAGCTCCCACCATCAGGGAAAGCCAGGGTGCCCACCCCCACCCCCCACCCCCACCCCCAGGCCCGCCAGCTGCAAAGCGACAGGACCCATTTGCTCCATGGGTGGAGCAGGCACAGGACTGTACCACATGTACATCTTATAATGGAGTGGACACCCCATTCCTTTCTTGGCGGCGGGGGGGGAGAGGGCTGCTCTTATACAAAGTTAGGCACTTGCTACATGTGGAGATTACGGACTAAGTCAGAATTACATATGAGACAAGGAGAAACCAGGTCACAAACAACTAAGAATTTGAACAAGAGCAAATTGCTTAATAAGGAAGCGGACAATGATTTGGAGGAGAGAATAATCACCATTTCTTGAAATTAATGGATTCTACATCTCTCCCGCCTGGGATATATTTCTGAGAGGTCTCCATCTAAAGCAGGGATGGCCAAGGTGCAGAAGCTTTCAGGAACAGCTACTCAACTTTCAAATAAAGGGCAGCACTCCACCACCCCCCTCCCCTGCAGACAGCAACACCCGCAAAATACCCCCCCCCCCAAAAAAAACTGGACAAGGATGATTTTCCCCTGCACACACACACAGTTTTGCTGATCTGCAGGGTCTCCGGAGCGGTGGTGGTGGTGGTGGTTGAAAATGCAAATAGGGAAATATAGACCCATATCGCTACTCAATGTTGATTATAAGATATTGACATCTATTAGATAGGTTGAAGAAATTTCTCACACAATTTATACACTCAGATCAGAATGGATTCCTTTCAAAAAGACAACTAAGAAATAATATAAGAATAATGCTTGATATATTGGAATATTACAATGTACATCCAGAAAAACAAATGGCACTGTTATTTTTAGATGCGCAAAAAGCTTTTGATAACTTAAATTGGAATTATATGAAGAAACAATTAGAGGGGATGCAATTCGGTCAAAATTTCCTGAACATGATAAATACAATATATTCTAAACAAACAGCAAGTATAATCATAAACGAAGAAAGGACGAGAACCATTGAAATTACAAAGGGAACAAGACAAGGATGCCCATTATCACCGCTGCTATTTATCTTAGCATTAGAAACATTAAACACAGAAATAAGACTTAATCCAGAAATTGAAGGGACACGTATTAGAGATGAAACTTACAAGTTACAAGCATACGCTGACGATCTGGTATTTATTTTAGAAAACCCCCTACAATCAGCACCAATGCTATTTAAGCAGATTGAAACTTATGGTGAAGTAGCTGGATTGGCTATTAACTCACAAAAAACTAAATTTATCATTAAAAACTTAACTCAGAACCAAAAGGACCAACTAACAATGAATACAAATATCCAAATAGTTAAGAAAATAAAATATCTGGGAATATATATCACAGCGAGATGCTCTACCCTTAAAGAAGATAATTACAACAAATTACTGGTACAGATCAAGCAGGAGTTGGAAAGGTGATCTAAACTACAGTTATCTCTTTTAGGAAGAATTGTGGCAATTAAAACGAACATTTTGCCTAAGATACTTTTTCTTTTTCAAAATTTGCCGATCAACTTAGACCCAAAATTCTTTAAGGAACTGAATAGTGCTGTTTCAAAAATTGTCTGGCAAAAAAGTAAACCAAGAATTAAACGTAAACTATTGCAAGATGCAAAAGAGAGAGGAGGATTTGGACTACCAAACTGGACCCTATATTATCAAGCAAATGCATTAATATGGATAAAAGAATGGGTACTTCTAAGGAATAAGAGACTACTGTATTTAGAAGGTCATGATCGACAAATAGGGTGGCATGGATTCCTGTGGTATGGGAAAACAAAAACACATAAATATTTTGAAAGAAATTTGATAAGGAAGTCACTACTGAGAACTTGGGAAAAGGTTAAATTAAAAATCTATACCCAAATACCCAGATGGGTTTCACCAATGGAAGCATTTACATATCCCAATCTATTAAGTATGGAGAAAATAATTACTTATAATGAGCTCCTAGACTCGGAGGGAATTTTGAAATTGAGGTCACAATTATTAGATCAAGGCCTGATGTTTTCATGGTGGCCATTAATGCAATTACAGTCCATTTATCATCAGGATACAAAGTCCCAAGGATTCTATAAAGAGTACACAGCATTTGACAATATTCTATTAAAAACAGAAGAAAAACAAATCCAAAAACTATATAAGTTTTTATTGCAATGGGATATGCAAGATGAAGAGGTGAAAGACACCATGTTAAGATGGGCCCAAAATTTTGGCTACAATATTGAACTTCAAAAATGGCAGCAATTATGGATGTTTAATCTTAAATTAACCTTGGCCACTGCATATAAAGAAAATCTTTATAAAATGTTTTATAGATGGCATATGCCACCAGCAAAACTTGCTAAAATGTTTCCTAATGTTTCAAATAAGTGTTGGAAATGCAAAGATCATGAAGGTACTTATTATCATGCATGGTGGACTGTGATAAAGCTAAAACATACTGGGTGAAAATACATACATGGGCTAAGGAAATTTTAAAATTTTAAAAATAAAATTAGAATTTAAACCGGAAATATTCCTGTTAGGCCTACTGCCAAATGTGATACATAAACAAAAGTCTTATGTATTGCTACATATCTTAACAGCAGCTAGAATAACATGGGCTCAGAGCTGGAAATCTGGAAATCTCCCAACGGATGAGATGATTATTAAAAAAATAGAATGTGCAGAAATGGACAGATTAACCAAAAGATTAAAAGGACAAGCAGAATCAACTTTCAGTGCTGGTTGGGACCTTTTTATGATTGGTGGAAAAATAAAGTAATCTAGATTAAAGTGAGACAGAATCAGAGGATAACTAGGTAATAATATGTCAATGAGAGAGAATCACCAAGCAAGACATGTCTTATTATAGATAAACTGTGGATATATATCTTATGGTACCCCTTCCCCTTTCCTTGTTTTTTCCCCTTTCCTTCTTGTTATGTTTGTGTGTTATTGATTTGATTTTCTATGTTTAATTACTTGTATGTTCAATAAAATGTTTTTAAAAAAGAAAGAAAAAGAAAATGCACACTGGAGTTTGTCTAAATGTAGTGTAAAGGGTTGTTTGAATATGAAGCGCGAGACAACCCTTTGCCCTGAGCTGAAGGGCAGAACAACCACCCCAGCTTTTAGGCTCTTCTGGGGAATGCCCTGCTTTCAGTCCCACATCGCCTTCGCAGGCACATGTGGTGGGGAGATGAGGGGGGCCTTCCCCGGTGGCTGCTCCCAGGCTTTGGAAGACCATCCCCAGGGAAGGAAGGAAGCCCCCTCCCCTCCCCTCGGCTTGCTGGGTTCAAGGCAGAGATCCCTTCCTTTGGAAGCAGACTTTTCAGCAGCAACCAGTGGGGCTTTAAGGAATGCTGGATCTGTTGAATTCACAGATTTTAAAAATGATTTTAGAAGTGCTTTTAACTGTATTTCCAAACACCGTTCTATCTTTTAAAATAATGCATCGAACACATCGCACGTATAGCAAGCGGGGGCCCTCGGGGAGCGGCTGCTTGCTTACTTGATCTGCACATGTGCATGTATGCCCGCCGACTCACCTACTAGGTTGCTGGCACAACGGAAGGCTTGCCTTACCAGCTTGGAAGCACTAGATTAGAGTTACTTGTAACTAGTTGGTCAGGGAGGTAACAACAACTTTCCATTTCCAAAGGAACAGAATGCACAGAAGCAACATTGTTTTACTGGTATTAGTTTTACTGATACTGTAACTGTTTCTATTTATTTTCAAGTAATACCTTTTAAAGGCAGGTTGAGAAACATTTTGATAGTAACTTTCCAAGTGTTATTCCGTTCTTGCATCGAGCACACAAATTGTTGCATTTTAAAGTAACAGAATAACACAAAAAGGCATGCAATGCAGCCAGGAACTTATTATTTAAGGAGTAGGAGGAATGGATTATTCCCCAAAAGCCACTTCCTTATCTCTGACCAGGCATCCTTGTGTGTCATAGTTACCCCCAAGCCCCACCCCACCCCGCAGCAGACCCTCTGCCCTGCCCTGCCCCTCCTCCACGTTAGCAATGTGGGGGGGGGGCAGCCCCAAGGACAGGTGACGACATCTACCCATCCATCCCAAACCCAGCCTGCCATTGCTGCATGCCCCCCCCCCCCCTTCACACTGACTTGAGTTTTGGGCCTCTAAAGATGTCGGGCAGCTCCAGGGCACAAGGAGGAGAAAGATGACTTTGGGTGGAAGACAGCCTGAACCAGGAAAAACCTGAACCACCAACATGTGGAAGGGACCCAGGAGACCCTCCTGCAGGTGAAAGGAACGGGTAGTCCAGAGGGTGGGATCATCTGGCCCAAAAGAAGGGAATCAGAGGAGGGGAGCCACTTTCCTTGCACATTATTTTCTGTGGGAGCCACCCCCCCTTTCTCTGACACTTTTCTCTCCACCAGGCT
Source organism: Phrynocephalus guinanensis (assembly GCA_037367245.1). NCBI lineage: Eukaryota > Metazoa > Chordata > Lepidosauria > Squamata > Agamidae > Phrynocephalus > Phrynocephalus guinanensis. The sequence continues at coordinate 24,370,981 of CM074748.1, forward strand.
GAAAAAAGCAGGCAGCCCACAACAGGGGGCAGCCCCCAGGCTGGGCTTGGCTTGTACCCCAACCCCACCTGGAGGCTTTGTCTCTGGCCACCCCCCCACACACACACAAGCAGCAATTTGCCCTGGGATCCAGTTTGCCCTCCTTGGGGCCCTGTTGGCTGAGGATTATTCCTTGTTGGCCAGTCACAAGCTGCTCCTTGAACTCTCTGCCACCTCACTGCCTGCTGGAGCTGATTGATATTTAAATAAAATGCAAATTGCAATTGGAGCTGCCTTCCCCAATTAAGCAAAGGTCGGGATCTAGTGAATTCAACTTCCAATGAAGGATAAAGGCCTATTTGGCTGGGAATTAACTTCTCCCTGCGGTGCAAAGCCAAAGGGCAGGCAAAGGCTTGTAGGGACAGGGCCTCCCAGGGCCAGCTGGCTCCCTTTCCTCCAGAGGAGCACCTCCCACATCTTGTCACTCTTCTCTGAGCCCATTGCTTTCCCTGAGCAGATGCCCCAAGGTGCACCTTCTCACCTCACAACCCGCTCAATGCCGTTGCCGCCACTGAGAGGAAACTCCTTCCGCACAGAGCACAGGAAAGGCCCGGCTGCTGGGTTGGCCTGGAGTCTGGGTCCACCTCAGCCTAGTGCCTAGCTTCCAGCAGTGCTCAGCCCCATGGAAACCCCACAAGCGAGGCCGGAAGGCAACAGACCCCTGTCCTTGGGGCTGCCCTCCTGCCCCATGCTGCTGGGGCAGGGGACCCATGCAGCCTTGGCCTAGCTCACCATTAGGAGCATGGCCTGAGGTTGGTGGAGCACCCCCTCAAGAAACACACCCACAGTGGAGGGGAGCCAGCAGGAAGAGGCCACCTTCATTCAAGAACCTGCTTGGTTCACCTGCTCAAAGAGTCCTCCTCACACCTTGGCTCTATCCTTCCCAAAGGCCCTCTCCCCCCTTACCTGGGTGAGGTGGAAAATGGGGGGGGGGAAGAAGGGGGGAATGCAGGAGGGCCAGGAATGGAAGGCGCCCCCCTCTAGACCGCTCCCCCTTGCTGATCCCATAAAGCGCTCTTTGGACCCAGATAACCTGGCAGCTGGCAGGGCAGACCGGAGGAGGAGGAGGCCGCCCAGCTTTTGCTCCTTGCCCTGGACCACGTTCGCTTGCACCTCCTCCCCACCCCACCCAGAAGTCGCACAGGAAACGGGCACCAAGGGCTGCAGCCCTGTCACCTCCAGCAGCCTTGCTGGAGAAGGCGACGGCGGCGGCGTGGCGGCACAGCCCCCGGGACCGTGGGCTGGTGGGAGGACCGCATGCAGAGATGTCTCTCCGCCGGTGTTACCGATGGACAGACGAGGCCTGAGCTCCGCGGGGAGGCAGGAGAAGGGAGTCCGGCTTGGCCCGGCCGGGCGGAGCACGCGGTTACCACCACCCCGGCCGCTCCTCCACTGGCCCGAAGGGCAGAGAGCGCGCGCCCTTGCCGGACCCTGTGGGGAACCAAGCGCGCTTCTGGCCTCGCCTTCCCTGGGAGCCTGGAGGCGCCCCCGGCCCCGGCCCCGGCCCAAGCGGGGAGGCGAAAAAGACCCCCAGGAACCGGTTTCTTCCCGCGTGAAGTCCGGCGCCCCGAGTGTCGGGAGGGGAGAAGCAAGGGGGCCCCCACGGCCGGCAGCCCAGAACCCCCGCACGTAGCCCCGAGGGAGAGCGGGCTCTGGGAGGGGAAGGGGCGCTGGGCATGGGAGGGAGGGTCCCCTCGCGGGAGCGGCCCCGACGCCCGGCGAATACGCACCCCAGCAGAGGCTGTGCTGCGGCCCGCCTGGCCCTGCCGGTGGTGGCCAGGGCAGCCCAGCAGCTCTCTCCGCGCCCCCATGGCGGGCGGCAGGGGCAGCGATGCAGGGAGAGTCTGCCACGGGGCTTGAAGGGGGGGGGCGGTGTGGGGCTCCCGGGAGCTCGGCTTCCTGTTGCCTCCCGGTGTCCGGGCTGCGGCTCCACTTCCTTCCTCGGCCAGGTGTGCAGCTGGAGCCCGGCTGGAGCCGCGCGCTTTGCTTCGCCGCGCATCCCCGCCCGGGCAAGGCTGACCGAGATGGGGCGGGCAAGCGGCGGAGGGGGGGGAGGAGCCTTAGCGCCGTGGTGGTGGTGGAGGATCAGTGCGTGGCCCGGGGGCGACCTCCCCGCCGGAGTCCCTGGCGGAGTCCTCGGCGGAGGGCGGAGGCCAAGCTGCCTGGGCCTGGCAGGGTCAACCAAACGTCAACAGAGCCACGTGCGCTTCTGGGACACCACCGGGCCGCTACCTGTGGACTTGCGTCCTAAAACGCGGCGGCTTGACTAGGGCGGACGCCTGTCCCCGACCTCTCGCAAGGGCCAGGAAAGGGCCTGGCGACACCCCCGGGGAGCCGCGCCCTGGGATCTCCGGCAGGGGGTTACCGGGCGGCAGCGAGCCTTCGCCAGGCAACGGGAGGCTCTTGTTGGGCCAGCGCACCCAACCACCTAGGCGGAGGAGGGCTTGGGGAGGACGGGCTCCGCGGGCCACCGCCACACCCTGCGCCCTGCCCTGCCGACTCCCCCGGGAGGGCTGTTTCGGGAGAAGAGGCTCCCTCTGGACCTTGGCCCTGCTGGGCGGCGGCGGAGGCGGGGGGGGGGCTGGGGCTCAAGGGCGGCGGGTTCAGCGGTGACGGACGGAGGCGGCAGGGCCGAGGGGGAGTGTGCAGTCAGACCCCTGCCTCCGGGCACATCCCCCACCCCCACCCCCCAACCCCACTCCGCCGCAAGGTCTTTTGGCTCCCGCCTGCAGCCCTCGAAGGGGCCGGCTCGCCCGCTGGTGATCGAAGCCACCAGAGAACTGAAGGCACCGGAAGCGGACCTCCTAACCCCCCCCCCTGATGTTTTGCAGAACTGGTTTGGGGAGAGGCGGCAGGCAGGGGGGAGAAGGGCCCAGGCCTCAGCCCTGCCGAGGGGAAAGCCTGCGCCAACGGCACGGAAGGAAAGAAGGGCTTGAGCCGCGGCCCCTCCCTTCCGGCCACCCGGCGGCGCCCCTTCCCTCCCCGGGGGACTCAGGAAACCAGGGCGCAACTTCCAGTTCTGCTCCGCCGCCGGCGCTCCCTCCCGCGCTGGGCAGACGGTGGCCCGGCGCCCGACCGACGAGGAGCGGAAGGCACTTGCACCCCCAGGTGTTTTGAAGGGCGGCCCCCACAATCCCTCCCCACTGGATGATACAGAGTGGGGGGCAAGTGAATGCGGGGGGGGGCAGTTGCTGACCCCACTCTGCTTTCTGTACTTACTTGAGGGAGGCCCTTCATTGGTAGAGAGGATGCTTGGCCCACCCAGGAAAGAGGCAGCCCCTCCTCCTGGCTGTGGGAGGCCGGTGTGGTTTTTATAAAAGCCTTCACACAACCTGGGCTTGCAACGTTGTTTTTATAAAGGTAATTTCTCCCCTCATTTAATTACATTTACTTGTGCCCTAAAGGAGAGCGAGGTGCAGCTGGGAATATTTTTTTAAAATCAAAATGACCCTTAAAAGTTACTTTTGAAAATAACCAGAAGATGCTGCTCACCACCTCAAGAAAAGCAAACTCTGATTCTGTTGGCTTTTGAAATGCAACATCAGTTCCATACTTTTAGTCAAGGAAGGAAAGAGCTACCAGTGACTTTGGCCCAAACAGGTGGGCTCTGTGCCTTCTCTGCATCGTGCAAGGCCCTGGGGACGGCTAGAGTGCCCCCCTCCCCCACCCCTGCTGCCTGAGAACAAGCTCCCATGGCCTCAGGCACTGCTGGCTGACCCAGGATCATGGCTCTTGGCTCTCAGGGAGGGTCACAGGCTGGAAAGGGGGGGGGGGCTGAGTCATCTACAACCTTTGCAGGCAGGCAGCCAACCTCAGAGATGGAAGGGCGTGACCACAGTTGGGCAGGGGCAGCTAAAAATAGCCTTGGGGGTGGGCCTAGAAGAAGTGCCACTGCCACCCCCCCCCCGCAACCACACAGAAATGAGGGCCGGGCTGCCTGGGTTTGCCCTAATCTCTCATTTTAGAAAGCTTGAGCAACCATGGACAGCAGAGGGGAGGAGCAGAGAACCCGGGTCAAATCCTTCCCTTCCCCCTTCAAGTTCCTTCCACACCATCCCCTGAGCCCCTCCTCCTCCACCTTCCTGCAGCCCTCCCCAGCCTGGTCCCCTCTAGGTAAGTTTGACTACAAGCCCCATCACACCAGGACATATCATAGGGTTGCAGTCCTGCAGATCTCAGAGCCCCTGTGGAGGGAAGAAAAAAAACCCTCCCATAGGAGAGTGACCCCAAACATTGGGAGCTGATGCAGGGAAGCCCCTTGGCCTGCACCAGACTCTCCTTAGCCCTTCCTGCACAGAACAGTCAGGTCCGGCAGGGTGCAGGAGGCTTATTGCTAGGGTGGGGGTGGAAATTCCCCTGAAAGGGTGGGGGGAGAGACCCTTGGTTCTTTTCATCAAGAAATGCAAATTCTATTAATGGGGAAATTATGCACAGAGCCACAGCTGCTTGCATTGATTCCTGGCAATGGCTTGTGTGCCAGCCGGGAGAAGGTGGTTCTTGTCCTGCTGAGTTCCACTTCTGGAACACATGCTGAGGAACAGGGGGTGAGGGTGGGGGGTGGATACGGCCTAAGGAAGGAGAAGCACAGAAGCCGCAGGAGGGCCCCACAGAGAAACAGCGGGTGGGGGGAGGGAGGGGGAGAATGAGAACAGATGAAGGAAGCTGGCAGTAATGGTGGTGCCCCATGGCTGGGCCCACTGGGTGCTGAGGAGAGAGGGGGCTTCTTAGCCCACCTGGGCACACCTCCACACGTGCACAGGCACAGGCTGGTCAAGGGGCCGCCAGGAGGTGCTTACAGGAGGCCTGGCATTCTGTAAAGACTCCTGATATCATTCAACCCATGTGGGGTGGGGTGGAGCCCTGGATTCTGTTTAGGTCTTCTGCAGGGCATGGAAATGTGCAAGCTCTCTCCAGGGACCCAAGCAGGTCAAAGCCAGCCTTGAGGGATGGGGGAGTGTCAGGCAAGGCCTTTGGCTCTGGGAGTGGGGGGGGGGCAGACAAGACAATGATGACACCGCTGTCATCTTCAGAGTCTGCCAGCCAGCCTGCCTCCAAGAACAAGAGCCCTGACATTTAGCCAGAATATGTGTGGAGCCTTGTGCTTCTGCCTCACCTTTTCCCCACCACATACCATATTCTAAGCCTAAAGAATTGATCTAGAAACCTCAGTGGCTGCTTCGCTTGTGATATTTCTTGTGATCTGATCCAGGGACTTTCAGCTATTCAGCCCAGCATGTCTTGATTGACCCAAAGCACAGTTCCTCTGCCTACTAGACCAAAGGAGACCTCCCCTTCAGCCCCAAAGTGTGTGTGTGTGTGTGTGTGTGTGTGTGTGTGTGTGTGTGTGTGTGTGTGTGTGTGTGTGTGTGTGTGTGTGTGTGTGTGTGTTCAGAGGGCAGAGGGATCTGGTGGTTTATCCTGCTCAGATTCCACCAGTGCTGTCACAGTGGCGGCAGCAGCAGCCCCAGCCTGGCTCTGCCTCAGGAGTGTGCGCTCTCCAGGGTGCTGGGAACAGCTCAACGGCTGGAAGCCCTTTCCTAAGCAAGAAATACTCCCCTGGACTTCTTCCTGGATGAGGCTGAGCTGTGCACTTTCACTCCTCAGCCATTCTAACAGCAAAGACAGGAGCTGGCCAGGGGTCCCAGGCTGGTCGGAGGACTTCATATTGCCAGGTTGCAGCCAAAGGACAGCACACTCGGTCACTTTCTGCTCTTGCCAGTAGTCCCCCCCCCGCTCTCTCTCACACAAACAGGGAGTGCCTTGGTGGACCTCAGCATCTCCATGCCAAAGCCGAGTCGTGCTGGCCCAGGCAGATGGCAGTGCCAGGTGGTAACGCTCCTCTCCCACTCTCCTCACTGGGGACTGCAGTGGTGAGTCACCACGAGTGAGCGATACGTGGAGGGATGTGCTGCTGCCAAACCCACCACCCCCACAAGCCCCCCTCCAACTCTGATGCTGCGTTATGGCTGCTGCAGAAGGAGCCCCTGCCGACCCTAAAACGCCCTCCCCCAGCTCTCACAACAGGCAGGCTCCGGGGAGCTGGGCTAGGGGCAGGGGGTCAAGCACAGGAATCACCCACACACGCAGACACCGGGTTCCTACCAGGGGCCGAGAAAGCAGCTTACCTAAGGGCATTCAAAACGTGTGCGTGACTTCTCATCACTTAAAAGAAGACATGTACCTCCACCACAAAGGTGGGAGGAGAAGGGGCAGCTCAGTCAGAGGCCAGGACTGTTCCATGGAACAGGTCCCTCGGCTTCCAGAGCCCCAAAGAACGGAGACCAAAAAGGGGCCAAAGGGAAGAGCCCTGGCTTCCACCAAACACATGCAGGGCAGCTTTGGTGCCTTTCAAGCACAGCACTGCTCTCTGGTCCACAGAAAGGCTGCCTGTTTCTACCCGGGGATCCTCCTCCCAGTTAACGACAGCCATCGGCAGGCAGTTCAGAGGGCTCTTGTTTTAGAAAACCCTTTTGAACGATTGTTTATGGCCATAAAATGCAGTTTTTACACTGAGATTAGACAAGTGGGGCCTGCCCTGTTAATTTTTCTGCCTCACTTTCCAATGAGAAGGAAACATGCCAGAAGACAATGTGCAGGTGGAATATTGTTTGTGGTGGACGGGGTGTTGGGGGTGGTGGGGGAAATTGGGGCTGAAAGACACCTGAAGACTTTTACCAAGCAAAGGGGGCAGAGAAGTAGGTCTGGGGGCTTGCAGGCCAACTGAGGCACAAACGCAGGCTTCCCACAAACCTCTGAAAGAGCAGAAGTGTGGAATCCAGGGTGGGAGAAAGGCCAAAGGAGTGTCACGTCGGAAGGAAACACAGGCAAGAAGGACTTTGCAGGCTTGCCTTGGAAAGAGAGCTAAGGCAAGAATGGGGGCGTGGGTGTGGAAAGCAAATTCCCCACTCCCTGGCTTTTAGGAATTCCTTGGGAACAGCACACACCTCCCACCATTTCTCTCCTAGGTTGCTCCTGTCTGTGCGCCTCTGAACCAGATCCCTGTCTAAAGCAGATCCAGCAGTCAGGAACTGCAGGAAGAACCAGGCGTGGAGAATTAAGAAACGGGTCCCTTTCTGAAAGAATGGAAAGGAACCAGCAACACCCTTGCACTGGGGCCTCTCAACCATCTGGGCAGGAACCAATGCAGTTGAACCTGACCCTAAAGCCAGCCGCATTTGGAATTTGGAAGCAGAAAGGCTGGGCTAGGAGGCCACAAAATGCACACACAGAGAGAAAGACACACATGGAAGGATTAGCCCACACTGGGCAAACAAGCAACAAAGGTAAATGACATTCAAGGCCAAGAGGAAGGAGCCTTTGGGCAAGGGATCACAACCCCAGAGCGCGTGCGCACACACACACACGCACACGCACATGCACACACACACACACACACACACACACAGAGAGAGAGAGAGAGAGAGAGAGAGAGAGAGAGAGAGAGAGAGAGAGAAGCGCCTGGCTCCCCTGAGCTCCTTTGCCCTCTGGAGATGCCGGCCACAGAGTCTGGCAAAACACCAGGAAGGAAAACTTCCAGAAGGCAGCCAAGCAGCCCGAAAAATTCGCAACAACCATCAAAACTCTGCCCAGGTTGACATGATCCACTGGGCAGCTGGGAAGGGCAAAGAGAAGGAGGCGGCGGCTGAGGGGTTGCTTAGCAAGCAATGTGCCAAGAAGGACAACTGACTGGGTGGCCAAGCCTGTGGCGGAAGAGCTTGGAAATGGTGCCCTGATGCCTTTATCTCAATCCACAGCACCTGGGGGTGCCTTCTCTGCCAAGGAAAGTTCAGGCATATTGTCATTCTTAGCTTGGGAAAATACACTCACTTGGTGTGTGTGTGTGTGTACTGTGAGTGCAATGGCTCCAACAAGTATCGGCTCAGCTCTGAGAGTGACAAGGAGACCCCCCCCTTTGCAGCGATGGCCACTCCCTACCACCAGAAGCAACAAACCCCTTGGGGGTTGGGGAGACCTTGTGCCTCCCCCTTTGTGTCAGGCATCGAAATTCCTTGGGCCAACTCTTGACTACTGCTGCAGCAGCTCCTGCTCTCTGCCAACCCAGGAGTCACAGACATCAGCCAAGAGACGAAGAACAGTCCGCTTGCTGAGTAGATTTGCCTGCAGACCTGGAGACCAGTAATGGATCTTACATGCCTGGAAGTGCTGCCTGATGACATTCCCCACCCCCACGGCCACTCCGGCTGGTCCTGAGTGCTTGCAGTCTCACACTGGCATGCCAGTGACTGCACCTCTCCTGCTTCCACCATCTCCACCCTCAGGACAGCCAGGCTGAGTCTGAGCAGGAGTTGTCAAGCTCCCAAAAGTGGGACTGTCCCCCTTTCTGAATCTATTTCGCTGGGCTGATCAATGTCCTGCCCATTGGTTTTCTATGTTACTCAGAGCCACTAATTGCTTTTATTTGTTTATTTAATTTTGCTGCTAATCAGATCTGCTACACAACCCTGTCTGGAGTGGCCTTCAGGAGAGTTGAGCAGTGCATAAATCAAATAATAAAATAAAATGACCAACATTCCAACCAACGTTTGAACCAAACTCCCAGTTGAGTTCCCTTCTACAGTATAAGGCATAAGCAAGAATGCCTAAAGGGCAACGCCGGAGGGGAGGAAGATGGGGAGAGAATTGAACGCCCAGCACTCTAGAAGCACCAGCCCCATCTGGAACTTGTGGGGATTCAGCCCTCTTTCCAATGTGCAGTTTGTCCAAGGGATTACAGGTTCTTGGGCCCCAAAGACAGAGTGACTCAGCCAAGACAAGGGTTCCTCAGCGTGCCTCTAGTTTTGGATTTGGATGAAAAGCAATGCCCCCCCCCCAAACCGGGACCCATCCTCTAGGGAGGGGAGAGGTGCCTCGTTGCACCCCAAGCAATCCAGTCTATGGCTGGGAGCAGACCCGCAGCCTGTTGGACGGTTGCTGTTTCGGAAGGGCTGCTGAGAGAGCCATCCAAATGACAAGCGTGAGAGTGCAATTAGGAAATGAGGAGAAGCCCTTGGGCCCGTTCCAGGTCCTCTGGCTTCTTCTTCTTCTTCCTTGGCCAGCTTTCCTGGCATCTTTAAGGATGATTCCACCCCAGTCCCCTCCACGAGGCCCCCTTTGCGGCAAGGCCTTTCCATTCCCGTTGGTCCGCTCGCAGCAAGCCACACTATGGCTGGCCCACAAAAAAGCCTCTGCCCCCCACCCCAAACTGAACCAGTGCCCACCAGCCAGAGCTATCTGATAGACAATAACACAGACACAGACACACACATGCACACACACACACACACAGAGAGAGTCTCAAGGATGCAAGATGTGTAGATTTAGAAAGTGCCTGTCCCCTGATTTCTGCAGTTGCTCTGAATTGATCTTTCCCCATTTTGTCTCCAGGAGCACACCACCATCCTCCCCCCCGCCGCCCCGGGTGTGCCGCCTGCCTGTCTTTCTGCCCCGGCTGCCAGTGTCTCCCACCACCTCTTTGCAGTTCCCGCAGGTTAGGTTTCCTCTCTAAGCCGGAGGGCCACTAAACCCACACATGGGCTGCAACCATGGTTACCATGGCATTTCCCCAGAGGAACACTTCACAGAAGCTGATGGTGGTGGGGAAAAAACAAGGCTGGCAGCCATGATGCACAGCAGACACCCCCCCAGCCCCCCCCCAGCCAGAACAGAGCCACCACCCAAGGGAGGGGATCCATCATGCCACCTCCCACCTGGATCCTTCTCTCTGACAGCGCCAAATATGTCTCCCTCCGGGCGGGGGTGGGGGGAAGCAAGCTGAGACAAACCAGTTCCTAGAGCCAGCCCAAATGACCGAACCAAAACCCAGCAAGAACCAACAGCAGCTCTGCTTTTTTGAAATAAGAGGAACAATAAAAAGAGAGCCCTGGGATCCCACAGCGTGTTTCCTCATGAAGTGATTTTCCTTGTCTGATTCAGATCCACCTGGAGGGCTTGGAGCTGATGTGGCCCAAAAGGGTTTAATCACGAACCTGTGGTGAGTGGGAGTGATGGGGACCTTTGGGTGGTAGCCAACGCTTGGGGGCTGCCTTGGGAGGGCAGCGCACACAGAACCCTCGGCCGCCCCCAACCACCAGGTCTCCCTGGCAGCCAGGACAAGGCAACAGATGAAAAACAAGGTCCCTAGGGCCCAACAGACCTACTCCACCTGCACACCGCACACACCGAGGGAGCCCACCCCAAAGACCCTTCATGCCGGGCCTTTCTCCAAGCATCACAGAATCCGGGGGGGGGGGCCTAAATCCCACTGAGGAAGCCAAGGGGCCCCAACCTCTCCAGCCAGCGCTCAAGGGGACTTTGGCCTCTGAGTCAACAGGCCTCCTCCAGGAACCGAGGGAGGAGGGCAGGGCGGCTTCTACCAAGGGTCGGAGGGGCAGCCAAGCGCGGCCTGCCCCAAGTCACGCTGGTTGCCGTGTGAAACCCTACAGGCAATCGGGGCAGCAGGGCCCCCACCTCCGGGGTCCCTCCAGCGGCGGAACCCTTTCCCCTCCAGCCGGTCGCCTTGGCTGCCCAGCTTCAGGGCCGGCAGGCTCTCCCCGACGGGCAGCGGGGCTGGTGCCCCCACCGCTCCCACTGAGGGCCCACCTGGTTGCCGAAGAGGAACCGCGACGACGGGCCCCGTCCCGCCCCGTCCCGCCGCGGCCTTACCTTGGCCCGCATCTGGCCCGAGGTGGAGACCTTGCGGATGAGCTTGTGGGAACCTCCCTCTTGCTCGCCTTCGCTGTCCGACGACTCCTCGCCCGGGGGGGCATCGTCCGGGGCCAGCCGGTCCACCTCGAGGGACGAGCCCGGCTCGCGGCCCTTGCGCAGGAACAGCTCCCCCGGCGGAAGCACCAGCTTCTCCGCCATCGCCGGGGCAAAGCGGGCCGGTCGCCAGTGGGGCCGGGACGCCCCGCTCACCTAGGGAGAAAGAGCGAGGGGGAGGCCTGGGGAGCGCCGTCGGGACCCTCCCAGCCTCTCTTTGGCTCCCGCCCGCAGCGGCCAGTCGGGCTTTTTCCTATAACCTCCCCCCCACACACACACAGACACAACACAACACACCGGGGGGGGGGCTCTTTGGGCCCCCTTGGCGTCCCTCTCCCCGTGGCTTCCCCAGGTTTCGACCACTCCTCGCCGACTCCGACAAACAGGTGGTCAGCGGCGGCCAGGAGCTGAAAGCCGGGTGGGGGGAGGCGCCTTCTCTGAACCGCCCCCTTCCCGCGGAATTTGCTCCGAGCGCGCAAGCCGCTCACCTGCCTGCGGGTCGGAGCCGGAGCGACGCAGCTTCTGCGTGTGGCGCCTCTTCTGTTTCCCGCAGCGTCGGCGGGGCAAAGCGCGTGCCCGCCTCGCCACCAGCCAGGAGAGGCTCCGCGGAGCGCCCGCGCTGGGGATGGGGGGGGGGCGGAGGGCCCGCGCTGCGGATGGGGGGCGGAGGGCGAGCGCGGAGAGCGCGCCTGCCTGCAAAAACTGCAGCCCCGGTCGGTCGGTCGGTCGGTCGCCCTTGGCTTCTCCTCCTCCTCCTCCTCCTCCTCGGCCGCCGCCGCCGCCGCCGCACGTGTTGCTCCCTCGCCTTGTGTGGCGCTCGGCGGTCGCGAGCACGCTCTTCCTGCCCCCGCCCGCCGGCACTGCAGCGCCCTCCCGCCCGCCTCCGGCTCCGATGATAACCCCTCTTTGCCCCCCCCCCGCCCCACTCCCCTCCAAGGGCCGCTGCTGCCTCTGCAATCCGGATCAAGCGGTCGCGAAGAACGCGGGCCGGGCCAGGTCTAGAGCGGAGCCCCCAAACCCACCGGGCGGGGGGAAAATGCGCTCCCGCCCACCGCCGACGGATGCTGGCGCCGAGACCCACCTCCTCCGCTGCCCCCACCGGGTCCGTCTGAATGAACGGGCTGAGCAGGTGGCGCGCGCAGGGGACGGGCGGGCGGGCGGGAGGGGAGAGGCTGACTCGGAGGGGACTTCGAAACAGGGCCACCCGCGTGCTCCGGATTTCGGGGGCGGGATTTTGAATGCAGGTGCGTCGGGAGGGAGGAACATCCCCGTCGATGATCAGCAGTTTCTGTTGGGCTGCGGAGACCTCCCCCCCCCGCCCCCAACCCCATGAGCCGTGTTGATGCAGAGGGAGGGAAGTCCGGCACCTGCTCCCCCACTGCAGCTCTACCGCCAGCCCCCTAGCATCCCACTCGGCCCCATGGAGGAGGGTGTCCCAAGGGATGCGGAGGCCTGGTCTCTCCCTGGTCATGCACGACGCCTTGGGGGGTGGGGGTGCGGTGGCCCAGCTGTGGCCGTCCAGGTGATTTTGGACAGAGAACTCCCATGAGCCCTTGCCAGTTAGTGGCCCTGGCGAGGCATCCTGGGAGTTGGAGGCCAGAGAGCCTGGATGGTCCTCCAGGTGCCACAAAAAAGTGGGCCACCTGCATCTCCTTCGATCTCCGGGGTATTCCTGCCCTTCTTGTGGCAGCGACTCTTTATTCCTTTATGAATAGTATAGTAACAAAGCCAGCAGCGCCTACTTCTCTTCATGTCCCTCTTAAAGGCCTGCATGGCCCCTGCCATGCCTCAGCAGGGGTCCCAATAGACCTATGGTTTCTCCAGAGACCAAGCCCCACCCTCGAACCCCCTCTTTTGGTGGCGTGGGTGGGACTCCAGCCTCTTTTTGCCACCTGACAGGCTCTCTCAACAGGGTGTGTGGGGGTGGGGTGTGTGTGTGGGGGGGTAAGTTGCATCCTTCTCCTGGCCCAAGGGCAGGGTCTGTCAACTGTTCTTTCACCTCCTCCTCCTCCTCCTCCTCCTCCTCCTTCTCCTGGGTGGCTGGCATCTGTGGTTTTCCTCCTGGCGGCGCCTGCCTGCCTGGCCCCCTCTGCTCTGTTCTTCTTCTTGGGCTCAGGAGATCTGAAGCAGGGCACCCAGGTCACTCCGTTGGCTTGGGGAGCTCAGCGGAACAGCACAGCACTGCGGTGCGGATGTACCCTCCTCCCCCTTGTTCTCCATCTTGGCAAGCGCGCCGCCCCTTGGCTCCTCCAGAGGGGCCTGTAGGTGGATGGCAGAAATGTTCTGCCAAGGGAGACCTTCTTTTCCTTCCACTCATTGGGGGCGGGGGCGGGAGGGAGAGAAAGAAAGAGCCCCTTTCCAGCAAAGGCCCACTTGAGGAGGGAGAGAAGGCTCAGAGGAGGAAGGGGGACTTTCCCCAGGCCAAATGGCAGAGTCAGAGGGAGGGTCTTTGCTGTCGCCAAGTATGAGGGGGAGGAGAAGCCTCGGCTTGTCTTTAGTTCACTACCCCCCCACACACACACACTTGCAGGCTTTCCTGAGTCCATCGGCAGCACAGGAGGAGGACTTGGGGGGGGCATTGGCATCTCCTGGGGCAAGAGTCTCCCTCTGTCTCTCTCTCTCTCTCTCTCTCTCTCTGTGTGTGTGTGTGTGTGTGTGTGAGAGAGAGAGAGAGAGAGAGAGAGAAAGTCTCCAGTGGAAAGTGCATGGCACACACAGTCAGGCTGTGGATCATCTTCAGAGAGCCCTCCCCCCTGCAAAGTGGGGGCTGCCTTTTTAGTGAGCTTTGGTGTGTGCCCCCCCTCTCTCTGATCCTATTCCTCCCACCTAATATTAGATGGGGATCCCACTCTGCAACCTCTGTTGACACCACATCTGACGGGGAGGGGTGGGCTCTGGGCTGGCATTACCCTTGACTGACGTGGGTTGAAAGACATGGTCCCAATGGCAGCCGCCAGACTTTTGGCCCAGAGTTCACTTGACATGCATGATCTCAGCAGCCTGGATCCAACTGCAGTGGCTTCCAGTTTGTCTCCAAGCTCAGTTTAAAAGGCTGTGTTTGACCTACAAACACCTACATGGCTCTGAGTGTATGTGTGTGTGTGATGGGGGGGTGTTGAGATTTTAAATAGGTTTCTTTCTCTGTTGCCTCAGGGCCCTGTAGAACATAATAGTTATGAGTGCCCTCAATCAATATAACGGTGACACTTAGCCTCATTCCAGGTTTCTCCTCACCTGGAACCTTCTCCAGCTACGCGAGCATATCTGGAGAGCACCAAGGATGGGGAGAGGCGTGGATTGGGGCAGGCCTCCCTTGGCCAAACTCCCACACCTTAAATACCTCCCCCCTCCCCCAATGCAGAGAAAGGCTCGTGGCCAAAGGCCAAAGCGGAAGCCAGGGAGCCTCCTCTGAGTCACATCCCTTAAAATGGGGGTGGGGTCCTGCCCTTCCCACTCTCAAGCCAGGCCTGGGGAAGACCAGCCGCCAGCCCTTCCTTTGCACCCGCTGCCACAGTCTCGTCACCAGCCCTTCCCGGTTGGCCTGCTGAGCATCACCAACAGAAAGCTGGTTTCTGCCAGCAGCGCCACCTGCCTTCCCTCCTTGCTTGGGCCGGCCTGTGTGCATTTGGGTGGGTGGGTGGGTGGGTGGGTGGGTAGGCTGGTTAGCCAGGGTTGTCGTCCATCATGGTTGCAGAAGAACTGGTCGCTCCTGCTGGGTTGCACTTCTAGGCAATCTCAGAGGGTCCTGGGAGGGGGCGGTGAGGGAGGGGTCCCAGGCCTTCCTGATGTGCTGCTGCTGGCTGAATGAAAAGGGAATGATCCCCCCCCACCTCCACCCCCACCCCTGAAGGGAGAAAAAAAAAGCAGGGCTGTGCTTGAGGCTGGCTGGCTTTTTCTGGAAGGGCTGGCAGTACTCACCCGTGAGCCTGCAGCCTGCATTTGTAGTGAGGGGAGGCCCCAAGTGGCAAAGCAGAGAAGGACACAGGCCTGCCTGTCTAGGCAGCCACCAGTGGCAGGGCCAGGAGGGGGACCCACCGGGAGGACAAACCCTGGGCAAGGCCTCCTCTCAGCCTCATGAGCCCTCCCTCCCACCTCCTGTGATGTTAGTGCTGACCCCCCCCCCCCCGCACGCACGCACTCACTTATTGGACCATGGGAGGGAGTCACAGTAGAAGAAATACTTTGGTTTCCAGCTGTGCTCTTTTGCTTGTTGCCCTGGTTGCCTGTAGCATCTATTCTACACGGCCAGGGAAGCCCTCATAAGTTTTTTTAAGGCCCAAGGGGGGGGGGCAGAGACCTGCCTTGACTGGCCTCGGGCAGGTGGGGTTGTGTGCAGTTGGAATAACCATGTGGGCAACTGGTCAGCTTCAGCACCATTTAATGCAAAAACATGTGATTGTACTCTCGTTTTCCCCACCGCTTTCCTTCCCCACTGCCCCAAGGCCCAGGTTGCCCGAGCTAGGGGTCCAAAATAAACAAAAACCCACAAAAACGCAACTGAAAAGAACTCATGGTGAAAACACTGGAGAGCAACTGTGGAGTTTCTTAGTGTGTAGGAAGCACAACGCGCTAACTGGGCACTCCTGCCTTGAAGAGCAGAGCAGCAGCATCAGCAGCAACAACACAGAACTTTGGCACTTCTGGAGAGGCTGGCCTGGGCGCTCAGAGGAGGAGGAGGAGGAGGAGGAGGAGGCTCAGCCAAGCCTGAAAGGGCAAAACGGGGAGCAGGGGGCCACGCCCGGACCCTAAAGAAGGCATGAAACCTCTTCTCTGGACAGAGCTAGGAAACACCGGTCCCACATGGGCCAGGGGAGACGGCAGGTGGGAGGGAGGGGAGGCACTTGGAGGGGAGGCCCAAAGGCAGCATTTCCCGCAGGGAAAACCACAACCCCCACTATTGGAAGCCCAGGGGGGTGGGGGCTGTGGCTGCAAGGAGGATTTGGGTGTGGGGGGGATGGATGAGTCAAGGAACACTTATGAGCAGGGGAAGGGGGGGAGAAGTGAGGCTGCATCAGCTGGGAAGGGTGAAGGCCCCCCTCCCTTCCACTGGAAAGCCAGAAGTGGGGCTCTCAAGGTCTTTCCTGATCATTCAAAGGCAGAGACCAAGAATGTGACTCCCCCATGAGGCCCCAGGACCTAGACCTGCCCTCAGGGAAGGGAGGGGGTGAAGATGCCCCTCCCTGACCCAGCACCCAGTTGGATCTCTCTCTTTCCCTCTCCCTCTCCCTCTCTTGTGGTGGGTGTCTGGTCAGGCAGTGGTGGTGGTGGTGGGGTTATACGGAGGCGCACAGGCTTCCAGCATTGTTTCAAACACAATGGAGAGGAAAAGGATGTGGGGGGGGGAGAGAGAAATCAGTCGGAGGCAGAGTCCCAAGCACATTCCTTGGGCCACACAAATGCGTGCGTTTGGGAGGGAGGAGGAGGAATGGAAAGAGGCGCCGTTGATTCCTCTGGTCCAAAAGGAGACCCACCGGATCCCAAACAGTGGTGCTTCCTTGCTGGGAAAAGAGCCTCCTCAGCGACCAGGAATCAGGAAGAGGAAGGCCCGGAATGCACCCCCCCTCCCCTGCTTGCAAGGAGAGTAAACAGGCGGCAATGGCCAGGGGGGGGGGGGGCTATCCTCAGAGGGCAACAGCAGCAGAGCGGGGCCTCCCCGGGATGCTCTGTGGCTGCAGGAAGGCCCTGTTGTGCACAAGAAGGCCTGGGCAAGGAGAGCGGGGGGGGGGGGAGCCCCTCTTGCTGGGACCCAGTCCTAGACGCACAGGCCTCTCTGAACAGACCCTTTGGGGCTGCCATGGGAAGCTCTGCCAAGACCCTGCCTTGGTATGATGGCGGCGGCACTTCACCCTGAAGGTGGGAGACCTGGAGACCAGCTGGAGGGACCTGCTGCTCAGGTGGGCTGCAGAGAAGACCTTGTCCAGAAGAACCTGGGCAGGAGGGCTTGGGTTTCCCCGTGGGCACACACCCCACCAAAGGAGACCACACGGTGTGCAGCAGCCACCCAAGCAAGGCCTGCCCAGGCGGCCCTCCTCTGCCTGGGTGTGTGGCAAAAGGAGCCCTGGCCGACGTGGCCTTTAAGTGCTGCCCAGACAGAACCTGTGAGGGCAACCCTGGGCCAGGTTTCTTTTCTGCTTTGGATCATGCATGTGGCAAGAGCTCCTTTGGGGGAAAGAGTGGAAGGGGAACCCGCGGCAAGAAGCCCCGGTGCCTCCCACTCGGAAGAGACAAACTATTTCGGGCAGGGGGGGGTCTGGAAAGGGCAAGGCTGCTTCTGGGCACGGGGCCCTCAAGAGGAATGCATTCTGTGCCTCCACCAGGAAGTCTGTCCGTCTGTCTCTGTCACCGGAGAGACGGTGAGAAGCTTGAGCTGGAAGCGTGGCGACTAAGGCGGCTGAGACAGGAAAATAAATAAGCAGGAACAGGAGGAAAAGGGGGCTCCCGGAGGACAGAGGCAGGCAAGGCAAGGAATGGGGTCCCCGGGCCAGCCTGTGAAGCCAGCCGTAGCCACAGGGAGTCCTGCCACCACTTATGGGGCCGGCATGGGTTTCCTTTCTGCTGGGCTACCAGCCGTCCGGACTCCCAAGCGAGGCCGGGAAGGTCCTCTGGGCAGCACCCATCTTCTGAGCCGCGCTGGGGCTTCTGCACTCCAGTGTGGCTCCAGGAACCCCCTCCTGTCTCTTCCTGATTAGCAGCCCTAACACCTCTGGTCCTGAAGGCAGGCAGGCAGGCAGGCCACAGTCTTTTTGGCAAGAAGGCATGTGGGCTGCCCCATCCCTCTCCTGCCATGGAGAGCAGGTGGGCACGCTGCGATTGGCACAGCGAATGTATTTGGCACAACAGCCCATCCCTGAGGGCAGCTGGCAGGGAGTGCCTGGTGGGTCCTGATCTTGGCTGCTGGGCGTGCGGGTGGCCCCCACCCCACCCCACCCCACCCCCACTAGTGCTCCCAGCCCCCCCGGCTCAGGCTCTCCCGCAGGCAACGCAGCTGCTCCTGGCCCAGCTTGATCTTGTCGTCCAGCTGCCGCTGCTGGATGGCCAGGGCTGACTTCATGCGCACAAAGTGCTGGTAGTCCTGCAGCTGCTCGCCGTGCAGGTGGCGCGACACGCTGGCAAAGACCGCCCGCTCCCGCCGAGCCACGTGCTCCTGCAGCTCCTTGGCATCCTCCAGCTGCGAGGCCAGCTGGCGCTTCTTCTCCACCAGGGCCAGCTGCTGGGAAGGCGGCGGGAGGGGGGGGGGAGACAGAGAGAGAGACAGGGAAGGCCGGTCACGATCCCCAAGATCCCAAAGGCAGCGCCAGGGCAGGAGGGCCGCCAGTCCCCCACCCCCACCCCAGGGTCTGCGTCCCAGAAAGCAGGGCTCCACTGCCCTGCATCAAAGTGGCACAACTCAGGGCCAGCAGTGGAGAAAAACAGCTCAGTCAGCAGCAAGGCCACCATTCCTGGATGGGA
This sequence comes from Phrynocephalus guinanensis, assembly GCA_037367245.1. Taxonomy (NCBI): domain Eukaryota; kingdom Metazoa; phylum Chordata; class Lepidosauria; order Squamata; family Agamidae; genus Phrynocephalus; species Phrynocephalus guinanensis. The sequence continues at coordinate 24,389,227 of CM074748.1, forward strand.
CCCCCCTCCCCTCCCCCCGCCCTTCTGAACACACCCTCTCTTTTCTCCCCCTCCCTCCCCCAGCCGGGGGGGTGCTTCCCCACCTTCTCTTCCTCCGGGGCGTCCGGGTCCAGGGCCCCCAGGGTGTTCTCCACGCGGGCCAGCCTCCCCGAGAGAGAAAGTAGCAGGTTGACCACTTTGTCCAGGTCCCCAATGAAGAGGCGGAACTTCTCGTACTCCTGGCTCTTGCAGGCCCCCTTGACGTGGTTCTCCACGTCTTTCCCCAGGGCCACGTTGGCATTCAGGTCCTCCTGGAGCCCTCGCTGGGCCTCCTGAAGCACAGCCAGCTTCCGGCTGATGCTCTCAATCAGCTGCACCTGGAAGGCCAAAGGGGAAAGCTCGGGGCTCGGCCTCAGGTGCCCTTCCAGCCCCAGAGGGCCAGCGAAGGAGGCGGCGGACGGACCTTTCCCCTCCTTCCCTCCTGGGGCTCCATCGGCAGGGCCAAGAGGCAGAGCCAGCAGCCCGGTCTGAAGAGGGGACCCCAGCCCAGCCCTCCCTTTCCCCCCTGCGTCCCCTTCCCGTCACCTTCTTCTGGGCCAGGTCCTGATCCAGCTCCTCTTCCTCCTCTGATCTGCCCCCAGCGGGCTCAAGGGTCCCCTTCGCCTGGTCCGCCAGCTTGGCTTTGCCTGCGGAGGTGCTGTAATAGAGGGAGCCAGCTGGGGGGCTAGGGGTGCCTCCCCCACAGGCCAGGGAGGGAGGCTGGGGGGGCTGCCTGCAGCAAGAGAGAGGGTGATGGGAAGAGTGGGCCCGTGGGACCAAGGGGACCCAAGCGGCAGAAGGACGGCATCCCCCCCTGGTGCCCGTGCCTTGACAGGGAAGTCCCCCCCCCCAAAAAAAAAGCCTCCGGAGAGGCAGAGGTACGGCCATGGGCAGCCACCCCCTCGGCGGAACTTCGGGCTGTTAACAACTGAACAAAACTGGAGGGTTGTAGTTTCACCATCTCCCTCATTTGTTCCTTTGCCATGTCAGAGAGGCTGCCACCTCCTCCGTGATTTGCTGACAAATTAAAAATGTGACTACAGGTCTGTCGGTTTCTGCATCGCCGAAAGATACTCAGCTGGGCAACCGCCCTCTTAGCCCACCTGCCTCTCGACAGAGCTGAGGCCCACGCTTGCTGGAACCTGTTCGACCAAGCCTGTTCACCTACCTCTCGGGTGAGCCGCCCCCCCCTGGTTGGGGCGGCTGGTCCCACCCTGTCCATGCAGGGCTGTTGCTGGGCGAGAAGAGGTCTCCCATCACCTCGGTGGCTGTCACTCTTCCCACGGCCGGGCCGAGCACCCCCGCGAGAGAGCGGTCCTGCCCAGCCACCTCTCTCATCAGCTCCTCCGAGTTCAGTCGCGAGGGGGCCGGGGGGCTGGATGGGGCCAAGGTCCCACTCTCTGGAGCTGCACCCGGGAAGGCCTTTGCAGGCTCTGGGGAAGCTGCCCGAAGAGAAGGGGGCACATCAGCAGGGCTGCGGCGAAGGCAGGGACATCGGCCAGCACAAAGAGGGACACAGGTACTCACGTAGGTTCCTGGCGTCTCCGGCGGGCCGTCCTTCCACTCTGGTCCTACTGGTGGCTCCGTGGGACTCCTTTGGCCACTGGAGTTCGGGGCTGGCTTTCTCCTCCAGAGAACCCGCAGGCCTGGAAGCACAAAACCCACCCCTGAGAAGGAGAGTGGCCAGCGTCCCAAGGGCAGCGTCAATTCTATATGTTTCGCGGGCTATTCCATGACTTCGGGGCCACATGGATGCCTTCTTCCCTTCAGTTTCTCTCCTCCTCCACAGGGTCGACTGTAGAGGGTGCCCTTTCTAGTGGCTGCTTTGCCACATCCTGGTGCTTGCATAGTTAAAAGACATGTTTCTAAAATAAACAAATGGAGCTGGCCTTCCCCACTCCTCAGCCCTTCCCCCACCGGTTCTAGGTTCTGCTCTTGGGCGCTTAGCTGTGCCCCTGCCCCCTTGCAAGGGTCTGGGGCAGAAACTGAGCTTGAGTCTGGGAACGGTGGACACGGAAAGGAGGCCAAAGGCCACCCAGTCATTCCCCCCCCCGCTGCCAATTAGGAAAGCTCCATCTTGCGCCCTCGCCCCGCCCTTTCTGTCCAAATGGTTCCCTCCTGGGGCCACCCTCTGCACAATGCCTCTGCAGCCCAGAAGGAACACACACACACACACACACACACACACAGAGAGAGAGAGAGAGAGAGAGAGAGAGAGAGAGAGAGAGAGAGAGAGAGAGAGAGAGATCCCAGCCGGTGGATCCAAGGAGCCGGGCGACTGACCTGGAGGAGCCGACGGGGTCAGTGGGCACAGGAGGACCTGGGGGCCGTTCTGGAGTCCGGTGGGGTGCCTTGTGGCTGTAGTAGTGGAGGCTGCTGGGCTCCGATGGGGAGGGGACTTCCTGAGGTGTCGGGTGGGGCTGCCGCAGGGCCGCCTCCTTCCACACCTCCTCCGCGGGCAGGCTTTGGGACCGTTGTCTCCCAGCGTCGTGGCTGTGCTGGTCGGGGGCAGAGGGGTCTTCCGGAGGGGCAGAGGGGCTGCCCTGGGAGGTGTGCCGCAGGTGGTACTTCTCCCAGTTGGGAGGCGGGGGCCGGGGAGGGGGTGGGCCCCTCTTTTTGGCCCTCCTGGGGGGCTCCCGCCAGCTCTCCTCTAAACGGGATGGAGGGGCTTCCCGAGGCTCCCTTCCGGCGGCCCCACCAGCGGGCTCCACACAGAGGTGGCTTTCGGAGTAGGCTCTCTCACGGAGGGGGAGCTTCCCTGGTTCCTGGTGGGGCGGGTTCTTGAACGTCCGGCCGGGCCTCTCGCAGTCCCAGGAGAGGTTGCGCGTGGACGTGGTGCGGCCAAAAGGAGCCCACTCTGGCTCGGTGCTCTCAAAGCAGGTCCAGAAGGGGCTCACCCTGGCAACACCCATCTTATGAGGGGCCAACACACTGTGCCAGGAAGGGAGATAAAGCAAGAGGAAATGCCTGGATGAAGGAGGCTCAATTAACCCACACAAGGACAGGTGGGGTTGGGGGGCTTGGCTGGCTCAGCGGCTGCAGGCTAAAACCCAGCCTCCCTCTTGGGAGCAGGTGCCACCCCCACCCCCACCCCCACCCCCACCCTAGACAGAAGCAGAGGCCTGGCCACACTTGGTCCAAGATTCTGCATCTCCCCTAGAAGACTAAAAAGTAAAAGTAAGAAACCCTGCTATGGTCAGAGTTTCACGCTAACCGACAGAAGTCTCTCCTCTCTGCTTGGAGCCCAAGTGACGGGGGTGCAAAGGATGGCCTCTCTCACACCCACACCCACACCCACCCAGGCCCTGTGGCTGCACCGAGGAGGCCCTTGGCAGGAGGGACGAAATGGGAAGGCAGGACTTGGGGGAGGCAGTGACTCAGACCCCCCCCACGGCAGTCTTCCTGGGACCTTAAAAGGCCCAGCCTGGGGGCAGAGGAGCTTTGATCCAGAGTGAGAGCCCCCCTGCCTGCCCTCTTTAGAGCAAGGGTTCCAGAAAGATCTCCCAGGACACCCCGAGGGCAGTGGAACCAGGCATTGGAAGCTTGCCTAAGGGCCAACGGGCCCAACCAACCAACCAAGCAGGCAACCAAGGCATTGGAGGACAAACCCATGGAGAGCACTGCCTCTCTCCTGATGAGCCACAAGGGGGTGGGCAGAAAGGGGCCAAGGAGGATGCGCTGCCCCCACTCCTCCAGCCTACCAGAAAGGTCTGGTGCCTTTGGGGATCACATTGGATGCACCATGAACCGCAAGGAAGGCCCTGGGGCCTGTGAGGGGGCTCTACAAGCAGGGGGAAGTGGGTTGCACGGGGGCCTGCACTTGTAGGCTGCCCTGCCTTCCGGCATCCCGAGGGACCAAGGCTCAACATTTCCCGTCTTCATCCCTACCGGGCCAGGCTGCTTACCTCATTGACTGGCTGCTCTTCCTGTTTATGGGGGGAGGCTCCCACTCGTCCAGAGGAAATTCCTGGACCAATGAATCAGAGTGCAAAGAGCAGGTGAGGTTGGGATGGGGCCCTGCGCCCTTCTGGGAGACCCCCCACCCCACCCTTCCCCAAGGTGGCCCTTCCTTCAGCCTGACCAGTGCTAGAGGGCAGACCCCTTCCCCGAGAGACCTCCCTCTTCCTCCTCCTCCTCCTCCTCCTCCTCCTCCTCCTCCTGGGGGTGAGGTCATTGGTGACCTGGAGACCTGGGCGATGCTTCCGCTACTGGCCTGGGGTGGGCCAAGGTGACACAGGACCCACAAGCCCAGCAGTTGCCCCAGCGGAGGCAGGAAGAGCAGCTGACGTTATTGGGAGGCCTTGGAGGCCAGTGGACTGAGGACCCAGCATCCGTCCTGCCACCCTCCATGGAGGCCAGCCTCAGCCTTGGCCAAGCGGCCCCAAAGCGCTGCGAGTTCCCTCTCACTCCCAGTTTGGAAAGCCCCCTTGTGAGCGGCCTACTCTCTCGCCACCCTCAGGGCCTGAATCAGCCAACGGAACTTTGGGTGGAAAATCAGATTCCGGAGGCTTTCCTAATGGCCTGGCCTTAACCACAAGCTCTGCCATACACCAAACTGCTTTCATCTGCCACATCTGCATTGTACTCAGGAGGGCCAATATGTCTGTGAAGATTCTCAGTCCTCCAGGTGAGTTTATCTGGAAGTTGAGTCATGGTAACTGGACCTCTTTTTCTTGCGACATTGAAACGTTCCGCTACTCATCCAAACAGCTTCATTAGTCTCTCAAGAAAAAGAAGTCCAGTTGCCATGACTCAACTTCCGGCCAGGAGGGCCAAATTGGCCCTCCAGGACTGACTGCACTGCACTGCCCGTCTGCTCTTGCTAGCACCACCAGCCGGAATCTAGCTGTTGGCTAACCCCACCTGGGGAGAGGGCCAGACATCCCATACTCCAACGCCGCCGCCCCCCCCTCCCACCATTAAACTTCAGTTTCCATAATGCCTGGGACCATGCTATCAGCTGCCTTCTGTTTGGTGTAAATCACTCTCAACGTGGCTTGAAGCGGCTTGGGGCAACCAAGGCTGGCACAGAAAAGACAAATACCTCCAGAGAAGGCCCTTCTCGCTGGGAGGGGCTCCAAGGCGAACTGCCAGAGACGGCAGTTCCCTTCACATCCACAGACTGAAGGTGGGGCTGAGGAGGAGACCCACAATGCTCCATCCTCAAACAGAGAAGTGGAGACCCTCTGGCTGCCCGCACACAGACACATTCCCACACAAACCCTCCACAAAGCACACCACCACCACCACCAATTTCTCCAGGCGCTGGGCTCCTTTGGGAGCTGGATGGTTCCTGGAGGTGCTCCTGGGACCTTCCCTCCCCCTGTGCCAAGCTTGCCAAGAGCCCCTGCCCTGCCCGCCTTTTGGCATGGCTCTGTACTTAGGCCAGGGAGCTCAGGGCTGGACCGTTTTCTGCGCCACGTGTCCAAAGAGGGCGCTTGCCTTAGGCCTGATGTGGCCTGGCCATTTCCTGACCTTTCCTTCTGCAGGAGAGAGGTCATCCTGAGGTGCTGCCCAGGGGACCGGTGGGGGAGGGATCTCCTGCAGTGGCCACGGATCCCAGGAGCACAGCATGCCATGGGGTCCGCAAATGGGTCCCTTACCTTCCTGGGTGGCCAGGGCACGGCCTCCTCCAGGCGCTTGTGTGGAGCCAGGCAACAGCAGTCACTGCAGTGGCTCCAGGCCGGGCGAGGGTGGCAGTGGTGGGCACAGTGGCCGGTGGGCACAGGCAGGTTCCTCTGGTGCAAGGCAGGGCACCTCTCCGCATAGCAGTGGGCACAGGCTTCGCGGGGGCCACCGGAACAGGGCAGGGGCTGCCACCAGTCACAGTCCCCCCGATGGTGAGCCGATGCCGGGCAGAAGCCCAGGGCTTCCCTGTGGAAGTCTGGGTAGGTGGGAGGGGAGGGCGCTCTGCAGGCCTGCTCCAGAGAGTGGTGACGCAGGGCCTGGTGCTCAGAACCCGCTGGCTGGAAAGTCTTTGGCTCCTCCACCCAGGGGGGCGGCCACCTCCTGAGCCGGTGGGGATGGAGGTTCGCGTACCCAGAGGGCAGAGGCTTGCTCGTTTCTTCAAAGAATTTTCTCCGGTCCGCAAACGGCAGGAGTCCTGAATCATCCGAATAATCGGCGGAGGGTTCCGGCTGTGCCACCTGTGATCCCTCGTCGTGCGGCTGCAGCTTGTGCTCTGGAGACCAACGCCAGCGGCCACTTCGCCCAGGCTTTGGGGGGCAAACTGGCCCCAGCTCCTGGCTGCCCCATCTGGGTTCTGGGGCTGGAAGCCCCCTGCCAGGGCTGTGGGCAGGGCTGTCCTCCACAAAGACGCTCAGCTCCGAGCCCCAGCGCCTGGTCCTTGGGCCAAAGCCATGCGGCCTGGCCTTCACTGGCGGAGGAGGAGGAGGAGGAGGAGGAGGAGGAGAAGGGGCCGGGGCTGGAGCCAAGATTGGCTGGGAAGGAGAGCCTGGGGAGCAGCTGGGGGGCTCCTCCAATTCCTCCACTGCTCCTTCCCCGCCCAAGAGCTGAGCCGAGCCCTTAGCCTTCTGCAGCTGGGCTTTGCGCCACTGGATCTCATGCCGCAAGTTGGTGGCAAAGCGGTCACTGCGCCGGCGCATCTGGGCAGAACGGTGCTGCCCAGGGCCACCCTTCCTGGGAGCTGGAGAGCCTCCTTCCCCATCCTGGGCCCCCTCCCTCGAAGCATATGTGGGGCAGGCAGGCGGGAAGCCCCTGTCGGTGGCGTCATCCGGAGGCTGCCGTGGCAAGGGTGAGGCCAGGTCCACCGAGGCACTCCTGGGCCTCTCGTGTCCCGTGTGCCTGCCTTGGGGGGGACAGGGGCCTGCCCCCCATTCGGGACAAGAATCTGACTCCTCAGCACCGCCAGGGGAGGCACGGCTGCCCTCCTCCCGGCCCCCATCCTGCCATGACTCAGAAGCGCTGGGGCTCCTTTGCCCCGAGTGCAGCGGAGACATCGTCCAGCGGGGGCTCTCCTGCCCGGGGGCCACCTTCAGCGCCTGCAGCTGGGCCGAGAGCAAGCGCTCGGGGGCACTGTGACGGTGGCCCAAAGGGCCTGCCCAGCCGGCCTCCCAGGCAGAGGGTGAGCAAACCTCCGGGCGGACCAGCTCCCCCTCCTGCTCGTTCCGCTCCCCGCCAAGGGGGCTGTCATCCAAAGGGGGGGGGCTGTCCTGCTCATCCAAGAGGGGCTCGGGGCTCGGGGCTCCCTTCTCCATGGGTGGGGCCTGGGACTCCATGTGGGAGCTGAGCAGGTAGTACTGGTCGGTGGACAGAGACCCCTTGGCGTGCCTGGCGGAGGCCAGCGGCTCACATGGCCCCGGAGGGTCCCTGCCGCGCGTGAACAGAGAGGTGTCTGAAGTCCACCGGCCCTTGGGGCGCAGGGGGTCCGCCCTTGGCACCTCTGGTGGTGGGTTGCAGGCCTGCAGGCTGTCCTGCCTCACCGGAGGCTGAGGAGCCGGGGTGGCTGCTTTGGCAAAGCTGGCTAGGGGGCTGGCAGGAGTGCCGGAGGCTGGCCGGGGGCTTGGGGCCGGCGGGGTGGCTGAGGAACGCTGGCCTGATGGCTCGCTGCTGCTGCTGCTGCTGCTGCCTTCGCTGCCCGTCTGGAGGTACCGGGGGTCGGGGAGCAGGCCCCGCTGGCCACCTTCGCTGGGGGCGTTCTCCTCAGGCCTCAGGGCAGAGTCGGAGGCGGTCGAGCTGGCCGAGAAGGAGCTGTAGGCAGAGTCCCGCTTGTTCGGGTGGTCCATGGCCTGGTCAATGGGGGAGAGGCTGCCCTCGTAGTAGGAGGTCTGGCTGGGCGGCTCCAGGCTTTCCATGCTCCCCAGGGAGCTGCTCTTGTCCGTGCTGCAGTGGCGGGACAGGGGGGCCCACGGCAAGGAGAGGTCGCTGGCCGAGGGAGGAAGCGGGCGGCGGGGGGTGGGGTGGGGGGTGGAGAACCTAGGTCAGGAGGAGAATTTGGGCCACCTGCACTCAAGACCCCACAGCCGGAGCCATCTGGTGTGAGGCACCCCTCACTCCAAGTCCCCCACCCGCCTTGAGGACAAAACCCCTCCCCAGGTTTTCTGGCCCTTTCACGAGGCGAGCTGCAGTCTTGCCCTGATTTGGGGTTTGGAGGGTGGGTGCCAACCAGGAGCCTCTCGCAGAGGGAGCCCAGCTGGTCTCCCTGAACCCCTCCTCAAGCCACCAGGAGTGACCTGAGTTCCCAAGTGGGGGAGGGGCATTTTTGCCTCGGAAGCCTCCTCTCACACCCCAGGAGCAACGGGCTTCTGCCCTGCGGGTGTGTCCGCCGAGAGAGGGGAGAGGCACATGCCGGAGGCCTCAGCAGTAGGGAAGGGCTGGCAGACGGTTCCTGCCATGGCACACCCTCCACCCTTGAGAGAACTGGCAGCGCCCCCTCCCTCCCCTGCTCGGGCAAGAGATCTGGAATCCATTACCCCTCTGCTGGCAGGCAGAACAGCCCAGAGACGCCTCCCTTCCTGACAGGAGGAGGGGACTGAAAGCTCAACCCAAACACACCAAGCAAAAAAAAAAAAAAAAAGGGGGGGGGTTAGGACGTGGGCGGTGGGAGCTGCCCCGGTAAAAGCATCGCCCACGCCCTGCTTCCTCCTCCATGTTATGCTCCAGGCCAGCTCCACCTCTGGGAGGGGAAGGGAAAGGAAGGAAGGAAGGAGCCAGACAGCTGGCAGAACCTCCCAGGAGCCCTGTGGGTCAGGCGTGGCAAGTGGTGGCGTGGAAGGGCAGCAATGCCAGCACCAGCCCCTGGGCTCCCAGGCAGGGCAAAGCAAACACCGTGAGGAGGCAAGGGAGCAGACTGCCCCCCCCCCCCGTGAGAGAGCCTGCCTTCTGCTCTAGGGCCCAGCAAGACATCGGGCTGCCTGCTCAAATCCCAAAAGAGCCCGAGGGGTACAAACAGTAGCCACCCCAGCCACCAGTCTTGTGGCACAGAGGCTGCACTTGGCTGAAGCCCTCGAGGGCTGCCGTGGCCCCCTTATGCTGGAGTTGGGGAGGAGGGGGGCAAAGAGACCTCTGGGCCTGGGCAGAGAGACCCTGGGGAGGGCCTGGCTCCCCTTTGGCACAGGTGTGTGCGTGTGTGTGGGTGCCAGTGTGCCCAGAGGGGGGGGGAAGGGGACGGCAGCAAGAGGTGTACTGTGGCCCTGAAGGTGTCTCTCGAGGGAGGGCCCAGGAGAAGGACCCTCAGCTAAGGGAGAGCCCTTCCTCTTCCCCCTCCCCCCCCCAAACAACCCTCCCCACCACCACCACCACTCACCTGGTGTCACATCCCGAGTGCCAAGAGAGGCTGAAGGCATCGGCAGGGCAGGGCATGGCGGCCGCATCAGTCCGGGCCTCGAATAGCTTGGCCAGGTGCCATGAGTGCGGCCGGATGACAGGTACGTTCCTCCTGCCAGGCAGCAGATATAGAAGGGGAGGGGTTGAGAAGGTGCAGCACGCCAGAGACGCCCCCCCACCGCTTCCGCCCACCCTTAAGAAGCCCCCAGGAATGGGTGGCCTCCCAGGGAATAAGAGAGCAAGCAGGTTCCCCAGGGAGGTTGGCTCTCTCTCTCGGTACCCCCCCCCCCAAATAGCTCTGCCCCACTGCCCTTCTGGACTCTTTCCCCACCTGCTCCTGTACGCTCTGGGCACCTCCTTCCCATGCCCACCCACCTAAGCCCCTTTTGCCAGGGACAGCCTGGACCACTCTTTGCCATGTCCAGGCAAGCTTGGTTGCCCTCTCAAACACACACACACACACACACACACACACACACACACACACACACACACACACACACACACACACACACACACACACACACACACACCACTGTCGCCAGCCTCCAGAAAGCCACCCACTACAAGCCTCTTTGTCCCCCTCCCCCTAGACGAGGGACCTATGTGGGGAATAGGTGCGGTATATAAGTGTGAAAAATAAATAAATAAATAAATAAATAAATAAATAAATAAATAAATAAATAAATGTGCAGCGGAAAGAGCCACCGGGCACTCCAGGCAGTGCATCGCCAGGAAGGAAGACAGTGTGTGCGTGTTTAGGCAGGCAGGCACACACGGACACAGACACACATGGACACACGCATGCATGAGGGACATTACTCATTTTGATCAGAGAGGAAGACCTAGGAGACTTTCTCAAAACACTTGGCAGCCAAATGAAAAACCATGGCCGTGTTTGGTATTCACCACTCATTTGTGGAAAATACCTGGGCCATGGATTCTGAAGTCCTCCTGCAGCCTGGCAAAGTTCAGTTTTTCAGGACTGCCTGTCTCAGACACCCCCACCCCACCCTCACACACAAGGCAACATGTCTGGGAAAGGGGTTTCAAAACCCCAGCTTTCCCAAGCTCTGTCCGCCCAGCAGAGAGAGGGGAGCCCTCTTTCCCCAGGCAGGCAGGCAGGCAGCAACCAGGGGAGGATTGTGCAACCCGTGCGGGAGGAGCCCAATGCAGATAGGCAGGCAGGCAGGCAGGGGCCCTTGCTGGAGCAGGGAGATGATGGGACGAGGCCAGGGAGAGAAGATGCCAAGGGGAAGACCGGTGGCTCCCAGGGGCCGAAAGGAGGCTCTCAGCTCCCAAAGCGGTGAGAGTGGCCAGCAGCTGCAGCTGCCTTCAGGCCTCAGGGGTGGCCAGGCTCCTGGGGGAGGCACAGGAGCCCTGGCCAGGCCGGGGGAGGGTTGGGCTCTGCCCCATTCCCCAGGGCACAGGCCAGGCGAGGTGGGGCCACGCGAGGGGAGCAGAGGTGGAAGGCTGAGCTGTCGGGCAGGGTGGTGGTGGCCCCACCAAAAGAACCGAGAGGCAGGTGGGAAGGCAGTGCTGGACTCCCCAAGGAGAGTCCAGCCCCAGACATGGGCAGAGCCCAGCCGAGGGACTTGCGTGCTACTCCTTTGGGGTCACTACTCCGTGAGCGCCTAGTGGTAGCTGGAGATCCCTGTACACCCCTCTCCCCTCAATTTCTGGAAGAGAGAGATGCAAGCCATCAGCCCCCCACCCCAACCCCTGCACAGCCACAAGTCCACAAAAGCACCCAAGCCCCTGCCCCTGCCCAGCGCATCCCAGCCAGCCGGCCAGCTCACTCTCGGTTGGAAAATCAAAGCAGGAACGTCCTGGCTCGCTCAACCAAGCCACCGGCTGCAAAGCCCACCTGCCCGCCCGGCTCAGCCAACCAGGAGGCAGAGCATCCCAGGGAAGCCGCGCTGCTCCCAGGCGAAGGGTCTGGCCAACCCAGGAGATCCTGCCGAGATTTCCCGAGGGGTGGGGTGGGGTTTGTTTGTTTTTTGTCTGGCACCAAAAGGCAAAGGCAGCAAGGAGCTGCAGTGCCTCAGGGTGGTGGTGGGGGGAGGGGAGGGGCAGGCCCAGGACAAGGGTCCTCTCCCTCAGAAGCAGCAGCCCAAGGAAGCTCCGAGGGGAGCCGCAAGCAGGCGGCTGCCTCGGCCAAGCGCCCGATCGAGGGAGCACGGACGAGCGAGGCCGTCGGCTCTGGCCACTCCTGCCAAGCCTGGCCTTGCAGAGAAGAGGAAAGGGTCCATTTAGCCATTGCCTCTTCCCACAAGGGAGTAGGTACGTCTCAGGACGGGGTCAAAGGGCAGGCCTTGGGGGTCCCATACTCACCCCAGGAGAGACGGCTTGTGGGACCGGGAACGCCCCCCCCCCCTGCACGACTCCAGCCGAGACAGAGCTGGGAGCTGGGGAAAGAGGCAGTGTGGAGGGGCTGGGCCCTGCAAGCCTGCCCAGGACACGAGGGAGGGGTTCCTTGCAAGGGAGGGGTTTCCTGCTCCCCCCCCCCCAAGCAGTCCCACACTAACCCAGAGCCAGACACTCTTCTCCTGTCCTCCTGGGCAGGAAGCAGCGAGGAAGCGATGTCGGGAGAGATAGTGCCACAGCACAGACCAATATCAGAGGCCTGAGACTCCCCCCCCCCAAGGGAACGGGTTTCCTGCTCTGTGAGCAGCAGCAGCAGCAGCAGCCACCGCGGCCAGCGCTGCCTCCCTTCCCTGGCTCCAGGGCAGGAGGAGACAGGGCAGATCGGAAAGGCTGCATTCCACACCACGGCCCCAGCCGGCTGCAGGGACTTTTTTTTGGGGGGGGGAGGGGAACTGAGAACAGGAGCCCCAACTGCCTTAAGGCTGGAGGCTCCATCCCCACAAGGACTGGGGGAGCGTGCCCCAGTGTGGTGAATTCGAGCCTTCCTCCGGCTGAAACAGCGGCAACCTCCTCCCGACTTGGCCTCAGCACTCGCCCTGCACAGGAAGCGGCTGGGACAGAGGGCAGGAAGGATGAAGTCATTGCCGGCTCCGTGGTGGGGAATCAAAGGCAAAAGGAGAATCGGTGGGGGTGGGTGGGAGGCAAGCCAAGGGGAAAGGGCCGCACTGGGGAGAGGAGAGGCAACCCCAAGATCCAGAACGGGCAGGCCACCCATCCTGGCCAAAGGGAGGCCAGTGGTAGCCCAACAGCCGGGCACGGAGCAAGCTTAAGGCCAGCCACAAACACCTTAATCTTCCCACATTACTTTTGGATTTTTTGAGGGTCTTGATTGTTTATGCTTGTTTTTATTTCACTTGTTGGACCCTGCCCAGAGTAACATGTTGTACTAATGGGGCAGTGGGTGGATAGAGAAGTATAGATGGAAAAACAAATAAACAAATCAATACAGAAGCAAACATCAAACTGTGTGCAAAGGAGAACCCAGTGCAACACACACATATATTTGCTGGATCCCGGGAGGAAGAGAGAGATGGGCACTCGACACACAACCAGGCCAAGTGCACTGCACACGGAGCCTGGCCTCCATGGACTTGTGGCTGGGCAAAAGGGGGAGATCTCACAGCCCTCCCTTTCTGAGAGGCTCATGCCCTTTCCTGTAAGGGAATGCGCGCGGGGGGGGGGGGGGTTGTTGTTGCAGGACTGCACCCTTGGCAGGAAGGAAAGTGGACAGGACTTGGTGAGCCCATGACTTACTGCCTTGTGACACACGGGGAGACGACCAGAGACTCCAAGCCCTCCCACTGGCGGTGGCGGCAGCAGCTCCCCGTGGCAAGGCAGATGGAAAGCGCGCCAGGAAGGAAAGGCAGCACAAAGCCTCCTGGCCAACGTCCGCCACACCCAAGGCCTTGGAGCCAGCAGGAGGAGCAAGCCCGGGCAAACCCTGCCGGGAGCCTCTCTTTTTGCACTCCTCCAGACATGAAGTTGGCAGGACCATCCTTCCCCCCATGCTCCCGGCCATGCCACACAGTCACAGATTGATTACTCATCCGTCTGTGTACGGGAATGCTGGGAAAACCACTGCTCTCTCTCTCTCTCTCTCTCTCTCTCTCTCTCTCTCTCTCTCTCTCTCTCTCTTGAGCTGTGAAACAGTTTCTCTTGCTGCCCTTCCTGAAGGAGGAGGAGGAGGAGGAGGAGGAGGAGGAGGAGAAGGAGGAGCTCTGCATGACATAAAAACTCCACACATTCTTCTCCCGACTTGACCACGTCCCCTCAAAGGAGCTTGGGTGCCTGCCTTGCATCTCATGCCCCAATGTAAAAACTGTTTTGTTCTGGAGTATCAAGACAGAAACCCCTCCTACGCTTTGTTTTCTTCCTTTGTTTGTGGCAGAGTGTTGCACAACTGAAAACTCCTACGCTCTTTGTCTGCTATTTGTGGAAGGAGGGGAAAGAGAGGAAGAAGGATGTAGCAGAGGAGGAAAAACAAGCTGCCTCTGACCAACCCAAGTTCCTTCATGGGCAAAGGGGTGTGGGGGGGAGCAGGGCGCTCTCTCTGGCTCCCCCCCCCCACTGCACGCACACTGTTTGCCTTGGCCGGTTGCACGTGGTGATGCTCGCCTGAATTCCTGCCACAGGACGGCAGCAGCAGCGGTGGCAGCAGCAGCAGCTCAGAGCAAGGAGCTCAGGTTGCAGGGGAGAAGAAAGCGGGAGAACGCTGGCCCCCTCTTGACAGCACTGCCGCTGCCCCCACCACCACCACCACCACCATCGCCCCTGCCCCCACCACTAACTAACAGCAGCAGCATGGAATCCTGGCCACTGGCCACTTGCCCTGCCTCTCGGGCTACCAGATGTCTCTCCCCCCCCCCCACCCTGCCACCCCCTCCCAGGACACGCCGGGAGCCCAGCGCCTGCCTCTCACCTTCGGATGATCATCTTGAGGGTGCGATAGGAGCCCTTGATGAGAATGAGGGCCTCCTGCCGGGAACCATAAAGGGGGGTCCCATTGATGTTGACAAGCTCGTCCCCAGAGCGGATCTTCTGCGACAAAGCTGCCTTCCCGCCATCCTCCACCTGGGCAGGGAAACCAAGCCAAGAAGGGAGAGGGTAAGAGTGGGGAGGGGGGGCTTCCATCCACTCTGGGCACCCCTCAAGGGAAGGGGAGAGGCAGCTGGGCAGCAGTGTTGGGGGGGCTGCTCTGCACAGAGAGGGTTGCAGGTTTGCTCCTGGGGAACATTTTCAGGAGGGGCCCTGGAGGAGACCCCCTCCCGGAAACCCCTGGCATTGCTGGGCCGAGGGACCAAGAAGCAGCAGACCCCACCCAGGCAGCCATCACTCTTGTTCCTATGAAGACTCCCTCTGCCATGCGTCCAGAACTGGAAGATGGCTTGGAGAAGTGACAGTTTTGGACACCAGTTCTCAGGCACTCCCAGTCTCTGTGGCCACTGGCCGGGAAAGTCCAAAGCTGGTCCTTCCAAAGCCACCAGGACCTCTGGACTCTCTCTCTCTCTCTCTCTCTCTCTCTCTCTCTCTCTCTCTCTCTCTCTCTCTCTCTTTTCTCTCTTTCTGTGCCCCCTTGCATGCCTCCGGCCCACTGCCTTCCTAGCGGCTCAAGCAGAGGCACGGGTGTCAAGCGTGGGCTGGCCCCAGCAGGAAGCTGAGGCCGACTTCTTCTGGGTTGAAAATTATCCCACAGTTCAAGAGCAAACTTGGCTCTCCGGGAGTCTCTCCTCCTGAAGCCCAGGGAGGGGCCCGGAGGAGGGAGCAAGGAAAGAAGGAGCAGCCCAGCCCAGCCCAGCCCGCTATTTGGGCAACCAGATTGGGGGGTGGCGGCACCCACCCACCCCCTTGTGTTCCAGTGGGCAAGATAGCTCAAAAATCTGTAAAGTTTGCAGCAGAGTTTACTTAACGTATTTTTCATGCTGCACTTGCTAATTATTGAAGGTATTTGCAAAACTGTTTGTTATCGCAGGAGGGCTGCCCAAAGGATGCCCAGTAACCAGTAACAGAAGGATGAAACCTGTCCTCAAAACCACGGGGGTGGGGGTGGGGCGGGATAAAGAAACCAATATGAAAAACCAGCATTCTTTGACAACATGCAGGGCTTCCTATAAAAACAAAGCGCAACAAAAAGTACCCCTTAAAACCACAGTGACACACCAAAGAGCCTCCCAGTCAACTCCCTGGCGAGAGCCCCCCCCCCCCAAAAAAAAAAACAGCAGCTCCTCCCAGCAACACTGTCAGCCTCGGCCCACCCCACAAGCAGGGGGGGGTCCATTCCTACCGCAAAGCACCCAGCCCCTTGTCAAGCTTGTCAGCAAAAGGGGTCCCTGGCACATTGACCCTTCCTTCAGCTTCACCCAGAGAGAAGTGCCTGTCTCTGCCCACCCACCTCCCACGGGAGAGAGATCAGAGAGTGTGGACAACCCCAGGGGATCTCTCTCTCCACCCCCCCCCCCGGTAAGGATGCCTCATTGCCCTCCAGAAAAGCTGGCCACTGACCCCCAAGCAGGCAGAATGCCTGGCCTCCCGTTCCACCTGGCCTCTTCTTCTGCCTCCCGGTGCCGTGCAGGGCTTGGCTAGGAAAAAGCTCCAGGACCGAACTGGGGAAGCCGTTCCAGGCACTCAGGGGGGAAAGGGCTGGGCTGGGCTGCCCTCCCCCCCCCAGTCACATGAACTGCTACACACACACACACACACACACACACACACACACACACACACACACACACACACACACAGAGGGAGATCCCCCAGCTGCTTCCCCCCTGGCGGCTGGGCCAAGACAAGGGCCCTTTGTGCAGCCCAAATGCCAGCAGGAGGGCCAAGAGCACACAGAGGGCTGGTGTGGCAGCTAGGCTGATGCCAGGCCTGGCTGTGGGTATCAGGGCAACCATGCCAGCAGCCGATGGGTAGGAGGCTACCAGGAGCAACAGGGGGCACGTGGGGGTGGGGGTGTTGGGGGCACGATCCTGCCCAAACCTCCCCAAACCAGTGGAAATGGCATCATTATGTACACATGTGGCATGCCCACCCATATACGGGCTTTGGCCCATGGCAAGGCTTGACCCCAGGGCTTGGAGGCATCCTGAGGCAAGGTCCAGGCTGCCTCTGGTTGTTTGCAACCACTGCTTCCTGGCTCAGCCCGTGGCTCGCAGAGAAGGGCCAGTGCCTGAAGCCTCCGCGGAACCGGCTTCCACCCTCTGCCCCTTTGCAGCACAAAGCAAAAGTGTTGGGGCAGAAAAGCTGCCCCCTGCCCCAAGGTTTGGGAGCCTCAAGGGGCTGCAAAGGCACACACACGGGACACACCTCCAGCACACACAACACCTCCAAGGCTATGGCGAGCACTGAGGTCAAGGGAGATAGTGCTGTCGTGGGGTCCTTTCCCACAGCGGAGGGATGCTTTGCACAATTCAACATGGGGGGGGTACCTTCCCAAGCATCCCATGTCCAGCAGGCACATGGGGGGGGGAGGGGCTGGAAAGGAGCCAGCAGACAGTAGGAAGGCTCCATCTGGGCACTGCTTGGACTCCAACATTCCTTCTGGGAAATCGATGCAGTAATAAAATGCAACAACTAATGAACTAACTAACTAACTAACTAAATAAATAAATAAAAACAGGCAATGAACAAAAGCTGCTGAAATTCTAGGATGCCCAAACACTTGAACCTCCAGCTCCAGACCAGAAGGCATTATGAAATGAATGCTTTTGGAAGACATTCTGCAGTGCAGAATCAACTCAAATGCAAACCATCTTGAGAACAGCTTCTTCTAGAACCATCTAATACAAAAGCAACAAATTCTCGGCCAGAGAGCGAGAGAGCTCTGCCCTCAGTCTGAATTCTTTAGTTGGAAGGCAAGACCCGGTGAACCACACGGACCTGCAGGTGCTCTGCAGTCCAAGCAGACTTTATTAGAGCAGCGAGAAGGGGGGGGGGCACTGTTTTCTGAACTCGTCCTGGACCTGGTCTCTTGGAAGGTCAGGGTAGGGAGAAGCAAGGAGCCCAGCACCTGGCAGGGCCCCGCGGAGGTACCAAAGGCCAGCCTTTGCCAGAGGAGCAGTGGTGGGGGCCGGAGGAGCAGCAGCCCACGGCACCCAAACACCAAGGAGCCACCAGACTCACTTTGCTAGGAAGGAACAGCCTTCTCTTCCTGCTCCAAAGAGCCTCGCCAGGGAGGGAGGGAGGGAGTGTGTGTGTGTGGGGGGGGGGTGATGGGAGGGAGCAGGATCTGGAGCTGACCTGGAGGGTCTGTGGAAGGGATCCAGTCCCAACCCTCCTGCCCCCCCTCCCTCCTGCCATTCATCCTTGGCCAGTTTCCTCCCAACCTCTGGACCTCCGCCCATGGCAAGTCAGCTGGGGCGCTGAGCACCAAAAGCTCAGCTATGCACCAAATCAGCACATTCCCTTCAAATGCCGCCAGAGTCTGAGAAACCAACCCTGTGTTCAGTTTTCTCCGCTCTTGCTCTGGACCCGCACCCTGCGCTTCCCCAGCTGCTCTGTTTCGGAAATAGAGTCCAGATGTGGAAGAACAGCCAGAAGGCAGGCAGCCCTGGGGCCTGGCACCTTCCCCCCCTACCCTCTCAGTGGGAAGAGAGGAGCTGGGCTCCATCCCGGCTGGAGAGGAGAGGGAGCCCAGAGGAACCACTGGCCTGAGGGCACGCCCCCAAGCCCATTTCTACACACACACCCATGGGTCACATCCAGTTAACCAGAGAGCTCAACCTGCTAAAAAAGAGCAACCCCCCCCCCCCCGGTTGAAGGGCTGCCCTGCCCGGGTGAAGTTTCTGGAAAGGACAGTTTAGGGCAGAGACCTGGCTCTGACCATCCCAGAGGGCACCCCCCCTTCTTCCCTCCACAGACAGACCCTGAGTGCTGGCCGAGGAGGGGAGGTGAAGCACAGCCTGCCATCACCTCTCCTGCTCCTAGCCCCCACCCCCACCCCAGTTTAAACACACGGAGGTTGTTGCCAAAGGCGGCGGCAAGCTGCTGCGTCACCCTGACTTTTTGGCCAAGGCAGCTGTGAGAAAGGATGCAAGAGAAGAGGGTGCTCCCTGCCGACAGCACTGGTGGGGTGTGGGGGTTTCTTCCGGTGCAGAACCTGGGGCACCACAAAGCACTGGGGCCAATGCATAGACCCCGAGGAGGCCCAGAAGGGAGGGGAGAAAGCCGGCCGGGCCTGGAGCGGCAGCCAAAACAGGCCGACTGGCCAGCAGCTAATTCCGGCACAAAGGCAGCCTTGTTTGTGAGCCGATGGCTGCTGACTTTGCCAGGAAGAAGAGGGAAGACTGAGCGGTACTCCTCCTAGGATCTCCGTCAGCCCGTCAGCCCAAGGAAAGGGTTTGGTTGCACAGGCACACACATAAACAGAGGTTATCTTACCCCCCCAACCCCCACACCCCCTTTGTGTCCTTTGGTGCCCCACCAGCACAGCCAAGGCACGGTTCCTCAAGTTTCCACTCAGCAAACCATACATCGGCTACCCAGATCTGCAGCAAGGGCCATAACAATCCGAACACTCTCTTGCCCCTTCAAGGCAAATGAACCTCAGAGGGCTGAGAGGATAGGGGGCGGGGGGGGGGAGTGAGGGAGGAATCTCTTTGGAGAAAGGGGGAGGGCAGCCAAAGTCACCCCTACTTTTCCTAAAGACACCCCAGCAAGTCACCCATCACCCTCCCGCTGGGTTAGCTCCATCCGGAGGAGGCCCAAGATAGGCTGCTGCCCGAAGCATGACCTGAGTTGGCAAGGCCCTGCCCACAGCAGCACGTAGACACCTCCTCCCTCCTGAAGCCTACCTGAGGGCAGGAAAGGCCCAGCAGCAGAATCATTGCAAGCACAAGAGACAGTCCAGCCCTGCCTCTGGTCTTCTCATGAACCCCACTGGCTGCCTCAGACTGCAGGAACAAAGCCCCTCATCCACCACCTGAGGCATCAATTGGCCTGGGGACCCTTCCTCGTCATGAAGGAAGCGGAGGACTGGCACTCGGGTGCCTCCTGAATGCACACATGCCGCCCCCAGCCCCCCACCCAACCAGCCGGGCTAGGGCCCTCTAGTACAGGAGGAAGGAACCCAAGAGGACCACTTGACAGCTGTGAGGCATCCCATCACCATTTGCTCCTCCCCCCGCTTCCTGGAGCCCTGGCCCATGGCCATGGCAAACTAAGCCAATGGGGGGGGTCCTCAAGGGACCCCGGCCCTCTGCCTTCCCCACTGGTTGCCTTCCTGGTGAAAGTAGTAGCAGAGGATGGGTGTTGGGGGTTCCCTCCTGAGGTGGAGAGGTGTAGGGGTGCATGCACACATCAGCCGCACTCTGGTGGGGCCACAGCTGCACCCAGTACCAGTATGAGGGCCCCCCTCCCCTGGAACACCTCCCCAATTGGGATTCATCCTGTGGAGCCAAACCTCCCCCTTTCTTGCTGATCAAAGCCCTCCAGGAGAGCAGAAAGAGAGCAGAGGCCAACGTTAATTGCTTCTAATTGACAAGATGCCTGGCTGATGCTGGGCACATGCTGGGCACATGACCAGAAGCCCAGCTGGCACATGACTATCCACTTGTCAGCTAGGAGGAGGATCAGATTCAGCTTTGTACACTTCTGGGGAAAGAGTGGGGCCTCACACCCCCTGCCCATGTGTGGGAAGCAACACCAGCAAGCCAACAAGGGTCGGGGTTGGTTGGGGAGGGGGGGAACCATCCGCTCCCCCTCCTGCCCCATGCAGCAAGAGCAGCCTGCGTGGGTTCCTCTTGGCATCCCACTTCTCCACCAAAGCAAGGCTCCAGAGTGGGATCCTGCCACGGGGGTCTCCTCGGGAGTCAAGGCAAGGAGGGGTGGCCCAGGCTTTCTGAAGCAGCCATGGGAATCGGTGCGTGGCCGACCCAGTTATTGCTGGAGATCCGTGAGGAGGCTTACAGGTGTGTGAGGAGTCCCACCTCACCCCCCCCCCGCCAAAGCCTCTTTCCCCTTCTCTTCCTGCAGGGATCAGTGACCGGGGGGGGGGGGGGCAAACACAGAGCATTCCAGGCCAGGGTGTGCCCTATACAACCCTCCAACCCCAACCCCAACCCCCCGCCAGCTGGGTGCCAAGGCTGGCAACAGACAGACAAGGGCAGTTAATCATTCACTGTCGGAGAGCAAGCTGCTGTTTGTCACCTTCTCCCCCCCCCCCCAAGGAGCACAAAGGGAGGAAGCTGGCCCAGAGCCTCCCTCCTCCCAGGGCCAACCCTCTCCCAAGGCTCGAGCAGAGGGGCTTCCCCGCGGCTCTGCCGTCCCTTCACCCACTCAGGCAAGCAACACTGAAGAAGAGGGTGCCACCCTCCTGGAGGGGAGGAGAAGGGAGACAAGCCCCACCCACCCACCCACTCTGGGCAAAACAAACAAACAACGCTAGGGCAGCCAATGCCTGGCTCTGGCTCCCTGGGGGCCTTCTTTCAGCATCCCCCTCCCTCCCTCCATCCCCAGGGGGAAGAGGGGGGGGGCAAGAAGGCAGCACGGCCATGGGCCAGCCCCCAGGCAGGTTCAAGCTAGCCTGGCATCTCCTCCCCCTCCACCACCTGTCCCACTGGAAGAGGGAGACGAGTTGGGCCAAGAGGGGGTTGGAGGGCAAGAGGGCTAAAAAGCAATCAGTGCAAGCTGGAGGAGCAGACACAGACCAGGATGGAGAGAAGCAGCGCTAGGTGCCCACAGGGACTGGTGTGCTTGTGGCAATTCTGCATCAGGGACTCTGTTGGTGTAACTGAGAAAAAGCTCTTCAAAGCAAGAGGAGTCCTTTTAACACTCAGGTCCGCCCGTTTTATTCTTGTGACCCTGCCAATCCCCTAAGCACAACTCATAAGTGGCTGTTCACGTGTGCAGATGCACCCACCGAGACAGCAGCTTCAGGCGGCAATGTGAACACATGCAGTGGCTTTAGGATGAACCTCAACCTGCCTTCTCCAGCTGGAGGAGAGCTACTCCAGAGCCCGCCCGCCCCACCTTTGCCTTCAGATTTCTCTGTCTGGAAATGCCAGAGATCCCTAAACGTGGACTTGCCTGCAAATGGTCAAACAGAGAAGGATGTCTGACACTGAGCCAGGCCTTTAACCTGGCCGGATCCCTGGGGCTGGCCGGGTCCTTGGCAGTTCTCAGGAGGGAAAGGGGGGCTTTCCACCTGAGAAGTGATGGGCGTGGCCAGCATGAGACAGTGGTCAGGGTGTTTGACCAGGCTGCTGGTGCTCCAGGTTCTATTCCCCCCTCATCTGCAAACTCTCCGGGTGATGGCAGGCCAGCCAGTCTCTCTCTCTCTGCCTGGCCTCCCTTACAGGGTTGTTGTGAGAATAAAAGTCCGGGGGAGGAGGAACCCCATCAATATCCTTCTCAGCTGAGCGGCAGGGTCTCCAGTGCAAATGCACGCAGGCCCAACCAGGGGTTCACCATCCATCCCAGGACACTTGCCCATCATGGGCTTTATAATCCCTCGTTAGCTTTTTGGTGATGAGAGTAGCCCGGCAGGAGTGCAGGCAGCTTTGACTTGCATGGCACAGGTCAAGGGGCACAACTGCACTAAGAACAGGCTGCCACAACCACACCAAGCTGAGGGGCATGGTAAGGAAACTCCTGCCCCCACCCCCACCCCCAGGATTTGTAACAGGGAGAGCCTGGGGCTGCCCCACAGACTCTCCCCTGCATCTTTCTGGAGGGCAAAAGCTTGCAGGAGGAGGTTGCCAAGGGTTGAGCAAAGGCGGTGCAGGAAAGGCCTCCGGCTTTGGGGGGAGGCAAGAAGGGAAAGCCTGTCCCCCCCCCCCGAGAGAGACCCTTGCTGGCACCACCCAGGGACCGGCTGGCAGCTCCCACCCCCCCATTCTCCAAGCAAGAGAACTGGTGGCGGGCGGGGTGGGAGGTTCTTTGCATTCCCCACTGTGCAGCCAATCCACTGGGCCATCCGTCCCCCAAAGATGTCCTCTGGGGGGTGGGGGTGGGGGTGGGGGTGGAAAGCAAACAAGAGCCAGGAGAAAGCAAGGCTTCAGGAAACGTTATTGGGGGAAGGAAGCCTGAGAAAGGCGGCAGGAGGGCCCCTTTTGCAAACACAAGACACTCAAACAGGAAAGAGACTGGGAAGGAATTTGGGGAGGGGGGCTTCCCAGGCAAGGAGAGAAAGAACCCTTCCCCTCCCCTGACAAAACCGGGGGGAAGGCACAGCCACAGATGTGCATTTGGGGCTACAGCCTGTGCCCCCCCTACCAAAAAACACGTGGGGGCGGAGGAAGCTCTGTTTAGCTGCCCTGCCTGATCCCCAAACCAGAGTGAGTTTTTTATAGAGACTGCCCCACCAGCCCCGCCTCCGCAGCTGGATCAGTCGTGGGGGGGGGGGCAGAGCGGAGGACCAGACGCTCTCTAGAGAGCAAGCCCATTCACGGGGCAGAATCCCCGGCCACGCTCGGAGGGACAGCCCACCGGCTTAAGACCCAAATGCCCACCTCCTAAGCGGCCAAGCCACTGGCGGGGGAGGGGGTGTGCCGAGGGGGGGGGGCAAGTGAGGAAGCCACTTTTGCGTCCTTGCCTTGTCGGAGAAGATGCCGATCGGTTGCCCCCCCTCCCCCCGCCGCCGCCGCCGCCGCCACGGACGCGCCTGAGCCCCGCAGGGCCCGGTGGCCTGAACCCGACCAGCTGGACTAGTAGGAAAACCTGCGTCTGTGATGCGCGCAAACTCCCAAGGCCTGCACGTGTGAATAGACTCACGGTCACCCCGCCCCAGAAGGAAGGAGGGGGACGAGGCCACTTCCCATACTCCCCCCCCCCACACACACACACGCACACGCCCGCTTTGCCTCTGGGCCAGGAACAAACTTTCCGAGACTGCCCAGTGGCGGCTGCGGGGGACGCGGGAGGACGGACGTATTTGGGAAGAAAAGGGTTTTGGAACAAAGACCAGCGGAAGAAACGCCTGCTCCAGAGACGGCGGCGGGGGGGGGAGTGAGGGGGCAACGGTGCCCCGCGCCAGACAAAGGGCAGCGGGGGGGGGGGACTGTACGCGGAGCCTCCTCGGCCGGCGGAGGCATGCCGGGAGGAGCAGCCCGTCGGCCCGGACGTACCCAAGCGCCGGGGGGGGGGGCGTCCCGCAGGAAAGCCGCGCCGGGCCGAGGCGGGTGCCTCAGCCGGGAAGGGCCAGGGAAGGGGCGGCGGTGGGGGGGGGGGCTCACCTTGGAGACGATGAGGGGCTCGCCGTGCTCCAGGCCGCCCTTGAGGGTGAAGCCCCAGGGCGCCCCGCCGGCCAGCTGCACGTGCACGTACTGGAAGGAGACCAGCAGCCGGCTGGCCGGGCGCCCCTCGGGCTGCTCCGTCGCGGGGGCCCGCGGCGCCTCTTGCCCCGACGGCGGCGGCTCCATGGTACCATCCCGCAGGCCGCCTTCGCCTGCTGCTGCTCCCGGCGGCCAGAGAGGGCCTGCGGGCGGGGAGAGCCGGGCGGGCCAAGGCGCTGCCAACCGGGCCCTGCTTGCCTCCTTGCCTCCGTCGGCTGCCTGGCTGGCTGGAGGGGGCGGACGGAGGCGCCGGCGGTGGGCGTGCCGGGAGCCGGGCGCCCAGGGCGGCGCGGGCGCTCCTCCCCTCCCTCCCTTCCTCCCTCCCTTCCTGGCCAGGATCCCACGCCGTTCCGCCGGCGCGCCCCGTGGAATTGCCTGCGCTTCCACCCCCGGATGGGAAAGAGCTCGGGCGCTTTCCCGTGGATTCCGAGAGTGAACCAGCGGAGCCGTTTTTGGACCAGCCTGGCGTCAATCCGGATTGGAGACGGGGTGGGCGGGTTAAAGCGGACCCGCTCCCTTCTGAGGTCGACGTGAGAGCAGCTGCTGCCTCCTTAAAAATAGTGTTTGTGCGAACACGGGACGGCGTGCCGAAGAGTCGCCCCCAGAGCCCCTCCGGCTTGTAGCCTTGGGCACCCCGAAACGAGGGCGCTACCAGGACTCCGGGAACAAAAGAGGCCTGGGGTCCCTTGTGTCTCCGCTCTCATGCCCTGGCTCCAAGCACAAGTTCCGCCCAGAGGTATCCTTTGAGGAAATCAGAGCACAAAAACCGCCCCTAGACTGCTGGGGTGTCCAAACGTTTTGCAAGGAGGGCCAGATTGGGTGAGATGAAAATGTTTGGGGGGGGGGCAGCCATTCCGCCTGACATTTTTGAACCATTAACATTAAATGCAAATGAACTATTTTATGAAAGACTAAACAAATAACTGCAGGAATGTGAAGGGTGACACTGAGATCTCAACTGCATTATATAGACGAGGTCTGTCTCAAAAGCAGTGGTTTTGATGCCACACAGGTGCCTTTCCTCCACCTTCCCTCGGAGAACTGACCTGCCAGATCGTGCACGCACACACCCCATTCCACTGGGCCCAGGATCTCAGGCAAGGACTGGTTGTGTGCCTTTCAAAACCCCCAAGAACCTCGGGGAGCCTGATCTTTCAGGTGGTGTCACTCACGTGCCATCTGCCAACTTGTGTCTGTGGCATGAGCCAGAAGATCAGTTCCCTGAGATCCCAGGGTAGGTGCAAAGTCATTTCCCCGAATCCCAGGGAATTTTAAAAGGGGAGCGTTGCACTCTCCCCAGGACATCAGGCAACTGATCTGCCGGGCCATGCCATTCCACACACACCGGGACCTCAAGCAACACAATTACTATTGAAATAAAGACGGACCAGAACCAACACATACAATTCAATTTGGGGAAGGTTGTCGTAAGGTTGCACATTCGCCCCAGAAAAGGATCTATTTAGAGACAGCGAAAAGAGAGGAAGAAACAGACAGAGAGGGAGGGAAATGGTTGTCTTAAAAGATTATGGAAATATCAATGCTTACAGGGCATACTATAAAGCTCAGGCTGATCACGGTCTACCAGGTTTCCATCGAGCTGCAAATATGTATGGAGCAGGCCTTGGAGGTATTTTTCGTGGTTTCTTCAGAAAGGCTGTACCTCTTTTGAGGAGGGGGTTTGAGTTTATTAACCCACATGTTAAGACAGCTGCACAGAACATTGCTGGAGATGTGGTGGGGCATGTTATGAAAAAAATGAGACCTCAAGAAGGCTCAGGATTCATGTACCTAAAAAGAAGGGGTGGAGTTAAACGAAAAGCATCTCACCAACATATAGGTCCCCCTAGACCATTAAAAATACAGCGGGGTCGCAGTACAAAAATTCAGAAGCGACAGGCCAGGAAGAGGAGAGGAAGTCAGAAGAAAAAGATACTAAAACACAGCAGAAGAGACATATTTTAAAAAATGGCATTTATCCACACTACCTCTGAAGAATGTACCAAATCTGAACTGGATCTTTTTCAAGTATTACCGACACAAACCTGTGTGGAAAGTAGTATGTATATCGAAGTGCCACCTCTGTCAGCCCTAACACCCAACGCACCTCTGGAATTTTTCATAACAGGACAGAGTGAGGACTATCTAGATCTTAATGATTCTTATCTTTATATTTGCTGTAATATCACAAAAGCAGATGGTTCGAACATTGCTAATGATGCTAAAACAGGCCTGGTCAATTACCCCATTGCCTCATTCTTCAGTCAGCTGGATGTTACCCTTGGTGATAGGCTGATCAGCCAAAGCAACAACTGTTACCCTTATAGAGCCATCATTGAACTGCTTCTGAACTATGGCACTGACACCTTGAGCACACAGTTTGAAGCCGGTGGATTTTATAAAGATGCTTATACAACAATGGAAGCCACCCTTTTAGGTGAGGGTGGAAACTGGGGTTTAGATCCAGAGCAGTGCGCACCGCAGCCAGCAGGAAATGGGATCTGATGGGGCCATTGCACAGTGATCTATTTTTCCAGGATAAAATGTTGCTGAATGGGGTAGATGTGAAAATCAAACTCACACGGAGCAAAGATGAGTTCTGCCTAATGAGTGGAGATGACAACGAGGCTTATGCAGTAAACATCCTAAATGCCTCTTTGTTTGTAAAAAGAGTAAAAGTATCCCCCGGTGTTCGTTTGGGGCACTCTGAAGCTCTTCTCACCTCAAATGCAAAATACCCCGTTGAATGTGTGGGGATGAAGGTGTTCAGTATAGCTGCCGGAAGTCTTGTGTGTAATCAGGAAAATCTTTTTTTGGGACAGCTGCCTAAGAAGTTGGTCATAGGATTTGTTGAGAATGCCGCTTTCAGTGGAGGATACACCAAAAATCCTTCCAACTTTAAACACTTCAATGTGAATTTTGTTGCCTTGTACGTGGATGGTGTTCAAGTGCCTGCTAAACCTCTCCAACCTGATTTTGCAAATGGAATATGTGTACGTGAATACATGCAGTTGGTCATGGCAAGTGGGAGAGGAATGAAAGATTGGGACGTAGCAATTAACCGTCATGAGTTTTTCCAGGGGTATACTCTGTATGCCTTTGACCTGTCACCTGACCAAGGCTGTTCTGACCATTACTTTCTGATCAAAACAGGAAACCTCAGAGCTGAGATCCGGTTTGCCCTTCCCCTCCCAGCCACTATTAATATGATTTTATATGGGGTATTTGATAATGTGATTGAGATTAACCACAGCAGAAACGTCCTCTTTGATTACATGTGAAGATGAACACCCTCCAGATATTGAATCTATTACATCAAAATAAAACCTTTGTAGGTGTCTACCCGTGTGATCTGTTACCATGGAAGGCTATTACTAAAAGACCAGCTGGAATAGTGGTTAATACCCACCCGCACACAATGCCTGGAGAACACTGGGTGGCTATTTACCTACCTGTTTATGGACCTGTGGAGTATTTTGATTCATATGGGTTACCCCCAAATAACCCACTAATTCCTAAAGACATCATGAAGTTTTTAAAGAATCAGAGCAAAGAGAAACATATCAACAGAAACAGTTACAACATCCTTTAGCTGTGACATGTGGATATCACTGTGTGTTCTTTGTACAGAACAGAACAAAAGGCCTGCCGTTTGCGCAGATATTAAAACTGTACTCTGGAGATCTAACCAAGAATGATCGTCTGGTTGTGGGTTACATCAAGGAGAGAAAAATTAAAAAAAACACCTCCCGATGCAATATGTTTCATCATGTTCAGGCATGCCTCCCACAATGCAAAAATCACATGTAATTCTAATCATTAATAAAAGACACCATGCATATATTCTTATTTTCTTGAGTTTTATTTACTAATTTAGAAAGTGAGCCATTCTGGTTTCTTAACTATTCCCCTGGTTGGTGTGGGTGGTGTGGAGTCCACATTTAGCCATGCAGGTCTCTTGAATAGCTTCTTCATCAGGGTATCAGACTTAGGTTTGGGTAGTAGTACCAGAGAGTTCTGCTGTTCGGGTGTTGGTGGGGCTTTAAGGTTTTCTAATTCTGCTCTAACAGAAGAATTACCCACAACAGATGTCGGGACATTTAGTTCAGCCACAGCTTTAAGAAAAACATTTCATCCTTTAGGTTTTCTCTTATCCGAAACAATATTAGACTGGGTCACCGTTTTAATCAGATCCAGAATGTGAGACCCCTGTAATGTATTTCCATGATACACAAAGGCGCCTTGCTGATCCCAGGCAGAAATATCATTGTTTTGCTTTATCTTATTCAGTAAAATCTCTGCATTTTTCTTAAACCTTTTAGGGATGCCTTCTAAGACTTCTGGAACAACCATGTCACTCCCATCCTGTATGGGTAGTTGTAATGGCTTTGGTGAGGAGGATGGTAGTAAGGTCGGGGTTTGGGGAGGAACTGGTATCTTTTCCACATTATAATTTTGCCTGGTCAATGCTAAAAACGCTGAAGAACCCCTGTGTAAAGCTTAAATTTTTCATACTCAGACAGGTCTGTTCTTAAAAGAATTTCTCTCATCTCACCATCAAGACGTCTCATGGTTGTGCTTCTGATATTTTCTGGTACACCCCACAACTCTTCCAGTTATTGGCTGGGTGTAGTGATATCATTTCCCATATTTCTGAGCCCCAAGATTGGTCAAGCACAAAGGAAACTGAAGGCCTAGGAGGGCTGCTTGACATATATTTCCCAGCAGTCACCAGGACCAAGCAGATACCAGAATGTGCTGATGAAGGCCAGAGCAAACAGGAGGCCAGGAAGACAGGATATCAGGATACAGACCAAGAGCCCCTTTCCGTCCTTATCAGTAATGCCTCACTAGCTAGGGAGCATTTCCCCCCCACCTATGGAACCTATTTCCCCTGCTGTTGTGTACCTGTTTACTCAGTATCGTCTCCCAGATAAGGTTTGCATTCTTTCCCCCCACCGAGGAATGTTTCCCTGTATCTATTGTGCTTGCTTGCTCTCTTAATAAACACTGGTTGCTCGGGCAGCAGGCTCAGAGGGAGAATCATCACCAGACAGAAGGGAGAATCATCATCACAGACTCACATGCACGCATGCCTCCACACATTCAGACACACAGACATCCATGGAACCCTGACAGACAGACGAACAGGAATGCTGCCCTGAGCACCAGATATTGCACTCCGAAACTCTGTGTCCCGTGTGATTCGTAACACAACAGCTGGGGACTAGATACAATTTTTCAGCATATTCCATTACTTATTAGTTAAAAGACCTGTTATTAGTGGGGCTACTATACTAAGCAGAGGACCCAGAAAGCCGCTGTTTTGTTTGACAATGTGTTTTCTTCTTTTCAGAGAGAGTCTCTTGTTACTCAGACTTTTAATCAGAGAACTTTTTTTCCTTAAAACACCAACCTGTTTGGGTGTTAGGGTAAGGTTCCCCTTCAAAGTATTCAGAGCAATTTCTGAAATGGCTGTTACCAGATCAGCTGAGGCACTGCATAAAATGGCCTTTCTTTTGCTCAGGGGTGCCTTAATAGGTATTTTTAAGAGTGGGATATTCTGTCTGATACATGCAGACATGTTCCCATGTAGAGATGCTATGCTCAATAGATGAACAATATTCATCAGAGCCCCCTTTTGTTTCCTTTTTAATTGTATACACAACAGGCCAGTCAGGTGGGAATAGACCTGTTTTCAGTCTGTACGATTCAGGGGTGTTAGGGTTTAAATCCACCAGCAGATAACCATGGGTATTTTTTGTAGCATCCATAAAGGCATCCATGAAAAAAATGAGTATTATGGGGGTACATTTGTCAGGCTAAAGTAGAAATCTGTAGTTTATCTCTAGGGTTTTTAAACAGCACCATATATTTAGCATTCAGGGTGATGGTACGTGTGCTTCTCCCCTTGCAAAAAGTATTCTGTGTAAGAAAAAATACAGTCACGTTTCTGTGATGCACATATTGTGTGAAAAGCTTTTCAACTTCTTTATTATCAGAGGCAGACTGCATCAGGTCGTCTAGTTTATTTTATGTAGGGGTAACAAGTTCCCATCTGTAAAATTTTCAGGCAGACCTTCTACAAAATGAAGAAATGAATATTTACACATTAGATCCTTATACAGAGATTGCCAACAACTGTAACACCACATGACATTATCAGGAATTTCTGAAAATACATAATGAGCATTGTCCAACATGTTTTTTACAAAAAATGTTTTACCGCAACCGCTAGGCCCTGCCAGAATAGCTGGAAAAGGGTGGATCCACTTAGTAGCCATAATGTAGCGTTTTAAAATTTTCAGTAATCACTCTTTTGTTGTAGACCACTTTTTGTGTCTTTCGTACAGGTTTTGTATGTAATGTCCAAGTACGTTTATCTCTCACTATCCCCGGTTGCTGTACAACTATTTCACGAGGGGGGGGGAGAATCCTTTTTGTCCGAAACATAGGCAAACACCAGATCTTGTAGACTGTTAAAATTAATTTTCTCACTGTTTGAAACATTAAGTGTGATTCCTTTGACTTTCACACATGCACTGCCACCCGATAATTTGTAACCATAGCTCTTAGGACCTGTTGAAACAAACTCTGTGATGTACTCCCCTTCAGGAATTTCTGAGGTCAACTCACCCAGATAATCCCCTAGCGGGGGGTTCCATTCCCCCTCCCTTTGTACAAAAATGACAGAGTCTGTGTCATGGTACAAAACCCTATCCTGAAGTTTGTCCAGCAAGGCATACAATTCCAGGCGTGCATATGCAGTGGTAAAACATGCTATGAATACATTTTTCAAACCTGAGGTTGTTATTCTGTCTGCGGCATGTTTCCAGGTCACACATGCTGCATCAGCATCAAGAAATTCACACATTGAGACACTATATGTTTCTGAGAACAAGAGGTTAAAAAAATCATCTGGATTTCTGACTACCTGTGTGTTAGGGAGATTTGTTCTCTGACCAAATTTCCCCCACAGAGAGTTTAAAAAAAGTTTAGCAATTTGCCTCTTTGCAGGATTCACCTCAATTTTATTACGTCGTAGCGACACCCCCCTCTTTTTCATAATAATCTGATATATATTTATCAGCTTCACTGACACACCATTGGGGAAAACCTGATGCCTCCTGTTTCTGACGAAGGTGTGTCCCAATATATTTTGAAAACAGTTTGTCATATTTACACAGAAAATGCCAAACTTCAAAGATTTTGCCCACTCTATAACCTTTCTCTATAGCAACATTCAGCTCAATAGTGCACCAGGTTCCTATTAATGCTCTCTCCTCATCTGTGTGATTGCAAACTTCTAGCTGGTAGGCTTCTGCACACTTACTGCACAAGACAAACATAAGCTTTCCACCGACCCTTGAAGGCAGCACCGGAAAGAAGAGTCCTCTCGGTGAGTATACTTTAGCCTTTATCAGACCAAAATATGTTGATGGATCATCAAAGTCATCTTGATAATGTACTGGATGCGCCCAAGGAAAGTCCATAACTTTGTTACAATAAGGATATAAGCTGGTGAAGTCATAATAATGAATCTGTTCCCCATGCTTAGGTTTGTAGTACAAACAGACAGCATTTGTACGACCTCCAAAAAGAGCATCTCTCGGTTGTAGGGATTCTGGAAACTGCATTATTGCTAGAAAGTCTTGGACTTCAGGATCTGTTTTTACCATTTTTCCATTCATGCTCCCAAATTGTTCTTACTTTATAACCTTTGCTGTTTAGGATGGCAGACCTCTCCTCAGTAGCGTTGAAAAGTTGGCCATAGGTTTTTGCTAATAAAGGGTTCTGATCCTCAGCATCATGGCATAGGGGGCAGCCGTGATAAAAACACCCCAGAAATTCAAAGCAAATTGGTTGATCATCTAAAACAGCAAGCCCATCAAGAAATTTTTTTTCCACCTGGCACATACCCCCATCAATGCATGATGGATCTTAAGTTTTTCTTTACGTTGAAGGTACAACAACCACTGTATCCCTGCTGTCGAGTATCTTTTGGTATGATAGTGGTAATTGTCAGGTGGTGGTATGACAATCAAGTCTTTCTTAAGAAATTTGAACTTGTACATAGCCATACAGACACTGGGTAGCGCTGGGTACTGTAAAGGATCAATGGCTAAATATTCTATCTCATCATCGTACGTTTCCTTTTTTTTCAAGGTTAACATCATGATTTCATGGCGATATTTTGTGCATGCTTGCACCAGTATATTTACGTCGTTTTTACAGTAAAAGGCCAAATCTCTTTGCATGTCAAAAGTTTGTGTCTTATTTTCATCATACCATTTTAAGAAAGCTTTCTGTTCAGCAGGCATCATACTGTACCCCATAGTCTTCTGGTAGTGGCATAGGGCCCACATAATGACTATTTTCAGGGGTATTGAAATAATGTGGGAAATACCCTTTACAAGCGTCAAAACCTAACGCTTTCGGTAGCTTGGCCAACCTCATTGGGAGGTGGCTGAGGGAATCCATGAATTTAATCCCTATTCCTTTAACAGTGACACAGATCAGTTTTCCCCCTTGAGCTATAATGTCCACATCCAATTTTTCTTTGACCAATTGATTAACCATGAAATAACAATCATTACCTTTAGAATTATGGGCTATAAAGGTTGTGCCCGTAAAGCGTTTTCTTTTGTGAATTTTTTAATAAAGTCTGCTATGCAATTTGTTCCTTTAAACTCCCACGATTTTCCATAAGGGAATTTTTTTTTGGTGTGGTTTTTTCCCCTTTTTATTCTGTTCATTTTTGTCCTCCTTAGCCTCTCCATCATGCATGTCACCATCTTCCTCACCCCCTCCCTCCTCATCTTCCTCTTCCTCCTTCTCTACCTCATAATCTTGATCCTCATCCTCATCATCGTAATCATCCTCTTCAAAATCCTCATCATCATTAGCACCACCAAGAGTAGTAGTGGTAGACTTTTCAGGAACCGTATTGCTATCATCTTGAAGACATTTAACTGTTTCTCCATGAAAAGCTTCTGCAAAACAGTAATCAGGAATATGGACCCCTGTTGATTGTTCTGCTTCAATATCATAAAAAATATACTGGGTTGACATTTTTGGTCTTTTAATACGCTGCATGAAGCATAAATGCTCTTCTCCTTTTTTTATACGCCCCCAACAAATTCTACATACCAAACCTTTGCATTTTGATGTACGATGATCTGTGTATTTTGATAATGCTCACACTTTTCACAAAACATCCTAGCTTTGCATTGAACCTTATTATCCATGGCCAATTTCTTATGAATTTTTAGACATCCCTCTGAGCGACAAACCATCTTGCAAAAATCACATCTGACAATTCTGTCTACTTTAGTGGAACAATCCTCTCTCAAACACATCCTACAGAAAAATAAACAGTTATGAGTGTGCTGAAAAATGGTATTACAAAAGGAGCAATAATTTTTAGCCCCAAATAAACCTTTTACATTGATTACCCCATAAAAATGATTTTGATAGAGGAATAAGGTGTATGTTTGTGGAAAGGTTTGAATGCTTGGTTTAAATAAGCACCATCCATCTTTTCCATAAAGGGCAACTTGTACATGTACTTTTAAATGATGTTCAAAATTTGGAATATCCGTTAAAGACACTTGTTTATCCTCACACCACCCCATCTCTTGGTACAGCTGTTTAGCAGCATTCAACATTTCAGGGTTTGTGGGTGTCTTTTTATGTTTTGCATAAGCCATCACTCCACACAGACTTCCTGCAAAACACAACTTGTTGTCTACACTCCTAAAATCTATCAGATGTTTTCTCTTTTTAGGTACAATGCAGCTATAGGGTATGGTCTTCAACCCCCT
The DNA here is from genome assembly GCA_037367245.1 of Phrynocephalus guinanensis. NCBI lineage: Eukaryota > Metazoa > Chordata > Lepidosauria > Squamata > Agamidae > Phrynocephalus > Phrynocephalus guinanensis. Next base: position 24,422,552 of record CM074748.1, read on the forward strand.
GCTTGGACCGTCTCCACAGCCCCCACCTCTTGGGGGTTTCACAATGGTGGCCACCAAACGTAAAGTCCCATGTGCACACAGTTCCATATTGCTTTGCAGCATTTTACTCATATTACTTTAAAAACTATCAGAATCCAATACATCCTTAGACTGTTTTATGGAAAATAATGCATCGCGCAACCCTTCCCCCTCCAATCTCATCTGAATAAAATCCTCCGGTCCTATGTCTTGGTTAATATTTCTTAGGACCTGTTGGATTGCATTATGAAGACCTGCCACAGCCTCTTCATAGGAACGAACCTCTTCCAAATTAACAAAATGAAAGAGAATAGCCCTATGTGATGCATTAAACGGATCATGACCCCAAGACCATGTTCTTAGCATCTCTGGATAAATCTCTTGAGGATCCTGATCTTCAGAATCCTCATGCTGTACAGGCTGTGAATACAACTCAGGACTGAATCTGCCATCATTTTCACAATTGTCAGATTTTAATGACTGTGAAAACTCTTGAGAAGAGTGGTTGTTTGCAGCTATAGAACTGTGTTTGGTTGAAGGAGGTTGAGATATTTGGGTCATGGTACAATGTTTTTTTGTTTTGCATAATAGAATTTTTCTAGCTTTTCTGAGTAACTTGACAGCTTTTTGCTTTTTCCACTCTGTCACACCCGATGTGAATCCACTCTTTTTACTCCCAACTTTTTTTTAAAACCTGTATCCACCCCCCTGCTAATTATATACTTACCAGACGTAGTTGTGGTGTCCACATGCTTTGTTTTTTGGCTTTTCTTACCACCTGGGCCACCACTGATCTCAGAACCTGAAAACATGGATGATGAGAAAAAACATTATTGTAAAAGCACACTGATCCTTTGCAGTGTGTGTGTGTGTGTGTGTGTGTGTGTGTGTGTGGGTGGGTTGTGGGTGTGTGCATATACTTACCAGACATAGTTGTGGTGTCCACATGCTTTGTTTTTTGGCTTTTCTTACCACCTGGGTCACTGCTGATCTCAGCACCTGAAAACATGGGTGATGAGAAAAACATTATTGTAAAAGCACTATGAACTGTTCTCTTTTCTCTAGACATATATGCATAACCCTCATCCTCACCCTTTTGTATGCACATACCAAAATCTTTACGTTTCACAGTTTGTTTACCACTCTCTGTAAAAAATATTATTATTATTGTAAATAAAACCCCTTATTCATTTTTTAAAATGATTTTGGACAGTATTTTGTATCAGAAGATTACTTGTTACCTTTAGTGGGCTTTTTTTCAGAATTGATTTCAGGAAGATGTGTTTTCTGCAGAGTTTTTGAATCATGTTTAAATGTATTCTTCTTCAGAGGTTTAAATATATCTTTGGAGTTTACCTCTGGAAAAAAATAAAGTAAAAATGACTTACAAAAGCGTGTTGACATTAATTTTATTGGTACAATATGGAATTAAGAAATATATAACTAACTAATTCAAATGACAAAAAAGAGGACTTCTCTGAGCATATATGGATAACCCCTACCCCCAACCACCCCTTTTGTATGCACTTACGAAAATCTTAATTATCATTATTGTAAATAAAACCCCTTATTCATTTTTAAAAATGATTTTGGACAGTATTTTGTATCAAAAGATTACTTGTTACCTTCAGTGGGGTTTTTTCAGAATTGATTTCAGGAAGATGTGTTTTCTGCAGAGTTCTTGAATCATGTTTAAATAATTCATCAGAGTTTTTTTTTTGAAATACCACCTCTGGAATACATACAGTGGACATTATTTTATTGGCTGACATTAATTTATTAGCACAAAATAGATTTAAGAAATAAATAACGAACCTAATTCAGATGATGAAGGTGTTTCAGGTACAAAATAATTTTCTTTTGATATAGTGGTAGATGCCATGTTGTCTAATAAAATAAAATAAAATAAAAACACATAAGAAAAAAGCCAGACATTTTTAAATCAACCCATCAGACTCACCAGCATGTAAAATGGAATAACTCCCATACCCCACCTTTCCCCACACACATGGCACATAAGCAAGACATACTTAATAAATAATATAGCTTTAGAGGGGAAAAGAGAAATTAGTAAAAAAGGATTCAGTAAATATACTCACTCGCATAATAATGGTTTTGTCTTGAAAATTGGGCTTCTCCTGATGTCTGTGAGCATCTAGCTAATTTTTCTGACTTTTAAAGGAAAATTGTAGCCCCCACCTTGAATGTGAAAATATGGTTTCATACTGATAAAAATTATACCCCACCCCAAATGCTGTGACAAACAGCTCAGCGTAAAAATTTCCACTGTGTGATTTTTTTTCCATAATGAGACCTAGTGCCCTAACTGCAATTCAAAACCTCACTATTTTATTTCTTTTTGCAAAATACCAATACAGTAATTTAACTTGTATACACCTCACTATCAAAAGGGCTGTATGGTGCCCTCAGGAGTGATCTAAAAGCCCCCCCTCTACCTATCATATTTTGTGACAATGAATTAATAATCACAGAACTATAAACTATGTCACAAGGGAGCAGTGTTGCACTATTTTTGAAATTAGCTGTGGATCATGAAATGTACCCTTATCAACAATGCCTTGTGCTTTTAGCTGATAACCACTTCAAAAGCCGCACCCAAGGCTCACACACACACATCCCCCTCCCGATGCAGAGACAAACAGCCTAAATGTAAATCTCCACTCTCTGTGTGTGTATGTGAGGGGGGGGTTTAATTCCATCATGGGCTATGTCTTTTGTAAGTCTTATAAAATATTAGGGTATAGTATTTTAAATTAGTCACCATTAACCCTGGGTAAAATAATCTGGGGCTTTTACCCTTAGCCAGACTGAATGTGCTATCCTTCCAAACTTTTGGCAGAGGGAATTTCAAAATGTTCCTTACACAGGCTATGTCCTAGTAATAATAGCTAAATATCCAACATTTTTGAAGCGTCTTGGGTTATTTCTCATTAGCCAAATGAGCACAGCTGCATTTAAAAATAGGAACTACACTTTTTGGACAAGTGTCTCTAGAAAACAGGTCTGTTTCACCATAAAAACACACACCTAAGACTTGATTTTAATGAGATCCTTGAAAGTTACATTTAATTTAACTCAGAGGTCTCAAGAGGACTCTTTCGGGTGATACATTTTGGGTTCAATCTACATTTAATGAAATCCTTTTTATGGATTATTAGTTAATAAGAATTTGTTAGCTATCTAGAACACAGCTTCACACAGAAGTAACAAAGAGTATTTATTAACACTTCAGCGTTCCAGCACATTAAACTTCAAGTATTTGATCCCTATTAAAGACCAAATCAATAGTGTTTTATTATTATTATTTAGAACAGTTTCTTTTGAAATTAGCTGTGGATCATGAAATGTACCCTTCTCAACAATGCCTTGTGCTTTTAGCTGATAACCACTTCACACACCCCACCCCACACCAATGCTGAACAAACAGCCTAACTGTAAATCTCCACTCTCTGTGTGTGTATGTGTGTGTGTGGGGGGGTTTAATTCCATCATGGGCTATGTCTTTTGTAAGTCTTATAAAATATTAGGGTATAGTATTTTAAATTAGTCAGCATTAACCCTGGGTAAAATAATCTGGGGGTTTTACCCTTAGCCAAACTGAATGTGCTATCCTTCCAAACTTTTGGCTGAGGGAATTTCAAAATGTTCCTTACACAGACTATGTCCTAGTAATAATAGCTAAATATCCAACATTTTTGAAGCGTCCTGGGTTATTTCTCATTAGCCAAACGAGCACAGCTGCATTTAAAAATAGGAACTACACTTTTTGGACAAGTGTCTCTAGAAAACAGGTCTGTTTCACCATAAAAACACACACCTAAGACTTGATTTTAATGAGAACCTTGAAAGTTACATTTAATTTAACTCAGAGGTCTCAAGAGGACTCTTGGGTGATACATTTTGGGTTCAATCTACACTTTAGAATCATAGGAACATAGAATCATAGGACAGAGGGGGTGCAGGCAGCCTGGCTCTTGTGTATGGGTGGTTGGGTGGGGAGAGTTCCACAGCCTGCCTGCAGCCACTGAAAGGTGCCCCCTTCACCCCCTCCTATGTCTCCTTTTCACGGCTGAAATTGTGGACGTTCCAGTTTTTTTTGGGGGGGGGTCAGTAGGGGCTTCTTTTGGCAACTGAGGGGTCTGGATCATGGCCTCTTCATGAACCTTGCTGTGCTATGTTCTGTGGCTCTGCACAAAGTGCAAGTCCCCTTCAGAGAAAGACCTGCAATTCTGTCTATTGAATGGTCAGAAACAGTACAGGTTTAAAAACAGATTATTTTTCTAATGGTGAAATGTGCCAGGACCCTGCCTGTCATAGAACCTGAATGTGAAGGGTTAAATGCTGAAGAACAGCAGGAGGAGCCTTGCAGTTCAACTCAGCAGGCAGCTGAGTCTGAGGACGCAGCTGAGGGCACATCTCCTCCTCCTATGAGGGCTAGGAACAGGATCCTGCAAAGAAGAACTAGAACTGAGTTCTAGCAGGAGCCTTGCCAGAGATATGGGTGTGTTCCCTGGTTTAGGATAAAGCTAGCAAGTTTACCCTGAAACCTCTGTGGGAGCAACGTGTCACTTACCTTGTCACCACGTTCCTGTGTGTACCTTGGACCGGCTTTCTGATTACGGTGTTCTCTGTTTCCTGACCTTGGACCGGCTTTCTGACTACGATGTTTCTCTGTACCCTTGAACTTGGCATTTGGCTCTGTAAGGTATTTTGGCTTTGATTCGGACTGTACTTTGTTCGTTATCTGGATTACAACTAAAGTTCCTGGCAAAGAACTGAATTTGGCTTGCTGTGTATTCTGTGTGTAGGGCTTGACAGTTTGCTCCCACCCACCAAACTTATTCAAGCAGAATGGAGAAGGAGGGGGCTGTTGGAATGACTCCACTGGAAGCTTTGCAAAACCAAGTACTGTTTTTGTCTCAAGCAATTGTTCAATTGCAGCAAGCTCCAGCATCATTACAGCCTCATTGCCCTTTGCTGCCTCCTGACCGGTTTGAAGGCAAGCTAGAGCAGTGTTTTTCAACCACTGTTCCGTGGCACAGTAGTGTGCCGCGAGATGTTGCCTGGTGTGCCGTGGGAAAAATTCTTCCTACACCAGCAATGCCCCCCCCCCCGCATCCCGCTCGCGACCAAGGCAGTGGTGCGGCGCCGGCGAGTCAGAGGAAGGCGGGGCATCCAGAAAGAAGCCGGCTACCACAAGGCTTCCTTGGGAGATGTAGTTCCTCCCGCAGGTCTGAAACACGGTCCTGGGGAGGAGAGCGGACTACCTTTCCCGGCATGCTTTGCGCGCCGGCGAGGAAAGGCTTGTCGTGTGCAGGGAAGGAGAAGAAATAAGGGAGGAGGAGGAGGAGGAGACTGGAGAGCGAGAGAGTGAGAGAGAGCCGGGAGACCCGCGCAGGCGCATTGCGGCGAAGGGCGCTCCAGAAGCCGCTCTTAAAGGTTCTTGGGGTTGGTTCCCCCTCCTCGCTCACTGAACCCCCTCCCTCCCTCCCTCCCCCGCCTCGCGCACTCGCTGTTTACCTCCCGAGAGTGGGTGCGCGCCCCTGCCGAGCCAGGTAGGAGCGCGCGTGCGCACCCCTCTTTTAAGGGGAGGACGTGGGAGGCTGAGGAGGGGATTCCTAGGACCCAGGGAGGAGACGGGGATGGGGGGTCCCTTCCGGGCCCTGTGGCTGCCTGGCTGGAAGGAGGGGGGGAGAGAAGGGAGGCTTGTACTGGAAGGGGTAAAAGATGGGGGTTGGGGGGTCGTATATGAAGAGCCTCCCCCAGCCCCACCTTCCTGGGTTTGCAAGTTCTTCTGAAAAAAAGTGCCAGGAGGAGGGAGGGGGAAGGTGAGGGCAGGCGGACATTTTGATAGGGATGCCTTGGGAGGGCCTGGGCCGGAGGATGGATTTGTTGTTTTTTGGGGGGGGGGTGAGAAGTGTGTTTGTGTGTGTGTGATATTCATTGAGGTGCGGGCGCAAGAATTTCCTACTGAGAGGTCTAAGGTCTGTTTCATTATCAGTTTATTGAAAGGACAGGCAGCTAAATGGGCGACTCCTTTACTCCTCAGTGCTTCACCTTTGTTGGATAATTACCAGGCTTTTCTGAACCATATTTCTTCAGCCTTTCAGAATCCCGTGCAGGCTGCTACCACCAACAGGAGAGTCAGAGCCTTGAAACAGGGCAAAGGCTCAGATTTTAATTACACTACTGCATTCCGTTTGATAGCTCAAGATTTGCAGTGGAACGAGCCGGCACTGATTTCTCAATATATGGAAGGTTTGGCAGATGAAGTGCTGGATGAACTCTGTAGGGTAGAACAACCAAACACATTGCAGGAGCTCATTACTCTGTGTCTGAGAATTGATGGACGCCTGGAAAGCCGTCGTCTCTCCCGAGGCCAGAACTGCAACCAGCAACCTCTACCAGCTGTGTCTCATCTGCAATCCCGGGAGGCTCGTGAAGTAGATCCAGAACCTATGCAACTGGGAGCTGCTCGACCACGCCTTACCCCGGAGGAAAAGGCAAGACGACGCTTTCAGCATCTCTGCCTGTACTGTGGGGGAGGAGGACATTTTGCTTCTAATTGCCCTTTGAAGCGTTCCTCAATTAGAGCTGCTATCTCTCCAGCAGTAAAAGGGCAGCTCCATCCTTGAAGGAACCTCGAGGAATGGAGCATACCGAAAGGTTCCCAGGTAATACTATTACACCTCAAGGACCTTTTCTGCTACCTGTGACTTTAGGGCTCCCTGATGGTCAGGAGATTCCGGTGTATGCTATGGTAGATTCTGGGGCAGCTCATTGTTTTGTGGATGCTGGGTTTGTGCGGTACCATCGGATTCCAGTACAAAATAAGGACACCCCTTTGCTGGTGGAATCCATTGAGGGTCAGTTACTTCATTCTGGGCCGGTAGCTCAGGAAACCTGTCCCCTTACCCTTCAGGTAATGGATCATAATGAGCAGATTAGCTTTAATGTAACCCGTATGCCCCGGTTTCCTCTTGTTTTCGGACTTTCCTGGTTGCGAGCTCATAATCCACTGGTGGATTGGGTGCAAGGGGAATTATATTTCAAGGTCCCTTGTTCAAAGCAACATTCCTCCACTATCCTGGCATCTGCTCATGATACATCTGACCCTGTCTTGCCCCAGGCATATCAAGACTTTGCCGATATATTTGAAGAAAAGGGGGCTGACAAGCTACCTCCACATCAACCCTATGACTGTGCCATTGATTTGATTCCTGGGGCACCTCTTCCTGTAGCACGAGTCTATCCCATGTCTGAACCTGAATCAGAAGCGTTAAGGGCTTTTCTAGATAAAAATCTTCGACGTGGATTCATACGTCCTTCCAAATCACCATTGTCGGCACCAGTGATATTTGTCAAGAAGAAGGAAGGGGAGCTTCGTCCTTGTAATGATTATAGAGCACTCAACAAGATCACTATTAGGGACCGGTACCCTTTACCTTTAATCTCTGAATTTTTGGACCGGTTAAAAGGGGCTAAGTGTTATACTAAGTTGGACCTTCGGGGGGCGTATAATTTGGTACGTATCCGCAAAGGAGATGAATGGAAAACTGCATTCCAGACCCGGTACGGTCAATATGAACATTTAGTAATGCCTTTTGGTCTGACCAATGCACCCAGTGTGTTTCAGCGGATGATGAATGACATTTTCCAGAATCTCCTAGATCGTTGTGTGGTTGTGTATTTAGATGACATTCTGATTTACTCCGCTGACCCAGTTCAGCATGTTAAAGATGTTCGTCAGGTATTGCAGCGTCTCCGGGAAAACGGACTCTATGCTAAAGTGGAAAAATGTGAGTTCAACATTGAAGAGGGTGAATTCCTGGGGCATATCATTTCTCCCCAGGGAATCCGCATGGACCCCAAGAAAGTAGAGGCTGTGTTGTCATGGCAGCGACCACAAAATCGTAAGGACTTGCAGCGGTTCCTTGGCTTCGCTAACTACTATCATCAATTCATTCCTTTTTATGCTGACATTGCTGCACCTTTAAACCGTCTCCTCCGTCCCAAAGAGCCTTTCCGGTGGACTCCGGAAGCAGAGAAGGCTTTCTCTACCTTGAAGACCTGCTTCACTTCGGAGCCTATACTTCGCTACCCTGATCCACAACTGCCGTTCATAGTGGAGGCTGATGCATCTAGTGTTGCCTTGGGAGCAGTATTATCTCAACAAGAGGATCCCTCCCAAATCCCGCGTCCCTGTGCCTTCTACTCTCGGCAATTAAAACCTGCAGAAAAGAATTATATGATTTGGGAGCGTGAACTGTTGGCCATCAAAACAGCTTTTGATGCATGGAGGCATTACCTTGAGGGAGCTCGACACCCTGTGCAAGTGCTAACTGATCACAGAAACCTGGAACATTTACAAACAGCTTGGCGATTGTCTCAGCGACAAATCCGGTGGTCTTTATTCTTTTCCTGGTTTGATTTTCGTATCAAGTATATTCCTGAAGCTCAGAATAAGAAAGCTGATGCATTATCTAGAAAACCTGAATATGCGGCACCAGTGAAAGAGACCTTAGTGGCACCCATCTTGCCTCCCTCCGTGTTTGCAGCCATAAGTCCGTGTTCCAGCTTGGCAGAAGAAATCCGGGAGTCTCAAGCTCAGGATCCATGGACTCAGCAACGTCTTCAAGAACTTCAAAATGGGGAGCATGGAGAGTTTTCTGCACAACAAGGGTTACTACTACATCGAGGAAGGTTATATGTTCCTGCTGGTCCCCTTCGTAATCAGGTATTGCATCTTTCTCATGATTCTTTACCTGCTGGACTTTATAAAACCCTTCATCTTCTCACAAGGGAGTTCTGGTGGCCACAGGTCCGAGCTGATGTTACCAGATATGTGGGGTCCTGTGAAGTGTGTCGGCGAGCAAAGGATGTGGTGGCTAAACCTTTGGGTCTGTTGCATCCTTTGCCAACACCCTCTGGTCCTTGGAATGCTGTGTCACTGGATTTCATCACGGATCTTCCTCGCTCCAAAGGATTTACCTGCATCCTGGTCTTCGTAGATTTGTTCACCAAAATGGCCCACTTCGTTCCTTGTCCTAAACCTCCTACCGCAGCAGAAACAGCTCATCATTATTTACAACACCTCTTCAGGCTTCATGGTTTACCTGAACACCTTATTTCGGATCGTGGACCCCAATTCACCTCTCGTTTCTGGCAAGCTATGCACAAGGCACTAGGAACCCAAGTCCACCTGTCATCCGCTTATCACCCCCAGTCAGATGGTCAGACTGAGCGCACCAGTGCCACCTTGGAACAATATTTACGCTGCTACACATGTTATCAACAGGACAATTGGGCGGATTTGTTGCCTTTAGCCGAATTTGCATACAATAATGCGGTACATTCATCCATTCGTCAAACCCCATTTATGGCCAACTATGGATACCATCCTCGGTACTTTCCCACCACCCTTCCTTCCACCTCTGTACCAGCTACCAATGTTTACCTTCAAGAACTTCATAGCATTCAAAAACTATTAAAAGAACAACTTAATCATGCTAAAGAAGCATATAAGAAGGCAGCGGATAAGAAAAGGCAAGAAGGTCCACAGTTGAATCCGGGCATGAAGGTTTGGCTCTCTACCCGATATTTGAGACATCCTGGGCGATCCCGAAAACTAGATCCTCGATTCATCGGCCCTTACCCCATCCTAGAAAAAATCAACCCAGTGGCGTTCCGTCTGCAATTACCTGCTTCTCTCCATATTCATCCTGTGTTCCATCGTTCTCTCTTGGTCCTAGCTAAAAACCCTGACCCCAACCAACCACCAAATCCTGAACCTCCTGGTAGAAGGAGAAGAGGAGTATGAGGTCTGCCAAATTTTGGATTCCTGGATACATCGGGGGGGGGGGTTTACAATACTTAGTGGACTGGGAAGGGTATGGACCAGAAGATCGTTCTTGGGAACCGGTATCTAACTTGCATGCCCTAGAGTTGATTCAGCAATTTCATGATAATTATCCAGATAAACCTGGCCCATCGGAAGAGGGGGGCCATGGGGAGGGGGATAGTGCCAGGACCCTGCCTGTCATAGAATCTGAATGTGAAGGGTTAAATGCTGAAGAACAGCAGGAGGAGCCTTGCAGTTCAACTCAGCAGGCAGCTGAGTCTGAGGACGCAGCTGAGGGCACATCTCCTCCTCCTATGAGGGCTAGGAACAGGATCCTGCAAAGAAGAACTAACAGGAGAGCCAGGGAAAGGATCTTTAATGATAGGCGTAGAATTAGATCTGAAAGCGCTGAGTTCTAGCAGGAGCCTTGCCAAATATATGGGTGTGTTCCCTGGTTTAGGATAAAGCTAGCAAGTTTACCCTGAAATCTCTATGGGAGCAACACGTCACTTACCTTGTCACCACGTTCCTGTGTGTATCCAGACTCTGTTTCCTGACCTTGGACTGGCTTTCTGATTACGGTGTTCTCTGTTTCCTGACCTTGGACCGGCTTTCTGACTACGATGTTTCTCTGTACCCTTGAACTTGGCATTTGGCTCTGTAAGGTATTTTGGCTTTGATTCGGACTGTACTTTGTTCGTTATCTGGATTACAACTAAAGTTCCTGGCAAAGAACTGAACTTGGCTTGCTGTGTATTCTGTGTGCGGGGCTTGACAAAATGAAATGTTCCCCTAACTATTACAACAATTCAAGGCAATATCTCACAGTGGATATTTTGCTTCCTAAAATTACATGTGCAAAAATACATTCCTTTTTTGAATCTGTCCAAACCAAATTTTTAACATCAACACAAAATAAAAACACTGTCTAATAGGTAAAATTATCTTTTTTTTCTTTATTGACATGAAAATACCTTCAGATGTTGTTGTTTCTCTCTCTCTCTCTCTCTCTCTCTCTCTCTCTGTGTGTGTGTGTGTGTGTGTGTGTGTGTGTGTGTGTGTGTGAAGTCTTTTATAACACATATAAGCTTTTACAGTCAATATGAAGCCAAAGGCTATTTTCTAAGTTTAACATAACAATATTTCCAGGTTAGATGAGACCAAGTTGCTAGTTTTGCTGGTAATCATCCTCTTCATTCACCAGCCCTTCCTGTTAAGAGAACATGAAACAAAGATCTTAGTAACAAAATTACACCACCCCATTCCATACCCCATGAGAACATTCCCCATGACCCCAGAGAAGAGAGTCATGAATACTTTTTTTCCCAAAAATTATCTTACCTGATACCTCCTGTTCAAACTTTGATATCCCTCATTTTCAGAAACCATTTCCAGCTCAGAAGTCATGGATTTCTCTTTTTCTTTGTCCTGGAGACCCTTTTTTATTCCATGAGGGCAATCACGCTGCAAATCATCATCACCCCAATAAAGAGTGTCCTCAGCATTGTGACTGGATCTGGTTGGATTTTTGGTGGCGTAGGACGGCAGCCTTCCAGTAAATAAAAATATATCATTTGAAGATAAGGAATTTTCTGCTGAAGGTTCAAGGTCTGAAGGCTCAAGATCTTCAAAGGCTCTCCCAAATTGTGAGGTGTTGTATAAAGGGCAGACAGGTTTTGAAAAGCCTACAGGGTACAAACGCCTTTTCGGTCTAGCCCTCTGCTTCTCTGTCTTTGGTGTTTCTCCTCTTTGGGGAGACTCCGGAGATTCTGCTTGCACGCCGCTGCATTTCGCCATCTCCCTCTCAGACCAGATTTCTTCTCAGAGACTGACGAACTGGAAAATGCTGCAGAAGCCCCAGGACAACACGCCCCCCTTAAAAAGTGATTCAGGCATGCACACACGCAACAGGACATGCCCGGGCAACACACTCAGCAGTTAGGTGAACCCCTCTCCTATTGGCCAGACAGCTTAGGGGAGAAATACCCCCACCAATTACCAAACAGTGACGTAATTACCTACCACATCTATACACGCATGCTCACACAAGTCACAGACATAGCATGCCACTGGAAGGGGTGGGGGTGATGGGGGGGCCCTACAGGGTCACAGGAACTCCCCCAAGGGGGAAGAATACCCCCAGAGGCCCACAAGATGGACGAACTTCCGGTTACAGGCCCACAGGATGGTAGAACTTCCAGGGTCGAAGGTCTAAGGCGGTGGGACTTCCGCTAAGGAGGCGGGACATCTGCTAAAGGGGGCGGGGCTTAAGTTTGATGGGTACAACTGACATAAACTAGGTACATCTACTACTGAAGCAATGTATTGTCCTTTGGGTCTGAGCAAACTGAAGGAATCAGAAAATCAACAGAGGGTTGGAGGAGATTAATGTCAAAGTCAATGCGAAACAGGAAAAACTGGTAGGATTATCCAAAGGTGTCTGGGCAGTCTTTTGTGGGTGCAGAAATGTGACAATGGAAAGCCCCCTCAGGCGGTGATTACATCTGTGGTCTACGTGACAAGGAATTCTGGTACTCCAGGAAGCAGTTGTGTGTACGTGTTGAGAACCCTGGAAATGATGGATTCTTCTAGATCAATGTTTTTCAACCACTGTTCCGTGGCACAGTAGTGTGCCGCGAGATGTTGCCTGGTGTGCCGTGGGAAAAATTCTTCCTACACCAGCAATGCCCCCCCCCGCATCCCGCTCGCGACCAAGGCAGTGGTGCGGCGCCGGCGAGTCAGAGGAAGGCGGGGCGTCCAGAAAGAAGCCGGCTGCCACAAGGCTTCCTTGGGAGATGTAGTTCCTCCCGCAGGTCTGAGACGCGGTCCTGGGGAGGAGAGCGGACTACCTTTCCCGGCATGCTTTGCGCGCCGGCGAGGAAAGGCTGGCCGTGGGCAGGGAAGGAGAAGAAATAAGGGAGGAGGAGGAGGAGGAGGAGGAGGAGACTGGAGAGCGAGAGAGAGAGAGAGAGCCGGGAGACCCGCGCAGGCGCATTGCGGCGAAGGGCGCTCCAGAAGCCGCTCTTAAAGGTTCTTGGGGTTGGTTCCCCCTCCTCACTCACCGAACCCCTCCCTCCCTCCCCCACCTCGCGCACTCGCTGTTTACCTCCCGAGGGTGGGCGCGCGCCCCTGCCAAGCCAGGTAGGAGCGCGCGTGCGCACCCCTCTTTTAAGGGTGGGGAGCGGGCGGCCATTGACAATGGTCATTTTTGGGGGGGTAAATAAAGGGGAGGACGTGGGAGGCTGAGGAGGGGATTCCTAGGACCCAGGGAGGAGACAGGGATGGGGGGTCCCTTCCGGGCCCTGTGGCTGCCTGGCTGGAAGGAGGTGGGAGGGGGGAGAGAAGGGAGGCTTATACTGGAAGGGGTAAAAGATGGGGGTTGGGGGTTGTATATGAAGAGCCTCCCCCAGCCCCACCTTCCTGGGTTTGCAAGTTCTTCTGAAAAAAAGTGCCAGGAGGAGGGAGGGGGAAGGTGAGGGCAGGCGGACATTTTGATAGGGATGCCTTGGTAGGGCCTGGGCCGGAGGATGGATTTGTTGTTTTTTTGGGGGGGGATGAAAAGTGTGTTTGTTTGTGTGTGATAGGCACAGAGTTAAATTTTTTAACATTTTCTAATGGTGGTGTGCCTCGTGATTTTTTTTTCATGAAACAAGTGTGCCTTTGCCCAAAAAAGGTTGAAAAACACTGTTCTAGATGATGCTGCCAGCCTCACGAAGTTGCCATGACAACCCTTCTTCCTTGTGCCATAACCCCCGTTGCCCCAGATGGTAGAGTGTAGAAGTCAGAGAGTAGGACAGTCACACGTTTAAAGCACACCCAGGGTAGATGGGGTGGGAAGAGAAAGAAGGATAGAGGAAGAAAAGTGGAAGAAAGGGAAAGAAAGGAGGGGGAGAGGGGGAGAGAGAAAAAGAAAGAGAGAGGGGGAGAGAGAGGGGGGGAACCCTTGGAGTCAGGGGTCTGGGGTCTATGCTAGGCAGGGGCAGTGGAACCAGGTCTTAGATGTTAAGGAAGTCCCTGATACCTGAGAGTGATGGTTGACAATCATTCTCCTTGCCAGCCAGAGCAGGGAGTAGATAATCCCTCAATTTAGGATTTGTTCTGCCTGAATTGCGTCTCTGGCTGAAGCTTTTAAGGTTGGGATAATGGAGGAAAAAGGGGCAGAAGAAGGGTTACAGAAAAGCCAGGAAAGGGTTAAGAAAAAGGCAGGAAAGAGTTGACAAGGTTGGGGAATTGGGGAAAAGAGTGGAAAGCGGGTTAAGGAAGAGGGGCAGGAAAGGGTTAATAGAGGCAGGAAAGGGTTAAAAGGGAACCTCAGCTAGGGACTTGCCTGTTTGATCAATCCTGGAAAAGGGTATTGGTCTACTTCCATAGGAAAGCATTGAGGCGGAAAGGCTCTCATAGGAAGACATTGAGAACAGAAAGGGGTGGGGGGGTCAGTCTACTCTCATAGGGATATATGGCTGAGGAAAGGCGTGAATTTCATGCAACTCAGTCTCGGGTAGAGAGTGGTGAGATGAGCCGGTTGCTCCGACTATGTCTCCCCGAGTTTGAGTTACTGTGAGTCGGGTAGGGTGAGTGGATTTCTACCGCTAGGCTGCCTGCAGGCTTAGCCGCCTCTCTGGTTCCCAAAAGCGGCCAGAGTTTCACATTTGCCCGGGGAAAGCGTTTCGGTTCTTTTGGACGGTGCCGGTCTACTAAGCCAATTCAATGGAATAAGTGTTCCCTGCTGCGCCCCCGTCTGGCCGTAATTAATTTGACAGTGATTGATAGCCGGGGGACGCTGATTGGTTAAAGCGTACAGGAGAGCTTATCTTCACTCCCCTGCTGTTTTATGGAGTCTCCGTGTTAATAGATTGCTGAGGGAGACTTGACACAAAGTAAACTGTTAAAGTAGGTGCGAATTTGAGGGTTCCGTTACCGAATTCTCGGCTCACAAGGCTTCTCAGCCGGCAGCAAGAAGCGGCTGGTGTTTCTCCCGATATCTCGGGAACGGTTTGGAGTTTTTGAATGCGAAAAAGAGTGTAGTGCTTGTGACGATGTGAGGGCCATTTGGGTGGTTCCAATGGGTCTCGGAACCGCTCCATTTATTTACGAATTTTGTTTTTCCATTGTGACTTCACAAGATGGCTGGGGGAGGTGCTGGCTGGCAGGGATGCACAACAGGCTGAGCCCGTGGGGAGAAGAAGCTGTGGGCCACTCGAAATTTGAAAATGGAATGCATTTGTCCCCCAGGCCAGACTTTGGACATGCCTGTCCGAGAGTTCCTTTGAGAAAATCAGAGCGGTATATAAATAAAATAAAATAAAATAAGATTGGTTGGGGAAATCACCTCTTAAAGTTCATGTAGAGTGGGTTAATCTATAAAAATTATCCCTGGACCCGGTCTTTAAGGTGCCATTGCCTTTGGCTTTTTAAAATTTTCTTGGACTTGGTGCGGCTGCACTCCAGGCCTTAAGCACCCCCATGCTAGCCCTTGGCTTGCCTCTTCTCCCTCCCACATCTGGGTCTGCAGTGAGTGCTTGAGACCAAGGGTGAGAAATCCCTTGTAGCAGTGGGGACGCGGGAGTCCTAGGCTTTCATCTACCCCTGGTCAATGTGTGCATGCGCGCACACGCACACGCACACACGCACACACACGGGGGAGGGAGAAGCAACTCCGTAATCCCTCCGGGGGGGGGGACACTCTGATTTGGACAAGAATGTCCTTGCAGAACCTTTGAAGAAGCCCCAGAAAATGAGGGCTGCAGCCCTGCTCTCTCCACACACACACACACACACACACACACACACACACACACACACACACACACACACACACACACACACACACACACCTGCTGTATGGTTGCCCCCCCAGTCTTTGTTTTGCACCAGGATGCTGGACTTTCCTCCCACAGGCAGTGAAGCGACGCCAGGGGGAGTTGGGTCACCCTTGGCCCCACAACGTTGGCTTGGCTGTGAGAGGATGCCCTCCCCTTGCCTTCCATCCTTGCCTATGAACAGCCAGAAGCAGGGGATGTGTGTGTGTGGGGGGGGGCACACCTCCAGGAGCCACAAGCCCAAAGCTGTCCAAGGAAGGTGGTTGTTTCCCCCCACCTCCACCCCACCCTGCTAGCTGCCCCAGGTCCTCTGGCCCAGAGCACAGCCAATCATTAACACACCATCCTAGGAAAGAACAGCCCTTTGGAAGGGGGGGCTTGCTCAGTGGAGGGTTTTCTTTGTCCTTGCATGGCCTCTCTGCTGTTTGTCCAGGTGCCATGAACCCAGGCCCCAGGGGGTGGGGGTGGGGAATCTGGGAAACGTGGTCAGAGCCCATCCATGGTTGGGCAGCACGTGGCCCTTGAAATGTGGGCTGGCCATTCCCAGCCAGGACAGCTGCAAGTGTCCAGCAACCCCTTGGAGGGCTGCGCTCCCTCCGTCTCCCCTCATTTCCTGGAGCCTGGTTCTGCTCCCATTCTCAGCCACCCTGTCAGTTGCCCAGAATCCACCTGGGGAGAAAAAGGCTTCCCGAAGCAGCCACCAAGATCGGATCTAGAAAACGGGGCACCAGCAGCAGGAGAGATGCCCCACCCCCACCCCCCAGTGTGTGTGTGTGCGTGTGTGTGTGTGGCAAGGGCATGGTAGTGATGGCCAGCTGATGGGGATGCTGTTGGAGGCACCTTGTGGGCAGCTTTTGCTTGGGAAAGGGTGCCCTGTGCTTGTTTATGCCCCAAAGCTGGCTTGTGCCTGGCCCTGTGGCCTTGCCTTTCTGGCCTTCCCCACCCCCACCCCATCCCTGCTTGCATGGACGAACCTCTGCCAGCTGAGGAGACCCTCCCTGCACCTGGAGAGGGAAACGGGGGGGGGGGGAGGCCAAGCCAGCCTCCCGTGCTGGCTGTGCTTCTCCACCCCATGTCTGGTTGGCACCAGGGGGCTCTCAGTGATTCCTAGCAACCTGCCGGACACTTCCTGGTGCAAGGAGAGAAAGCTGGCTGGTAGCCAGACTGTTGAGTCAACAGTAGGCTATTCGTACTGTACACTGCTGAATTTCCCAAGGTCCAATGAAAAAAATTCAATACAGAGAAGTCCAGGAAAAAATTACCAGTTTATTAGGCCTAATAAAGAACGGTAAGGCCAACTAACCCACAGCAAGGCAGTGCAGGATGGTCGGCCCAGAAGAAAGAGTGCACCCGGGTTTTATACCTCCCTCCCCCTCCCATGAGATGCATGCAATCCCTGGGCTGGGCAAGAGGTGGTCCTCAGGGGACATCCAATGGGGACAGTCCAGAGGGTCTCCTGGAGGAGGTCTCAAGGCGTTCCCAACTCCTGAAACAGGATTCCAGATTAACCTGTTTGCCAGGTGTGGCAAATTGTGTGAGAATGGAAAGGAAGAAGGTGAGCATTGTCCAAGGGTCTGGGTAATCTCTGGGTAATTAACAGGTCCATGGGGGAGCTGGAAAGTCAATAGGAAGAGTCCTAAGGCTGCCAGACACAGTTCCTGGTAGATGTGGAAGTGACACAATAGGGAGCCTCCAGGCTGAAGTTAATCCCATTGTGCATGAGGAAATTCCTGCCTCTCCTTGAATGATGGAGTCGCTTCTGGAAGATGCAGCCATGCCAAAGACTCACCATTTTCCTCCTTCTCTCCCCATGGTTCTTGCCCAAGATGATGGTCCCAAGCATAGAGAACGGGGGGGGGGGGAGTACCCAGGAAAGCATGGTGGGGTGACCCTGCACATTCCATGCTTCCCCCTCCTTCTGCTGCAACCTCTTTCCGTGAACTGCCTTCTGGCCCAGTTGGAGCATGGCTTAGCCCCCCACCCGCTGTTGCCAAGGTCTTTATCAGCCCACCAATAGCAACCACAGCCACACTGTGGGCCAAAGGTGTGTCCCAGACCTGACCCCCTGGGAATTCCTCTTTATGGAATTCTAGTGCCATCTCTCCGGCAAATTCCAGCCTGGCAGCCAGGCAGGCTAGTGGAGCAGAGGTCTCCTTCTGGGTGCCATGGTGGCAGCGGAGGCGGTGGTGGGCACCAAGCAGTCACACCTATGAAGCGCCAGGTTGCAGGGAGAGCTGGTGAGCAGACTTGGCTGGAGGAGGCCTTTGGGATGCCCTCCCTCTTGGCGGCACAAGTAGAGAACACAGCCTGGGAAGGGGATGAATCAAGCCAGCCCTTCCTCTGGCCCAGACCCCTGTTTTCCATCTGCTGCGGATGATAGGCTGATACGCATGACGGTTTGAAGGTTTTGTTTTGCAGGCACCTGGTTCATTTTGTTCTTGTAGCCATTTAGCCTGTTAATCTGTAACAGGCCTTAGGGCTGATATACTGTAACACTGAGAACAAATGACAAAACAAAGGATACAAAAGGAAACAATACACAAAGACTCCGCTCTCTGCCCTGCCCAGCTTCCCAAAGCAGGGTGCCGAGGACTTGGGGGATAGAAAAGGTCCCAGACAAAGGAGCTGGAACTTGATGGGGGGGTGGGGGGGAGCAACCGGTCCCCACCCGAGGAAAGTGATCCATTTTCCTCTAGTCCAAAACAATATTTAGGGCTCACCAAGAAGAGCATCCAAGGACACTCGCCAGGAAACCAGCAAGGAGGATCATAAGAGGTTTTCAAGGGGGAGGGGGAGGTGCCTGTGTGACCTGGAAAGGGGTCCAGAAGCTGCTGCCAGGATCCTGTGCAGCCCGGGTCCATGCAAATCTGGCATTTTAGCCCTGGGAGCTGGCCTTTGAGTCAAAGGACGTGGCTGACTAAAGATGCCAGTAATGGTATTCCTCAAGGCTGACTTAGCCTTAAAGCATGTCCAGCGTTGAGCCCATGCATATGTTTAAAATGAACACATCTCTCTATATCCAGGTTTGGAAGAACGAAAGATCTCTCTACCCCTTTGCATGTGCCCCAGCTTCGTTCCGAGTCCCCGAGTCCCGCAGCACCATTCCTCTGGCAAATCCTCCAACCTGCTTGAGAAATGGGCATTCCTTTCAAAAAAAAAAGAAAAAGAAAAAGAAAACCCCACACCATGTGCAAAGTTGGCTCAGATGGCACAGATTGGGGCTGGGGGTGCTTGAGAGGCCTGGCCACCACATCCCCAGGGACACCTGAGGGATGGGTGGCTCCTCTCTGCTGTTTGTGCATCAGATGGACTGCATTCTGATGCACTAAAGAGCCTGGCCCCATAAAGCAGTGGTTCCTAACCTGGGGGTCGGGACACCACTTCACAGGGGTCGCCATGAGCCAGTGAAGAAAAAGGCACAAACGGCTTGGGTCTGGAGGAGGGGGGGAGCTTGATAGGTTGGAGGGGATGCCAGTCAACGGCACCTGAGGCTGCAATTGGCTGAGGGTGCCTGTAGAGGGAAGTTCTCTATGGCACCCGCGGCAGTGGCCTGCCAAATGGGGGCTTGTGTCCTCTTCCAAGCAGGGCAAGGGGTCACCACCACAGGAGGAACTGTATTAAAGGGTCGCGGCATGAGAAAGGTGGAGAAGCACCGCCATGAAGGCATTTGGCTGGCTGAGGGGCAGGTTGCTTTTTCCCTTCTGTTCTGCGATGGTGAGATGAGGCTGGTGGCACCTGCCCTCTGGGCCGGGGTGGTGGTGGTGGTGGTGGGGAGACAGTGTGGGAAAGGAGCTTCCTCAGAGGGAGGGTCTTTTTGCAACTGGAGAGAGACTTGGGTCCAAACTCTGCCCCCAGCCCCCACCCCCGCCCTGGCCCAGACGCCTGGAGAGAGCACAGAGGCAGCCCTGCGCGCGTACACGTGTGGGTGTGTATGCTCCCACTAGAGGGCAGCCGGGCTCCAGGCAAGGCTGAGGCTCAGAGCTGTGGCATCTGCCCAGCAAGTAAACCCAACCCCTTCTCTTTGTGTGTGTGTGTGTGGGGGGGGGGGGGGAGATGCTCTGGCCCTCTTCCCCCACCCCCAGTGCCCCTCCCGGACAAAGTGAAGGTGATCCTTCCAGGTGATCCTTCCAGGGGCAGAACTTGGGAGTCTGGCTTGCTTTGGACTGCAACTTGCAGAAGCACCAGGTGTGTGTCTCTCTGTGTGTGTGTGTGTGAGTGAGTGAGTGAGTGAGTGAGGGGGGAGGGAGAGGGAGACATTGCATTGCAAGGCAGAGAGGGGAGGCGGGTGGTTGTTGGCTGGCAGGAGCCCCCCCAGGACTACCCTCCACCAAGCCAAGCCAACCCCTCCCCAGCCAAGTGGCTTCCCGCTCCTTTAAATTCAGGCTGACCAGCTGCCTTTAAGAGGGGGTGGGCCGCACAGCTCCCTCCTTACCCCAGCAGGCCAGGGTTGGGCAGGAAGAGGCCAGGAGCCCCCCCCCCCCCGCTGAGCTGGCCTACCAGGACTCCAGCCCTGGATGAATTCCCCAGCCTGCTGGAGTTTGCCCTACTGCTTGGTGTGGGCCCAGCCTCTCTGTTGAGTTGAGGGTGATGCCTGTGCACCCCTCCCCTTGAAGACTGTCCCTGGCTGAGCTGCCTGGAGCCCCCCCCCCAGCATGAGGCCAAGGGGAGAAAGCCCAGTTGTGCTCCCGGCCCTCCCTTCTGGCCCATGGCCTGCTCCTGCCCTGCCCTTTCCAGAGTGAGGGATGCTCCACGGGGGCCCTGGGGCCTCCTAGCTCCTACTGTGTGACCCCCCCCTGAACTCCCTCCCCTGCAGAAGAGCCCACTCCTCATGGCAGGCCTGCCCGCCCTGGGTCCTTGTGGGGCTTTGCTCTTCCTCCTGGCCCTGCTCTTCCCCCTGGAGACCCTCCCCCTGGGAGAGGAGAGGGGAGCCCCGCCTGCCCCCTCCGAGGGGGTGCTCTCTGGGGGGCCTCCCTTCCCCCTCATTCAGGTGCTTCAGAGCCAGGCCCCTCCCAGGGCCAGGCCCCCAGGGTGGCGCAGGAGGCACACCGCCAGCGGGCAGCCACTGCGCTACATGCTGGATCTGTACCGAAGTGTGGCCGATCGGCACGGCCAGCCCCGCAGGAACTGCCGCCTGGCCACCAACACCATCCGCCTGATCCAGCCCTTCACCAAGGCCCTCCGGCCTGGCACAGGTGAGGAGTGGGCATGGCACAGGGGAGGCGGCGGCGGCGGCGGCGGTGGTATAGGGACTTCTGGGCTGGAGCAGGAGGGGACCACAACCATCCACCCACCCACCCACCCCCATTCCGTGCCAGAAGAGTGCCCCATGCAAGGGCTCCCTGGTTTTGACTAGAAAAAGAGATTTTGGGCAGGGGTGCGAAGTACCACTTTAATTGCCCGGCCTCACACCCTCAGGATCCTGGGGCTAGGAGGTGCTTGGCCAGAAAGGGAGGGGGAGGGGGAAGAGGGTGGACTGGGGATGATAGAACACCTTGTTCCCCAGAGGATGAGGGAGGACCAAGCTCCGCCTAGGCTCCCATCTGGCATCCTCCGGCCAACCTGAAGGATCGGGTTCTGTGAGCCTCAGGCTAGCTGCTCACTCTCCTGCGGGCAGCGTTGCCTTCAACTCCCCGGCCTTTGTGTTCAAGAGAACGGGCACCGGATCCAGCTGCAATGAACCAGAGGCCAAGAAGAGAGCTGCTTGGTTGGGGGTGCCCTGAGTGCCAGTGCCAGGGTCAGGAAGCTGCCCGGGGTCTCTGTGTGTGCCTTCAGGCCTTGGGGGGGGGACCTCCTTCTCCCAAAGTCTTGGCAGGATGTGCTGGCCAGTGGCAGGGAAGGTGCAGAAGCACTTGCCAAGCTGACTAGCTGGAGTGGGCACCTCAAACATGCGGGATAGATGTGAACTCTCATGTTGAGGTACCTGGATCTGAAAGCAATAATGTTGTGCCCGATGTTTGTGTTTGTGTGTGTGTGTGTGTGTGTGTGTGTGTGTGTGTGTGTGTGTGTGTGTGTGTGTGTGTACGCGCACGCACGCACGCAATGCAGGCCGTTGCCCTTTGTGCTGTGCTGTGCTGTGCTGTGCTGTGCTTGGGCTGGGCATGGCGCCACCCGTGAGAGGCCCCAAGGTCCTGCTGTAGGCCTGACTCTGCCAGGCAGCCGGCCTGGTCAACGGGGGGGGGAGTCCCTCCTTCCGAGTTCTCCCTGAATGTCCCTCAGGCGGGATGGTCAGCCGAGGGAGGGGCAGGAGGAAAGGAGGACAGGAACTGGACGGTGGCATCTGCAGTGGCATGGCCCCTTGCTCTGGAGGTGGGGCTGACAGGCTGGCTCCTGCTCTTTTCTTGCAGGTTCGTGGTTGGCGTGGACACTGGACTTCCGCCTTGAACTCAACCCGCAGGTGGAGCACCTGGTCCAGGCCGTGGTGGTATATTCACGGACCCAGTCCTCCCCCCACGGACACTTCTTGTGCACAGCCGAGGTGCTCCCTGACCAAAGCACGGCACCGCCCATGGCCCTTGGCGTTACCCCCCTGCACGCTGCCCCGAACGCCATCGCTAAGGACAGCTGGGTCGAGATGGACCTTTCTGCGTACTTCCAGCCTTGGGGGGGCTGGGCTGTGCAGAAGAGCTGGCTGCTCCGCCTGAGCCACACGTGTGCCTTGACTGGGCCACCCAGGGAGCCCCCTTCCGACCCGGTCTCCCTGAATGACCCCTTCTTGCTGCTCTACCTCAACGACACGCGGAGAGGCCTGCGGGCTGAGATGGGCGGGCTGGGCCCGGTGCCAGGGCTTTCTCCGGAGGCCCCCGCCAGAAGAAGCCCCCCTTCCCTCCTCCGCAGGACTCGGCAGACCGGCAGGCTGGCTCTGGACCTGCCCAGCTACCTCCCCACCCTCAGCGCCCGGCAGAATGAGTGCCGCCTCCGCCCTTTCCGCGTCAGCTTCAGCCAACTGGGCTGGGACCACTGGATTATTGCTCCCCACTGGTACCGGCCCCAGTACTGCAAGGGCACCTGCCCCCGGGTCCTGCGCTCTGGGTACCACTCCCCCAACCATGCCGTGGTCCAGAACTTCATCAACGAGTTGGTGGACCCCAACGTCCCCCGCCCCTCCTGTGTCCCTTACAAGTACGATCCCATCAGCGTCCTCATGATCGAACAGAACGGCAACATCCTCTACAAAGTCTATGACAACATGATCGCCAAGTCCTGCACCTGCCGCTAAATGGTGGAAGGAAAGAAGGAAGGAAGGAAGGGGGGCTCCTGCAGGGGGCTGGGATGGAACTTATCACCCCTTCGCTCCACCCCCACCCCCACCCCCCAGATCTTCTCTCTCTGAATCCACACATGGTAGACGTGGTCCGCTTGGCCCACATGGAGCTTGACCTTTCATGACAGCCACGTTCAAGAGATGGTCCAGATTTTAATGTGTTTCGGCTCTTGTGCTCCTGGACCCAGAAGCCCCTGCCCCTTTCTCAGAGACTTCCTGGACAGACAACTTTGCCCTTCAAGTTCTTTAAAGAAGGACCTCTCTGGGTAGGTTGGCATTTTGTCTTGACACGAAGAAGCAGGGTGCACGCGCGGGGGGGGGGCGCTAAGATATTTCTGTCTTGCCACAAGCTCCGTGCTGAAAGGGATGGGGTGGGTGGGTGGGGTGAGGAAGGCATAGCCAGGCAGAGAGTAGATGCTGGTGCCCAGTGGGGGGGGGCACCTGCCACTCCTCTCCGTGTGTGGCATTCAGGCTCTTCCTCCTCTTTGCCCGAGGAGCACAAGGGTAGGTTCTGCAGCCCAGGTGCCCTTGCCATGCCTCGGGGAAATGGTGAGGAGAGGATGCCCTACTGGCGCAGGGGTCTTTCTGTTGCGGTTTCATTCCTGCCCCACCTTGGGCACAGGAGTGCCATGGGCACCTCTGAGCTGTCCCGGAGAGAAACGATTTTTGTGAAGCCCGGAGTGGAACCCGAGGGTCTTCTCCAGCGGCTTTTGCTTGTGTCCTCGGCTGCCTCTTCTGCCCAGGCGCTCTGGGGTGGAGGGTCGGGAGGGCAGGGCTGCCTGGGGGGGGGCTGCTTGGAGGCTCTGCTCCCATGGCTGCCCCTGGCTCGGTTGTCTTGCCTCTTGGATCCGTGGCTGCCTTGTATCTGCTCACAATGCAAATAAAATCAATCTCACGATCCTTACCTTGGGAGATGTGAACCTGCGGGAGTGTTGAAGGCTGTTGGAATGGCAGCTGGGGGGGGGAGGAGGGAGGGGGAAGGGAGGGATGGGGGGGAGAGGGATGGGAGAGAGAGGGAGAGGCCCACCAGCTGTTCCCCAGATGAGATGACGTCCTTTTTTGTTTTTGTTATTCTTTTAACCAAGTTCTTCTGAGAGTAACCAATGCTTGTTTGGTGTTTTAAGCAGGTTGAGAACTCGGGGGGGGGGGCTGCTGGTCTGCTGGGGCTTGTGGCCAGCTGGCTAGAGGTTGGCAAGAGGCCCCCTCCCTCCCCTGAAGCAGGCCCACCCCACTCCTCTGGCAATCTTGGGGGCAAGGGCAGCAGGGTGGGGACGTGGGGGGCAGCTCTCTGTCTTGCCACTTGAACCTCTCAGTGCTTGGTCTGGTGGAAGGGTGGGCAGCTGCCCTTCTTCTCAAGATCATCTAGCCTTGCCCCCTCCCTGGGTTGGCTCTGGGGGCAGCCTTGTTTTCTGCCTGCACAGGAGATGCCTCCTCCTCCTCCTCCTCCTCCTCCTCCTCCTCCTCTTGGCAGGTTCAGTCTTCTCTTCCTCCATCCCTCCCTCAGCACTCTGTAACCTCATCTGACCTGAACCAGCTGCCAAGAACCCAGGGCACATTTCTATTTATTGCCTGGTGTATTTAAGCAAGATCAAGTAAATAAATCTGATTTCTTTTGCTAAAGAGGGCTGCAGCCTCTGATTTGGGGAAGGCTGGGAGGAAGGACTCCAGGCAGGGAGGTGGGGGCTCACTCACAGAGGCTGCTTCTCCCTTTCCCCAGCCCTGGAAGGGAGGCGGTCAGTTGGCCTGGCCTTGCTCCCCATGAAGGCAAGGGAAGGAGTGAGCACCTGGTGCCTGAAGCAGCAGGAAGGACCCTGCTGGGGAGGGGGCCTCCGTGGGTCCAGCTCCTCCTCCTCCTCCCTCTTGAGCTGACCCTGGGTGGGGACGAGTAGGTGGGGGGGGGGCTCTTCAATGAACTCCTCCCTTAAACTGCACAGCCGCCCAGGGTGGTCAGTCCAGCTGAGAGATACCACCACCCCCTTTAACCTCAGGGTTGGATCCCTTTGCTCCCGAGACCGTTCAGTGCTGCACTTACACAGGCTGGGGTTGCTGGGGCTGTCTGAAATGGGAGGGGCCAGAGCGCAGGCCTTGCAGGGTGGGCACAGAGGCTGGCAGTGTCCCTGCGGGGTGGGGGAAAGGGGCTGCAGCTGCTCTCTTCTGCCCGACCCCCCCCCCATGGACAGTGCCCTGGGCAAAGTTCCCAGGTGATGCTGAATTGTCAACAGCCCCCAACCCTGACCCGAGCTGACCTCTCTGGAACAGCAATCTCTCTCTCTCTTTCTCTCTTTCTGTCTGCAGCTGGGTCTGGTTGGACAGTGGACACCTGAGCGACTAGCCATGGCTACCAAATTATCCCCAAGGGCAGCTCCTTGAGTGGAGGGAAAAGCCACTCTCTCCCCAAATGGGTCCTGGATGGGTCACTTGAACACGGGTGCATCATCTTTCCAAAATGGCAGAAGAACCAACCATTTGGGATATAAAACAACAACAAAACAAAACAAAACAAAACAAAAACTCCACATCAACCCATCTTTGTGCCGCCAAAGGCTGGGCATTGGGGTTCTTGCCTGTCATGTGACCTTTTGGGTGCTTTTCTCCACTGGCTGTTAAATGACTGGCAGAAACCACTAGGCCTCCCCCTCTGTGGGGGACCTTTAGCTGTACTTAGAGTGTTCCCTCCTGCCTGGTTTCTTTTTCTATTAAACTATCTGGGCGCCCTCGCCCCCGCCCCCAATTTCTCCGACAATGGAGTGGACAATCCAGAGAGAAGCAGCCGGTCCTGCCCTCACTCTTTCCCTCCTGGAAGAGGGAATAATTTTGTCAGGCTCCGAAGCATCCCATTGCAAGCTGGTCCACAGTTTCATTGGTTGATAGTGGGCTGGGGTGGCCAGGATAAGTTCCCTGGCACCGCCACCGCCACTGCCGCCGCCGCTACCACCACCACCACCACCATGACCACCACCACCACCACAAACAACAACAACAACAACAGGGGTTTCTGGGCTTGGATCTTGTTTGGGCAGGCGCCTCCCATTCCTAGACCCTTTGCGGTGATTTATCCTCTGCAGAAACCACATAGTGTGAATTGATAAGGAGTTGGAATGGTGGACCTTTCCCTGGGCACTCAAAGCTTCCACCCTGGTTAGTCTCACATAATGGATCAGCTTTGTGTCAGTTTCATTTGGGGACCAGCTGGGCTCTCAGATCCCACTGGGAAGGCCAGGAGGGGTGGGTGGGTGGCATCGGTGGCAGTGGCTGGAATTCCTTGAGGCTACAAGAGATGAGCCCTGCCGGGAAGAGCACCCTCTCCACAGGCAAGGCATCTGATGCCAAGGGACCTGGAGGCAGGCATGGACCCCCATAAGGACTGGGCTTGCTCAAGAGAAGGAAACAGGTGCAGATAACAGACCTGGAAGGAACCAAGCCGCAAACAACCAAACCAGTTTCCAAGCAAATGGGGGGGGGGGGGGATCCTGTCATGGAAGCTGGAGGTATCCGTTCAAGTCTCCACCAAGGGCCTGTGCGTAGCTCTCTTGATGTCCCCTGAAGCAAGGGGCCACCCAACACCCTCTTCAGGAGGAGCACAGAGGAGGGGGCAGATGGGGCTTTTCGGCCCTTGTCCTGGTGGAACAGGGTGGCAGTGGTGGTGATGGCTTCTGGACATGTCACAGGAACTTGCCATGCCCGATCTCTTTTTTAGGAGGTCACTCTTTCACAGGGTCACTGGAAGCCAGGGAAAACTTGATGGCACCACCTATCAACAACAGTCCTCTAGATGTGCAGCATCTCAGTGGAGACCCTTGGGGGTTTCCTTGGGGAGAATCGACAGCAATCTGAAGGAGCCCCCTCCCCCTCCCCCACCTGCCATCTGCTAACACACACACACACACACACACACACACACACACACACACACACACACACACACACACACACACACACACACACACACTGCTCTAGTTCAGAAACCTTGGAGCTGTCGACCTGGAGTCCTGAGGAGGGAAAAAGAGGAGGGAGCAGGAGGCAGGCAGGTTGGACTGGGATAAAAAGGGGCTGGCACCCATATCTGCAATGTTTGACCACTTGCTCGGCTCCAGCAGGGAAGGAGGGAGGCAGGCAGGCAGCGGCTGGCACCTGTTGCAGCTGCTGAGGCATGGCCGGGGGCCTTTCTGCTGCCACCTGGTCACTCCTGGTGCTTGGGGGGCTCCTGCTGCTCCTGCTGGTGAGTATGGCCTGGCTTGTAGGGTGCTTCCCAGGTGGTGGAGCAGGAGGGAAAGAGGGAGGCCCAG
Organism: Phrynocephalus guinanensis; assembly: GCA_037367245.1. NCBI lineage: Eukaryota > Metazoa > Chordata > Lepidosauria > Squamata > Agamidae > Phrynocephalus > Phrynocephalus guinanensis. The sequence goes on from CM074748.1 coordinate 24,449,798, forward strand.
TGGGTGGGTGTGAGTCTTGAATGAAAGGGCGGGCAGGGGGCTGTTGGGGGCATCTTCTGCCACCCGACCTCCATGGGGTTTGAGGGCGGCAGAGGTCAGCCGCTCGTTTGTTCCTATGGCAGCAGCTGAGAGTAGGTTCTGCACCGTTCCCCTGCCCTCCAGCCTCCGGGTCAGCTCCGTGCAAAGATAGGGGATGCTGCATGGGGTACAGGGCCTTCCAGCTCCCCCAACCTTTTGACGTCCAGAGCACGCCCCCCTCGCCTCACCTTCCTCCAGGCTGTTGTGGACTGAGAAGCAGCACCTGCTCACCCACTCCGGCCCTGTGGAAGGGTCAACTCTCTGATAGGAGCCTGGCGCTTCTTCAGTCTGGGGCAAAGAGGATTCTCTAAGCGACTGGCACTCCCTGCTTTGTAGTGTTTGAGTGTGTGTGTGTGTGGGGGGAGTGGTGGTGGTGGTGGGGTCCCACCTTGGAAACTTGCAGGGAAATGAATACATCTTTTCAGGAGCTTCCCTGCAGCTGCTCACAGTGTTTAGCATACAAGCAAAAACAGCTATTCTTAGGAAATAAAAGTGGGCCCCTGGAGTCTCTGTCTCTCTCTCTCTCTCTCTCTCTCTCTCTTTTCCTTTCTTTGTTTCCATCCTTGGTGATCTGTGGAGAACTCTCAGCATTCCACCCACCCACCCAAATCCCCAAAGTGGATGAAGGCAGGCAAAGTACCAGCATATCTGGATCACTCAGGTGCCTCTGAGCATGTGCAGATGGAATGCAGATTCCATTCCCTTCTGTGTGACAGGACTGCAGCCTGCAGGCAAGTGTGTCCAGTCCCAGGGCCTTTGTTTTGAAGGCTGACCCTCTGAGGAAGGAGTTGTGTAGCCACTAAACCTGTGTGGCCAGTGGTCATGTCCTGCTCCCATCCCCCCCTTAACCAGGTGTGGGGACCCTCAGGTGCCACAAGAACCCTGAGCCCTCCCTCCACGTTCTCTCCCGCCCCCCCCCCCCACATGTCTCCACAGGCCAGGCTGGGGGCCATGCCATCACTGGGCAGGAGGTCCCACGTGCCCTGGCTCCCCACGGGTCCCCCAGTCGGGCAAAGCGGGCAACACCTTTCTGGCGTATGGTGGGCAGCAAGCCCCTGGGAGCCCACTGTTCTCGGGGGCTGGAATGCAGCACCCACCTATGCAGGTGAGCCATGCCAAGAGGGTGGGGGCGGGGTGGGGGGCTCAAGGAGGAGGGCTGCCTTGGCTGGCGCTGGGGAGGCCCTGGGAGGGGGCTTTTCCTGCAGCTGCTGCCTCCCCATCTTGTCACGTCCTCTCCCTCCTGCCTTTCTAGGAACGGGCACTGCGCAGACCCCCATGTCAGGTCCTGAAAAGGTCCCATGCGAACGGCATTGGCCAGGGCGAGCCTTCCTCCGGCCTCTCCTCCCCGAAGGCCTTCGGACCCTAGCCTGGCCACCCACCGCTTCAGCCAGCCCTTCTTGCCGTGGCCTGCTGTGGACTCAGCCGGACTCCGGCTCCTCTCAGGGACCTGGTGAAGTGGCCGGGAGAGAACATGGGGACCCTGGGCTGCTTCGTTCTGCCTGCGCAGAACCCTCCAACTGCCATGCAGCGTGGGAATGGCCATGGCGACCCTGCCCTACATCTGCCCCCCCTCCTCCTCCGAGGCAGGGCCATGCCATGCTGCAGCAAGGGATCAGCACCCAGCGACAGTGATCTTCCTTCTGCAGAATCATGGGGGGGGGGGACTCTTGCAGGGGGTCCAGGCCCTCTGTGGAAATGGGTCTCCTGGATGCTCCATCGCAAAGCACCACCCTTTTCTCCGCCCTTCCTCCTGGATCGGAAAAGCCAACTCACTGTGGCTGGTGGTGCAACATGGGGGGTGTTTGTCCCCCTCTTGTTAGGACAGGTTCCTGTTTGCTGGGGCTCAAGGGGCCCCAATCCCTGTGGGGGCACAGCTCTCCATGGGAAGGCTGCAAAGGAGACGGGGCCCCTCAGGGGGGCAGCTGGCAAGAAGGGAGGGAGGGATATGGTGGGGGTGTTTCCCGCCCCCTGGACTTGCTCCGTGGCTGGTCAGAGTCCATCCACCATTCCCAGTTAAGCAAACAAGGCTGATTCCCAGCACCAGCTGGCATGGATCCCACCAGGCCATGGCTTGATGCCCGGCTGGAAGGGCCCATCAGAACAAGGAGAGAAGCCACTCACTCACTCACTGACAGCAGGAGGAGGTGGAGGTGGAGGACTGGAAACCTGGCCAGGACTTGCTCACTCGCTCACTCTCAGCTGGGCCAAAGAAGGGGGGGGACAGGTGTTTCCAAAGCCACAGGCTGAACTCCCCCCTCCCCCCCCACACACAAACAAACAAAGCCATGGCTGGCAGCCACTCCCTAGCCAGTGCCTGAAGGGAGCAGGATCTGTCACCTGCTGGAGCAATGCCAGGGGCCACAGGGAAACGCCAGGGGGCAGCCGGGGCAGCATGTTGGGCAGGAGTGGACAGCCCATGCATGCCTGGGCACAAGCAATCCATCCAGTGTGGTGAACGGGGTCTTTGCGGGTTCCAAACGGGGTGTCCTTCCTAATTAAAAGCAACGCTAGAGCTCCAGTGGTTGTTCATTTGCCAGCACCTGAGCAGCCTCTCGGCTGCCACGAACCCCCCACCCCCACCCCACCCGGCTGCTGCTGGGGCAGGAGAGGACCCTGGGGCACACATGGCCAGGGTGCGGGAAGAGGATCTGGTGTGGCAGAAAGTCTCCCCAGCACCACCACCTCCCTGGGAGGCTTCCCTCTCCGGTCAATCCCCTGTGGACCCCTCACCCCACCCTCACGCATGCAGGCGCCATCCCCATCAACATCCACCCAGACGTCGTCGCCTTCCGCAGGGCAGCTCTCCCTCGGCTTAGTTCTTTCCTATCCGCCACCCTGACGCAGCGTTCTGGGGAACACGAAAAAGTGACCTCGGTCGACCTCGGGACCGCGGCTGGGCCAACCGAGGCGCCGCGCCCGCTCTGCCCGGCAGGGGGCGCCCTTCCGTCCCGCGACTGGCCGAAGGCGACCGCCGCCCGGAGAAGTAACTTCGGAAGGAGAGGCGGCGGCGGCGGCGGCGGCGGCGTGGTTGCCTCCCCTCGCGGGTCCTGGCAGCGCGCTAGTCCGCCGGCAGAGTCCCGGGCCCGGGCGGGGCAGGGGCGCCCTCCTGCGACGGGCAGGGGCGGCTGCGGTGGCCCCGCCAGGGAAGGGGGTCCCTCGTGCGCCGGTCCCCGGGCCAGTTCCCACCACAAAAACACCCCCCTGCTGCTACGGAGCTGTCAGGACGCCCCGTTAACCCGTTCCTCGCCAGGGCGGGCGGAGGCAGCAGCGTCGCCGCCGCCGCGTGGCGGGGGCTCCGGCTCCGGCGGGGTTAACGAGGGTCGGGCGGTGGGGGAGGGGGGAGCGCCCAGCTGGCCGGCTGTCCCCGCCTCACCCCGGCAGGTGCCCAAGTGTGTGGTGGTGGTGGTGGTGGTGGTGGCGGGGGGGGGGGGGGGGCGGAGGCGCGGGAGCGGGGGCGTCCTTCTCGGCGGCGGCTGCAGGAGCGCAACCCGGCGCCGGAGGGTCCGCGACCCGGTGGGTGGGAGTCCGCCATGCGGAGCAGGAGCAACTCCGGGGTGCGCCTCGACGGCTACGCGCGGTTGGTGCAGCAGACCATCCTCGGGCACCAGGTACGGGGGGGGGTCGGCATTTCGGCCCAAGGGAGGCAAAGCCAGAGCGGCGGTGGCGGCGGGTGGAGTGGGGGGGTGTCCCATGGGGATCCGCCCTGTGTGTCGGGGGCGGGAGAAGCGGGGCCCCGAGCTTCCGCGGTCCCCGGCGCCCGGTCCTCCGCAGGGCTTCCAGCCCGGGACGCGCCGCCGCCGCCCGAGGGGAGATGGCCGACAGGAAGCGGCTCCCTTTTTGCCAACCCTCGGCCGGCGGGGAAGGCGCAGGCAAGGCGGCCGGCTCCTGCTCCAAGGCTGGACCCCCAGGGAGCGCCGTCCGTCCCGAAGGGTGCCCAGGCGAGGGGGGGGAACCTCCTGCGGGTGCCCTGGGAGGGAAGAGGAAGCCCCCTTCCTCCCTAGGAAGAGGTGCCAGGGGAGGGCTCTGCGCTGCCGCCACCACCAACCCCCCCCCCCCCCTCGCCCCCTCCCGGATCGAGGTTTCCTACTTGTCTCCAGAAGAACTCACCGTGCCCCCCCGCGGAGGCCGCCCCCTGTTCTGGTTTGGAGGAAATCCCCTACCTATGGGGTTTCGTTTACCCCATGGATTCCTTTCTTGTGCAAGGGGCCAAGCTGGTTCGGAGGGGCTGGAGAGCCAGAGCGGCAGCCACGGGACAAGCTTGAAAGAAAAACCTGGGGAAGGCAGCCGCTGGGAAACCACTTCTTGTACCTTATAGAGCCCTGCTGATGGAATCTATAGGGAGGCGAGTTGGTGGGGAAATAGATTTAGAAGGTAGGAAGAAGGTGTTTCAGCCCCACAGACAGACCCCTGTTCCCAAAGCCCCTGGTTCCTCTCTGGCATCCCTGGTGGGCAGTGGAGCAGGGGCCTCTTCCCACTACTCCCTGCTAAACCAGTAGTACAACAGCCAACCACCGGGTGTCTGGGCCTCCCCCCCCCCTTTTGCATGGCTTTATATAGCAGGCACATTCGGAAGAAATCCAGCCAGTGCCATGTGAGCCCAAAGGCCCTGCTGCAAGCAGAGAGGCCCAGTTGGGTGCACAACCCCTTTCCAAAGTGGAAGAAGCATTGCCACATCACCCCTTCCCCATACCACTCTCCCCACCCCACCCCCACCCCCAGGCAAAGAGAGAGAGGCTTAAGCCCTGCTGGTTGGTGGGCAGCAGCCTGGTTGTCTGAAGGCAGCCCTTTCTCCTTCCTGGCTGCTCCACTCCCTCCCTCCCCTTCCAGTCCAGAGCACTTTTTGGGAGCAGTTTGGGGTGGGGGTGGGAGGCATGCTTTCCCCCCATATGGAGGCCCTGAAGGCTGGGCTGAGTTTTATTGGGCTGAGGATCTCTCTTGACAGCCTTCCCAGCTCTGAGAAACAGAACCACCTCCCTTGTGTCACATGATTGCCCCAAAGGCATCCTTTGGGTGTGGACACACCCCTGCCTGCCTGCCTTCTCTGTGCTGTGGAGACAGGATGGAGGCTCACTCCAGCAGCAGGCAGAGGCCTTTGGCAATCCCACCAAGTTGGATACATCAGCATGACTCCATCATCCTTTGCCAGCGGGCATGCTGCCTCTGCGGGGTGATAGGCACTGTAGTCTGGGAGTATCCATGCAGCAGGAAAAGGGATGTGATGGCCTACTGCCGGCAGCACAGCCAGTCCAGTGGGGTGGGGTGTCCGTTTGTGGTTGGGAGGTTCCCTACTTGGTGGGAGAACAAAGAAGGGCCAGTGGAGGTGTGTGTCTTTAGTGGTCACTGGCTAGCTCTTGTGGAAGTTCTGTGGCCAGCCATGCAGCTGGCTGGCTGGCTGGTTTTAGTAGCCAAGCTCACCGAAGCCTCCAGACAAACAGAAGGCCAGCATTTCTTGATGTCTGTATTAAGTTCTCCAGCTCTCTGCTGCTGCTGCTGCTGCTGCCCCCGCCCCCGTCAACTGGGTCAGCCACACTTGGTGCCGTTGTTGCATTCAGAGCTGCTGTGGGCAGTTCACTGCTTGGCCCCCTGTCTCCCAGGGCACAAAGGTTCCTCGGAGGTGTTCTTTTGCCGTGGCCTTTGCCCTGGTTAGGGGTTGGCCCTGCTGTAAGAAAGGCCTGTGGGGGGGGGGCAGTGTTCCTTTGGAGAGGAATTGGCTGCTCCCTTCCCCCACCCCTCCCTCCCCTTCCCAGAGGCGGGGAATGTGCCAGGCACTGGCCCAGCTGTCTTGAAAGCAGAGGAAGGAAGGCCCAAATGATGGTTTCCGGGTTTCCTCCCCCTCCCCCACCCCCCACCCCCAGAAGAGAGGGAAGCAGGAGGCCAGCCGGCTGGCCAGCAAGAAGTGCCAAGGCTGCTGTTCTGCCCTCCGCTCGTTGGGGCAGAGCTGATGCCTGAGCCTCTCTCTGCCTTCCTTGGCGACCACGAGGCCACCGTCTACCCTCACTCTGGCTTTGAGCAGGCTGGAGGGCCAAGCCTTCTCCTCCCCAGTGGTCCTCCTGAGTGCTCCCCTCCAGTAGGCATGCCCCTTGCACATGCAGGGGCTGGTCCTGAACTTAGGAAAAATCATCATCATCAGCAACTCCAGCTGTGCTGGCTCCCAGATTCTGAGAAGGGCAGCTGGAAGATGTAACTTTTCCAGGCTTTGCTTTCCTCCCCCCCCAGAGGACAAGGATGGGCAGGGGCTGCATGGCATCGGACAAAGCAGTTGGGTTGGAACCCCCCGTGTGTGTGTGCGCGTGTGCGTGCATGCATGCATGCATGCAAAATGAAAGTTGATCATGTGGACCAGGAACCTATAATGTCTCTTGTGGGAGGAAGGGGGGATCTCCCTCTTGCCCCCTTAATGTGGGGTGGGGTGGTGAGAGACACCCCTTTGGGAACGAGGGGCTCTGGAGCCCTGGGGCCCTTTGCTTTGGGGTGGGGGGCCAGGGGCTCCTGTGCCGCCAGCTTCCACCTGCTCCCTGTTTCCCCCAGGACCCCGTGACAGGGCTGCTTCCAGCCAGCTCTGACCACCAGGATGCCTGGGTGCGAGATAACGTGTACAGCATCCTGGCTGTCTGGGGCCTTGGCTTGGCTTACCGGAAGAATGCAGACCGCGATGAGGACAAGGCAAAGGCCTATGAACTGGAGCAGGTACCAGTGGGCAGCCCAGGGCGACGTGCATTTGGGGGGGGTGGGGGTGGGGTCCAAGGGCCTTGTGCAAGACCAAAGAGGTGGCCCTCTTATCCTGCTGCATATAGGGTGGGTGGGTGGGAGGGTACATATACCACTGCTGGTGTGTGTGGGGGGGGAAGGAGTGCTATTGCTGCAAGGCATTGGCTACAGTTCCACTTATTCCTATCCCAAGGAAAAGGAGGGGGAGGAGGAGTGTCTCCTTGTTTTGCCCCCCTTGCATCAGGTCTGCCCGAGGGTGACCCTGGTAATCTTATCTCCAAGGCTAATTTGCAAGGGTGGTGCAGGTAAAGTGATGCCTCTGGGTCACCTGCTGCAACCGGATCCTTGCCCTGGGGGAGCCCCCTCCCCAGCTTCCTCCTGCCCCTCGGAGGCGGCAGGTGATCTTCAAAGCGGCCACAAAACTAGCTTTATGGCAACTGGTGGGGGTGGGGGTGGGGGTCACACACACACACAGCACCTTCGGCCTGGGCAGCTCCTGACCCTTCAGCTGCAGCTTGCCTTTGGTTTGGTTGTTGCCCAAGTCTCACTGGTCACTGAATAATTTAATAATTAAGTGTTAATAAAAGTTTATTTGTATTGCACCCCCTTTGAATCGGGGTGGGTAGGAGTGCCCACCCAGCTGCCAGTTCGAGACACAGGATGTCGGCTCCTAGTGACACCAGAGGATGCTGGGGAACCCGGGCCTTTCTCCCTTTTGCCAGGCAGCCACGGCCGGCATGCTCTGGATGACTGCGGCTCGCTAAATGCCATGGAGGGCATGAGGCTTGGGTCCAGTTACCGCCTGGAGCCTGGCTAAAGGTCAGCAGGCAGCTGCCTCTGCTGAGTCCAGCATCCTTCTGCCTTCTGGGATGCCTGCCAGGAGCTCTCCTCTCTTTCCTTCCACCCGCAGAGTGTGGTCAAGCTGATGCAAGGCCTCCTGCAGTGCATGATGAGGCAGGTAGGATGTGAGCATCCGGCCCTGGGAACCTAGATGAGCCTTGGCCTGCTAGGCAGACCCACTGCCCTGGCAAGGTGCAGGTGGCCCCGTTGGGTGGTGGGGTGGTGGACCTAGGGAGCAGCCCTGCCCTCTGGCCCTTGTGCTCCCAGCCCAGCCCTCCAGGGAAGGTGCTGGGGGTGGGGTGGGGGGAGAAGTTGGCGTTGCTGCCTCCCTGCTGTGGGATCTTCCAGGTGGAGAAAGTGGAGGCCTTCAAGTACAGCCAGAGCACCACGGACTGCCTCCACGCCAAATACAACACGAGGACGTGCACGACGGTGGTTGGAGATGACCAGTGGGGCCACCTGCAGCTGGATGCCACCTCCCTCTACTTGCTCATGCTGGCTCAGATGACAGCGTCAGGCAAGGCTCTCGGGGCATCGGCCGGCCAAAAGAGGGGAGGGGGAGGGCTGGGAGGCAGCCGGTGGTGTCCATCCCCCCCTCCTCTAACCCCCTGTGTGTCTTAGGTGCCCTTCCCTTCCCTTCCCTCCTTCCCCTTCAGGGCTCAACATCATCCAGAGCTTGGACGAAGTCAGCTTCATCCAGAATCTGGTCTTCTACATCGAGGCCGCGTACAAGACAGCCGTGAGTCCCCCTTTCCCGTGGGGCTCCATTGCGCACAGGGACCCCTTTCCTCCTCCTCCTCCTCCTCCTCCTCCTCCTCCTCCTCTCCTCCTCTGGGGTGGTGGGCTGCAGTTGGCAGATGGTGGGCATGTGCTGGTGGGTTGCGGGTACCTCCATGTACTTGCAGGGCTTCTGGGCAAAGCAGTCGCAAGCATCCTGGAAATGGAGAGCTGGAAGGGACCCCAGGGGCCATCTGGCCTAGTGGGCAGAAGATCTTTAGCAGCTGCCTGAAGAGGCCCCACAAAGAGGACTTTCCAGGGAGTCAGCCCCACATCCCACATATTCCCACTCCGGGCTTTCTTCCTAATGTGAACACCTCCTTCCTTGCTTTGGGCCTTACCCTCTAAAAATCGGGCAGCCCACTGAGGGTCTGCGCAGTTGGGAAAGGCAGGCATGGCCCTGGCTCACTTGGCTCAGATCTTTCTCCAGCATGGGAAGGAGGCAGTTTGAAGAGGAGGCCCCTTGTTGGCCGCCAGCATCTCTGAGGAGGACTTGTTCCTTTTCCTTTCTTCCCTGGGCAGGACTTTGGCATATGGGAGCGTGGCGACAAGACCAACCAAGGGATCACGGAGCTCAACGCCAGCTCTGTGGGCATGGCCAAGGTGAGGGAGGACCTTTGATCCCGGCACCAGTTGAAAGGGCTTGAGGCGGCCATGGAGGAACAGCCGTGGCCTTGCAGAGTGGCATGTGCCCATGAAGGGTCCCTGGGCCCGGCTGGGCAAGGAGGACAGGGATGTGTGTGCGTGTGTGCATGTGATAGGCTGACAAAGCCTGACCTGCTCTAGAGGCTGTTTGCAGCCATGGCTGGCCGGCTAGCCTGTCAAGGGAGGTGGGAAACACACACACACACACACACACACACACACACACACACACACACACACACACACACACACACACACACACACACACACACACACACACACACACACACACACACACACACACACACCGGTTCGCCTGATGCGTGGTTTTGGGAGAAGGGCTGTTGCCTTTGGCCACTGACGCCACGTTCTCTTTCCTCGTTAACAGGCGGCCCTCGAGGCTCTGGATGAACTGAACCTCTTTGGGGCCAAAGGTGGGCCCCAGTCCGTCATCCACGTGCTCTCAGATGAGGTGCAGCATTGCCAGGTGAGGGTGGGGAGGGGGTGCTGCTTCTGAAAGGGGTGGGCCCTTCCAGCTGGGAAGGAGGACCAGAACGGGCCCCCCCCTTCCGTGGGGATCAAGAGGAGGAGGGGAGGTCTCAGGCAGCACAGGCACCCAGGCAAGGGAAAAAAGGGGGGTCCTGCTTATATACTTCCCCCATAGCACTTCAAGCACTCTCTGGGTGGTTTACAGTTTAATTATGCAGGCTGCACATTGAACCCCCCCCCTCCAAGCAGGCTGGGTACTCATTTTACCGCTCTCGGAAGGATAGAAGGCTGAATCAACCATGAGCTGGCTACCTTGACTATGAGTGCCTCCCCGTGGGCAGAACGGCAGAGTCTGGTTGCCAGGAACAGGGCAGGCAGCAGTCGGTCAGCACAGCTTGTAGCCCTCCGTGTGTCTGCACCACCCGTGATGGGAAGGGCTGCTTCTGGAGCGATCAGCGTGCCCACCAGGCACTGCACCCGGGCCCTTCTCTCTCTCTCAATCCCTCTCTCCCGGCAGTCCATCCTCCACTCCATGCTGCCCAGGGCTTCCACTTCCAAGGAGATCGATGCCAGCCTCCTCTCCGTCATCTCTTACCCGGCTTTCGCGGTGGAAGACAGCGAGGTTGTGGAGAGAACCAAGGAGGAGATCATTGCCAAGCTGCAGGCAAGTGGGGCGGCCGGGGGGGGGGGCAAGAGGGAGCCTGGCAGGTTTTGCAGTTGGGTTGGGGGGGGGGGCTCTGCTGCAGATGCCCTGCCGTGGCTTTCCTCAGGGCAGCCTTTGACCTGGGGATCTTCCTTCCCAGGGCCGTTACGGCTGCTGCCGGTTTCTCCGTGACGGTTACCGAACTCCCAAGGAGGTGAGTCCTTCCTGCCAGCCATGCTCCAAGCCCTTCCCTGCCAGCCCTGGGATCTGGAAGTGGGGGGGGGCAGTTAGCCTGGCAGTCCCATGTGGACGCTTGTGCCAGGGTGACCAAACACAGGAGCTTGGGAGGGGCTTTTGGGAGTGGGTGGGTGATGTTCCACCAGATGTGAGCTTCTGCTCCCCTTTTGATGAGGGGAGGGAAATACAGCCAGTGGGGAAGCGTCGGGCAGAGCTCAGCATGACGTGAAGGAAAAACCCAAGTGCCTTTTAGTTGACCATTTATGTAATTTAAAAAAATCAATTTTCTTTGTTGCCTTGGTTCATGGTTCTCCCCCTGGGTCTGGGTGTAAATACGTTTTCTAAAGAGGGGAGAGGGCAGCTGCCATCCTCAGCTGAGCCTGGCCAGCTCCCCATCCTCTTGCCCCCCCCCACTCCCCCTGCAGGACCCCAACCGCCTCTACTACGAGCCAGCAGAACTGAAGCTCTTTGAGAACATTGAGAGCGAGTGGCCCCTCTTCTGGACCTACCTGGTGCTGGACGGCATCTTCAGCAACAACAGGGAGCAGGTGGGCGGCGGCCCCGAGCCGGGCCAGGCCAGGCAGGGAAGGAGGGAGGGAGGGAGGGAAGGGCAGGAAGGGGGACCCCAGGCCAGGCAAAGCCATGCAGGACCCCCTCCTCCCTTTAAGCCAGAAGGAAAGGGGAGCATGCACGTCGGCACACAGGTTGCTGCTGCTGCCGCCGCCGCCACCGCTCACCCCTTGGCCTTTTTTTGGTGCCTTGAGCCCCTGCCTGGCTTCCCATCCCAGGTTCCCAGGTTTCCTCCAAGGGGCTGCCTGGGTTAAGCCTTGGTGGTGTGAACTGTGCCAGGAGGAGGATTATCTTGGTGCAAAGTGGAGGTGGGGTGTTTGTGTGTGTGTGTGGGGAAGGGTTGTATGCCCCACCCACAGGTCTGGCCATACCCTGGATCTGGTATTTTCCTCCATGTTGGGGAATTCGAGTCTGGAGGTAGGGGGCATTGTCTCCCTCCCTGTGTCATGGTCAGACCATCACCTGCTCTCTTTCCCCCTGGCGATTCCGGCCCCCTCTCGCGGGGACCATCGGCCTCCTGTATTGGCCCACCCCCGAAGACTTATGGACCCTTCCCGGTTCCAGGAGGTCTTCGGGGCGCTTCCTGGAGAACTGACTGGCGCGCCGGCCGAGGTTGTGGCTAACCATTGGTTTGATACAGCTGCCCATACCATCGGCCGGATCGCCCCCAAGCGTCTTCTCCGGTGCCGAGCTCGGTCCTCTCCGTGGTTCACGGCTGACCTCCGAGCGATGAAGCAGGTGAGGAGAAGACTAGAGCGCAGCTGGAGAAGAACCCGGACGGTTATTAACAAGGCTGCTGTCGTATCCCAGACTAGTCGCTATTCCAACGCGATCAGGGAGGCTCAAAGATCTTTTTTCTCCCTGAGAATTGGTGAGGCCTTGAACCGCCAGGCGGAGCTCTTCCGGGTGGTCTGGGACCTCACCAATCCTAGTCTGGCTAGGCCTCCTCCTACTGATTTCAGTAGTGAGAATTTTGCAGCCTTTTTTCGATCAAAGATTGAGGCCATCTGGGCCGGCTTCGACTCTGGTTGCAGTGGAACTGTCCCGGCATCCCCAGTCGCTGGTCCGCCTTCGTCGCCTCGGTTGGATGCGCTTGGGCCTGTTTCTGCTGCCGAGGCCTCCAAGGCTGTGGCTTGCTGCCGGCCGGCGTCCACTCCTTTCGATCCCTGCCCTGCCTGGCTTATAAAAGCTGCCAGCGGGACCATGGCCGAATGGGCTTCGGCCATTGCCACCGCCTCCTTCAGCGAGGGGGTTTATCCCTCCCGTTTGAAGGAGACGGTGGTGAAGCCCATTCTTAAAAAACCAGGCCTTTGTCCGGACGATTTAGTCAACTATCGTCCCATTGCTAACGTCCCGTTTATGGGTAAGGTGATCGAGAGGGTGGCGGCAGTCCGGCTGCAGTCGTACCTGGAGGATCGGCAGTGCCTCGATCCTTGCAAGTCCGGGTTCAGGCCTCGTCGGGGGACCGAAACAGCTTTGGTCGCGCTGCAAGATGACCTAATCCGGGCGGCTGACAGGGGTTGCTCTACCCTGTTGGTTCTCCTGGATTTGTCAGCGGCCTTTGATACCGTTGACCACGGTATCCTGCTGGATCGGCTCTCTGAGGTTGGAATCGGAGGCACTGCTCGCAGTTGGCTCCGATCCTTCCTGGAGGGCCGTCCTCAGTACGTTCAGCATGGGGGGGGAGTTATCGGCTCCTTGGATACTCCCTTGTGGGGTTCCACAGGGGTCGTCGCTGTCCCCTATGCTGTTTAACATCTACGTAAGGCCGCTGGCTGGGGTCATTAGGAGTTTTGGAGTCTGCTGTCACCAGTACGCTGATGACACGCAGCTCTATCTCTCCTTCTCCACCTCTGCAGTGGAAGCTGTGAGGATCCTTGATGAGTGCCTGGACGCCGTGCTGGCTTGGACCGGGGCGAACAGGCTTAAGCTCAACCCCGAGAAGACAGAGGTTATGTTCTTTGGGAGCTCACCATCTGGGTACGGTGGCCCTCTTCCCTGTCTGGGGGGGGGGGTTCCCTCCGGCTAGTGGAGAGGGTGCGGAATCTGGGCGTGGTCCTGGACCCGGCGCTGACCATGGAGGCGCAGGTGGCGTCGGCGACCAGGGCCGCCTATTACGATCTCCGCCAGATCGCCCAGATCCGCCCGTACCTGGATGTTGACTCTCTGAGAACAGTGGTCCAAGCTCTGGTGATCTCGAGACTGGACTACTGCAACGTGCTCTACATGGGGTTGCCCTTGACTCTTCTCCGGCGCCTGCAGCGGGTACAGAATGCGGCGGCCAGACTGGTGGTTGGTGTGCGTCGTTATGACCACATCACCCCAGTTCTGGCCTGCCTGCACTGGTTGCCCATTGCAGCCCGGATTAGATTCAAGGTCTTGGTTTTAGTTTATAAAACCCTCCATGGCTTGGGACCGGACTACCTGACAGAGCGTATCGTCCAGCGATCCACCTCGGCCCGTCCTGTTCGGCAGGTGCGAGCGCATTCGCTGCGGGTTGCCACCCCACGAGAGGCCCGGAAGACGACTACTCGGAACCGGGCCTTCTCAGTGGCAGCCCCTTCCTTATGGAATTCCATCCCCAGCGAAGTGCGCTCTGCAGAGTCCCTGCAGGCCTTTCGGAAAACTTTAAAAACCTTTCTGTTTCGAGAGGCCTTTGGCGATTCTTAGTTGTTTTTTTTCCTCCCACCATCGTTATCATTATTGTTATTAAGCTTTGACTGTTTTAAGGAGCATTTAATTTTAATTTTATTTGTTAGGATTTGTTCCTCTGCATGCTGGGATGCAGTAGGTTTTTACATGGTATGTTGTCCTGAAAGCAATGAATTTAATTTATGGGGTTCATCGCTGGCGTGCCGTAGGCTTCACAGAACGCAATAAGCCGTCTGAGTCTTCTGTTGTAGACAGAAAAGAGATTTATTGGTTGCAACCAGGGAATTCTCACTCCACACAGATCGAATGACAATTCCAATGGACCCAGAGAAAACATCAGGTCTTATAGAATTACATTTCTGCTCCTCCCCCTCCCATCTGCATCTTACGTCATATGCATGGTTACACAGATCAAACATTAATTGGTACTCATTATTTTGCACCTCTTGCAACAACTAAATATTTTAATTGGAGCGTTTGTTTGAACTGACCAGCCACGGAGCTAAACATTTTATGACCCTGGAGTTTGACAATTGATGGATAGCAGCTGTTCTCTCGGCCGAGAGAGAGAGATAAGACTTTTCTTGGCTGGTTCAGCCATGCCCAATTAAATTGTACAAGGCTCCAAGTAGCACAGAAAAACAATTCCACAGGGGCCCCTTTCTCAAAGTTTGCAGGAATAAAGAATACATGTGTGAATAATAATATAAAGGCATTACCTCTAAATATATAATTTAGGTGGCTTATACTTTGCAAGGCATAGTCTGAAATATATATATATATTGCCATGAGGTTTATCTATATTATGCCAGGCATAACTTGGGACATATATATATATTGCTATGAGGCCTGTCAAGATGCCTGTGGGCCACTAATACAGCTATAGGCTTGATCCATACCCTTCACTCGCCCCTGACACGTTTTGGAAATTTACGCCAGTAAATTCTCCATAGGTTGCCCTCCCGTGGACTTGTAAGGGACAAAGAAACATATCGAAGGTGTATATACAAAAGCGTGAATATTGCTTAAGCTTCCCTGCTTACTATTCCCTTGGAGAGGGGCGTCATCATGAGTGACTTTGCAGTGTTCCTGACGAGAGTATCAGCAGTGCTGCCAGGAAAACTTTTCCCGCCCTTTTTCTTTTCTCAAAGGGCTTATAGGCACAAAATGATTTGTGGCGTCTCATGGTGAGGGACGCATTTGAACAAAGAAATACCCCTTAATTCACTAGGGGACTCTCTATAGTGAAATGTTAAGTTACCAGATAAAGTTTAGCAATGTCTGGGAGTTAAAAAGACCCTCTGGTCAGACCCGCAGACTGCAATGGATGGGTGCGTTTCACGGACCATAGCATTTAAATGTCCCCTGATGGAGAAATGCAACATGATCACAATCTCCCACGACCTGCTGCTCACTGCTCAAAGATTCCAAATTCCCAACCTCTGAAGGGGCTGGCATAACATTGTGATAGACTTGGAGATCAAGATCCCTGTCCCAAAGTGATACCTAAACAGCAGATTTGTTCAGTACCTTATATCAGGACAATCATGAAACCCAAATAAATTTTCTTGCAGCAGCAGTGCAAATGTGAGATATCTTGCTTATGTGTTTGGTAATCAGGCTGAAAACCCCTGAATTCCATTTAGGGTCAGTTTGCAAATCAAACACTTATAAAAATATGGACAAGGCTCCTTTGCCAGCCTGCTCCCTTTTGCTGTCAAATGGCTTTAGACCTTGAAATATGATTTTTCATACGGTCATTTTTCATAGAGATACACAAACATTAGTACCTGATTTCATAGAACAAAAATCATGACATGATTTTCAACCTTATTCAGGTGTGTGGTGTGCCTTGAAACTCAAATTATAGCAGGTTGTGCAGAATTACCCAGTTGTTCATGCATACAGGACAACCCAGATGATAGACATTAATCTTAGAAAAACCAATTTTTAGCCATAAACCATACTCAATAGTTATAGTCCCATGGTAGAGTCACGGATGAGCTATTGAAATCAAAGCAGAGATGTCTCTGTAGCTGTCAGTTCACACACAGAATCAGCCCCATAAATATGGGACAAAAAGTAATTCATCATTGTCTTTGGTGGAGTAAATAATGTAGACAGCTATTCTAGAAAACCATTGTTTTGTGGTATAACGTCTCGGAGCACCCATGGGTGCCAAAAATTTCTCTCTTTCAATGTAAATTGCATAGAAAGGCAAGTAATAGAAAAATATGAATTATGAAAGGCACATTCAGAAAAGCATTTTACAATGACTATCAATAATAGGCAGTAATATAATAAACAGTGATTAATAATTAACGTCCCTATGCAAGGCTTCAAAATAAGCGCTCACTTGCTAGAAGGCTGGTGTGTGTGTGTGACGACACAAGTTCACAAGTTCTTGGTGGTCCAGCGCATGGTGAAGGCATGTGAAGGTCTGAATTTGAACCCCACCAAGTTTCTGTCCCGACGAAAAGGGGTGAAATTGCGGGCGTGAAGTCTGTTGGCCGCAATCCAAAACAAGAGTCTGTGGCCACTAAACTCCTTCCGTCTCCCCCCTCAGAGACAGACAGAGAAAAGAAAAGGAAAAGGAAAGGAAATCAGGCAGACAGGAGGTCAGCCCGTCAACCGGAAGCTTAGGGGGAAATCAGCAGACGACAGTGGGGCTCCCCGAAGTGGCAAATGCAAGGCTCCCCCAGGAACAGGGGTGATGACCACAGGTCAGGTGCAATTCGGCGTCCTCCATCGGGGGGGGGTGGTCATCTAAGGCTTGAGGCATCATACTGCAGTGGGCAGGAGGCGTCACCGGTCAGGCCTCTCTCCCTCTCGGTCGCGGAGTGCGATTCACGCTGGGTGAATAGGCTGGCATCACCGGATCCAGGGGCCCACAGCGATCGAACTGCCGGAGCGCAGTCATCTCGAAGATGGCATCAAAGACATCAAAGGCTCCAGGAGGGATAGCGGAATGGATGGCAGGAGGGTCCCCATCTCAGCATCCACGAACGGCGGCGTCAGCTTTCCAAACCCAACCGACTCCACGATCCAGAAATAAAGACCAGGTGGGCGTTTTTTCCCATAGCAAAAGCCCGTCCTCCAGGAGGTACCTGGGTGAGAGAAGAACACACACGACCACAAACAGACAAACACAGAGGACAAACCCCCACAAAAGGACCCCTCAGCTGTCCTTGTGCTGCCAAGCAGGGTGGTACAGTCTATCTGACAGTCATGAAAAGGAAAAAAAAAATGTTGAAAAAGGCAGACTGGGGCTTTCCTCTTCGTAAAACCAGTACGTGAAGTAAGGGGGGCCAAAGTCTATGACGAGGACACCTCTGTACAGCAGTAGATATGCACAAGTTCAGCTGGCCCTGATGAGTGCTTGCAAGGTGTAGGTGTTCAGGTGTCCCCAATCAACCACAGATCCCATCCCCAAGTCAAATTGCTCTCCTACACGGGGACAGCAAAAAATGTAACTGGCAGAATATCCAGGAGATGCAAAGTAGGCTCGTAGCATGAACCAAATTGTTCCGGAGGGGGGGTTGGACTGGCAAGCGGAATGATAAAGTCACGGCTGGCCACACTTCAAAACAAAAGTCAGTGGCTGTTTTAAACCCACTCTCTCCCCCCATAAACAAACAGAGAGAGAAAAAAAAGAAAAGAAAAAGAGACAGGAAGACAGGATTGTAATCTGTCACCCTGAGTTGAAAGTGAATCAGCAGGCTGCTTCGGGACCTTCCGAAGTGTCAAACGCAGCTGTCATCTGGGGAAGGATGCCTCAGGAACGTGTTTCCTCCAGCGTCTTTCCGAGTGGGAAGAGACAGACAGACCGAAACAGACGAACAATAAACACACACACAAAAATTGCCACGCAATCTGCAGACCATGGCCTCGTTCTCCAGGTGTGATAGTGCTACATGCAGTACACTGTGTGCAGATTTCAATGGCACAGTGCAGTGCAGTCTATCTGAAAGGCTGAAGAAGGGGGGGGAAAAATGTCGCAAAAAGCAAATGTCCTGCAGAATGGGGCATATCTCTGTGTGAAACAAGCATATGAATGGGGGGGGGTGTCCAAATGTTCAGAAAAATTGTTTGGCCATAGTACACAACTGCACTTTAGTAGTTGTTCACAAATCCAGGTCGGCCATGGGCACGCTACTAGGCTCCCTATGAAATTTGTAACAAATTAATAATGTGCACTATAGAGCCATTCTTTAAAATAGGGAAGCTTGCCCGTTACATGCACAAAACAGGAAAAGAAAAATCGTTAAGTCCATTTTGGTTTCTAAAAAAAAATAAGCCTCAATTTCCTCAAGGGGGGGGCTTCTGAGACCAGGCGTGGGTTAAAAGCTGCAACCTAGGCGAGCCTTTTACCGCCTAGGGCAAAAGGAAAGAAAAATCTTTTATTCTCCTGTGTTGACTTAGTTATAAAGAGTCACTGAAATCGCAAGGCAATTCACTATCCCAGTAGCGTTTGAACATATCTTCTAAAAGTCTAATTAAGAAATGTGTGCACTGTGTTGGACAAGCAAGGCTCCTCTTAAGGTCTAGTGTTTAAGCCTGCTTTAAATGTAACGCCGTGGAATTGACTTGGACGTTACTCCAAAGGCAAAAAAATGTTTGCAGGAAAGCTTACTAAGGGAGGGGCTTTAGGTTGCTGGCACATCCTAAAAAAAAAAAAATGTCAGGGTTCTCTTCTGAAGCCAAAAAGAGAAAGTTTTCGACAACAAGTTTTTTTTTTCCTCTTATTCTTCAGCAAAAATACCTGAGAGTTGTGTTTGATTCCAAGGGTTTAATTAAATTAAAACGTTCCGTTTTGGGACCGAATCCCTGGATTCTTCTAAACAATAGACCCCCTTTCTTTCCCTATCCAAAGAAAAAAAAATGCTGCAAGTTGGCCAGAAGCCTCCTCTCTACGCTTTCAAGGCGGCACGGAAAATTGTGGTAGTTCCCGTAAGTGGAGAAGGGAGACCTTCTGGCCCTTGCCTACAAAATTTACTGGCTCGTGGCTTTAGGGGTCAGTTTATTGTCCTTCGCTATGCATTAATTTGGTTGGTGTGTTCAATATAAGTTTTGCGTCCAAGCTGTGTCAAGGAGCTTGGGAGAGAAAGGAGGGGTTGGGAGATGTTATCCTGCCTTGCCCTGCAAGGGGGGGGGGATTAGCAGAAAAAGAAGGGAGGGGCTTTAGACTTTTAAAAATTCCCCCGCGGCTGCCTTTTGCAGCCTGAGGCTAGCAGATAATCTCCTGTAATTACTCTGTAATGGATTAGGTGTGAAATGCTTCTGAAACAAAGGGGGGGGCAATCCACCATTCTTGTGGCTTGTTGTCTGCTTAAGCCTAATTTGAGAAGCGTGGCCCTTGTAATGAATAAACAAAAGCCACTTAAATTAGGAGGGGGAAGAAAATCTTAGGTGGACATGCAGAATGTCTCTCTCTGCCTTCACTCTGATATCTATGGGGAGGCAAATAATGCCTAGATGGTACTTAAGTCCTTATGAAGATCATGAAAGCACAGTTAAAAAAAATTCCTGCTTATTCTCCAAGGATGGAAGGAAGAGAGAGAGAGAGAGAGAGAGACCAAGACGCCTTTTGAAACAGTCCAAATGTGGATATTTATTGGCAGTTTGGTCCTGAGAATCTCCCTGTGTTTTAAATTGTCTTGTTTGTTCTCAAATGTTCTTAACTACTTTTGGAGAAGGAACAAGGCATTGATTCTAATTCCTGTCGTGGCTAGCTGCCAGAAAGGGGGTCATCCCCTGTTTCGATGTCCCTGCTGTTGATTATTAATAGTTCAGAAATAACATCTCTTGTTCCCTCTGTTGTCCTTCCTCTCCTCCAGTTTCTTTTCGATATCATACCTATCCATTCCCATCTCTGTCTTGCTGCTTCCTTCTATTACACTTCCTTTTCTCATCTGTCCCTTTCCATACTTCTTCAGTCCACTGTCCTGCCTTCCTCCCATCATCTCTCGGGTTTCCATACTTCCTCAGTCCACTGTCCTGCCTTCCTCCCATCATCTCTCGGGTTTATGAGACCAGTTTAAAAGAATGGGGTGGACGTTTTTATCTTATGAGTCCTACCCAGCTTTACTGAAACTGCATTACTCAGATGCCCTATGATGTTTTCCCTGTAAAATGTCCCTTCAGCTGGTAAATCTTTTGTGTGACCAACCAGTCACAAAATACCTAGGATGTTGTTTATCCATGAGTACTCAAAAGTACCCTTCTCACTGCCCATTTTTCCCCTGGTGTTATTAAAATTGCTGGCGGGGTCTTCTAGTTGGCAGAGTATTTAGTCTCTATATTACTTAAATAAGCACGTCCTTATGAATTCACACGCCTCTTGCTAGCAAGTCATAATTGGTCTGCCCTCCTTGAGGGCTAGAATCTTAATTTGAGATGGCAAAGTCCTGCCTAATCCTATTTAGAGGGGCTCTTCTTAAAACTTACTTTTGTTCCATATAATACTAAAATCATTACTTCTGGTGGCAGAATTCCAATGTTACCACATCGCACATCAAAAAGGGGGTGCATAAACTACACTAGTTTATCCCCATAGGTTTGCTTAAAGGTCTAACTGTGTTCCTATGACTTTTCCCACACAAGCATCAAACGGACTCGCACCTCAACAATCAAATGCACATCATACACGCCAACATGTGATTCAGCAACCATACACAACTCTCCCACATTTCTGTTTCCCCAGTTAACTGCGATCCCTTGCCTAAGAATAAATCTTTTTAACTTCTCTAAAATCAAACAGAGTTGATGTCGACACTCCGTTGGTAGTAATGTGGGGCAAAGACTGCCACTCTTTGCCACCGCTTTAAGCACAGGGGATGGCCACTCCCCTGCTGTTACGTAGGGTATAGAGGCATAGCCCCTTAACCTGAAAAACACATATACATGAAGCTTCTTTTACACAAAATTCAAAAGTGGAATCATCATCCCACATACCCATGCATTAATATATCTCTTAAACTTACCCAGGATGTTAGAGCAGCGCTCTTCTCCTCCTGTTTCAAACACTTAGGGGGGCGGACCCTAGAGATGTTGGACTTTGCAAAAATCCTCTCCTCTCTTGGGGATCTCAGGGCCTCAGTGTCCCTGAACGTCCCCTGGTCCTTGGGATGTTAAGGTCATATCTGACCCTTCTCCTCCCTGTACCCCCCGGGGCCGACAATAAGAATCCGCAACCTTCTCCACTCCGCAGAGCTGTTAGATTCGAACTCAAGCCACCCCACAGCTGGTTTTCTACCTTACCAGAATTCTTCTGCGCAGTCCTTCTCAGTTCTTCCCCTTTTTGGCCGGCTTCTGTTTTCCCTCAAGCATGGCAGCCCATTCAGTGCTGACAGAGTGATCTTCCTCATAAATTTGAGGGTCCGGACTAAGACCAATCAATCAGCACGAACTTCTCACCATGCATTGAGTCAGACTCTGCGAGCCTTCCAGCAGCAGCGAATTTGTCCCCGGCATCTCCACCAAATGAAAGCAATGAATTTAATTTATGGGGTTCATCGCTGGCGTGCCGTAGGCTTCACAGAACGCAATAAGCTGTCTGAGTCTTCTGTTGTAGACAGAAAAGAGATTTATTGGTTGCAACCAGGGAATTCTCACTCCACACAGATCGAATGACAATTCCAATGGACCCAGAGAAAACATCAGGTCTTATAGAATTACATTTCTGCTCCTCCCCCTCCCATCTGCATCTTACGTCATATGCATGGTTACACAGATCAAACATTAATTGGTACTCATTATTTTGCACCTCTTGGCAACAACTAAATATTTTAATTGGAGCGTTTGTTTGAACTGACCAGCCATGGAGCTAAACATTTTATGACCCTGGAGTTTGACAATTGATGGATAGCAGCTGTTCTCTCGGCCGAGAGAGAGAGATAAGACTTTTCTTGGCTGGTTCAGCCATGCCCAATTAAATTGTACAAGGCTCCAAGTAGCACAGAAAAACAATTCCACAGGGGCCCCTTTCTCAAAGTTTGCAGGAATAAAGAATACATGTGTGAATAATAATATAAAGGCATTACCTCTAAATATATAATTTAGGTGGCTTATACTTTGCAAGGCATAGTCTGAAATATATATATATATTGCCATGAGGTTTATCTATATTATGCCAGGCATAACTTGGGACATATATATATATTGCTATGAGGCCTGTCAAGATGCCTGTGGGCCACTAATACAGCTATAGGCTTGATCCATACCCTTCAGTCCTATTGTTATATGTTATTTTCGCTTTATATGTGATGCTTCCCATGTATTTTATTGTATTTGATTTGGCATTAATTGCCCTTGTTAGCCGCTTAGAGTACTTGATGTAGTAGATAAGCGGGATATAAATACAAAAATAAAATAAAATAAATAAAGGGTGCAGCCGCAGGACTTGCCTGCATCTGGCCACACGAGGCCCAGGGGTGGGGCCATGGAAAGGGAGGCAGGGACTCCCTTTTACTCCCTCGGCTGGGAGGCGTCAGGAGCCCCCTTGGGTGGCAGGGCAAGGCTGTCAATCCAGTGCCGCCCAGAGGCAGCTGAGCACCTGCAATGCCATCCTTCGGGCATTGGATCCCAGTCGCCTGTTCCTCCTCTGCTGCCCCCCCTCCACCTGCATTCATCTCCACAGCCAGCTTTCCTCCTGGCCCACAAAGCACGGGGGGGGGGGGCTTCAGTTGGCATCGGCCATCTGGAAGAGGCCCTACCTGACCCCCCTTTCCCTCCCCCTCCAGGTTCAGGAGTACCGAGAAGCCCTCGAAGGGGTGCTCATCAAGGGCAAGAACGGGGTCCGGCTTGTTCCGGAGCTCTACAGCGTCCCTCCGGAGAAGGTGAGCGGCCAGGCCTGCCACGTCCTGAGGGCACAGGGAGGGGAGCAGGGCCCTGAGAAGGGAGGCGGCCCTTTCGCTGGCCTCCCAACACCATCCTTCCTGGTGAGACATTGTGGTCCAAGCCACCATCCCATCCACCTTCTTCATGATGACATTGCAGCCCACTTCACTCCTGCTGGCTCCATTCTTTTCTCAAAAACCATGGCCAGCAGGAACAGCAATCCTTTGGGAGATGGAAAGCTTGAAGGCACATCTGTGTTTACTTCCTCCCTGGTTTCACGCAGCTTCCACCCCCCTGTGAGAGCCACGGAGGCACTTGGGCGGCTTCTGCATAGGGTTTCTCAGGGCTGGGCCCAGACGGGCCGGCTCCTGCATTTGCTTGCCAACTGGAACGTCTCTGTGCCCCCCCTCTTTCTGCTAAACGCTGTACCCTGTGCTTTTTACAAGTCCATAACTGGTTTGGCAGCAGCCCTCTTAGGGCGTTTATACACAACCCCTAAACTCCGGGGCAAATGGCTCCCAGCTCCGGAGATTAAAAATGTTTAACCACCAGCTCCGGAGTTAACAGGAAATTAAGTGCGACCCCGCCCACTTTAGCGCGTCCCAGCGCACCTTTCAAGTACCTGCTTTTTGGATGTGACAAATATTTGATCCGGTGTAAGGATAGTGAGTGCGGGGCTCTCCTGGCTTCTGTTTGTTCTTTTTTTGCGCCCTGCCCCTTTAAGAGATCTGAATGCTGCCCGGAACAAAACGGAGGTAAACCGGCATTCTTTTCTTTCTTTTTTCTCCCTCCCTCAGGCAGCCAGCAACCAGGAAGTGTGGAGGGGGGTGGGGACAGAGGAAGAGCGACTAACCCCTAAGATCTCTGGTCCAAATTTAAGTGGCCAGCGGATCTTAGGGGTCATGTAAAAAGGCCCTTAAAGTACAAGCCAGCAATCCTGCTGTTAATCCAAAATCAGAAGAGAATTTGTAGTTTGTTGTGTCACCTTAACAAAGGGATTCCTGAGACTAACACACCTTTCTTTATAGTGTGCCCCCACAACCTCAACCCTGGATTGACTGGCACCCAGGCCAGGTGGACAGAGGTGGCATTGCTTGAAGCCCTCTGACCCCTCCTGTTTGTGCATCCGTGAAGCCGCTGCACCTTTGCAGGCGTCTGGCTACTCGGCAGCCTTTCATGGCCCACCGGATGGCCTTGGTCTTGCCTTCCAGGTCGACGAGGAGTACTGCAACCCTCACACGGTTGATCGTGTGCCACAGGGCAAGCTGCCACTGATGTGGGGCCAGTCCCTCTACATCCTGGGCTGCCTCTTGGCAGAGGTGAGGAGAGACTCGGCTGCCCTTCCACTGTCGGGAGGCCTCCGTGTCGGGCTCCCAAGGACCCAGTTGTTTGGACTGCCTGGCTCTTCATCGGGGCCTTGAGGAGGGGATTGGGGTCTGCTGGACAGAGAGCCTCCTCTCGGGGATCTGTGGGTGGGGAGTCGGGGGTCTGCAGGCAGGGCACAGCCTGCTTCCCAAAGCCTCTGGCCCCAATGAAGCCAGGGGAGGAAGGTGCCACCTGG
Source organism: Phrynocephalus guinanensis (assembly GCA_037367245.1). Lineage (NCBI taxonomy): Eukaryota > Metazoa > Chordata > Lepidosauria > Squamata > Agamidae > Phrynocephalus > Phrynocephalus guinanensis. The sequence goes on from CM074748.1 coordinate 24,473,836, forward strand.
GCACAGGCTGGTGTCACCTGGCATGCCAAGGCCAGCAGGTGCCCCTTTTGGCTCCATCCTTCTAGGACTCGGGGTCCTTCAAGGGGAAGGAGTGGAAGGAGATTCCTGGGGGAGGGGGCACAAGGAAAGTGTCTTTCCACCCGGGCAGTATCCCCATCCCTGGGTCCTTTTGTCCAGCCCCTTTCCTGCCCCGCTTGTGGCACCTGGCAGGCTGAGATGCCCAATGGGATCTTGGTCCAGCAGTGGGGCTCTTTCACAGGCGCTTCCCCAACCCTCCTCCATCTGCTTGCAGGGCTTTCTGGCTCCGGGGGAAATTGACCCTCTCAACCGCAGGTTCGCCACCATCCCCAAGCCTGACGTGGTGGTCCAGGGTAAGTCTGTGGGATCTGAGGGGCTCCTGTGGCCAGGAGTGCGGGGGACTCTGCCCCATGGGGCGGGGTGGGGGGCATAAGGATGGGGGTCTCCCCAGTGCTGGCCTAGATGCTGCACCTGCATCAGGCTGGGCTCCACAGCTTCCCCCTGTGCCAGCCGGGGCAGAACCCTCTCCTGCACGGCGGAAGAACCTTTCCTCCCTCGGGGTGCTGCTCCTTGTGGCTCCCCTGTGCCCTCCCTCCCTCCCTTCCTCCTTCGGGTGATCACGGGCCACCCTGGGAGCCTCCAGGCAGACCCTGCTGCTTATCAAGGAGTGGCTGGAGAGGGCAGGCTGCTGCCCCCTCCCTTGGTGGAGTCCCTTCCCAGTCCCACTGCCAATGGCCTGCTTCTCTCTGCCACCCCCCCCCAAGTCTGCATCCTGGCCGAGACAGACGCCATCAAGGCCATCTTGCGGAAGGAGGGCATGGATGTGGAGACGGTGGCTGACGTCTATCCCCTGCGAGTCCAGCCAGCAAGAATCCTTAGCCACATCTATGCCCGATTAGGTGAGCTGCTAGGGCGTGGGGGTGCCAGGCGTCGGTGCCACCATCCACAGGAGGGGAGCTGAGCGCCTTTCAGAGACAGCAGGCCACGCTCTTCTGGAAAGCTCTCCCCCAGCAACTCCACCTGGTTCCAAAGGTCCATTGGGGGAGGGGTCCCACACGCGTACACACAGGCGCCATCCAGCCCACCTCGCCCCGGGAAGTTGGCCTGTGTCCTTCCAGGAATCTGGCAGGGCCTCGCCTTTGAGCCATTGTTTGCCTCCAAGGTGAGTGCAAGGGAGGGCAGAAATAGAGTTCCCCTCCCTTGATGGAATCATCCTTTCCCAGTCCGGGAAAGAAACATGCCATGAGGTCCCGGCTGGTGTGGACCATTTCTACAGCCCACACAGCCTGGCTCTCCCCTGCTGTGGTTAATGCGGTGTCTGGTGTGTGTGTGTGTGTGTGTGTGTGTGTGTGGCTTTGTGTCCCTTGCAGGCCGTAACAAGCGCATGAGCCTGAGCGGGCGACCCTTCCGGCAGATGGGCGTCCTTGGGACCTCCAAGTTCTATGACATCCGGGACAACACCTTTGTCTTCACACCGCAGGTAAGTGGGCAGGAAAAGAGTCACCCTTGGAAGTGCCGAGACCCCTCCCTTGCCTCGGCTCAAAGAGGGCCATTTGAAATGTCCCGAGGGTTAAAAGGGTTTGAGACAAACATGGGTGAAACATCTCCCAAACCAAGGGAGCCAGTCTAGTGGCATGGAGGGTCTCTCTCTCTCTCTCTCTCTCTTTGTGGGAGATAGAGGCCAGTGTGTGGGTCTGTGCAGCTCCTTTTGGCCCAGGAGCTACTGAAATATCTTCAGGGGCAGCTGACCAGGCTGGAGTGGCCCCTTCACCCCTTCCTCCCCAGCCATCTCCCTCCTGCCCACTTTGCCGCCTCATCCTCCCTGCCTTCGCTCCCCACCCCTGCAGTTCATAGACCAGCAGCAGTTCTATCTGGCTCTCGACAACACGATGATTGTAGAGATGCTGCGGACGGATCTCTCGTACCTGTGCAGCCGCTGGAGGATGACGGGGCGCCCCACCATCACCTTCCCCATCTCGCACACGATGCTCGGTAGGTCTCTGGCTGGCCAGGTCCTCCGGAGGCGTCTGGCCTTTGGAAGGAGAGGATTCCCCCCCCCAAGGGCCTGGGGTGGAGGGCAGCTGGGGGTGGTCCTCCCCTCCCCAGAAAGTGGTGGCCACATCTCAGGATGTCTTCTCTCTGTGTTAAAAGATGAGAGCGGCACTGGCATCCACCCGGCAGTCTTGGCCACACTGTGGAAACTGCGGGATGGCTATTTTGGAGGGGCCAGGTAAGCGCTGGCCATGAGGGTGCCACTGGGGGGGGGGCGGGGGGGCAGGTGGGGAGGCTTACACACCACAGACGAGGAACACTTTAGAGACTGCCTTGCAGCAGAGGATTGGGGGCCAGAGAATGGATGGAAGAGAATGCCTTTGCGGTGTGGTCTGACAGAGCCTTTTTTTGGGGGGGGGGGCTGCCCGTCCACAGAAGCCTTGACCTGGTGCTTGCAGAGGCTTTGTTGTTCTCAGGAAGTGATGTGGGGGTGGGGTCACAGGGGTGTCCCAGAAATATGCCTCTGGGCTGCTTCCGTCCTTGGCTGGCCTGGCCCTGGGGGGGGGGCTCTTCCCCTGGTGCAGGAGTCTTGGGGGGCACCTATCGTTGCCCCATCTCCTCTTGCCCGCTCTGATCTCTCCCGGCAGGATCCAGACGGGCAGGCTGTCCGAGTTCCTCACGACGTCCTGCCGCACCCACCTCAGCTTCATGGATGCCGGGCCGGAGGGTAAGCTCTATGCCAATGACTATGGGCTCAGCCTTGACAGCTTCCAGGATTTAGACGCGGAGGACTGGCTGCATGGCTTTCGATTGGCTGAAGATGGTAAGGAGACGGGTCGCCCCAGCCCCTGCGCCCAGTGTGGGACGTGGTCTCGTGCTGACTCTGCCAAAATGGCCTGCCTCCCGGCCCCCAGGATGGGCCAGGTGGGCCCTCTCTGATCTCATCCATGCCAAAGATAGACTAGGCAGAGGGACAACTAGACTGAGCTTTGTTGGCAGAGGCCTGTGCCATGTTTCTGATTTACACCGGCCATTTGGAACCAAAGCCCTTCTCCAGAGCACATACTGAGCCCGGCTATGCATGCAGCAAGGGGACAGGTGTGGCAGGGCCCCTCTCCACTCGGGGCCCAGGGGGGAGTTGGCACAGCCAAGTGGCAAAGGGCTCTGGGGAAAGAGGGACAAGGACTTTTCCCTTGCACCCCTTACCCATTTTAGGTCCAGGTGGAAGGCCAGGGCCCCTCCGCTCTGGTCAGCACCAGCTCCTCTCTCCCAGAGCCAGCTGCTTGTGGGCAACCTGGCCAGTGGGTGCCCCACCTGCCCCAGTGCTAGGAATGGACCCCCACCCCCACAAATGTCCTTAACTCCTCACTGGATTCCTCGGTCAGTCCCTCCGTCCCCTTCCCAGCATCTGTAACCAGCCAGTGGTCCCGGCCTCCCTACCACCTCCGCACGCAGGCATGAATGCGGTGCCTTGACCCCGGGTGGCTCTGCCCTCCCCCTCGACTCCGTGGAGGGACCCGTGGGCGAAGGTGTGCTTGACTCTGTAGCTGCTGTCCAGGGCCCCCGGCCACGGCATGGCTTGCTGCAGGCGTGTCCTTGGCATGACACGGGGACAGTGTCCACGAAGGCTCCTTGTGAACCGCCCTTCTCCTTGGGCTTCTGCTGTGTGGGGGAGGGCCTGCCCCTTCTTCCTTTGCATGGGGTGGGGGCAGGGGGTGGGGCCTCTCTGGCCATGGCAGGGCATATCCTCCTTGTGTCCGAAGACTGGGAGCCTCTGGACGCCCAAGAGGGGCAAACTCCTCAGGAGACCGTTGGGGGGCGGAAGGGCAGCAGAGCTGCAGGACCAGGCAGGCTGGCTTCGTCCCGATGCAGATTCAGGGCGGCTCGCCTCGGTGTGGCTCTCAGGCTTGTGCAACCTGCCACCTCCACGCTCTGCACAGAATCAGTGGCTCGCAGCTGCTACTCCAGCCTGCCCCCTGTGGCCATTGCACTGGGCTGAGCTGGGCGCCTGTGCCCTTTCTTCTTGCCAAGGGTGCAAGGACGCAGCGGGCCCCTGAACCTGGGACACAGCCCCTAAGAGTCTCCTGTTGCAAATTAACATGCACATTTTACCAGACTCTTTTGTCTGTTATCACGACATCTTCCGGCATGAGGTTTAAATGCCTTGAGTAGCAACAGAGCCCTTTGTAATGCAAATAGTTTTTTTTTAACCAGTGCATGTTTTGCATGGGACCTACCAGAAGGAAATGAGACCTTTTCTCATCATGGTGTGTGCAGTTCAGTGAATGCCACGGCGTATGAAACAGGGTCCAAAGCAGCACGCAGGGATGGAGGAGAACTGGCCCCTGGGGCCCCTGCGCCTGCCCTTGTCCTGCTCAAGGGCCAGCCTCTCCTGCCCGGGCAAGCCCAGGCAGAGGCAGTGCCTGCTGTGTTTCCCTGCGGGGGTGGGTGGTGCTGGGGTGTTCCTTAGCAAGGGACGCAAGCTCAGATTCATGCAAGCCCCCCGCCCCCGCCCCGCCACTGCCGCCCCGCTCTGTTTGTGTCTTCTGCCTGATCTTGCAGCTGACATCTGTGATGAGATAGCCCAGTATTTGGATCACCTCCTGGAGCGCACAGCCCCCAAGGACAAGCTGCCCCCCATTGCCCAGAAAGGGGGCCTCCATCGCTTCCGAGCTGCCGTGCACACCACGCGAGACCTCATGTCTCTGGTCTCCAAAGCAAAGGAGCTGCACATTGAGAGTGAGTAGACCACCACCACCACCACCCCAAACTCACCCCAGGTGTGTGTGCATGTGTGTGGGTGTGTGCCTGTGCCGCAGGTGCCCTGACCTCCCTGCTCCCCACCCCACTGGCCTTCCACAGGAAGGAGCACACACACACACACACACACACACACACACACACACACACAAACGACACTCGGGATCTCTGCAAAGGGAGCTCAAGGTTGCAAGGGAGACCTTGCCGGGTGTAGAAGGGCTGCCAACTCTTCCCTGCCCTTCCTGATTCCCTTGTCCGCCTGCCTGTCCGTCTTTCTGTCTGTCTTGCAGATGTCAACATGTACATCCCATCAAAGCTCTTGCAGGAGTCTCAAGCGTCGGTGAACCTGCTGGGCTCGTCACAGCGAGGGGGAGCTAAGGTGAGGCTGCCAGGCCGTTCCTCTTTCTCTGGCCGCCTGAGGTGGGGGCTGGCCTGAGCCGAGGATCTCGATGGTGCAGAGACAGCTGGAGGCAGTCTGGAGTCTTTGGCCCCCATACCCAAAGTGTGTGGAGTGGGCGGGGGGGGGCTTTCTCTCTTCAGCAAACGTCCCTGAGTGAGGGCTTGGAATGCACGAGGCAAGCGCTGCAGAGGCCAGCTCATGGGCAGCTGTGGCCCTCTGGGTCCTGAGTTGGGATCGGGGGGAGGGGGTTCTCAAGGGCAGATCTCAAGGTGGCCTCTCTGAGCCCCCCCCCCCCCGGCCTTCTGTGCTCACCCAGCCCCTCAGCCCTGAAGAACTGAGCCTACCCAAGGATGAAGCAGGGAATGTGGACGGCCGGGCCTTGGTAAACCAGCTGCGCGAATGCCAGACCTTGCAGGATCAGGCCAACTTCCTCTATGTGCTGTACTCGCTCAAGTAGGTAACCCCCGCCCCCCACTCCCAGGGAGTTCTTTCTTTTTGATCCTTTGGAGGGGCACCTCCTCTTCCCTCGAGGGACTCCCCTCCAGTCTGTTTCCCGGCCTTCCTGTGGTGAACAGCCATTCTGGCCCAGGCAGGAGGGGGCTCCAGGGGCAGAGGAGGGGAGGGGGAATCTGTCTGTCCTGCCAGCAGGCTTTGGGGCAGAATAAAAAGGGGAGGACAGAGGGTTTTTAAAGCCCACCCTTCTCAGGCCTTTGGGTGGCAGGCTTTCCCTCTTTTAACGGTCGGATCGGGAATGCCAGCGTGCCCAGAGCAGCTTTGCAAGGGGCTGTGACAGTCTCTGCTCCACAGGTCGCCCTGGCTGGGGCCACTGGGGCTTGCTCTGGAGGCTCCTGTCTGAAGGCCACTCCTGCCAAGGCCACCCTGGAGGCAGACCTGTTCCAGTCTCCTGGTATTGCCACAAGCATCCTGGGAGAAGGCTGCCCTCCAGGAACCGGGGGGCAGGGGGGCTTATACGGAGCATCGGCCCGCAAGTGTGGCGCTCTCATGGAGCCAGTGGGGTGCCTTCTTCCCTGACTCTCTCTGACGCATGGGGGTGGGGTGGGGGTTCTGCCTTTCAGAGGGGCAGACTGGGACACGGAGATCTATGGGGAACCAGGCGTCACCATCAACGATCTCCTGCTGGAACTGTATGGGAAAGTCGGGGTGACCCGGCAGTGGGCCCTGATCCGCTACGTCTCGGGGATCCTGAAGAAGAAGGTGGAAGCGCTCGATGAGGTGGGGGCTGCCAGCTCCCTCGGGACAAAGCAGGCCTTCCTGGAGTTCGGAGGGGGCTCAGAGTGCCCTCTGGGGCGGGGGGGGGCGGGGTGGGTGGCTCTGGTGCCAGCCTCGGAGTGGAAGAAGGACGCACGCCCTTCCATGCTCCTTCACGGCCACTTCTCTCCCTCTAGGCCTGCACGGACCTGCTGTCTCACCAGAAGCACCTGACGGTGGGGCTGCCCCCAGAGCCCCGCGAGAAAACCATCTCCGCGTGAGTCCCCCCAGAAGTCAGCAACACTCGGGACGCTGTGTGTGTGTGTGTGTGTGTGTGTCTGTGTGTGTCTGTGCCACAGCTTGAGTGTCTTCTGCCTTTATGGCAAGCAGCGGGGGAAGGGTTTTTTTTGGGGGGGGGGAAGCTGCTGTGGTTTTGTGTCCCACTGCAGGAGAAGTGTTCCCTCCAGCAATGCAAAGCTCCTTTTGCCCAGCTGGGCGTTCTCCTCATGGTCTCTTTACAGGCGGTGCCTGCCTATTTGTCTGTCAAGTACAGGCTAGCCTGGGGGCTTCTGCCCTTCCCTCCAAGAAGCTGTGGGGAATTCTCATGATCACTCCCAGCCCCACAGCAGAGGTTGGTGGGGGGCAGGGGTAAGCACATGTGGGCACCTGTTCTGACCAAAAGAAATCCAAACATCTCACCCCGAGGGGAAAAAGAACAGCTTGGTGAAGACAATTTGTATCTGCCTCTTACAATTGCAAATAAAGCCTTGATGATTCTGTTCCAAAATTAATATTCTCAAGGCATTTTTAAAAGTTACATATGAAGAAAGTGAGTGTCAGAGGGCAAGAAAAGGAGATGAGTGTTGGGTTTTGCATTTAGAATCCACACGTCTCTAGTCATGAAGTGTCCTGGCAAGATGTGTCTCTCTCTCTCTGTGTGTGTGCATATGAGAAAAAGAGAGAGAGAGAGAGAGAGAGAGAGAGAGAGAGAGAGAGATTGGGCTGTCTTGTTGGGGCCACAGCTCCAATGGTATGAGTCCTGCTGAACATAATTCCCAAGAGCCTCCTCCTGCTTCCTGCCACCTCTCTCCCCCCCCCACTCCTCCCCCAGGCCGCTGCCCTATGAGGAGCTCACCCGCCTGATAGACGAAGCCAGCGAGAAGAACCTGAGTGTCTCCATCCTGACGCAGGTGAGAGCCCAGCCTGCTCCCCTCCTGCCTGGGGAGGCACGGAGGCTGGCCCTGTGATGGCGGCTCCTCCTCCTCTCTTGGTGCAGGAGATCCTGGTCTACCTGGCCATGTACATCCGGACGCAGCCTGCCCTCTTTGCGGAGATGTTCCGCCTGCGCACGGGGCTCATCATCCAGGTGATGGCGACAGAACTGGCCCAGTCCCTCTGCTGCTCAGGTAAGAGGGGGGGGTTGGGGCCAGGGGGGTGGCCTCCCAGGAGGATAAGTCGGCCCGCTCTGCCCGCTCCTTGTTCCAGCTTGGAAGGCCCCCTCCTTACCCAAAGGGGCTCTCAAGGGCCGCTTGCTCATAGAAGGAGGCTTGCCCCCCCACCCCCACCCCAGTGCTGGTTCCAGTAGCCGGCACCAAGGAATTTGAATAGGCCTTAAATATGCTGTGGGCTATATATTGTCCCTCATTATTGGAGGCCACCTTGGGTCCTTTTTCAAGGAGAAAAGTGGAGTAAAAAGTAGTCTAAAATAAATAAATAAACAATGAATGCTCTGCATCGGGCGGAGCTGGGTGCCCTGGAGAGCCCTTCCTGGTCGGCTGGGACCTTCCAGTTTCCCCTGCTGCGCCCAGTCAGAGACGGCAGAGGGAAACCCCTGGCCCTGTTTTTTCTTTTCCTCCCCCCCAGCCGAGGAGGCAACAGAGGCGCTGATGAACCTGAGCCCTTCGGATCTGAAAGGCCTCCTGCACCACATCCTCAGCGGGAAAGAATTTGGGGTGGAGCGGAGCGGTGAGCCTGGCCTGGCCTTTCTGGGAAGGGCTGCCCCCCCCCCGAGGGGATGTAGGACCCCCCCCCCGAGGGTGGGAAGGGTTGCCCTCTTCTGGCCAGGGTGATCCTGCCGTCCAGCTGGCCTCGGAGGTACACACAGCGGGACCCCAGGACAGGATTAGACTGAGAGCCCCCCTTTCTGGTGTGCTGGGTGGCCTGATGCCCCCCCCCCCGTCCTGGGTGGCCGTCAGGGCAGGGCTGAAGCAGAACCCTCCCCCTCCGGGAAGGGCAGCCAGGGCCACCTGCTCCCTCGGGCCCCGGGGCCTCCCAGCGCCTGCCCCTGATGGATCTTTCTTCTGGGCAAGAGATTGACTGGGCTGTGGTGGGGACATGGGCGGCAGCGGCAGCAGCAGCAGCAGCAGCAGCAGCAGCAGCACTGTTTGTGTGTGTGTGAGAGCGAGACAGAGAGGGGTGGGGAGAGAAATTGATGGATTCTGGAAGGGTGTGTGTGGGGGTGTGTCACTTGGACCTTGGAGCATGGGGGAGGGGTGATGTGGAGACCCCTGGAAGCAGAGCTCCTGATGGCGCTTCTCCTCCCCTGCCAGTGCGTGCCACAGATTCAACGGTCACCCCGGCCATCTCCATCCGTGAAGTTGGTCCTGTTGGCGCGACAAAAACAGAGCGGGCCGGCATCGTCCGGCTCAAGAGCGAGATCAGACAGGTGTGGGGGGGCAGACTCTGGGTGTGTGTGTGGGGGGAGGAGAGGGTCACTCTTCCTCCTGCCATGAAGGGGCTCCCAGCTGGAGGGAGGAAGGGAGGGAGGTGGGTTTCATCTCCCCCCCCACGCCACACCCCTTTTCCAGCTGCAGACTGACAGCTGAGCTCCTTGGAGGCCCCCTCCTGGATGAGGCTTCTTTCTGTGTGTGTGTGTGTGTGTGGAGAATGATAAGCAGCACTTTCCCAGTTGTGGCCCCACCTCTTAGGGTCCTCCGTTGCCCTTTCCCTTTGGGGCCAAGGGCAAAGTCGGTGTAAATCTCTGCCCCTTGGATACAGGCTGGGATCGGAGCTTCCCTGCAGGAAACACCAGGCACACCCTGGGGGGGGGGCGGAGTGCATGGCCAGGGAGGGGGGGGTCTGCCCGGGGTGCCAGCCTGCCTGGTCAGGGGTTGCGTGGAGGGGCCTCCCCATCAGCCTGGTTTCTCTGGCCAAGCAAGCCGATGCCAAGCCCCTGCCAAGTAGCTGCGCCTACCTGGGCTGTACCGGACCCCCCCTCCCCCGGCATTTCCCTGCAGCCCTTGCCAAGGACTCTCAGGCGGTGGCCCCGCAACAGAGAAGTCTCATTTCGTGTCTCTGTGTCTGCTCTTCTCTTTTTCAGCAAATGGATAGGCGCAGGCAGTCTATGCCTGACATTCAGGTGAAATTCCCTCCTTTCAACCCCCACCCTCTTCCACCCCCCCCCCCCATGGCCCTTCTCAGCTGCATGAGCACACGGACAATGGACAATAGTTAGAGGTCCCTGCTGTTCCCATTTTACGGTTCCTTGACCACCACTACTGGGCAGGATGCATAGCTAGCCAGGGATTGGGGCTGGGTGCCCTGTCCGGCATTGGCCTCTAAGGTCCGGCCAAGTCCGGATAGCTCTCACTTTTGAAATATTTCTTCTCCAGATTGTCTGGGTGTGGCTCCAAATTCCTCCCCCCTCCCCCTCACCATGCCAGCTTTTTAATAAGGGTGTCCAATAATCATCCTCACACCTTTGCTTTTAACAGATGATAACCGACCGTGGCTTCCTGTCCTAATGCAGCTCTAATTTCCACAGCCTTGGGAGGGCTGCCACTCTCCCTGTGCTTTGCCCCTGCCATTGCCCCTGCCGTGGCACAGCCATCCCTCGGCCACGTTCTCACCCACGGTGTCTCTTTTGTTCTAGTCTGGGGCTCCAAACGCCTTGCCGGCCAGCGTGGAACCTTCCCAGGTAAGGGCCCCCACCTGGGAAGCTCCTTCTCTCTGGGTTGTCCCTCCACCCGGCTTTCTTGCCCAAGGCTGGGACTCCAGGCAGGAGGGAGGCGGGCTCGTCCTCTCAGTGGGGCCAGTGGGGCTGTGCCTTCTAAGGAAATGTTTGTGAACATTCTCAGTCGTTCAGGTGAGGCTTTCTGTAAGCTGAGTCATACAGCTGGACAATGACTTCTCACAAGAAAAGAAGTCCAGTTGCCATGACTCAGCTTCTAAGGAAATCAGCAGTTTTAGGTGATAATCCCAAAGAAGCGTGTGCGACAGAGTATCTTTATTACCAACTGATTTTTAAACAAAGGTAAAAGAAAACTAGAAATACGCCCGTTCCAAAGGAATTATGAGTTGGCCGCCTAACTTTGTGTGCAAGTCAAATCAAAATGTAAACTGAAACAGATTCAATGCGGTGGAGTTTCCGCAAACAGAAGGGTCTCATTTGTCTCCTTAAGCTTGAGATGAATCTCTAGATCAGTGTTTTTCAACCTTTTTTGGGCAAAGGCACACTTGTTTCATGAAAAAATCACGAGGCACACCACCATTAGAAAATGTTAAAAAATTTAACTCTGTGCCTATATCAGTCTCTAAAAGGTTCGCCATTGCTGATGTAGGGAGAAGCAGGACAGAGGGGCCACAGATTGAGGCAGCCCGCTCTCTAGCACCCAGTTCCCACTTACCTGTGTTGTTTTTTTAAAGACATTTTGCCCTTCATGGACTTCTGTGTCCAGTGGAGACCTGAGAAGGGGCACTGACTCTCCAGGAACACAAATAAGACCCAAAAGCCCATCTTGCTCTCCACACTGTGGCCAAGGCAGATGCCTTCAGCAAGTCCAGCGACAGGAGGGGAGGAGGATGAAGGAAGGCAGGAAGGAAAGAAGGCAGAAAGTGTTCTGCTTGTATACCGCCCCATACCACTTCAAGGAGTCTCTGGGCGGTTTACAGTTTTAATTACAGTAGGCAGGCTGCTAGACACACACATATGCAGGCTAGAAATGAGCACGTTTCTATGAAGAGGGGAAAGGGTACGAATGGAAAGAGAGAGGTGGGGGGGGAGAAAGAAAAGACAGAGAGAGAGAAGAGGGCGACCCAAGACAGAAAGAAAGGGGCAAGACTTCAAGGAACCCATCGCGGGGCCCCTCAGAGACGGCTCTTCCCCTCCCGGACCCAAAAGGCCGGCCGGCCGGCCGTCCAGCCGTGCCAGTAGCCCCCCCCCCCCCCGCCTCCTCAGCCCAGGCCCGGCGGAGGCCTCCTCCATCCCCTCCTCCTCGCAGCCCTGCCGCAGTGCTCGTGGGGCAGCCGGGCGCCCCTCCTCCCCTTCCCCTCACCTGGTGGTTTGTTCTGGGCTGGGGCTCCCGGGCCGGCTCGTGTTGGCGGGCGGGCTGTCGGGCGGCTCAGTCCATTGGTAGCTCCCAGGAAAGGGGTAGTGGTGGTCCAGGGTAAAAAAAGGAGGGGGGGGAGAGGGAAGTGAGCGAGTTGCGGCGGCGGCGGCAGGCACAGGGCAAACACTAAGAGAATGAGCGGGGCCAGGTCCAGCTGGGGAGGAAGTGATGCCAGTGCTGCGGGCCTCGGGGGGAGGAGCCAAGCTGGCCCTTGGACGCTATTTATAGCGCCTCCCAGCTGTGGGCCGCCCGCTGGCCCTGGGTTGAATTTCTTTAGAATTTTTCAATTTTTCCCACGGCACACCAGGCAACATCTCGCGGCACACTAGTGTGCCGCGGAACAGTGGTTGAAAAACGCTGCTCTAGATTCTCTACTGAGGGAGTTTCAATTAAAATTTTGTCTGCCGGGATGTTTAAAAGGCCTGTTTAGTAAACGAAAGTCAAATAAATAGGCTCACGCAAGGCTGTGGAGATACTCCAAGAACGTTTGGGTGGAACATTCCCCACCTCCTGCCACGGGTGCTCTTCCCCTCCTCAGCTGCACAAAACCTTCCTGGCTCCTCCGAGCAGGGGGGCCCCCACGGCCGGGCTGATGGAAGACCAGTCCAAGGAGACCCGCCAAGGCCAGTGGCAGCGGCGCAGGCGGCTGGACGGGTCCCTCAACAGGGTGCCGGTGGGATTTTACCAGAAGGTCTGGAAGATCCTGCAGAAGGTAAGGGGCCACCCAGAGCGGCCAGGTGCCAGGGCTACCACCTGAATGGAAGGGGGGGGGTCTCTCCCCCCCACCCCCAGCCCAAAGTCTGCCTCCGCTCATTGCCGTGCGGCCACTCAAGCCAGACATTCTGGCTCTTTGCTAGTTCAGCCCAGGACTCCCTTCTGCTGGATGTCGGGGCGGGTGGGTGGGTGGGTGACCCCCTTGAGCAAGGACATCCACCTAATGATTAGAGCCAAAGCCATTGTGAGTCTGGCCTGTGTGATCAGTGGGGCTTGCGCAAGTCCTGAAATGACGCAGCACCCAAAATGTTCCTCATGACACGGGGCGAGTGTGTGGAAGAGCAACAGAATTGTGCAGCCCAGCCTTGTTGCCAAGGAAAGAAAGGCTGGGTTATCCCTTATTTGAGTAGTTTCAATTGGGAAACCAGTGGCCTCCATGCTAGAGTTCATGTTGCCAGCTTTCCCCCCACTTCTGAGGTCTTCTGGAGAAATTTTTAAAAGCATTTGTCATGGGCTGCAATTTAAAAACAACCCAGAGCTTCCATTTTGATGTCATCACCTTGTGTGTGTGTGGGGGGGGGGGTGGAATCTCTAGCCTAGCAATTCCAAAGGAGATCCCGGGAGAGAAAGTTCTTGAGCCTGGGGGTGTTTCTGAAATGGACCAGCAAGCCGTTCAGGGAGATGAGGAAACTACAGGGGTTTTTGAGCTGGGTTCTCTGGCCACGGGGATCGCCATCCTTCCAGGTCGCACGGAGCTCTTCAGCAACCACGGCAGCTCCTTGGGGAGGGCAGACTGGCTTGTGCTCCAAAGGCATGCTCTTGCACAGCCTGAGAATTGGCGTTCCGGGTGGCTGGAACACACCCCCTCCCCCTCCTCCCGCCTCCTCTCCTTTTCTGCTTTTCCCTCCTCAGTGCCACGGACTCTCTGTCGAAGGCTTCGTTCTTCCTTCTTCCACCACCCAAGAGGTAAGGAGGGAGCCTTGAGTCCTCTTCTCCTTTTCAGAGGGCAGGGTGGGAGGAGGGAAACAAGGAAGAGCTCCCACCACCACCACCACCACCACCACGCAATTTCGGGCAGGAGTGGCACGGGACCCCCCCCCTTCCTGCTCCATCCTCTGGGCCACCCTTCCATGAGAATGATGTTACAGCGCCCCTGTCTGGCCACCAGAGGAATGGCCAAGGAGTGCATCAATGCATGGTATGGGAGCGGGTGGTGGTGGTGGTCATGGGTGGTGTTACCATCCAGGGATGTTTTCTTCTAGTTGGATGCTTTAAGTTGATGATGAGAAGCACTTTTTCCATGCGCAGGGAAGGAGGAGGTCAATGGGAACACAGTTCCTTTTCTTTCTGTGTTTCCGTCAGCTTGGAAGCTGGGGCTGTGCCCTCGACTCCACCCGTGTTCCCCAGTCACCCTCGTGCCCGGAGCCTCTGCTAAGCTAATGCCATGTTTCAACATGGACTGGGTGCTTTATTGTCTCTTAGTGTGGCTATGATTGTTTATCTTGGATTCCTCTTGTTGGGGAGAATGGCAAGATGTGGGCATGTTTAATGGCCATTTTCTTGTGGAATAGATGACTCCAGGAGAGATTAAGTTTGCGGTTCACGTGGAGTCTGTCCTGAATCGGGTCCCTCAGCCTGAGTACCGGCAGCTGTTCGTGGAGGCCATTCTGGTCCTGACCCTTCTGACTGATGTGGACGTGCCTAGCATCGGCGGCCTCATTGCAATGGACAGGATTGTACACATCGCAAACGATCTGTTCTACCAGGAGCAGGTGCAGGATAAGCCCCCACCCTCCCTGCCCATCCTGGCTGAGGGTGTGGAATAAGCAGATGTACCCTCTCTGGAAGAAGTTGTTGTTGATGGTGGTGGGGCTCAGATATGACATCTGCAGAAGCCTCTCTCCAGGCATAACTCTTTCCAGCACTGGACCCAGTTTGTACTAAATGCTGACCCATTGCAAAACCAAGGGGTCCCATGCCTTCTAGGAAATGGAAGCAATTAGGTCGCTACGTGCATGGGTACCGCATGGGGACGGTCACGTTTCTAGGGCATGAGAGTTGGGTATTGTCCTTAACTGAATTTCTGACTTGGTGCCTTCTCTTCTCCTGATCACAGAAAATCCTGGGTGCCGATGAGAACATGCTGGAGAAGGATCCGGCCACAGGCATTTGCACTTTACTCTACGACAGCGCTCCCAGTGGCAGGTACGGCACCATGACCTACCTCTCCAAGGCCGTGGTCACCTACCTGCAGGAGTCCTTGCCTAGTAGCGGCTGCGCCATGCAGTAACCCAGCCAGGGTGGCTCAGCCCCAGCATCCAGGGCAGCCAGCAAGGGGTTTCATGCCAGGCTTCAGCTGCCGTGGCAGCAGGTCCGCTCCACCTTTGCTCATCATCATCATCATCATCATCATCATCATCATCATCATCATCATCATCATCATCTCTCCTGACAAAACCTGCTTGGACTGGATCCGTCGTGGGAGCTGCGCCCTGGAAACAAGCTCTGTGTTGCAGCCGTCGCTTGTGCAGCTGTGCCAAGGGTTCTCCAGTTGTTGGAGGAGGAGGAGGAGGAGGAGGAGGAGGAGCCTGCCTGTCTCCCTACGATGCTGCCCTCACATGCCCCCCCCCTTTCACTCCCAAGGAGGGAAGACCTGAGTATCTCGCCCACAGACTTCTGGGGAGAGCTCCTTTCTGCCCTGGAGGGAGCAGAACTGCTTGCACCATTCTGGATGGCTGTTTTCTTGCAGGCTGCAAAGAGGATTTCTGTGTGAGGCATGGGACTCTGTGACTCCCCCGTCCCCCTCTTGGGGCACTTGCTTTCCTGGGCACTCCTGGTAGCTGCAGGGTGTTTATGACTGAGTGGGGTTCTCTCCACAAGTCTTGTGTGACCCAAGTGACAGAAGGGCTGCTGCTGCTGCTGCTGCTGCTTTGTGACCTTGAGGCCTTCCACCAAGTCTTCTGTAGTCTCCCTGCTAGTGACACCCAGAGCAACCTTTTAATTCAACATATGATCCCCGTGGCACTGCAGGCAACCTTATCCTGTCCGTTCCAGGCCCAAGAACAGGTGCCTGAACTGTAGGAAGCCCCAAAGGCTGCCTTCAATCCTGCACTAGTGGCCTTCCCAAGGGAGTAGAGCCAATGCCACAGGCACACTGGAGGCAGCCCACCACTCCAGGGCTTCCAGGAGGAGCCTGGCTTTCTTCTCCATGGGGACTTTCCCCTGTTGGTTCTCCTGGGTCTTCCAATATGCCAACCCCCCCTCCCAACACACACACAAACTCACACACACACAGAGAGAAGGTGCAAAGGAAACATATGGCTGCACTGCTTTTGCTCCCACCAGTTTTAGAGTTGCTGAGGAAGGTAGCCAGGCCAGTGCCTTCTCCTTAAAAAGCATTTCCAAATAATATTGTGTCTAGTGGAAGAGGGCAGGAAGCTTCCTACCTTGGAAGGGCTCGGAAAGCATGTGGCAAAGTGACATCCCTGCAGAAGACACGTTGCAGCTTTGGGGCATTTTTTCACCTCTCATGCTTTTCT
The DNA here is from genome assembly GCA_037367245.1 of Phrynocephalus guinanensis. Lineage (NCBI taxonomy): Eukaryota > Metazoa > Chordata > Lepidosauria > Squamata > Agamidae > Phrynocephalus > Phrynocephalus guinanensis. Next base: position 24,489,795 of record CM074748.1, read on the forward strand.
TTGGAGGAGAATCCCTGGCATCCGAGAGGCTAAATGCCAATTGGGCCTCCCTCCGAAAAGGAGATGGCCATTCCCAAGTGCCAGGAGCCCTTTGCCTATATGACTGACCCCCCCCCCCCTTGGCCACTGTGCTTGCTTCTCCGCTTTCTAGTGCCAAATATTTTCCCAGGAGAGCCAAGCCCCCCCCCCCCCCGCGACCCCAAATGGAATGGAACGGCGTTTTGTGTTTACACGGGCTTGAGGCGGGTTGTTGCAATGCACTTTCATGCAGGCCGACTGACATAGCTGCACTTTTGGGAGACAAAGTTCCTGGATCTTTGGCGTTGAGTTTTGTCTTCCTATGTGTGTGATGTTGAGCTGCAAGCCACCTTTTGGCTCAGGTGTCTGACCAGCAAAATTACTAAAATGCGAATGCTGTACGGTGGAACACTGTATCTGTCTTGAAGATTTGAAAGGATAAAAAGTTGCCATTTCTTTTGTGTTCCTTCTCTGTTGCTGTTGGGTTGCTACTGCTGTGTGGCCGGGGTTCAGATCCCTGGACCGGAGCGGTGATCCTTTGCTCTTGCCCCTTTCTCAAGAGTGGGGGGTGGGGGGGGGGGGGGCTACCTGGCTCGCATACCACGCTTGCACCTCAAGCAGGCTGTGGCTCATGGGAACTGGAGTGGCAGGGGGGGTTCCCCGCCCTTGCTCGACAGATCATTGTCAGGCTGTGGCCCCTAAATCCTAAATCCCCCACCCCCACCCCGGTTGCACCAGAAGAGGGAAGGGAAGGACCCCCGCCAGCCAGCCAGCCAGCCAGCCCCCCCCCCCCTCCGACCTGCCTTCAGCAGGAGGAGCACCAGCAGCGGCTCCTCCCGCCAGGCCCCGCCCAGCCTGGCGCCGGAGCCCCGCCCCGGGAAGACCGCCGCGCCTCCCAGGATGCCGCGCGGCAGGAAGGCGGTCCGTCGCCCGGAAGTGCCCGGCCGGTGCGCCGCCTCCACCTTCCGCCGCCGCCGCCACCCCCGGGGCCGCCCATGGCCGCCGCCGCTGCCGCCGCCGCCGCCCCCTCGTCGTCCCCCTCCTCCTCGCCGCCGCCGCCTCCGCCGCCGCCGCGGCCGGTGTGCTACGTGAGCAGCGCCGAGTACCGGGCGCGGTGCGACGCCCTCTGCAAAGTCCCGCAGCGGGTGCGTGGTGCCCCCCCCCTTCCGGGGGAGGGGAGGGGAGGGGAGGGGAGGGGAGGGGGGGAAAGGTGGGCTCCTCCTCTTGGGAACAACAGCCCTGCCAGGTGGGCTCCTCCTTCCTTGGCAGAGACCCCGCGGGCCTCCTGGGGGAGGAGGACCCCCCCCAAAGGCGGCTCCTGGCGGCGGCGACAGGGGGGGGTTTGGGGGGGGGGGGGTCCCTTCCCGACCGGGTCCGCCGCCGCCGCCCTTCCAGCCCCCTGGAGCGCTGCCTCCCTGCCCTCCTTCCCTTCCCTTCCCTTCCCCCGCAGGCCAGCATGGTGCACGCCCTGATCCGGAGCTACGCGCTGCTGGAGCACATGAGGTGGGTCCCCCTGACTGGCAGGGTCGAAGGCTTCTCGCTCCTGGAAGGCGGTCTCTGTGGGGACCCCACGCGCGGAAGGTGGGGGGGGGAGGGCGAGCCAGGCTTCCTTGGCTGCCAAGAGGAGGAGGAAGGGGCCCCAGGACGAGAGAGGCTGGGCCAAGGGCTGGCCAAGGGAGGGGGCCCCCCAAGGCCCTGGGCCTGGCCCCTCACTTTGGTAGCCCAGGGCAGCAACAGCAGCAGCAGCAGCAGCAGCAGCAGCAGCATCCCACCGGCAGCCGCCTGGCCTGGCTCAACCCGTGTCTGCTTTCACACTCTTCCTAGGATAGTCAAACCCAAAGTGGCTTCCATGGAGGAGATGGCCAGCTTCCATACAGACGCCTACTTGCAGCATCTGCAGAAGGTCAGCGAGGAAGGCGATGACGACCATCCGGAATCTGTGGAATATGGACTTGGTGAGGAGAGAGACACTCAGGGCCTTCTCTGGCCATGGGGCATCCAGAACCACCTGCCAGAGTGGATGGTGGGGCGCCTGCTCGCTCAGGGTGCCAGTGGTCCTGGACCCTTCCTGGGCCCTTGCCTCCTCCATAGCCCCCTTGCCCCCCGACTTCCTGTGGTCTCCCCAGGTTACGACTGTCCGGCCAGTGAAGGCATCTTCGACTACGCAGCGGCAGTGGGAGGGGCCACCATCACCGCTGCCCAGTGCCTGCTGGACGGCAAGTGCAAAGTAGCTATCAACTGGCCTGGGGGATGGCATCATGCAAAGAAGTGAGCGAACTGCTTCCCCAACCTCTCCATTCCACTCAGGGCCTTTGTTCCAATGCACTTTTAGCACCAGCAGCCGCCGCCAGACATTCAATGGCAGGGAGACTACAGGCAGTGAAAGGGGAAGGCCAGGAAAGGTGGGGCGGGGCCAGGGAGGCTGAGGGGGAGACATAGGGAAGCCTGTAAGGAGACGCCCATGCACTCCTAGATTATAAATACAGGAGGGGCCCCTCGCTCTCAGGTGACTTCTGCACTTGGATTAGTGTTTCGCCTGCCTGCCTGCCTGCCAGGTAGTGGAGTGGGAGGTTGCCTTCTACTCCTTTGGGTTCTCCTAATTGCTTGCTGGTTCATCCCATGTGCTCGCTGCTTAAGATGCTGCTCTGTGCCACTCATCTGCATGGTGAGCATTTCCTGCTGAAATGTAACAGCTCCTCCTAACCAAACAATGTGTGGCCACGTGACATTTTCACTAGGCATTGGGTGTATCGGTGTGTGGGATTTGATTTAGGAATTTCTACAGTTTTGCACTTCACCAGTAATATCAATTTGCAGAGACGAAGCCTCTGGGTTTTGTTACCTGAATGATGCTGTCCTGGGCATCTTAAAACTGCGGCAGAAATTTGACCGTGTCCTCTACATTGACCTAGATTTGCATCATGGGGATGGTAAGGACTTTTATGATATCTTGTTGGCTGTGCCTTGTTATTGCTCTTCTGCTGTTCTGTCAAGTTGCTTCTGACTTATTGCAGCCCTAATAAGGTTTTTGAAGTATAGGAAAGACTTGAGGAGCAGCTATCCATTTTTACCTCCTGCTGCAATTTCAGGTATGTGTGGGGATTTGAATCCATTGAGTAATCCACTGAGGTTATGTTATCCCCCTCCTCTGGAACTCCCACGCTAGACGTATTAAAGCATCTGACTGACTGACAGGAAACACCTTAGGAGGCTTGGCTGTGAATCTGTCTCAGTTACTGCTTTCCCAACGGTCTTTCTCAAGCCCTTCTTCCACCTGCTGTAGGCAAACTTTGGGCTAGTGCTTTTTGGACGAGAGATAGACATGTGAGCGGTCAGTTTTTTGGTCCAGCCCAGCGTTCTCCCCTGTTGTTATAAGCTGTCCTAAGTGGTGCATATCTTGACTGAATGGATGGTGATGACCAAACCAGTGTGCACTAATCATTGGGTTTCCCCCCCTCTCCAGGTGTAGAAGATGCTTTTAGCTTCACCTCCAAAGTCATGACGATATCGCTGCACAAATTCTCACCTGGATTTTTCCCTGGCAAGTGGTCTGTTTGCTGTATTGGATTCTGCTTTCTCTAAGCCTGCGTACAATCTCTCTTACTGCAGCTAACCAAACTTGCCCTCCCCAGGAGCGCCTCTCCGTGTAACGTACAGTGGAACCTTGACTTATGTCCCGCTTGACTTGCATCATATTTGACTTGCGTCCACTAGGGGCGTGTTTGACTTGCGTCGCGGGGCTCCGAGTTACGTCTTGGAACCCCGGCGCAAGGCCCCCGCATCGGGCGGCAGCCAGGACCCAGCGTCCCGGCTGCTGCCTCCAAACTGCTCCTGCCTTTGGAGGGAGCTCGGGGCTGGCCTTGGCGGGGGCTGGCCTTGCCGGAAGCCGCTACCGCCACTGGAGGAGAGGAAGAAGGGCCAAGAGCTCCTGCTTTCTTCCTCTCCTCCGGTTGTGGCGGCGGCGGCGGCTTCGGTGAGTCCAGCTCCGAGCACCCAGAGCTGGTCCTCGGCCTTGCCGCAGAAGGGCTTACCCGTCCAGGCTCCGGGTCCCCAATGCGGCAGCGGAGGACGACAAGGAGGAAGGCGGGGGCGAGGAGGAAGGCGGGAGCGAGGACGAGGCGGCAGCGGCGGCGGCCGAAAGGTTCCCTTTCAGCCTTCCCCACTGCAACAGTAGGGAGTTGGTGCCGCTGCTGGGAGCCGCTGCCGTTGTTGCCCCTGCCTGCGTCCCGTTGGCCGCCAGCCTGAGTGAAGGGACCCCTCCGCCACCGGTTCCTCCGGCCGCCCCGGCCCCTCGCCTCCTCCACCGCGACTAGCCTCCAAACATTGCATCCGCCACCGTCGCGGTGGGCACGGTGGTTCCTTTGCCGCCTTCCAGTGGGCTGGGTCCGGGCGGGGGTCCTCCTCCTCCTCCTCCTCCTCAGCTTCCTTGGGTGTCGGCGGCTGGCACACACACCTCCCTGGGGAACCTGGGGAACTAGCGGGGGAGGGGGAGGAAGCCTGGTAAGAGGCCCCAGGAGAACGGGGTGGGAGGGGGCACAGAGGGAGGCAAAGAGAAGCCAAGCAGCCTCAGCTGTGGGGGTGGGATGAGGTGGGGGGGTCTGGGAGGGCCTCGTGGGCCACCCAGACTCCCTTGGTGGGCAGCAGGGTCTCTCTCTCTCTCTCTCTCTCTCTCTCTCTCTCTCTCACACACACAAATGCACACTCTCACACACACACAAATGCACACTCTCACACACACACAGAGAGACTCTCTCTCTCACACACACGCAGAGACTCTCTCTCACACACACACACACACTCACTCACTCTCTCTCTCTCACACACACACTCTCACTCTCTCTCTCTCTTACACACAGTCTCTTTCTCTCTCTCTCTCTCTCTCACACACACACACTCCCTCTCTCTCTCTCTCTCCTTGAGCAACTGTCGGGAGAGGACACACGCACACACACACACATACACAGGGGGGCGGCACCAGGGGCTCCCTGATCGCTTCACACTTGGCCTGGCCCTGGGGCTGCACCCCAAACTTTCCGCCTGCCAAGGTCCCAGTCCTTCTTACTCTCATCCTGCGGCGGCTTCGGCAAGGCGAGGAACTCGAGGTTGGCCTCACCGGGAGCCACCGCTGCCGCTGCCACTGCTGGAGCGCAGTGAACACCGGAGCGGGCTGGCCTTCCTCCTCCTCCTCCTCCTTCGACCAGGCCGAGCTCCGCCTGAGCGAGCGCCTGGCTCTGCTCCGGGCTAGGCCTGCTTCTCCCTGCCACCTTCTTCCACCTCTCTCTGGCGGGCATAAAATTTGTTAATTTTAATTAAAATTTGTTAATTTAATAAAAGTCCATTTATTTCATCTACAATGCTGTCTTATTTTATAGTACAGCGTGGATTATTGCTGTTTGGTTAGACAGTCAAATTTGTGTTAAATTGCTGTTTTCGGGGGTCTTTTTCATCGTCTGGAATAGATTAATCCACTTTCCCATTACTTTCTATGGGAAAAGTTTGTTTGACTTAAGTCATGTTTGACTTAAGTCCAGACCTCCGGAACGGATTAATGACGTAAGTCAAGGTTCCACTTCCTATCCTTTACCTGCATTTGCAAGTCACAGTAACGTCTAGGTAGCCGGCAGAGCAAACAGGGCGGGTGTGGTGACGGGTCCCAGGAGGCACAGAACATCCCGCTTGCTCCTCACCGGTCGTGTCTCTTCTTCCCGTTTGGCTCAGGAACTGGAGATGTGACGGACGTGGGCCTGGGGAAGGGGCGCTACTATAGCGTGAATGTGCCCCTCCAGGACGGTGTTCAGGACGAGAGATACTACCAGATCTGTGAGGAGTAAGCAATCCCACCCACCCACCCACCCACCCACCCGAGGCTGTTCCTGCACCACCAGCCCCAAAAGTGGCTTAGTGGCCTTTCCCTCCTCCCCACCGGCTCTCATGTGGCCTGGCCATACACATAGTCTTGCCTGGCCAAGGAATCCCTTGGTCCTTTTCTAACAAAGGTTGAAATCAGTGAGAGTAGACCCACTGAATGAATTGTATTGGCATGTGTTACAGTTCAGAGCAGTTGGTTCAGTGGCTCCGCTTTCATGGTATTTAAATCTTTGCAGGTTTCCCAGGGAGACTTCCAGGATTGGGCCAGAGGCTGGCAGCTTTCCTGGACTCTCAGTATCCATCCACAAGAAAGATGATTATTTCAGGCCCAGCATGTCCCAGATCTCTTTTTGCCCCAGCTATCTGTTGGACGCTTTTGTGTACGTGTGGGTGGGTGTGTCTATGTGCATGCATGTTGGGCCTTGAAGAACAAAGCAATTTACTGTCTGCTTTCCTCCCTGTTCACACACACACACAGGGTGCTGAAGGAGGTATATGCAGCCTTTAGCCCAGAGGCCGTTGTCCTACAGCTGGGAGCTGATACAATCGCTGGTGATCCCATGTGTTCGTTCAACCTGACGCCCGTGGGGATTGGTTGGTGCCTCAGCTATGTGCTGCAGTGGCAGCTGCCTACGCTTGTCCTCGGGGGAGGTGAGTGCATCCAGAGGTAGGGGGTGGGCTGTGATGCTGGAGGGCTGGCCAGGGCCAGGAGAAGCCACAGTCCTTTGGGAAGTACTTTTCCCTGTGTCCTCTTGTTCCCTGCGGCCATTGTGGGAACTTGACTGCTGAGCAGCTGAACTGGCAGGAGCCTATTCCTCCCAACTGGGCTTCTCTGGGCCTTTGCTCTGGTCTTTGGCCCATCATATGGAACCTGCCAGCTGCAAGAGGCACCTGCGCCATTCTTTCTCAGGCGTTTGCCCCACTCAGGGGAGCTCCTGCCACTCATGGTGAACACTTGTCATTCACGCCCATTGATAGATTTTGGTGGTTCTCTCAAGAAATTGCCACGCAAGGGATTAGTTTATTCAGTTTATTAGACAGATATAAGGACAGGTATAGGAGCACAGAGTTATAAGCTATACATAGTAATAGAAGACAAGTATCACACAAGACAAACAACATATAACCAAGGTATTAGTGGGAGCTCCATCTCAGCATAATCTGGGTCATAGACCCGAGACTCTGCTCGAGACTCTGCTCCCCTCTCCCAGAGTGGTCTCCTTTTTATATCTTTCTGTAACCGCAGCTTACGTATTTCGTGCGTATGTCATGCGTAATCATACCTGGTAAGTTATCATAATTCTTGGAAATGGCTTTTGTTTATTCTTTAGTTCGAGATTGTTTTCCCATTGCTTGCGTATTTGCTGTTAACAAAATGGCGCTTTTGGTGCCATAAGATGGTTCCCACACATCTGTGTCGTCTTCGCTTCCCAGTTGGCTCTTATCTCGGTTAACCACAAATATCTTCTACACTCTACAGGCTGGCATCTACGTTTTTTCTATTTTGTGTTTCTGCCAGCATGACCTAATACCCACAGTTGGTTTAACACTTTATAATAGTTCTCAGCTTTATTCTCATATTTATTAATTCTATTAATTCTTATCACCATCTCTCTCTCTCTCTCTCTCTCTCTCCTTCTCTTACAAATTGGCACTCATTCACTCCTGGAGCCAGGGGGCTACCATCTTGCCAACACTGCTCGCTGCTGGACATATTTGACTGGCCTCATTCTGGGGAAAACCTTGTCCTCTGAGATCCCGGATCATGAGGTAAGGCCCCTGCAAGCCCTTCCTTCTCCTGGCCCAAGAGCTGCTTCACTCCTTAACTACTGATTGATAGACGGATTGGTTGCATTTATATCCTGCCCACGTCGTGGCAAGCCACTCCTCTCGTCCCGGCAGTTCTGCGCAGCTTTCCTCCTTGGCTGTAACGCTGGTGCCTTGTGCTGGTGCAAAGAGGCCTTGGGTGTGCAGGCGTGGTGCAAACACACACCCAGAGGCAGCCAGCTGCCTTCTTGGTATGACTTGTGCTCCATCTAGCCCAGCCCTGTGGGATCTGATTGGCAGCCCTGGCTCGCCTCAGTTTCAGGGACCCCTCCTTCCCAGAGAAGGGGCACACCCATGTGTTCAGGAGTGCTTCCTGGAGATACCTGGACGTTCCCTGGTGAGCTCCAGTTCAAGTTGTTATTGAACATGAGCTTGCTGGTTTAGGGCTTCCGAGGAGATCCACAGACATCCGTGATGCCAATTTTAGCTCCCAGTGGGACCAGTTCCCATTTCTGAGGAAAGAAGCAAATTGTCTACTTGCACCCTCCTAGGCTTGTTTTCACAAGCAGCCAAAGGGCTGACGCTGCTGTGTGGGAAAAGGGCTGCAAGTAACAGCAGTAGGGCGGGCGGGCGGGCGGGGGGGGGATAATGAGGGGCAAAGAGAACTGAAGCTCTGAGTTGGGTGGGCCTTGTTTCAAAGGAGTGGTGGTGGAACTCTCTATTTGGGCAGCCACAAACTCACAAGAGGACATTGGGGGTGGGGGCGGGGGGGGGGGAGAGGGAGCCTCAAAAGCCGCCATCCCGTAGCCTCCACCCGTCCTTCCTTGGCAGGTCTCTTGCTTCTCCACCTTCTCCCTTCCTGACCCTTTCCCCCACGTTCCTCCTCAGTTCTTCACAGAATATGGTCCTGATTATGTCCTGGAAATCACGCCAAGCTGCAGGCCGGATCGTAATGAGCCCCAGAGGATCCGAGAAATTCTCAGCTGTGTAAAAAGTACGTCCTCAGGAAGGGCAAGTGCCTTCTCGCCTCGAAGAAAGACATCTGGCCTGTTTTTAAGCAGCATTGTTTACCTCCTCTAACTCGTTGTCCAGAATCCTTTGGAAGGCCAGGCTGGTCAGGGCACCCTTTGCTCCTGCCATCGGGGCATTCGGGGGCTGGCTGCCTGCTGGCCTTATCATGACCCTCCTGGGCAGGAAAGGTTTCCCTTGGGGTCCCGGTCCCCCTTTTAGCACCTGGGAAGGTGGAGCGCTTGCTTCTCTCAGTCCAGGGGCTGAGGAAAGCATAGGTGGTCTGCCTCTCCTTGCACTCGTGGTTCTGTGACTCTTCCCCTTATTGGCAGGGAATCTGAAGCACGTGATGTAGGACCCCCTGGACCTCTGGGCTAAACTCATCCTGGGACAGCGAGGATGAGGAGGAAGCCATTGGTGGCTGCCGTGGGATTCTGGAAGGATACCTCCAAAGAAAACCTGCGGATGTTGCCACGCCTGCTGCTGCCTGTGGACCCCTCTGACCGACACCCGGCTGTGTAGTTTCTTGCCTGCTTTTCTGAAGGACTTCATTCTTGGGAGGAGGTTGGAGTCGGGTTCCAGTGTTTTGACAGGAAGGTGGCGCTTCCCAGTGCAGTGTCAGTGCTTGGGGGGTGCCCCCTGCCCTTCCTAAATACTCATCTGCCTCTGCTGGGACCACAGGGAGGGCTGTGTGCTGAGTTCACCAAATGCACTAACGTAACTGTACGAGCAAAGTTGTCCTCCTTGGAATTGGCTGCAGCCAACAGAAAGAGAGGAAGAATCCACTTTTTGGAACAGTTTGTCTTGAAAAAATAAAGGATTTAATACATTTTCTCCCAGCGTGCCTGTGTCCCCTGATTGCCTCTGTTTGTCCAGTTCCTTCCTGGCTCTGGGATTCCAGGCCTGGTCTGTCCCACTCTGCTCCCTTCTCTCGGGCGAGGCTCTCAATCACTGAGCTAAGTTACTGTCCCTCGTGGGCTCCAGCTGTCAGTCCCCGGTGGACAGACCTTGTTATTGTGGGACCCATGAGTGCTTGGAGGAGGGAAAGACCCGGAGTCCTCCTTCCTCGCAGGACCTGGTTCGTCCATGCCTATGAGGGGCAGAGAAGGAGGTTTCTGAGGAGGTCCAGCCCCGCCAAAGGCGTCTGAGAGAGAGGAGCCATCCAGAGCCACCTTGAGCAGGAGGGCTCCTAGAAAGGCAAGTGCTGGGCCAGAAATGGAAGCAGTTCCTACTTCTGCCTGTTGCTTGGGGATACAAACAGGTCCAGCGTCTCCAGGGGAGGGTAAAGGAGAACCAAGGTGTGCCCCTGGGAAGAAGCAGCGGCCAGTCCAAGGGGCCCTGATGGGCCAGCCAGGAGAGGCATTGGGGCCGCGTGTTGAATGAACGCGGCGGGGGGAGGCAGATTCCCTTTGGCAACGAGGCTGCCCGGCCCTCCCTGCGCGTCAGGCGACGGCGGAGGAGGAGGAGGAGCGCGGGACCGCAGCCAGTGTGGGAATGGGAGCGCTGACACGCAAACCCGGCTCTGGTGCCTCGCAAAATGCCATCGCGGCCTCCGGCCGGCAGGTGGCGCTGCTGGCTGTTGCGCTTCAACGTTACCGCTCTGCCCACCGTCTCGCGCCCTCGGACCGGATATCCGGCGCGGAGCGGAAGCGGCGGCCTTTTCTTGGCGGAGCGCAGCCATGGTGAGCGGGCGGGAAGGGGGTTCTCTGCGCCCGCCGCCATCCCTCGCCATCCGCCCTGGCGCCGCGGCCGACGCTCCCCGCTGGGGGCCAGGAAGGCCCGGGGGGTCGGCCGCGTCCCGGGGGTGGGGGGATCCTGTGGGTGGGAGCGCGCGCGCACGGCCCCGAGGCTGGCCCTGCTTGGCCGGGGCCTCCTCTCCCCCCCCCCGCGTTCCTCCTCCTCGTTCCTCCTCCTCCTCCCCGCTGCCCGGCCTCGACAGGGCGGAGGCGACCCGGGCGGGCAGCCGACGGGCTGGGGCTCCGGCCAGTGGCGGGCGGGGGGGGGAATAAGCGCTCCTGCCCCCGGCTCTAATGGTGGGGCGGCTTGGGAGGGAGGGTCGGCAGGGCCGTGGGAGGGGGTTGTGGCAGCGGCTCGGGCAGGGCCTCCCTCTCTGGGCGCTGGCCGAGGAGTTGTGTGCGTGTGTGTGTGTTGGGGGGGGGGGGGAAGAGTGAGGTGCCGCGTGGGAAGCGGAGCCCCCTCCTGCTGATGGAGCGCATGGGTGGCTTCGGGGGGGGTGCCCTTCTCAGGGCCTTGCAGCGTTAAGGGATAGGGGTGTGGGGGGGGGAATCGGCTCCCCTCCCTGAGAAGAGGCGGGGGTCCTCTGGGAGAGAGGCCCTTATTGGCGGGCGGTCTGGAAGTCTTGCTGGGGCGAAGGAGCGGGTGTAGGACGCCCAGCAGCCAGGAAAGGGCGCTTTTCCTTTTGCAAAACCAGGGATGCTTGCCCAGTTCTTGGGACCTGTGGCGCCCACCTCGCCAGCTGGTCCTTGTGGGAAAAGCCAGGCAGGGCCTGTGTCCCACTGGGCAAAGGTTGTGGCTGGACCAAGACGAGTGTTTCCGAGGAGATAAAGCACTCCAGCCTCCAAGGCTCACCCTTGCCTCTCTCCCATTTAGGCTCGTGGGCCCAAGAAGCACCTGAAGCGCGTCGCTGCTCCAAAGCATTGGATGCTGGATAAGCTGACCGGAGTCTTTGTAAGTGTGTTAAGCTTTAGCCACCTCTGTGCAAAGAGGGCAACCTTGACGTTGCAGGTCATGGCTGCGCCTTGGTGTCCTCCACCACACACTTTTTGGGCTGTGTGATCTGGGAAACAAGAGGGGCAGAATGCCTACGAAACACCTGGGGGAAAGTGACAGCAGAGGGTATAAAGGAACGAGTTTTGCTGGTGGAGGTAATTGAGCTGGGACAAGGTGTACGTGAGGTAGTACAGAGAGCTTGTGAGGTTTCTCTTTCTGGCTGGTAGGCAATGAATGTTCATGGTGTGGAAGGGATTGAATGTCAGCACCCAACTTTATTGTGCCCTTGGGTGCAGTGAAAATTGTGAGAGAGGACCACAGCTGTGGGTTTTCCTCCTGTACTGTTGGAGCACCACACAGAGATAAAGAGCGCGCACAAAATAGAATATGCAAGTGTTTCTTTTCCCTTGGGGTCTGCGTACATGTCTAGTCCAGTAGGGTGAAAATGGAACACTCTGAATTTTCCAAGTGTTTTAACAAATGCTCTCAAGCTAGCGATGATGCATGGGACTTTCGGTGGCACCATGGCCCGAGAAGATGGTCTGAGTTACAGAGCTCCATGGCTTTTGTGCTTGAGGCTTAGCAGAGTGACAGCTAGCTTCCAGGAGGAGCCCTTGATGGACGTGGCTTTGCTGACCTGTGGTTCCCTGGTGGTGGGTGGTGTAGGGTTGCCTGCTCAAACAAGTCAAGTGAATCCCTTGGAAAGGACAGAGGACTGGATAGCCTTGGTGGGTGGGTGTGTGTGTGTGTGTGCGTGCGTGTGGGTGCGTGCGTGTATGTAGCAGACAGCCTGTGCGGGTCCCATGCTGTCCACCTGCAACTATTTCTGAGAAACCAGTGATGATGCTTGTCGGATTTTACACACAGGAGGGAAGGACCAGCTTCTCTTTCCCCCCTTTCATTGCCGTTCTTGGGGTGTCGGGCCACGTGCAGCCCTGCCATCTATGCACCGCTGTTTTGGCATTTAGTGACGTGATCCCGACAGTCTGCTGCCTTTGGGTTTTCAGGCGCCCCGTCCATCCACAGGTCCCCACAAGCTGAGGGAGTGCCTTCCGCTCATCATCTTCCTCAGGAACAGGCTCAAGTACGCCCTGACTGGGGATGAGGTCAAGAAGATCTGCATGCAGCGGTTCATCAAGATTGACGGCAAAGTCCGCACAGACATCACCTACCCGGCTGGCTTCATGGGTGAGTGGGGGGTGCGGGGTGGGGGCAGCAGGAGAGACTACCCTAGTCAGCAGAATGGCTGCCGGGGCTCACATCTCGATGGCCACTGCATGAAAAAGCAGCATGGCCTGATGAGAAGAGCTGCTCAGTAGCACCCTTGGGGTGGGTGATTTCTGGTCAGGAAAAGGAGCCTCCTGCCTCTGTCACAGTCCAAGTGAGGGAAGGAGGAGTGCCAGTTCTGTGTTGTAGGAGAGAGCGAAGGAAAGGGGGGGTGGCTGCCAGTGTCTGAAGATGAAGACTGCCAAGGGTGCCTGGAACCCCTTTTAGTCCCTAGAGCCTGGGCAGGGCAGGCGTGGATTTTATGCCTGTGAAAAGGAAACGTGGCTTTCGGCGTGGCTTTCTCTTGATTCTGCTGGACAGCCTCCCCTGTCCTGCAGTGGGCTCTGCAGTGTTGCATGTGGCAGGCTCCTCGTTTGGGGGGAGGTGCTTCCTCTAGGATCCTGGAAGTGCTCCCTCTCGTGGGTCGATGCTGACCAGTGCCTCTTCCTCCCCCTCCTTGCCAGATGTAATTAGCATTGAGAAGACCGGTGAGCATTTCCGGCTTGTGTACGACACCAAGGGGCGTTTTGCCGTTCACCGAATCACACCAGAAGAGGCCAAGGTAACTCTGGCAGTTTGTGGCTGCTACTGGGGTCTCCTGCATGGGGGACAGAGGAAAGGGGGGGTCCATGCTGAGGGAGATTGTATGTTGTGAGGCTTGGCCTAGTTGGGCTGCAGCACGTAGGCCCTTGCCTGGAGTCTGCCAAAGGGCCCATGTTGCTGAAAGCTGGAGTGCCTGTTTATTTTGGTCTCTCTGCTTTTGGACAATGGAGGCACAGTTGCTGGAAGCTGGACTCTGGAACCTTGTTGGCCTTCAGTGCCAGAAGGAGAGACCTCGGCTCCTGCAGCACTTGGTGCACGAGTGAGTGGGCTGCTTTAAACTGGAAACGATTGCAAGTGGCAGTGCTGGTAGAAGTAGAGGTCCTGCCTCTGGACGCTCTGAGATGGGGTCCTCTTTCGTCAAGCGGATGATCCAAGGAGGCAAGGAGGGCGGACTTGTGCCATTCCCTGGGGTTGCAGTTGCTTCAAGTGGGGACACTGTTGTCCTACCTTGCTCTCAAGCTGCCTGTACTGTAGCTTTCAGGCCCGCTGCCTTAGGTGCAAGTGGCTGTGCTGGTGTGGCTGGCTGTAGGCATTGGCTTTCTAGGGGGAGCAGCCAGGAGAGACTTCCAGCTGCCTTGGTTGGTTATTCCGTCGCGGAAGCCAGTGCCATTGGTGGGGGGTCCCCTTGCCCACAGCACTGACTGGCCCTTCTTGGCCACCTGTCTCCCTTCAGTACAAACTGTGCAAAGTGAGGAAGATCTTTGTGGGCACTAAAGGGATCCCTCACCTTGTCACCCACGACGCCCGGACAATCCGCTATCCAGATCCCCTCATCAAGGTGAATGACACCATCCAGATTGACTTGGAGACCGGCAAGATCACGGATTTCATCAAGTTCGACACAGGTAAGAAGAGAGGGCTGTCCTGGTTGTGGGCAGCACCTGGCTTCCTTTGTCCGCTCAATAATGTAGCGTCTGCAGGGCGTGGGAGGGCCAGGGCACGGGGCTACATTTGGAGCCTTTGCATATCAGCAGCAAATAATGTCATCCCAGGGCAGCTGGCAGGAAGGAGTGAGGGGTGTGCATTTGTGTCTCTGGGCATAGCCATGGAGGGTGCCGTGGCTTCTGCTAGCAGGTCTGACCCTTGCTTGGGTGATTCTGATCCCCCTTCTTTCTCTTCCTCACCACAGGCAACTTGTGCATGGTGACTGGAGGGGCCAACTTGGGTCGTATCGGGGTGATCACCAACCGGGAGAGGCACCCTGGCTCCTTCGATGTGGTCCACGTCAAGGATGCGAATGGCAACAGCTTTGCCACCAGGCTGTCCAACATCTTTGTGATTGGCAAGGTAAGCACATCTGTGGCCTCCTGCTCCTCAGCACCAGTCTGGGCAGCCTCTTCTTTGGGGAATTGGTGTATTAGACCAAAAGGGTTTGCTTCCTGCAGAAGCAGCTGTAGCCCCACCCCCCACCCCGGCAACCACAGAAGGCTCAGGCTTCCCATCTCCTCCCTGGCTGAAAAGAAAGAAACAGAATTGCTGATCTCGCTTTTGATTTTACAAAAAAAGTGCATTTGGCCAGTGGGAAGAACCAATGCTATATAACATAACCTTTGAAATAAAATTGTTAAACAGTTCCATAAGGCTCCCCCCCCCCAAAAAAAGTACTACTTCTCTTAAAAATTTATGTACACTCTCTGTATTCACAATAGAAAGAACTCCCCAGCTATGCACTCATTGACATGTTTGCTCTGGAGTAAGCCGCCTTGAGCTCATATAGGACATCTTGTCTGGTGAATGTGTTTAGGGTCGTGTTCTCTTTCCGCCCAGCCCATCTGCAAGTTCTCTGGCTGAGGGGTGCCCCGGGAGAGGGTGGGTGGAAGGAAGGGTGCTCTTAGCCACGGTTGAGGGTGCAGAATTTTCCGCCTCACTGCCTTCTGCCCTCTTTGTGTGTTCCTTTAGGGCAACAAGCCTTGGATCTCTCTTCCTCGTGGGAAAGGAATCCGCCTCACCATTGCAGAAGAGAGAGACAAGAGGCTGGCAGCCAAGCAGAGCAGCGGCTGATCCCTCAGGAAGCTGGTGCTGAGCCCCACCCAGAGTTCCCTCTTTGACAAATAAAAACCTTTTTCCAAACTGAGTTCTGGGATTTTCCTCCCTTATTCCCAGCGCCCAAATTTGTGTGGAGAAGTGAAAGCTTGAGGCTTCGGTGCTGCCAGGAATCAGTTTATGCACATCTTTTTTGGTGGTAGATGTTTGTGCTACAGTTGACTGGGTGGGCAGGGTTAGGGTTAGGGTTGACTGGGCGGGCAGTGACCGGCCACACCAACAGGCCTTGCTCCCCTGGCAACTGGATGCTGCTGGCATTTACCTGAAGGCACATCCCTGGTTTTCTCTTCCTTCCCGTTGCCCTTTAACTACCCACACCTCAGAAAGGAGGGCATTTTTTTCCCTTTCTTATCCAGACAGCTGCCATGAGTGCCTTAAGAAGTGATCAGGCCCCTTTCCCCCTTTCTCCTTTTTATTCGCAAAAGAAATTGTAGCAGTGCAGGGGAGCACATGACACAGGCCGGCTTTCAGACTGGATTAAGGAGGCCAGAGAGCAGAGGTCAGCATCATTTGGAGGAGGAGGAGGAGGAGGAAGAGGCATGAGCCAGTGTTGGCTAACATCTGTATAACGGCCATAATCCTTTGTTGCAATTTGTTCTCATTACGTGGACCACAGGTCTCTGGGTGGTAGCCCCCTCAGGTGGGCTATTACTCTCTGTTTCTGGAAGGGAAGAAAGGGGTATGTATCTTCATGCAATGTAGGGATTTGAACCCAGCTCCTGCAGCATTGTTACTGTTGGAGACCAAGAAGACGGCGAGGGAATCCTTTCACCGTTCTTTACAGGTAAGGTGTTGGCGTTCCCACGGCCATGTTCCTTATGCTGCCCTTGTGTCATCGCTGAATTCAGCCACCTCCTCCAGGCACAACTTAGAGCCAGTAGTAGTCCTCCAACTGCCCAGAATCATCGGAGCACCACCTCTCTTCCAGGAGGGGCAGGGAATCCTTAGAGATGGAGCTGCCATAGTCACTGCCACTTGAGGCACCTTCTGTAGACAAAAGGAGGCCATTACCTGCAGGGCGTGGTGGTTCATCTCGGGGTGGTGGTGTGTGCCCAGGCCTTGCAGGAGACCCAGGGAGGAACAAGATTCGCCACATCTGTCTTATCAATACCAAGAATGGGAAGGCTGGAAGGCTTGATGCCAGAGCAAGGACAAGGACTGGTGAGGGGTGGCAGGGCTAGGTCAGGGTGGCACAAACACTTGCAATATTGCACACTAGGACAACTAGATATAAAGATAGTTTCTTTCCAAATGCTATCAAACTGTTGAATAATTAATTTTTACTTTTCTTTTTAAATAATAGGTTATATTGTATTGTACTGTGTTTTTATTGTTGACTATATGATTCTTAAATTTCCTTTTATATAGAGAGCATATTTTACCAAAACAAATTCTGGCTGTGTCCAACCACACTTGGCCAATAAAAGGATTCTGATTCTGAAGAGGAGGCCCTTCAGAGACAGGAGGTGATGGGGCAAAGAGAGGAGGAGCCAAGGAGCTTCCCTGGGCAGGGGTCCCAGGGCAGTCAGGAAGGGGCAATGCTGGGGAAGAGGGCGAGATGGATGGAGGTGGGGAAAAGCAAATGTGTTGTGGAACATCAGCCACATGGAGGGCCTGGGGGTTGGGGGGGGAGGTTTACTGTCCTGCTTGTGAGGACGCCAGGCAGCAGAAAAAGCAAAGCATTCTGCTTATACACCGCCCCCATTGCTGGAAGGCTAAGTGAGCACAGTTTTAGCTGCAGGACAGGCATTTAACCACTGCATCACAAGGCTTCAGACTCTAACTCCTGTTCCATGAGAAGCCTAGGGCTGCCTTACCTGGACTCTCCTGCAGGCCCCCCAGAAGCGAGGACGGCATCAGGTCCTGTGCTGCCAGCGTGGTACAGGCACAGCCACTCTCCACTTCCTCCAGGGTCCTCTTCAAGTCCTCAGAAATATCATCAGGGGAGTCTGTCCTTTCCCACTCATTCTCAGAGGCTGCAGGCAAGGAAGAAGGGCGGGGGAGCAGGTCAGTTATGGAGAGGACGGCTTTGTTTGCTCAGCTCCCTCCAGGATTGAGCCCTTTTTCCTGGTCTCATTCATGCCTTTTGGAGCCCACCTCCCAGGCCTGCCTACTTAAAGAGTTGGAGAAGGGCTGTTGTTTTGTCTTTGGAGGGGGTACGGAGTCAGGAAGAGCTTTTGTTTCGTCTTGGGAGGGGGTTGGAGAGAGGACACCAATGTGAGGCCAAAAAGCCCCCCCACCCCGCTCCCCTCAGGAGCCCTCTGGGATGCCAGGTCAGCCCCAGCATCAGACTACACCCTTGAATTTTTTTCACCCCCTAGATTAGAGCCCACCTTGAATGGCCCAGACCACCCCACGGTCCCCACCCCCTGCCCTGATGGCCTTGAAGGCAAAGATCTATGGGTCTCCTGAGAGGAGCAACAGGCCAGATCTCGTCTCCCTCCCATTGCTTGCTCATGGTCACTCACACAAGTGGCTTACCGGTCCCTGTCATCTGCATCTCCGTGGTTGTCTCCAGCAGGAGGGATCCTTCTTGGTCGGAGGTGCAGGTGGAAGAGCTGCTCTCTTCCGAGTCAGCCGAGTAATGAGAGCCACTGCTGGAGGTGCTCCAGGTGTCCTCCGGGCCTCCGTCCTCCCTTGGTGGCGGTGGCTGCAGGTCCAGAGAGCGGGAGGCCCGAGCTGAGGTTGCAAGCCCTGCGCAGCCCTCTGGGGAGCTCCTGGGGGGTGGCCCTGCTTGCCCAAGCCCACCACCGTCTCCGTCGCGAAACCCCTCCAGCAGGGGCCTCTTCCTCAGCTCGGCTCCCCGCTGGCGGAGGAAGAGACGGAGGTGGTCCTGGACGTACGGAAGAGCGAGGATGGCTGTGGCGCAGGGCCTCTTCTCGGGGTCCTTCTCCAAGACGGCTCGGATCAGGCGGTGCAGAGAGGCCGAGTAACAGGCCGGCACGGGCGCGTGCTCCCCTTTCACGATTTTGTCAAACAAGCCCATCAGGCTGAAGGCCAGGAAGGGGGGCTGCCGGGCACACGTCTCAAAGAGGAGGCAGCCCAGGGCCCAGATGTCCGCCTTGGCGCTGTAGGGCATGTCCCGGCAGAGCTCGGGGCTCAGGTAATAGGGGGTGCCCACAAAGGTGCTGGCCAGGTCCGTGGTCTCCTCCAGGACCTTGGAGATGCCAAAGTCCCCCAGTTTCAGGATCCTGGCCTGAGTGAGGAAGACGTTGGAGGCCTTGATGTCTCGGTGGAGGATCCTCTGGCCGTGGATGTATTGGACCGCCATGGCCAGCTGCACGAACCACCGCATGATGGCGCTCTCCGGGAAGGGCCCCCCTCGCTTGGCCCGGATGAGCTCTTCCAGGGAGCCGCCGGCACAGTAGTCCTGGATGATGAAGACGTGGCTCCCGTCCGAGTCCACAAAGTGGTCGTGGCAGGCCACCACGTGGGGGTGCCTGAGCTGCCTCAGGATGGCCACCTCCCTCAGCACCGCTTCCTTGCTCCGCAGCCGCTTGCTGGGGACGGTCTTGACCTGCTTCAGGGCAAAGAGCTCCTGGGTCCTCACGTCCCTCACCAGGAAGACCTCTGCGCTGGAGCCCTGGCCGAGGCTGAGCAGGGGCTCGTAGTTCTCCATCCTCCCCGGGAGGAACCCTGCCCTCAGGTGGCCATGGCCGCGGGCCTCCTCCTCCTCTCCTCCCTTTTGGGCCCTCAGCCTGGAGGAGGGGAGGGGGCCAGCTGTTAGCCCCCACACACACCATCATGGCATTGGCCCTGGGGGCCAGGGCAGCAGCAGCAGCTGGGAGGAGGAGGAGGAGGGCAGCTGCCACCTCACAGGATGGTCTGTGACACCAGTCCGTTGCCCAGGTAGGCCCCTGTGGGTGAGGGTGGCCAGCCCCCTTCCTTCTGGAGGCTGGTTTTTTCCTGAGCCTCCGGTTGACCTGCTTTGGGGGGGGCAGGATATGCCCTGGGACCTGAGATGCCCCCAGCCACCCACCCCAACTCCTTCTGCAGCTGGGACTGTTGGTGTGCTCCCCCGCCTCGCCGAAGGGTCTGGCAGTGAACGAGTCCTCCTCTCGCCCCCACTTGCCTCTGGAACTGCGCAGCGAGAAGCCAGGAGGCAGGAATGCCAGACAGGGCGCCCCCCCACACCCCCGGAGAGAGAGCGCGTGGCTTCCTCCCTTGCATGACTCGCCGCTGGGCTCTCGGTGGCCACCAGACGGTGCTCTCCCCCTGCCGGCGGCACGGCTTTGCCTGCTGGCCGGTGGAGGTCTTTCTCTGCCCATCTGGCTGGAGGCTGCCTCCGTCCAGAGCGGGGCGAGAGCCTTCCTTCACAGCCAGAACCGAAGCTCCCCGGCCGGATGGGTGCCGCGCCCGTGTCCGCACCCACCTTCTCTCGAGTGGGCAAGGGGCACCGGAAGGAGCAGGAGGCAGCAGCGGCAGCAACAGCAGGCGGACACCACGTCCCTCCCTGCCACCTGCAAGGTCCTCCGGGGCTTCTCACAGGTTGCTTGGGAGGCAGAAAGTCCACAGGAGAAGCGCTGCAGTTGGAGAAGGAAAGAAGCCTCCGGCAGGGCCAGCTCCTTGTGTTGGCTCAGGAAGCCCTGGTGCCCTGCCTTGGTTGGTCAGTGGCTGGGAGAGCTGGAAGCCATGAGGACCAGCGGCCCTTCCCCCTCGGCCTCTGAGGCCCATGGGATGGCTGGCCCCTTTGCACACCCGGTTTGCCCCGAGAGGCTCTTTGGGCCACATATTGAGAGCGGTAGGGACCCAAGAGGGATGCAGGATTGGAGCAGCTTCAGGGGCCCAGAGGGGCTGGCTTGCTGGCTGGCTTCCAGAAGGGGGCCAAGCTGCCCCACCCCCCCCAAGGATCCTTGCCTGCCGCAGCTGGAGGCTCTTCAGCCAATGGCACCTGGACCAGGGCATAGTTTTGCAGCCTTATGCCTGGTGGCCTCTCCCTCTTGCTTTCTCTTCATAATGTGTGCATGACGGAGAGAGAGGGAGAAAGACACACACACACACACACACACACAACTTTTCTTGGGTGTTTCTAAAATCAGGGTGGAGGCAGCCCAGCAGATCCCTGGGCTCAAAGAACAAGGGAAGGGAAGGCTCCCGTCTTGTGGGAGACCCAACAGCACCCAGCGCAGTTGAAGGACCAAGGGGCCCGGGGGGGGGGGGTGCCTCTGCCCAATGGCTCCACCTCCACTTCCCTGGTGCCTGGAACACCACAACACTTCCACCCTCCTGAATGGTTAGGCAGCGAGCTATCAAACGTCATTTGCATTCAGTTTGATTAAGAAGCAGGCAGGCCTTCTGATCAGCCTGGCAGACAAGAACCAGGAGTTTTGCTGTTTCTTCAAGGCCAAGCATGTTATGCAATGATTAAATTCCTTAGTCCTTGAAGGGTTACCACCAGACTCC
Organism: Phrynocephalus guinanensis; assembly: GCA_037367245.1. NCBI lineage: Eukaryota > Metazoa > Chordata > Lepidosauria > Squamata > Agamidae > Phrynocephalus > Phrynocephalus guinanensis. The sequence goes on from CM074748.1 coordinate 24,510,501, forward strand.
CTCTCTCTCATTCACCCTGTGTGCGTGCACGTTTTTTCCTATGATAGACTAACACAGCTGCCTCTCTGTAGCATAGCTTGGGTGGTTTCTCTTACGACAGGCAGAAGGATAGCCGGCTAAGGTTGGGCTCTGCAATTCCCCCCCCCCCCGAGGCTGCCATGGTCCTCTCCCTGCCCACATTTGAATCACACAGATGACAGGGTTGGGTGGGTGGGCTGGCAACAGAGAGGTCAGTTTGTAACCTCTGCCCTGCCATGCCTGAAGAGCTGCTGGAGATCTGTGTTGCATGTCTGAAGGCCGTGCATTGCTGACCACCCATCCTTAGGGCAGATTTCACAGGGGCATCATGCTCCAGAGACATGATTCAGGCTGACTGCCACGCTGGAGAACTCAGATGGACCCACCAGGCATGGGTGGTGATGTTCTGAGGACCAAAATAGAGCAGGCCAATGGGGGAGCGGAAGGAGGTGAAGGCACCTCATGCTGAGACAGTCACACGTGAAGCCTTGTTCATAGTTCATCCTTCCGTTGGGGGGGGGGAGGGGGTCTTTCTGCCTCTCTGGCAGCAGTGTTGCCAGCTCTCTGGCTTGGCTGGGGCAGCCCATGAGAACCTTCCAGATCCCCTCCCAGAAGAACTGGCTGAGCGAAGGGAACCTTGACCTGAGCTGACTTCTCCGGCAAGCTCAGAACTGGAGGAAGTCAACACGGAGCGGAGCGGAAGCTTTGAAAAGGAACAAAACCAATTGACAGCAACTGCCAAGAATGTTCCCGGTCTCCGTCAGTTATATAGGAAAGGCTCTGGGGGGGGGTAGGCGCAGGGGGTGGTGTCTGTGTGTGTGGGGGGGGTTGTCAGGGCCAGCAGAGCAACACCCTGAAAATGTTGAGGCTTGTCTGCTGGAGCCAAGATTTCCTGGGCAGTTTGGCGTTGCTGCAGTGAGCGGCTGCTCTCTCTCTCCCCCCCCCCCCCCCGCGCAGGGCTTCCTTTCCAGCAGGTGGCCTCTTGCACCACCCGAGGGCTACGATGGCCCCTGAGTTGGGCAAAGGCAAAGCCCCTTCCGGCCAGAACGCCTTCCTTCCCTGGCGTGGCAGCTGCCTCACTTCTTTCCTCCTCCCCCGCCCATTTCCCAGAAGGGACTCTGGGTGGTTCACACGAGAGCCAAACAAACAAGCAATGATTAGAAACAAAACAGATCAATAAACAACAGAGAACGTAAAACTAAAACTAATCTCGCAATAGCATACTAAAAGCCTGGCAAGAGGCAAATACGAAAGGTGGCAGGAGAGAGACAACAGGGCAGGGGCAACAGAACATGACGCCATAGGCTTCCCCAGAAAGCAAGGTCTTTCATGCTTTTTTGGAGGCTGACAGGGGGCTCGAGTTGGCAGATTTTGCAAGGTCCTTTATTCCACGAGCCCTGGTTCCCTGTGAGGTCAGGTAGGAGCACCCCCCCACACACACACACACAGTTCCCAATGCCAGGTGCAGTGTACAAGGGACAAGGGGGCATGTCTGGCAAAAGAGAGTGTTTCCTTCACCCCGGGACACCCACAGCAGCCCCGCTGCTCCTGGAAGGTCAGGGCCTTGGGGCGTTCAAGGGGAAGGCCCAGCTGCCCCTCTCTTTGAAATGTCAGTGCGTGTGTGTGTTTGTGGAGTGGCCCCTAGGCATGGCTGGCCTGCCATGCCTGCCTGCCTCCGCCCGCGGTGAGAGGATGCCAGGAGGGCTCTCCTGGTCTCGCTCTCGATTCCGAATGTTAAAGGCCTTCTTCATCAAATGGTCCCATTCAGGTGGTACCACTAAACCCATGAGCCGTTTTCTATGATAGGGCTTAATCATGGCTGCCTTGAAACAAACCGTGTCCTCAGACTCTGCTGCCCAAGCGGTGCCCTCCGGGAGCCCTCCGGGAGCCCTCCGGGCCAGTGCTGGGATGTGGGAGACCTCCCTCCCAACCTGCCAGCTCCGCCTTTGGCAGGGCCCCGAACCCCAGGGAAGCGGTCTCGGAGCCCTCTTTTTTTTGTCGCTGTTCTTTTTCTGCTGACCGACAAGCAGGGGAGGGGTTCACCAGCAAGGACCTATTTTGCCATGCTGCCTGGCCCTTGGGAGGGGGGAGAGATGCAAAAGGGGTGGCAATGGTTGTGGGCAGAGAGCAGAACCAAAGGGGGGGGCTGGGCGGGAGCCGGCCCCACCCTTGGCAGCACCCACAAGCCACCGTCTCCATGGGGAGCAGCACGTCCTTGCAACAGCTGCACCTTGAACAGAGCCAAGGACGTGATGTTCTCTGCCCGCCACTGAGCATGATCTGTTTTGGGGTCACCCATGCTTTGCCTGCTCACCTAATGTGTGGGGCGGAGGGGGGCCACACCCCTGCCCAGGGAGGGATGCCAGGGAGCCATGGAGAACACTGGGCGCGGAGATGGAGGTGGAGGTGGTGCTTTATGGTCTCACCTGACCTGGGTTGGTCTCGACCCTTCCTGTGGAGGAGAACTTCCAAATGGAGGACCACCTCACTGACCCCCCCCCAGAGATCAGGTGTCCAATGTAGCTGCAGAACCAGCCCGCCTCCCCCTGCCTCCCAGGAAGCTGGGGCTGCCCCGGCCGCCTCCCTCCTCCTGGGTGATTGGGATGCTCTAGCCAGTGTGTGGGGGGGGGGGCAAGGAGGAGGCAGCGGCTTGGCAACCTTTTTACCTCCTTTCTCTGCTTGCAGAGCCAAAACAAGGCAGCTGAGCTGCAGCCAGGAGCCTGCCTGACCTCTGCCCTGGTTAAACATTGACCTGGGAGGAGATGGCCTGGTTGACTGGGACACCCACAAGCTGCACAACATGTACAGCTCCTTCACTCGCAGACGGCCCCCCCTGCCCCCCCCAGCCCTTCTACACCGAAGCTTTGCACACAGCAGGCCACTCCCTGGACCTTAACACGGGGGCAGGATCTGCCCTCTGGATTACCTTGCAGTGGTGTTTATAGGAAAAGCAAATTCTCGGGAAGCTGCTTTCTCTCTCCTCCCATTCAAATCCATCAGATGGGCACAAGCGCACTTGCCTGCCTCACTATGTCCTGCTTCCTCTGGCCTTTCAGGGAGGTGTGAGGGCCCCGCTTGCTGTGTGTTGTGTTAATCTTTGTGCCTTTGAGCACAAGGAGAAAGGAAACACTAAATGCTGGGATTCCTCTCCCTTAGACTCTGGGACACAAGCAAGAAGTGCCACACAGAAGCAAACAGGCAGCCACTGGTGAGGTACAGGGGATTGGGTGTGTGTGTGTGTGTAATGGGAGAGCAGCACACTCAGAAGCCCACACGTGCAGGTGCTCACGGACGGATGGACGAGGGCCACTTGGCAGTAATCCCCCCCCAAACATGGTGCAACTGTTTGCACAGAGGGTGGCGCCCAACATGGAAGGTTGGATCTGGGTAAAGTAAATATGCCCTTTAAAAGGGAGGGGGGAGAGGCTTTTCTGCTTAGGGAGAGTGCCATCCTCCTCCCCCTTGGCCTGGCCGTGAGAGTCCATTAGCGGCTGGTCCTGGGCAAGGGGGCAGATGTTGGCAGTCTCTCTAAGCAGAAAAGCCTCTCTCTCTCTCTCTCTCTCCTGGGAAACCATCAGTCCCCATGGAGTGCTGCCTTTGCATGGAGAAACAGCGGCCAAGGGCAGGAACGCAGGCCTCCTTTGGGGCCAGTGGGTAGCCCTGCCTAGTGGCTGCAGTGGCTGGTGCTGAGCATAAAGACAGAGTTGAGTTTAAGTGCCAGTATGTGCCCTGCTCCCTGTGAAAGACAGATACAGAACCAACCACAGGAATATGTGAAAAGGAACAAATGTGAGATGATGGACTGAGCTGCCCCTAACCTGTCTGCCTGGAACTGGTCCCTGGCTGTTGGGTGTCCACCTGTGATATCGTTGAATGTTTCCAAATGTTCTAACTTGTCAGGGACCAATCTTACCACTGTCCTTGCCGTGCAGGTCTAAGATAAGATTATAACGCACTTTCCCGCCAATGTTTGCAGCCGTATGGTTGGAGTGGATTTACCCAGTGATGGAAGGGGCCCTTCCGGTCACTCCCCAAGGCCCTGGGCGTACCTTACAGGACCCACACAACAGTTGCTCTCCGTGCTGCGGAGGGTGCCTGGCTGGGTGCTGTTCAGGAGCCACCAGCCCCCCCTCCCCCCCCCCAGTGGTGCAGAACGGGTTGGGCCCTGGCCAAGGGCCACAGTTTCAAAAGGAAGTGACAAGGGCATAGAACGTTGTGCTAAAAAGGCTGGGCTCTGGGGTTTCCTTGCCGGTCCATTTCTGAGATCCTTTGTGTGGCCAGAAAACTGCCTCCCTGGCTTAGGGCTGGGAAGGGTGCCATGCCAGAGTGGACGGAGGAGGGCCCAGGGCTGGCCAGCAGGTGGCGGTCTCCTCTCAAGCACCAGGGAAGCTGGTTTGTGGACTCAGCCAGGGATTCCTGGACATTTCTGGGTGCTGGCCGAGAGGCGCTTCCTTGGGGGACCCCAGGACCTGCCCCTGCCCGAGAGGGTGCCTCCGGACAGCTGGAGCGAACCTGAGAAAGAGAGAGCCACGACTCCTTCTCTTGACCATTTCTCACAGTGCTGTTTGTTTGATCCCTTTTTAGTACAGTAATACTGTATGTCAGAAAACAAATGCCTCTGATAACTCCTTGAATTCGTTATCAGGGGAACCACAGCATTTGTATACCTTGTTTTAAGCTTTAACTATTGTCTTTTAAGGACATAAGCTGCCTGTGGGTTCTTTTTAAGGAGAAAGAAATGGTAAAAATATTTTAAATAAATAAATATACTCTGGCACAACTGTTTTACTCTGGAAACAGCTGGCCCCATTTGGGATGCAGGAGGCCAATTGGCCAGACTAGAAAAAAACAGCCACTTGCATGCCTGCATGCACACGCAAACACACACAAACACACACACACTCCCCTTGTGGGTTTTTGACTTGGGGGGGGGTTGGATTCCTCCTATTTCTCTCCCATCCTCACAGGCCCCCCCCACGCCCGGCTCTGCCTGAGTGCCCCTTGTGGTTGCTGCTGATTCCTGCTTTGAAGGCTTTCCTGTGGTTTGCAGATAAGGCCTTTTGGAGGGCGATGCCACGTCATCTCCGAGTTACATAACTGCAGCTGAAGGTGCTGTTTATCCCCTTCCACCCTCTGCACAGCAGCTTCAGCTCCTCTCTCTCTCTCTCTCTCTCTCTCTCTCTCTCTCTCTCTCTCTCTCTCTCTCTCTCTCTCTCTCTCTCTCTCTCTCTCTCTCTCTCCACCACCACCACCACCCCTAACACACACAGAGCCCTCTTGAGATTCTCTTTCCTGTTGTTTGCAAACAAGCTCATTGTTCTGCATCAGCATTTGGGGTGTGGGGGGGCAGGTAAATGCAATCAGTTTTTAAGTGGGACAGAGGTGCGATGGGTTATGTTCAGTGGTGAAGGTACCATCTGCGTGCAGCAGTGGGCTCCTGAGAAACATCTTGAGGTGTGTCTGCCTCTCTGTTCTAGGCACGCCAGGCCTTGCCCTGTTGGAGGTGCCTTAAATACAGCTACGGAGCACCCGCCTTCTACAGCCTGGGCGTCATAATTTCAAGGGCTGGATTTGCACACTCTCCATTCAGCAACTGAGGAACACTGTGCACCTGCCCCTCTTTAATTTTTGCAAACTTTTCCCCCCATTTTCAGAAATTCTGTACATACTGGCTCTGTAACTGATGATAAATTATACGTTGTTTTGCAAAGCCAGGAAGAGCAGGAGGCAAGATGGGTGCTGGGGAGGCGGGAAGGCAGGGGTGGGGTCACCAAGCTGCTCTCAGGGGCCTCCCAGAGGAGAACAGCTGGTCCTGCTTTCAGGAGCCTCAAGGGACACCTGGGACCGACCAACCTATGTCCTCTAGATCAGTTCCATACAACTATGACGAGACCTTGGAGCAGCTGAGTGCCTCACAGCCACCTTGGGCAGAAAGGTGGGATAGAACTGTTTTACATAAATGCATAACTATTGTCCAAGGCCCACTCTGACCCCTCCAAACCCCCCCCTCCAAAGCCTTCCCTGCACCTGGGACCCCCTTGCTTTGCTCTGAATAAGGCTTCTCCTCCTGGAGAGATGGGAACCAGCCACCCCAGCCTCTGCCTCTCCTGGCCCTGGAAAACAGAAGCTGTGGCTTCTTTTAACCCTCCTGGCTCATCATATGAGCACAATTCCCAGGGGGGGGGGGGATCGAGACAGAGGGGGGAGGGGGGAAAGGCCAGCCAGAGTGCCCTGACGTCAGGCAGCTCCTGCACGCACTTCCTTCCTGTCCCACAGAAGAGGCAACGGGTATAAAAAGCTCAGGCGCTATTATTACCCAGGTGGGCTGGCTGTGGGCACCCCGCCGGCAGGTCTCAGAGCAAGAGCAGCGCCAGCAGCGCAGCGCAGTGCAGGGCCAAGAGAACCCCCCTGGGGACCCTGCCTTCTTCCAGGCGGTTCCTCCCTCCCCTCCCCCACCCCTCCCCCACCCCCACGTGTGTCCCCACTGCCTTCCACTGGGGGAGGGAGCACGAAGGAAGGGAAGAGGGAAGGGTGGGGGCAGAGGGGGAGTGTCCTGCTCATGACTGGGGGATCAGCCCAAGAAGGGAGATAGGGTCTATTATGGAAAACAGCTGTGGACTGTTACTGGTGTGTGTGTGTGTGTGTGTGTGTGTGTGTGTGTGTGTGTGTCCCCGCATGAGCAGCAACCCAAAGAGTCACTGTTGTAAGCACCAGTGGAGAAACAGGCAGGCAGGCAGGGGCCCAGTCCTCTGCATAGCTGGAAATCAGTCTTCCTGAGTTCAAGGGGGGAGGGGGGCTCTCTGGGCTGCTGTGTGCAGGATGGTGCCCTTGGCCCCTTGTGGTCTCCCCCTCACTGCTCTGTCCCCCGCCCACTTAACCCCTTGGTCACCCACTGGAGCTGGCTTGCTGGGCCTTTTCTCCAATAGCAGCAGATGCGGCTGGAAGGCAGGGGTCTTCTTTGAGAGACCTCTGCTCTGCTCTGTGTGTGTGTGTGTTTGTGTGTGCAAGAGGAAATACTCCTCCCCCCCCCCCCCGCGCGTGCCCCGCAGGGTAGGCACAGGAGAGAGGTTGGGAAGCAAAGGTGAGGGGTGGGGGCAGGCAGGGCGAGGGAGGGTCCCGGCCCGGGGGGAGGTCCACGCCCGCGGGGCCCTTTCCAAGCCGTCTGACGAGGAGCCCGCTCCGTCCAGGGCGCTGTCTTTTTGGGCCAGCCGGAGGAACCCGCGGAAGGGAGAAGCGCAAACTCCTGCCAGAGACGAGGAGCCACGACGAGGCGGGCGCGACGCGGGAGCAAAACAACAAGCGCGCCTGCCTTCCTTGTTGGCCGGTTGGCGCCTCCTCCTTTTCTGTCGGCTGGTGCGCTGGGCGGAGGCCGGGAGGAGGAACTGGGCGGCCCCGGCACGGTGTGCCCCCGTCCCCCCGCGCACATCCCTGGTGCTTGCTTCGGCAGTGCTCCTGGGAGCCCGGGCCGGGGGTCTGGCCGGCCGTCTCGGGCAACCCACTCCCCACGGCAGGCGGTCCAAACCGAGACACGCCCGCCCAGTCAAGAAGGTCTCCCGGATCACTTCAGGACACTCCGAGCAGAGCCGGAACGGAAATGTTGATGGAACAGAAGAGAAGGCGCGACGCTGCGCTCGACTTAAGAGAAAAGAGGAACTGCCGGCGGGGTGTTTTTCTGCCCTCGGCTCCTCTCTCTCTCTCTCTCTCTCTCTCTCTCTCTCTCTCTCTCTCTCTCTCTCTCTCTGAGGCTTTGCAAGGGCCGTGTCTCTCTGCCCTTGGGCTGGGATGTTCGGTTTTGGGTTCCTATCGCACCGCACCCCCCCGCCCACGGGGCCGATCCTGACGCTCCACACAGTCAGACGGAGCTGCTCTCCCGGTTCTTCATAGGTTTCTGCAAAGGATTTTGGGCTCCACTCCGGTGAAAAGAACTCACTGCTCTCCCTAACCCCAAAGAAAGCTTTGCACCTGGCGCGGTCTAATCCAGCCTGCCTTTGCCCGGATAGCTTCCCCAGTTGGTCCACACGCTGGCACAAGAGTTAGAATCCAAGATGCAAGAGGGTGGGGGCGGGGGTGGAGAAGGCTGCCCATCACCCCCAGCCCTCCAGCCCTCCCCTCCCCCCTCCCCAAAGCGGTGCTGGTCTCCAGGGCTTAATGGTTGCTCTGTGATGCATCAATTGGAAGGTTCTCTTATCCAAGGAGACTTTAATAAACAAGCATCATGAGAATGAACTTCTGGGCTCTGCTTCCGTGGGACATTTGGGCTGCATGGCCTCAGCTTCAGCGAGTGCCAGTCCATCCACAACAGCACCTCCCCTTGGTGAGGGAGCGCCCCTGGAATGGGACCATTTGCCTGACCTGCAGCCAGGGGGGCAAAACCCCAACCCACCCCCCAAAAAAGCCTTGCAAGGCAGCCAAGGCTTGTCTGCAAAAGCCTGAGTTGTTGGGCAAACAATCCAATGAAACCAGAGATCTTCCCTGCTGTGGCTGCTTCCTCCCTCCCCCCCCCCTCCTTCTAGCTTCCTCCTTTCTTCAGGCCAACCCAAAGGGCAGCAGGTTCAGGCTCTTCTGCCTGCTGGCCAAGGAGCAGCAGAAAAGGGGCCAGGGGAACTCTGGCACAAACGGCAGCCTCCCCTCCCCTCCCCACCCCAAGCGTGGTTGTGTCCCAGGGCCTGGGCTTGGCTCGCACAGGCCTCTGAGTTGGACCTTCAGGGGTCAGGATCAGGCTGATCTGGCTCAGGGATTAGGTAGGCATTTGAAACTCCCCCCCCCATGCTCCAAACCAGAGAAACAACCAGCAGGGCCCAGAACCCACCCACCCCCCACCCACCCCAACATGGTAGGCACCCAAAACTTGGCCCAGGCTTCCCTTTGGCCCACCCTTCTTTTTGCTCTCTGGGTCAAGCAGAGTGACTGATGGAGCCCCAAGTGCCAGTGTTCCTTGAACTGGCTGGAGGCTGAGGGTGGCTGTAGCTCCCAGGGGGAATGCTCCCATGCTCTGGAGAGAGGATGCTGGCCCTGATGAGGCTCAGCTTGGGTGCCTTTGCAGGGCTCCCCCCTCCCTGCTCCCTCTTGGCTTGGCCGACATGCCTCAGTTGCTCCCCTGCCTCAGCCTCTGCTCTCTTAAGGAAAGGAGGTCCGAGAGACAGTCCACAGAGGATGCTGTCTGGGTGAATGCCAGAGTCCTCGGTTCAAGGCTGCACTCTCTTGGGGGATATGAATCCTGACCCTTTTCCTTGCCCTGGCCTTCCAAAGGGCCGCTAAGAGGGAGGGAGGGAGGGAGGAAGGAAGGAAGGAAGGAAGGAAGGAAGGAAGGAAGGAAGGAAGGAAGGAAGGAAGGAAGGAAGACCACTCTCTTCCTCTTGGACACAGCCAGCCTGGACCTTGTGGCAGCTTAAATTGTCTGGGTTGTACACCATAGCATCTTGGCAGGGCCAAGTGTGAGCACCCAAGGGCAGTTGTGGGTTGTGTCTTGAGAGCAGAGTGAAGGAAGCAAAGCAAAACAAAACAAAACAAAACAGCTTCTTTGGAAAGCTGGCAGGGTGCCCAAATTGAACAGGAAAAGGAGAGCAAAGGTCTGAGGGAACCAAAGGGAGTTGATGATGAGAAGCCAAAACACAAGCATGGGTTTAAGGGGTATATGATCCTTAAAGCGTTGGCACAAACTGTGATAAACGTGATGTTAGGGGGAAGAGCAGGGCGTTAAGTGAGAATGGAGTGGAGGAATGGCTAAAGGGGAAGATGAAGGTGCCACAGACGGCCCAGGGATTTCTTTGCTCTCTGTTTCTAGGGCAGAAGACCCCCGACACAACGCACAGAAGATCCCCCACTGCATGCACTGAAGGGCAGCCTGGAAAGAGGGGGGGGGGCAAGAGAGGACAGGCCTTGGCTCCTGGGCAAACTGAAAAGTAGCAACACATGAGGTCCGGTTGGGTGGCACGGAGGGGCTCCACACAGCTCCATGTTCTTGAAGGGAAAACGAGCAGCTTGTGACAAAAATCAGTCACTTGGCAGAAGACTGGAAAATAGTCAGCATAACACTCTCATTGTTATTATCATCATCATCATTATTTCTAAGCAAGATCCAGGACCAAGAGGAAATGAGAGGCCTCGTGGCCAAATTTCTGCCCTGGATGAACTGATGGAAAGCCAGAAGGGCTAAGCTCTTGTGGAAGCCAAGATTATACAAAATACTTAGCATTGCAAGACGTGCTGCAGACAAAATTGGCACAGCATCTTCCAAGGATGAAAGTCCTGTCTTGACATCACATTTGGGACTGCAAAACTGATTTCTTCCATATTTTGCTTCTCTGCCTTTCATATATAAGTTTTATGCCAGCTCAGCCTGAAAAGTTGTTGTTGTTGTTGTTGTTGTTGTTGTTGTTGTTGTTGTTGTTGTTGTTGTTGTTGTGGGGGGCTCAAAAGCTTACCTGGTCATTAAGTTGTCAGTGATCTCATAAAGGCATTGCCCATTTCGAGTTCATTCCAGGATGGCAGGGGCTGGAATTGGGCCAGCACTGTGGGAAACTCCCCTCCCACATTTGAAAGGCTGGGGAGCCACTGCTGCTGCCCCCCAGAGTTGGCACCACTGGGCAAGATGGATGACACCGAGGGCCCCACGTGTATTCTTGCTTACACAGCCCTGGTCGCTGGAGAGGGAAAGCACTAAAGGCTAAAACATTTGGGGCTCTTTAGTCTGGAAAAAAGGCGCCAGAGCGGAGATAGGATTGAGACGTACAAAATAATGCAGGGCATGAGTAAAGCGGACAGAGGGAAGCTCTTCTCCCTCTCACAAAATACCAGAACTAGGGGACATCCACTCAAATTGAGGGCCGGGAGAGTAAGAACAGACAAAAGAAAATATTTTTTTCACCCAGCGCGTTGTTAGTCTATGGAACTCCCTGCCACAGGATGTGGTGATGACATCTGGCCTGGATGCCTTCAAAAGTGGATTGGACAGGTTCCTGGAGGAAAAGTCCATCACAGGTTACAAACCATGATGGAGATGTGTAATCTCCAGGCTTAAAACTGGGGTACTTCAAGGGCCAGATGCAGGGGAGTGGTATCAGGAGACAGATATCTAGTCTCATGCGCTCCCAAACGCATCTGGTGGGGCCACTGTGAGATACAGGAAGCTGACTAGATGGGCCTTTAGCCTGATCCAGCATGGCTCTTCTTGTGTTCTTATGTTCTTATGTTCCCACCCTGAGTGAAAAAGCCACTTCTGCCGGAAGAGGCAAAGTACAGGTAGTGCTTGTCCAGGAGCAGAAGGAGAGGAGGATCCACAGCAACTCATTGTGCTGATGGGAGTGCCAGGAAAATGTAATTTCCCCAGAAAAGAAGCACAGCAACGAGGAAAGAGTTCTGGATCCTGTGCAACAACTGAGTGCCAACTAGTGACTGACTAGGTGGGGCAAAGCGGTTGTGTGTGGGGGGGGCTTCAAAAATATATTCTGGGGCCAAGTCAGAATTTGTGCCTGAAGACATTCTGTTTCCATCTTTTTAAACATCAGCCAGCAGCTGTGCCATTTCTCTCCCAAACCAGTCTATTTTAAGCTGTGCAGATGCAAGAATTATGAATGGCGCATGTGCTAAATTCCAGATGTTTGCAGGGATGACACCTGCCTACAGTCATCCATGCTTTAGCAATGTTCCAATGGAATGACTTTAAGAATTTGTAACATGGTTGGACTGAGGACAGCCTGGAAAAACAGCAGGAAACTCTTGTCTGTTCCAAGTTGCCAGAATCAGGCATCTGCTCCAACCCAGAGATAGGGTATTCTCCCCCCCCCCCCCCCTTCATCTGCATGGGTTCCAAGGGTGATGTAGTGGGTAGAGTGGTGGACTAGGACTCTGCAGAACAAGGGTCAAATCTCCACTCAGCCACAGAAACTCTCCAGGGGCAGAGGTGGAACTGGAGAAAACACTTCATAAACGATCTTACTGACCGTGGAAGCTCTGTTAGGGTGGCTGTAAATCAGTTCTGCCTTGACAGCACCAACCATGTAGTGAAAGAGGTTTCCTATCAGTTTTCAGGACAACAGCTGGGGGTTCCCCTTACCTTGAAGAAGGGCCCCTAAAGGGCCAGAGATCCAGATCCCCGAAGGACTGCTTCCTGCCTCCTGTGTTTTGTGGGTGTCCCCACCCCATGAGGAAAGCCTTGCTTCCAAGCTCAGTCCAGGCAGACCACAGAGGTAGAAACATCACCACCAGACCACACCCAGATTGGGATTTGTTCAGGCCTCCTTACACAAGAGATGGCCAGGCCACCCCTGTCGTCTCCCCTCCCGGGCTCCTGGGCTCCCAGGCCAGAAAGCCTCCCGGAGGCAGGGAAGAGCCAGTTTGGGTGGGGATGTGATGCCTCGCCTCGATTGATCCCAAAGGGAGCTTGGCCTGCCCTGGGTGACCTGCGCTCATCCTCCAGAGGGCCCACAAGGGAGAGGAGGCATATGCAGCTGGATTCCCTGGCTGCCTGCCTGCGAGGGGCAGGGGTGAAGGGCCCTTTTCTAAAGGGAATCAATGGGTGGGGGAGAGGCCACATCTGTTACCGTTTGGACACACCACACACACATGCCCGCCCGCCTCTTTCAGCAGCAAGGAGGGTGCTCCCACCTCCCTCTTCCCTCTTTGTGCTGGAGACGTTGAGGCCGCCGGGAGGTTGGGATGCTCTTTGCTTCGCTGCTGCCCAGACCCCATAGTGGGTGCCCTTCCTGCCCCCTGTCCCTTGCCCCCCACCCCCATCATTCTTACGCAGCAGCCACCGCCCCTGCTGCTCCTGCTTCAAAGCCTCCCTCAGCCAGCGGCTCTGGCACCCGAGGCAGGAGCCGTGGGGCTGGGAGCTGCTCCTGGTGACAAGCTGGTGATGGCAGCAGCCTTAGGGTTGAAAGGAATGGGTACTTGGGTCCGTTGCCGGCAGGCAGAGACACTGCAAAATGCAATGAGCAGTCTGGATCCTTAGACCAGATAGGAAAGAGATTTATTGGTTGTCAACCAGAGAAATCTCACTCGATGCAGATCGGGTGAGAAGTCCACCGAACAAAGGAAATGCAGTATATTTTATAGACTTACAACTACTCTTCTTTCCCCCGCCCGTCCGAATTTACGTCATACACATCTGTTACATACATCAAACATTAATTGACATCTTTGGTAATTTATTTTGTATTCCTGACACCAATTAGACGTATTCTTCAGGTCTGTACTTGGATCCGTAATTACCATGTTTGATGTAACTTACACAGGCCTGTGTTCCTGGTACCATCCTTGCTAGGGAGGCGCTTCAGGTGAGCTCACAAAGGGGGGTGAGAGAGAGAGAAACAGAGATAAGATTTTCTTGGACGGCTGGCTACATGTTAATTAACTGTGTGTAAGATAAATTGGCCTCTACACAGCTACAACTTAATTGAGTCCTTGGATTCATTGCGCTTGCTCAGAGACATTCCAGATCTACAACGGATGTCTTTCTTCTTAGTGGTCTGCCTCGCCGGAAGGCTTGACCAAAGTTTGTTTTGCAAGAATCAAGGTTCGTCTTGTGACATAAGAATATACATGTGGATACATGTGGAGTGCTCTGTGGATATCACTACCTTTAAATATATAATTTGTGTCACTTGTGTGGCTATATACAGCTTGGAATACATTGCTTATTGAATACATGAGGATTGTCAATGCCTGGGGGTTACTAAAACAGCTACAGATGCTTGATCAATACCCTTCACTACCCCCTGAACGTGTTTTGGGAATTTACGGCAGTAAATTACCCAGAGGCTGTTCCTCTCGGCTCCTGTTATAGGCTTGCGAGGGACAAATAAACACATCAAAGGTGCAAATACAAAAAAGCGAATATTGTTTGGTTTTCCCTTCATACCATTCCCTTGGGGCTCAGGGCTCAGGGAGTGACCCGTCATTTTCCTGACAAGTGTTAGGCAGTTCTGCCGTGAGAAGGTTTCCAACCCCTTTTCCCGAAAAGGGCTTGCTGACACATTTCTCAAAAATGAATTATCACAAAATGAATTGTGGCGTCTTATGGTAGGGGACGCATTGAATAAGTGTATGACAAAGAAATACCCCTTAATTCACTAGGGCACTTTCCATAGTCAAATGCCAAGTTAACAAATAAATTTATGGCTACGTCTGGGGTTTATAAGGTTCCTCTGGCCAAACCCACAGACTTCAATGGACGGATGTGTCCTACTGATCCCAAAGACCACAGCATTGTTCTTTCCCCTGTGGAGAAATGCAACATGGTCACAGCAGTTTAAGGGAATCTCCCAAGGCATGTTGCTCACTTCTCAGGGATTCCAAATTCTCAACTTTTGAAGGGGCTGGCATAAGAATTTTAGATAATATTGTGATAGACTTGGATATCAAGATCCCTGTCCCAAAGTGATAACTAAACATGCTTTAAACAGCAGATTTGTTCAGTACCTTATTTCAGGACAATCATGAAATCCAAATGATGAAGGAGTCCCTCTGGATTGTCTCTGGGGGTGGGGGACTTGAGTCTTTGCCACTTATGCCCACATGCTATAATAATAAAGGTTTTCAACTTCGGGCACATAGCAATAAAAATTCGCTTGAAGCAGCATTGCAAATGTGAGATATCATGCTTGTGTTTTCGGTAGTCAGGCTGAAAACCCTGAATTCTAACAAAGCACCACGCTTTAGGTTCATTTTGCAAATCAAATACTTATAAGGAAAATATGCCCTTCTTGGCCCACCAATTCTCATGTGTTTGCCCAAGTAAAAATGTGGGCAAGGCTACTTTGCCAGCTTTCTCCCTTTTTGCTGTCAAATGGCTTTAGACCTTGAAATATGATTGTTCATACTGTCATCTTTCATAAAGATACACAAACATTAGTACCTGATTTCATAAAAAAATCATGACGTGATTTCCAACCTTATTCAGGTGTGTGGTGTGCATTAAAACTCAGATTTTTTTGTAGGCTTTACAGAACTACCCAGTTTCTTGCATTCAGGGCACCCCAGATAATAGACTTTCTCATTGACAAAGTAAGAGTATGAAGGCTAAAAAAATGCCATAAACCATGGCCAAATGGTGCTTCAAAAACATTTTGAGCAATAAACAATAATCAATGGTTAATGTCTCATGGTAAAGCCACGAATGAGCTGTTGAAATCAAGTCACAGATGTCTCTGTAGCTGACAGTTCACAAAAGAAAAATCTGTCTTATAAATATGAGGCAAAAGTCAGTTCATCAGTGTCTTTGGTGAAGAAAATTGTGTAGATAGTCACTTGTAAAGTCATCGTTCTTTGGTATAAAGTCTCGTGAACATCCATGGGGTGCCAAAATTGCATAGAAAGTCAAGTCATAGTCTCTTGCACTCAATGCTTGTGGGTAAAAAGTCTTGCCCACACTGGTTGCCATGACTGTGAGTGCCTTTTACCTTCTCCCTTCCGTCCGGAACAAAGGGGGTGCACATGTTTTCACTTAGGGCTGGGGTTGTAACAGGACAATTGATGATTATTATAAACAGAACAGCTAATATTCCCGGCTCTCTGGGCATTATAAACAGAATGGCTAGTGTCCTTTATACTCTTGGCATCTCCCACAGTCTGCACTTCTAGTGGCAAAGTGTGATTACCATACAAATTATAAAGGCAAGAGGTGCCATGATCCATACCCAGACCGGTGCTTCTTAAAACATATTGACAATAAAACAATGACAACAAACAATAATTATAAATAGTAATCAATAATCAGTGTCTCTCTGCAAGGCTTCAAAGGCTGCAGAATATTCTCAGTTGTCGAGACCAGGCAACAGGATGATATAATTTTGGCTCTATAGGCGAGACAGTGTGCCAATAAGCGCCAATTTGTCCTGGTGGATGTTGTGATTTCACCAGATTCAAAAACAGCCTTGTCTCTGTTCTGGCGAAGGGGGTGTAAGAAGTTGCAAGTCTGCCGGCTGCATTTCAAAATAAAAGTCAGTGGCTGTTTTAAACCCACTCTCTCCCCCCATAAACAAACAGAAAAAAAGAAAAAGAGGCAGGAAGACAGGATTTTAATCTGTCAACCTGAGGTGAAAGTGAATCAGCAGGCTGCTTCGGGACCCTCCGAAGTGTCAAACGCACGCCGTCATCTGGGGAAGGATGGGCAAGGATGCGATGACCACAGATCTGATTCGCGTCGAGTCCCTCTGTCCTGGTCGATGCTGGCTGAAGGTCGTCACTGGTCTGGTCCTTCTCTGGGCTGGTTCACTCCAGCGAAAGGTGCCGATGTCGCTGGCCCGAGACGCCCGCGTTGGATAAATCCACGGGGTGAAGTCATCGCGACGATGGTGGTTGGGCAGCAGGACGGCAGAAAAGGGGGTGGTTTCCACTGTAGCCTCATCGCACGCTGGCTTTAACCTCTCCGTCTGGCGGTGCCCGATGCTGCACGGTGACGGGGGTGGTGGTGGCGAATGGCCTCGCAAAGGGGTCCTCAGCTTGGCATCCACGAACAGTGCTGTCAGCCTTCCTCAGGATGGAAAGTGTTTCCTCCAGGGTGTACTTGTGTGAAAAGAGACAGACACACACACACACACAAACAAACAAACAAACACACACAAAAATGGCCAAGCAATCTGCAGATCATGGCTTTGTTCTCCAGGTGTGATAGTTCTGGAAACTGTACACTGTGTGCAGAAGTCAGAGGTAGAGGGTGGTGCAGTCTATCTGAGAGTCTCGGAAAAAAAATGTCCTAAAAGGAAAATGTCCTGCAGAATGGGGCATTCCTCTTTGTGAAACAAGCATATGAATGGGGGGGGGGTCCAAATGTTCGGAAAAGTCGTTTGGCCATAGCACAGCTGCACTTCAGTAGTTCTTCACAAGTTCAGCTTGAAACAATATTCCATGGTCACGCTGCTAGGCTCCCTGTGAAATTTGTAACAAAGTAATAATGTGCACTACAGAGCCGTTCTTTAAAATAGGGAATCTTGCCCTTTACATGGAGTTTCATGTGCACAGAAAAAAAGGAAAAGAAAAAAATTGTAAAGTCCATTTAAAAAAAAAAAAACTCATTTTCCTCAGGGGAGCTCCTGGGACCAGGTGTGGGTTAAAAGCTGCAACAACATGCTATTTACATTTTAATAGTTGAGGCGAGCCTGTTACCGCTCAGGGCAAAAAGATAATTCTTTTATTCTCCTGTGTTGAATTAGTTATAAAGAGTCATTGAAATCGCAAGTCAATTCACTATCCTAGTAGCTTTTGAACTTATCTTCTAAAAGCCTAATTAAGAAACGTGTGCACTGTGTAGAACAAGCAAGGCTCCTCTTAAGTTCTAGTTTTTAAGCCTGCTTTAAATGTAACGCTTTGGGATTGACCTGTACGTTACTTCAAAGGCAAAAAATATGTTTGCAGGAAAGCTTACAAAGAGAGGGGCTTTAGTTTGCTGTCACATCCTAAAAAAAAATATGTCAGGTTTCTCTTGTGTCCTTTTTATGAAGCCAAAAAGAGAAAGTTTTCGACAACAAGATTGTCGCTTCTTATTCTTTAGCAAAAATACCTGAGATTTGTGTTTGATTCCAAGGGTTTAATTAAATTAAAACGTTCCGTTTTTGGGGCCGAATCCCTGGATTCTTCTAAACAATAGACCCCCTTTCTCTCTTTCCCTCTCTAGGGACAAAAATGCTGTATGTCGGCTTGAAGCCTCCTCTCTATGCTTTTAAGGTGGCACGGAAAATTGTGGTAGTTTCTGTAACTGGAGAGGGGAGACCTTCTGGCCATTGTCCACAAAATTTACTGGCTTGTGGCTTTAGGGGTCAGTTTATTTTCCTTCGCTATGCCTTCATTTGGTTGGTGTGTGCAATATAAGTTTTGTGTCCAAGCTCTGTCAAGTGGCTTGGGAAATCGTTCTAAAAAAAAAATTAACACATTGCTTGTCCATCCCAAATGGGAGGCGAAAAAGCTTAGTTCGATGTGTAAAATCTCTCTCTCCTCCCTCACCCTCAGATCTATGGGGAGGCAAATAATGCCTAGATGTCATTTAAGTCCTTTTGAAGAACATGAAATCACAGTTCGTATTTTCTCACTCTTACTGGTGTTGTGGTGGAGGCGAGGCTGATTTCAAGATAACACTTTTACGTGAATGGTTAGATTATAAAAAAAAAATTCCTGCTTATTTTAAGACAACAGTTTGTTCCAGAAAAAAAAATATTTACTGGAATCTTTTCCCCACTCTTCCTCTGCCCTTAAAAAGGGTAGACTTGCGCAGTTTTGGCGCCTTTTCAAACAGTTCAAATGTGGATATTTGTTGGCAGGGAAACGACATTTGTCGTTTGTTCCTGAGAATCTCCCTGTGTTTGAAATTAAATTGCCTTGTTTTTTCTCAAATGTTCTTAACTACTTTTGGAGAGGGAAAAAGGCATTCATTCTACTTTCTGTCGTGGATTTTGCCAGCCGCCAGAAGTGGCACAGCCCCTGATTCGAATTCCCTGCTTTTGATTATTAGGAGTTCAGAAATAACGTCTCTGCCTATCTCCTCATGTTGCGCATAGCAAACATTAGTTCTTTTTAAGGCTTCTATATCCAAGCAGTTAGGCATTGGCGTAACGGGATGGAAGTACCTCCTGAATGCTTGAATAAGGCAATTCAGGGGTACGCATACGGAGCTCCCGTCTAGCACTGCCTGTTCCCTCTGTTCTCCTTCCGTTCCTCCAGTTTTCTCGATATCATACCTGTCCATTCCCATCTCTGTCTCGTGTTCCCTCTCTGCTTCACTTCCTTTGTCCATTTTCTTCCTTCTATCTTTCCTCATATTTCCTTCATCTATTCCTGTCTTCCTCCCATCATTTTTCGAGTTTCCTACTTCGAGTTTCAGGGCGTTATTTTCCCTCTTCCCGGGCAGCTAGAAGACTCGGGAGAGTTGAAGAGGGGGGTTTCCTGCTCTCTTCTGGGGCATACGAGGTGGGGCAGGCTGCCCTAGGCTTTTCTGGTGCAGATTTTAAGGAGTGATGTTGGATTATTTGGATTTTGTTTGGCAGCTTGCTGGGCGATGTGTAAAAATGCTTGCTGCTGTCCCAGGGCATAAAATTGGTTCAAAAGGGGTGGATGTTTTTATCTCCTAAGTCCTGCTCACGGGACTGGCCTTGCTAAAAATAAAAAATAAAAACATAATTCTCAAATGCCCTATGATGGTTTCTTCTTAAAATGTCCCTTTAGTAGGTAAGTTTCGTTGTGTAACAAGCCAGCCTCATTTACACAAAATATATGGGATGTTGCTTTGTCCTGAGTACCCAAAAATATTCTTCTCAGTGTCCATACTTCCCCTGGTGTTATCAAAATTGCTGGCGGGGTCTTCTATTTGGTGGAGTTTTTAGTCTCTATATTAATGAACTAATCACGTCCTTGTAAATTCACACGCCTCTTGCTAGCAGGTCATAATTGGTCTGTCCTCCTTGAGGGCTAGATTCTTAATTTGGGATGGTAAAGTCCTGCCTTTTCTTAGTCAGAGGGGTTCTTCTTAAAGTTTACATCCGTTCCATTTAATACCAAAGTCATTACTTCTGGTGGCAGAATTCCAATGTTGCCACAGTGCACATCAAAAAGGGGTGCATAAGCTGCATTAATCTATCCCCATTGGTTTGTTTTTAAAGGTCTAACTGTGTGCCTATGATTTCTCCCACACAAGTATCAAATGGACTCGCACCTTAGACAATTAAACGCACATCATACACGCAAACATGTGATTCTGGCATGACCCAAGTAGGTCTCCCTGGCTTGGGACGTGCATGCCCGGACACGCTTCGCCAAGGGGTTTTTTGCTAGATGACCCCGGCCCAATCAGCAACCATTCACTGAGTCCGTTATCATCACACAAATCTCCCACATTTCCCGCTTCCCAACGTAACTGCGATCCCACTGCCTAGGGAAAAAATCTTATTAACTATCTAAATTCAAACGGAGGTGGTGGTGCTCCGTTGGTGATGGTGGGACAAAGATTGCCAGTCTTTGCCGCCGCTTAGACACAGAGAATGGCCATTTCTCTGCTGTTACTTAGGGTATTTGGGGCGCAGCCTCCTACCCTTAAAAACACACATGAACATACATGAAGCTTCTTTTACACAAAATTCAAAATTGGAATCACCATTCCACATACCCACACATTTATATATCTTTAAACTTTCTCAGGATGCTAGAGCGGCGCTCTTGCCCTCCTGTTTCAAACACTTAGGGGGCGAACTCTAGGGCTACTGGGCAAAACCCTTTCCACCCTTAGGGGATTTCTGGGTCTCTTGACCCGTCCTGTCCCCTGGTTCTTGGGATGCTAGGGACGCATTCATCCCTTCTCGTCTCCGTACCCCCCTTGGGGGCTGGCCGTTAGAATTCGCAATCCTCTCCACTCCGCAGAGCTGCTGGACTCGAACCCGTGCCACCCCCGCAACCGGTTGCTTATCTTACCAGATTTCTCTTGCGCAGTCTTCCCCAGTTCTCCCCCCCCCCGCCGGCCGGTATCCGTTTCCTCTCAGGTAATGGTGCTCCATCCAGTGCTGAGAGAACGATTCTCCTCGCAAGTGGGAGGCGTCCGGACTGGAATCGGTCTGCAATCAGCACGGACTCCCCACCGTCACCTCAGCCAGACTTTTGCAGGCCTCTAGCTGCGGCCAGGTCCCATCTGGGTCGCCAAAATGAAAGGAATGGGTACTTGGGTCCGTTGCCGGCAGGCAGAGACACTGCAAAATGCAATGAGCAGTCTGGATCCTTAGACCAGATAGGAAAGAGATTTATTGGTTGTCAACCAGAGAAATCTCACTCGATGCAGATCGGGTGAGAAGTCCACCGAACAAAGGAAATGCAGTATATTTTATAGACTTACAACTACTCTTCTTTCCCCCGCCCGTCCGAATTTACATCATACACATCTGTTACATACATCAAACATTAATTGACATCTTTGGTAATTTATTTTGTATTCCTGACACCAATTAGACGTATTCTTCAGGTCTGTACTTGGATCCGTAATTACCATGTTTGATGTAATTTACACAGGCCTGTGTTCCTGGTACCATCCTTGCTAGGGAGGCGCTTCAGGTGAGCTCACAAAGGGGGGTGAGAGAGAGAGAGAAACAGAGATAAGATTTTCTTGGACGGCTGGCTACATGTTAATTAACTGTGTGTAAGATAAATTGGCCTCTACACAGCTACAACTTAATTGAGTCCTTGGATTCATTGCGCTTGCTCAGAGACATTCCAGATCTACAACGGATGTCTTTCTTCTTAGTGGTCTGCCTCGCCGGAAGGCTTGACCAAAGTTTGTTTTGCAAGAATCAAGGTTCGTCTTGTGACATAAGAATATACATGTGGATACATGTGGAGTGCTCTGTGGATATCACTACCTTTAAATATATAATTTGTGTCACTTGTGTGGCTATATACAGCTTGGAATACATTGCTTATTGAATACATGAGGATTGTCAATGCCTGGGGGTTACTAAAACAGCTACAGATGCTTGATCAATACCCTTCAGGGTAACTTGTATAATGCTGGCCAACTTCCATCTGCACAGGCATGCACAGACTGTGTGTGTGTGTGTGTGTGTGTGTGTGTGTGTGTGTGTGTGTGTGTGTGTGTGTGTGTGTGTGTGCATTAACTGGACATGCCAAACACACAGGCCTCTGCTCCAGATTTGCCCTCTGAACCCCCCCCCCAATGTTCATGCTCTTCTTTTGCTGGCAGTGAGAAATTGGGGGGAGGGGGGGTTCCAAAGCCACTTTCCTTTGGAGGAGGAGGAAGAGGAGGAGAGCGCAACTCAGAGAATAAGCAGACCCCTTGTGAGCGCATCATGCCCAGGGTGACCGTGCAGGCCCCCAGGCAGCCCCCAAGCAGCCTGAGAGTAGAAGGCCTTGAGACTCTGAACTGGTGGGCAGGCAGTAGAGTTGATTCCTGGCTGCTCTGACATGAAAGCAAGGAGCACAAGGCTAATCTTATCCAGGCTCTCCTAAAATGCCTCACTCGGAACCCTTGTGGGGGTTGCTATAAGTCAGTGCTAATGGGGCAGCATCCCCCTCCCCTCCCCTCCCCTCCCACAATGCGCCTGGGCTTGGGGAGTGGAGAGCATCCTTTACCCCTGAGCCTCAGGCGGCAGGCGGTCATGGGCCAGGCCAGACCACGTCCGACTCCTGAAACATCCGCATGTTCGTTTGGGTGTCCTCAGCCAGCAGGCCACGTGTGGGGCCTCCTCACTGGCAACCCCCTGCCCCCCCCACTTGTGCCCAATCCCTCCATGTTGGCCCCCGTGTCCTGCCTGTATGTGGAACCTGGGCATTTCGGCACGTAGAGAGTAGGTCCACAGGAGATGGATGGCTCAGCCCTCAGAAAAATTTCAGAGACTGCTGGAAGCCCACAGCAGTGTTTGTCTTTATACCTGCTCCGTGCCTGCTTCCCACGCCCTGACCTGGCACCCAGCAGCTACGGACAAGGTGGCGCAAGGAAGACGTGAGGGGCGTTTGGGGAGGCATAGGGGTTAGTCAGCCACCTGCCTGGCTGGGAGAGTCTTCCTGCGTCCAACTGACTGAGGATCTCCATCCCTCTTTCGTGGGTGCCTCCTTGCCCTTCGGGGCTTCAGCCTTTCCAGCCAGGAAGCCTGCCTGATGCCTTGAGGGCAGCGGATCCTGGCAGGAGTGTTCCCCGTGTGACTGAGTGCACGCTTTGTGGGCATGGAGAGGCAGGAAGGCTCGTCACAGCGTCAGGTGGTGCCGCAATGTTGTGGCCGTGGAAAGACTGAAGAGGAGACACCCCTTCCCTTGCCAGGAGACTCCCAGGGAGCTGGGGCCGGAGCCTCCGGGCAGAGATGAAAGCAACCGTGGAATGGTGGAGGACAATGACGGGGCTTGTGAGAAGCGCGTGAGTCAGGCTCTCCAACCCACTGGGTTTACGAGGGCTGTTCCCAAAAGCCAAGGGCATGCCCCAGCAGGCAGACAGAGAAGCCCCCCAGAGTCTCTGCGGGGAGCAGCTGGGGGGGGGGGCTCTTCCCGGATGGCTCCACCAGCACTGCTCAGGAGGCTCAGAGAAGCAGTGCAGGCCCAAGGCCACCAGGAAGCATGGTGGCTACTACCCATCGTGGCCAGTGGATCTTTGGAGAATGTTATTCCAAGAAGCCACTTCCCCTTGGTCGGCACTGGGGCCCCCACAGCCTGCAGTCTGTTTGACTCTGGCCACAGGTAGTCTCATTGGGCGGACAAGTTGGTTTAAAACATTTACAGCTTGCCCCAGATCACAGGATCTCAGGGCGGGTTACAGAGCCACATAACACAATCTGAAAAAACAGGACTTAAAATTATAAATCTCAAAGCCCCCAAATTAACACATTGAAACCCCTCAAGAGGTCCTTGATGTTGGGAGCAAACACTGCTGTGGGCTGAACATCTGGCCAGTGGTGGCAGCAGATCTGGGGTCTCATAAAGTGGCTGCACATTTCCTGTTTTTGCACTGGTTGCATTTTAAAGGCCAGAGATGGGAGAGAGTCCCAGCCCATCCGTCTTGGTGCACTAGGCAGCCTGCTTGACCCCGGGTGGCCCAAGCAATGGGGCGGGCCGTGGGCCTGGTGGACGATCTCTCCCTCCCCAATGCTTGGACTCCTCTTTGGGCCGGTCCCCTCTTGGCCCCAGGAGCTGGAGGCCCAGATGCTTGAACCTGCCTCCTTGGCTGCCCCCCTGTCCTTGCCCGCTTGGTCTCTCCATTGCTCCCAGCAGTAGCAGCAGCAGCAGCAGCAGCAGCAGCAGAGGCCGCCTGGATGGAGCTGCTGCCTCAGCAAGAAGGCTGTCCTGGGCGGTGGAGAAAGGCAGGAAACAAGGCCTCCTCTCTCCTCCTCCTCCTCCTCCTCCTCCTCCTGTGGGACGTAAGATACGTGTCCCTGGGCGCTTGCCCAGTGGAAAGTTGGGATGGACACAGGACCTCTCAGAGGTGAGGAAACATAGCAAACAAGTTTTGGAAAAACAGGGAGAAATTTAGCTCCTCTGGCTGCGGCTGGGCAGTGGTGGTGGTTGTTGTTTTCCAACTTTGATCTATAAATAGCACTTCCTGCTCCCCTTGCGGCCCAACGAGAGCCATCCAATTCCTTCCAGATGTCCCGGCCACAGACGAGGAGGTGCCTGCGTCAGAGCCGGGGGGTGGGGGTGGACAGAGGCCTTGCTCAGCAGAGAGCGGACGCAGCACTCGCACGATCCCTTCCCATCCCTTGGGGGCTTTCGGGGAGGTCAGCCCTCCATGCCTGGGCTCAAAGGCAAGCCCGCCTCCCTGTGGTGCAAGTCCATTCCCACGTCCCATCACCCTCACGCCTGCAGGCCACACTTGGCTTCTAAGCATCCACTTAGGTAGGCAGCCCACCAACGGGCTGCTGAGTGACTTGCAGCCGAGGAAGAGCCTCGTGGCGCAGTGGTTAAATGCCTGTACTGCAGGTAAAACTGTGCTCACGACCTGGGTTCAATCCCCGGTAGCAGGCTCAAGGTTCACTCAGCCTTCCATCCTTCCGAGGTCGGTAAAATGAGTACCCAGCTTGCTGGGGGGGGCAATGTGTAGCCTGCACACTGTAATCAAAATTGTAAACCGCCCAGAGACTACTTGTAGTGGTATGGGGCGGTATATAAGCAGAACACTTTGCTTTGCTTTGCTTTACAGTGGGTCAGTTGGGCAGCAACTTCTGAGCCGTGTTGCCTGGCCTTGGCCCTTCCATGCCTGCGCTCCTTCCTGGCTCCGTGTCTCCTTCCCACACACACACACCTACCTCTGTGGCCCCCAGTCATGCTGAGTGAGGACATCTGGGAGCAGGAGTCAGGACATGTCCCACTTCCAGCCTTGGGCTGGGGTCCCTGGGAGACACCAAGGGGGTCAGAGCAGAGGATCAAAAGCTGCCCCTCTGTCTTCGGGATGGGCATTCCCGGCTGTAGTTCCTTCTGCACGTCCCTAAGAGCTGCCCTCAGCCAGCTTGGCACCAATGGGAAGATTGTCAAGAGGGCTTTCTTCTCCCAAGAACTCCACTTCCGGGGGTGGGGGGTGGGGAAGAGTATTAAATGCCATCTTGCACAACATTTATGGTTTAATTCCGTTAGTCGTCCCTTCCTGGAAGGGCAGTGGGTACAGACAGAAAACATGGGGAATGCCACGCATGGATTAGTTACCGATTGTTAGCAGCACCCATGGTGTGGGTGGTTGGTTGGGTGGGGCATCTTTCTAGCCAGATGAGTCAGCAAGGGCTCCTTCGGGTGGGTGGGCTTTGCAGGGAAGCATCATGATCTTCAGAAAGGGCTCTGGTAACCATCACCCTCCTTTCATGTAGAGCTCTCTCTTGGACTCCAGCCAAGCCAGGGCTGTCCCCTCCCCAGCAAGGTGATGGCAAAGTCTCTCTCTCTCTCTCTCTCTCTCTCTGTGTCTGTGTGTCTCTCTCTGTGTCTCTCTCTCTCTCTGTGTGTGTGTGTGTGTGTGTGACAGAGCGAGCGAGAGCGAGCGAGCTAAGGATAGCTCAGGTCCTCTGAATGGTGTGATATATGGCAGGCCTGAGCGAATCGGAGTCAGCTGTGTTTACCCAGGAGGAGAGCAGAGAATGTGATCCCTAATCTCTGCTTGCATAACTGGGCAACTTGGGCAACTGGAGCCACAGGGGGCGCCTGGGGGGAGTGCAATGTAGGGCAGGCCCACTCGCAGGTGCCCCTGCTCGTGCTGGGCCGTGACAGCCCAGCCCACTCACCTGTCTTGAACCTGGCCCTCAGCAGCCCAGGCAGCCTTTACGCACCAGCCCCTCTTTGGGAAACCCTTTGGGGCACGCAGCCCCTCACTCCTCTCTTAAGGGGACCCACACTGGCATGGATGGCTCCCAAGCCTGGGGGGAAATGCAGAAGGTGAACTCCTGCACCCTGTGGCCACCCCCACCCCCACCTCACCCCACGGGACTCTATTTTAAGCCTGGGTATCTGGCCTTATCTGTAGAGCCATTCAAGGCCGCTAGCAATCAAACAATGCAACGCAAGGAGCAAAGCCAAGAACGGAGGTGGACTGAGATGGAGCTGTTTGCTTTCCTCCCTGTCTCTCTTGTGGGGATTTATGTAACCAGTGGGTCAGCCCCACCTGCACCCGGCCAAGCCTTCCACAGCCCCAGAGCTTGGTCCCTTAGAGCAGGCGGAGAGGCATGGCTGGGGGGTGGTCAGTTGAGAGCAGGGAGGAGTGACCCAGAATGCATGGCTTGCTGGTTAGGGGTTTCAAAGCATTGCCCACCCCACCCCACCCCACAAAAAAGCAGCTTCCCCAGCCTCTGACCACCTTGTGCAGTGCGTTGTGTGTCTGTGTATGTGTTTGGGTGGGCAGGGCACCTGAGGAGAAGGCAGGGAGGGGTTGGGGGGCTGCTGGAATGAAACCCCCCCCAGAGGACCGTCACTTCTCTCAGAATAGGAGAGGAATGCAGATCATCCCCTTTGAGAGACATCAGGAGGGGGCAAAGCAGGTCTCTTTGTGCCAAGGAGGTCTGATGGGATGCCAGGGGCACTGAGGTGGCATTCATTTGAGAGGGTGGGAAGAGGCCCGGAGGTGTCACTGCCAGGGTACCTAATGCTGCCAATGATGGACAATGCTGTCTGCATGAGGGGGGAGGGGGGCTGTGATCACACTCCCTGGGGACAGAGAAATCTCTTTCCAGGGCCTGAGAAAGCTGGTGGTGTGTGTGGGGGGGGGGGGGGGGGATGACCAAGAACCCATAGACGGCACTCTTGCCCAGCAAGCTTCAGCCCCGCTCTCGGCATGTGCAAACCCACTGGTGGTATTCAAGAGCTCAGCTTCCAAGCCAATGGGAAGGACAGCAGCTGTGAGCACACATCATCTTCCCTTCTGTCAGGAGGAACTGCAACGCTCCACCCACCCACTCACCCACCCACTGCCAGGTCCTCAAAGCCTCCTTCATTCTGAGCAGGCCGACCGACGGTGCAGCCTCTGGTTGACAAGAGGGCTTTCATTCCTGGCTGGCCCACCTCTGTTCCCACTGGTGTTTCCCTGGCATGCCGGCTGGTCCGCCTTGGGCCCGTTCCCTTCACGTACTCTTCCAGGATGTTTTTAAAGGGCCTTCATCTTCTACAGCCACATTCACTGCCAGAGTCACCTGAGGTCTTGCGGGCCTCAGCTTGCCAGTCCCTGCCACATATGCCCTTTGTGGGCAGGCTAGAGCCAAGCCCCAGCACTGCCAGGTTTTCCCATGTTCCACCCACCCACTCCCTGGGCCTTGGGGTGATCACTTGGCACGTCAATCGCTGGACTGCAGATACACCGAGGTTTCCTCTTGCAACACAGTGGAGTGAAGTATTTCTGGACTCAGGAGTCTCCCTCTGTCCCTGGAGGTGGGTCAGTGCAAGAAGCCCAAACGAGAAACCCTCACCTGGCAGAATCACATGGCTTCAGCTGATGGAGGGTCAACTGGCGCCTCCTTTCCTGGAAACCTTTCCTGGCACTTCAGATGATGGCTTTTCTGCACTGGAGGAAGACCCTGCCTGGATGCCAGGCCTCCTCTCGCCCTGGCACAATGTTCTAATGCTGCCATTTTGTTCTATCACTTCACCACCAGATGTTGCTTTATGGCATAGCAGTTGTGATTTTATTGCTTTTGCTGCTCCTTTGTAAACTGTCTGCCTTGAAAGGCTGGCTTGTAAGTTCCATAAATCAGGAAGTCACCAGGCCAGAGGGCAAGGCACCACCTGGGTGTGGTGGAGAAATGAGACATCTCCAGCCCCCCCTCCCTCTCAGCCTGCAGGAAGTGCTCTGTGGGGGTGCAGTAGGGCTCTGGGTTCCAATCTGGCCTGGGCCATGAAGCTTTTTTTGGTGGTGGTAGTGGTGGGCAACTTGGATCAAGTAGAAGCGCCTCTCTTCTGATCTGGTCTGCTTTCCGTGCATAACCCCTGGAGAGGGTTTGAAAACGGTCCTGCCTGACATTCTAGACAGCCATGGCTGCTGCCAGCCAGAGTCAAGAGTGTCCACTTAGGAGGACCAAGGGCCTGAATCCATCAAGGGTTTGGCCTGGCTCTCCCTCCCTCCCTCTGCCCTACAACGCCAGGTTGTTGTCCAGGACATTCCTGAACGCCTTCTCGCCAGGCTGGAAGTAAAAGGGGGGGGGTCTGTAAACAGTGGAAAAACAAGAACCAGCCGGTCAGTGCATCAGTCTGCTGAAGCACGAGAGAATTCAAAAAGCCTTGTAGACATTTAGAACTAATTCATATTTGTTTTTGGCAAGATTCCAAGAGGGCCTAGGGAAGCTTGTGGAAAATAAAAACTAGACCAAGGGAGCTGCCAGACTTCTTGTTCTTTGGAAATGCAAGGCAAGCAAGCAGTGGCATCTTCAGAGACCAACCCTTGGCGGGATTTCTCCCCCTGGGCAGTAGTGTCGGTGTCTGCCCTTTGGTGCGGCCCTCCAAGCATCACCGCCCGCAAAAGTCACCAAGCTCTCCCAGGGCCTGAAGGCCCCATATAAGGCCCGGGGCCCAGGAGGGAATCTGAAGGGCAGGGACCTCCTGCTGCTGCTGCTGCTGCTGAGTCACTGTTTGTCCTCATCGCCATGGGGACCGCCTGCCAGGAGCTAGAGGGGAACCCCCACCCACCCACTGGTCTGCCTGAAAGTGGCAACTGCTGCAAGGAAGCTAATGCCACGCCACGCTCACACTACCCAGGTGCTTGGTAGCTTCTGCAGCAACAGGCTGAGCCGGTAGTGACCGCCCCCCTTTCCTGACCCTCTGAGGCACATCCCCCCTTAACATAAGAACATTAAGAAGAGCCCTGCTGGATCAGGCCAAAGGCCCATCTCGTCCAGCTTCCTGGATCTCACAGTGGCCCCACCAGATGCCTCTGGGAGCTGACGAGACTAGATCTCTGTCTCCTGATCCCACTCCCCTCCATCTGGTCCTTGAAGTACCCTGGTTTTAAGCCTGGAGATGACACATCTCCATCACGGTTTGAAACCTGTGATGGACTTTTCCTCCAGGAACCTGTCCAATCCCCTTTTGAAGGCATCCAGGTCAGCTGCTTGGCTGGCAACAGAGAGCGACGTACCATCTTCAGCTGGAGGTCACCCTGCGAGGGGAAGCATCCCCCCCCCGCTCCTTCCTTCTCCAGATCAGAGCGGCCTCACATACCCTTTTTGGAGCTGGGGTCCACTTTGCTTTCTGTCCAGCCCATGGTTTCCTTGGAAAGTGGGTCAGCAAAGATGGCCCCACGGGCACCACCACCACCACCACCACCACCACCATATATTGTGCCCTGGAGTGATGGAGGGCAGCTGATCCTGAAGTACCCCCACTCCCCACCCCCAGCCCTTCCTCAGGAAGACGGGTGCTGGGCTTTGTTCCTGTTTCATAACACCCGGCTTTCTTGCCCCTTAATGCCCCCCTTGTGTTACTGTTTACCTAACGCTTGAGGGAACAGCAGCAATGGCAGCCAAACTCACCCCCCCCCCCACACACACACATTCCCTTCATTCTTCAGCTAAGCAGAACCATGCACTTGGGTAAAAACAAGCTCAGCCCCTCCAGCCCCACAGAGCCTGGGACGGGACTAGTTGAGAGAGACGGAGGTGGAGTTCCGGATCTCTGTGCCCTCCCTGGGCAGGAGGCCCACTCTGTAGCAAGTGTGTGTGGCAGAATGCTCTGTGAGATCCCTGCTCCATCCGTCCCCATAGGGCCAGCTCTGACTGGCAGCAACAGTGGCTCTTCAGGGATCACCCTTTCCCAGTGATAGGAATAATATACCTCACATTTTATAGACTGTCATTGTAGATAAAATGGCAGTATTTCTATGTCTCTATTTGATTCACTTTGTCCCCTGATTCACCTCGCCCCTCACAAGACTGTTGAGCAAAGCACTACACTGTTTCCCCTTCCCAAGCCTGTCCTGTGAGATAAACAGGACGTGAGCCAACTGCCGGATGGTTATCTGAGGCGAGGTCGCTTAAACAATAAGCCCCTGACCCTAGATAGCCAGGTTTCCGCTTATCGGGAACGACAGTATTCAACTGTCAAAAGAGGCTCCATTCAACTGTCAAAGCGCTTCCAGGAAAAGCAAGCGGTGAGCTTCGTGCATTGCTGCAGATAGAGGGCGCTGAAGAACAAGATTAATTGCGTCCGCTAAAATGTATCCATTTCAAGAGGGTGATAAGTGGGCGGTAACGAGGTGGTAACAATCTGCACACGCCAGCGTTCTTTGAAGTTTCTCTTGTTCATTCTGGGCGTTCTAAAGCGCCCAGATGCTTCCTGTTTTTTCCGATGTAAAGAAGGGGTGTTGGCGATTATTTTCCTATAAAGACTGTGTATGTTCTCGTGTTCTTTGCCCCAGTTTCCGACTGCAAATTCGGCTGGGAGTCATTGCTGCAGCAAATAAAAGTTTTTCTCCGATTCCTTTAATCCTTGGCATGTCTTTTCAACCTCGGTCCCCGTAACAGCGGCACAGAGATCCCCGGGGTGACACTTTCATCTGGGGGCCTCGTCCGGGATCTCTCCCTTTTGGGGGGGGGCAGGGGCCAAGCCAAGCGAATCCGAACAACCAGCAGTGGGCGAAGAACTCCACGTGCACACTTTTCCACTTGAAAAGGGACTTTTTCGTTCAACGTGTTGGCGGAGACGGTTTTCGCTCGGGGAGAAAAACTCTGGCCAGACGGAGAGGAACTTCTTGGGAGATTTGGTAAGATATGGGACCGGTCCAAAGGGGGAGGAGAATTTGTCTCTAATCCTGAGGTTTTTGGGAGGAGAAGGGCAGTTCATGTCCTAACATCCCGTGTGTTAAAGAGTAACAGAACGACGGTTCTGTGGTTTTGGGGAGAAGGGCAGAGTGTGCTCTAACATCCCTTATGAAATAAGTGAATATTGTTTGGTGTGGGCAGCGGGAAGGAGCTCTTGGCTGTCAAAGTAGACTAGCAGAAAAAAGGTTTTTAATAGGTAGTGGGATCCAGACTAGGTTGGGAGGCGGTTTGAAATGTGGTGATTTGTGTGGCCACTGACCCAGTGAATGTGTGAGTGTGTGGAAAGGCTGGGGCTTAGATGCCCTTTGGCCGAGCGACGTCCGGGTTACGCAGTTCCTGCTACGAGCGATCGTACAGGTCGTGGCCAGAATCGAGTGGTGTGTGCGTGTAAATTGTGTGAAGAGTTTAGGAGCGGGTTCAGTGGCTTTGTGTGGGAGAAACATAGGAAAATAGTTTAAATAAATAAAAATCATCAAAAATCATGGGGCAGAACACCACTAAACCCTCAACTCCATTAGAATGTTTCCTTTTGAACTGGCATGCGGCCACCAAAAACTTTGATTTCGGTATCAAGATGAAGAAAGAGAGGATGGAAACTTTATGCCAAATTGAATGGCCCCTTATGCAGGTAGATTGGCCACCTCAGGGGACCTTTAATGAGAGCATCATCAGGCAACTGTGGTTAAAAATCCTCAAAAACTGCCCCGAACACATTCCCTATATTGAAGTTTGGAAAGGAAATGTGAAGAAAAATCCTTCATGGATTCAATATTGTAGAGAGTTGCCACCCCAAGCTAAATTGCTGGCTCTGAAGAAAAAGGAGGCAGCTTTAGAAAGCCGTCCTGAAGATTATGATGTCTTCACTCCACCACCTCCTTATCTTGCGGCCGTCCCTCCAGGGAATCCAGTGGCCCCCCCTCCGATACTGCCTTTGCCAGGACCAGTACCCGCTTCCCCTCCAAAAGAAGGTGATCCCCCCGCACCAAAAGATCTTCCACAACCAGGACCATCAGGCAAACCCCTAAAAGATGAGCAAGAGACAGGAAAAGGGGCCCCCAAGAGAGATGAGGAAGAGGAAGAAGAGGAGAGTGAAGAGGAATTTCGTCATAGAATAAAAGGAAATGTTGAGTGGGGAGAAGCGGACCATCAAAAAGTGGCCGAATTAATTAAGAAGTACCGAGAATCAGTAATGGAAGTGGGAAATTTTGCATTAGAAGTGGCAGGAGAACGAAATTGGGCAAAAAGACAGAGATACCTTTTAAGGGCATGGAGACATGAGGAATTCCTTGAAAATAAGAGGATTGAGGAGCAAGCAAAAGTCATGCCCCTAAGGCGAGTGTACGATCCTCTGCCTCAAAATCAGCAGGGTCCCCGCACATATTTGATGCAGCATGTCCCGTTTACATCAAGTGATATTATAAACTGGAAAAATACTCTCCCAAGCTTGGAAGAAGACCCAGATAAAAATTACGAAACCATGTCTAGTATTTTTAACGTATATATGCCCACCTTTGAAGATGTGCAGCACCTAGTGAGAGGTCTATTTAATTCAGAGGAAACGCGGAAGATTTTCGAGGAGGCTAGAAAATCCCGTATAGCAGCAGGAGATACCCCAGCCCAAGCAGAGGCAGCTGTCCCAACAACCACGCCACCCGATTGGGACTATAATGCAGATGCAGGGCGCACTGCCTTGAGAAATTACTACACAGCAATACTTCAGGGCATCAGGGCAGCTGGCAGGAAGAAAATTAATATGTCAAAAGTAAATGACGTGGTCCAGAAGCAAGATGAATCCCCTGGGGCCTTTCTGGATAGATTATATCAGGCATTTAGAATGTTTACTCCTATTAACCCTGAGGACCCTGGAATGGAAAATATTGTAAAAACTGTTTTTGTGGCACAATCTTACCCTGACATTCGAAAGAGAATTCAAAAGGAAGCCAATTTCATGGGCCAAACTTTGCAGTGGATGCTTCAGCTGGCACAAACAAAATTTAATAATAGGGAAGAGGATCAAAGCTGCCCAAAAAGTAAGGGACCAACCAAGAGGGTGATGGCTTTAAATCAGGTTTCTGAGCAGCGCAATTTTAATACCCCAGGAAATAGGCGTGGGCCACTGATGAAAAATCAATGTGCACTGTGTGGTCAGGTTGGACATTGGCGCAGAGACTGTTTCAGAAACCCAGAAAATCAGAGGCGAGGAGGTTTTAATCAAGGTCCACGTCGCCCCTGGCAGCCACCGGTTTTTGAGAGATATTCAGCGCCAGGTCCCCTTAATTTCCAACAACAGAGAAACCCCCAGGTTAATCAAGGACAAGGCAGTCAATTTCAGCCAGCGAGTCAAAATCAAATGCAGTCAGCTCAGGCTCAGCAAGCACCTCAAAGAGGGCAGGGTCCAGCCTGGACCCCACCGTACCAGAACGTGATGGCTCTGGAGGAAGATGTCCCCTATTGAAAAGGACAGGGCTTTTGTTCTCGGGAGCCCTTGGTCAGTGTTCAAACCGGGAACGAATCTGTCAAATTTCTTGTGGATACAGGAGCCAGCCATTCAGTTATTCCTCAACTTGTCAAGCCCATAGACAAGACTCTTTCAATTAGTGTGATGGGTGCCACGGGAAAAGCGCAGCGTGCTTATTTCATGCAACCTGTGCAGTGCAAACTAGGGGGTCAAATTGTTCAGCACAAATTCCTACACATGCCAGACTGCCCTGTCCCTTTAATGGGACGAGATTTGCTGTTTAAATTAGGAGCCCAAATCACCTTCACCCCCAAGGGAGAAATTCATTTGACGACTGACAGCAAGGAACCAGAGGGAGAAGTGTGCCTAGAATATCCCTTGAGAGAAAGGTGGTGCTTAATGATGGTTGAGGAAGAGCCAGTGCAGCTTTCCCAAGATTTCCTGGACAAAGTTAACCCCGAGGTGTGGGCAGAAGATAATCCCCCAGGCATGGCACGGAACATTCCTCCCATAGTTGTCCAACTCAAGCCATTTGCAGGACCAGTCTCAGTGCCACAGTACCCCATTGGGAAAGTAGCAGCAGAGGGAATCTGGGTCCACCTTAAAAGACTGATAGACCATGGTATTCTTGTTCCATGTCAATCGCAATGGAACACCCCTTTGTTGCCGGTTCGAAAACCAGATGGGACATTTCGTCCAGTGCAGGACCTCCGTTTAGTGAACGAGGCTACAGAACCTCTTCATCAAAATGTGCCGAACCCTTATACTCTTCTGGCCTTGATGCCTCCAGAAATAGCTTATTTTACAGTTTTAGATCTGAAGGATGCATATTTCTGCTGCCGGATAGCCCCACAGAGCCAGCACATCTTTGCCTTTCAATGGAACCCCAAACTGGCACAAAAACTCAATTCAGATGGACACGTTTGCCACAGGGGTTCCGAAATTCCAGTACATTATTTGGGGGTGCCCTGGCATCAGACCTTGCCAGTTTCCCCTGAAAACCCGGCCAAATAGTCCTGCAGTATGTAGATGACATTTTGGCGGGAGCGGAGACCAAAGAAGGATGTGAGCAGCTCACAATTGATCTCTTAAACCATTTGGCAGCAGCAGGTTACAGGGTAACCAGAAAGAAAGCCCAAATTTGTCAAAAGACAGTGAGGTATTTGGGGTTTGACATTTCCCAACAAAGGCGCCAATTGCGCGAAGAGAGGAAACATTCAATTATCCAAATTCCTGAACCGAGGAATAGGAGAGAACTCAGAGGCTTCTTAGGAGCAGCAGGATTTTGTCGAATTTGGATCCCAAATTACAGCCTTCTAGCAAAACCCTTGCATTTGGCAATAAGAGGGAAAGAAAGTGACGAATTTTTGTGGGGTCCGGAACAAAAAGAGAGCTTCAAAGCAATTAAACAGGCTTTAGTTGAAGCGCCCGCTCTCGGGCTTCCAAATCCAAGCAAGCCCTTTAATTTATATGTGGATGAAGAAAACGGAGTGGCAAAAGGAGTTTTGTGCCAGAAATTAGGAAGCTGGCAGCAGCCAGTGGCTTATCTGTCAGAGACTTTAACCCCAACAGAGCAAGGACTTCCGTCTTGCATGCGAGGAGTGGTAGCACTGGCAGCGCTTTTAAAGAAAGCAGATAAGTTCACTTTCGGGCAGGACACAAAGTGTATCACCAAGCATGCAATTCTGCCTTTATTAGATGCCAAAGGAGGGTATCACCTATCCCAAACTGCCATGATGAAGTGTCAAAAATTGTTTTCAAGGGCTGGTCTCACTTTCCAAACAACAGAGGGTTTAAACCCAGCCACTCTCCTCCCAATAAGTGATCAACCGGCCACCCATGATTGTATACAGACTTTAGATGAAGTGTACTCATCCCGACCAGATCTTCGTGATGCCCCTCACCCACAGTGGAGGACATGGTTCGTGGATGGCAGTAGTTCAGTAATTGAAGGAAAAAGACAGGCGGGATATGCTATAGTGGAATTAGAAGACACTGTGATCGAAGCCAAGCAATTGCCCCCAGGAACATCAGCTCAAATAGCCGAATTGATAGCTCTTACTAGGGCACTGGAACTGTCAGAAGGGGAGAGCATTAATATATACACGGACTCTAAGTATGCATTTCTTACGCTTCATGCACATGGGGC
This sequence comes from Phrynocephalus guinanensis, assembly GCA_037367245.1. NCBI lineage: Eukaryota > Metazoa > Chordata > Lepidosauria > Squamata > Agamidae > Phrynocephalus > Phrynocephalus guinanensis. The sequence continues at coordinate 24,545,815 of CM074748.1, forward strand.
ACTCTGGAAGGAGCGAGGTCTGCTTACTTCGGAAGGGACATCAGTAGCGCACCCTGAAGTTTTGTTGCAGCTTTTAGATGCTGTTTGGAAGCCTAAGGAGGTAGCAGTCGTTCATTGTCATGGGCATAAAATTGGTCCGGGACTTGTAGCAAGAGGGAATAGGTTGGCAGATCGCATTGCCAAGCAAGCAGCCCAGGGTGCAGTTGAAATGCAGCTTAGTCTCATCCCAATAGACATTTTGCCACCGGAACCCCCTCACTATTCGATGGCTGAGGATGAATTTGCAGAGGAATAGGAGTTTGACAGGACGCCAGAAGGCTGGTACAAACTGCCAAGCGGGCAATTGTGGGTGCCAGAGAGCCTAGCTCGTCAGGTGGTCCAAAGTCATCATGACAGTACACATCAGGGTCCTGAAGTGGCATATCAACATTTAAACCCATACCTGTATATAGCCAAGCTTCGACAGCTAGCTTCGAATATTTCGCATAGGTGTGTCCTCTGTCAGAGAAACAACCCAAGGACAGGTCCTTTGCCACCCCCGGGAATTCAATATAGTGGGAAGGAGCCCTTTGAGGATATGCAACTGGACTTTACAGAATTACCAAGATGTGGGCTGTACCGTTATATGCTTGTGCTAGTGTGTACTTTTACTGGGTGGCCAGAGGCTTTCCCAACGAAAACGGAAAAAGCCAGTGAAGTAATTAGATGCCTTTTGAGGGATCACATCCCGAGGCATGGGTTCCCCCGCTCTCTTTCCTCAGACAACGGGCCAAGTTTCATTCATCATGTTTTGCAAGGACTGGCTAGGGCTCTACATGTTAAGTGGAATTTGCATACTGCATACCGGCCTCAAAGTTCAGGTCGAGTAGAGAGAATGAACAGGACTTTGAAAAGTCATTTGTCTAAGCTTACCCAATAAACAGGCAAAGGTTGGGTGGAAATGCTGCCCATAGCTCTTTTCAGGAGCAGGACCACCCCCTCAAGTCAAACAGGCATTTCTCCGTTTGAACTTGTGTATGGCAGACCAATTCCGATTTCATGTGGGGTGCACCCAGAAAATGTGGTTTCTATGACACATGCAAAATATCTTCAGATGCTTGGCCGATCTCTTTCTTCCTTACACAGATGGACGTTGGGACGATTGCCAGTGGTTCTACAGGAGCCTCTTCACCGCTTTGAACCAGGAGATTCGGTCTGGATCAAAGACTGGAATCAACTACCCCTTCGCCCGAAGTGGAAAGGTCCTTTCACGGTGCTACTATCAACGCCGACAGCTGTCAAGGTCTCCGAAGTGAGTGCCTGGATCCACCACACCCACGTGAAGCGAGCTGCCCCAGCAAGCGAAGGAGAAGAGAGGACCGTACGCGCCAACCCTGATGACAGCCTGAAACTGGTCTTTAAAAAGGTGACTTCGGAGATAGAAAAGTCAAAGTAAAATCTTGGCTTTCTATGTGAATGGTGAAAGGTGGTTTCCAACAGAAAAACCCCTAGCTTTCTTTTCAGCTTTTGAATTTCCCGCCCAACAAATTGATCCCTCATACAAGAAGAGGAGGGAGAAACCGCAACAAAAGCGGGTGATTTGGTTTAACTGAAGAGGCCAGGGCAACATTTGTGCGAGACTATGTTTTAAAGTGCCTTTTTCTCTTTTCCTGGAACTGGACAGTGTTTCTTTATTGATTTCTTGGAAGAACTACAGCGAGCGAGGCAGCGCCCCGGCAGCGCAGCAGCTGTCAGCGAACGATCTATGGGCTGTCTACCAGCGTTCTAAGAGCTGTCAAAAGCTCCATAGCAGCCAGAACTCTTAAAGAGCCCTGAACACTTTTACAGCTTGAACTCCCCAGCGGTTTTTGGTTCACCATTTCGTCATTATATGTGCTGGGAGTTTCATTGACGGCTGTATTTTAAAAGTAAGAGTCTTATTTGGGATGTCTACCTCAATGGGAATGGTGTTTCTTTTATTCTTACTGCCAATTTGTTTAGCTGCCAAACTTGAGGACCTGAAAGAGTGTACCCCATGCATTGTAGCAGCCAGCCAAGGTGTTAGGGTAGTACACACTCTAGTATACTACACTCAGAAACAAGAGGAGTGTAAATCGGATGGTACCACGTGTTTCAATCAGGACAAAATGTACCACATATGTGAGAGTGAATCTGGAGGTTACCTTTGTTACAAGCCTCAGGTTCCAATCAGATTAAATTATACCTTGTGGGCAGGAATGGCCAGGACCAAGGAACCCAGAAGAGATAACCCAGAAGGTGGTGGCCTTTTATATTATATAAATTCTACTGTAGTGTTGAAGTACAGTATCAGAAGGCCAGTGATTTGGTTTAATGCCTGCGAAGCCTTAGGAAAAGGCCTGGGAACCAGGTGTGGATCAAAAGCATGGGCACATGCATACAGATCTGAGCATAAGTATTTGTGTTATCCACATGAAGGTGCAAAGGCAGGTAATCCTGAAGTTTGGGCACCTTGTGGGTCAAACAGATTGTGTTCAGGATGGGGATGTGTGTGTTCCTTCACGGGAGGAGGCTATCCAGGTTGTCCCCATATCATGCAGTTTAGGAGATTAGGAGGGAACAATCTTAGCCTGGTGATTGAGCATTCACACCCACCTATCCAAGTGTATGGGTTTGGAATTGATGGAGCTGGTAGAGACCCAGTTACTTATTTGACCATTACCCGTAGAGAGTTAAGGGCTGGAGAAAAGAAAAGTCATTCTTGGTCAGTAGAAAACACAGTGGAAAAACTGAAGGAAAACCCTTATGAGATTTCCCAGCAGGCCAAAAACCTATTTTTGGAGATGGCTCAGTCAATAGCCACAGAATTAGGAGTCACAAACTGTTATGTTTGTGGGGGAATGAATTACGGTGAGGACTGGCCTTGGGAGGCTATGGAGATTTCTCCACTGCTGTATAATAACATGTCAAAAATTGGCAATGTTACCAGGAGAACCCAGTCTCAAAACATGACATGGACAATCACATCTCATTTAGTGGGTCGTGTCTGCTTTTCCCAGAATGGTTCCATCCCTGTAGGCTATTTGACCTGCATAGGGACCTGGGAAAATGGTATATGGTCCTCACCTTCCCATGCTCCACAACCAGAGAAGTTTAATACCACCTTTTTGTCATTTTTGTACTCAGCATCATTAGAACAGTGGAAGGCCCCTATGAACATGTATTGGGTCTGTGGAAACATGGCTTACGAGTACTTGCCCCACTCATGGTCTGGTTCATGTGTGCTGGGATTCATAAAACCATCATTCTTTCTAGTTCCCATACAAACTCAGCAATACTTGGCTGCCCCTGTCTATGGTCCTTTAAACAGGAGGAAGCGAGATGACACTCCATTTGCAGGGTTTTCGTGTAAGAACCCAGAGGAGTATCAAGGGGACATATGGGACTCACAGAGAATAGTTTGTGTTTATGGTCCAGCCACTTGGGCACAGGATGGTTCATGGGGATACAGAACTCCTATCTACATGCTTAATAGAATAATCCGGTTGCAAGCAGTTTTGGATTTGGCAGGTCAACGCATCACTGCAGCGCTTACTGCTATAGCAGAGGTGACAGATCAATTAAGAACAGCTGTTTATCAAAACAGGCTCGCTCTCGATTATTTATTAGCTTCTGAGAATGGAGTATGTGGAAAGTTTAATTTAACAAACTGCTGTTTGAAGATTGACCCCGTGGGCAAGGTCGTGACCCAGCTTGCCACGGAAATTAAACAGTTAACTTTTAATCCAGCACAAGAGTGGAAGGGTATGCAATTGCAGTGGTTAAATGATCTCATGCCACAAACTTGGATGAAAACATTAGCAGGTTTATTAATTGCTCCCTTATGTCTTTTATTGTTTGCCTTGATATGTATTCCTTGTTTATTGCGGTTTGTGCAGTCAACAGTTTCAAAGGTGGTAGAGAGAGTAACTGGTCCTAAGTTGATTGCAGTCCTGCAGGATTATGAGGCTCTTCGAAGGGACGACTCTGATTGAGTGTCCTGCAGAAGAGGAGGGGTTGATAGGAATAATTAATATACCTCACATTTTATAGACTGTCATTGTAGATAAAATGGCAGTATTTCTATGTCTCTATTTGATTCACTTTGTCCCCTGATTCACCTCGCCCCTCACAAGACTGTTGAGCAAAGCACTACACTGTTTCCCCTTCCCAAGCCTGTCCTGTGAGATAAACAGGACGTGAGCCAACTGCCGGATGGTTATCTGAGGCGAGGTCGCTTAAACAATAAGCCCCCGACCCTAGATAGCCAGGTTTCCGCTTATCGGGAACGACAGTATTCAACTGTCAAAAGAGGCTCCATTCAACTGTCAAAGCGCTTCCAGGAAAAGCAAGCGGTGAGCTTCGTGCATTGCTGCAGATAGAGGGCGCTGAAGAACAAGATTAATTGCGTCCGCTAAAATGTATCCATTTCAAGAGGGTGATAAGTGGGCGGTAACAAGGTGGTAACAATCTGCACACGCCAGCGTTCTTTGAAGTTTCTCTTGTTCATTCTGGGCGTTCTAAAGCGCCCAGATGCTTCCTGTTTTTTCCGATGTAAAGAAGGGGTGTTGGCGATTATTTTCCTATAAAGACTGTGTATGTTCTCGTGTTCTTTGCCCCAGTTTCCGACTGCAAATTCGGCTGGGAGCCATTGCTGCAGCAAATAAAAGTTTTTCTCCGATTCCTTTAATCCTTGGCGTGTCTTTTCAACCTCGGTCCCCGTAACAGCGGCACAGAGATCCCCGGGGTGACGCTTTCACCAGGAGATCCTCCTTGGTGGCTTCCCACCCACTGACCAACCCAGCCCAGCCCTGCTCACCATCTGCAGGGGGCCCTCATTGCGGGCAGGGACCCTGAGCCAAGCTTGCCACCTTGGGAAGGATTAAGTGCTCCATCTTTCAAGGCCAGCAACAGGAAGGAAGGAGCAGCAGCAGGCAGGCACCTAATTAGGAGCAGCAGGGCAAAGTGGCAGAGGGCCAGGCTGACGGGAGGAGAGGCCGGCTGGGAGGCCTTGCCGATCTGGGCATCCCTTGTGGGAGAGCGGGGGCCAAGGTGGCAGGGAACGGGCTTAGCTTCAGCCTTTTCAAAGGTTCTGGAAAGCTGCAGATCAACAGAAGCCGGTGGTTTCTTCCGTCTCCTTCTCTCCTGGCCAAGGGGATTGATAGTGATCAGCTGAACGTGGGCCTGGGGCCCAAGGAGGCTCCTCTTCCAAGATGACACATGGCTGTTGTTTTGGGGAGAACAGGCCAATGTGGCTACTTCCCTGGAAATAGAAAAGCCATCAGCCACCAAAAGATGGCATCAAAGCGAGGGGAGGATGGTTGCTGGAGCCCTCAAGACTAGGGTTGGCTTGGGTTGAACTGCCCCAAGGCCAAGATTCCCCCATTGCAGAAAGAGGCGAAGGGCTGTGCATGTGTGTGAATCCTTAGCCTGCGCTTGTGGGTTGGTCCAGCTGCATCCAGGATCCCTTTGCTTGGGGTGGCTACGAGGGATTACCCCCCCCCTTTGCAAGGAATGGCTGATGCTCCACAGAGTGTCCAGCCCAGAGGGAGCTCCTGGAGGAGACAGGCAAGCAGAACCAGCCCTTGGCAGGTGCTGCATGTGATATCCCTCCATGTCTCTTCACTCATGGGAGCAGAGTCAGGATTTTATTCCAGCCACCCTCACGTAAATAATTCTCCGGGACACAGTGGAAATGTTCGACTCATAAACCATTCCAGAAAGCCCCAAACATGGTCACAACTGCTGGGAGCCAGGGGCTTGACAGCGGCGGAGGCTGCTGCTGCTGCTGCTGCTGCTGCGGCTGGGGTAACAAGAGTCTTTGCACTCCGCCAGGACTCCTCCCCCCCCAACTGGCTCTAAGGGCAGAGCCCCCATCCCTTCACCTCTTCCTCCCCCTCCTCCTCCTCAAGCAGAGAAAGTGCTCTATCTCCTGGAGTTGGCGAGAGAGGAGGAGGTGGTGGTGGTGGTGGCGGTGGGAGGCATGGTTAGGACTGGGACTTCCAGGCAGCAGCTCTGTGGAGGAGGGGGGCTGAAGCTCCCTAGAGACCTCCTTGGCCACCACCACCTGGTGCTCAGCTAGCCTCTGATCTCTGGCCCCCAAACGCAAGAGGGAGCCGCACTGGGTCTGGGCTGCTGAGTGGGTGTCCTTGGAAGTCAAGGCTGCGTGTCCTTCCCCTGTGAGAGATCATTCAGCTTGAGGTGGAAGGAGGTCTCTCTGACCTTTGGACCTGAACGTTTGTTCCTCTCCAGTGTTTTTCTATGCTCTCTAATAAAGCATCTGGAATGGTTAAAAGGGGAAGTAAACGGCTCAGTAAGGAGAGGTGCTGCTGAGCCAAAACACCAGGCTGAGGCCGAGAGCAAAAACTCTCGCCTCGGAACGGCCTAGATTTCAGGATCACTGGCTCAGAGGGGTCGCTTTGTGACGCACCGTCAGTCCAAGGTGGGCAAGACCATCCAAGGGACACCAACTGTCGGGGGGGGGGAGGCAGGGCGGTTGTTCCTTCCTCTCTCAGCTGCAGTGGTTGTCTTCTTTCCCAGAGAGGTTTGGGGGGAGCCACCCTGTGCCCATGACGAGGGTGGATGGAGCAACAGGGGCTTTGCCTAGGGCATTTGAGTGGCCCAATACAGGAAAAATCTTGCTGTTTCAAATTCTCTTATGGGATGCATGATAGAAAAGTATCTGAAGATCACACCAAATGAAGAGTAGAGGTGTGTGTGTGTGTGTGTGTGTGTGTGTGTGCGAGAGCGAGCGAGTGAGAGAGTGTGAGAGAGCGAGCAGCCTGGCAGAGACATAGAGACCCCATGGAGGCCAGGTCGGGGTAGCTCCAAGTCTTTCCTGGGGGCAGTTGAGGCTGGAGCTTAGTCAAGGGCTGGGCCTCCCCTCCCCTGGAAGCAAAAGCCACCAGCTCCAGCCAGCTCTGGCCAGTTTGGGTTGTAGGTCAATTGCTGTGTGTCAGTAGCACTGGCCTGGGGTGGGGACAGAGGAAGCCGATGGCTCTGTGGTCACACTGGAAGGGAATGGCAGGTCATAAATTCCCCAGGCATTTGGGAGATAAGTGGAGAGAGATGGGTGGCGGTGCACACACTCTGGATGCCATAACTATGCTCCAAATGACAGAAGCCTAATGCAGGGTTCACATTTCTCTCTGTCTGGACACCTCCTTGAGCAACCAAGACTAAGGCTTTTCTGCAAATTGTTGTCCCCCAAAGGGGGGTCCATCAGGCTGGAGGCAGATATGCAGAGACAGCAGCAATGCTCAGGCCAGGAAAAGCTCTTTATGAGAACATCCATTATAACACTGTCACCTGTCAAGCTAGGGTGTCAAGAGCTGCCTACTCCCTCCATGAGCAAAAATGCTTTAGTGCAAATATATAATTGGTTTTCTGGAACTTTTAGAGAAACACACATACAGAGAACAAAACATAAATACAACAAATAAATAATAATAAATAAAAAAATTCCATGTTGAGATGATCAGAAAAGGAATCAACCTGCTAGGTGGAAATACCAAAACACCCAGAAAATGTAAAGGAATCCACAAAGGACACAAGACAAGGACTCTTCTTTAGTACCAACACACCCTGTTCTTCAAGAATTGCCAAATGACTGCAATATTTTTATCATTTTATTGTAGGTGTTGCAAAAAGTAACAAAGTATCAAAATATCAACTTCAAAAATGTCAAAAGTATGTGAATCAAATGTGCATTCAAAAGATTTAAAGCTAGGGCAAATACAGAACAGTCTCTACTGCTATCATAAGCTAAGGCAACTAAGCATAGTTTAAGTGTATATAAAGAGTATAAACTGTGAGATAGCAGGTGAGTGTATCATTTCTCTCAAAGAAACTAGGCTAGACTAAGCAAATTCCCCATACCATTTGTATACCCATCCTCTACCTCACTTTTCTAGTGGATTCCCCCAGTCAAATCCCAAGCTGCCAAGAACCTTCCAAAAGAAAGTAACTTTATCCAAAGTAACTTCACTCTTTCCCCTTCTCTGCTTTAGAGCTGAAGCTTGTTCTCACTAATTAGCTTAGTACCTGGGGAGAGGGTTTTATGACCTTGGAAATTCTTTCTCACCCACTGACAAGAAGGCAGCTGAAAATACTTCTCCAATCAACAACAGGCACTTCCTTCCAATTTCTTCAGGACTGCCTTTATCCTGCTCAAGCAAACATGTCCAAGTTTCAAAGGCAGCTGAAACCACCATCTCCTTACTTTTCCAGTTTCTTGACACAGAGAAAAGAAAGACGTGGTTCAGACTGCACAGAGACCCGTGGCAGGAAGGTGACGGTCACAGCTTCAAAAGCAGATTAGCCCCATTCCTGGCAGTCCAGCACAGCCCATTGTCTCAATGGCTCTACACCACCTGCAGCACGTGAGGCAGGCTGCTCCTTCACATTATTGGCTGATGGGGAGCAGGAGAAGGCAGGAGCACCCAAACGCCATAGGCCACAGTTGGAAAAGAGAGGCCGAGATCAGTGGCTCTTCTCTTGTTCTCATGTTACAGGGACAGAGTACCAACATCGGAGGGAGTGAAAGGGGCCACCCTGCCTGCTCGTGGGCCACCCGCAGGGACACTGCCAGGGCAGTGCTATGGGAAGGAAGAGGCTGGCCCCTCTGGGGGTGGGGGGCTTTGGTGGAGCCCAGCTTCAAGGCTCCCCTGGCATTCTTAGCTGGGCTTTCAGCTGGGCTTTCAGTGGTTCAGCCCTCAGTCTGCCCCTTTGCCTCCTCCCCTTAGCCTTCGTGCCTGAAGCAGGTCAGGCAGGTCTGATGCCACAGTGGCTTCCAAATGGCCCTCCTGGCAGCCGGTTGGACAACAGCAGCTGGGGCAAGCTGCCTGCCTCAAAGGCCCTCTGCACAGCGGGGCCCTGCCTGGATTGCACTGTGCTGGGCAGGGGGACTCCTGGGCATGCCAGCCCCTGCCGGAAAATGCCCTGTTTCTGGCAGCACTCATGAAATGCCTGGAAGCGACCAGAGCCAGAGAGTTATGCAACGGTCTAAGTGATGGCGAGGGAAGGTGAGCGGAAAGGACCCTGCTGGGGAGGCAAGCCGGCAGTGGTCGCCCATCTGTCCTGGCAGACCAAATTGCTCTAATGAGAAGCTGGAGGAAATTGGGGGGGGCAGGCAAGGAGGCCCTGTGCCTTGAGGAACTTGAGCTGTGCAAGAAGAAGGGGTGGGGGGTCGGGAGCTCTTTCCTGTGTTCCTTTGCAAAGAGGTCATGGCAGGCCAGGGCGGCTGTGTTGCCCCACCATGTCAGGCTCCGTGGAGGGCCCTTGGCCACCACAGCAAAAACAAGGAGAAGGGGAGGCTGGCGGCTGCCTGGGTCAAAACACAAGCTGCCCAGAGTGACTGCTGGGCAGCCGAAGCCAGCCAGGAGGCAGAAGCAGGGAGCTCCCCTTTGGCTCCCGGGAGGGCAAGGTCTTGGAGACACATGTTGGACGCGTTCCTTGCCGCATGCCTCGAGGGAGAGCAGAGCTGTGCGCCTGCACTCGGTCCAGGAGTGGGAACGTGCCCTGGCACCTCTGGCTTTTCTCTCATGCAGGCATTCAGTAGGAAGAACGCCTTGCTTTGCCCCAAGAAGGGTAGAGACCCCTGCCCTGGCCCAGCCCCTTCCTAACCCAGGCAATGCCCATGCCCCCCCCCTCAGAGCCTCTTTTGGCCAGCCTAACTCTCTCTCTCTCTCTCTCTCTCTCTCTCTCACACACACACACACACACACAGAGAGAGAGAGAGGCCTGGAGAATGATTCTGTGGCTGGCCCCAACCCGAAGAGAGCAGTTTCCCACTTGGCTTGCTTGTTTCCCCAGGTTCAGGAGGAGAAGATGAGAGGGGGGGGAGGGATGGAAGAAACCAGAGAATCCCTTCTGCCTTGTTCGTTGGGCATCACAGGTAGAAGGAGAAGTCAAGGACCCTGGCCAGGGTGGTTCACACACCTCAGGTGCTCCCAGTCCTGTCCAGAGCCTAGTTGGCTGGCCTGGCTATTGATGCACTGCCCTTTTGACCCCGTTGACCCAGGGACCTCCACCCCAAGCGCTCCTCCCTCTGGCTTGCCTGGGTGCCCAGACAATCTTTCCCATGGCACAGGGCAGCAAGTCCTTGCTCCCAGGGACAGGACTTGCGTCACAGCGAGGGATCAGAGCTAATATTTACTGGGGAACCAACCATGGTGGGAGATGTTCTTATTTGCTCGTGGAAAAGGCTTCAACCTGCTGCATAATTCCTAGAATCAGGCCAGGATGGTCGCTGCTTGGTTTTGGGCCATAATGTCCACACACCTTGTGCCCTGCAAGGAAGAGGGGGAGTTACCTCCCCAGTGAACCAAGGTGGCGGGAGCTGCCTCCCCCTGCCCTTGCACATGGCCATCTCTGTGGGGCTGGGGGGGCTGGAGGCACGTGGAAGCCCAGCCATGGGTCTTCACCCTGCTTCAAGTAGGCCCTCCCATGCTTGTGGCATCTGTGCTGCAGGAGCAAGAAGCCTTTCAGGGAAGAGAGATGCCCCCTTATAATGGCTCTGGGGCTGGGAGATGTAGTTCTCTTTGGTTGGCCCCTGCACCCAGTGCTTAAAGACATGACACATGTCCATGGGAGTGCCCTGTCCTCCCTCCTGCCTGTGAGCCGCAGCAGGAGGATGAGGATGAGGATGAGAATGGCCGGGGCTTCTGCGTTTCCCTGGCTCCATCGCAGCTGGGCAGAGGGTGGCCTATAATTCCAAAGCACCAAGATCGCAAGTGCTTGTTTCGCTTGGGAAGAGATGCAGGGGAGACAGATGGCCAACTCGGACTTGCTAGGAAGCTGTGTTAGGCTATCCTCAGCAGCTGGCACCACTAGGGCAAGTGGTGCCACACTCTGTGTGTGTGTGTGTGTCACTTTGTCTGTGTGGGCTAAGTTCAGAAATGGGCCGAAGAATAAATCTCAGCCTCTGTGGGAACCAGGGGAAGGCATTGGGGAGCGAGCGAGCGAGCGCGTGCACACACACACACACACACACACACACACACACACACACACACACACACACACACACAGACACACACACACACACACACACACACACACACACACACACAGACACAGACACACACACACAGACACAGACACACACACACACACACATACACACACACACACACACACACACTTCCAGCCAGGTTTCCAAGGCAGAAAGGCTGCGTCTTTGTGTGTGTGTGTGTGTGTGTGTGTGTGTGTGTGTGTGTGTGTGTGTGTGTGTGTGTGTGTGTGTGTGTGTGTGTGTGCTGGCAGGCTTCCTTTGCCTTTTTGGAACAGGCTGTGGGAATTCTCCCCTCTCCTTCCAAGGGGCCTGCTGGTTCCAGCTCTCCTATTATCCTGAGCAGAAGCAAAATGGGCCGAGGGGCCCAGCCTCAGGAACTGGGGCAAAGGAAGGAAGGAAGGGGAAGAAAGGAGCTCATGCCAGTCTAAGGAACGTCTGCCAGGGCGAAGCTGAAACGGCCTAAGCAGGATAACGCTGTGCAGATCTCCTCCCAGAGCAGGGCCTCCTGCTTGAAGACGGCAGATCGCCCACCGCCCCTGGGGAAAGGGCACCATTGCAGGAGGCAGTTGGGGGGGCAAGCCCCCTCCTCCCTCCTCCAGAGCCACAGGGAACCAAAAAGGCTTGGGGGAGGGAGCAGAGACGGGAGGGAAAAACCTTCCTCGGCTGCTGGCCCACATTCCCTCGCAGCCTCTGGGGGAATCAGTGACTAGTTTCCCAGAAGCTTGCAGGGAATGGTCCAGGGCTGGTGTGGGAGATGCGCTGGACAATCACCCCTCAGTGAAAATGGATGGGTGGAGACTGGCAGGAGGCATGGGACAGCTGGACATTCACAAGGATTGGGCCTTGCATGTCCCCCCCCCGGGGAAACAGCAGTGTTGTCAACGCTGTCCCCCTGTGGCTGCTGTCTGAGCCTCCAGCCTCAGCAATGACTGCAGGAAGGTGCCCCTGGGTGAAGGCACGGCTCTGAAAATGGGGTGGGGTGAGGGGCACTTAGAGCTGCAGGATCAGAATCTCCACCCATACTAGGCAAAGAACAAAGCTGCGTCTCCTTTCTGTCCTGTGCTGCTATTTTTTCTGCATGGAGAGAGTGTTCCTCTGTACTTGAGGAACTGTGGACAAGAACACACCAGAGCCACTCTGCAAGACTCTCAGGTCATATAAACACCATGTAGAACCAGGAAATGCTTCTGAGTTGTGTTGTTTGTGGTTTTAAAAAACACCTTCTGTGTGCTGCAAGAGCCTGTCCTGAGGGCAAGGGGCTGTCCCTGTATTACTAACCAAGGAGGGGAGGCAGAGGCAGAGTCCTCTTTTATGAAGGGGCCGCCGGGGGCTGGGCCCAGCCAGCCGATCTCCATAGCAGAGGTAAAGCAGGCTCTGCCCAGGCTCTGAAGGCGGGAGCAGGAAGCTGCCGCAGCCACGGCTTTGTTCTGACGCAGGCACAGTGCTTGGTGAGCTAAGCGGAGAGAATGGTTCACTCGCTCACACACATGCAGCTGAAGCACCCCACATGGGGGGACATGTGCAGTCCATAGGCAAGGCCATGTGAGCCGTGCGGGGGTCGCCATTGGCTGGCTCTCCTTCATGCCACGCCTGGAACACAACCGCAGTTGCTGCAGCGACATTGTTTTGTTTTGTCAAACAATCCAGAGGCACTGCACACACACACTCTGCCTCCACTTGCCGCTTGTCACCAAAAGTGAAGCAAACAACCCCCTTGCCCAGCCCAGGAGAGAGAACAAGGGATGCTCTGGGCAAATGGGCACTTAGCCACTCACGGAGGGCTGGAACCAGAAAGACAGAGAGCCCGGGGGTTGTTCCCTCCCAGATGCATCTGGAGGAGGAGGAGGAGGAGGAGGAGGAGGAGGAGGAGGAGGAGAGCTTGCTCCCCCACCCCAGACCAGAGAGAACCCTTTGGGGCAGTTAACATTTAAAATCAGACAGAAGGGAGAAAGAGTATATGGGTCTACCCACCACAGGAGGAGGAGGAGGAGGAGGAGGAGGAGGAGGGGGGGGGTTTTCTGGTGTAAGAAAGAAGGAGAGAGCAGCCAGCATCCTGGTGCAAAGAGATGTCACCTTTTTCCAGGGAAAGGCCTTTGAACCAGAGCTTAGCCTTTCCTTAGCTTTCAGCCGGCAGCTGCAAGAGGGATTTACCTCCCTGTGGCCAGGCCTCTGCTGCTGGTGTGTGTGGGTGTGTGTGGGGGGTGGGTGGGTGGGTGGGTGGGGGTGGGTGGGTATCCAGCTCTCCTCTCCATGGCCAGCAGGATCCATCAAGTTGCCTTGTCTCATCCTGCAGGGGAAAAGCATAGCCCTTGGGGGCACTAGATGCCTGCTGAGCTCCCAGTGGCCTGCTCTTTTGACTGGCCTGGCAGGAGGTGGGCCCAGCCTCTGTGGCATGCAGAGCACAACAGTTGACCTCTGTTCTAACAGCCCTACCGAGCAGGGCAGGTAGAGGAGGAAGAGAAATGGCAAGTTTTCTCTGAATGATGGACCACAGACTGTGTCTTTTATATGAATCTAACCTACATGGCTACACTGACTTTGTTTTTGTACCCACTTATAACTTTGTGTTTGTATCTCTCCTTGGGTGAGTGCATTGATACTATGTATGAGCCTCGTGGCACAGTGGTTAAATGCCTGTCCTGCAGGTAAAACTGTGCTCAGGACCTGGGTTCAATCCCCGGTAGCAGGCTCAAGGTTCACTCAGCCTTCCATCCTTCCGAGGTCGGTAAAATGAGTACCCAGCTTGCTGGGGGGGGGGCAATGTGTAGCCTGCACACTGTAATTAAAATTGTAAACCGCCCAGAGACGACTTGTAGTGGTATGGGGCGGTATATAAGCAGAACACTTTGTATGTTATCAATTGTTAGTTTTAATGTTGCCTTCTAATGCTGTAATAAGATACTCCTCAGTTTCCTGTTTCTCAAACTGAATGTGTCTTAATTGTAATGGACTGTATATTGTCTCTCCTTACTGCAAGCCACCTTGGGTCCTTTTCCAAGGAGAAAGGTGGGGCAAAACTACTCAAAAATAAAAGAGAACAGAATAAAAACGGGCCACTTCCCCATGCCAAAGAAATCTTCGTGCCAGCATCAGGGCTGCTACTTCTGATCTCAGAACTGCAGCTGCGCTGCAAGGGGCCCTATGGACCATGGAGTTCCCACACCTGGCAGGGAGGTGCAGGGAGGACCTGAACTCCAGTGTCTGCCTAAATTACTGAGCTACCCGGCAGTTCCACTGGCTTCTTTCTTTCCCCTGCATAATCTGCAACTGCACGTTTTAAAGGTTTGGTTTTAACATATGCTGCGTGAATGCCTAATGAAAACTCAGACCCTTGGTGCTCTCCCCCCCCCCCGCCGCCACCTCCACCAAGGATGTTTTTCTTTACTGATGGACCACAACTGTCCTTTTCAATTTCATATGAGAGACATTCCCAGTTCTCAGCAGGGGACTGAGCCTGGGCAAAGGGAAGGCAGGGGTGCCTCCTTGGATTGCACTTGACTGAAACTTGCCAGACAGCAGATCAACAATGGGGAGGGCAGCTCTACAGAGGAGCAGGTGGACGGCCTTGTTTTCCAGGAAAGAGAGATTGTGCTTGAAGGGTCCTGCTGTTGTCCACTGCCACCGCCACGACGAGCCAAGGGTGCTTCCAGGGGGCCTGTGTGCTGCCTGAGGCCACAAGGATGCTTTGTTCCCAGCCAGGCTGCTTGCTCAGTAAAAATCAGTTCCTCTCACATCATAAGACAGTTTTGCTGTAGAACTGAAACACCAGGACACAGACAGGCCCCTGGAGTGCCCACCCGTCCCAGCATCATCCCACCTCTTTGGGAGATACCATTGCACCCACTGGGGCTGTAGGCAGGTGTATTGGGGAGGCCTAGCCCACTATAAACTTCCAGGGCCTTTCAAGAGGGCAGCAGGGCTGTCCATGCCATTGGCAACTGATAGCAAAAGGGGGGAGGGGGGTAATCTCCAGAGAAACACCAGCAGGCTCAGTGATTTCCTCTGCCTGTTAGTCAAGTGGACGGGGCACAAGGGGGCTCTGGAAAACTCCTCTGGGCAGGGGCTTAATCATAATGTGGGTGGGATGCTGCGGTTCCTGCTCTGGGCTTCCAGGGTCTCCCCACCCTGACACCTCTTGGCTCTGTTAATTATGGAGCAACCACCTCTCCCCCCCCAACACCACCACCACCGGCCTTTTCCATGAAGGGCATCCAGCCAATGACCCCTGAAGGACACAATGCCTCTCCTAGTGGGAGAGAAAGATATATAGAAAAAGTATTCTTTATTGCAGTCTCTCAAGATTTACATCATCAGTTAGAGAAAATGTCAAAGAGGCAAATTTCCCCTCAAAGCAGGAGGAGGAGCAGGTGAAGGGCTGTTTCTGGGCCCACGGGCCCAAGCCCTCCACCCCGTTAACATGTATCCATGTTAAGTCCACACGCATGTTCAGTAAGGCAGCTTGGAGCTGAGCCAACCCACAGGGTTTGTCTGTGATCAGAATTCAGGAAGCAAACCGTCTTGACAGGGGGCTCCTTTCTGCCCACCCGCTGGGCCCCTGCTCTTGCCTTGCAGTCCGTGCCTTGCCAAGCCCTCTCGAGGGCATGTGCCCATGGGCACTGACCTTCCATACAGACCCTCTTCTTGCACCCACAGCGCCAGAGAGGTGGACTGAGGGAGGGAACAGGGCTAATGATGCCAGCCACAAAATCCCATGCCCATGCATGCTCAACAGGGGGTGGCCTGTTGTGCCAGGGCATGGGGTGGAGGGTCCGTCTTCTTCCTGTAGAAACCAGCCATCAAGCCTTCGTGTGCTTCTTCTGGGTGAACAGTCGTTAGCCTGGCACGAGGAGCCCCTGCCCCAGAGGGCTTCCCTTGGCTCAGGACACCGTCCTCTTCGCAACAAGGGCCAAGGAGAGAAAGGAGGCCAGCCTGGAGCACCTCCGCGGGAGGCTGCCCATGTGTGCCATCTTGCATGTGCCCCTTTCAGCAGGAGACAGGCTCTGGCCACCCGTGCATTAAGGCCCACATCAACAGAGCCCCTTGTCAGTGGGGGTGGGGGCACCCTGCTAAGGCCGTGGCCCGGATGGAGTCCTCCAAAGGAGACGAGGAAACCACTTCTTCTTCTTCTTCGAGGAGGAGGAGGAGGAGGTTGAGTAGCAACAGTTCTGTGGCTCTGCCCACCCCATGGACAGAGCCACCTTACACCGCAGAGCTTGCGGGGTGCTGGGCGGGGGCACCTACCGCCAAGGGGTTGCCCTGTTTCTCAGCAGCAGCAGCAGCAGCTCCACCTGCTGTGGGGCTGGAAGGCTGGCTGTCCCCGGGCAGGCGGGACTGGAACTTCTGCAGCTGCTCCGGGCTGGCCAGGTGCTTCAGGAGGCTGTTCTCACGCTCCAGCTGGGAGTTCTTCTCCGCCAGCTCCTTGATCTGCTCTTTCAGGATCTCCACCTCTTCCCGCACGGCATACATCAGGTGGTTCTTCACCAGATCCTGGGGGAGGACAGGAACAAAGCTCCAGTGAGTCGGCAGGCGGGGGGGGGGGGCTGGGGCAGAAACAGGCCCCGCCCACAAGCCCGGCTCTGACAGCCGCTCCCTTCCTCTCCTAACCGCCCCCCCCCCGCCCCGCCCCGCGCCCGCATCTGTAACCGGTACAGTGCTTCCAATGCTCGGGCAAGCTGAGCCCCAGGAGCCCTCGGGCACTCCAAGGGAGAAACAGCTGCCTGCCCCCACCCCACCC
The DNA here is from genome assembly GCA_037367245.1 of Phrynocephalus guinanensis. Lineage (NCBI taxonomy): Eukaryota > Metazoa > Chordata > Lepidosauria > Squamata > Agamidae > Phrynocephalus > Phrynocephalus guinanensis. Next base: position 24,562,560 of record CM074748.1, read on the forward strand.
CCAACTCTGCCTGGCTGATTTCTCCGTGGCAAAAGAGAAAGCGCTTCGTGTGTCCCTAAAGAGAAACCTGTCCCTCTCAGAGGCGCCAGGCCGACCCGCGGTCCTGAAGGCGGCCAGTGGAAGGCCGCTACTAGACCCCAATTGGTGGGGGAGTGGGCAGGAGAGCCAACCCCAAGTTTTTTCGATAAGCTCGGGGCCCAGAGAGCTCTCCCGGAGGGCCAGGGAATCCCCGCTCTTCCTCTCGGCAAACAAAGGGCCGCGCCCCACCACCCTGCCTGCTCCGCCCCGCCCCCCGCCCCCGCTCGCTCGCTCGCTCGCTCGCTCGCTCGCTCACCATGGCTTGCTCGATCTTGTTGTCGATGGCGACGACGCTGGCCCCGGAGGCGCTGCAAGAAGCAAGAAGAGGCACCGTCAGAAAAGAGGAGCCGGGGCGGTCGGCGGACCCAAGGCCCCCTCCTCCCCCGCTTCGCCTCGCCTCGCCTCGCCCCGCCAGCCCCTCCTCTGCGCCCCTTCCCCTCTCTCTACCTGTTGGCCAGCTTGACCGAGACCACATCTCCCCCCAGCAAGGAGGAGAAGAAGGAGATGGAGAAATTGTGCAGCTGGTAAACGGCCACCTCCATGGGGCTCGGGTAGACGCCGGTGCTCATGGCTGCGGGCGGGCGAGAGAAGTGGACTAACGGCTGGAAGGCTTGGCGGCGACCCAAAGCCAACGGAGCGTGCCCGGGGAACTCGCGCGGACGGTCCGGCGGGAGGCGACTGCGCCTATTTCGGCGCCCGCCCGCCTTATATAGGGCGGCTCTGGACACGTCACATGGTCTCAGCCTGGCATGCAAAGGAGGCCCCGCCCCATCCCGGGCTGCCAGCCAGGAACGGCCGAACCGGCGATGGCGGCCGCAGGGGAGCCGTCGGTGGCGGGCCCAGCTGGGCCACGGTCTTACGTGCAGCACAGCCGGGGGCGTCTGCTAGGCGATGGCCTCCGGGTGCAGCCCTTCCAGCGCCAGGGGCCCTGTTGAGCGCCTGCCGTTGGGCTGGGCTGCCAGCGAGAGGAGGGGCAGCACCCCCCCCCAAAAAAAAAAATTAGGCTCCATAGGTCTCCGGGCGAGTGGCGTCAACCTTGCAACGCCTTGCAGCAGAAGCGACAGCAAGCAGCAGCCCCACCCCCACTCCTCTCCCCTTCCTTCGACCTGCGAAGCGGGGCCCTGCAGTAGCCGCGCTGCCTGTTCCCTCCTCGCCCCCTCACCTGTCTCCTCGCTGGCTGGGTTGGAAGGAGATGCAGGGGCGCGCTGTGCCTCCCAACAACCCCAGGGAAAGGACCGCGACCCTTCCCCGGCGGCCCAGCGCAGGGCACACTTTCCCGGGGCAAAGCCCAGAGCGCTTAACTTCCGCAGCCTAGCACGGCTAGGGTTGCGCTGCGGGAGGCAAGCGTTGTGTGGCAGGTATATCGTGCATCGCGGCTCCTCCTTGGTTCCCTCCCTGCAAAATGTTGCACGCAGGTGGGGAAAACCTAGCCTGTTTCTCGGTGTGTTTTGTTTTCCCTCTGCTGAAAGGGAACGATTGCAAAACGGGAGGCTGGTTCCAGAAATGCAAAGCATCGCCCAACCCCAGAACTAGGTCGAGAGGTTTAAGATTATGTAAGAAGCCACCAAAACATGTTGTGATGGGAGTGAATTTTCGCCAGATGCCCGAGCGCCGCCCGCCCTCCTTCTTCCTGCCTTCCTCGGGTGCAACCCACGCGCTTTCGCTTTCTCGGCCAGAGCGACCCCTGGCGGCGGCCTCCCCCCCCAGCTCGCGACCGATCACGGTGTGGGGGGGGGGGCAGGGGGCGACGCTTCGCAATAGATTCCGGGACATGGGGTTTGTGAGGGCCAAGCCCCGGAGGTCTCTGCGCATCTATGGGGGCCGCCAGAGGCTAAGCCTGCTCCATCCACACATCGCTGCCGGTTCTTGCCCCAGAACTACCAGCGGCGCCTCCTGATGTGGTCGAGGAGAAGGCTCAGGAGCCCGATCCTCTCTCCGCCGCTGCCTGGCCGCGTGCACCTGCATGGAACTAAACGCACGCGAGGGGCGGGCGCGCACATTGTGCACGGAGAGGGGCTTCTGATGCAGCAGGCAGCCCACTCCCTCCCGAGCGGACCCCCGACAAGCCCACCCCTGAGAGGCACGACCCCCTCAAGACCCCCAGCCATGCCTGCTGCCCCTTTGTTCGCTGGAAACCAGGCAGACCCCGTATTAGCCGGGGCTGGCCCGGTTAGTCCTTGCTGCTATAGTCAAGTGCAGCCAAGCCAACCCACCACCCTGGGCACTTGGAAGGCCAGCAAACCCAGGGTCGGCTTTGTGGTGGCTGGCAGTCCACGGAAGCAAATAGTGCCCTCAATTGTTGTGGTGTTGCAAAACGTGTGTGTGTGTGTGGGGGGGTCATTTATTTATTAGATTTATATATGGTGGCAGGAGGAGGTAAAAACAGCTTTCTTGGGGTGGGGGAGGCAACCTGCCTGGCTCATGGCACAACAAGAGGGGAGTCCAGCTGATCGGAAAAGGAACCATTGTCACTTGCTTTGGGCACCCCTTCTCGCCCCAGCCCCTGTCGGTAGCAACGGAATAGCCCACAGTTCTGCTGAAGGGAAGGCCCACAGAAGGCTCCGTGGCAGCCCGGGAAACCTCTCGCGCCCTTCCTCTGAGTAGCAGCAAGAGAAAGGCAAGCAGCCCCTGCCAGCTCCCTTGCGGCCATCAGCCTCCTGGGGTGCTAAGGGACCTCCTCCTGGAAAGAGAAGAAGGGTGAAGGGAGGCACACAGCTCCAAGGGCAAGGATCCTGCACCTTTTGCAAGAGGGAACGCTTCTTCAAGCAGTGTTCACCCAGCAAAAAAAGACCTGCACGGTGTGTGTGTGTGTGTGTGTGTGTGTGTGTGTGTGTGTGTGTGTGTGATTCCTGCCCTTCCTGTGAGGGTTGCCGCCTGCTTCCCACCCTGGCTTTTGTTTTAGGATGGAAATGCTGCTGGGCCTGAGAAGGACGGAGGGCACCCTCCCCTCCTGCCAGCCCTCACATGCTCCAGGTGAGGCGGTGGGTGGAGGGGGGGGGCAAGGTCCAAAGCCACCTGTCCGGCACAGGTGGATCTGAGCATGGAGCTTTCCCTCGGACTCTGCCTGGCTCTGCGCCTTCTCACCAGGGCCTCAGTCTTCCTTCTTTAAAAATGGGTTTGCGCTCTGTTTATTATTTGTCAACTCCCTCACGGTGGAGCTGTGCAAAGGGTGAGGAGGTACTGGGTGACCTTGGCTGCGGGACTCGCTTCTTTCTCCCCTATAACTCCCTCCCCTCCCTCCCCCCCCCAGTCCCTTCCCGGGCGCTGCTCTCGGTGGGGCAGCCAGGGGGGAGTCTGAGCTCTCTCTCACCAAGCAAGCCTGCCCTCTCCCGCCGCCTTCCGCCGCTGCTCGCCCCGTCATGGTGGAGGGAGGGAGGGCTCCTGTCTGAAGGGAAGCGAGTCGCCTGCTGGCAAGCTCCCACTTCCAGCTGCTGGGCGGCCGCTCCCAGAGAGAAGGGAGGCCTTGGCAGAACTCCCAGTTCCCGGCTCGCCAGCAAGCGAGTACATGGTTCAGGCGGGACAAGCACAGTGGGGCCGCGGCCGGCTCCCCTTTGCTCTCCAGGGCCCAGCTGGGACAGCGTTCTGGGGACCTTGGAGCTCAGGGGAAGAGCGGGGAGGGCTCCCCATGGGGGCAGAGGGGGGGGAGGCTGTCTCCTTCTTCCCCATACAACACTCTCCTGTCTTCCCCAGCCGCCTTCTCCTGTCCGTGCGGGATCCTAAGAAATTGGCGGCGGCAGCTCTATTGCTTGGAGCAGATACATTTCTTGGCAGACGGAGAGCTCTTGATAGGGATCGGCTCTTTGCCGGAGGAGAGACAATACCAAGCATACCAAGGAACCAAATTGGGATCTTTTATTGATCTCAGAAAAGAAATGAAAACAAACACTTTATTCATGGAAGTGAACCCTGGGAATGACAGGCCCAGTTTTTTTTGGGGGGGGCAAGGCAGGGAGTATTAAAGGAGAACTTTCTTTGGGAAGAAAGTAGGGCAAAACCTAAACAATAAATAAATAAATAAATAAATGACTGATCGGGAGGACAGCTCCTGTGATTCCCTGGCCAGCCCGTGCCCCTTTCCTGCTGCTCTGAAGGCCTTTTTGGTGTGGCTTGTGTTTTTTAGTGCCATCCTGCTTAGTCTTTACGCTTATTGTCTTAGCTTCAGATGTTATCATTTAATTGTTGTTAAGGTGCCTTGGGACCTTTTTTAACAAGGAAGGCAAGGTAAACATATTTTGAATAAATAAATAAATGCCCGGGTGCTGCTCCAGAGGACGATGCTTTACCATCTTAGAAATGCTTGCCAGCAGAGTTTCAGCTCTCCAGTTGGTGCATGAAGTGTTTAGCTTTTGAACAGGACCTGTTGGATCCCATCCTGTGGCTTCCTTAGAACTCCTTCCTGCGAGTCCATCCGGACTGCATTCCTTGGTGACCATTTTGTAAGGCTGAGACAGGAGTAGCATTTCCTGGAGGTGGTCTCTCTTTTCTGCAGGATCTTTGTGTTGGTGGAGGGATGGGTGAGAGGGCTTCCCCTTTCCTGCATGTGTCCTGAGCCTGAGGAGCAGAGGGAGGGCCAAGGGCAAAGGCCAGCAGGGCACACCACTCCCCGCCAGTGTCCTTGCTGGCAGAGGGGCAGGGACGCAACACCTGGCCAATCGGGTCCAGGAGGAGCAGAATCCTCCCCGCACCTTTGGTTTGGCAGCCTCGCCTGGCTTTTCCCCATGCCCACACTCCTGGGCATCAAGGGGGAGCCCTCCAAGGCTGCTAGACTGCAATTACCAGCATCCCCCCTGGCCACACTGGCTGATGGGTGCTAGAGTCTGGCAAAAGGTGGGGTGGGGACATGGTTCGTTTTCCACTGATGTGCAAAGTCCTTTGCCCTGAGAGTAGACATGGGCAGGCCCTAGAGCTTCCTCAGGCAGTGCCCCCCATAGGAGCAAGGTGGGTGCCGACAAGGGCTGCCTTTGTGCCCTCTGTGCAGGGAGGGGGGCCTCCCCTTCAGCTCTGGTATGGTTTGGATTCACCCTCTCAAGGAACTGGAGACCTGAACTAACCCTACATGCCCACACCCATGCCCACCCACCCCGCCTCGAGTGAGCTGCCTGCCATCCTCTGTGCCTGCCTGGCATTTTCAGCTGCCTGGGCCTGGTGGTGTCCTGCAGGCAACGCTTCAGGCGCCCGTTTGTTTGGGGGGTGGTGTCTTTTTCTTCTTCTTCCATCATTCATAGAAATGCTTCCTGATTCTTTTCTCTTTTGGGTTCCTGCTTTTGGCTGGCCATAGAGCGCTCTCTCTCTCTCTCTCTCTCTCAGCCCGGCTCCAGTATGCTAAAGTCCTGCCTTATTATTTTGCCCTAAACTCCTACCCCGCCCTGATCCAAAGCACTGAAGCAAATGGGAAGGCCCAACCAAGCAGAAGGGCTGACTGTGCATTTCCACGGTGTGGAAGGAAGGCAGGCAGGCACTCCCTGTTACATAACAGCTGGCTACTTGCTCTGTGGGCCTCTGCCAGGGCCGGGGTGAGTCATCACCACCACCACCACCACCACCACCTGCACAGTGTCAGGACTGGGCCTTCTCTATCCTCCAGGCCCAGCTGCATGGAGGCCAGGGGCTGCCTTCTCTCCAGCTCCCATGGGGTGGGGGGCGGGGAGTAAGGAAGAACGAAGCTCCAGAGGAAAAGAGGGCTGCTGGCCTTGCTGGGGGTTGTCCTTCCTGCTCCTGCTCAGGAAAAGCAGAGCCGCAGGACAGCAAGTTCTTGTCTGTCCTGGAAGAGGGCAAAGCTAATTGCCTAAAGGTGTTTCAGCAGCCTCACTTTTTCTGCAAGAGGACAGCTGAGGGCAAACCTTTCCCAGCAGAGGGAACCTGGAGCCACTTCGGCCCCAGCAGAGACGCTGAGATGTTCAGGGCCCAGCCCTCCACAGAAGGCTTCCTCTCCTGACTTGGTCGACTCTGATCTCTGCCCCACACCCTGGCTCTTCTCCAGGGGGCACACGGGGGCACATGGGTTTTGCAACCTGGCTGCTGGGCTGGGAGATTAGAATTGTGTAAAGAACTCAGTGGCATCCTAAGAACATCATCCTCTGTTGCATTATTATTATTATTATTATTATTATTATTATTATTATTATTATTATTATTATTATTATTATTATTATTATTATTATTATTATTATTAATTATACTCCCTAAGCTGAAAAAAGAAAAGAGGCCCCAAATTGTGAGCAAACAGTCAATTATGGCTTTATTTTTATGGGGTTTTTTTTTACAGTCACAAATACAAGCAGCTAGTGTAGAAACTCACTCGTAAATGCTGCTTTGGCTACCAGGGAACGTTTAGTTCTGCAAAAGGAGGTGGAGGGAGAAGCGCTGTGGCCCCTGCAAGACTAACAACATGGGGCATAATTCTAGACTGGAGAAGCATCAGTTGTGGGTCAGTAATTGGGGGGGGTCTGTTTTCCAAGTTCTGTAGAGCTCCAGAGCACCTATGGAAACCTGGGAACTCAGTGAGTGTGAAAAAGGCGACTCCTCTGATCCACAGAGGCCATAATCTGCAGGGTGAGGCCATGCAGGGAATGACCACAGCTCTGCCGGTGAGGAGGTGGGCCTGGAGCGCATTTCTGCCATGCCTTCAGACTCCAGCTACACCCTTGGCAGGGAACCTCAGCATGGATGGCTGGAAATCACTCTCACGCCTTGAGTAGCAGAGAGGAAGGAGGAAATAAATAAATGACCACACCCAAACACCTGCGCTGCCTGTGTGGCCAGGGCAGAGGACCTGGTGGCCATTGCCCCTGCATCGGGGGGGGGGGTGTCTCTCTCATTTACTCTCTCTCTCTCTCTCTCATACACACACACACACACACACACACACACACACACACACACACACACACAGAGAGAGACATTGCTGGGTTTAGGATTTCAAATTGCCTTCTGCCTCCTCTCACCCTGAAGGCACCACAAAGCTCTTCCTGGTTTTTGCCTTTGCAACACTCCCCACCCCCAGCTAAGATCTAAAGTGAAGCTATGTTTGCCCACCCCACCCCACCCCCCAAAAAAACCAAGGCCCATACACAGAGGCCTGTGTGTGCTTGTGCTGGAGGGGTGGATGCAGAGGGCTCTCTCTATGTCCTACATGCCACATATTTTCTCCTCTGACTTGGCTGATGCCTGAGTGCGTGCATGCATGCACGCACGCATGCGCGCGCGCACACACACACACGCTTCCCACAGATTCCCAATGATTCTGATCCTGCTACTGTCACACTTCGGATGGGCATCTGTGGATCACCCCTGCAATTTCACCCACTTGGAAGGTCTGCTCCCTCTCCCCAGTCCTTCCAAAGGAAGTTTTGGGGCAACCCCCCCCCCCCTCGACGCCCAGAGGCCACCTACTGTTGCCTTTCTCTGCTCTGCTCTGCCCAGAGGCAGCCAGGAAACCATCCAAGCAGCAGAAAGTGGCTGAATTCTTGGGCTGGTTGTCCTGGGAGAGGCAGACTCTGCTGTGATGGTTGGAGCAAATGTCGCAGAAGAGACCCTGCCTTTTCTCCGGCCTGAAGGCGCTCACCCCAAAGAAGGCCCCGGCTGGTTCTGCTGGGCGTTCCTGGGGAACACAGTGGTTGGGGGGTGGCATTCTCTGAGGCTCAGGCCGGCCAGCTGCCTCTACGATACACCTCCCAGTCCACTGTCCTCTGGGGAGGGATGTCTCCACTGCATTCCTGGTCCTGGGAACCTGAGGAGGATGTGTTTTCTGCCAGGAGTCATTATGGCTGGCTTGTTTGCTTGTCTTGTGCTCTTTTGCACTTCTCTTAGTGGGTAGATGGCCAAACAAAAGCCCTTGGCTAGGGAAATAGAGGCCGCCCCTGCTGTTCCTCTGCTTAACGGGCCAGCAGACTGGAATGCCTGGGACAGAGTACACCATGCAAAACAAAGGAGTGAGGATCTTGTTTTTCTAGAGAAGGACACACACAGCCCTGCAAGGAATGCCAAGAACCTGGCAGCCCGACACTATAGAACAGCTGCATGGTGCCTTTTCTTCTCCCAGGGCAAACAGTAAGGAAGGCTGGGCTTAAATGCCCCTCTTTTGCACAGTGGCAGCCAATGTGGTTTAGTGGGCAAAATGATGGGCTACAATGCAGCAGACCTGCGTTCGAATCTTTGCTTGGCCACCAAAAGTCACTGCAGGGAGAGAGGCTCTTGTAGAACCACTGCTTAGATGCCACAAAGACCTTGAAACCCCTCTTGATGTTGATATAATTTGGTTGCAGCTTAGCAGTAGATAACAAACAACACTTTTCCCAGGCAGCTCTCTGGGCCAAATCAGCCGCGTCCCCTCAAGGTGTTTATCCATTGATCTTGCCAGCCCTGGATCCTGGGCACAGAAGGGTTTTGTTTGGCTCTTGCACTCACCTATCCCCTCCTCCTTCCAGCATGCACACCTCCCTGTGAACACACCTGCCACCTTGAGCTTCTCTGCGCCTAACCCTCTGCAAAGCCATCGGCTCCTTCTAAGGTTCACCAGGGGTGAGCTACTCTTTCAAAAGCTTGGGATGCTAAAATGGGGAGAAGCAGCAGCAGCAGTGGTGTATGTGTGTGTGATCAGGACATCTGGCACAGCTAAAACACCAAAGGGCCAGGTGGTCCTTAAAGAGTAACAGAGTAAAGAGTTGGGCAGAGGCTTGTGTGGTCCCTTCAGGTGGCCTTTTGGCAACCATCTCCCTGTAGCGGCTCAAAGGCACCAGGCCCAGGAGCTGGTGGAGTACTTGGCCCCAGAATGGGAACTGCTGGGCATCACAGGCCAGCCTGCGATGCCACATGCAAGGCCAGTCCCTTCACTAGCTCCAGAGTTATCCCATGAGAGCCATTGGGTGCTGAGGGCATCGGGGGCATCCTTATGGCCTGAGACAGACTCACAAAGTGGGTGCCCCCCCCCAATCCTGAGCTCTCCTCTTTGTCTTACAAGGACGTGGTGGGCTCTCATAGCTTGGGGTCATGTAGGAGCTACACCCAAGCTCATGGCACAGCTCCCAGTGTCACCATGGATGGGAGGACCACGACTCCCACTTGCCCAGTTGCCCAGTGGGGGCAAAAAGAGGGATTGCTGGACTTAGCTGTGTGTGACTGGAGTCCCCCAGCCACTCAACCTTCTCGCCATCTCTGGGAGAGCAAGAGAGGAAGAGACATCAGCAGATGCAGACACATGCACACCTACTCTGTTGCCACCCCAGCCACTCCTTCTGCTCTGTGCCCATGGGAAGGAAGAGGTGATCACACTCAGGGGACAGCTGACAGTCCCCAGCTCAGACAAGAGGGCTTTTCTGAAAAGGGCAGTGAGTGGGTTACTCTGCCTGGCTCCTAGGAGCATCATCCTACTCACACATTCTTCTCTGAGACCAAGAGGGTCTCCTGGGCTGCCCCTGAGGGAGCAAGACACTGTTCCCAAACACAAAGGTGACAACCAGACCGTGGGTCTGAGCCACAGAATATGGGTTCTGTGCCTGCCTCTTCTCGTGGGACCCCAGAGCCAGTCCAAATGTTCCTCAGCATCTCAGCCACTCCCAGACAATTACATAAGGACAGAAAAGGCTGCCTTTTCACTTGGTGGCAGCAGGAGCAGGAGCAGGCAGTCCCTGCCCTCCCACCTGCCTGCCTGCATGCCAGGCAGCACCACCCCCTCCAACTGGCAGCCTCTCCAGAGCCTGTGCCATGAATGTGAGGAGACATGTGCAATGGCCCTGCGAGGAGGCATGGATGTGAACATGACACGTGTGCACGTGGCCCCTGGTATGAGTCTCTGGCTGCTTTAGGGAAGCTGCTGTCCTGGGGGAGGAAGCGTGCAGGGAAGCAGTCTGTTAGCCAGCTGGGGTGGGAGCTGCCACTTTGCAGGTGACGAGGAGCCGCACGCAAGAGCCTGTAGCCTGGTTTCTGCTGCCTTTCCTCCATGCCAAGACTTTCCTGACAGACATTTTACTCAAGGGCCCCCTGAAAACACCCCTTCAGCCTCCTCCCCCCAACACACAGGAGCACTGCTCAAGGAGGAAGAGGCTGTGGCAGGGAGAGACTGCCCTCCTTTCCTGGGGAAAGAGAACCGAGCCACCACTGTCCTCCTTTCAAGGGAAAGCAGGCACTCCTTGCAGCCGAGGGGACCAGGGCGGTTAAAGAGGTGGGAGGGAGGCACACCTGTTGCAGGCTCACCACAAACATCCTGCCGCCTGGCTGCAGCCACACCGAGGGCTCCCCTGAAACAGACACGGCATGCTTGTGCCCTGAGACCCTGCCCAAAGCCCTCTGGCACATAGGATTTACCAGGGACCTCAGTCTCTGAGGTGACCTTGCATCCTTGGGACGTGGCAGTGGCCTTCAAAGCCAGCCAAGGGTCCCAATGCCCACCCAGAATGACCAGCTCCCCCTGGGTTATATTCACAGGAGTCGTGAGGTTGAGTGGGGTTTGTGCCACCCCCATCCAGAGCAGAGGCTCTGATTCATGCCAGGGTAAAAGGGGGGGTGTCAGCCTCTGCAGGCTGCACAGTGCCTTGCCCACCCCTGTGGTGGGGGTGGGGATCCCTGGAGCTCACTGGGCTGACCTGCCTGAGACCCCAACTTGTCATGCCAGTTTGGGCTCCAGGACTGGCAGTGCCTGCCAGAGGTCTGTCCGGCTACTGGCAAGAGGATCAGCCATGCCAAGGCACTCCTTGGGCTTCCCAGCCAGCCTCAGCCAGCCGTTTCTCTGGCCTCTCCGGGACCACTGACAAGCCCGGCTGGCCGGCTAGCTCTCCTTGCTCTGCAGAGGAGCCCTTCCCCTTCCGCCAAGGCCGACAGGGGGGTCTTTCCTCCTCCTCGCTATCCCCGAGGACTGCCGCCCCTGGGCCCCCCTGGTCCGTTTGGCCAGTGCCCCCTCGCCGGGCGCGAGGCCCACGGCTCAGCCCTGAGGCTGTCGCACCCACCTGTGGAAGAGGAGGAGGATGGAGAGCAGCGTCTGGTCGATGTTGCGGTTGCAGATGCCCTGGTTGCGGAGGAAGCAGGGGTCGCGCACCACCGGCTCCAGCGAGTCCTGGCGCATGAAGCGGCTCAGCTTGTCCGCGTTGAGGTTCTCCTGGCAGACCAGCTGCTCCCGCAGCTGCAGGAAGGGGCTGCCGGCGGGGCTGTGGCGGCTGCGGCGGCGGAGGTTATTGTTGCTGCAACCCCGCCGGGGGCTCCCCTCCAGCCCCCCGCGGTTGGCCAGGTCCAGGCAGCAGCTGCAGCCGTCCAGGCCCACCGGCGAGCGGCACTCCGAGGAGGAGGAGGAGGAGGAGGAGGAGGAGGAGGAGGACGAGAAGGAGGGGGAGGAGGAGGAGACCGACGACATCCTGGGCCTGGCCAGGGTGGCGAGGGCGCGGGGGCACCTCAGCGGGCGCCGAGGCTGGCGGGGAGTTTCTGGGGCCGCCGGCGGCGGGGCAGGGCCAGGGCACCGCCGCCCTCTTCGCTCCCTCAGGGCCACGGAGCGACAAGTCTTCCCCGGCGCTTCCCTCCGGCAGCGTCCCGGTCCTTCCCCTTCCTCCTCCGAGAAGAAGCAGGAGCGGCCGTGGCAGCCACCGGCCGCGCTTCTGCACCGGCTTTCGGGTGCCGCTGCCTCGGGTGTCTTCGGCGCGTCTCTCTGGGTGGTTGGGCGGCAGCGGCACCCGCGCACCTTCCTCTCCTGGCCCGCCCCTCGCGTGAGGCTCCAGACCCGATTGGCAACACGCTCGCCAGCCGCCCCGGCTCGGCCCTCCTCCTTTCCTCGGGCCGCGCCCAGGCCGGGCGGCGGCGGCGGCGGCGAAGAGCCAGCCGGCTGACACGGGCGGGCCCCGGGGGATGCCCAGGCTGGGCGGGTCCTGCGGGCGGGGGGAGCCAGGCTCGCTTCTCCTGCCCTCGCCCGCTCGCCCGCCCCTCCCGGCCAGGGGGTGCGTGTGGGTCTCTCCTTCCTTCCGTCCGCCGTGCCTCCTGTCCCACCTCCGCAGCTGAGCGTCCCGGGCGAGCGCAGAGTTTCCCCAGGGAGCCAGGTGCTGGTGGCAGCGAGAGTCAGGTTCAGAGTCACACACCTGCCCGATGCCTGCTGGCAGTCGCCCCCGTGTCCTGTCCCCTCCCCTCCCCCGTTCTCGCCTGGCGGGGCAGGCGCAAGGGAGAGCGTGACTTTTCGGTGGGCGGCTGCCGGCCACCCTTCCGCCTCCAGCCCTTCGGGTTCCCTGGTCGCTCCCCGGGAGAGCACGAGGAGGCCGGCGCCCAAGCACGCGTGGAGCAGGCTCCGTGGTGCCAGTGCCGGTCTTGGGAACCCCGCGCCCGCCCGGAAGGGGGTCGCCATCGCCCTGTGAGGCCCGCACAGAGCCGGCGGCTGCCCCCAGCCCAGCTCCGCTCGGTGGGGAGCGCCAGCGAGGGGCCAGGCCGGGCGGATGCTGCCACCTGCCGGGAGAGGTTTCGCGGGCAACGCTCCTCAAAGGCCGGGCAAGGGGGCTCCCTTTCAGCGGGCGCTGCCCAAGTGGAAAGGTGGCGAGGGGTTAGGTTTGGGAGGGTCCCTCGCCCTGGCTGAGCTCCACAGCCACCCACCGCCTTGTCGTCCTCTGGGTCGTTGGGCTGGACAGGGATCCCTTTGGCTTGGGAGGGGCTTCTGGACCCCTCCCCCTCCCCCTGGGAGTGTCCACCCCCAGCGCCCCCCTCCCCCAGTAGCTGGCCAGAGAGGCCTCTTTCCCCTGGGCGTCACTTTGAAGGCGGTCCCTGCCCAAAGGCAGACCTGAACCCAGGACCCTGGTTGCTCCTTGCCTGGGCCAGCTGACCCAGGGGGCTGCCTCCACCTCCACCCCACCCCCACCCCAATGGGCCTGCCCTGCATTTCTGCAGGACTGAAACCACAGGCAGGGCTGCCATCTCTTTCCCAGCTGGAAGGATGGGGTCCTTCTCCTGCCATCTTCTTTGGTGTCTCTTCCTTCTGCCAGCCCTCCCTTGGATGGTCCAGTTTCCAGTTCAGCTGTTTCCCACCTTAATGCTCACCCCATTCCCCTGCCCCCAACCTTCTTCCTCCTCCGTTTTTCCTTTCCCATCTCTCCAAGGCCTTTTGAGGAAATGGATGCACCCTCCTCTTTTTTTTTCTCCAGGAAGGGGTTGGGATGGGAAGAAGAGACAGGACACAAACTAAAGGGCCAATCTTGGCTTTATTGCACCCCCCTCCCCTCTAAAGGCACAAACAGTGATGGATGCCAAGCTTTGGTAGGAGGGGGGGAGGCTCTGCACGGACCCAATGAGGTGCAGGCAGGGAGCCAATCTGCTCAGTGCAGGCAGGACTGTTGGTGGTGGCGTGCTGAAGCCTCTTGCCAGGTGGACTCACAGGAGGAAGGTTTTCCCCTCTTGGGGGTCCTGCAGATACAAGGCAAGGCCCAGGTGAGTGTGGAGGTGGCCATTCGGTTTGCCCCTCTGGAGTGATGCCTGCAGGGAACAAGCACTTGCCAAGAGGGGGGGATATGACCTTGTGCAATGCCTACCACCCGTCTCAGTGGGGCTGTGCGTGGGCAGAAGGGGGCACCTCCCACCCTTCCGCACTTGGACTCTTAGGCCATTCGGCCTTTCCTGCCCACCTTCCCTCCCAGGAGCTGGAGGGTCACCCCCTGCCCCCTTCTTGCCCTGATCCCCACCAGAGGATTCCAGGAGTGCAAAGCTGGCCAGAAGCCCCCACAGGGGGAAGGCTGACCACCAGGGCCTCCCAGCCCAACCCTCCAGCCACTGCACCAACCACTCTGGCTGCTACACCCACCCCCATTTTTGGCACAGTCCCCCACATCCTGCTGGCTGTGGCCACTGGGTGGAGGAGGAGGCGGTATACTTTAAAGAGAAACAGTCTCAATGTGTGTGTTTCACTCAGGCGGAGAATCACATCTCGCTGCCTCTCCAGCAGTGCCAAAGGGCAACAGGCAAGGGTGCCAAAGGGCGAGTGGAGGTCCATGCCTTGGCTCTCAGCTGGTGGAACCCCCTCCCCCCCCAGTTCTTTCTGCCCTCAAGACAGAGGCCCTGCAGGAATGGCCAGCCTGCTGGAGCTCCACCAATATGGACCTCCATGGCCATCCCAGCCCTTTGGCCAGAGAACTCACAGGGTCGCTCCTACCTCCCTCCGTTTCCCCCTCCTGGAACCTGGTGCTTTCATTGTCTCCCGCTTCACATCCAGACAGTCTGCAAAAGACAGAAGAGACCCATTTTCTCTGCTCACCTGTTCTGGGAGGCAGATGGCAGGATGAAAGCCAGGAGGCAGATGGCAGGATGAAAGCCAGGAGCCAGCACCAGAGAGGGTTGGCCCTAAGAGAGCTTGCCTGGGAAGGAACTCCCCCCCCCCCCACTTCCCAATTGCTTGCAAGGCCCTTGCTCACTTGCAAGTACCTGAAAAGAAAAAGGTGCCATGAACCCCTTGACCCATGATAGAGCGATGGGATGGCACACACCCCACCTTGTGTTTCCATCTATCTCTTCTCTTGCTCCTGCTCCTGCAACGTGTAAAGCACTTCACTTGTCCTGCTGCTGTGGCTGCCCCAGGCATCAACACCCCGCCCCCAAACCCCCCCCCCCCAATAGAAGAGGCAGCAGGATGACTTACAGGCAGCAAGGATGGGGAGAAAGGGGAGGAGGCACATCCCAGATACTCCTGCGATGACAGCCGTGAGGCTCACAGGCCTGACACATCTCTCCTCTGTCATTTTTGAAGAGACAGACAAAAGTTTTCCATCCTTGGTCAAACCTGAAGCCTCAAAGCTCCTATAGAAGTTTTACAGCTTGTTCTGTTCACAGGGGCACCAATATGGCAGATGAACATATTGGTGCCCCACAGGCAGGGAAGCCTGTGGCGAAGAGGAAGCAGGGAGGGGAGGCCAAGGCCAATATGCTTTTGTCATGTTATGGACATATTCCCAGCCCTGTTACACAAATTTCATGCTGTGAATGGGGGTCTCCTCTGCATCTTTATTTATTTGTTTCTTTGTTTATTACTTTGCAAACAATGGTACTAATCCAAGAACTCAATCTGCAAACATGGAGCCAGTAGGGACTTAAATATGCATGGTGTATGTTACTGTATCACATATGTATTTTGCAAAGCTAGAGGGCAGCTTTTGTTGAAGGTGAGCATGTACTAAATCCATGACGACTAACTGTCCAATTGAAATCAGCACAGGTAGGAGAGGAAAGAGGGCTTTGTTGAATCCAAAAGAGGCCAGAAGACAGGAAAAGGAGGGCTCTCTGTGGAAGATTCCTTCCAGCCACAGGCAGCACGAAGGATTTCTTGGCTGTCAGGAGGATCCCAGTTTTCCTGGGGATGGCTGAGCCATAATGGGGTGACAGAGACCCCCTTTTTGCCTCCAGAGGGTCAGTGTTGACCAACAGGGCACTAGATGCACCTGGCCTGGAACGAAGCCCCTTCTGAGCCCAGCTGTAACCCTTGGCAGGAAGCGAGGAATCCTCGTGTCCCTGGGCCACCCCCATGGCCACCCAGCCTGGTCTCGTTCTTGCCCCCCCCCAGGAGCCACCTTGGGGGGGGATTCCTATGCAGCAAAAGGGGTCTCGTCTCACCTTGCACTTTGAAGATGTGCTTCATGAGGAGACTCAAGACCACAATGACTAAGATCACCCCTCCAGGGGCAGTGAGGTCCAGCATGCGCTGTGCTGCGATGGGAGTTGTTGGGGGGGGGGGAGGGAGCAGGGAGCAGGAGAGAAAGAGTAGGACACTGGTGGGGAGGATCGAGAAGCAGCCCAACCCCCTGGACCACCTCCTCCTGCAGAATAGCGGGGGAGGGGATTGTTCCGGCAGCCCTGCCCTTGAGAGAGTGAGGGGCTCCTCCCATCCTTCTGAGGCCCCTCTTTGTACAGGGACCCAACCCACCCTCAGCAGGGGGACCTTTTGGCCCAGATCCATTTTGACCTGCCAAAGGCCAAGCTTCAGCCCCACCCCCACCCCCAACCTGAGACCTGGATGGAATCTTTCAGCCCCCTGCCCAGGCTGGATGGAAGCCCAGGGGGGAGGCCCAAGGCTTCGGGTGGGCTCCAGAAGACGGAGGGGGTGAGAGGGACAGGAAGCAGCTTTGCTGAAGAAGACCAAGCCAGTCCCATGCAGGCAAGGCCAAGGCAGCCCCTGCCCCTCCCCCTCCCCCTGCCACACTAGGCAGACTCAGGAAAGTCTCAGAAAAGACTACTGCGGCCCCTATGCCCCCCCCCCTGACCTGTTCGGTCTGTGACCTGGTGAAGGACCTCCAGCTGGAACACGATGGTCACCACAGTCAAGAGGGTGACCGCCATGACATGGACAAGGAGGAGGATGGGCGCAATGAGGACGGCAGGGAAGCCTGTGGTGGCAGAGAGGAAGCAGGGAAGGGAGGCCAACGCCAGTCATGGCTGCCGGTGCTTCTGCCTCGACCCACAACAAATAGATTGAGCTATTGATCACATTAAAACAAATGGGCAAAACTGGTTCCTGGAACAGGAAGCACCATTTCTAGAGTGGTCCACATGTGCAGAAGACCTCATCTGGAAAGCAGGTGAACACCCAACCCGGCCGGGGCAAGACCCACAAAGAGAGTAAGCACACCACTGGCACTTGCAGGAAAATAAGGAGCGGCAGGTCCAGAAGGGCCTGTGGCCTTTGGAGGGGGAAGGGTATGGCTGTGCCTGTTTTGAGTGACACCTGAGGAACGAGGAATCCTGTGTCGAAGATGCTCCTTGAGGAAGACAGCTCCCAGTCCACTCAAGAGCAACTTATTTCTGGTCTGACTTCTGGATGCTAAACTACCACCCCACCGGAGAGCCTGGAACCCTGCTTGCCTGGAGCACATGCTGTGTACAACCTGATCAGAAGCATCGGTCCAAACACGGGTGGAGTGAGATGTGTCCACAGCATCACCACCCAGGTGGGTTTCTTCCCTCCCCCTCCCTCCCTCCGGCTGCCTTTGCATTTCACCCATCACTGCTGATCACCTCTCACCTTGGCTGTAACTCCAGAGGGCCAGAGCTGCCAGCGCCATGGCACAAGCTAAGCCTGCCAGCCCGTTGGCATAAATGCCGAGCCATAGCCATGCCTTCCCTCCTATCATGAGATGGGGGAGGGGGGAAAAGAAACATGTCAGTGGGGGGTTGGGCGGAGGAGGGACAACCGAGGGCTCAGCCCCAAGGGGAGGGCAGCTGGACTCAATCCCCAGGAGACCATACTCACGGATCCTGAGTTTTTGTGGGTGGCAGAACGGCATTGTTATCCCGCATCCACTGAAAGCAGCAAAGATCAGTCCGGCGGCAGAAATCTGAAAGGATGCCTCCAGCTCCCCTGGGAGACCTAGAGGGGAAAGGGCAGGAGTGGCCTGGGGCAGAAGGCAAGGCCTCCCTTGGAATCACCTTTGCCACATCCGTCTTTCACAAGCAAGCCCATTGCCTAAAGCAGAGCGTGCTTGACTTGGGGAGGGAGGGGGGAGGATGAGACCTCCCAGAAGCAAAGCAGGGGTTGCTCCAGCCAAGAAGGGGGTGAAACAGCTCAGGGCACCACCAGCCAGTCCTTCAGGAGGATTCCAGCTGACTGGTGGCCACTGCAAAGCTAGTCGCCCCCTTCCTTGGGAGACAGAGCCCAGCTTTGATCAGCCATGTTGGAAAGGACAGAAGGCTGGCTAAGACCAGCAGTAGAAGGAGGTTGCAGGGGAAGCAGAACACACCTCCTGGCACTAAAAGGCCTGGCCACGCGCACTACTTGGGAAGGATTCTCCAACCCCCCCCCACCCCATTCACCTTTAATTACAGCTCCCAGAGTTTCCCAGCTGGCCTGGTGTGCAGACAGGGGAATTTGGGGAGCTGTCTCTCCCTCACCCCTGGCCTGGGGTTTCTCCTCAAATGTTCCCCTTATGCTGAAGCCCCAAGATGCAGCTTGGCTGCTGTGGGGAAACCTGATCTTGCCCTGTGCCAAACGCCCTCCCTGCCCCACCCCAAGCAGAGGGGAAAGGCACTGGGGAGGCCCAGCAGGGGGCGCACTAAGCCCAGGCTCTTCCGTGGCCAACCTGCCAGAAATGCCAGGCAGGAGAGCAGGAGGAGGAGGAGGAGGAGGAGGAGGAGGAGGAGACCTCCTCCTGGGGGCTTTCTTGGAAGAGCAGCATTCTCAGGGAATGCAAAATAACCCATAGAGTCCCACGAGGCCCCAATGTTTCTTGTGGCAGAGATTTTTCTAGTGGGACAGCTGTTTGCTTTTCAGCTGCAAGGAAGGGGGGCAACCACTGGACAGCCCCCAAGGGAAGCGAGGGCCATTGAGATGCCCCCCCCCATCATCCTCCAGGATTAAGCAGTCCCCTCCCCCTGAATCAGAGGCCAGTGCCTTGATGTGTGGGTGGCGTATGGACCTCCAGTGCCCCAGACTGGAGAGGGACTCCCCCACCCCCCACCCCTTTCACAAGCCTTCCTTGCCTGGGAATCAACGTTAGCCTTGCCCTTGGCTGAGGGCACAGCTGGTTGGAGACCCCAGCCTCCCCAGAATTTTCCTCCCTCTCTCTCCTCTCTGCTGACCCCCCAGGCTGCACCCCCTCCCAGCCCCTCATCCTCTGCTCAGTCAAGCCCCCTCCCAAAGACGGACTGCAGCTGCTTACTGGAAACATCCAGCAGAGGGGCAGAGGAGTTGGCTTGAGGGCTGCCTTGCTGCTCTGGCCTGGCCCTTGGGCACCTGGAGGTGTTCTCCTCCACTGGGGAGCCCGGTGGGATGGACACAGGGGAGCCTGGTCTGTTTCCAGATGCTGGCAGCAAGAGAGGAGGGCCTGCTCTGAGGGTGGGCCCATCCTCCTCTGCAGCTCCCACAGCCCACTGGGGGGTCGTTGTCATCATCATCATCATCAGCAGCAGCAGCAGCAGCAGCAGCAGCGACAGCACTGTCATGGCAAGAAGAAGCACAGGCATCAAAAAGGCAAGTCACCCCCTGCCTGTCCTTGGCAACACCGAGGCCCAAAGTCCTGGAGCCTTGCCTTCCAGGGACCCAGGGACCTGAGCTGCTGATGGCACGGCCCTCTTTCCCAAACCCTTCACGCTTGGGGGAGGTGGGGCTGCTGACGGTGCCCCTTAAGCCCTAGTGCAGGTTCTTGCCAGCTGTGGGGGTGCCCACTGGTTCGGTAAGAGCCGAGGGCAGTGGCCCCACCCATGGGGGCCCCACATGGCCCGCTAGCTTTCTTCCTGATGGCTCCTCTGCACGGTCAGCATAGACCTCTCTCCTCCCACTGGTGAGAAGGAGACCTGGAGCCAGAGAACCGACCCGGGCATGTGCACCACTTGGCACCCTCCTGGAGGCTCTGGATGGAGCAGCTCTGAAAAGGTATTCTTTCCCCCATCATCCTCTGTGCCTGACAGGATGGCCAGGATGCTGCTGGTTGCAGGCCAGGTTACGAGGAAATCACGCAAGTGGTAGGTGTCACCTGGCCGGCTCTTTGCTGCCTGTGAGGATGTGCCTGCATCTCCTGAATTAGACTACATTGGGCCCAAGAGGGTGACAGAAGCCTGACAAAATGTGGAGGCTGCTTGCGTGATTGCCACACCCATATGATATTTCATGACAAGGTTTGCACCAGCCCTTCTTTAGGAGGAGGAGGAGGGACGTTGATTGGGGTGGTTGGTCTGGCTCCCACGCCCTCCTTCAAGGAAGCCTTGGAAACAAAAGTATTCCAAATATTTACATTTGCTTGGCCAGCCTCCTGATCAGCAGCTGCTCCCTCCTGTCCGCTTGCCCCACCCCCAGCACCCCCACCATCCCGCTCCATGCCCAACCCATTGAAAAGCTGGCATTTTCAGCTGCACACAGACACAAATGGAAATGTACACAGTCCAGAGTCCAGGCCTCTGGGAAGGCTCAGCTGACAGACCTTCAAGCAGGGAAGACGGGTTACCTGGAGCCAAGAGGGTGCATCCTGCCCTCCACTCCCTGGAGGGGAAGCACGCCGGCATCTGTTGGGGGGGGGGAAAGCAACTGAAATGAGGAGGGGGCGGAGGGGGTGGCCTTAAGGCGTAGGGGCCAAGCAGGAGGCACCCGGCCCGGCCCAAGAGGCTGTGGCGCCAAGAAGCAATGAGTGCCTCTGCTCTCTGAGACACTGGATGCCCACCCGCCACCACACCATCCCTTGGGTCTTGCACACAGACACACATGCTACAGCCTCTGCTGGGCTGGCACCTTAGACGGAGTGAGGGCAGCACAGTGGCATCTTTGCCCTTCAACTCCTCCCCCACCACCCAAAAATGGTTTTGAGCCACCCAAAAGTGCTCTCTTTCAGCCTTTTCTCCACCCGCTGCCTTCTCTCTGTCATTCTGCACTGCTTCTGCTCTCCAGGGAGGTTGCCGGCTTGGCTGGTCTTTGTGTCCCAGGGGCTTGGAAGATGTGCCCACAGCTTTGGAGGGCAGCGTGGACCGACCTGGCTGAAACACTTGGCCCAAGCCAGAGGAGTGCCCTGCCTCTAGAGGGGCCAGTAAGTGGCCAAAGTGGGTCTTCTGCCCCATGCTGCCCCAATACTGACCTTTTGGGGGTACAGCACTTCGTGATCCCACCTCTCAGGAGCAGGTGAGGTCTATGGAAGAAGGGCAGGAGAAGTGGCACCTAGCCCCCAATGGTCTCCTTCTGGCTCTGGAGAAGCATCCACCAGGAGAGGCCGGCAGTGGCAGGACGTCAGGCGGCTTGGGAGGGTGGGAGAGTGGCCAGAGGGAGGGCCCCCTTATGCTCCGCTGCCACTGCTCCCGAACCCCACCCCACCCTGTGGGCCACAGGGCTCTTCCTTCCAGGTGTTGGGCAGGCGCCAGGTGTGGCTGCTTGTCGGGGATGCCCCACCAGGGGAACAGAAATTCAGCACAGGATTCAGATCCTTCCCCACAACCCAAGAAAGCCACTCACCTGGTGAGAAGAGAGAAATGCCCTGGAGAAAGGCGGCTTTTGTGTGTTGGGTGGTTCTTGAGGACAACCACAGGACCTGCAGCTGAGCCTTTCCCCTCCACTGACCTCCTCTTGTGAAGGCAGGCTGTGGCTGCCCTGCTCAATCTGCCAGACCCCCCCTCCCCTCTGGGGGAGGGGGGAGGGATTGATTCACTTCTCCCTTTCTGCAAAGTTCCTCCTCACTGGTCTTTTTCATTTCCTATCTGTCCACCAGGAAAAGAAAAACTGATAGGTTAAATGTGCATCAACGCACACTGTCGTGGGTGGGTGGGGGTGGTTTACACAACACGCTCCTTCCCAGCTTCCTATGAGCTTTCTCAAGTGACATTTTCCAGGCTAAAAGGCCACTTTAATGCTACTTAAGAAAGCTATCAGAAACATTATCCTCTTTTCATGGGTGCCAGTTTGGCTTCCTGTTTGATTTTGGCTTTTCCCTGAACTAGGGGGTTTTTCTCAGGCCCAAGCCATGCAATGTTTGTTGCTCATATTTCATGGCACTCGCCTCAGCATCAGATGCTGGGGGTTAGCCTTGCTGTGCAGGGCATGTGGAGATATGGGCAAGATTTCTCTTTGGGGCCATGCAGTGTCATGCAGAAACTCTTGAGACTGCATTTCCACAATGCTCTCAGTTCAGTAATGAGATTTTTAGCATTTTACATTTTTAAACCTTTTAAGCAGATTTTAAGCATTTTAGGTCATTTAAAGCAGAATGGTGTTTATCTGGTTGCTTGTCTGTTTCTTTTTGGTTTGTGTAGTACTGGAACAGCACATAATTTCATTGTACACATTGTGCATATGTACAATGGCAATACATTTCTATTCATTATTCAAAATAACTGACTTAGTTTCCCCCAACTGCGCACCCACCCTTTTGTCCCACATACGGTCTCCACCTAAAAGTCATCTCAGCCATCAGCTCTCAAACTCGTCCTGAGAATGACGAAAGGGAAGTGGGGCGCTTGATGAGACAGAGAGAGAAAGGGTTGGGAGATGCTTCCACTGGAGGAACCTATCCTGGAACTGTCTCTGAGGATGTGAAGTGGGTGCCCGCATGATGGTCTCTGCTCCTCCAGAGCACCGGCTTTAGAGCAGACGACCACGAACAAGGAGAAGGTGTTTGAGACGGGCTCTGATTAGAGGAGCTCAGAACATCTTGGAGAAGGAAAGTGACCACTGGAGAACTGCTCAGGAAAAGGAAGGGAAGCTAAGATGTCCTTTGAAAAACAGCAGTGCAGAAATAATCTGGACGTCACATGTCCAGCTTTGAAGGCTCGAGTAAGGAGTTCCTTTTCTCAGCTGCCAGGAAAAGGGGTCAATACATTCTGAAATCAACAAAGCAAAAGCTTTTACTCCAAAGAAAACAGCCAGAACAAAACAAGAACAGAAAATCTTGCAGTGCTTTTAAATGGGCCAGATTTTCTTTTGGTGGGTCCTGGAAGATGAGTCATGGCAACTGGACTTCTTTTCTTGAGAGATCAAAACGTTTTACTACTACTCCAAGGAACTTTGTTGGTCTGAGGAAAGTTAGTGGCAAGTCCTCCATTTTATAGTTTGCCTTGATTTCAGTTCACCCTGGTCTGAATAGGCTCCTAAGTTGGACAATGGCCTAAGGTGCGTGAACGTTTTAGTGGGCTGCATTATGAAGACATGCACCCCCGGGGAGAAGTCCCACCTTTCTTGGCTGCCTCCCCTGACTCCACCCAGCCGCTTGGAAAGGAGGGACGTTTTCTCACTAGGTGGCGCTACCTCCCTGCTTCTAGTCTTAGTACTGTAGCGCATCCAAGCCCAAGGAAGAGGCTGCTCTCCTCACCTCAGTTCTTGGCCCACTGGAGTGGGGGGTGCCTGGAGGGACATCTGGAGCCACACGCTGCCTTTCCTCTTCAGATCTAGAAGAGCAAAGGTGTCTCTCACTTGGGAGAAGCCAGCTTGCGGAAGAGCACATGGCAAAGCCAGGCCCTGCCACCTGCTCTCTCCCTGGGATTTTGCCGGGCCTTTTTGGAGGAGGGAGTCTGGCACAGAGGAGGACCTTGGGCCCACAGAACATCTGGGGCTGTAGAGAGGGGAGCAGGGGTGGCCCAGGTGTTTCAGCTGCCATTGCCCCTGCTTGACACACGGAAGGTCACAGAGCATCCAGGCAGCATCTTCCCTGAGCGAGGCCTGGTGGGGAAGGTGGAAGAGAGCTGACCAACAGCTGCTGGGGTTTGACCCTGCGAGGAGCCCTCCATCTGGACACACCAAAAGGAGAGGCCAAAAGGAAGCCCCGGTCGGGGCAGCCTCTGCAGGGACAGCAGAGAAAACACTGCTCCCGCCATGAAGAGGCTTCCACAGATGGTGGCCAAAAAAAAGCATCCTGCACTCCACAGATGATGCCACATTTCTGAATTGGGGCCAAAGCAATACATTCTGAGGCACCCTCAGCTTGGCTCAACACAGCCGCCGGTCTCTGCATATGTTGGACAAGGACTCATCACCTTTGGGGAGGCTTTTGGACTCTCACAGCAAAAGGAGGCCTTGCCAGGTCTGTGAGGGTACACAGAAGGAAGGAAGCCATTCCAGAGCCCTTCCTGGCCTGCCCTCTTCAGGATCAGGGTGTCTGGGAGCCACTGCAGCTGAGAAAGCCCCTCTGGCAATCCAGAACACCTGCCCCAGCCCCAGCGGCTCCCAACTGGACCCCTGGAACCCACGGGGGATGCCTGGCAACTGGGAAGCAGGAGAGATGAGGCTGGGCTGGGTGGGAGACACTGGAGGCTATGGTCCGAAACCTGTCCTGTTTGCCAAGTCATCCAGGTCACTCGTGGCCTCCTTTGGCCCCCAACAAAAACCTTCTGGAGATTTCCAGGGCCATACAGCAGAGACCCACACCAAAGGGATGCCACTTCCCATCATCCTCTGTCCTCCCCGCCCCCTCATTACCGCAATGAAGAGCTAAGAACAAAGCCCAGAGAGTCCCCCAGAGGCTGCTTCTCTGGACCATAACTGAACTTCCCTCACCTTCAGTTCCACTGTGTTCAAATCCAAGATCATCTGGGGCCACTCGGGTGCTGGGGAGGAAGGCCTGGGCCAGTGGCTGGATCATCTCTCCTTTGAGAGGGCTCTTGGAATAGGTCCGGCTAAGCAGGTTTCTCCTGCTGCCCTGTTGTCTCACCAGGGGAACCCTTTCCATCCATGCCAGGCACGGCACCGGAATGTGCGGTCATGGTTGGGCAGTACTTCTCCTGCTGGTGTTCAGACCCAGGGCCCACAGAGGCCCCTTAGGAGATTGAGAAGTGAGCTGGACAAGGGCCAAAGAGAGCTTTGGCTGCCCTTTCTGGTGCCAGGTGCGCCCCTCGGTGTTGCAAGCACACCTCCCTCCCCCCCTCCAAGGCTTAGGTGGGCAGGCTCAGAGCCAGTTGGGGAGGGGTCAAAAGGCACAGAGGAGGTGTGGCCCTCGCTCACTCCAGGGACATCTCAGGACCAAGAGCCAGACCCCTGATTAAAAGGTACAAGCTGGAGCTTGGCCCCGCTGGTGGATCAGGATCAACTCTCTCTCTCTCTCCTCCCTCAAGGGGCTCAACAGAGGCAGTTTGTGAGGCTGGGCCGGGAGGCCAGCAAGAGGACTGAAGCTTACTTCAGAGGAGGGTGCTCAGCTGTGATGCCTGCCTCTCTGCCGTGCCAGCCTTCCACAGATGTGCTCGTTCTCCTTGGTACTGCGCGGATGCCCCTCCAGGCTCAGGCTCCAAAGACAGTTGCCCATTCTCTGAAGTTGGCGGCTGACCAACACAGGAGGGAGGGTTGAAGGCTGATGGCCCAGGGCACAGAGCAGGGAGAGAGGAGGGCATTTGGATGGAGGCAGACTGAAAACAGAGGTTTCTGTCCAAACAGGCCACCCCCCCCCCACCTGCCAGGGAGATGCCACCTCCTCCTGTGAAGACACTGTGAAAAATAAAATTTTAAAACTTTTGGACCGGTTCCGAAAGTCAACAATACGGCCCAATTGGTCCCCATACTGAGAAAAGCAAGCTGCTTTTCACCCCGTTTAAAAATACCCAGCCGTTCCCGAGATATGGGCAGAAAGCGAGCCCCCCCTTCCTTCCGACTACAATGTTTTTCAATGGGAATCGGCTTCTCCCCCCTCCCTTCCTGCTACAATGTTTCTCTATGGAGCCAGCCTTTTCTATAAGCGGAGGTTTTGAGCCTATCTTTCAGAATCCTTTAACCTTTTTCTGTCTTTTACTATTAACCCGTTCCTGCCTCCATTAACCCTTTCCTTTTCTGTCCATTCTTTCCTGGACTTTCCATGATATATTAACCTTTTCCTGTCCATTCGCTCTTTGCCTACCCGCTTCCAGACCCTGAGCCTTTCCCCCTGTTCTTGCCGCTTTTCCTTTTCACCCAAAAACCTTGCCCCCCCGTATTAACCCTTTCCTCTCCCTTCCCCCTCTCCTGCTCACCAAGCAGAATCCCAAAAGGACTGCAGCCAGGGACTCAGCCTGGGCAAAATAAGTCTTAGACTAATTTCTATATTCTCTACTCAGGCTGAAGGAGGGAGTGACTACCCATCTCACCCTTTGGGCCAAGAAACACCCTTAAAACATTGGTCCTCTTGCCTACCTCTGGCACCAACCAAAAATACAAAAGGCTTTTTCCTTCCTTCCACCTCTCTATTCTCTTCTCCTGTTTAACCTCCCCTCATCCCACTACCCTGAGGTACCCTCTCCCCTGACCCCCATCTCTCATCAACTGGGGCTGAAGGAAGGCAAGGCACCAAAGAAAAATGGCAACTTCACAGGCTGGCAAGGGGTGTCCAGAAACTTCCATCCTCATCAGGGCCTCCACACGTACCGGCAACTACTCTCCAGAGAATCAACATTTCTGTCTACCACTCCAGATTGTCATCAAAGCCTGAGGACACTCTCCATTGTTTCATTTACACCTGGGAAGGACTTGTATGCTCATGTTTACAGTTTCTGTAACCACCAAAACACTCATATGCAATTCCATAAGAGTTTACATCCTTGTGCCTTTACACCCCTTGTATCTTTCAATGTAACCCTACAATGGCTTGTATCTCTGTGCACTCAAATAATTGTGTTTCCCCAAATGCTTGTGTGTGATCCCATCAGCCCTTCCTGCCCCCCCCCCTGGTTTTGATAATTGCTCCCCCTCACCCACTATTGACTTACTGATCTCTTCTGTTTACCGACATCTGGGAAACAAAACCACACTCCCCTGCCTATTGTGTCACCTTGCCCAAACCCATTAACATTTGCCTAAGCCCCTGGCAGCTGCCAGGGACCACCCAGAACTGCCCCCAACCAACCCCCAACCCCTTCTGATTGGGTCATTTGAACTGCCCCTGACCAATCTCTGGGATTGGCGCCGCCCAGGGAAAGGAAGGAGGCAAAAGTCAATAAAAGTTGGAACTCATTGCATGTGCAGGGTCGACATCTTAGCCCGGTTGGAAGGCAGATATCCACCTGCTGCTTTTATTGGTACCAAATAAAATCAGTATTCCTCGGATTTCTCGCGTTGGATCTTTATTGGCTTCTTGTGGGATTCAGCGGACTTCAGTGGGGCTAGCCCATCTGAAAATAATTTTTAAAACCCTATTTTGGGACATAACATATGGCGAGCCAGCCAGGAGGGGAAGGAGTTAAAACTCCCTAAAACCTCTCTGTGGCCACCTCCAAATTCTTTGGCCCTGGTTTTTGGGAGCCACCTTTCCAAGCGGCTTTAAAGGTAAAACTGGGACTGGTCAATTCCCTTTTTGGCGCCACCTGGCCATTTGCTGGGAAAAAGGGAACTGAACTTGCCCAGCAGACCCTTGCAAGCCCCGAACGAAAGGAGAGAAATCCGAAATAGGGTTTTTTCCTTTGCAGTGCTGCAGGACCTAGAAGAAGGTCGAAACCAGGAGTCTGGACCCAGGACAGAGGGACAGAAGACTGGTGAGAGTGATACTTTGGGAATTGTGGGACGCCCTGGACTCCTTTAGGTGTGCCCCCAAGAGCTGTTTTGGCCCCTTTTGGGTGGGGGGAAGAGGTTTTTTCCTGCGTTCAGGACCATCACACCAACGTAAGGCCACCGCTTGTGCCACGAGCCTCAAAATAAGAAATTTAATTGGACATACGCTCGGGGAGAAAGAGGTACTGCTAGGCAGACCTTCGCAACCGGCTGGCAGGGCGAGATCGCGAGCGAGACGGAGGTTGACGAACCTCTGACAAGCGTACTGAATCATTAGGATTTGGACCTCGGCAAGCAACGTCTCCCGGATCTGGGGGTTCAATTGGTCTAGGAACCGAATTGACCCGGGGTAAATTGTGTGCAAGAATTTCCCGTTTGGAAGGAATTTCCTGTTTGAAATTGTGTGCAGGGATTTCCCGTTTGGAAGGAATTCCCTGTTTGAATTTCCTGTTTGACTAAAGAGAAAAAGAAAAAAGAAAAAAATGGGAAACGAACTATCTGCTTCAGGCAGAACCAGGACTCCGCTTGGGAGCGCCTTGGACCATTTCCCTGCCCTTCTGGACCCGGGGACAAAATGCAAAAGAGGGAAATTGGTAATAATTTGGGAGAAGAGGCCACCCTATGTAAGGAAGATGTCTCGAGCCCCAGTTCAAAAAATGGCTGGGGAAGCTCGCTGCTCTAACAGCTCCAGAAGCGAGACCAGCCACCACAAAAATTCTTTTAGGGGGAGGTCCGCCCCGAACAAAAACTCCGAGGAAGAAGATTTCCCGCCCCCTTATGTTCCTGTAACCCCTAACCCCCCCTTATTCCCATGGGGAAAGTCACCAAAATGGGGGTCCCTCAGCTCCCACCGCTTCCCGATCCTCTCCCACTGCCTTCCCTCCAGGATTTACCCGGGGGGGCACTTTATCTGTTTCCCTTTTCGGGGAGTATTGAATGAATGTGTTGTCTTCTCTGTTGTGAGTCTGGGGTGCGTGGTCTTGCGACCCTTGTGTGTGTGTGCCAACGTGTGCCTGCGATTTCTGGCCCCTCTCTTGCCTTGGCTGCTGCACTCCCCCTTTCCGATAGCTGTGTGTGTTGTGTGTGTGTGTACGGAGAGCACATGGGAAAGCACAGGACCATGTGGATGCACCCCCCTTCTTCCAATGCCTTCCTTTCCTCATTTTCCTCCCTGGGGGGCGGAGAATGATGGTGCCTCTGAGCTTCTGCAGAGCGCACTCCCTGTCTGAGTAGCAAGAATGATGTGTATATGCGTGTGTGCGTGTCCATACAAGACGCCCCCTCACTCCCTCTGTGTGCTAGATGGTCTTAAGCTGTGCATGGGTGATTGAGAGGCCCCCTCCTTCCAACATGTGTGTATTCTATGTTTCAATATTCCAATTTTTCCTTAACATGGCCTGAGAAAAGGTGGCTCTAACATTCCTGCCTTCCCCTATTTTTTTTAGAAGAGAAAGCATGTGTCCCCCCGTCTACCCCCCTTTTTTATGATGATTAAGGGTTCCCCATGTGGTGGGGACGTTCTAGCTCCAAATTGGAGAAGGAGGGGGAAGACTAACCCCCCACTTCCAGACCCACTAAAAATGGCCCAATCCGAGTAGCCTGGGGACCTCATGGCAACTGCTGAGCCTGGTTCTTTGTTTCCCTTTTTGTTTTGGCCGTTACTGGAATGAATCCCTGCTTACGTGGTGTGGTTTGTGGGTCCTCCTTCCCAGCTGCCCATGTGTTCCCTCTTTTCCCTGCTTTCTGGAACCCCTCCCTAATATCTAGGTCCTTGCCATGTGGTGGGGTATACTCATAGGCCGTCATCAGGCGACCTCTCTCACTGACGCATGTGCCAAGCACACTATCATATCCGAAAAGGGGGGAGCCTGAGATATGCTTGGCAGAACCTATTCCGCCCCCCCCTATCCCTTAGGAGAGTAGGAGCCCCCTTACCCCTGCCTCCTGAACAAAGAATCCCCCCTGCACTCTTTTCCAGGTTCCCTACAGTCTGGCGGGGGAATGGCTGGTGGGTAATCAATGGGTCTGGACAATTATCTTCAGCAATACTGCCTCCATTTAGCTAAATGGTTCCATGAGGGGCTCACATTCCTCAGGGAAAACTTTGTATAATTGGCTAAGACATCGATACTTCCACCCTGAGCTGCAATTGGTTTGCAAAGGCATGGTTGCTTCCTGCCTCATCTGCCTACAGAACAACCCATGGGGGATTAAACCTATACCCCAGGGGGTTCTTGTGCAGGCCTGTTACCCAGGGGAGGCATGGCAGCCGAATTCACAGAAATGCCCAAGGCCGGGGCTAAGTTGGATCTTTTGGAGTTTCCTTGTGAATTTATTCAATGATGGTCACTTGCCTCCAAATTAAAAGGTCCCTACATTCGACTTATTGGCCACCAGCCTACGAAGAGTTGAGTGTCTCAAACTTTGAACAACAGTTGGCTCAAAATCTGCCAAGAAAACGGGACCCAAACGGCAAAAAAGCCCTGCCCATTGCTGCTCATCTGAGCCACCCCCACCGCCTGCCTAGAACTGCCTCCACTCAGACCCCCGCATGGTCACCCCCTTTTGCTGCCCTAGCCCAAAAGCCTGACCCAGGGAACCAGCCCCTGCCGTCCTCTTCCAGGGAGTCGGGAGGGGGTCTCTCTCTCCCCCCCTCTCTCTGCAGGTGTTTCGACTGTCCCTCTTCAAGGAGACCTCCCAGTCTGGTGGTGATGGAGGGGCCACAGCCCAGCTGCTTGAACATGAGGGTGGAAGACAAATCCTGGATCCATTTTCCCGGGTCAACACAGCCCCCACATCGGAGGAAGGGGGGCGTGCCAACAGCTGGAGCCCCTCCGTCTTAAGATCATCTGGCGGAGAGCAAAGGAGGCCCCTTACCCAACCCCTAACCCAACTGACTTTCTGCAGCCTCTCTTGGACAGGAACTCACTGCTGTTTTCCACACCTAACAGCAGGAGTAAACCTCATCCCATTGGACTTTCCCTAGACCTTTCTTGGACCTTCTCTGGACCTTTCCCTGGACTCTGTTCAAGCTTCACCCAGATTTACATCGACTGGACCTGCCCCCCCATCTGTTCCCGCTTTGCTTGGACTTATTTTGGGACTCCCACCTTCACTACCAGCCCTGGACTCTCAATTCGCCAATGCTGCCAGCCGCCTGCCTGCCCAGTCTGCCAAGAACTCCGGAGACTGCTCGCAACGCTTGCTAAACCCCTGAGCCCTTTGGTGAGTGCCGGGTCTCTCTCTCTCTCTCTCTCTCTCTCTCCCTCCCTCACGCACTCTCTTGCTCTCTCTAAAGCCCTCCTCTTACGCGCTCTCAGAGAGCTACTGCTGAATAGTAAGCCTTTCAATCCAGGAAATGTAGAGCCTCCAGCTGCAGGACTGGTCTACCTGGAATTTGAATTTGGTTCCAAAACCTAACATTGTTTCATCCCTGAAATGGCTGACTGAGTCCCATAACACTCCTGAACTGGGTGCCCATTTGCTTAAAGTGTTTTTGTTCCCTCAGTTATATAAGTCAGAATGGAACCAAAGGAAGCAGTCCCCAATTGGAGGGTTTATCCATGGAATTCCCTGCCTCTGTAGAAATGGCAATGGGATTGTTATTTGATTTTCACTTATTGGCAACGTTTCCAAGGCAAAGCATACAATATGCAGACTGAGGTCTTATACCTCGACTTATTTCAACCTAAAAGGAAATGGAGGGCCTTCTTGGGAATGGCTGCCACGTTGAATCTCTGACCTTGCACAATTGGTTACACCTCTATTTTGTGGGACTAAAACAGAGGGGTGAAAGGGTTGAGTCAAGTAAAGAGATGCGGAAGGCATTCCAGAACCTAAAGCTCAAGCTTATCGAAGCTCTGGCTTGAGGTCTACCTGACCCAGATGAAAGGGAGCTGGTGGAGACCAGCAGCCTATCTGTCCAAACAACTGGACCAGAATGTCAGGGGCTAGACAGCGTGCCCTAGGTAACAAAGGCAGCTGCACAGCCAAGTCGAGAAGCAAGTAAGCTGACTTTGGGGGCATCACTGACTCTTTATGCCCCACATGCTGTTAGCGCAGTATTGGAGCAGAAGGGAAGCCACTGGATGTCCAATGCTAGAATTGCCCAGTACCAGGCTGCTTTACTGGACTATCCAGGACTGCGGTTGGTAACATGTAATGTCTTAAACCCTGCCACCCTGCTCCCCATGGGAGACATTAATTCAAACAGTGTGCTTCTAGCACACAATGCATTGAAACAATTGATTCAGAGAGCACAAACCAGCCAGATCGAAGAAGGACTACCCTAAATTGGCTATTTCCCTCTATCTAAATTCAGAGAATTGGGTACATTTTGTGGCAGAAACCATCCAGAGATTGCACAATATTTAGACATATAAAATGGTCCCTGCATGCACCCTGGCAGCCAGAATCCAGGGGAAGATGTCACTCAGATGTTAAAGTCTCACTTCCCATTGGCTTGCTCCCCCATGCCTTGCCCCAGATATGAATACTTAGGGATAAACTGGCCATGTGTAGCTCCTAATGGACAACCATGTCCTATGGAAAATTTCCCTCCAATCCCGCTGAACGCGGAAAGGCACCCCCTCCCCCAGACCCTTCTAATTAAACAGGTGGCTGGACCCTAGGATATATGGAGCAGATCCACCTGGGAGGTGATCCTGTCGGACACCTCCAACCCGAAAAGGGGGGAATGTGAAGACACTGTGAAAAATAAAATTTTAAAACTTTTGGACCGGTTCCGAAAGTCAACAATACGGCCCAATTGGTCCCCATACTGAGAAAAGCAAGCTGCTTTTCACCCCGTTTAAAAATACCCAGCCGTTCCCGAGATATGGGCAGAAAGCGAGCCCCCCCTTCCTTCCGACTACAATGTTTTTCAATGGGAATCGGCTTCTCCCCCCTCCCTTCCTGCTACAATGTTTCTCTATGGAGCCAGCCTTTTCTATAAGCAGAGGTTTTGAGCCTATCTTTCAGAATCCTTTAACCTTTTTCTGTCTTTTACTATTAACCCGTTCCTGCCTCCATTAACCCTTTCCTTTTCTGTCCATTCTTTCCTGGACTTTCCATGATATATTAACCTTTTCCTGTCCATTCGCTCTTTGCCTACCCGCTTCCAGACCCTGAGCCTTTCCCCCTGTTCTTGCCGCTTTTCCTTTTCACCCAAAAACCTTGCCCCCCCCCGTATTAACCCTTTCCTCTCCCTTCCCCCTCTCCTGCTCACCAAGCAGAATCCCAAAAGGACTGCAGCCAGGGACTCAGCCTGGGCAAAATAAGTCTTAGACTAATTTCTATATTCTCTACTCAGGCTGAAGGAGGGAGTGACTACCCATCTCACCCTTTGGGCCAAGAAACACCCTTAAAACATTGGTCCTCTTGCCTACCTCTGGCACCAACCAAAAATACAAAAGGCTTTTTCCTTCCTTCCACCTCTCTATTCTCTTCTCCTGTTTAACCTCCCCTCATCCCACTACCCTGAGGTACCCTCTCCCCTGACCCCCATCTCTCATCAACTGGGGCTGAAGGAAGGCAAGGCACCAAGAAGAAAATGGCAACTTCACAGGCTGGCAAGGGGTGTCCAGAAACTTCCATCCTCATCAGGGCCTCCACACGTACCGGCAACTACTCTCCAGAGAATCAACATTTCTGTCTACCACTCCAGATTGTCATCAAAGCCTGAGGACACTCTCCATTGTTTCATTTACACCTGGGAAGGACTTGTATGCTTATGTTTACAGTTTCTGTAACCACCAAAACACTCATATGCAATTCCATAAGAGTTTACATCCTTGTGCCTTTACACCCCTTGTATCTTTCAATGTAACCCTACAATGGCTTGTATCTCTGTGCACTCAAATAATTGTGTTTCCCCAAATGCTTGTGTGTGATCCCATCAGCCCGTCCTGCCCCCCCCACTGGTTTTGATAATTGCTCCCCCTCACCCACTATTGACTTACTGATCTCTTCTGTTTACCGACATCTGGGAAACAAAACCACACTCCCCTGCCTATTGTGTCACCTTGCCCAAACCCATTAACATTTGCCTAAGCCCCTGGCAGCTGCCAGGGACCACCCAGAACTGCCCCCAACCAACCCCCAACCCCTTCTGATTGGGTCATTTGAACTGCCCCTGACCAATCTCTGGGAATGGCGCCGCCCAGGGAAAGGAAGGAGGCAAAAGTCAATAAAAGTTGGAACTCATTGCATGTGCAGGGTCGACATCTTAGCCCGGTTGGAAGGCAGATATCCACCTGCTGCTTTTATTGGTACCAAATAAAATCAGTATTCCTCGGATTTCTCGCGTTGGATCTTTATTGGCTTCTTGTGGGATTCAGCGGACTTCAGTGGGGCTAGCCCATCTGAAAATAATTTTTAAAACCCTATTTTGGGACATAACACTCCCTACCGTGGTGGATCCAGGGTCTTCCAGCGTTGCCTTCAAGGGTCAACTCAAGAGGCTCAGAACCAGCCACGAAGGCTGGGCTTCCTTGCCCTTCCATCCCCTTGTCCTTTCCAGTTACCAGCCTGTCATTTTTATCTTATCTGCAGCTCTGCAGAACAAGTGCTGTGCATGCAGGCAGACCAGGCATCTTCAATAAGGCAGCTCCATTTGCCAGTTTACGCATAAAGCATAAAAATGGGGAAAGGAGGGGGATTTTGTGGCATCTTAAAAGCACAAGCCAGTATCCTGGGGCTGTTCCTCCCTAGAACAGGTCCACCGACTCAACACAGGTTTTGTGTTTGACTTGCCTAGGGATGTGCCCTTCACTGCCATCAGCTTTTGGGACTCCAGCTCCCAGGATGCCCCGACAATTCCCCAGCAGGATTCTGGCTGGCCCCCCATCTCTCTGCTGCTGCCCTTCTGTGAGCAGGCAAAATCTTTTCCTCTTCAGGCAGGCTTTCCCTGAGAGGGCTGCCTGAGTGGAGTTTCTTTAAATGGATGGTTTTCCCTTACTGCTTTGGTGTTGCTTTTATTTACTATTTTTAGTGTGGTGTTTGATCCTTTCTACCATGTGTACACACTTGCTGTTCTTAGCTTTTAATGTTGCCCTTTGATGATGTGAGCCACCTTGTATCCTTTTTAATGCTCCTGGGTTTTGCAAACCCCATTCTTTCAGTCTAGGGCCCTTTTCCCCCTAGACAACGAATGCCAACAAAACATTAAGGAAAACCCCCGGGACATTTTATTTGTGTAGGAAGATTAGAGTTGTTTAAAAATGCATTGTTTTCAAAAGGTCGCCCACCCCCCTCCAGATCTTGTACAGGTTTGGCATGCCTAACTGACTCCTTTCCATGCTTGCGAGTTCCGTGAGCAAACAGGCCATGACTTCCAGGTCCTGCCCTCCTGGGGAAGCCATGCTGGCATGCGGGAATGCTGGCCCAGAGCAGTCCCTCTGGAAGACAGAAGGGGCAGCAGCGCAGCAGTGATACAGCAGCACCTCCTCCTCCTCCTCCTGACGGAGGCACCCTTCCTCCCTCCCTCCCTCCCTCTACCCGGGAGAAGAGGTGATGGCAAAGCTAGCTGGGCTCCCCTTGGACCGAGGGCCCCTGAAAGGTAGGCCTGGCATAGGTGGGCCCCTTTGGATGCTGCTGGGCTTGGCCAGGCTCTCAGCCTCCTCCTGCAGGGTGCAGCCTCTCTGCCTTCCCACCTGGAGCTCCCGTCCTCCCTCCTCTTTGGTGTGCAGATGGGGAATGGGGATGACACGGTTGCCTGATCACCTCCTGCCTGGGGTTTGCTCTGGTATCTTTTATTTAAGGGCATTGGCGGGGGGGGGGAGAGACCTGAGTTGTGGCCATTTCTCCTGTGTAAAGTGCAAGCGCAAAAGGCTTTCCCCTCCAGGGTGGTCTGGCAAAGACTTCTCAGGGCTGAGGTGGCTTCAGCAGGAGGTTTCCTCCGCAAGGCTCTTCAAAGGCTGCCCTTGAGGTTCTTTCTCCTCTGCTGAAGCCGCAGCGTCCCTCAAGGGCACGCCGTGGTCCTCGTCTCTTAGCTAAGGCCCACTTTTGAGGGCAGGGGGCTCCCGCTCCAGCTGTCCTTTTTTTGCAGCCAGAGCAAGAGTCTGTTTTTTGAAAAAGGTGGGAGCGAGGAGCTGAGTTCCTCTGGGTCCGACCTCCACTGCCGTTGGGTCAGCACCCACTGTGCAGGCACAAAGTGAGGCCGAGGGGAGGGGGCCTCCTGAGACTCTTCCCCACAAGCAAATGCATGGCTCAGGGGTTTTGGGGGGGGGTGTTGGGTGGAGAAGCATGCTGCCTGGAGCACTACCAGGACTCCTGCCTGAATCATGTCACAGCCAAAGGCCATGGACGGCTCCACCCTGGAGCAGAGAAAGGGTGCGGCAGCAGGGCCAGCTGCTCATGGGGCCCCTGATACTTCCCATGCCAGCCTGTGGGCAAAGGGTGTCGCCGCCTGGGAACTGGGGCTCCATTGTGGGCCCCTCGGGAACCTCTGGCTCCACAGCCTGTTGCCCTCGAGTGTGCTATCCATCCACCTCTCCTGCAAAGCATTTGGGGTTTGCCTGACAAGGAAGCTCAGAGGGAGGCGGCAGGGAGGAGGCTGCCCAGGTCAGATAAGGAAGCTTACGAAAGCCAATCTTGCCTAGCTTCTGCCTGCTCCCTTTGGTTGGGGAAGGGTGTCCATCATCTTACCTTAGCAGTCAATGCCTAACCTCAAATCACACCTCACAGCAAACAGGAGTGTGTACTGGCCACTTGGCCTGAAACCTTCCTTCCTCTTAACAAAGAGGAGAGAACCTCTGCTGATCCCCAAGGTCTTCTAGGGATCCCACCCACTGCCGGACCACGTGTGGCTTCCTTTTGCCCTCTGGGCGGGTCCTTGGCCAGAAATACCTGGCACAGCAAATCTTCTCTTAGTAAACCCTCCTCTTGGCTGAAGTGGGACACGGCTGCTGCTGCCACCACCAGGTTGCATTGCCCGGTTTCTCCAGTGGGAGAGGCCGTGGGACGGAGGCTACCAGGGGCACCTCTCAGCGCTAGCAATGCCAGACAGGGAATCTGTCTGCAGGGCTGCCTCTGTCTCACTGGATGAATTGGGGTGTGTGTGGAGGGGGGGCTTGGGGGTGTGTGGCTTGAAGAGTGGTCACTCACTATTCTCCAGAAATGGCTCTCATTATGGAGAGCTGAGGCCGCCCCCTGTCCCCTTGCTGGAGTGCAGGCAGGTCAGGGCCCATGCTGCTCCCCCGCCTGCCATGGCATTCCTGGGAGTGGAAGGAGAGCACCTGGAGAATGGGAGCCACCCCCAGGGCCATGCTTGGGGGCTGGCGGGCTGAGCAAACCACAGTTCTTGCACCCCTTCCATCATCACGCATGGCTTGCCACATTTCTTAGCAGGGAGTTTTTAAAAACAAATTTGTCCCAGAAGGAGAGGAGCCTGGCCTCCGGGGAGGAACTGCAACCCCAGCATTAGGGCTGCCCAGATGCCAGGAAGGGCCTGGCCGCCCTCGTGGCCAGAGTCCTACCCAGGGCTCATCACGGGGCCGGCGGATGGACGTCCTCTGAGCGAAGCACTTTGTAAAGCAGCCAGTAGAAGATGTTGAAGACCAGGAAGGTGAAGGGGAAGACGGCCCGAGAGATGGTGTCGATCCGCTTGGCCCGGTCCAGGTAGCGCCTCCGGAGCAGCTCCCCCTCCCGCAGGAGTGAGCCAGGAGGGGGTGGGCTGTAGAGGCGGGGGCTTTCCATGGCTGCCCCTCCGTCTTTCACGTGCTGCAAGCAGTGGCCCAAGCCATAGCCTCGGAAGTAGAAGCGGCTCTCGCGGATCACCTCCTCCTCCTGGTGGGCACAGGGCAGGCGGGAAAGGAGAGAGAGAGAGAGAGAGAGAGAGAGAGAGAACTTGAAAGAGGGGAAAGAAGAGCCCTGTGGCGTGACTCCAGTCCGCAAGCGCTGTGCGGGTCAGTGCCAGTGCTGAAAGGCAACCAGGCCTGCCCGAGGGAGGGGACTGGCCCTGCTGCTGCACCTTTGTGGCTCCAACTGTGCACTACACCCAGTTTCTCATGAGGAGGAGCAGGCAGGACTGTCCTATGCACCCAAGAGAACCGAGGAGGCCGGCTGGAGCCGCTCTGAATCTTTGCCCTTTCCAGGCTGGGGATGCTTGGATCTGCTCAGCTACCACTGCCCGTCTCCCTCCCCCCTCCCCCACTTGACTGAAAGCAGCACCAACATTGGAACATAGCTCTTTCCTCAAAACCTTCCCCCCCCCCCACCCCACCCCCCCACCCCGATGGCTCCCCTGCCTCCCATTCAGCCCTTCTATCTGCAGATTTTAACCAGACCAGCAGTTGGGCTGGTGCATCTCTCTGCTAACATATCTAAGCTGGCAGAAGGGGGTGTCCATTGGCA
Source organism: Phrynocephalus guinanensis (assembly GCA_037367245.1). NCBI lineage: Eukaryota > Metazoa > Chordata > Lepidosauria > Squamata > Agamidae > Phrynocephalus > Phrynocephalus guinanensis. Next base: position 24,599,833 of record CM074748.1, read on the forward strand.
TAAAGGCCCTGCTTCTGCCTGTTCCGGAAGCCTGGAGGAGGGTAGCTGGCCAAGAGGCGGGCGGCATGGGCAGCTGGCAGAGTGGCCTCCCAGGGGCCCCAGCAGGCAGCCAGCCCGGAAGCCCAGAGAGCTTCCTGCAGGTTTTCTTTGGAGGGAGGGAGGGGAGGGGGAGGGGAAGTTCAGTCCTTGTGTGCAATCAAAACTGCTGCCTCCCTGGAGCCGCCATGCCTTTCCCAGGCTTCCTGACAGACAAAAGAGCCCAGCAGGAGGGAGGGGGCAGGGGCAGGGCAGGGGTGTGTCCTCCTGGGACTCTGCCATTCTACACCAAGCTGGGCTTGACTCCTCCCCCACCCCCACCCCCGCTTTCATTTTGTCGGGAGCTGCTTTGAGTCCCCATCCTGGTAATGCAAGCAAATAAGCAAGCAAGCAAATGAGCAAACACATTCCTGTTTCTCATGTCCCTGCCACTCCCTCCCTCCTTCCCCGATCATTTGGCCTCTGAGGCCGTTTGCTGCAGACCTGATCAATGCCCCAGCCAGCCACCCGCCCGCCCTCAGGGCTGTGCACTGGGAAACCTGGCTGCCGTGATGTGCTCACAGGCAAGATGAGGAAGGTGGCATGTGGGAGAGGGGGGAGCAGGCTTCGGATCAGTGGGGTGCACATGAACAGCATGGTAGGGACAGGGTGATCCACGGCGGGTGGGGGGGTAGGGAAGGAGGTGCATTTGCTCTTTTACCCTGGAGTCGATGCTCCCGAATTGAGAGAGGGTGTCGTACGTGGACTCGCTGCTGGGCAGGTCCTCCAGCTGTTGCAGGGACTCCAGGCTGGGCGTCCGGCTGGCCAGACCCTTATAAATCCAGCAGTGAGTGCCAATCAAACAGAAACAGGAGACCGGGTGACCGCGGGGCTCAGCTTGCACGGAGAAGCTCTGAGCTGCTTGCTTGTGCATGCACGGAACACCTGGCAGTGCACCATCCACCCCTCCGCCTGAGGCCTGAATGGTTGGGGGCCCCACTGTGACCCACCTCTCTCTCTCTCCCTCCCCCCCTCTCTCATTTCCTGTACCACCACCACCACCACCCCAGCACCACCACACATGCCTTCTGTGAGCAATGGAGGAAAGGGGCAGGGAGAGAGGAAGGGAGGGGGTAGCTCTATGTGGGAGGCCTGGCAACTCAAGGACTTTCCCAGTCCTCCATCCTCCCTGGAAGAGCAGAAAGGGCTTTGGCCAGGTGGGCGGGCGGGTGGGCAGGCAGGCAGAGGGCTGTTCAGCAGGTGGAGCTTTGCCCTTGGTTTAGGTGCCTCATGTGTGAGTTGGCCATTTGGCAGCAGGATATAGCCCCTGACATCACGTGGAGAACAGGGGAAGAGGCTGCAGGACAGAACTCTGGGGATGCATCTGGGGTGGCCCCATTCTGCTTGGTGCTGGGCACAGAGTTCCGCCTCCTTCCTTGGACTCCGCAGGAGATGGGAAGGGCAGGTGGGGGAGTCGGGGAGGGGGGGGGGAAAGGGGCCAGAGCACTCATGCCAAGCATCTGCAGCACACCTGTCTTCTTCCTTACCCCCCTCCCCCCAGAAACAGGCCGGAGAAAATCAACAGAACCCCTGGCAGTGGGCCCACTTTCACTGGATTGCACGATTTGTGATTTGGTGCCATTTATAAAAGAAAAGTGTAAACAGACTCTACAGGTGAGATGGTGACAATGTGGCAGTGCCAGAGGGGGCGAGGGTGAGGGGTGGAACAGCTGTATGGGATGCAGGGAAAGGAAGTGGGATGAGGTCCCAGGAGCATGGAGAGTAGATGGGCTGAGAGGGTGGGCAGAAGAAGCACAGCAACACCCTCCCCCCTGCCGCCACCGGCATTCTGTAGGGCCACAGGTGACCTCTGGGTGAAAGGCTGCCTGGAAGCCCCCTGGCCTTGGCAGGCAGCCCAACCTCTCTCAGCCCCAAAAGCTGTGTAATGGAGCCTGGCTTTGATGCCTTGGCAGATGCCCACACTGCACGTGCTCAGAGATGCCCTGCCATTCATTCAGGTGAGCCTCAGCCACCCCCCTTTCCAGGGCAACTTCTTCAGCATCTGGTGGCATATTTTATAGGAAGGATTACAGATACCCCAGGGGCCTCTATGGGGCTGAGATCGGGCTGGAGGGCAGAGGAGCTGCATGTTCAATAGTGCACAGCATCATCCCTTCCTTCCTTCCTTCCTTCCTTCCTTCCTTCCTTCCTTTTTGCATTAGCTTACAAAGGTTGTCAGGTGTCATCTGCCATTAGACTTTGGGACCTGCTGCAGCCCCTGCCTCAGATGCATCTCACTATTGCCAAGTGCTGCCTGAGAAAATTTGTGCTGGGTGAAAGGCGTCATCTTTAAGCTTCCATAAGAATCCTGTGTGTGTTCAGGGTCCTGCTGTTGCACCAATACTCACCAGAGGGCAGCCCAGCCATCGCAATGGAGCCCAGCAGCCCAGGGAGTGGGGGGGGGGCACCTGAGAAGGGAAGGGTGGCAGCAGCCCTGGCACCCCCAATGGCTGGAGGAGTCAAAGGCTGGAAGTTGTTTCCCTGCCCCCCCCCCCACCTCCCTGCAGCCTCTTGCCTTTCAAGGTGCCTCTGTGCGGGCAAAGCCAGTACCTCCACTGCTCAGGACAGCCGCGGCACACGGAGGCCATGCTGTCCTCTGGGCAGGTTCTCTGAGGTCCCGGGCAGGGCCAGGGCAGTGGCTGTGATGTCCACAGGGCCTCCCCTTGGGAGCATGGGAGGGGGCTTTCTCTTCAAACCGAGTGGAGGACACTCGTCCCCTCTGGCTAAAACTTGCCAGGTGTCATCTGCCTACCGCCTCCTTCTGCTCATGGGCTGGGTGGTGGTGGTGGGGTGAGGTAGCACCTAGCTGACAGATCAGCTGAAGAGAAAGCTTCCCTGGACAGCAGAGATGTGTGGGAGGGCCCAAATGTATGAAAACAAAATGCCTGGGAATATAAGCAGGGTGGTGGGTACTGGACAGAACGTTTGAAGCCACCACCTAAAACAGTGTGCTTGGACACCCAAAAGCAAGTGAAAAATAAAAAGAGGTCAGCCTTAGAGGTGCAACAAGACTTCTGGTTTCTCTTTAGAAGCCACATAGTTTTAAATATGCAAAGAAAACACCTCTCCAAATTGTGTCCCATGAAATGTCCCAGCCGCTTCCTCCTTTGCCAGCAGACCAAACAGGGGAGTGAGAGGGAGCCAGAGGAGGAGGAGGAGGAGGAGGAGGAAGAGGAAGAGGGGGCCTTTTCTAGAAGGGCAGCTGGCTCCCTCTGCTACGCTGGAAACAACCGAGAGCCTTTGCAGCAGGCCTGAAGACTCGCAACTGCATTTGGGATTGCCCCCCCCCCCCGGTTCCCTCTCCCTTCTTTTTCTCTTTGGTCTGCAGCCCACATCTGAGGCACCTGAAGATGTTCGCCGCTGCCTGTGAAAGCTTTGCCTTGCCAAGTGGAGTTATTTTCAAAGTGTCACGGGTGTGATTTCGCTTGGCAAGGAATAGGTGACACAATCCGCCCCGGCTTGCTGTTTGGCCCCTTGAAATGTGGTCCTTGGTCTCCATCCTGCAGGGCCCACAAGGAGGTGGGCTGAGAGCCTCCAGCTCTACACCTGCGGGGTTCTGCTTTGCCCTCCCTGTGTCTTTTGCAATGCAACTCCTCTCTTGCCACCAGCAGAGGGAGCGTCCCTTCTTCCATAGCAACCCGCCCCATCCCTCTCCTGCCTGTGGCCGCAGCTCTCCTGCCTAGACCCCCCCACACACCAACTCCCCTCCCTCCCCCCTCCCCATAAGAGGGCAGCCTGGAGGAAGGGCCGCTCTGTCCACTCACCATCCTCTGCCGCCGCTGCCTCCGGCGAAGGCGCATGAACTCCTTGTGTTGGCGGGAGACAAAGTTGACAGCCGCGTATTCCAGCAGGGCAGCGAACACAAAGAGGAGGCAGACGGCCATCCAGATGTCAATGGCTTTGACGTAGGAGACCTATAAGCAGGGAGGGGAGGCGTCCTGTAGCCCGGAGGCCCCTGGGCTAGAGCATGTTTTTTGGGGGGGATTGGCCACCCTTCCTTCTCGGTAAAAAAGAACAGCAGGGCACAGCTTCCCTTGACAAAGCCACTTTCTAGAAAGGGTGTCTTTTTGAAAAAGCCATCAGCTGATGGAGAGGGGAGGGACTGAGGGCACTGCTTGTCCTTGACGCTGTCTGTCCTCAGACCAATTCTCTCTGCCCAGTCCTCCATTCTTGGTGGCCCTCAGGCACGGACTATTGACAGGAGCCTTTGAATGCAGGATTTTCATGAGAGCAGGATGGTCCATGACCATGAAGAAGGGAGGGAGGCCACTGGCTGAACTGTCCAAAGGCCTCTGGCCCCGAGTGCTCCGCCCAGGCCCCCTGTGCAAAACCCTCCAACCCAGTCCCTTGGCAGGAACACACCAAGAAGCCTAGATCTAGCTGGGGAGAGACCGCCGTGTCTCTTGTGTGTTTTCCCTGCTGGAGGCTCCCTTGTGTGCAAAGGTACACAGAGGCATCTCACTGGCAAGGCTCCTGTGGTGGAAGGAGAGGATCCCAGGCCAGACCCCAGGCAGCCTCTCTAGTCTAGACTAGGGAAGAGGCTGCCCACCTCCCAAGAGAGGCAAGAGCAGCAGTTGGAGATGAATCTCACACCCCCCATCCCCAGCACTGACCTTTGGCAAGGAGGCCCGAGAGCCAGCACTCTGGGTGGTCATCGTGAGCACGGTGGTGATGCCCAGCCCCACCCGGGCAGGTGCAGCATCCATGTTGATCCAAAAGGAGACCCAGGAGAGGATGACGATCAGCAAGCTGGGGATGTACATCTGGATCAGGTAGTAACCCATCTGCCTCTCCAGGTGGAACTTCACCTCAATGCAGGTGAACTTCCCTGGGAAGGAAAAAGACAGCAGGAGAATGAGGATCGATGGGCCAAAGCCTGGTTAGTGGGAGAAAGAGGACTTGACACTGTAAATTGCCTTGGCTTCTTTAGGGGAAGGGCCTTTCCCACCCATAATTTCCAGACTTTGTTTTGCTCCAATGACATGGACCTGTCCAGTTCTGACTGCTGGCAAAGCAAAGTGTTCTGCTTATATGACACCCCATACCACTTCAAGTAATCTCTGGGTAGTTTACACTTTTTAATAACAGTATGCAGGCTACACATTGTCCCCCACCCACCCCAGCAATCTGGGTACCCATTTTACCGACCTCGGAATGATGGAAGGCTGAGTGAACCTTGAGCCTGCTACCTGGGATGGAACCCCAGGTCGTGAGCACAGTTATAGCCACAGTACAGGCATATTTAACCACTGTGCCACAGGGCTAGATGTGTCCCAAGGCAAGCAGACCAGGGGAAGAGGGTGTTCCCACAGCTGGGGGCATGGAGAAAAGGCACCCCTAACCCCATGGAGGCAGCTTACCTGTATTGTAAGACTTGGTGCAGTGGCCCAGGTCCTTCTCATCCCTCAGGATGAACTGCGGGAGGGTCAGCCCCTCTGACACTTGCACAGCGTCCTCCCCCTTCACCCACTCAAAGATCAAGTCATGCATGGTGTAGCCAACTGCAAAGACAAAGAGGGCAGAGTGTGAGGTCAGGGCAGCCCTGCAGGGTGGAGGCTTCCAGCATTTGGACAGCTCCCTTGCTGTCCCTCAGGCAGTGGTGGAACCCGCTTGGCTCCCCCCTCCCTCCCTCCACTCTCCTCCGCCAGCCTCTTTCCCTGCAGGATCCCTGCTCATTGCCTTTGCCCAAGCTGTTCAGGAAAGACCCCCATGGATCCACTCCAGAGACATCTCTTCCTCACCGCCCTCATTCCCCTGAACGCCCAGTGCACCCCCTTTAATGAGCACATCTGCCTCAGCTGTCTCTCTGTCCATGGCCAGGCCCTCTTCTCTCCCCACCCCAGCCCAGCCCACCCCAGCCCTCCAGGGACGCTTGGCATAGATGCCCGGCTTCATTCACACTCACAGCTCTCCAGCTGCATCGTGCATGTCTGGATGTCCATCGGGAAGTTCTTCAGATCCATGGGACAGGAAAGGATTAGGGTCAGCCTGGAGGCAAGGGAGTGAGAAGGAGCAGGTCAGGACCATGGGGTGTTCAGGGGAGGCCTCCCCTTCCTCCCAGGCACAAGCTGGGCCATCCCCCCCCCACTTCAAGCCCTGGCAGCCCCACCTGATGCTGTAGAGCACATTGCCATTCTTGAAGATGCGCAGGAGCTTGTTGTCTGTGGTGACCTCATGGAAGTTGGCCCCCTTCTCATTGGCAAAGAACAGATCTGGCTTCCAGATGGAGTCTAGCATGGAGGGGTCCAGGTCCAGGGAGTCATCAGGATACTCCCTGTAGGCCAGGCGTGGGTCGTTCCACTGCTGCCTCAGGAAGACATTGACACGGTAATCCTACAGAGCAAACGGGAGGGGTTTGCTCATCATCAAGCATGTATGCCTGTGCAGCGGGCAGCCTGGCCAAGGTATGGTGAAATGCTCAGCCACCCCAGCCAGGAGAAGGGCCCATCTTCCCACCTGCAGGCATCTGTCTCAATGGCTCAACAGAAGGAGCTGGAATGAGCAGTCCAGGCTTACCATGGTCGTTTCTGTGACTGAACCAAAACTGTTGATGAATATGTTACAGGTCACGTTGACAGGGGGTCCTGCAAGTACATGAAAGAAAGACAAGTGGGAAGACTTGTGGGGGTGGGTGAGGGGATGGAGAGGAGAGGAACAGCCTTGTGCAAAGGCAGACAACAGCTTCACCCAAATCAGGGACCACCCCTGCCAAACCCCCCTCCAGATGCCTGTGGTTCTTCTGGCTGAGTCAAGTGGGGGGCACAGAACAGCAGAGGGGGCAGAGCACGGCAGCCCTCCTTGGCTATCGACTGCGCATTCCTCAGGGCCCCACAGGATGCCAGTGCATGTAGAGGCACGCCATGGGCTGATCTGATCTGGGCCCTTCCAGGCTCAGTGGATGCAACCCTCGGCAAGGATCCAACTCCTCTTCCTAAGCTGAAGCCTGTGGAAGGCTCTCTGGCAGGGAAGAGGGGGCCCGCCCTGCCCCAGCAGGCTCCTCAGCTCCCGGGATGCTTCTGGCAGAGGGAGGAGGGTCCTTCTGCACAGGAGGTGCGGGGAGCCCCGTGTTATTTTGCCCAAGGCTTTGGTGAGCCCCACGGACCTCATGACCCACCCTGGCATCCCCTGAGGGAGGGGTCTTTCCCTCTCCATTGTGTCTGCTTTGCCAAAGGGGTGCAAGAAAGAAGGTTAGGAGAAATTTGTCTCCTGGTCAGCTCTGGGCCTTCCTCTTAGCAGGAACTGGGAGCACAGAGGCAACCCTGAAAACTTTGGAAGAAAACTCTTCTCTACACACACACACACACACACACACACACACACACACACACACACACACACACACACACACACACACACACACACACACACACACACACACACTGACTTACCTTTGAAATTGGGTCTGATGCGTGCATCGTAACCCGACGTCCGGCCCATAAGCTTGTCAAGGAAATCTGAGGGGGACATTGGTTGTGGTGCACTGCGTGGGGTGGACCTGGCTTCTCCCTTTCCTGACACCACTCTGTGGGGGGGGGAGGGTCCCAAGGAAACAGAGGAGGTGTCAGAATGCTGCAGGTTTCCAGACATAACATATGCATACACACAAGAGCACTTTGCTGAACTGGCTGCAGCTTCCACAACAAACAGAAATCATCAGAAATTGCATGGCAATGTTCATGCTGTGTGCGTGGCTGCTAGCAGAATCCCAGAACGGCCCGAGGAAGGTACCTCCAAGAAATGCCAGCAGCATCTGGCCTGGTTAGGCTGGAGTGGCAAAAAAGACTGGCCCTGGGACACACTTGGGAGTGAGTGTGCATGCAGGGGAGGCAGATGCAAAAGGTGTTGCACCCAAGGGAAACGGCTCTGCTGAGCAAATCCCCGTGGCAGTGTGGGCAGGGATCCACTTTGAGATCCTGTCCTTTGGGCTGCCTTGCATCTCCCCTGGAAAGTCCTCCTGTAGCCATGAAGGGCTGGAGGATAGGGGCTTCCTTCCCAAGAGCAGAGTCATTGTCTAAAACCACATCAGCCCACTAACCAAGCAATAGGCAGATTGAGCGCATCAACACTGCAGTGTCCAGACACAAGTCCTAGCTGCTCCCTTCTGCCCCCCCCCCGGCACCTTCTGGGAGCCATCTCCACCTTCTTCCGCCACATCCGCCCCCCTCTTGCTCCTTTCCCCCAGTCCAGCCCAGACTCTCCAGGGCTATGGAAAGCACCTCTGACAAGATCGGTCCAGTCTTCGCCCAGAGCCCCATGTGGCTACAACTCCAGGGGAGCAGCTCTTTGGTCCCCCTTCGCCTGTTCCCACAAAAAAGGCTACCAACCATAGACCCTTGTGCAAGGAGGAAGGTACCCAGTCTGGTGTGAGAGGGAATTTTATACAGAACAGCCACAGAAAAATGGCCTCCCTTAAGCCCTCACCACACGGGCCCACCATGGCCGTGGGATCAAGGAGATCTCAGAGATCCAAGAAGGTCAGATGGGAAGAGACAGAGCTTCTCACACCTCTGAGCAGAGCCACACAAGGGCTTTTTTAAGTCATGAGGAGGAGCACTTTGAACTGGGCCTGGAAATGGATGAGCAGCCAGGGAAGCAGTTGTACCAAGAGATAATTTTAACAATCTCCTTCTCATGCTACTGCTGTCCCCCTTTAAAAGTAACAACAATCATGTGCTGTGAAGTCAAGTTTTCCTAAAAGTTTGACACCTCCCCCCAACACACATACCTCCCTCGGGTGGCCACATCTGGCCCAGAAGCTTGAATTCTCCAGTCCAGGTGCCTGCAGGTATATCACACAACAGGACCCCCCAAGTAAGTGGAGTAGGAGGGGGAAAGGGGCTGTAGCAGCCCAGAAACGATTGCTTGAGCATCAAGCTTTCATGGGGAGGTGATGTGGGTGCTGATGGGAGGTGGCCTCCTCCAGCCATTGCCACCACCACCACCCCCACCACTACCCATCCATCCGTACAACCAACCGGACTTCACTCCACACTCTGGCTACTGTCCCTGTTCAGTTTTCAGCTCCAACATCAGCAAGCTGCCACAGAACAAAAACAACTGAATAGAGAGGATACAAGCCAGTTCAAAGGTGGGGCCACCCCAAAACACTGTCCCGCCTGAGGCAAGCCAGAAAATACTCCTACTATCAGCACCCAAGCAAACATGCTTAGCACCCAAAGCTGTTTTGACGTCTGGAATAACAACACAAAATTGTTCCTCCATGGCAACCAAATGGCAATGATAGCACATTTTTCTGCCAATTCATAGCATACAACATTTGCTGCCTTAGGCAAGTACCTCAGCCTGCCTAATGTCAGGGCTAGCCCAGTCAGCAAAGCCCACAAGAAAGCAAAACCACAGGGGGAGCGTTTCCTAGCAGGAGAGGGTTTCCCATCCAAGTGAGGTCCACTCACACAGAGGCCGTTTCCTCTAGTGCCGCTGCTCACCTGGTGAACCCTGGTGTCTCGTTTTACACACACACACACACACACACACACACACACACACACACACACACACACACACACACACACACACACACACTTACTTCAAGCCAAAGGAGGGATGTCCCCCCAGCCAACCACTCTGCAACCCAGCTTTCTTCCACTACCTCTTGCTTTGCATCTGCTCCCTTCCTGTCCCCAGGACATCCGACTGCCTTCCTCTGCAAACAGCCCTGGGGGAGGAGGGGAAAGCTGTTCTCAACCTCTCAGCACAGAGGAAAGGAACTCTCCACCGTCTCCTTCCCATTTCAGGGAGGCGGCTGTGGTGCCAGCTAAGTGTGTGGCTGGAATAAAGGTAGCTCAAGTTGTGGGAACACCAGCGAGCTGGACGAGCCCCAAGGAGGAGGCAGAGGAAGGCTGGCTGGTTCCTGGCAAGTATGTGAAACGTGCACGTGGTAGACAGGCAACTCTTCCACTTTCCAGGCCTGACATTGATGCTGCAAGGAGAGCCCCTTGCAGCAGAGGAAAGCATGCTGCCTGCAGAGGACAAAGGCTGAGGCTATGGCTAGCCATGCAGTGGACAGTACAGCCCCTCCCCTCTGTTCTTGGGGTCCTTGCCCAAATGATGTCACACAGATCCCCAGAAGCCAGAAAAAAAAGAGGCACCCAACATGTCTACTATGATGCTGCTGCTGCCATGCAAAGCTTTATGTGTTCCCCTGCCTTACTCTCCTCTCTCAGACTGGACCCTGAAGTAATTAATTAAAACAAATTGAAGGGGCACAAACCTCCTTTCTGCCAAGCCCTCTCCTTTGCCCTGCTTGCAGCTCCTCCTGGTGCTCCAAAAGGCTGGGAGGCTCAGGGGGGGAGCAAGTACTCTCTCTCTCTCTCTCTCTCTCTCTCTCTCTCTCTCTCTCTCTCTCTCTCTCTGGGGGGGGAGAAGGTGACTTTTAGTCTTGTGGCCCCAGCAGAGGCTTCCAGAAATCTACTGGCCATGCTGAGGTCTCCTTCCCTCCACAGCTCCTCTTCCAGTGGTGCCATACACAGCGGGATTGGCTTCCAAGAGGAAGCTTGCTCTGTGCTTTCTTTGTAGCTTCTGAGGAGAGCAGCTGGAAACATGACGCAGGAGGAGGCCACCCAAAGGTACAAGCAGACATAAACGGGGGGGGGGAGAGAGATTGGGTGGAAGGAAGGAAGGATAGTGGTGCACCATGAGGCTGATGTGCACAGCTTCATGGAGACCACCTAGCTGTCACTGCCCTGCCTGGCTCCTTTCCCCAAAGAACAGCCAAGAGACCTTTGGTCCCGTGAAGGGAAGCTCATCTCCTGAGCTCTTGGCTGTGATGTCAGAGGCTCATGCCAGTGGTCTCTTCTTCTCCACCTCTCAGGTTGTGCTCTCAGGAAGATTCCACGGGAAGACTCTCTGCCACAAAAGCGATTGGTGCCTGTCCCTTTCCCAGCTCCCCTGCGGCTTCACAGAAAACATACCTTCCACCCCTTCCTGCCTTTGTCCATCAGCCTTATCTTTTCTTAGGACCTCCTAAGTTCTCCCAAGGAGAGGCTGTGACGTTACACCCCATCCAGCCAGTGGCACATGGCCAGCCTACTAGATTAGGGAATCAGGCTTCCCTACCCATGTATTAAGCATTTATCAGACTTCAGGATCAATTCTTCCAATTCCTCAAGAACCTATGATTATTAAATGCCACCATTCCAAAGTGCCTATTCTTACATCCAAACATAGCCCTGGAATTGCCCTGCTGACTTCAGAGGTACAAAGGCACCTCCGGAGGTGGACAGGGAGACCTAGGAGTGCATCTGTCCCGCAGGCTCCTGCACTCGGTGGACAACAGAACCCTCCCCTGCCCCTCAACCCAATGTCCCAGGGAGCCAAAGAAGAGAGTGAGGAGCCAAGCGCCTCTGCTCCCTCTGCCCCTCCCCCCTGCCCCTCCAAAACCCACTGAGTCGCCCCGCCAGCTCCCGGAACCGCCATTCCAGGCCAAACCCAACTGCGCCCCTCACGACGTGGCCAAGGAGCTCCCCTTCTGGAGTGGGACTTCTCTGCCTGATTGGACAGCAATGGCGATGCCCCCCCCTCCCTGGCGGCAAATAAGCCAAGCCGGGTCGTGGACTTGGGCCAGCCAGGCGGGCGTTCAGGACAGAGTAGGGAAAGGCCTCCTTGTCCCATTCCCGGTCACGGCCCCCCCTATCACCACCCTCTCGCCTCTTGTCCCCTGCCCCAAAGAGAAAAGCTACAGCCGCTCAACCCCTCCTCCTCCGAGGGCCTCTCCGTGGGTCCCCCCCACGCCTCCTCGCCAGCGCCCCAAATGCGCCATAAAAGAGGCGAGGAGGGCGGTCCCGAAGTTAACTGCGGAAAAGGCAGGCGGGTGGGGTGGGGGCTCCGTTTTGGATCCCTCCCCCCGGGCCTCCTTCCTTCTGAGCCCAGGGCGGCTGGGCGCAGCTCCGGAGGAAAGGCGCACGCGGTTCTTCCCCCAGGCGGGAAAGCGCTCTTGGACAAGGAGAGCGGGAAGAGGGGGACGCGGACCGGAGAGGGACCAGGGCCACGGAGCCTGTGCTCTGGGGGTTCCCGGGACGCACCGCCCGGGCGAACGGTAGCTGGCTTCCGAGCAGGGGCGGCGTTCCCTTGGGCGTCCGCGGTTGCCTCCTTTCCCTCCCTTCCCGTCCGCGAAACTGAGAGAGAGTCTCCGGCGGCGACTCACCTGAGCAGGGCGCCGAGCAGGAAGAGGAGCCGCGCTCGCATCCCTCTGGGGCGCGGTGGTCCCCGCCGGCAAGGCAGGCGGAGGCCGCGGTGGGCGGAAGGCGAGACTCGCGGCGGTGGCGGCCCCCCAGCCCCGGGAGGCGCCCGGGCATGTCCCGCTCCCGGTGCTGCTCCGCGGCGCCCTCCGGCAGCAGCCGCGCCGCATGGAGGCGCCTACTCGACGGCAGCGCGACGGCCGCTCCTGCCTCCTGCCGCCGCCTCCTGCCGCGCCCGCCGCCCCCTCGGCAGAGAAGCTCCGGCTGGCGCTCGCTTCCGCCCGCCCGCCCCCCGCCGCCCCCCCCCGCCGCCGCCGCCCCCCTTGCCAGGCGGGGAAGGCGCTCCCGGCCCACGTCACGGCCGGCCGGACGACAAGCGCTCCTGGGCCGTCCCGCGTCCCGTGGGAGCCCGACCCGATGCCGTGCTCCGTCCGGGGCAGCACGTGGAAGCCCTGCGAGGCCGCCCCTTCCCCAGGTGGGCACCGGCGCGCCCGGGGCCTGGAAGCAGCCGCTTCGGGTCGAGAGCGCTCCCGCTGTGCCCAGGCGCTCCCCGGGGCAGTTCGGCTCCCCGCCCCTTCCCCCCGCGTATATCCCTTTCCTCCTCAGGAGGCCGCGGCGGCTCCTGGATCAGCGTCCTTTTCGCAGACGGCCACGCCGGACATCCCCCACCTCTCCGCCGCCGCCCACGCAGAAGCCAGGTGATTAACCAAGGCAGGGGCGGGCCCACGGGGGAGGGGCCTTTCTCTGTGGATCTGGAGGAAAACGCGCCCACACCACCCCCCGCAGGGCTTCAGACACCAACAGACCTTCCAGATGGATTTCCAAGTCTGCAGCCTCATAATTGGGACTAATTGCAACGGTGGAACCCTCAGCATCTGGCTTGGGGTCATTTTAAAGCCTTGACTGTTATCCCTCCCCCTCAAGCTATTATGTCTTGGCCGATGGGAATCGGCCAGGTAAAACAGAGTTATGGGTTATCTCGTCCTCCTAATGCAGTGATGGCGAACCTTTTGGAGACCGAGTGCCCAAACTGCAATTCAAAACCCACTAATTTTTCCGCAAAGTGCCAATACAGCAATTTAACCTGAATAGAGGTGGCTGTGAAGGAGTGATGTCAGGTGCCCACAGAAAGGGCTCCGAGTGTGCCATAGGTTCGCCAACACTGGCCTAATGGGAGAGTTCCCTTTAACAGGAAAGTGGGAGGAAGATAGGCTGGGAGTGAACGTTTGTCTCCAGGTGTATTTAGGGTGGGTTGGTTAGGATGTGTGTTGGTTGGTCATGTCATGTTGGAATAAACTGCTGTTTTATAGTACCTGGAGCTGGCATTTTTCCTGTTGAGTCCACTATATTACACCACCCCTGCAGTCCCCGGCTTGAAGGTGGGGGAGTGGAAGGCTGTCCTGTTTAGTGGTCAAAGGGAGATGTGCCCCTCCCCCTCCATGGTGCCTGGATTGGGTTGTTTGAAGGGGGTGGTCTCAGAACGCATGGATGAGAGCAGGGGGAAAATAGGGTTAGTCGGTGAGGGAGAGAAAGGAGTCAAACTATTCAGCACAGTAGTAAACAGGCGCTTCTTTTTTTCTCAGGTAATGGTAGACGGTTTGGAATGTTGTTAATTAATGCCAACAACCGGTGTTTTTTCTCCTTGCCTCCGTGTCTGTCTGTCTCTTTGACTCTCGCTCCCCTGAAGGGTCAGCAGGTCGGTTCTTTATTTGCTGCACCATTCCTCCCCCCCCCCCAATCCCCTGCCTCCGAAAAGTTCTCCGGGACATGCCTGAGAGAGGAACCCTCCCACCGCCCAGGGCAGCCGGCCAGTCCAAGCGCCCTTGTAGCGGCGTGGGGTGCGGGGTGGAAGCCACTCATCGGGCCAATGGGACAGGCGGAGGTACTTCTCTCCACGGGGGCTTCATGTGGGTGGCACGTGGTGGGGAGAGGGATCTGGGCAACAGCTGAAGCTCCTCCAGTGGGCCGGCTCCAGGATTTTTGGGACCTGCCCAGGAAGGTTTGAGCAGCCAGTTTATTTTTTTAAAGAGCCCCGCAGTGGGGCGGCGGGGAGAAATGGGGTGGGAGGAGAAATGGGAAAGGAGGGGGTGGGAAAAAGGAATGAGGTCGCGGGGAAGAAGGCAGTGCTGGCAGGACCACCAAGGTGAAGCCTTCCTTTGGAGCAACACTCAGCTCCAGTTCCGAGTTGTCAAAAAGGCTCCTGCGTGACATTCTTCTCGCACACGCCCTCCGCACTTTCACAGCAAGCGAAACAACGCCTTAGAGTCCTCACCTGCGGTCCGGGAGGGGGAGGGGACCCCAGGAGAAGGGGGAATCGCCCTTGAAGCCCCCCCCCTAATGGGGAGCCCAGAAGGAGGCGCCAGGCAGCATAGGGAACCCTTTCACCTTAACGCCCAGCGGGGGAGATTCTGCCACCGCTGCCTGTTCCCACCGCAAGGCTAAAATTAGCTCACGGCAGCCGGAAACGGGCCCGTCCCTGGAGCAGGGGACACGGAGGCTTCTGCGCAGGAGGCGGCGCGGGCTGAAGGTGAGGAAGAGGGGAGTGGGGGGGGGGACGAAAGGCAGTTGCCTCTTCCTCCCCCCCCCACCCGCGTTGTTGGCGGCTCTTGTTGCCCCTTGGCGACTCGAGGAACATTCCTTGTCGGTGCCTCTTCCACCCCCCCTCCCGCTCGGAGGGCCTGGGCTCGAGCGCCCCGAGTTTCCCGCTGGCTGGCGAGCGCCCTCCCCCCCCCCCCGCCGCCGCCGCCATGCTCTGTCCAAGTGCTGAAACGCCGGCTCGGGGCGGAGGGGCGGCTCCAGAATGGGAAAAACCTTCCGGCTCTGGCTAGGGGTTCGCGCGCCACCCACCACCAAGGCTGAGTCCGTAGTGGGCAACAAGGCGCTTCCCTGCTTGCGCTTTAGCTGGAGTGGGGGAGCGGGAGGGGGCAGAAAATGCACCTGACAGCCACAACCTTCTCCCCTCCCTCTCTTCCTGTTCTCTCCATTCATTCAAAGGGTCCTTGGAAGAAGAGGAGAGAAGCTGTCTCTCCACAGGAGATGGAAGGACAGTTTCTCTCTTACAAAGACGCTTGCATCCAACAGCTCTATGGGAACCCCATAACAGGGCGCCTCCCCGATCTCCCTGCCAGCCCTAAAGGTCCCAAAGTCCTTCAAGAGAGGCTTCTGGCCGACAGAAGGGCCATTCTCCCGGGCATTCCTGATGCAGGGCCAATTGATTGGGGGGGAGGGGGCAAGGCAGAGGTGTCTCCCAAGGGAAGGAAAAGGTCATGTCAGGATCAAGAGCCTTGCTGCTGGTATCTTTGACTTCAAAGCCCCTCTCGGGCTTCCCACCAGACACTCCTTCTTCCAGGGGTTTAATTGTTCGTTCCCTTTAAACGGTGTTTAATGCAAAATTTATCAGCTTGGTTTAAATATAGGCATGCAGAGCCTCTGCTATCAACCCTCAAAGCAGGCCAAGATCACAGTGTGCTTCTATGTCATTTGAAGCTGAGGTAAATGGTCCTTCTGAGACTCTGTTGACATGAGCAGCGAGTCTGGAACAAGACATGTGTGTGCACATGCGCAGGTGCACACACACACACACACCTTGAGAGGGGGGGATATGCTTCTCTCAGTGGAGTCCTCTACATCTTTGCAGGAAATCTGCCTGATCAAGGACTAAGCCTCACAGTGGGGATCCATCTGAAGAGGCCTTTTGCAAAACCAGGGTGGAGTATCTGCATGCCCCATCTGTCTTTCACCATCGGATTCTCCCAATTTAACCCCCACGGGGAGATGGGGGGGGAGGAATGCACACTGCTGGTAGAAGCCATAGAAACACAGAATAATTGAGTCAGTAAGGGTTGTCCAATTTTCTCCTGAATGTCTCCAGTGTTGGAGCGCTCATCTCTTGAGGTCCTGAGTTCTACTGTCATGCTGCTCTAACAGTGAAGGAGTTGCTCCCCCCTCCCCTTCCCCCAACTTTCCTCCAAAATCTGCCTTCCTGTAGCTTGAGCCCATTATGATGCGTCCTGCACCCTGAGATACTAGAGAACAGATCCTGCCCCTCCTTTGTAGGTGCACTTTACCCTCAGGTGCTTTGGGACATGGGCCAGAGAGCTGAGCTGAGCTGCTCTGCCAGGCTATGATCTGCTTCTGAACCGCTGCCCCCTCCCAGCTGCCCCTCCCCCACATGAGTGCTGGGGAAAGATTGTGAATATTTAATAATGGAGTAAAAAGTGATATGTGTCAAGGCAGTCTCAGCTTCTGAGCAGGCTGCCATGGATACAGCGGATCTGTTTACAGCTCCAGGGCAAGATTCTGCTCAGCTCCAGGGTGGAGGCAGCCCAGTTTACACCTGAGGAAAAGAGCCTTGCTTGCAAGGAACTCACTTCTGCCTCTTCACTGCCAGTTAATGGGTGACACAACCTGCGCCTTTGCCCATATCCTCTGCACGTGTGACAGCAACTGTCCTAATTGAACCCATCTGGACCTCGCCCCAAATCATAGTCAACTTTGGGGATCACATGTCAATGTGTGGTGGCTACAGAGGACAGTAAAAAAGAACAGGCACCATGAACTCCACAGAAGGCAGGCAGTGATCTCCAAATAGAAAATTGCTCATCCCACAGGAGAGGCTCCTCTGAGAGACTCCATAGGGGGCAGTGTTGGCGAACCGATGGCATGAGGGGTGCCAAAGGTGGCCCTTGGAGGAGCCCTTTCTGTGGGCACTGGACATCGCCCCTTCACAGCCACCTGGATTCAGGTTAAATGGCTGTACTGGCACTTTGCGAATAATGAGTGGGTTTTGAATGGCAGTTTGGGCACTCGGTCTCTAAAAGGTTCGCCATCACTGCCACAGGGCCTTCTGGAACTCAATGCCATTTCCACATGCAGGGCATGGTCAAGGGTGCCCACCTCCACAAAAGAAATGAAGCTCCAAATCACCCCCAAATCTCACAGCCAGCAGATATCTTGCCCCTGGAAAGAATTTTGGGTCATTGCAAACACCTGCACGATCGGTGTGGTGTCTGATTTGTAAGCTAAATTTGGATTTCAGGGCCATCGCTTCTCACCCTTTCTCAGATGAATGAGTGCACCTCATCCTTGCTGCTCAGTGAGGAGCGGAGAACTGGAGGCAGAGAAGTGGCCTCTGCATCGAGTCTCTTCCTTACCAGAGCCAAGAAGAACAGGCACCTTTCCCATCCCAGCAGGGAATCGGCCCCTCTCCTCCCGGCTGCCCCATGGGGAGGGACAGGGTAGACTGGAGGAGAGAGGTATTCAAGGTTGCCTCTTCCCAAGTGCCTTCCTCATCCTAGCCAGTCAAGGCCCAACATGGCTCAGCCAGGAAGAGAGCATGGCAGGAATTAGTCCCAAGGGGGTGGGTGGGGGCTTAGTGGATCCTGCAGTGCCTGATCATGAGCGGCTGCTGCAAAGGATCTTTGAAGGCTCTGTGGTTCTCTCTTGGGAGTGACAGGAGGCAGCCCTGGGAGGCAGGTGGAAGAGGGTCAGCTGGGCTTCTATGTTGGTGTCCTGAGTAGGATGGACTGTGTCTGTGCTTCCCCAACCCACCCAGACAAGCACTCACTGAAGGGAGAGAGAAGAGGGGAGGGGAGGGGAGGGGAGAGACAGGCAGGCAGGCAGAAGGCCTCCCTGGCATCAGAATAGTATCAGGAAATCTGCTAGGTGTGAAATTAATGTTGCAGAAAAAAACTCCCCCTTGAAGCAGGTTTACTCTCCTCCTCCTCCTCCTCCTCCTCCTCCTCTTCTTGCCTCTCTCCCTGTTCCCAGAGCTCTTTGCAGGTGCTGAGCTTCTGCATTTGTTGCTCTTTCACACTTTCCCCTCCAACTGGTAAGCTGCCTATTCAGCTCCTCTGGCATCCCACAAGGCAGCTGGAGCAATCCTGGGCCCAGGATAATCTATGAGCATCATAAATAATCCACATCCATGACACAAAGAAACAAGTTAGCATTGATGGGAATAAAGTACTGCCCTGCATTTCTCTGGTGCCAGGAAACCCTCCAGGTCCTGGAACAATGGGGGCAGAAGTGTGTGTGTGTGTGTGTGTGTGTGTGTGTGTGTGTGTGTGTGTGTGTGTGTGTGTGTGTGTGTGTGTGTGTGTGTGTGTGTGTGTGTGTGTGCCCCCATATGCCTGTACGTGTGCTACCTGCTTGTGCCTCTCTGCCACCCAGCCTTTGTCTGCTGTGAGGTGTGCCATCTGCCCCTCTGGTTCTCTGTGCTCTACCCTCACAGAGAAAGTGAGGGAGGCGATGCTGCTGCCTTCCTGCTGTTCCAGGAGCTGCCGCCACCCCACCCTTTCTGCCCTCCACAGGCTTCACTAAGCCAGATATTCGTGCCAGTCTCCAAACAGGTCTTGGCACTGGCTCTCCTGAGATGCTACAGGTGGGGCTCCAAGAGGGCATTGCAAGGGGAGAGGGAGCAGCATCACCCCCTGCTCCACCCCCACCCGCCCACCCCACCCCTATTTCAGTGGCACTTTTCCAGGGCTAAAAATATCCAGGCAGCTGAGGTGGGAGGTGCTGCCAGCAAGCTTCACTGAGCCAGAAGCGATGGAGGAGGCCAGGAGGGAGTGCCGTGCCAAGCCGTATGGCCCACGGCCAAAGGAGGGGTCAGTGCACTCTCTTGGGGCTTTGATTCCCTTCCCCTGCTGAGGCTACCATCCAACAGCCCCCCAATCTCCCCATCTTCCTTCCTTCCTTCCTTCCTTCCTTCCTTCCTTCCTTTTGGAGAGGCGCACTTGCCTGTGACCCAAGTGGTGTCTTCAGGTGTGCCCTCACTCTGGCTGTGCCTTTCCCCCTTCCTGAGATGGGCAGGAAGCCCTTCTGGTGCCCCTCCCCCATTCCCGAGGGCCTAAACTCTCTGCCCCTTCCTCCTTCCACTCCACCCCCATTCAGTTTGCATTCTTCCCCCCTCTCCCCCCCCCCCCCTCACACCCTCCCTGCCTTCCCCTCCAATTTGGGATTTTCCTGCCCTGAGTTTTAACAAGACCCGCGTTCAGCAGCGAACATGAATTATTCAGGCTAATGGGGAAACCGGGGAAGGAAGCACCCGGAGGGAGACCGGGAAAAAGAGATGGCTTTGTGTCTCTATGGACACCTGGTATTTTGGAGAGCCTTCTTGCCTTCCTCCCATTGCTGCAGCATGGTTTTTGGAAGTCTTTTTTTTCAAATTCTGATGGCTATAAAGAGGTTAAGATCCCCTTGAAGCCAGGGAAGGAGGAGCAGATGGACAGGAAAGTGGATTGAATTGGGGCCTCATCCTGCTATGCCAGTGTTGGCAAACCGATGGCACGAGGGGTGCCAAAGGTGGCCCTCGGAGCCCTTTCTGTGGTCACCTGACATCGCCCCTTCACAGCCACCTGTATTCAGTTTAAACTGCTATGTTGGCTCTTTGCAAAAAATTAGTGGGTTTTGAATGGCAGTTTGGGCACTCGGTCTCTAAAAGGTTCGCTATCACAGTGCTATGCCATCGGCCAATCTCAAGGAACTAAAAATACAGGGTTTTGGCTGGAGGTTGGATCTGGCACTGTGTCAGGTGGACCCCGTCCAGCCCCCGTCTGGGCCTGAGGCGCTGCTGCCTCTGGATGGCAAACGCTGCCTGGAGAGACCGCACCGTTGTCTCCCCAAGAACAGTCACCTTCCACTGCTGCTCTCAGGACTGGGACTCACACACCCATTTATCTCCCACAATCACTTAAGAACAGCCTTGCTCTCTGCCACCCAGAGAGTCTGGCCGTTCCTTGTGTCAGATTTGTGCTCCTTTATTCTCTTTCCCTGAGATGGTTCTGTTTGCCCTGTGCAGGAAGCCAAGGGACACTGCAGGCAGAACAGGGCAGGAAACTTTCAAGAGGAGGGACATGTCACTGAGCCCCAGATGTTCTGGCTGATCCTGATGGTGCCACCAGGGCAGATACAGGAACAGGACATAAAGGGGTGGTGGGGATTCTCCACTCATTTTTCTTTTGTGTTCCCCCTTCATTTTTGCCAAGATGTTCAGAAAGACTCACAAAGCTACTGCTATGCACATATGGAAGGAAGGAAGGAGGAAGAAGAAGCTGATGAAGGAAGGCAGGAAGGCAGGAAGGAGATGATGATTATGGACAAAAGGAAGGGAGGAAGAGCTCAGAGACTCCCACCTCTGCAAGAACTCTGGGCAAGAGTAGCAGTTCAGTTGCTGGGAGGCAACCCACGTGGCTGGGGGAGCCCAGAGGCCTGCTGGTTGCCATGGTGATGAGCAGCTTCCCTCAGGTTGCCGGAGCTGGAGAAGATGAGGGAGTCCGGGAGTGCTTGGTTTGGAGGATGAGCAGCATTGCTCCTTTCTGGCTTCACCAGCAACATCAAAGGCCATTTCAGCAGCATCTGTGGAAGAAGGGGGAGGGGACAGGAGGGCCTTTTTCATCATTGCCACCCCCTCTGCCCACCCCACTGCTTACCTCCCTTGGCTTTCCCCATTCAAATGTTGGCTGTGATGGATTCACTTAATTAAACTGCAAAGTCCTCCTCAGCACCCCGCTAGGCAGAGAGGCAGGAGGTGGGGAAGCCAACTGCTGCCCCCCCACCCTCCTTCCAGCTCCCAGGACCAGGGCTGCTCCATCCCTCTTGCCCGGCCTCCCTCCCTCCCTCACTGCCACTGCTCAACCTCACCAGGTCACAACTCTCCCCCACCCTGCAGCACAGAAAGTGATGGACCTGGAGGCAGCGGTGTTATGGGGCAGAGCCAGCCCTTTAGTCTACCTGGCAGAGCCTTGGCAGCATCCAGCCTGGAGTCCCAGATGGGGCCTTTTCTGGTTCAACTGAACCCGGGACCTGCAGCATTCATGGACCCCCTCCACAGTGCTCCCCCCCCCCGCAGCACTTCCCCAGTCCTCAAGGAATGCAAGTCAAATCCGGAGTCCCTGGACTTTGCAGCAGGGCCTTTCTTCCTTCCCATTAATGCATTCTTAAGTCAATCTGGAGAACACATTCTATCAAGCAACCTCGCTGCTTGGTGATTCGCCCTCTCCCCCCTGCTTCCAGGTAAACATGTCCTGACTTAGTAAATAATCCCGACGGCACAGAAGCCAATAAGAGGTGGGCATTCTGATGGGTTCAGGAGTATAAAGGTGGCAGGAAGATGTGAGGAAGAGAGAGGATGTTGAAGGGAAGTTGGGGGGGTTAAAGGGGGGCCTTTAAAGCCTGCCAGCCCCTTCCCACCTCAAAGACACCCAGCAGGATCAGTTCTGGTCCTTCCTGACACACCTGAGGATCATGTCACGGTGCTACCAGCAGGAACTGCAGGATTGGTGATGTGGAACCAAGGAGAGCAAAGGCAGCAGCGTCTGGATAATCCCGAGGGTACCTGGCAGCTCTGGGGAGCTTGGGTGGAGGAAGGGGGTGGCCCGTTTGACTTCTAAAACAAGTTGGTTTGATCTAGACTTGTAGAGAGGAAGAGAAACGGACTCCCTCTGCACACAGCCACATCTTCCAGGCCATTTTCACTGAGCCACTGGCTGCATTCCTGTTGCTTAACATGGTAGGTTGCAACTAAAATAGGCCTGTGGAATCGGGGTTGGGGGGTTGGATGAGTCACCTTTGCCACAGGTTCCATTCATTCTCATGGGCTTCTTCCAGGGCCATGCTGAGTAATAGGGTTGCAGACACTGCCTTTTGAACTCAGAGAAATAACAGGTATCGTAAAGTGGCAAGACAGCCCATCCTGCTGCCCACTCCAGTGCCCAGCTCCTCCTGATCTGTGCCTGCTTCCCTCCCTTGCAAGAGCCTTTTTTGCATTTGATGGAAGAGTTGCACGGGGGGGGGGGTTAAACGCTGGGGTGCGGGCGAGGTGTGCCACTACCCCTGGAGCTCCTGGGAGGTGGGCTCTCAATAGATTAGTAGGCAGAGAACTGAATGGAGGGAGGCCTCTGGGCTCTCCCGTCCTTAGGCCAGCCGGGCCTCACCCAGAGAATCACACACACCCCAATCTCACAGGGGTGGCCTCTCCCTCTTTCCGAAACTGCCTGGACCTCTTTCCACTGCCTGGGGCTCTTCACATTCAAACCCCTTCTGCGCCTCTCAGCTGTGCCACCTCGCCTGTCTGGACTCTCCTCCATCAGCATTTCAACATCTCAGTTTAAAATGTCATTTTGAAAAGCAGCACAAAATCAGATATAGCACTTTGCGGGTAGCTCCCTGAGGCATCCGTGTTGTCTGTTTCTTGGACAGGGTAATTAAAGACTTTAATTAGGCTCCCGCTGAGAGGCTTCACTTGGAGTGCAAAAGCTTTGTCCCTTGACTCCAGCCCCCCACCCCACCCCACCCCACCCCAAGAGATGGCACTGCCTTTCACCAAGATTGATCCTTGATGTGGGGAGGCAGAAGAAGGGGGCAGCCCTCCTTCTCTGGATTCTACAGCAACTGTGATGAGAGTTTGAGATTCACACAGGAGAAGCTGCACCAGAGCCTTATGGGACCTTAAAGTACCGCAACACATGTTTTTTTTCTGGCCAAAGGTTTTCATTGAATGGAGCCTCCTTCCTTCGATGAGCTTCCTTATTTTAAAGAGCAGACACTTGTGTTTCTGGGGACCCGTTCTCCACTAGCACATCTGTGACTTGTGGCAATACTTTTCCTCCAGTGGCTTCCAAAGGAATTGGTTTGGGAACATCTGACAGCCTCTGGGGACATCCCCCAAATGCACCAGCCCTTGGCCTTCCTCGTTGCCTCCTCCTCCTCTCACCCCAGCTGCCCACCCCCAGTCAGGCCACTTGGTGTTCTGTGTCCACCCAGTGTCGCTTTCATTCGAGATCAGTCCTGGGCAAAGCAGCACCCTCTCCTACACAAGATGACATTGACGCTGGCCAAGAAGGACATTGTGAAGGGCTGCATCCATTTGGGGAGGGGGAGGAGGAGAGGCCTGCTGGATGAGGTCCCCCCCCCCGAGGTGTGCCTCCTTCCTTTGGTCTTGGGGGGTGGGCAGGCTGGGTTTGTGTGGCACTGGATGCACTGTGAACCAAGAGATCTGCCTTCCAATCGCCCCCTTGGCTATGAAACTCACGCAGGGACCCTTTGGGGCTCTGTCAGTTTTCTCAGCCACACTTGCCTCGTAGGGTTGCTGAGGGAAGCATCAGAGCCTCTCTACTGGCCAGAGGGAGCCAGAGAGGGAAGGCAGGGGAGAAGGGCAGGAGCAAGATCTGGCTGCCCCTGGCCTGTTGGCCAAGGCAAGGCAGGCTTTTCTTCTACCAACGGCCCTCCTCCGCTTCTGCCCAGCATGAGGTGTCCTTGGCTGCCCTTTAAACTCCTTGTTGACAGTCCTCCTCAGTTATTTACCCCTCAGGTCAAAGCTTTGCTGTGAGTGCCCACCATGTGAACCAGAAGGAACATATTAAAGTTTCTCTCTCTGGAGTGAGCAAGTGCTGTGCTGATCCGGTTGTAAGCATGCACTACTGTGAGTGCTCCCCACATAAGAGGCAGGAGAAAACACTGAGGGCTCCACCTTTGTAGCAGAGCAGGCTCTGCAGAGGTACCGAGGTGTGTGTGTGTGTGTGTGTCAGCCCCACTGCTGTGCCTGCAACAAAGCCAACCTTTTATTGATAATGTTCCATTTAAGATGGGAGTGCTTAGAACTTAATCTTAGCAGGACAGCCCTGAGTTCAGAGAGAAAGAGGGACCACATTTCTCCTCCTCCTCCTCCTGAGAAAGGTCAGAGGGAAGGAGAAGGAACAGACAGACATGGACGGAGGACTCATCATGGCACACATGAGCAAGTGAGAGAGCCTTCCCTGATTGACACAGTTTGCTCCTGCCGGCCCACAGAGAGTGGCTCTAATTGAAATTATGCACAGCCTGATTGTCCCGTTCCTTCACTAATGAACCACGGCCACTTTGTCCATAATCTCTGTCCTCACCTGGTCCTGGGGCCATGCAGAAAGGTGCCAGTCCTATCATATAGTCAATTCTGACTCATGGTAAACTTCTTCTGGATATTGTAGGTAGGGAGAGCACTCAGAAAGGGTTTTCCGTTCCCTTCTTCTGGGGCTGTCCAGGAGAAGCAATTCAAACCCACCTTTCATGAAGAGGGCTGTGCTCCAGACAGGAAAGGCTAAAACCTCCACCCGGCCAGAGAGAAATTCCTGTGCCCCAGGGGAGCCGTAGCAGAGCAGCAAGAGAGACTCTGCAGAGAAGCAGGGGAGGCAGTGGGTGAGAATGGGATTGGCAGCTCCTTGGCTGACCCCCAACCGTAGGGTCAGGAGGGAGGGAGAGGCCAGCCAGGGTGGGGGGCTCCCTCCCAAATACCCCTTGTGGTTATTTTGACCCCCCCATGCACACACCCCTACTGAATGGGGTGAAGAAACCCGTTTCTCTGTCACAGACGTCACAGAACTAGGCTCTGCTTATGAAATTTAGGAGTCCCTGAATGCCCCCCGCTTTTTTTACTGAAAATCTTTTCTAATGCCTTATGTATTTTACATTATTCAGTGTATTTTAATCAGTTTAGCATTTTGTTTAGCATTCATTCTCTGCCTTCTGATACTGTGAGCCGCCTTGAATCCCCTTTTGGGGAGAAAGTTGGTCTATAAATAAGACAAATAAACCACAAGTCCAGCCAGGAATGAATGGATGGAGCAAGGGGGTGCGGCGAGTCCTCTGGACAGCTGCCCTGGAGACTATGAAGCAGCCCTTGGCAGCCCCTTCCTCTGGCCTGCCTCTTTCGTCTGGGCCCAGCTCTCCTGTCGCAGCCCCTGGACCCCTCTTTCGTCTGGGCTCAGCTAGCAAGGCAAGGGCCACCCCGGGGAAGGAAGGTGCTGACACCCGCTGGCAACGGAGGAGGAGGAGGAGGAGGAGGAGCACATTTTAGGCTGAGTTGGTGCTGTGTACCGGACTGGACGTAAGAGGAGCTGATGCCTCCCGGGTCAACCGTGACAGGCTGCTGATGCTGGGAAAAGGGCTGCTGCGGAAGATCACCCCGCGGCCCTGTCCCTCCATCCCTCCCTCCCTCCCTCCCCCCCCCCCCCCCCCCCTCTCTCTCTCTCTCTCTCTCTCTCTCTCTCTCTCTCTCTCTCTCTCTCTCAGGGAACTTCAAGAGGAAACAAAGCCTCAGCCAAAACCCGGTTCATCCCAAGAGGCTTCTTCCAGAGGCCGGGAAGCCAATCTGCTCCTCCCTGTGCTGGGGGAGGTAGGAATGCAGACAACCCCAAATGCGGTGCTTTCAGCTATATTGCTTTGGTCCACCTTTGCACCAACCTTCCTTAGCATAGATGGCAGCGGGGGGGGGGGTTGCGCCTGAAGAGCGGCTTCAGTCCCACAAGATCAGTGGATCAGCCTTTGGAGGCCTGACAGGACCACGTGTGACAGACGGGGCCAAATTGCCAGGGAGTTGGTTCTGTAGCCGCCGAAGGGGAGGGACGTCACCCCCCTTCCCAAGGAGGCCAGTTGGAAGGAATTATTTGGCACGTAGGCTCCTGCTCCCTCCCCTCCTCATCCTAAGAGGAGTTTGATTCCTCTTAATGGGAGGGAAGGATGCAGGTGGGCCCAGAGAAACCAGGAGGGAGGGAGGGAGGGAGGGGCAGCTGCTCTGCACCCATCCTGGCCTCCACCTGGCCTCTGCTGCTTTTACAGCCACCTCTTGCTTGCTTGCTACAGGGGGGCTGAGTCAGGGGGAAGTGATTCTGTCCAGGCCGAATCCTCACCCTCACCCTGCCTGGCAAGCATCCGAGGGGGAAGGAAAGCAGCTGGCCGGGAGAGGAGGGTCGCTTTCCCTGGGCTGGGGGAAGCAGCCTAATCCCCGAGACTCCAGAGGATGCCTGAAGGCTGGGCCACTGTCTCCAGGTGGTGGGGCTGGGCCATGAAAGAGCTTGCCTGGCTTGCAGATTCCCCCTCGCTCCTCAAGGCACCGGACAGGATTTCACTGTGACTACTAGCTGCCCCCACTCACTCTGTTGATCCCTCGCTTGCTCGGAGGGGGCAAGGCCTGCAGGTTAGCAGTTCCCGGAAAGGAATGCACCGGAGACCCCGGAATCAAGGTCCAGCTGAGGGAAAGTAGCCGGCCAGGGTCGCCTAGGCAACATCCTAAGTCCAGGGTTCGAACCTGGCTCCCTTGGAGTCCAGCTGCTTCCCTCCTTTCAACACAGCAGTGCCGGGCATCTCCTGACCAGGCGATCCAGGTGTTGAAGGAACAAGCCTGCCTCCTGCCCCTTCATCTTCTAGCATCTCTCATATTTACAGAGCAGAAGACTGAAATGTGCCCCCCGTGTTATATTTTCTATATCACTGTCTATTCCGCGCTGTGCTTCAGCCCGGATGTCTGATCCTATTATGTTCTCTTGTCCTTGGGGCCGTTACTCTTAAGGCCTGTTCTCTTAGTCAGCTTCCCTTGGTTCTCCCAAGATGACAGGCAGACATGGCACCCCGGCTGAGAAGGGTGAGGAGCTGAGGACCCCCGGTGCCACCTAGGCCAGGGGTGCCTGGCTGGGCCATCCATCCCCCGGGCTGCTCTTGGTGAGGCAACAAGGAGGCAGGCGACTCTGCTCTCATGCTGACGACGGACGCTGTGCTTCAGAAAGGACTGCTTGACGCAGTGGCACCAATTTGCAGGATCTCTGGATCTGCAAATGTAAATGGAACGCGGATGCCCCAGAGGGAGTTGATTAAAGCCATTTAGGAACTAAGTGGCATGAACAAACATGCTTGGAGAAGTTCGCAGGGAAATTTGCCTTCTAGGTGATCTGGCTTTTTGTACCCATTATCCGGTGTGTGCGTGCGTGTGTCTGTATGTCTCTGTTTGTGTCCATCTGCCTATGTGTACCTCTGTGCGCAGGGCCACCCTTTTAACTCTGGTTCCAAGTTTCACTTTTCTTTGTGTAGCGTTAGCTCCAGCCCACTAAGGAACCTTCTCCGCGGGCTCCCCCCCCCCAAGGAGCTCTTGCTGGGCTTCTGGGGCTGGGAGCAGCACGGAGGGGAAAGCAATGGGAGCGCGGGGGGAGGCAGCAGGCGGTGGAACTGGTGAGTGGGGCAGGAGTTAGAAGTGAAACATTGTGTACATGTGTTCGTGTGCACTCAGGCTCACACATGCACTCAGAGACTAAAGGCACCATGTGTGAAGGCAGGAGCATTTGCCAAAAATGCAAACCTAAACACACAATATCTAACATGGAAGTTAAAGGCAACTTAATGCCTGAAATGTTATTTATAAAAAGGGCCCAGTGTTGATCATCCATCCTGGCATCTTTGCTGTCCTTCACTAGAAGTGTGGTTCTGAAGACCAGGGCTTATCTCAGAGATGGAACACCCCAGGAGGAGTCTAAGGCCCCATTGTCTGCCTTTGCTACACTTTGGAGGCTACGCAAGCCACCCAAAATGCTCCCACAAACCCCAGAATCAAAACTAAATGTCCACTAAATTTCCATTGACAATATGTTTTTTGTTGTTGTTGTTGTTTGTTTTCTTTTGTGGGGGGGCTCTAACCTACTTCAAAGGTAAGTGACCATTCTTGCTGGCTCCCCTACACTGCACTGAAATTCTCCGTTCTTCATTGGCTGGGGAGGTGCCTGAGGTTGTCTTGGGGGACGGACACCCCACCACTCCTGCTTGTAGAGTTGGAAGATGGGGGTGGGGAACAGATCAACGAACAAGGTGGCCTGTGTTTCTGTTTGCCACCATTTTCCTCCTTCTGCAAGAACCTTGATAAATATGGAGATTTGTAAGGGCAAAGGGAGATGTTCCCAACCTAGAGACTTTGTGTGGGAGTCCCCATGCAAAGGATCTCGGTCTTGGCCGGGTTCAGCCTCAGCCTGTCCCCCCCCCCCCCCCGCCCTCATCCACTGCACCAGAGCCCCAAGGCAGGCAGCCCTCCAGGCTTCAAGTGCATCTGTATGCAGTGGATGTGTCCCAAACCTGCCGGCTCCTCAAAGGAAGCCAGCAGGAAGAGGAACAGAGACAACCTTCTTCCAAAGCCTCCTGATGCCAAGGGAACCGACCGCTCAGTCATTGGCAAGTCAGCATGTGATAAAAGCACAATCCTAGATAATAACTGGCCTGGGACAGAGTGCAAGATATTTATCAATTTGCAATGTCAAAACCTCCTTCTGCAGCAACTGCATCACAGCAGTTTCAAAAGAGATGCAGCGCTTCCACCCTTGGTCAACATTGCATGGACACTGAATGTTCTGTTGGGGGGGGCAGAGGTTACTGTGAGGCAGCAGCAGTGCAGAACAAAAGGTAGAGGGGTGGTGGGTGAGGTGGGGTCGAACAGAGAGAGGAAGATGGAAGCCAAGCAGGGCCAAGAGAAAAGAAGCAACCCAGGGAAAAGGAGGGGGTGGGTGGGCAGATCCCTTCCCTTCCCACAGGGGAGAAAAGCTAAGCAGCAGGAGGACCTTACCAAGCGCCCCTGCTCTGGGGCTGGTCAGGCTGGGTGCCTCCCCACCCTCCACCCAGGAATTGCCCAGAGCAGCTGTGTGTAAGCCCCCCGGGAAAAGAACGGTCAGCTGCCCAAGGGACAGAATGAGAAACCCAGGGATCTTAACACAGCAGGATGGCTCCCGGCAGGGGAAGGGATTCCACCTCCTTCCCACTCCTGCAAGGATTCCTGGTCCTTCTGGCTCTGCTCTAGGTTCTGAGGACACCACAGGTTCTCGGTGCCCTTTCCTGCAGGCCACGCCATGTCAGAGCACCTCCCAAGGGCTGGACCTCAGGCTGGCAGAGGTTGGTGGCAACTCTGCTGGCTAAACCCGGGCAACCTCCCCGGAAACATCCCAAGGGTCCAGGGCTCCGGGGAGCCCAGCCGCTCAATGGGGCTGAACAGCCCCTCCCTTGTCCCTTTTGCCTGGCATTGAGGGAAGTGAGCTCCTCCGACAAACCAACGCGGCCACCCTACCCACCGCCTCCTCGTGGGGCCTGGCTGTCAAGGCTCTTTTTCTGCTGCCAAAGACAAACAGGGCTGCCGCCCTGCCGCTCCCCCCACCCCGATCCCACTCCAGGTAGCTGCTGGGGAGAGATGGGTTCGGCCCATCATCCTTTCTTCATTACTGTTTCCATTTTGGTTTTTTTTAAAAAAAAGGCATCACAACAATTGAAAACGAACAAGCAGGCAAGGCAGAGGAGCGCGCAGCCAGTGGAGACGGGGCAAGGGGGGGGTCGTCTGTTTTGCTGCCCTCCCGGATGTATCCGCCTCGTCGGGCCCAGCCGGCGCAGGGGAGGGGGCTCTGTCCTTCAGGGCAGGGGGGGTCGCCCCTTAACCCATGGCCAGGCGCCTGAGCTTCCAGGTATACCGCCCCCCCCTTCTGGCACTTGGATCCCGGACAGACCCTGCTCGCTGCGGGACCCTTGGGCGTCAGCCCAGTCAGCCGTAGGAATAATGGGTCCAAGAAGGGAGCGCGGGGCGAGGAGGTGGGGCGGTTCTGGTGCCGTCCGGCAAAAAGAGCGGGCAGAAGGAGAGCGCGCTCGGCCGGAGGGAACAGCAGGCTTTTCGGGGGCTTTTCGGGACAGCGGCAACGAGGGTGGCTGCTGGCCGGGCCTCCCGTGGCTTCTCCCTTCCTCTGGCTCAAGGATTTGCCCAAGCGAGAACCGGGCATTTCCCTGGGGTGGGGGAGACAAGGATGGCTCTTGCCCAGTGGGGCGGGTGTCCGACGGGGCACGGGAAGCCCGTCCTTGCCCGGCGAGCAGCTGGATCGGGAGCAGGCCGGCGGGAGGGAATTCTGGCCAGGGAGATCAGCGCCACTCCCCACCGGCCCAGAGAGTCGCGTCCCGGGTGTCCTGCTTCCAGCGCCCCTCCTGCCGCTGCTGCTGCCCCCCCCGTAGTTCTCTCGCCCCCCCCCCCTCCCGATGCCCCCTTGACTGCTGGGAGGCGGGTTGCTGGAGCCCCTTTGCCGCTGCCTGGCCGGCGCCGGGAGGGACCGCGTAGCAGCCTTGGAGTTCCTTCCGAGAAAGAAAAGGCTCACCCTTTGGAAATAATTGCGGCACTTTAGAAATCTGGAAAGATTTCACGGATAATCCGCGGAGCATGGAAACCCTTTCTGGAGAGCCCCCAAGGGGATCCGTTCCCGTTCGTTTCTGCCCTAATTGAGCTCAACAAGGCGGCTCCTCCCGGCTCCCTCCCTCCCTCCCCCCTCCCTCCCTCCAGCTGGTGCAGCGACCTCGGAAGACCAACGGGTGGCAAGCAAGCAGCCCCCTTCTGTCCCTCGTCTAGGCCTCTTGTCACCCCTTGCCTCCTCCACCGGCCCCCAGCCTAATCCGAGGGCCTCCTCTACTCCCCACACCCTGGGGTGGGGGGCATCAGGAATTCTCACGCAGGGCTGTCTCAAGACAGAGGGCCTTCACCTGAAGGGATGGATGGCGTGGACCCTCTCCCTCTGCCACATCCTCACCCACCCGCCCAGCGCTGGCATGGGAGGGGCAGCATTTCAGCTTGGGTGAGAGGGACCAGAGAGCCAGCGGCCTTGCCCTCCCCCCCCACCGCAGGGCAATGGGTTGCCTTTTGTGCTCTGGCACCTTGTGTGTGTGGGGGTTCTTGCAAGTTATCTTGCCCTAGGATTGCATGCACACACACACACACACAGAGAGAGAGAGAGAGAGAGAGAGAGAGAGAGAGAGAGAAGCTGCGGCCAACCAAGCCCAGGTGCTGACTTGCCCAGCCTCCTAAGAGGGGAGATGTCCCTTTGCATCTCTAACCCTAACCCTCCCCCTTGAAGGTCCCTCCACAGGTCACATTCTTGTGGGTGCCCTCAGACCTGCTCTTCCGGTGGGGGGGGGTGTAGGGCACCAATTCCTCTGCTGGAGAGAGTTCCAAAAAGGAAGAGGGGCTCTTGGTGGAGGCTATCTGTGCCCCCCTCTTGAAGAGGGAGTCCTGGAATGGGGGTGGCTCGTCCTGGGCCTTTGCTGACAGGGTCACACACACACACACACACACACACACACACACACACACACACACACACACACACACACACACACACCACCGCATCTCCCTTCTGCTCCATTGTTCTGCTGGTGGCTCATTGCTCACAGATCCTCAGTTTCTGTGGGTGCTATTGTTGAGCATATAAAGGCCCTGTGTTTGCTGGGGTGGGAGGTGAGGTGGGGGGCACTGCTCTACCAGCCTGCTCAATGTAGCGGGAAGGCTGCTGGGGTCCCTCAGGGATAAAAGGGACCATAGAAAGACTGCGTCCCTCTGAAATCAGCACTGCAGCATCTGGTGCCGAGAGAGAGCAGAGATGGGGCAAAGGATACCTCTTGCACACCCAAGCATCCCACAGATCCAGGGTCCTGTGGCACCTTGAGGCTATGACGTGGACATCTTAGCATCACATTGTCTCCAAAATTCCACAGACAGATGCGTATACTTTAATGTCTCCAGCTTCTATCCTGAGCACACCACAAAATCTATTGTCTGCTCTACAGCCAAGCTCTTAAATATAACCCCATCATATAACTGCATCTCCTTGGACCCAAAAGACAGAGACTCCAGGATGAAGTCTCTCTACCAAAGGCATTTCTCAGACTACAATGCACCTCAGTAATATGGTCACAAATCAAATGAACAGAGCAAGACAGCTATGCAGAAGAGAAAATGATGAAACACTGCCAGTTGTCACCTTCGGTCCACATTTAAGACCATGACCACAGATCATAAATGATCCTCAACCCACTTTTGACACAAACACTTCACTGTCCCAAGCCCTTGCTGGCAGACTTATGCTTGCTTACAGAAAACCTCTCCACCCAGTCACAAACGAATGCTGACCCATAGCAGAGTACACAACACTGAGAGAAAGGAAACCTTGCCACAAACACAGAGGCCAGCTTCAACTCTGGCAACACAGTTACAGGACCCAACACTCTTACACACAACATCAGGGGCAGATTTACTCATTCCTCTGCTGAGGTGATCTGTGTCAGCATATGTCCTTCTGCACTCTGCATCGGACAAATGCAACCGTCCCTGAGCAAAAGAACCAGCGGACATCGATCTGAGACAGGCATAGCAATATACAAAACCCTGTTCCACAGCATTTCAATCCATCTCGACACTCTTTGAGGGACCTGTAAGCCACTGTTTTGGGAAAACACACACAACAAAAACAAACTTGGATGAGGAACAACTGAAATAAAACACATACAGATGTTGGAGACCCATGTAAAATGACTGAATGTTGAGTTCTTAAGTCAATACCAAGGATGAGTTCCCACACTGATTCCCACAGTTTTTCATTTGGGTACCAAAATGCACTTGTTACCTTGTAGATTCATAACTACTCACAGCCCGATGGACCAGTTCCTTCACCTAACAAACCACTGTCATTTTGTCCATTAACTCTATCCCCACCTGGTCACCGGGCAGAGGTTGTGCGTTGAGTGCTCCAGCGCTGGAGGCGTTCAAGGGACATCTAGACAACCCCCTGACGGATCTCCTTTGGTTTGTACTCATGCCCTGAGCAGGGAGATGGGACTCCATGGTCTTGCAGGCCCCCTGCGATGCCATGATTCTTGGATTCTGCCACCGGCATGTGGTCTCTCTCTTATTTCTGAGGAGGAGGACTTGACCCACAAAAGGTCACATTCAAATATATGTACAGCTGTTTGTCTTTATGGTGCCACAAGGTTTTTGTCTCTTGTTTGTTTCCTGATACACTCAGTCATTTGTGGCCACTCTCTGGGCGGTTTATCAGTACAAAGCCGTGTTCAGAGGTGTACCCTCTTCCTGGTGATTGCTAAGTGGTAGTTGCTTGGAGGGGCTGTGTGTGTGTGTGCCAGGTCCCCTTCCTAAGGATGGTCTTCTGACGCAGTCTCAGCCAGGCTGCAAGGCACACAGTGCCCTCGCCTGGCGGCGGCTGGATCAGCAATCAGACCTGAAGAGCAATTCAGCGCCTCTCTGAGGAGAAAGACTCCTGGCTGGGGAGGGGGGCGCTTGTGGGGAAGAGAGAAAGACGGGGTCCTATTTGTCTTCTGCTCTGTGCTCTGTGTTGGTTATTGACAGTTACATTAGAGGGCATGGGGACAACAGCAGCACGTGCCTACCACTATGCCTCCAAGTTCTTCAGCAGATGATGGTCTGATCTGAAGCTCAAGCGGTATCTGGGGAGGGGGAGAGACAAGCTATTGCCTGGAGGAGGTATGGAGACACACACACACCCCACTCAAGACAAAGAATATAACTGAGAGGTGTGGCTCAGGTGCAAGTCTCCCTCGTCTGTTTCAGCCTGGCACGTGTGTGTGTGCTTCATGGAGGCAGGGTGGGGGGGGGGAATGGGGAAGAGTGAACTTTCCCAGTGGGAAGAAAGTTCTTGCTGCTTGCACAAAGGCCTAGCTGAGTTGATCTGGAAGTGAAGTCCTGGCAACTGGACTTCTTTTCCTTGAGAGATAGAAACGTTTCACTGCTCATCCAAACAGCTTCAGCATCAGTTGGGGATGCTGAGAAACACCCCAAGAGTCATGAAGGGTCAGACTCACAATCCACCCAAAGGAAGGATGGTGGCGGGATGACTCAGTGGTTTAGGACCGTCTGGTGGTGGAGCCGAGGCTGGGGGTTCTGTCCCACTAGCTGTTCAGTCCTAAGAGCACAGTCCTAAGCATCTTCTTTTCCCCAACAGACAACCTCACACCCAGATAGAGGTGTTCCCCCCCCCTGCAAGGGGGAAGGGCAACAGACCCCCCCTCCCAGGTATGTTCCCCAGCAGCCAGGCTCCAGAAGGCCCACTCCACAGCTGGCCAGCCCAGGGAGGGTGGCAGAAAGGAGAGCTGGTGGCCCCAGAGCCCAGAGGAGGGTTAAGAGGGAAGGGACAGGAGAGGGAGGAGGGGCCGGAGGGAGGGGGGGCTGTCCCTTTAAGCGGGTTGGCTGCCTGATGGAGAGCCCTTTCCTCGGCCCGGACCACAGGACCCGGCAGATATAGCCAGAGGGAAGCCGAGGACAGCAAGGAGGAAGGAGGCAGCCCACGGCCAGCAGACAACCCGGGATTGTCTTGCCCGAGGAGAGGCGGGGGGGAAGAAAACCCGACCGTCGACAGTCGCTCTTGACTTCCATCCCAAAGCGATGGGTGAGTTGGAGAACCAGAGGGCACTTTGCAGGTGGTTCGGCGCCTCCCGCATCCCAAAGGCAGGCTTTCCTGCCCCGGCGCCTTCTCCCCACCTCGCCCGCGGGGGGTTTGCCCCGTTGGTGGTGGGGGTGGGGCCCCGGAGGAGCAGGGTTTGGAGGGTGGCCCGGCCGTGGCAGCCAGTGAAGGGCAGGAGGGTCTGAGGCGGTGCCCTCCAGCTCCTCATCCCAAGAGTCCTGCTCCCCAGCTGATGCCCGTTTTCCCCTGGCACCCGCCGTGGAAAGTGCGGGAACCCCTGCACTGGCTCAGAGGCGCCTTTGGCCTCCCATGGGAGGCATGTGGATGCCCGGAAGAGAGCGGGCGGGCACACCTCCCGTGAGAGGCAGTGGCACGAAGCAGGAGGAAGCCAGGTGGCCCAAGGTCGGGGTCCACGCCCTGGGCCTGGCCAGGGACAGACGGGGAGCAAAGCAGCAGGACGCCCGGCTTTTCAGCAGGAACAGCAGAGGCTGGATATTTCTCCGTGAAATTGTGTGTGTGTGTGTGTGTGTGTGTGTGTGTGTGTGTGTGTGTGTGTGTGTGTGTGTGTGTGTGTTTTGCACGCACCCCCCCTCCATTCCCCACCCCCTCCCTTTCCAGAGGGATCCACCAGGAGGACCACCAAGAGCCAAAAGAGTGACTCTCCAGGCTGGGCGATGCCCAAAGGCTTCCCTCCAAGGGTAGCCCCCCCCATCGGTCGTGGCAGTCACACCCCAGCTGTCCTAAGGGTTGGTTCTCTTTTATCACTAAACTCCTCTGTAGGGAACATGGTTGGAGGGACTTCCCAAAAAACAAATGCCAAGCCTTAGGTGAAACGATAAAACATAAAATCACAAGAATGTGATTGTTAAAACAAAAATGCCCAAATCTTAAATTTGCCTGCACAGAGGGCGAAAGCCTTCACTGGCCAACAGAAAGAATACAACCTCATTAAGGGGGAGGGGGAGGGAAGGGGGGTTCAGGAGAGAGGGAGGGTGTCACCACAAAACAGCCCCTGCCTCCCACCAGGACTCACCTCAGCCAAGAAGCTGTGTGTGCACACGTGTGTGTGTGTGTGTGTGTGTGTGTGTGTGTGTGTGTGTGTGTGTGTGTGTGTGTGTGTGTGTGTGTGTGTCCGTCCGTCCGTCCGTCCGTCCGTCCGTCCAAGGCCATGGTCTCAGACGCTGACCTTGACACCCAGGCAGGTTTGCAGAGGTGGTGGTGGGAGGGCGGATAGGACTTGTACCTTGTACATGGGAACAGCCACGCACAGCGATGCCCTCACCCACCCACCCTGGACCCTAAATTCATTATCCAGATGCTGTGTGTGCAAACAGGAACACAGTGGTTGGAGGGCCACAAAACTACATTGCTACACCAAGCTGGCATGAGTGTGTGTGTGTGTGTGTGTGTGTGTGTGTGTGTGTGTGTGTGTGTGTGTGTGTGTGTGTGTGTGTGTGTGTACATGTGCACACCCTGGACAGAGGAGAACCCTCAGCAAGGAGGGTTTTGGTGGGGGCATCTGGGTCGGAGCCCACAAGTCCTGAACCTTTGGCTGCATTTCCATTCTCCCAAGAAGGGCTTAGCACTCTGAGGTGGCCATCCCAGCTCCCCCTGGATCAGGTCAGTAGGCGGGGATGTTCCGAGGAGGCAGGGGGTCGTTCATCCAAGGGGGGGGGAGTCTGGTGCCAAGCTCTGGGTGCTTTGACTTCAGAATGACCCCCCCCACTCCAGCCTTCTGGTGAGGTCATGAGCCTCTGTCCAGCTGTGCCAGAACCCTGCTTGTAGATCCATGTCTCCTGGCCATCCCACTGGCTGAGGGGCTTCATGAATGCTGCCTCCTCCCTGTCTTCCTCTGATGCCTCAATAACTTTTCTCAAAGTTATATTTTGGTGCATTCCTTCATTAGAGGTCTAGAGCTGACCTTTCAGTGAATTTTACCCTGCTGTGCCTTCCATTTCAAATACCAGTACCTTAGCAGAGGAAGCACGTAAAAGAATTTAAAAAAAGGGGGGGGGGCTTTCCTGTGCCCCAGGAATACAGCCAGCATGAGAAAGCAATAGAGCCAAGCCAATCATTCACATCAGCCACTCCAGGCACTCAGGGCAGGGAGCTGGGAGTGGGATTGGGAGGCAAGGAAAGCCAATGTTCATAAGGTAACATCATCCAGATATATGAAATTACTGGGCGCCACCCAGGTTGTGAGCAGAAGCCACCACCACCCCGCTCCCTCCTCCCAGTGTTTCTTGCACTGCCATAGGAGATCCTACAGAGGCAGCCCACCACCACCAAGGAGGGCTGGAGCCCAGAGCAGAGCAGTCCTCTGCCTGTGGCTCAGCATCCTTCACCCCCCCCCCCACACACACACCACCACCACCACCACTGCAGCCACTAGACCTGGCTTCCCTTCCCTCCTTCCCTCTTCTGCCCTGTGCTGTTGAAAAAGCCAGTCCCAGCTGCTTAGGAAGGGGCCAAGATTTCATCCCCTCCTCCACCCTGGATGAAACTGCTGCAGTGGGAAAGCAGTGTTTGGAGGGTCCTGGCAGCTCCCCACCCCACCTTGGCTTCCCCATGGCACTGCCTCTGTCCCGTTTCTGAGCCCTTCCCCCTCCCCTCCCCAGTACCAGCCAGAGCTGCTCTTGGACTCCCCAGTCCTCCCTGTCAACAGGAACCCTGTTTGGGTGGTGGAGGGTGGGAGGCTTGAGCCTTGGAAAGGCAGAGAGCCAACCTCAGTCAAGGGCGCATCTCATATCAGTACTTGTCTTGCACCCATTGTTCTGCCTTGGAGCACAAGGGCTGGGATTGTGCGCAGACAACAGGCTCATTCTTCCATCTCCTCCCCTAGATGTCCACTTCTAACACACACACACACACACACACACACACACACACACACACACACACACACACACACACACACACACACACACACACACACACACACACACCTCCTCCTCCTCCTCCTCTTGCACCCCAGACTCCTGCTGCCACTTGGCTACGATGGATCTGGGTCCAAGAGCCCTGGTGGCCAGCAGAGGATATCAACTCCCAGGTCAACAGAAATACCTCATTGGTGAAGAGGTGCCTTCAATGTGCACCTCCCTCATTGCCCCTCTCCCTGGCAAGGGCTCTGGATGAGGGCCAGCGTACCAGCTCTTGGCCCTCTCTGATCCTCCAGGGATGCTTTCTAGCTTGGCAGCCATTGCTAGGTCTGGTGAAAGTCTCGCAGGCCAGCCTAAGGGTATTATTGCCAGGGCAACCTTCTGCACTCCATTCTGCATAACTGTATGAGCCTCTCTCTCCTTGCCCTCATCCAAGCTGATGGGAGTGGGCACTGCCAGGTCCGTGCCTACTGCATGCCCTTGTCCAGGCATTTTCTAGGGCTCCCACTTTCCCTTGAGAATGGGGAGTACCCTAATTAAGTCTGTGACCCGCTAGGAGGCAGGTTGCCCCCCTGCCTCTGGTCCTTCTGCCCTCGCGCAAAGACCACCCTCTTCGGGCAGGCCTTGGACCAGGAAATTGCCTCAGAAATGCTGGCCTCTAACCTTCAGGTTTTAAAATGCTTTTGAATTTATTTTATACTTGGGTTTTTCATCTTGGTATATGTTTAATTCTTTTTAAAAACATGGTGTTTCTATTGTGTTTCTAAAGTTGTTCCGAGGCCCAGCTGGGGCAAGCCTTTCTCTGCTTGGGGAGGGCTGGAGCTCAGACCTTACAGACATTCCAATAAGGTCCCTCCGGTTGCATGGCCTCTTGGGGAGGGGGGCGCCCTTCATTTGAAGGTGGGCACGGCGGAAATCCTCTCTCTCCCCCCAGCCCTTGAGTTGATGGGCTCCCAAACCCAAGTCAGATTTAAAACCAAAAAGCACAAGGATGGTGATCATGGGTGGGGGGAATGTTGCCCATCTTCCACAGGCTCAGCAGGCACATGGGTCCCCTAGTTCCAGCTTCCCAAGGTCTTTACACCAGGGAGAGGGGAAATGTGGGTCCTCCAATGGGGCTGGATATTGGCATGGCTGGTTATGGGGAGGAGGGCTGATGGACACTGTCCCTCTGGGCATTCTGGTCTGGGGTGGGGGTTTCAACGGCTGGCGTGACCGGCCAGCTCCATGCTGATCCCCCAGGCTGTCCTTGGAATGAAGGCCGGGTGGTCTGCATTCCCAGGACAGGAGGAGGGTGGCTGGGGGGGCCCAAGTGCGTGTCCCTGGGTGCCCACCGGGGTGAGTGGGGGTGGGGGTGGGGAGCGCGCTGCTGCCCAGCCGCAGGCCCAGGGGCAGCTAGTTCCACACCCTCCGGGGGGGGCGGGGGGGGCTTCTTCTGATAAACACCAAAGGAGAATATAGTCCCGGCATTGTTCTGGGTCGGTCTCCTATTGTCTCTGCCCAGCCCCTCCCCCGCTCCTGCCAAGAGAACACCACCCGGAGCTGATCCCAGACCGAGGGGGAGAACAACCCCCCCCCCGCGCTTGTCTCCTGTTGTGTCACCAACAAGTTAGCGCAGGACAAGCTGCCCCTTTGACGCCTCGCTTCGGCCCCTCCAGCTTCTAATAGGGCCATTCTCTGGGCCGGAGAAAAACACTTGGCGGCGTCCAGAGGAGGAGGAGGAGGAGGAGGAGGGTGAAAGGGCCCGGGGAGGGGGGGAGCAAGAGGGAAGGGCAGGGCAGGGCCTCTCCTCCAGCTGCCCAGCCGCCCCGAGCCAGTGCGGGAAGGGGGGGGGCGCCCGGCCCGCTCGCCGGCTCGCCAGTGGGGCAGCAGGGGGGGGGGGCGGAGAGGATGCTGCTGCTGCTGCCAGAGGCTTTTGGGGGTCGGAGGGTGGCCACGCTTTGTTGAGGACTCTCAGGCTTACTCTTCTGTTTTTTGCAATATAGATAATGTTAGTGATGCGCCTGAGCCAAAACCCCAGAGCCAAACACCTTCACAAACTCCGGGCCCTCAGAATCCAAACCGGGATCGAGTTGCACAAGCGAGTTCTCCAGGTAGCCGCCCTTCACTCCCTCTGGACGTTTGCAGACTGGCAGCCACAAGGAGGGTTGGCCCACAAGCCCAGGCAGTACCCTCTCCCTGGTACCCCCCAGCCCGTGCTCCCCACCCACCCTGGGGGGGGAATGCGCCCGCTGGCCCGGGCAGCCAGATGGTCCCGTCCTCTGAAGAGAGGCCTGTTGGACGGCCCAGGGGCTGCCGCCAACATCTCCTGGGTGGCTTCAGCGGAGGGATGCCTGCTCTCCTGAAGGGGCCGCCCAAACATCTGTGGGTGTAACATTCTTGGTGAGGAGGAGGAAGAGGGGCCTGGGGAGTGCCTGTCCAAGGCTGAACGACCGAAAGGCCGGGCACCGACTGGTGGCCACTGCTCCCCCATTCTGGTTCTGTTAAGCTCTTTCCCAGAGGCGCTCCAGGGGTGGGGGATCCTGAGCTTCTCAGAGTGTAGGGAGATGGAAAGGGAAGAAGCCAGCCAGCAAAAGCCACCCAAGGGAGCCAGTGGGTGGGATGCAAAGAGTGAGAATTTAAGGTGTGACTTTGCAACACTGAGGCCAGTGCTTCTACCATCCAAGTGACACATCTGAAGTAACCATGAGGTCCTTTTGTATGATTTAGTAAACCAGGAATTCCAAAGGAGTAGCGCTGGTCACAACTTGCTCTAATATCTTTTGAATGTACATTGTTTGCATTCTAGTTATTCTGCAGCTGCTGCATTAGCTGAGTTTTGTTGCTTTTTGAACTAGACGAGCGTGCATATATGTGTGTGTATGAGAGAAAAAGAATGTGTTTTTTTAAAAATTATTTAATTCTGCCAAAAACCCACGAAGGATTACACCCTAGTGGAACCTGGGGCTGTCTGTCATTTTTAAGACAGAATCTTCCCTCTGTCTTGTCTTGAATGTCTTACTCCCTTCTTTAAACCCTTAAGAGAGGCCCACTTAGCTGAGCCCAACACCCATGGGCTGAACTGTCTGTCTGGCTACAAACACCTACTCCGCTCTCTGTGTAATAAAATGTTTGTTTATGGCATAAATGCTGGAGTTGGAGACTCTGTTCTTTCAGCAGGTGCAGGACACACACACACACACACACAGAGAGAGAGAGAGAGAGAGAGAGAGAGAGAGAGAGAGAGAGAGAGAGAGAGAGAGAGAGAGAGAGAGAGAGAGAGAGAGAGCCTTGCCAAGGGAGGTCCCACTCTCCCCATCTTTGGCCACCTTTTGCCACAGGCAAGGATGCTTGCGTTCAGCCAGGTTATCAGCCCATGTGTCCGACATGTGATACGTTGGCACTGTGACATGTTGGCCGCATTTGCTTGTCCTGACGTTTCCCCTGCCTTATCCACATACTTCCCTTGGTGCCTCCTTGACCTATTTCGTTGCCCGTTTGTTCCTGCACCTGAGGCCCCATCGTGTGGGAAAGGGGCAAATACGGACAAGCAGGCCTGCAAACTCGCCTGGCAGACTCCTTCTGTGGGGAGACTCAGCAGAACGGCTCCTTCCAGCCACTGGGTGCTGGCTCTTTGAGGAGCCCAGGAGGGTTACCAAAGGGGGAGCAGGGGACCCTGGTCCTCCCCCCCCCCACAGACACACACACACACACACACATGGGCGCCTTCTTCAGTCAGTTGTTCCTGCTGCCTTTGGTGTTCCCATGGCTGACTCACCCCCACCTCCTTTGCATCCTCTACTTCCCTCCTCCCAACACACCCCACACTGACCGGACCCGCCTCTCTCGCTTTCTCTCCCCCCCCCCCACAGGTCTGCTTGACTGCTGCGCCAGGTGTCTCATCGGGGCCCCCTTTGCCTCCCTGGTGGCCACAGGGTTGTGCTTCTTGGGGGTTGCCCTCTTTTGTGGCTGTGGACACGAGGCCCTCACTGGCACAGAGCACCTCATTGAGACATATTTCTCCAAAAACTATCAAGATTATGAGTACCTGGTTGACGTGTAAGTACCCTCCTGAGGAGCAAGAGCTGTCTCCAAACCACGTCCCGATTCGTGTCCTCCAGCCCTTCCTGCTGGACGAACAAGGCCACCCCCCCACTCAAAGCTATCCCCGTGACGGCTGTCACCACCTCAACCCCATCCATCCCATCCATCCCCTGGCAGCCGCATTCAAGTGCATCCAAACACCCACACCCCTGCTCGTGTCAGTGCCTGAAGGGTTGCCGGCAGTTGTGGGGACCTCCCCAGAGGAAAAGCTTCCGAACATGCACTGCCCTCTGTTGAACGCAGGCCCTTCTGTGTGCAAACTGCAGAGCATACCGTACCTCCTCCGAAGCAGGGGCGTCCGGTGACATTTCTGGAGCTTCCAGAAATAGGCCAGGCTAGCAGTTGGATTCTGAGACAGCCAGTCTCGGTGGGTGGATCTAAGTGCCAAGTCCTGACTGCCTAATACCTGCAGCTGCAATCACTACCTCCTGCCAGGGAAGCAGAGGGGGCTTCCACGGCCCCCTCCCCCACCCTCTGGAAAAATGTGAGATCCTCTCCAGGCACTCTGTCCAAGCCCTGGAGAAGCCAAGAGCGCTTCCTGCTTAGGGAACCTGCTGCCCCCCCCTCTGCCTCCAGCGAAGGGGGTTCCTATGCACCCCATGTCTGTCTCTGGCAGCCAAGGCCTGTGCTTGGGGGTGCAAGCCGTGCCTACATGTGAGACCCCTCTGTCCCCCAACCTCCCAACGCCTTCTTGCTTTGTCTTCCCTTGCAGGATCCATGACTTCCAGTATGCCATTTATGGGATTGCTGGTTTCTTCTTCCTCTTTGGCTCCCTCCTGCTGGCCGAAGGCTTTTACACCACCAGCGCCGTCAGGCAGATCTTTGGCGACTACCGGACCACCATCTGTGGCAAGGGCCTGGGCGCTACGGTAACAGGGGGCCACAAGGGGAGGGGTTCCCGAGGACACCGTCAGGCTCACTCTTGGGAGCTGGTGTGTCACTGTTTGGGAAAATGGCTAGGACATCCTGACAAGGTGATCTTCTCTGCCGTTTGTTTCCGCTTTGACCGGCTTGGCCACTGACCCTCGGGCATGAGACTGAGGCCTTGCTTGGCCCAGTGGCTGGGGCAGGGAAGCCCCCAGGCCCCCCTGGCAGGAGAAGGCGAAGCGGCATGGGCACCGCCTGAAGGGCCAATGGCATCAGGGCTGGCTGCTTCTGCTTCTCCCCCACCTCCCTCCCTGCCATGGCCCCATTATTCCTTTCCCAAATGCCACCTCTCATGCTAGTCTTGGCCAGTGTTAGCCAGCCCGCCTCCACCCTGACCCCCATCCCTGCTCCCTCTTCCTCACTTGCCACCACCACTGGCAATCTCCGGGTGGTCCACTGCTCGTCTTTTAATGCTAACACTTGTACACGGGTCTCCAAAGATGTTCCTCAAACGTCAGCAGCCAGATGCAAGCGAACCTCCCCCTGCCCCAAAACACACACACACACACACACACACACACACACACACACACACACACACACACACACACACACACCACCTGCCCTGCCCTGACCCACGGTGCAGTCTCTCAGGTGCCAGGTGAAGGCTCTTTCCAAATTGTCCCAAATTGTCAAACATACTTTTGAGCCAACTGCCAGGTGAAAGGTGGCCTGCCTGTCCCAAAAAGCTGGCTCCAGCCTCCCAGCTTCGTTCCCCACCTCCAGAGCGTGAAGGGTGGCTGTTCACGAGGGCCAGATGGCAGCTCTTCATGTGTCTGTCGGTGGGCATTTCTGAGCCTCGCCTGCTCTCCCTGGAAACCCGGGGGTGGGGGGGCTGAGGCCAAAGGAAGACCAGGGGAGGGGGTGGTGGGGAGGTGGAGCCACTGACCTCCCTCCCCATGGCCTCGTTCAGCTTCCATCCCAAGATGCCCTCCCCTCTGACTTCGGCAGAGAGAAGCATCTGCCAAGGGCATGAATGCGCTCCCAAGGGGATGAGTCGGGGCAAGGCCAATCCCACCTCCTCAGAACCTGAAAATGCCTGGAGTGGAGGCTGGAGGGGGTGGGGGGGCAGCTTGGCCTCTCTCTCTCTTGCCCCACCCCCGCCTCTGGCTGAGAGAAGAGCACTCCACAGAGGGAGAGCAGTCTCAGAAATGCCCATTTTAATCCAAAGGCCAGCCTGCAGCTTACACACCACAAACAGGTCAAGCCGGAGGCTGGGCGGAGGTGGAAGGTGACAGCTGAGCCAGGGCCATTTCCTTTCAAGGTCAAATAAAAAGCCCCCGCAAATTGGCTCAGGCGCCAAACCCATGCTCCTTCTCACTCGTGTGCTGGTACCCATCCTGGGAACCATCATCCACTAGGGAACTTACTCATGTAAGTCAACCCCTGGC
This sequence comes from Phrynocephalus guinanensis, assembly GCA_037367245.1. NCBI lineage: Eukaryota > Metazoa > Chordata > Lepidosauria > Squamata > Agamidae > Phrynocephalus > Phrynocephalus guinanensis. The sequence goes on from CM074748.1 coordinate 24,643,401, forward strand.
GAAAGGAGAGAGAGTCAGCAGCCGCCACAGTCTGTGTGGGCACACTTATGTTTCCTTGAATGCCTGGTCCATTCAGGGACCCTTTGCCTGCCCCATGGGGTGGGGGTGGGGAGCCTCTGTCAATAAAATTGTGCTCCTGCCTCCCCAAGACATGTTTAGCTCTGAGGGCTCCAGATCCTGCACAGCCCAGGGGGAAGGCTTCTCCCCCCCCCCCCCCCCACCCCGGGGCCGAGTTCAGCTTTGGATCTGTTCCTTCTTGGGGGCTTGGCTTCTGTGGCACTCTGGGCAACCAGCAAGGAAGGTGGGGCAGAAGCTGCAGATGGTGATGCCGGGGGGAAGGACGACAAACCTGCCAGGAGGGGAACAGGAGACGGAGTGAACGCTGGGAAGCCACCAAATGACCACCAGTCACGGGAAGGGACCATCGTCTCCTGGGGAAGGCCAAGGGGGCCTGGCAGGGCTCCAAAAGGTCCCTTGTGGCCTGAAATTTCTCAGCCCTTCCTGTACAGCGGCAGAATCTCTCTTGGGTGCAAAATATTGCCATGTGGACACTGGAGAGAACCCACAACCCACACTGGGGGCACGCAGAGTGTGCCCATGACACAAGGAGCAGGCATGCATATGTACCTTCCCACACAGTAAGCAGAGCAGGCAGGCAGGACTGTGGTTGTGCATGTGAAGCAAAGGCTGCCTTTGGCATCCCTGGGTGCGCCCGTGTGGGCTCCATGGGGCAACACCTCTTGGCATCCTCCTTGGCGGGAGGGGCTCCTCTTTCTGCTCCCGTGGTTGGAAGAGGGCCCCCCACCTCCCTTTGGCTTGCAGGCAGCCAGTCTCATGCTCCTGTGTCCGATGCCGCCCGCCCACCCCTAACAGCGCCCCCTCATCTCCCTTGCTTCCTCAGTTTGTGGGCATCACGTACGTCCTGGCTGTCGCCTGGCTCCTGGTCCTGGCCTGCTCCGCCGTCCCCGTCTACATCTACTTCAACACCTGGACCACCTGCGACTCCATTGCCAACCCCAGCAAGACCTCCGCCAGCCTTGGCAACCTGTGCACGGATGCCCGGATGTATGGTGAGAGAAGGGGCTTCCCCCTTCCTGCCACTCTAAAAAAGATGAGCTGCTCCTTCCAGAAGCTTCGAGGGGGGGGCACATCCAGATTTCAAGGGAGGCCTCCCCCCTCCCCCCTCCCCCCGAGGCCAAGAGGAGCCCAAATCTCCATTTGTCCAAACTGGGAGAGGAGTTTCAGTTGTAGCTAGTACCAATTGGGGGGGGGGTGATGGTGTTTCTTCTCCTTTCTTGCTTTTTGGGGGGAGGGGTTGTGCTGTCCTTAAAGGGTGCTGGGGTAATATTGCTTCCTGATCCCCCCCAAAGTTGGCCCACCCAGAGAGGCACTGGTGGAGGAAGGTTAGGGGAGCAGGCAGTGCCTTGTGGCCTCACCACGTGCTCACCCCTCCCTCCCCAGAAGCTTCCCAGAGGGCAGGAGAAGGGTTTGTTGCTGGGGTGGGGGCGCTCCCTCTAGGCCCCCAGGGTCCACCGCACTCAGGGGGCTTGTGCCTCCCACAGGGGTCCTGCCCTGGAATGCCTCCCCAGGAAGAGTCTGTGGCCAGAGCCTCCTCTCCATCTGCAAGACCTCTGAGGTAAGTGCTGAGCCGGGGTGGGGGGGGGTGGGGACGACAGGGAACACATTCCAAGGGGAGGGTCTTTTAATCCTTGGGGGGGGGGTCAATTTAGTAGGGGGAAGGGGAGGGAGGTCCAGGCTGCCACCAGGGGTGGACCAACAGATGTCTGTAGGAGCCCTGGCAAGCTCTCAGGAGAAGATGCCCAGTAGCCACCCCAACCCACCCCACCCCCGTGCTGCCTGCCAGATACCCCCTCTTCAGGGAGGAGAAAGGGAAGGCACCCCTTTTGCTTGGCTTTGCCTTGCCTTGCCCTGCAGGGGAGGGGAAGTTGGGATGCCATAGGAGGCACCACCTTGGGGGAGGCACCCAGGTAAGGGAGGGGTTCCCTCCAAGTGCTGTTTGCCACCTGCTACTCCTTCCCTTCCAGTTCCAGATGACCTTCCACCTCTTCATTGCGGCGTTTGTTGGAGCGGCACTCACGCTGGTGGCCCTGGTAAGGATAGCTGCTCACGCCTTCCAACAGCCCCTGCCCGTATTTTGCCCGCAATCTCCTTGCTGGCTTAATGTTAGGTTGATGGTGGCAATGGATGGGGGGGAGGAGTTCCAGGCTAGGGGATCATGGAGAGAAGCTCAGGGGTACAGCCAAGAAGGCCATGGGGAGGCTGCATGAGGTGGGGTGTTCAGGGGGCTTTGCACACCAGAACATCCCTTTTCAGACACCCACGACAAAGGGTGGAAAGGCCCCAGGTAGCAACCCTGCCCCCCCCCCCCGCCCAAGCAGGTCTTGAGGGCCAAGGAGGGAGGTATGGGAAGAGTAGGGTTTTGTTTTTATGGGTCTAAATTCTCTGCACAGCTTTTCAGCAGAGCGAAACAGGGCTCTCTTGTCTCACTGTCTTCTTCCTTCCCCACAGCTGACGTTCATCATCGCAGCCACCTACAACTACGGGGTGCTCAAACTGATGGGCCGAGGCACCAAGTTTTAAGCCAGGAGGGAGAGGTGCCTCGCATACAGGACACTCTTCTTTCTCCTCTAACTCCGAAGGCTTTAACCTGACACCCTCCTGCCACACCGTCTCCTTGCTTAACTCCTTGCTCACCACCTCTTCCCCACTCTGTTCCCCCTGGGTTATTCAAAGCGGGGCATGTGGCAAGGGAAGAGGAGGAGGAGACCCCACCCACGTGCCCACCTACCCCTCTGGCAGGGGACACACCTCTTCATGGGTGCATCTCCAGCGATCTGGTCTCAGCCAAGCCCACCAAAAATGGAGCTCCTGGCCTTAAGTTCACTGGGAGCAGGCACAGCGAGCCCGCCCCACTTTTCCTCCTCCAAAGGGATCACACCTCTGGATTATTAAAGCAGTCCCTGCTAGAGAAGGGGGGGGAGAGAGAGTGCACAGTATGTGGGGCTCCCCACACTTCTCTGTCTCTCCTCTCCACAAGAGAAATAGGGAGCACTTCCTCCTGGCTTTGCACAAACAAAGAAAACTGTATACACCCACGATCCGGCCTGCCACCACTTGGGCAAGGAGGGTCTAGAGCAAGGATCTTCCCACTTTGGGGAGAGAGCGCTGACCTCCACCCGTGCCAACCCCCAGCCAATGCTATTGCAAGCATCCAGGAGCTTGGTGCCTCCCCCATAGCAGAGTGGGGGGGGGGTCTTTTTCCCTTGGGTGGAGAAGGGCCAGGTGTTGTTTGCACACCCTCATTCACTCATGTCTCTAACCAGCTGGGCAGAAACCAGTCTCCTCTCAAGGGCACTGTAACCACCCAGTGGTGGCGGCTGCTGCTTGTGTGGGTAGCGCTAGGGACTCTTTTGCTACATGCAGGGCAACCCTTTGGGCGTGCCTGCCTCTGCCTTGTGCCCTTCCTTGGCCATGAGTGGTGCAACTGGACTTTCTCCAGCCTCCTCAATGGTGCTCTTCATTCTCAGCAACCCAGTCGCTTCATCCCGTGGCCTCTTGCAGAATATAGCCCCTTTCGGCTCCTTTTCCTTTCTTGACCATTTGCTCTCTCCTCCAAGCCCCCTGGGCCCTCAGACCTGTCCTGATTACCTCCAGCCTCCTGTGTCTTTGCTAATTTAGAGCCCAACCTTCCCAAAGCAGGAGAGGGAGGGTGCAAGACATTCAGAGAAGTGTTTCGGAGCCTCTTGGGCCCCTCTTTTCCTTGGCAGAATTGGGAATGGAAGAACCTCACTATGCAAGCGGGCCAAAGCCTTGCAAACGCAGCCGGACTCTTGGCCTGCTTCTGACCAGGGGCACCAGCTCAGCCCTGAGAGTTGCTTCTTGCCGGCGGGTAGGAGAGGAGCAGCCAGCCTGCAGCAGGAGCGTCTGGGGGAAGCCGCTGGCCTTGCAAGGCAAGGCAAGAGCTCCAAGCGCGACAACCACAACAGTCCCCATATCACAAGCAGAGAGGGGACAGGGTTTGGAGCCCTGTGCCCCTGGAGGCCAGAGCCTGAGAGCCCCAGAGGCCCAGGTGGGTCTCAGTGGAAGGAGGGGCACAGGCCCTGGCAGCCAGGCCACAGAGGGGCAGGCCAGGCGGCAGAAACTTGTGGCTAGGCTACCAACGCACAAGGGGCTGGGGGAGAGGGTGGAGGATCAGGAGCCAAAGGGAGGGAGAGGGGCAATAGGAAACCAGTCCACACTGGGGCATACATGAACTCACACACACTTTCTTCCATTTCACATTGATTTCAGTAACACATAACCGGGGCCGGGGTCCTCCCAATCCCCAAAAAATAAATATCGGGGGGGGGGAATAGTTAATACGCTGAAAGTGTGCACTTCTGATCTTGAAGATCAACTTTTTAACAAAGCATAAAAGATCATGTTTTTAGAGACTTACCTTGCAAGATGTATTTTATCACATTAAAGAGAATAAAAGTTAAGAATGTTTGAAAAGTACATATTGCCTGCCTTAAAAATAATAATACTGTAATAATGGGATTTGCTTTGGGGGAGACATTGTTTCAGAGGACTGCCAGTTGTGGCAATTCTTCCAGGATGGAACCCGAGGTGGTTTGGAGCAGAACCTCCCTCCTCCCACCCTCCAGCCCTGAAGAGTAGCCCCCCCCCCACACACACACACCATCCAGAGACCTTTCTAGCTGTCTCCCTGGCAGTAGTACCGGCATCCTGGTTGTGCTTTGACTGGTATGGGGAACACACACACACACACACACACACACACACACACACACACACACGTATACGTCCTGGTAGGAGCCTGGTGTTGCTGCTTGGCCCACGGGCACCTGGGGGTGCAGGGGGAGGGGGAGGAGTACCTCCCAATCATGCATTAAGCACACAGGCAGCCAGGGAAAGTTTTGCTGGCAGACAAAGTCACCACTTTCAAAAAACAAAAATTAAGCTACCGTATCCTTAAATTGAAAAATGTTGAGGCACCGATGATCAACCTACGTGTGCTGGGGGAGGGGTAGAGAAAGGAAGCAGAATTGTCGGTGTTCTTGGGGACATGGAGATGTTTCAAAGCAAGCAAACAGATTTAAAGCCAGCAGACAGCAAACAATGCACCCCACCCCCAGGGCAGAATCCCCTCCTTTGCCAATCTGTTAAGGGTTGGACCTTGAGAAGGTCACCTGCTGGTTGGGGAGCCATGGGGGGGGGGAGGCTCTGGGCCCTGTGGCCCCAAAAAGGAGGTTGTCCGTGCGACAGGAGGTGCCACCCTCATACGCCCACTCACATGCCCTGTTCCGTGGGCACCAAGCTGGCAAAGCCTCTGGAGAGGCTGGCTGAAACTCAGCACCAACCCCTGAGGGATGGTGAAGAATGAGCCCCGGCCCCGTTTGCATCAGGTTTGCCTCTGTTGGTCCAGGATGTGTCTCTCCTGCCACCCCCCACGCCCTGCTTCCCAGCCCGGGGGGGGGGCTGTGTCCTCTCAAAGGAGGGGGGCTCCTGATTCTCTGGGCCTTCTGCAGCGACATGTCCCCTCCTGCCCTGCCTGGGCCCCATTCCCTGCCTTCCCCCTCCCCTCTTGGCAGATTTCCATTCCTAGCACCCACACTGGTCAGATCACAAGGGTCTCCCTCTTCTAGCCATCAATGGCAGGCCTTGTCCCAGGCCTCCACAATAGACCAAAGGAACATCCCCCACAAGGGCCATGCAGGTCATCCAGATGGGCTAGGAACCAGGGACATGGCACATAAACAAGGCATGTCTCTCTCTCTCTCTCTCTCTTTCTGGCTGCCCAGGCCTGCCGTTGCTTGCCTCTTCTCCAGGGCTCGGGAGGGCCAGCAGAGGAACGTCAGCTGGTTCCAGGCATGAGGCACAAGGCAAAGAAACCCAGTGGGATCCCTGGCAAGAGGGGGAGGGGAGACCCCCCACACACCTAACTCTGACCCCCACCCCCACCCCAGAAGCAAATGATACCACTCTCCCCTCCAAAGAATGCAGGCAGCAGGCCTCTGAAAGTCTAGCTGAGCTCGGCCTTCTCCTGGGCATACTTTTCACACTGCAACAGAAGTCTCTAGGCTGGGATGAGCTGCCCCTGAATGCAGGTCTGGGGAGGGATGGCCGGGTGTTTGGGGGGTAGGGAGGGAGGCAGACGCCATTGACCTGGGACAGGCTCCTTCACTCACAATGAGACCAAGGGGCCACTTGCCACCCCGTGAATACATTCATATTTTATTAGCTTTTAAGACGGGTCAGTTGAGCCTCATTACATTTCTAGCCTCTCCCAAGTGCCGTCTGGAGAGACTGAGGGAGAAGAACCAGGAAGGAGGTGCACCGCGTGCCAAGGGACGAGAGCCCCACAAGGCAGTGCAAAGCCCACGACTCATGCCGGCAAGTCCCCCACTGGGGCCACGGCAGCCCCCTCGACATCAGACCCACAAAAGCACCGTAGGGCTCCACGAGGGCAGGGAGGGCAGTGGCTGGGCAGCCCTTCAGGCACTGAGGATCCACCGGTCCCACCAGCGTCTCTGCCCACTGGCCACAAGAGCAGGTGCCGGCGGGAATCAAGTCCCCACACACGTGGAGCGCCTCGCGTTGCTGCCTTTGCCAAGAACGACAACAGCGCCGAGACAGCAGGATGCGGGAGCCCCTTCTTCAGTTCTGGGCCATTGAGCAGGGACAGAGATATATACAGAAATGGGGAGACTGCAGCAGACGAAGCCCCCCCCCCAAGACATACACACACACACACACACACACACACACACACACACACACACACACACACACACACACAAAAGGTGTCTGCTTGAAGAAGGAGGAAGAAGCTGCTTTGTGATGTGCCATAGCTTTGGAAACGGCACTGGGACCTTTCCCAGAACACTCTCGGGATCTTCCTCTGTTAAAAATGAAGGGCCAGGCCACCCAAAGGCACAAAAAAGCGCTTGCTTGCTCAGGGTGCCTCAGAAGGCCCCCTTTTATGAAGCGGGGTGGTGGTGGTGGTGGTCTTGTTTTGTGCCTCTCAGTTCCCGTGGCTGGCTGTGTCTCTGTCTTCCCTGCCCCACCCAGAGGGCTTCCGGCCACAGAGTCCCAGGCAGACGCAGCCTCCTCAGAGTGGGATGTCACCCCTTCTTCCAGCCCCTTTGAGCTCTGCCTACCCCTAAGGAGCACTGACAGGCTCCTGCCCTTGGGCCCAGCGGCTCACTGCTGAGCACAGCAGCCCCCTGGACACAAACATGGCTCAGCACCCAACGGCCCACACCTCTGGCCCACGTGAGGGCCCCGTTGTGCTATCCCACCAGTGACATGGCTCCTAGAAGAAAGAGGGGAAAGTGCGCCCTCCCAAAAACCCCACAAACAAACCCCCCAAAGCATGCAAGGGGGGGGGGTCTAGCAAAGCCAGAGAAGAGAAACGCCTTGGCTCAACAGCTCCTGGGCTTGGCTTGGACGCAGGGCAGTGAGGTGAGCTGAGAGGTGTATCTCAGCACACACTGGTTTTTCCTCTCCTCTCTGCGGTCCCAGCACTGGCAGGAGTGGCCTGGAAGGAGGCAGGGCCAAGAGGAGGCCTCGGCCAGGCCAGGGTGGGCAACCTGCAGCTTCCACAGAGAGTTGGCCAAGTGTTATAGCCCATGAATGGGCCACTCCTGGGGCTGCCTCAGGCTGTCCACCTTGCAGGCCATTGTGGCTGGGAAGGGTGGCACCAGCTGTGCTGGGGAGGGCTCTGCCCTCCCCCCTGAAGTGACTGGGTGGCAGGCAGGGAGAAAGGGGGTTCCCTCTGTCCCAAAACAAGTGCCCGCCCACAGTTGGCACCAACCCTTCTGGAGCCAGAGGCACTCTCCTGCTGCTCAATGGGAGCCCCCACTCCCTGTCTCCTTCTGGCCAACCCCCCCAGCTCTGCTGTGCCCTTCCCCCAGCAGCTCTCCTCCTCTCCAGTGGCCCGGCCCAGGGAGGCCACGGCCACTTCTGAGCGCTGGGCCGCCCTCAGCAACACGAGGAACCCGGCTTGGGGCTGGCGTGCAAGTCGACGGTGCGCCCCAGCAGGCAGTGCTCCAGCTGCTCCTCCATGGCCAGGGCCTGCCGCACGGCCTCCTCGAAGGCCACGGCCACGTTGGTGTCGTCCTTGGCGCTGGTCTCCAGGTAGGGGTAGTTGCCGTGCTCCAGGCACCAGGCCCGGGCCTCCTCGGGGCTCACCTGCCGCTCCGGCTTGTCCACCTTGTTGCCCAGCACCACGAAGGGGAAGTGCTCGGGGTCCCGGACGCTGGCGTAGCAGGCGAACTCCTTGCGCCAGTGGCCCAGGTTCTCAAAGCTCTGCCGGTCGTCCACGCTGAAGGTGAGGAGGCAGCAGTCGGCCCCCCGGTAGAAGGGGGTGCGGAGGCTCTTGAAGCGCTCCTGGCCTGCCGTGTCCCAGATCTGGAGGGTCACGAAGCGCCCGTCTACCTCCAGGTCCCGGTTGAGGAACTCCACCCCAATGGTGTGGAAGGCCTGCGAGTCAAACTTGTCGGTGACGTAGCGGTTCATGAGGGAGCTCTTGCCGACTCCCCCGTCCCCCAGCAGAATCACCTTCAGCAGCAGCGACTTCCCACTCATGGCTCCTCCTCCTCCTCCGACGGTGGCGGCACCAGGGGTGGCGGCTGCAAGGCCTGGAAGGAGGCAGACACGGCAGGGTCAGCAGGCCGGCCTTCCTTCCACAGGGCCTCCTGGACCGGCCCCAAACCCCTCTCTCAAACCCCCCACCCCCCACGGACAGAAAGGGGACAGCAGGGGAGGGACGGCTTGGACAGGATCAGCCTTCTTGCCTCCATCCCTCTCCTCTCCCCCCCCCCCACCACTTTTGCCTACCTTCACTCACAAAGGCTTATTAGCGTGTTAGCTGATGGAACTCATGGCCACAAGACCTGCTAGCCTGCCAAGACTGGGAACATGCCCAAATCTCCCCAGGAAGGACCCACATAGTCCTGATGGCTGGGGGGTTTCTAGGGGGCAGAGTCCTCTGAAAAGGAACTGCCCCCCCCTCTCCTTTGATGGATGCTATCAGACCATCTGTCTTCAAGGGAATGAGAGAGAGGGGGGTGGAGGTTGGTCTCCCTTCCTGCTTCTCCGCCTGAGGCAGCCGGCTAGGAACGTCTTGCCCTCCACCGCCACTGCCCCCCCTTGCTTGCCAGCCACTGAGGGTGGATCGGGGCCCTGTTGGGGGCTCTTCTGGCATCCTTCCCCAATGGCCTCCACTCCTACGCCACTCTTGCAGTGTAGGCCTGGGCAAAGAAAAAGCGTTCCACCCTAGCATATGTATGAGAAGAGCGGGCGGGATTGCTGGGGGGGGGGCTGCCAACCCTGAGTCGGTCGGGGGCCAGCAGGCTTTCTCTACGGGGAACACCTCAAGGAAGCCCACGGGAGGGAGGGGCTGCTCTTTAGGGGTGCTCTGCTCCGCAAAGACCAGCGCTGCGCGCCTGGGGCGGCGGCGGGGGCGGCAATTTAACCTGGTGCTCGGCTAGGTAAGCGAGGGGGCACCACCCTCCACCGAGAAGAGATTCAGGGCGGGGGTGCACCGGCAAGCCTGCCGAAGAGGAGAGGGATGGAGAGCCAGACCTCGCCCGCCGGCCGGCCGCAGCTGCCGCCGGAGCACCTGGCCAGCGAGAGCCGGCGTGCGATGGGGAGAGCGGACGGAGAGGGCCTCCCGTGCCGGAGCTCCCGCGGACCCCCCCCCCCCCCGCTCTGCCGGAGCGGCCGTGCAAGGGTCGCCTTGATCTCCAGCGGGAACCGGAGAGGTTCTGCAGCTGCGGGTGCGGAGAAGCATAACCGCGGTCCCCCGCCGAGCAGGGACGACGCAAGGCAGGGGATGGATGCATGCAGCGCGGCCTTCCCTTCCCGAGATGCTTCGCCCCCCCCCCAACGCGCACCTCCCGCCCAGCCGCCGTCGGTCCTGGGTCCCGGGCAGGTCTGGAACGCGCGTTCTCCGCGGGATCAATCGATCCATGGGGTCGAGGCCGGGCGGGCCCGAGCAAGAAAAGCCAGTGCGCATGCGCCCGCACCATGCGGAGCATCTCTCGGCTGCCGGGCCCGCCAATCCGAGGGATGGCTCCGCCCCGCGCTCTGTGCCCAAAGGGACCCACAAAGCAGGGGTGGGGGTGACGTGCGCGTCCCCGGCTCGCCTTGGCTTGTGGAGTCCGCCGGCTCGCGCAGGCAACGTTTGCAAATGCTCTTCGCAGACCCACCCACCCACCCAGGCCACCGTGGCTGCCAAGGATTGCTGTAGCAGGACGCTGCTTTCCCCCAGATTCCGCCCGGGGCCAAGCGATGCTGCCGACGGGGGGGGGGGGGGGGATTCCGAGAATTGGTACCCGAAACAGTGGCTTTCCCAAGTTCTTGTGGCAGGAGACAGGCTGGCCGAGCAATGGCTGGACTTCCCCGAAAGGGCGCCCACCGGCGGTATTTTGCTTGGGAGCAGTCACCGGGGCGAGCTGGAGGTGTTTGGCCACCTGAAGCACAGGACGGGGTGGCTCCTGAGAAGAGCCTGTGACCGGGCGATCCAAGGATGTGAGCTCTTCCTCGGAAACGGGGCGGCGGGGGGGGGCGGGATTCAGACCACCTGCGGAGCCTGGTCAGGAGCAGAAAGGCGAGCCGGAGAGTCCAGACAGAGCCTCAGTGCGCGCGTGGACATCAGCCCCACAGCAGCGCGCAGGGCGCCTTCTACCTGCGAGCAGCGCCCGCCCGGCTCTTTCGGTGCCACCTCTCCCCCTTGGCTGAGCGCCGACGCACTCCACCACAAGTCGGCGCCTGCGCTCGCCCTCTGCCTGGCTCTCTGCGGGCTTCCTGCCCCACGGACCCCACCCACCCACGCCCCCCCTCCCGTTCAGTGCCCTTCTGCTGCCGGATCCCCGGGAGGTGCAGAAGAGTGAGAAGAGCGCCAGCTTTAAAGACACCCCCGTATTTGCGTACAGCTAGTGTGAAGTGGGGCTGGCCAAAATCACATGGGGGGAGGAGGAGGGCTCAGTCCCGAAACCCAAGAAGAGAGGGGGGGAAGGCGGGGGTGGGGTGGGGGTGGGAAGAAAGGTCGGCGGGTGGAGGGGAGGCCCGAGGGTCCTTTGCAGGAAGCGCTTGGCGGGAGGGGCCTCCCCACCTTCCTGGCACCTGGCACTTTGGCCTCTGAGCTCCAAGGGGGGAGGGGGGGCGGGCCTGCTGGCTTCCCAGCCCCAAAGAGAGGCCTCGTGCTCCACCTCGGCGGCGTGACTTTGGGAGTGGAAGCAAAAAACACGCGGAGGGCTGTGCCCAGGGAAGGGCCCGTCGACACCGCGCCACCGGGCAAGCACTGGCGCTGGCGGGAGAGGCCGGCCGGCTCCTGCTGGCACCCAGGCCGCCGCCGCCGCCGCAGCAGCAGCAGCGCAGAGGGCACAGGCTGGCCGGGATTCGTGGTGGAGGGTCGGGTCGCACCCCGAGTCGCAGCGCGGTAGCATCAAAGCGTGTCCAAATCGAAGGGCGGGCCATGGGCGACAGTGGGAGCCCCGGGAAGGCGTGAAGAGGGCCGCTCCGCCCGCCCTGCCTGGACTGCTCTCCACTGGCGGCTTGGAGCCCCCCCCCCTCCCGCTCTCCTTGCAGGGAACTTATGGGGCGGGTGCGAAGGAGGGCGTTTCCCGACGGCCCTCCCTGCCCGCGGCCGCTCCTTTCTCCCGGCCTTCCTGCCTCTCGCCTCCAGCCTGGGCCGGACCTGCCGGCGCTGTTGGCTCTGCAAGGAAGAGGCCGCCCCTCCCGGAGCCTTCCAGGGGGTGGAGGTGGGGAGGCGGCGGCACAGGGCCCTGGGGCCAATCCCGTGCCTGCCAATGAGCCGACCTTTGTCCTGGCTGCCCCTGCAGGAAGCTGCTCACCGACCAGCTCCAAGTAGACATCGGGAACCAGCACCTTCCTCCCCCCCTCCACCCGACGGCCAACCTCTGCCTCTTGAACAGCTGGAGAGGGGACTGAGGGTTTGCACCGGTGCCGGTGGCAGCGACAGGATGATCATATCTGTGAGGACCCCAGCGAAAGAAGAACCAACCTTTACTCCCCACCCTACCCCCACCCCCCAAAAAACAACCACTCACACAGAACAGCCACCTCAGCCACGTAAACCCAAACAATAAGGCTGGCGGCAGAAGGGCTCCCCTGCCGGTTGGTCGCTGCTCCGTCTGTGGCTGAGCCTCCACCACCGTGCAAAGAGCCCGCCCTCCCCCTCCCCGCCGTGAGGCTGTGCTGCTGCTCCTGGATCGGGGCTCGCGGATGGTTTTCCCCATTTCCTGGTGTGTCGGTCGTGCCACCGACTCTGGCCAGGCTGGGACAAGGCTCGCAGCTCCCTGTGGATCTTTTTCGTGGAACAAAAGATTGGCCGGACAGAAGGCGGGAAGGGCTCCTTATTCTGTCCCCAGCTCGCCCCACCCCACCCCATGGCAACTGCTCCAAGCACCACCACCCACCCACCCAGCTGCCCCTCTCCCGGCACCTTCCTGCTCCGAGTGTGAGCAGAGCAGGAGACGCCCCCAGGGAAGGCGCTCTCTCGGCCTGGAATCTGCAGAATGCGCTCAGGAGCGGCCAGGAGGGGGAGGGGGAGGAGGAGGAGGAGGAGGAGGAGGAGGAGGAGGAGGAGGAAGCAGGGTTGGTAACAAAAAGGAACCAGTAGTTCGCCTCTTCGAGGCAGGAGGCACCGAACACACACACACACACACACACACACACACACACACACACACACCAGCCGTGGCTGTTCCTAGAGTCCCCTCCCGTCCACAAAGGGACCAGCACATTCTCCCCATGGATAGAGGACAAAGGCGGTGGTTGGCCCTTTCGCCTCTTCACCCACCAGGAAAGAGGGAGGCTGTAGCCAGGGGCCTTTGGGTGCTCCAGCAAGGACGCTGCATCTGCTGCAGCCATGGGTCTCGATGCCTGGCCAGCCCCTCAGAGCCTCAGCTAGCGTGGGGGTCTCTTCTTCCTCTCGCCTGCCCACCCACCCCTCCTGACCTTCCTCCCACTCTCCATTCAAAGGGACTTCTTTGTTTCGCCAGCTCAGTCCAGTGGTCCAATGCTTACTAAGCCCACCTGGTTAAGAGCACCTGTTCCCAAGGACTACCCACACCATGTCAGGCCATCCAGCTGCTGCCCAGCCCACAAAGACCTACATCAGAGGCTCGGATGGCTTCTGTTTCAACACCTCTATAGCGCCCCCCCCCATCCACCCAGTTTCTTCTTGCCCATATTTTGTGGACTCTGCTTCCAGGCAGAGGCCTGACTTTCATGGGGAGAGGGAGACAACTGTGGTTGCCTGCGCCAGAGGTGCCATGGCCCACCGCCTCCGCCGGTGTCCCAGCCTTTATTTCCCCCTCTCCAAGGGGAAACCACAGAGGCTGCTTTGGGTGGGGTGGGGGCATGCTGAGACCTGCAGGGCTGTCTCCAGCAGGGCTTCCTATCTCATCTGCCTGGGGCATGGGCTGACTCACTGGCTCCGCGGAGGTGAGGGAGCAAGTGTCAGCCTGCTGCTGGCTCAGAACTCCCTCTCCCATCAAGACTGCAGAAAGCTTAATGGCCAGCTCAGCCCAGGGCTTTTGCACCCTAAAGGGGGCTGGCCATCTCAAAGGGTGGTGGTCTCCCTCTGTACCATTTGGAGCTTTGGCTGAGCTTCATGCCTGTCGGGGCTGGCCAACAGAGGTCTGTATCCAAGCAAGGTGGTGTTCAGGCTTGCTTCTAGCAGGAGAGGTATCCTTGTGCTGCCAGCAAGTCTCAGGAGAGGATGCAAAGGAGGTCAAGAACTGGCTGGCCTTTTGCAAGGGGAGGGGCTATTCTGCCTCTCCCAGGATTTGACAGACACTCCTGCCCTGGGTCCTCAGCTGTCAATCCTGCAAAGGGGGGGGGAGGCACACCCACCCACCCCACAACCAGCATTCCTGTGCCCTCCCCCTCCCCACTGGCCAGTTTCCTCCAAGAAAGGCAAGCTGTGTGCAGTGCTCCCATGCTTGATGCCCCCCCCTGGATGTTGCTCTCATTTAGGGAAGTGGTGTTGCAGCTGCCTTGCACAGCGAAGTCTGCCCTGGTTGCAAACTGTAACCTACCCACCTATCTCTGGACAAGCCGCCCCCCATGTAGACAGCCCTGTGCTGGGGCAGCCTGAGTGGGCAACACTGTAGGGGGGTAGCAGCTGCCATGCCCCTGACCCCCATCCCCCAACTGTCTGGCCCTCCCAGGTAGCAAGGCCAGGGTGGAGCCATGGTTTGTAAGAGGAGGTTTAGTAAAAGCAGCCGTTTCTGTGTTCTCACTTCCTCCACACACTTCCTCTTTCTCCCTTTTCTGGCCTTCAGCAGAGCTGTGAGCAAATCAGGTTTGCATGGAAATGATCACAGTCACGGTCAGCTTAGCCTCGGATTGTGGGATGGACAGTGCTTTCTAGCTTCCTGGTCCAAGCAGGCCCTTTGCCTGGAACTGCAGAAGTGGAGGCGGTGCAGAACAAGCCCGTCCTTCTGGAGGAGGCTGGTCTGTGGCTTTGGCAGTGCCCTTCTCATGGCCTTCCCTTGCCAAACAACTGGCCTCCCATCCCAGCCACAGAGAAAGGTCCAGGCTTAAAAGAATGGCCCCTTTTTGGTTCAGGACCCCCTTTCCTTCCAGGCAGGCAGAGAAGACACTGGGCGAGGCCTCGGGAGCTTCTTGGGCATCCCTTCCCATGCCACTTCCGTTCAGTCCCACAGAAGGAAGTCCTGGAAAGCCCCTCTTGGCTGGAACCACCACCACCAGGAGCAGCAGCAGCACCACCACCACGTGACCTTCCCCCACCCCATCTGTTTCAGGGCCATTTCCAAAGACAGCCTCTGCCATGCTTTCAGAGGGGACTATGCCCTGGAGGGGGCACTGCCATGGACCCACAGCCTCACACCAAAACATCAACAGCCAGATCCTAGCACGAGGGCAGCTCCTGCCCACATGGGGACCCACCACCACCACCACCACCATGTACACAGGAAATCTGCTGCAAAGCTGGGTCTTGGGTGCTCCTTAAAGACAACTCAAAACTAGCTTGGGAGATGCAGTTTTCCTATCACCATCCACAATGACCCTGGACACACACCTCCAATGGACTCTGAAGTAAGGACACCCTCTTGACAAGTCTGCACCCCCCCGAAACCCTCCCCAAGGACTCCCCAGAGCAGAGTCATCCCCTTCTTCTGCTCCTTCCCTGCTTCAAAGAAGAGTCAAGACCAGCTACACCCTGAAGGAAGGGGTCACATCAGGGAGGCAACTCGCTCAAGGGCTGTGCTTCCCCCAGGGGCCACCTGGAAAAAAGCAGAAGACCTGGGAAGGAGGTCAGCCCAGGGGGAAGCAGCAGCCCCAACCGTTGCCCCTTGCCCCACAGACCCTTCTCAGCTGCTGCTGCTGCTGATGGGAAGGGTCACCACCAGGCAGGGGAGATGGCATGGGCCTGGCTTCTTCCACAGTGGGAGGATTCCCCTACCCCCACATACACACACACACACCCCATCTCCTTCCGGAAGGGCAGCCACCCACCACCACCACATCACCACCACCCCAGACCAAAAAGCCCAACCCACCTTGAATCCTGGGCCTTCCTTGGATCCCACACGAGATGGAGAGGGTGGGGGTGAGGTCTCAAGGAGGATGCGGAAAGAATGGCCATAAGATGGTTTCATGTTTTTAATAGATTTTTTTCTCCATTTTATTTTTAAGAAAACAAATCAGTTCAACTTCAGAAACGATTATGAGTGAACACGCTTTCAAAAGGCCTCAGCTGCTGAAACCGTCTCATCTGGCAAGCAAGAAGAGGGAAGGAAGGCAGGAGGGAAGAGAGGCCACTCGGCTGCAGGAGCCCCCGAGAGCCCCTTTCCCCGCTGGCCACGGGCTCTCCCCTGCTGGTGGTCTCAGGCAGCAGCCAGAGGGCAGGGGACAGCTCAGCCAAAGGGGTCAAGGCCAGCAGTTGCCAGGCTACAGTGTGGGGTGTGGGTGTGCGCACGTGGGGTGGGGGGGCAAAAGCAGGAAGGAGATGTGGCTGGATTGGGGATTGAGGCCACATTTCTCAAGACACGAGGTACATGATAGTAAAAAAAAAAAAGGCAATTCAAATACAAAAACCAAAAGAGGAAGGGTCGGGCGCTTCGTGGGAAGAGGGCGGTGCCATCTCTATGAGGACTTGATGCTCTCCTTCTCCTGCTCAATGGCTGAAAGAGAAAAAGGGAGCCTCTTAGGTCCGGTGGCCTCCCCGCATGAACCCCTGGCCAGAGGAAGTTGCTCTGCTCGGTGGGCAAGGCAGGACGAGCTGCGGGAGAGGGACCCGACTCCCCCCCTCCAGAGGTCCCCCAGGGAGCTTCATGGCCAAGGAGGCACTGGAACACGGGGCTCCCCAGTGGTGCCTTAACCCACTGTGCCCCCCTCCCCCCCCCAGGAAAGCCTCCAGCCAAGAATCGAGGAGTGTCTCCAAGAGGCCAGGCAGGGGCTGCTTTTCAGCCACACCCCAGGAAAGGTGCTGAGCAGGACTCTGCCCTCCCTCCTGCGGGGAGACGCTCTCGGCCCCAGGCCAGAGCTGGGGTTCCTGCTGGCTTTTCCACAGGTGTCCAACCAAGGAGACCAAGGCTGCCGCCGCCACCGCCTTAGCCAAACAAACGGAGGAGCCAACGCAAGCACAGCAGCACCCTTGACCCAGAGCGGAGCCTCCTCCTGCCTGTGCAGACACCCCTCCTGGGCGCACCCTTTGCGGCTCCTGCCAGGGGAGCTGCTGCCAATGCCAGCTTGTTCTGGGCACAGACCTGGCATGATAATGGGCAAAAGCCAAAGGCAGGACCAGCCTTCTGTTGGGGCTCCAAGCAGCCCATACACCCCACCCCCAATTTCCCCTGCTGACCACCTGAATACCTCTCACCAGCACCCCTTCAAACGGCTCAGAGGAATACTAGAGAGAGGGAATGACAGGCACTGAGACAACCAGGGACAGCTCAGCCTTTCTCTGCAAGGGGGGGCACAAATAGGATGCTTGCTCCTGGGCCTGGGGCGGGGAGCACCTCCACACCTGCCTCCTCCGCTGCTGCCCCTTGCTCCCCCTGGCTGGACTCTGGCCACACTTGCTTCCAGGCCCTGGCCCTGAGGACTGTGCCCCTTGGCTGCCCTGCCCTCCCCTGGGCATGTGGAAGACCCACAGCGGTGGGGAGGGGGTGTTTCCTGCCATCTCCTCTCCCGCTCGCCTGGGGCCCTGCCCCCCACCCCACCCCCAGACACTCACTCTCCTTGGAGGGCAGCGTGTTCTTCTCTTCCGTGTTGGTTTTCTTCAGCTTCTTCTTGTCGAATTTCTCCACTTCGGAGAGGTCGGGTTTGTCACACATCTTGGCCACGGAGAGACAGGCGATCACACCACAGACTGCAAGTAGCCACAGAGGCCCTCTTTAGGCGCGCAGGGAGGGCCGTTTGGGCTACGCGGCCAGGTGGAAAAGCAAGAGCAGCCCTCACCGCTAGGCGCGGACTCCAAACACAAACCAGACACCCGCCCGTTGAGGAATACAGAAACCCAGGGCTACCAGGTGAGTGGGGGGCGGTGGGCAGGAATTCCAGGGGGTTGCGAAAGGAAGAGCAAGCCCCACCCCGCGCCCCATGCATACTCGCGGGGGGGGGGACGGGGGCCTGTCCCCTTTGTCAGTCCCCGCGCGGAGCTCCAGCTCCGGAGCGGCGGCGCCTCCCCCTGCCGGGGCCCGGGAAGCCCGCCGCCTGCCTCCGGACCTGCCCCTTTCTCCGCCGCGCCGACAAGGAAGCCCGGCTCGGCTTCGCGTCGCCCGGAGCCGCCTTCCCGGTCCCCCCTACCCCCGGGCCCGGCCGACGCCCCGCCGAGCGCGCCACGCCCCGAAAGACAAAGGAGCCGCCGAAACGAAGACGCGCGGCTCGCGAGAGACCCTAGAGCAGCCCCGCCGCCAAACAGCCAGCCAGCCAGCCCGCCCGCGATCGAGCGACCCCGGCCACTTCGCCGGCGGACGCCCAGGGAAGGGAGGGGAGGGGAGGGGAGGCCGCCCCACCCCGCGCCGCCTCTCCCGCTACCTGCACACGGTCGACGGCTCCGGCTCCTCGGCTGCGCGCGCTCTGGAGCCAGCGTGTCGGGGCAGCCCTTTATAGCGCTTGGCCGAGACGCGCGGCACGCCGGGAAGTGTAGTTCGTCCTTCCTGGCCGGGCGGTGGCCACCGCACAGGAGGAACCGGCGCACCCGCGGAGGGGAGGGCGGAGAAGAGCGTCGAGCGGCTGGGCCGGGCCGGGCCGGGCCGGGCTCTCCAGGTGTCCCCTGGCGACGACGACGACGGAGAGAAAGGCTCCCCTGGCGCTCGCCCGCGGGCAAACCCGAAGGCCCGCGCCTTGCCCCGTCGACTGGAGGAGGCGCGTCTCGGCGCCCCAGGGAGCAGCTTCTCCTTTCTGTGCCCAGGACGGCCCGCCGGCGCCCTTCTCGGCCTCGAGACAGAGCGCCACGGCTTCGCCCTCCAGCCAGCCAGCGACCTCGGCCGGACGCCCACGCAGCGCCCGCCAAGGCCCCCAGAAGCGCGGCCCCTTCTCTCTCTCTTCTACCCCCTTGGTTGCTTCGCCCGGAACGCTAGCGGGGCCGAGTGTCCGCACAGCTGGAGGCCCACAGCGGGTGCGCGGTGCCTTTCCAGGGAGCGCCGGCGGTTGCAGGCGCTGCCAAGGTCCCCCGGCACCGCCCTGCGGCGGAAGGGATGCCCGCTCTCCGCGGACCGCCCGGGGTTCCCCAGAGGAGGGCAAGCGCCCTCCCTACAAGGGGACTCCGCCGCGGAGGGAACGAGAAGGAGCCCTCCCTCTTTCCGAGCAAGGAGAGCCGACCTCTTGGTGGGGGCGCTCATCTGGGCCAAACACGCGCCCCTCGCCTCCAGGTCCCGCCGGCCGCTGCGCCCGCCAAGCCCCGCTCCTGAGGCGCCCTGCCGCGGCTTCATGGCCACCCAGCGACCCGGGGAGGTCCTCAAAGCGGCTTTAGCCCTACACACACGAAAAAGAACTCAGTATGAACGGCTAAAAATTAAGATTTGCAATTTTAATTGACTAAAATAGGGAGAAAAATGCCTGCAGCAGGCAGTTAATTACTCAAAATGTCTTGTGACATTTTGTTTATCTGGACATTGAGTCATGGCAACTGGGCTTCCTTTTCTTGAGAGACTGAAACCTTTCCCGGCTCATCCAAACAGTTTAGTCAATCTGACTGACAAAGCTGTTTGGATGAGCAGGGAAACATTACAATCTCTCAAGAAAAAGAAGTCCAGTTGCCATGACTCAACTTCCAGATTAATTACTCAAAGCAGTCCATGTTGTTGATTCTGTTTTACTTCATGCCCTCTTCCATCTTGGAGGGGAGACATGAGAATGTTCCCTTCCACCAAAGACTCTGCTTTTGTGGATCAGCAAGAAGTTGAGGATGGTCTCCATTATTTATTCAGTTGCCCTTTATATGAGCACCCCAGGAGTCAATTTCCTCCCAGAATCCTTAGACCTCTGGGTGACAGACACCCCCACCCCTGATTGGCTCAAATCTGTATGCTACTTGTGGGTGTCGCTGTTACCCACCAAGTAGCAAAGTTTGCTTTGGCAGCAAAGAAAGTACGGGCTGAGCGTCAGAGGCATTAAGGAGGGAAGCCACATCATTTTATATTTTATATCTATGCACATATGTGCTGTGTCTGCGCTGTGTTTGTTTTTTATGTTTTATGTTATTGTGATTACCTATGGTTTAACGGTAAAGCCTGATGGGTTGGCTTGTTGGTTTTAATTCACTGCTTCAACCTATTACATAACAACAGAGGTTTGATGACGACGACGACGACGACGATGATGATGATGATACACATATTCTGAGTCCTACAAAGGTCCAGTTCTCTCTCTGGGTGTTAGAACTCTGTAATAACAGCCCGGTCCAGAAACAAAGAGAAGCTCAGCTGAGGGATCAAAGGAAGGAACTTTATTCAACCACTTTTTGCTCAATTTTATTGACAATCTAATGTATCTTGCCTCTCAGCTCCCATGGGGCATTGGAGGACTGCGCAGGCCAATCCGGGTGACTTCTGTGAGGCAGTTTACATCAACCTGCCACTCCACAGCTCAGTGCGAACAAAAGGCAGCAGGGAGTGGTCTGCTTTGAGTCCTTCTGCCACAGTGAGCCATGGCCCCCACCCACCCCCAAATGCACCCCACTTCTTCCTTGTCCAGTCCTATTCTCCCTCCCTGAGATGAGCTGCTGACCTGTGAGCGGAGAGGCAGGCAGGGCCTCAGCACTCTCCTTTGCCCCCCTCCCCCCGCTACCCCCGCCTCCTCTGTTGCCCTGATAGTTTCCCAATGGCCCAGTGCTTGCGGGCAGCATCCTAGGCAGCCGCCCCCCCTAGCCCTGCTCTGGCCCAGAGAGTTTTCCCCAACTCCAGGCCTGGCTGTTGGGGCATCCCTCCGTGGGTCCTGATCAGAGGGACGCTGCCCTGCTCTTAGCTGCTGGTGGCGCACAGCAGGAAGTCGTAGGCAGCAGTGGTGAGTCCCCAGCTGAGGGCCGCGCGCAGGATGAGCAGCGAGCTGCCTCGGTAGAGCAGTGCTGCCTTCCCCTCCCGGGTGCCCCAGACAGCAGCCACAGCGGCCCAGAGAGGGAGGCTTTCTTGCCTCCCCACCTGAGCCTGCACGTTGGCAATCAGGACTCCGAGAGGGTAGAGCAGCAGGCTGATGGCCGTCCCGTTCACACTGCCCGAGAGGAGGGCAGGGAGCCAGCTGGGCAGGCCCTTGGAGGAGAGGCTGTCACGGAGGGGGTCCTTGGAGGAGAAGTACAAGGCACTGCCCAGGCCATTCCGGAGCAGGATGAGGCCCAGCCCTCGATAGTAGCCCAGGCGGAGCCGTTCCTTCCCAGGGTAGGAGTGGAATTCTCTCAGGATGCTCCGGGTGGTGGGGAACCGCTGGACCTTCTGCCCATCCTGCAGCACATTCTGGACTCGCTCGAAGGGGCTGAGGACCAAGGCCTCCGAGAAGCCCGACAAGAGGCCCCCAGTGGCCCGCTCTTTCCAGGAGGGACGGCCAGACGCCTCCGGGCCCGAGAGAACCCAAAGGAAGCTGTCATAAGTGCCAAACATCACGGTTCCTTGCAGGGTCTTGGCCAGGAGTGGTGGGCAGAGGCCGCGGTAGAAATGGCGGAGGCCCTCCTGGCGCAGCTGGGAGGCCGCCTGCCTGAGGGAGGAGGCGTGGAGTTGCTGGCGGAAGAGGGCCTTGTGAAGGGGGAAGGTGGCCAGGGTGGCCAAGAAGCTGGAGGCGGCACCCAGGCGGTAGCTCCTGGAGAGCCCAGTCCTTTGGTGCTTCCCCTCCTCCTCCTCCTGCTTCTGCCCTTCCTCCTCTGGGTTCTTAGGAGGCATTTTCCCTCTTCCTGGCCCTGAAAGGACTCTTCCCTTGTTCACTGCAGAAAAAGCAGAGAAAATCCCAAAGAGTTCACATTAGGAAAAGGGGGGGGGAGGCAGGAAGGCAGGCAGGAGGGGCCTTTGTAGTCAGCAAGCAGGAGGTCCATTCTGCCCTGAGGGGGGGGAGGTGCAGGAAAGCAGAGGGTGCCCCAGAGGGGTTTCCGTGAAAAATGTGCGTGTGTGAGAGAGATTTTTAGCACCCCCTTGTAGTCTCCAAGACCCTGCTTGAGGACACGCCTCGAGTTTAAGGTGGCCTTTCATCTGACTTGTGAGGAAAGGGCTTGCGGGCTCAGAGGCAGGTGCCTTCTCCCCATGACTGGGAACCAACTCCGGGCCCCTCTGGAACTGCTCACATTTCTATGGCCTCCCCCAATCTCAGGATAAATGCCTGCCAATGAATTCTATAGGAGATGCATCTGATGGAGGGATTGGCCGAGGAAAAAGCCAGTTTAGATACACACAACCGGCCAGCCTTAAGCCAAGCGCCAGAGGCTTTAGGCTGGTTTTCAGTGAAATGGGGGCCAGGCCACCCTCCGCCCCAGCTGCTGACCTTATCCAGGTGCAGGATCAGAGCTGGACCGCTCTCCACTCCGGCGGGAATCCCAGATCCCTCGCTCCGCGTGTGGGAAAGGATCCGCCAAAGGCCCTGAGCTCCTCCACGGGAAGAAGGGGAAGGCAGCCCCGGCGGCGGCGGCGGCGGCGGGGCAGGAGGGGGGCGGGGGGAGGAGGAGAGCCCAGATATTCTCCACCGCCGCCGCCGCCTTCGGAGCTGCCTCCAGGCCTCGCCAGAGACCAGGCGGCAACGCAGGGATGGGGCGGGAGGGGCCCCCTCCTCCTTGGTTTGCAAGGAGCACCTCCAGCCGAGGAAGCCCACCTTTCCCCAGGCAAGGCGCTTGACCCCCACCCCCACCCCCACCCAACTCCCGGCGAACTACGAGCCCGCCCAGAACCCCTGCCAGCCCCGAAAGTCCTTCCACGCTGCGGGGTGTGTGTGTGGGGGGGGGGGGGGCGCCGGCGAGCCCCGCCCTGAATGAGCATCCTCGGAAGGCCAACGCGGCTGGAGCTCTCCTTGGAGGAGGGGCTGCCAGAGCCTCGGTTAATGCCGGGCCGAGCATTCTCCCGTCCCCCGCGCTTGCTTCAGGCCGCTGGACGGGCAGGAACGGCTCCGGCTCCCCCCAGCCTCGCCCGCTCGCTCTCCCTCCGCGCCTCTCTGGCCCCTCGCTCGCCGGACGCGCCCTGGGCTTTCTGGCGAGCATCCTGTCCCTTCCAGGGCCCCAACCCGGGGCAGCTGGCCCTCAGCTCCTCTTGGTGGCCCTCGTTGGGGGGGGGGGCGCGGGGAAGGATGCTGAAAGGGAAACCACCGCCACCCTCCCTGCTTCCAGTCCACTCGGAAACCGCCCCGCCTGGCGCAGCCATCCATCCGCTGGGAGTGAATTTTGCTTCAGATGATTACCTCGCCTGGGCGCCAACTGAGCGTCCCGAAAGTGCTAAGGAAAAAATATATGTGGGAGAAAATGGATTCACGCCTTCTGCTCCATTCAGGACATATTTCTGAGTCCACCTCTGAATATACAAGGCACAGGCTGAAGCTGTGAGGGAATGGGGGAGTGTTGGTAACCTTTGGCCCCCACCCCACCCCCCATCAATTCAGTATAAGGCTCGGAGGAGGGAGTCCCGCCCACGAAGCATGTCAGCTCCGCACTGAGATGAGAAAAGCTTTAAAATTTACTGTAAATCCTTTGGGGACGACAGGAAAAGCAATATATACTTCTTCAAGAGTAGATAAGCTTGATTTATTAATGATCTAGCTACTTTCAGTTTTGACTGTGAATAGCTTCTACGGAGACAGACTGAACTTTGCAGGCTCTAGCGTGAGCTTCTTAAGTGTGATTCCTGTTTATTTATATGCCTGCAAAAATGAAAAAAACTTGTCTGCTAAAGACCTGGGTCAGGAAACCTTCTGACGCAACATATTCCCCTGCAGCTCTACAAGGTACAGAACCTTCAGTTGAGGGGGAGGCAGCAATGGCGACGGGTGAAAAGAAGTTAGAACCCCCCCCCCCCCCCCAGACCAAGATTTCATGAAGGAAATGCAACAAATGAGATCAGAACTGGCCGGTCTAATGAGCCTGGGTTTGCAAGATGTGATGCGTAAAATGGATGAACTTTCACGGAAAGTTGAAAGCACTAAATAAGATTTATCTCATGAAATTAAGCAGACACAGGCAGCGGTCGATAGCAACGGCCAGAAACTCGAAAACTTGGCAGGGGAGATCAAGAGTCTGGATATAGGTGTAACAAAAAATGAAAGTGAAATTAGCTCTCAAAAACAGGAGTTACTGACAGCCAAAAAGAAACTGACCTATATGGAAGACTACTCTAGAAGACAGAATGTAAAGCTGATTAATTTTGCAGTTCAAAAGAAGGGAGAATTAAAACAGGAAGTGATAACTTGGCTCAGTTCATTTTTATCTAAACAACTTGCAGACGAAGATATAGAGAGGATTCATTATCTGAGCAATTGAAGAGATGGAAGCCCAAGACCAATAATAGTTAGATTTGCCTCTTATGTAAACAAAGAACGTCTTATGTCTTCTATAAGAGCAAATCCTGAGTTCCTCAAGAGGGGAGATTAAACCGTGCAAGTCTATCAAGACCTTTCCAAAGAAACCTCTGATTCAGCGAAAATCGATGAAGCCAGTGACAAGAACATTACCGAAATATAATTATTGCTACTCTTGGGGCCACCCCGTTTTTGAAAGTTTGGAAAGGTTCCATTCAGCACACAATTCACTCCCTGGAGGAAGGCCAGCACCTTCTGGAAGCATGGAATATTCAAGACGACTCGATTTCTCCTAGTCCGGCTCCTGGGACCTCTACAGCAACATCAGGATGATGAACAACAGTTGAAGCCCACCAGCTCATGTCTCTCTCTTTCTTTCTCTCTCTCCCCCCCTCCCTCCCCCTCCCTTCTCTGCCTCCTTTATTTCTCCCCCCTTTTTTCTCCCCTCCCTCATCCCCTTTCAATTCCCTCCCCCCCTTTTTCCCCCTAGGGGGGTGGGAGAGAGAGGGCGGTTTGGAGGGGGATATGACAGTTTTCTGGGGGAAATTGATACACAGTATTGTGATAACTAAAGAGCTTGCAGGATCTTGGCCGATCATTGTCCATGGATGGATCTCCTCCCTCCCATCCCTTGAGGGCACATGCTAAAGTGTATGATAGCCAGTGGGGTGGGAGAAAAGAACATATTTTTAGGGTGGAGGGTTTGGATTATTTTAGTTGTTTCTTTATTAGCTGTTGGTGTTAAGTTTTTTATGCACAATGGGACCATTCCAGAATATTAAAAGAAAAAAATTAAGTTATGGGAAAGTTCATAAAATTAGCAACATTGAATGTAAAGAGTTTGGGGTCAATCTTGAAGAGGAAGAGAATTGAAGCGATGATTAAAAGGCATAAAATTGATATAACTTTTTTGCAAGAGACTCATCAAATAAGAGATGGGGTCAATGAATTAAAAATTCCAAATATCGATATATACGAAAAAAGTTTTGGCACATCTAAAGCAAGAGGGGTTGCCATCTTAATCTCAAGGAATTGTGAATGTATTGTTGAAAATGTGGTGAAAGATTCAGAAGGCAGATATATAATATTGCAAGTTGTAATGGGTAAAGAGCAATATACTTTGGTAAATGTATATGCACCAAATACTAATCAAAGCCGTTTTTATAATGTCCTTTGGGATCAGATTAAAAGTGTTAAAAAGGGGTATTTAATAATGGCTGGAGATTTCAATATGGTGTTAGACAAAATTAAAGATAAATCAGTCTGCAAGAAGGAAGACTGGAGGGTTAGACACACAACACTAGCAAAGTTCATAAACACTACAGGATTGAAGGATGTTTGGAGAGAAATGAAAGGAGATGAAAGAAAATTTACTTTCTACTCACCAGCTCACAAGAGTTATTCGAGAATAGATTTTGTGTTTGTTTCACAGACTTTGTGAAAGTACCTAAATACCTAAAGTAAATAATACTGAGATTGAGATTATAAAAACATCTGATCACGCTATAATGTCAATTGATATAGCAATAAATAAAAATTATAGAGAAGCTAGAAGATGGAGAATGAATCCAAAAATATTTCAATACCCAGAAGTGCTGGAAAGAGTTAAAAAAGATTGGTTGGAAACTTGGGACATTAATGAAAAGGCAGGTAGCGAAATGGCAATTATATGGGACACTTTGAAAGCTGTAGCTAGAGGCTTCATCATAAGAGAAAACCAAAAGAGGCTATAGAGAATTATAGGCCTATAGCCCTTCTAAATGGGGATTATAAAATATTTGCATCTATCTTGGCTACTAGATGGCGGAAAATTGTTACCACGCTAATTCACCCAGATCAGAGAGGATTCTTGCCAAATCGATATCTCCAGTCAAACATTAGAACCTTACTTAACTCATTAGAGTATTACGAAATACACTCCCAAAAGCAGGCAGCCTTTATCTTTTTGGATGCTGAGAAAGCCTTCGATAATGTCTCTTGGTCCCTATTGAAATCTCAAATGGACTACTTACAATGTGGTCACAGAATGCTTAGAGCGGTAGAACAGATATACACTACTCAGAATGCCAAGATTATTGTGAATGGGTTCTCTTCCGACAAGATTCTTATACAGAAGGGCACAAAGCAAGGATGCCCCCTTTCACCATGGCTTTTTATTTTATCCTTAGAGATTTTACTGCATGTGATTAGAAACTCAGCATCGATACAAGGTTTGAATAATCGGGGGAAAATCTGTAAAATACAAGCCTTTGCTGATGATTTATTATTAATTTTGGAAGACCCTACACGGTTCATGCCAGAACTTCTAAGAACCCTAAAGGAATATTCAGAAATATCTGGCTTTTTGATTAACAAAACAAAAACTGTAATGTTGACAAAAAATATTTCTGTGACTAATATTCAAGGATTAGTGGACCTATCAGGATTCATGCATGTGAATAAGGCGAAATATTTAGGCATAACGGTATCCAATAAATGTTCTACCCTTATTGATAACAATTATATACCTCTGATAAAATCTGTAAAGGTAGATCTTGCTACCTGGGCCAAACTCCAGTTGTCACTAATGGGTAGGATAGCGGTTATCAAGATGTCCGTTTTACCAAAGCTGCTCTTCTTATTCCAATGCTTACCCGTGTTATCCAATTTTAAGATCTTGTCCGACTTAGAGAAGCATATTCGTATATTCATTTGGCAAAAGAAAAAAGCTAGAATTAAAAATGCTTATCTGCAAGACAGGACTACTTCTGGAGGTTTTGCATTGCCTAATTTGTTCCTGTACTATAGAGCAGCAGCACTGACATGGATACGTGATTGGATTTCTATGACAAACGAAAGAATTTTAGGCTTGGAAGGTCATGATCTAGACAAAGGGTGGCACCATTACGTATGGTATAGAGGTAATATTCCATCCCTGTTTAAAAGACATTGGATACGGAATGCCCTAATTAAAAATTGGTTGTCTGTTAAAGACTTATTTTACCCCAAGGCTCCTAAATGGTTATCTCCAATGGAAGCAATTAGAGGACCAGGCTCAAAGGTAGTTAGTAACACTTTAACATACCAACAACTTCTGTATGAGGACCAGACTCTAAAACCTCCAAATCAGTTATCCCTTGAAGGGGTAAACATAGACTGGTGGACTTAACAAATATACTCGCATTATAAGTTAGTGCAGAAGGAAAGTGGATTTATGGTAAATGACAATGTCTTTGATAAAATACTGTCAGCAGGTGAGAAGAAACTGTTGAGTAAGTTTTATAATATGCTGTTACTTGAAAGAACAAGTGACTCACAGGTTAAAGAATGTATGATAAGATGGGCGGAAAACTGTGGGCACTCCATTCACTTAGATAAATGGTATATGTTATGGCAAACGATTAAGATGTTCAAATCCACCTCATATAAAGAGAATTGTTATAAAATGTTTTACAGATGGCATCTTAGTCCTCATAGATTATCCAAGATGTACAACTGTTCACCCATATGCTGGAAGTGCGAGCAAGAAATCGGCTCTTTCTATCACATGTGGTGGACTTGTAAAAAAGCCAAACTATTCTGGAATATGGTTAAGAACTTACTAGACATACTGTGGGAGGTTAGGTTAAAACATACACCAGAACTATTCTTGTTAAATATTATAGATACTGAGGTAACATATGATCAAAAATATGTAATTAATTATATAATAGTAACAGCCAGAATTTTGTATGCCCAACTTTGGAAGAACTCTGCAACACCTTCAAAAGACGACTTGAAAGGAAAACTATACTCGGCTATTGAAATGGACAGAATCTCCGGCCACCTGGAAGGAGAAGATGAAGAAGTTTTGTCAAGAAGATGGCAAGAGCTAATATCTGCGTTAAAAACCTTATAAAGGATGTTTGCGCTCTGAGATTGTTATCAATGTAAAGCGATCCCTTTTTCTTTTCTTCTTTTTTAACAATAAATAAAAATAAAATAAAAAGAAGAGAAAACTTTATAATAAAAAAAAGAAGAGCTTAATAAAAGAAATTTAGAAAATTTAATAGCAGATTAGAATCCCAATTTTTTCCTAGCAACAATAAGATATTGAGGCAGATCGAAGCAAAAAAAAAAAAGAACTAGATGATTTAGAACTACAAGTACAAAGAAATTTACTTTATTTAAAAAGAATTTTTTTGAATACAGTAATAAAAATTCAAAACTCTTAGCCAGATTAGCCCAGAAAAGAAGAGACAAGAACACGATAGGGAATATAAAAGATTCCTCAGGCAAGATGTGTATACAAATGAAAGACAAATTAAAAGCTATACAAGAGTTTTATCAGTCTTTATACACAGCAAAAAACAAGTCCAAGGAAGATATAGAAAAATATATTACTAAAAATTTAAAGAGGGTTTTGGAAGAGGAAGATATGTTGGAAATGGAGAAACCTATTACAGATCAAGAGATAGGTGAGGTAATAGATAAATTAAAGAGTAATAAAACTCCTGGAGTGGATGGTCTGGGACCTGAATTTTATAAACTTTAAAAAGCAGTATTAATAACTAAACTAAAAAAGTAATACAATAAAATATTGGAAGGAGAACAAGTACCGAGATCCTGGACCCACTCCTTAACTATTTTAATACCTAAACCCAATAAAAACTTAATGGACATTGGATCATATAGACCAATATCCCCATTAAATCAAGATGCTAAGATTTTTACTGCAATCCTGGCTAAAAGAATGAATAAATTTGTAGCTAAATATATTAAAGACGATCAATGTGGTTTTATCAAAGGAAGACAAATGGCAAACATTATAAGAAGAAATTTGAATGTTCTTTATGAAATGGGAAAAATTACTATTAAAGCAGGCATGTTATCTCTAGATCTTTTTAAAGCCTTTGACTGTGTTCAATGGTCCACATTAAACATTTTGCTAGAAAAATGGGGATTTGGGAAATTTTTCTTAGGAGTAATAAATCAATTATACTCAGAAGGTACTTCCTCAATAATAGTTAATGACGGAATGACTGAACAAATTACCCTAGGCCGGGGAACTAGACAAGGATGTCCTCTTTCTCCAGTTCTCTTTTGTATCGTCATAGAACTCCTGGCAAATGCTATAAGGGACGATGAATCCATTAAAGGTATTGGGAAAGATGGGGCAACTAAAATTAGTCTATTTGTGGATGATGCACTATTGACAATTTTAGACCTAATACAGAGTATCCAAAGAGTAAAAACCCATCTAGAAGAATTTGGGGAAATAACCGGATTATGTATAAACTGGCAAAAATCAGAAAGTTTATTGTTTAATTACAGAAGAGAAGACCTTAAGATAATTGAAAACTTTGGACTGAAATCCGGAAAAAGTATTAAATATTTAGGATTACAATTCTATAAAGAATTTACTAAAACTAAGGAAAAAATATCTCAAAACTAAAAGAAGAGATGAAAAATAATTACTAAATTATTCTAAACTGAATTTATATTGGTTTGGCAGAATAGCATTGGTAAAAATGAAAATACTCCCCAAAATTAATTTTATTTTTAGAATGTTACCTGTTCAGTTTCTAGAAAAGGAACTTAAAACTCTTCAAGACATGATAAATAGGTACTGCAATGGTGGGAAAAAATCAAGAATAAACAAAAGTTTGTGGTATAGATCCCAAAAAGGAGGAGGATTGGGTATACCCAATTTAAGAAATTACTATATAGCTAATCAAATTAGCTGTTTGGGGGAAATTTTATTTAAACCAGAGAAGTTAATATGGTGGGAGCAAGAGTCAGAGGATATAAAGGGAGAAATAAACAAATTTTTGTTTACTAATTTTAAAAACAAAGTAAAGATTGAGAATCCCCCTTTGAATGGTTTAATGACCACATGGAGAACATATAGAAAAATCTTGTCACCGAAGGGTTCCCCACTATGTTTAGTAACAGACTTGGAAAATTTTCCTACAAACTTGAAGCACTATTCAGAATTATTTAAAGCTACGAAAATAGCTAGATTAAAAGACTGGATGGCTAAAATTAGATCAACTCACGACATAAAAAATATCCTGCAATCTAGTGATCTAATATGGATGAACTACATCCAGTTAGGAAAATGGACAAAGGCCTGGGTTAGAAGAAACAGTCAAATTAGAGAATGCACAAAGTTTGAACAGTTTTTACTATCACTGGAAACTGACCAGGATAATATAGAGAAAGGAATAGTACACAAAATATATAAAATATTAGGGGATTCATTGGAAGTGAAGGAGTTAGATTCTCTGAGAGAGCTCTGGAATCAAGATCTTAATGTAGAGATAAAGAAAGAAGACTGGGTGAGAATTTGGAATATGAGAATCTTGAAATCATTATCGGTTAGGATAAAAGAAAATTATTTTAAACTGGTTTCTAGATGGTACCTAACACCAATTAAGCTGAATAGAATGAATGCTGAATACACTAAGATGTGCTGGAAATGCGAAAAAAGATAGGTACATATATGCATCTCTGGTGGGAATGTGAAATAGTTCAAAAGTTCTGGGAAATGGTTTTTTTAGAGCTAAGTGATATGATTAAGCTAGATATTGATTGCAATCCAGAGACAGCACTATTATCATTGTTAACTAGTAAAGATTATGATGTTACAACAAAGGAGCTAATAGCAAATCTTATGACAGCTGCTAGATTGATTATAGCAAGAAACTGCTAATCCAAACTAGATCTCAAGATGGAAGATTGGTACAACGAACTTTGGGATATAGCCATAAACGATAAATTGTCTTGTAGCCTAAAAGTTAAACGAGGAGAAATGAAAAAAGACGTTTTTTTATGACATTTGGGGAAAATTTATAGACTTTGTATTAGTTGAAGGGAAGGGGAAAGAGCCTACGAATACTTCAAGACAGTTCTGGAGAAGAGGACTTTAAGAAGAATACTAGAACAACAGAAGACGGAGTAACAAAGAAGAATTTACGGATGGTCCCGGGGATGGGGGTACACTTGTTATTTGTTATTTTGTTTGTATGTAGTACAATATATAACAATTAAAAAAGGATAAGGCTCGGAATACTGCTAGCGCACTTGCCAAGTGGCTGACTTGACTGAGCCAAGTGGGTTTTATCTAGAATATGTCTGTGAAGATTGAGTCAGGGCAACTGGACTTTTTTCTTGAGATTGAAGCATTTGGCTCTTCATCCAAACAGCTTCTGTCTGAGGAAACCTAATTGCCAGTCCTCTACTTTATAGTTCACTTTGACCTCTTGCCACCCTGGTGTGAACTAGGCTCATAAGATGAACAATGCCCTGAATAGGCTCGTTAGGCAGACAACAGTCTCAACAGCCTTATGATGAGCAAGGACCAAAAGAGCTGAAACCCATAATTTGTGGGTCGTTAGCTATGGCCTTGGCAGTGAAGGTGTGAAGTATTTTTGATTTGTCTTGTATTGTTGAAATCACAGCCTGATAGGTGGCAGATAAGACTGTGTCTGAGGAGTTTTCAGTGCTCACATGAATGGCCTTCCTGACCACTCTCTTCTCTGAATGAGTGCCCTTTGTCCTTCAAATGGAGGTGCACTGCTGATTCTGGTCCTGAACTGTTCTCCCTCCTATGTTGGGCCATCCTCCTGTTTAATGGCTTAGTTTCTCCAATGGTTTCTCTAAGACTTCTGTTTTCCTGTTTCCTGAGCTGCCTCTGGTTTCAGGACTAGAAGTTCTGTGACCTGGACAAGTCCTAGAAGGACGAGGATTATCCTCTGGTAGCCCTCATGTTACTGGAGCCACCGGAGAACAAAGGTCAGGATGAACAACCGACGACGACTTCGAGAGACCACGATGATCTGCAGTTGTTTAATGTACATGCGTATGCACAATGTATTCGCTTCGGCTCATTCCAAACATTCCGAGTGGCTGGCATGTCCTTTGTCATTGGCAATACAGGCTTGGAATTCTGAGAGTAGTGGTCCAAAACATCAGGAGGGGTGAAGTTTGGAGCCTCAACCGTAACACCCCAAAGGTCCTCATAACCACCAGCCTGAGCATATTATAAGATTCAAACAGAACAAAATTTTGAATCGTGTGTTTTCAGGCATCATAGAAGCTTACAGGGCCTCACATAGTGAAACTACTAACTTAACAAACCACAGGATGTGTAATCATGTCTCAGGTGTGGCCGATTCAACAATTCCATTCTATGCCAAAGTAGACAATGCCTGGCAACAGGCAGTCTTAAGTGTCCACCAACTTGCGACAGACTCTTGTGTCTTATCCTTATAGATATGATAAAACTGTGGCATAAGGGGAAACTCTGTGCTTGATATGCTATGGATCACTTGATATGGGCTGGGGTCCTATGTAAATTTTGTGGTCACCGGCTTTAAAACAAATGGCACATTTGAGAACGTGGTCAGTTCCTGGAGTTTGATGGACCCTGTCTGGTAGGCTCGCTATTTATCCGCTGCACCCTTTTAGCCCTCCTCCGGCCCGCTTCCAAAACCACTGCAGGGACTTTTGCTCTGGCAGCCAAGAGGACAGAAAAGGGAGGGCGACTCCGAGGCTGGCCCTCGGCGAGCCAAGTAGTCAACTGGCCGAGGCAGCCCTCCCCTTTCCCAAGGGCCTTACTCCAGGGCGCTGGGGCCCAATGGGCCTCCCTTAGCCATGGGCGTGCATTTCCTCAAGTGTCGGCCAAACCCCGAACCTTCGGCTTGTCTCAAGAGAACGCCCGCCTTGCTCCTCCCCTTGCAGAGGCACTTCCTGCCTCCCCCTTTCCGCTCCCATTTCTTCGGCCAACCCTTCTTTGCCTGCTTTCGGGTGGTGGCTCACAGGCTGCTAGCCACAAGAGCCCCTACCCTCCGCCAAGGGTCCTTTTGCCTTCCAGGTATGTGTGAAACGTCCACCCTTTCTCCAGAACTGCTGGAGCCAGAGGCACAAAATGTTCTTGGTTTTTAAATAAAAGTTTAATTCCTCCTCCACTTAGGCCTTCAGTAACACCAACACTCCAGAGTCCTTCCAGTCATCCTAAACCCTCAGCTTCTGCTTCAGGGCAGGATGGTGCAGAGGCAGCACAGGGGGCAGAAGGGCCACAAGCAAAGAAGCAAACACACACACACACACACAGAGAGAGAGATACTCACATGGTAGGCAAGCAAGGAACACAACACAAGCCCAGGTTCACGAAGGAGGAGCTGAATTGCCACTGGACCAACCCAGATGGGGACACTTCATGGCCAAGGCACCGTCCATGGCCGGTGCCCAGAAGAATCTCTCCCGTAATGGTCCTGGTCCAAGCAGTGGGCTAGGCAGCCTAAGGCCGTTCTCCTCAGACCGTCTCCCTCTCTTCTGGACCAAGCCAAAGAGTTTGCAAAGCAAGCCGGAAGGGGGCCATGATTCTGGGTTTAACTCTGCTGGCTGTGCTGCTGTATGCCCTGGCCACGGGGCCTGGAGAGCCCATCTGCCTAGCACTATTGTGGGAGTGTCACACTGCAGCTGACAAGGGACAACTCAAAAAGTAAATAAATAAAGCCACCGCTGGGAAATCATGAAGCGCACACACCAGTCATCCCCCAAGGCACCCAGGATGCAAAAAACTGCCCAGGCCAAGAGGAGGGGGGGGAGCAGGAGCTGGGGAGGCGGCACAGCCAGGAAGGCCCCGCTTCAAATCAGAGCTCCAAAGAGGGAAATCCCAGACACAGGTCGGTGTGGGGGCTTAGAGACACCCCCCACACACACACATTTGAAATGAGCCGGACACAAAGGAGGCTCAGGCAGAGCAGCCACCAACGGCAGGAGCCATGAGTGGCCAAGCCGAAGGCAGAGGCCATTGGCGGCTGGAAAAGTTTCCTGCTGCTACAAGCGAGCTGCCACCGTTCCCCCCCCCAACCTCCAGAATGGCTGCATGCCAAGCAGCGTCCTCCCTCCGGCACCCACCACCTCCGTGACGTGTGTGGCAACCTGCAGAGTCGGTTCTTAGCTCTCCGCTGACCGGAAACACTTTAACAATTTCACAAGAAGTCTAAACTACAGAAGTGACTGCGGGCGACTCATCTATGAGTGCTTGAAATGTGATCTTCCCCAGAGCAAGCTTTGGGGGGCGTCAAGGCGGGAGAGCGGCCGTCAAAACGAGCAACATCTTCTACTGAAACCTTACAACAAATTTTGGTTTTTCAAGAAGCCACACAAGCAGCAGTAGCAGCGGCCTCTGCCGTTATAAAGGGACGTGGCTGAACAGGTAAGAGACCGATTCCCCATTGTGAGTCCTCCGGATGGCCTCGGCCAGGATCATGGAGATGTCGATCACCTGCGGGAGCCAAAGGGAAGCGTCAGAAGCCGGTCCCAACCCCTCACAGGAGGGGGCAGCAGGAAGGCACCGGCAGGAAGTGGGGCATGGGGGGGGCAGCAGCATCAGCAGCAGCAGCAGGGGCTTCTCTTCCGCTGGCTGAGGAGGCAGGCAGAAATGGATCTCAGTCCAGAAAGACCAACGGAATGCCTGGGCCTTCAAAGGTTCCAGCCTGCTTCCCTTTTGGGTGGGCAAACAGAGTGACTTTTCCCTCAAGGGCCCTTTTCCAAAGAAGCTCCCAACTGGCAGCAAAAATTGTGGGCTCCCCCTCCCCATCCCGAAGGAGCCAGGCTTCCTGTCTTGTTTCTCTTCTCCCTCTTTGAGACCTAAGGGCACTCTTAACGAACATTCTGAGAATCCCCCACCCGCACAAACTGTAAAAGATTATCTGACTTTTCCAGATGGAAAGGAAATACATTCCCCCTCCCCCCCCCCCAGCCGCCCCCAGTGCAGTAACCGGAACAGAAGAGCACAAAGCCATCGTGCCACGGCAAGGAGTCACCTCTTTCCAGCAGCTCAAGCCCCAAGGGCTGGACCGCCCCCGCCCCCCCCCCCCCCCAGTTGGGAGCCCACTTTCCAAGGGACAAGCCTTTGGCAAGCATCCCTACCTGGATTTTAGGGCACTGTTTCATTTTTTCCTCTTGGGGGATGGTGTTTGTGACAACCACAGCCTCAAAGCAGGCACTGTTGATTCGGGAAATAGCTGGCCCAGAGAAGATCCCGTGGGTGAGGATGGCATAAACTTTGGTGGCTCCAGCCGAGAGCAGCCTGCAGGGCAGCAGAACAGGAGGGGTTTTAAACAACATCTTTCAAGGAAAACATCCTGAGAGGCTCTCTTGCAGGAGCTCAATGTGCAATGATGCCAGGGTGGGCCACATCCAGCCCCCAATTCTCCAAGGGAATTTTATTTTATTCTGTGATTCTGAATGAGCAAGAACCGGCTGAACACACCCTGCTTTCAAAAAAAGGTTACATCCCTCCCAATGTTCAGAAACCAGACCAAGCAAAGGTTATTCTAAGAACTACATCAGGCCAGCGGGAAGACAGGAGAAAGGAAGCTCAACAAGAAAAGAAATTTATTCTGCTTCACAGCCTCCACCTCAAGGGGAGACCCATCTACCTGGGAGAGGAGTCACTCACTTGTCTGCTGCATGGCAGATGGTGCCACAGGTGTCCGCCATATCATCCACCAGGATGGCCACCCTGTCCTTCACGTCTCCCACTAGCACCATGCGGTCGACTTCGTTGGCTTTCTTCCTCTCCTTGTGAATGAGGGCAAAGTCCACATTCAGCCGGTCCGCAATGGAAGTCACCCTGTGAAAAGAGCAAAGCTGAGCCACAGCCTCCCACGGAGAGAAGCCCCTTCCTTCTGCTCAGTCCATGCCCTTGCTGAGCTGTCATCCACCAGAGCCACCCCAGGGAGGCGGCCAAACCCAGGTAACACAATACTGAGCTCTCCATTGGTCTGGCAAAGGCGGTTTCAATTTGCTGAAACTCCAACAGAAACAAACCTGTTAGTCCCCAAGGTGTGAATGCAACCTTTGTCTGCTTTGTTTTGCTAAGAGGCCCCCAAGGGACTGTGCGCCTGCAGGAGACCCAGAAGCCTCAACTGCTGCACCTCCTCCAACTCCGTGCTGACGCAGAAAGAGGAAGCGGAAAGCCCAGCCTCCCGTCCCCTGAGGCCAGCCAGAGGGAGACCAGGGCATGTTATTTTTTGTTGGGGGGGGGGAGGGGCTCCCTTCTCAGAAAAAGGTTGAACTCCGGCACAGCCGTCCCCAGCCAGATGCGCCTTGGACGACAGCTGCCACCATCTCTACCAGCTGGCTGTGATAAGAGCAGCAACCCAAACATCCCGAAGACCAAGCCTGTGTGGGCAAGTTTCTGAGCCAGTGACCCTTAAGAGGAAACATTTCGAACACCCAGGGTCCGTTTACAGCAGGACAGGAGAAGAGCTGGCCCTCCAGAGGTTCCCATGCACCAGTTCATCTCTCACCCAACCAGCCTGGACAAGGATGAGGCAATAGCAGTTCATGAACACTTCACGCAAGGATGACGGTTCCCCATCCTGTTCTGGCCTCCGCCGTCAACTGCACTTGCAAAGCTCAGTCCAAGTCCCAGGCCTGCCAGAAAGGACCGCAGGGCCAAAGAGCCAAGCAGGCGTGTTTTAATGTGAAATGTAACACAGCCATTGATGGTGGAGGTATTCAGTGATGCTGCCTTTCCTGAGAATTTGAATGGGAAACCTCCAGGAACATTTGTTGATGCCATATATAACACGTGATCGCAGTGTGCACATTTATTTTATACATATGTTTACATACCTGCTGCCATTTTGGCTGAGACGATAAAACATAACAAGTGCTTCATGGAGCAAAACCAGTGTGAAGTGTTACACGGAACCTGCTTTGGTTGAAATATCTCTAAGTTTTTATAATAAATGCTTCTCTTGCGAAGTTAATTTAAGTGCTAGAAAAAGAGAACTGAAAACTGTTGACTAGATAATTTAGGATAAACTTCCTGCCCCTTTTTGTATGGCACTGTCAGTGGGTATCACTAACAAGAGTGCAAGAAACTATGGCTCCCCGCCCCTCGAGGGCATCACCGCTGCTGTATCCTCTGCCCCCCTCCCCTCCCCTCCCCTGCAAAACCTTACCTTTTGGCACCTCCAGCATCTGGTGAAACAATGGTGCAGGTCTTCCACTCCAAAATGTTCTCCTTGATCCACTTCAGGACGGCAGGCTCAGCATAGAGATTGTCCACCGGGATGTCAAAAAAGCCCTTGGGAAAAGGTGAGGGGCAGCTTCTGAATTCTCAGCTGGCGCCTGGCAAAGCCCATCCTTGCTGCCTTGTGCTCTCCCACTTTGGCTTTACAGAGTGAGAAGGGGAGAGCCCCCCCCCCAATTTCCAAAGTCTCCTGCAAGTAGGAGCCAGGGACAAAGGATTCCAGCCCACAGCTTAACTCGTTCCTCCCTTTCACTTGGAGCGGCCGGCAAAATCAGCCACCCATAGGTAGCACCCCCTGGACGCCAGACTTTCATGAAGACCTTGCAGCCGGCCTGAACAAACTAAGAGGCAAGGCAAACAACCCCTCTGAGCTCCTCTGCCTCGCAAAGCGCACTGCCTGAGGGAGAGGAACCACAGTGTGGCTGAAAGGGGGGGCACAGCCTCCTCAGAAGTCCTGGCAACATTCCCTGTCCCTCAGAGATGGCGCACCTTGGGAGGCCATGCTCACCAACCAACCACCCCGGGGTTTAGATGGAGTGCCTAGCAGTAAGTAGCTGAGCCCTACAGGGATATGGGGTACCCAAAAACACATGTCCCACCTGCCAAATTCAGATACTATAAAGCCTCCATGACAACTCGTGCTCCCAAAGGACAAGCACCACCCATCCTCCCCATAGAAGCTCTTATCCCACCTCTCTGGCAAGGGGGCCAGCCCTCTCCCCCATCCCACTCCCCAGGTGTGCAGACCTGGATCTGTGACGCATGCAAGTCCATGGTGATGATGTGGTCTGCCCCGGCCACAGACAGCATGTTGGCCACCAGCTTGGCAGAGATGGGAGCCCGGCTCTGGGAGGGAAAGCAGCCCAGTTAGGTTTGCATCTCACTTTCCATAGGACCTACAGCGGATCGGGCATTGTGCTCAGGTACAGGTGCACACAGAGCAAATGAGGGGAAAGAGATGAAGTTGGCAGAAAGAGGGCTCCCCCGGTCTTCTCTGAGGCTGCCCTAGGAAGGTTGTTTTAACCAATGAAATGCAGGTTGTGGAATCTCAGTTTCATTATTTCACTGGTCAGTCCATCAGCGGGCTTGGATGGCTCAATGGGAAAGGCCTCCTGGATGCGGAGTCAGAGGCTGAGAGTTCAAGTCTCCCACTGGGTCTTCTGGGAGAAAAGCCACCCTGTGTAGGGCTTTGGCAAGCTGCACCATCCCAGAAGAAGAAGGGCAAACCACTTCTACGTATCCTCTGCCTATATGTGGCACAGGAATTCAACTGCAGCGCCACAGCTAAAACTCTGACAATCCCAGGCAGATGGCTCAAGGTTCACTCAGCCTTCTGCCCTTCCAAGGTCAACACGTTGAATACCCACCAAAGGGCAGTGAGCACAATTAAACTGTCAAGCATCCAGGGAGTAGTTTTAATGGTATAGCATGCTTTGCTTTTAAAATGGAAAAACCCTGAAAAGGATCACTATGTCAGAATTAATTTGATGGCATACAATTGTTATTGTGATTACTATTAGTCATAACAGTTTAAAAAGACACCTTGGCCTTCCGCCTCAGTTTCATCAGTGCCAAAGACAAATTCTTCCTGCCAAAACAGCAACACAGCTGTACTTTGCTAAAAGCTCATGTACTTAATACAAGCTGGAATTCTCCATTTATGAATTCCCAATTTATTTAAGTTCCACTGAATTCTTGGGCTTAACTCCAAGCACTAGCCCCAGCAGAGCTGGAAGGAAACCAGATCCACCTGTGCCCCCTCCCGACTGCCCTTCTGGAAGCTACTTCATTTGGAAAGCAGCTTGCCCCCTTAAAGGGGGCAGACCCTTCCAAATCCTTGGACAGAAAAGGCAAGGCAGTAGCTGAGCTGGCCTGTTCCCTGTCCCTCCTTCACCCTGGACCTTCCAGCCTCCTCTGCCCTTTTCCGTGTGCCCCCTCTGGCTGCTCAGGATGCCACCTCGGCCCCTCACCCTCAGGCTGGATTTCAACCCCTGCACCAGACAGGATCCATGCTGGCGGCACGCGAACGAACGAGCTCTGTCTCCCTGCAGGCCCCCAAAGTTGGGCGACAAGGCCAAGCCTGTGAGGCTGAAAGGGGGTGGGGTGGGGGGTGGGCCACGGGAGGCTATTGAGCAGGTGCTGCTTGTCACCTCCGACAGAAGCGCCCTCCCAGGAAACCTGACACCACCACGGACCTCCCCCCCTCCCCCCCCCCCGGTGGCCAGCGGGATCCCCTGGGAATTCTCCCCCACCGACCGCCCCTCGGCCCCCACCTTGTCCTTCTTGTCCTGGCGGGCGTAAGGGAAGCAGGGGATGACGGCGGTGACCCGGCTGGCCGAGGCGATCTTGCAGGCGTTGATCATGATGAGCAGCTCCATCAGGTTGTCGTTGATCTCCCCGCAGCCGCTCTGCACGATGTAGACGTCCTCCCCGCGGACGCTCTCCCCGATCTCCACGCTGGGGAACGGGGGGGGCGCAGGAAGGGAGGGAGGGAAGGAAGGGGGACTCTGCTCAGAGGGCGAAACGGGGGCGGGGAGGGAGGGAGGGAGGGGTCCCCTTGGCGCGCGCCACTCCCCCGTCCCTCCGGGGAGACCAGAGACCCCCACCCCCACCCCGGGTGGCGCCCACCTACCGAGGCGGGGGGGGCATCTCGCCCGGGGGGGGCTGTCTCCCCCTTTCGGACTACCGCTCCCAGGAGCCCCCGCGGCGGCCGCCCACCCCTACCCCCACCCCCACCCCCACCCCCGTGGCCGGGCGCAAGGGGCGTCGGGAGTGGTAGTCCGCCCCTCACCACGTCTCCTGGTTGGAGAACTTCTTGGTGACGACCTTGCCGAGCTCGAGGCCGAGGCGGTCGGTGATCTTCTGCGAGAGGTCCTGGTGGGAGCTGCCGCTGAAGATCTTGATGTTGGGCATCCTGCCGGCCAAGCGGGGAGGGAAGGGGAGCAGGGCGAGGGCGGCCGAGGGAGGAGGAGGAGGAGGAGGAAGGCCCGGCCCCCAGGCCCCGCCGCCCCTCGCCTCCAACCCCCGGGCCCCTGCCCCTGCCCCTGCCGCCGCCTCTTCCTCCGCCTCCCGGCGCCGCTCCCCTGGGCCGGCCCCTTCCGCCCCCGCGCCGCTCTCGGGATCCAGCCGCCGCCCCGCCCTCCGCCCTCCTGGCGGCCTCGCGGGTGGAGATGCCGCCGCCGCTGCTGCTCCTGCTGCTGCGGTTGCCGCCGCCGCCGCCGCCGCCGCCGCCGCCACCGCTACGACGCTCCCTCCGACTGGGCCACGACCGCCACCGCCGCCATCTTAAGCGCCTGCCCGCCTGCCCGCCGCGCCCCCTTATATCACCTCGGGCGCCGCCGCCGCCGCCACGCCCCCCGGCGCCCCACCAGCGGTCACGTGGCAACGCCGCCAGTGAGAGAGGGGAGGCGGGGGCTGCGCGGGAGGGAACGCCATTGGTTAAGGCGGCGGCGGGGAGGGAGAGCGTGGCCAATGGGCGCCGCCCACGGAGGCGGGGCCTTGCGTCCGTTCCGTTGTCGTGAGGGGGGGGCTCTGGGGTTCTCTTGCGGCGCTGCGCGATACGTAGAAGGAGGGAGGGAGGGAGGGAAGGAGGGAGGCGGCAGGCGGAAGTTCACCCGGTGAAGCTGCGGCCGCTGGACGCGGGCCCCGTGGCCGGTTCGCGCACGTCCCTTGATTGGACGCGGCCGACGCGGCTTCTTCTGCCCCTGCTGCCTGGGCTGCCCAGGATGGTGGGAGGGGAACTGTCGGGTGGACCGGGAAGCCCATCATCATCATCATCCCCAGGGAGCTTCTCTCCCCCCCCCCCGCGCGAGATTGGACTCCCCTTTGCAGCGCTGCTGGATCCTCACGGCTCCCCCCCCCCCGCCACCCGCCCGCCACCCCCACCCTTTGGGCTCCTCTGCCTTTGGTCTCCCTTCGGTCCGGCGACCCCGCCTCCCCCCCCCCCCCCCCGCGGTGGAGCCGGGCTCTTCCCGGGGCACCCGCGCCTCTACGCGACGACCCCCTTCTTCCCGGGGAGGGGCTGCCTTCCAGCGGACGCCTCCCATGAGCTCCTCCCGTTTCTTTCCTTTTTGCCTCTTTAGAGAAAAGGCAGCCGTTGAAGGGGAAAAAACCGACCCACACTTGCTTGATATTAAGATTAATATATTTTCTCTCGCTTGTTTGTGAAACAAGACATAAATTTGTACCTTTATATATATATATATATATATATATATATATAACTTTGATGTATCTATCATTATGTATACTATATACAGGTATTTTTAAAAAGTTTCTTCCATGTTCATGGGGGGGTGCGGGGGTTAGAGGGAGCTGGGCACAGGCGAGGAAGGAAATCCCCCCCCACACACACACACAACTGAGCTTCCAACAGATCAGGAAGAACGCTTTCCGCCCCCCCTCCCACCCACTCACCTTCCGGGGGTGGGGTGGGGAGGGGGGGAGTCTTCTCGTCCTGGACACTGGACTGGCTGTAGGGTCACCGGGGGCCAGACAGCCTATTGCACTCCTTGGAGGAGATGTATTTAAAAACACAGTGAGTAGTTTCAGTCTTTTGGTGGGGGAGGAGAGGTGTTGCAAAGGTGCCCGTATTTAAAAACACTCAAACCAAACCCGAAGAAGGCAAACCCCCTGCAAAGGGAGCCATCCCGCCTTCTTGATCTCCCACCGTATCGAGGGCCGCTTGAGGGGCAGCGTTGTGGGGGCTCAGCAGGGGTGCTCCAGAGAGGAGCTCCAGGGTCCGTCTCCCGCAGGGGCAGCGTGCTCACAGTGGTCTGGAGGCAGCAGCGGTTCAAGGCAGACACCGAGTGGGGGAGGCATCCACTCCCCCCCCCCAACCTGTCCTGTTTCGGGAGCAGGGAGTGGCCCGTGTCCAGTGCTCTCCCTTGTTACCTTTGGTGGGGCAGGACGTGAAAGGCAGACCTTTGAGGCACCTCGGTCGCGATACATTCAGCCCAAGGAAAAAGGAGGCTTCTCTCTGGACAAGCCACAGGCAGCCCAGTGGAAGGAGGGCAGGCTGCTCCCTGGCACACGGAATCGGTCTGGGTGTGGGGGCGGGAGTGGCTGACTGGCACCGCATCCCACCAGAGGGGCCAAAAACAGCCGTGGCACTTCATACCAAGCCACTGGGGGCCTTTCTGCCTCATGGACAGACTCCTCCCTGAGCCCCCAGGGCAAGGGACCCTTCCTCCTGGCAGGGAGCTGAAGCTGCATGCCATGGGCATGCCTCTCCTGCCGCCTGCCTCCTGAGACTCGGGCTCTGTCCCTCAGCCCAGGACAGGCTCACAGACTGGACGTGGCACTTGGGACATGACACTGATCCCCTCCCTCCTCCTTTCCTTTCAACTCGGCCTGTCATGTGCCAGCTGGCTTGGAACCAGAATGTTCCTGCAGGGTTTGGCCTGCTCACGGTCGCATTGGTTGGTTAGACTTGGGTGGGTCCAGACTGACCCCCGTGGGCCTTGTGTCTTGAGGCCGGGCATCCAGACGCACCCAGTAAAGCCACAGTAGCTGGCCACTGCTGTCCCCAGAGGAGGCAGCCTGTGTGGGGAGGGGTCTCCCCATCCTTGATGGACGGTGTGTGTGTGTGTGTGGGGGGGGCCACAGCTCTGCTGCTGGTTTGGTCCCAGAAACCAGCCAACCCCATCGCCCGTGGACGCGTAGGTGAGCGGTGCCTTGGCCGGCTTACTTATTCATCAGCGTTTTCAAAGAGCGCGTGAATGTGCTCACGACGGAGGCCACGGAGGAGGGGCCCAGCGGCTCGGCCAGCTGCTCCCCCCGGTGACTGGCCATTCTGGCTGTGGACTCCTCAGCGGCCCGCAGCAGAAAAGTGTAGTTCCTCACCACCTCCTCCACTTTGGCCAGCAGTGCCTGGCGTTGGGATGCCGAGCGCACCACCTGCACCAGCCGGACAAAAGTCTCGATCAGGTGGCTGAGCACCTGGAAGCTGTTGGTAATGGCCCGGAGCATGTGGGCCGGGCTCTTGTCCACTGCGGCCACCCGGCGGCAGGAGGCCCGGAAGGCCTTGAACCGTAGGGCCAGCTCCTGCTTGTACTCAATCAGCTGAGGGAGGGACGGCTTGCCCTCCGGGGCG
Source organism: Phrynocephalus guinanensis (assembly GCA_037367245.1). Classification (NCBI taxonomy): domain Eukaryota; kingdom Metazoa; phylum Chordata; class Lepidosauria; order Squamata; family Agamidae; genus Phrynocephalus; species Phrynocephalus guinanensis. The sequence continues at coordinate 24,686,516 of CM074748.1, forward strand.
GCCTCGGAGCTGGTGATGCACTGCCGCAGGACGGTTAGGAGCTCGCTGGTGTCCCGCTGCACCGCCAGGAAGCCGTCGGGCCTGGCGTAGGTGCGCCCTCTCAGGGCCTGGATCTTGGCCAGGCTGCCCTCAAAGGAGGAGGCCCGGAGGTCAATCTCCTGGGTCTGGTGGTTGTTGGGGCTGCTGTAGGTCGTGGCGTCCAGGACCTGGAGAGTCCGGCTGACCACGGGGATGGCCTGGTGGTCCAGCTTCATGCCCGGCAGGATTTGCATGGGGATGGAGTAGGAGAGCTCGTCCTTCTCGCTGCCATCCTCAGCCAGGTCGCACTTGCGGTAGTAGAAGCAGTACCGCATGGAGCAGCACTGCTCGCCCTCCTCCTCCTCCTCCTCTCCGGCCTCCTCCTCCTCTTCCTCCTCTTCCTCCTCCTCCGGCAGCTCGGCGTGGCTCCTCGGGTACACGTCCCCTTGGACAGGGAAGCCGCTGCCGCGGTCCTTGTGGCTGGGCTGATCCTGTGCTGCCACATGGACGTAGGAGGGCTCAGGCCCCCATGGGGACGGGGCCTCTTGGGTTTCCTTCCCCTCTGGTGGAGATACTGGGAGGGGTCCTTTGCTTTCTGGCTGCAGGGACACGGGCTTGGCGGGACAGGGGCTCTGGGAAACCTCAGGGGCCCAAGGCAGCGCCTCTGGCTTGTCAATTTCGCCCACGCTGTAGCGCCGCATCAGTTTGCGGTAGTGGGACGCCCCCAGGCACTCCCCCTGAGAGGCACAGGTGGTCAGGCACGAGGAACTACGGTCGGGATCCGAACGGCAGTCCCTGGACTCCAGGCTGGCGGAGCGGACCCGGCTGCCTTGGGCTGGGCTCCTGAGGGCAGGGCCCCCCCGGGCACTCCCCGGTAGCTTGGGGGCCTTCTCCCTCCCTCGGTGCTCTCCTTGGGGTGGGGTCTGCGGGCTGGGTGCGGGCCGGGACCCTCGGCTGAGCCGCTGGCAGTCGCAGCTCCGCCTCTGCTCGCGGGAGACGCCGGGCCCTTTCAGCACGGGGCTGCTTCTGAGCAGGCAGGCACAGCGCCCCGGGGCCGGGGGGAGCAGGCCCTCGGCTGAGGGTGGCCGGGGCTCCCCCCGGGCTTTGGGCTTGAGCAGCTCCTCCAGGAACTCCAGCTCGTACTGCTTCACCTTCTGCAGCTGCGCCTGCCGCTGGTCCGTCTCTTGTTTCAGCCGGGTGGGGAAGGTGGCTGAGAAGAGGTTCCGCAGGCGGAAGGAGGCCTTGGGCACTCGTGGCTGAGCAGGGACGTCGGGCTCGTGGGCAGGGGCCTCTGCCACCCCCTCGGGGTTCTTCCAAGGCGCCAGGACCTCTGCTCGCAGCCCCGGCTGGACCGGCCCTTTGGGGTCCTCGGCTCCAGGGCCCCGAAAGGTGCTTCCGCCCTTGGTGGCTGAGACCTCAGCCTTGGGGGCTTTGGCCTGGGGCTCTTGTTGCCCCCTTTCCCCTTGGCCAGGGGAAGGAGCCGGTGGCTGCCCGCCTGGGCCAGCAGCCTCCCCGCCGCCCTTCTGGACCAGCTTCTCATGGCCCCCTAGCTTCTCCGGGGCCTCCGGCTTTCTCCTGGCCACCTGCCCTCCCTCCCCTCCTGAAGCGTGAGATGGTGCTTCATGAGGCTGCGGGGAGGCCAGGCCGGGCCACTTCTGGGGTCCGTTGGAGGCTGGGCTAGGCTGACCCCTGGGGGGCCACCCCGGAAGGTCCCCAGCTGCTTGCCTGCCCGCCTCACGTCCCACTGTAGCTTCTCCCCGGCGTCCTGAAGGAGACAGGGTGGCTTGGAGGGCAAGCGCTGGCTGCAGTGCCGCTGGAAGGACTGTGGGAGCCCCTTGGCCCTGGGCATCCAGGACGGCCTTGGGACTCGGCCAGACCTCCGTGGCCCTCTTGTCCTGCCACCCCTGCGTTGGTGGGTGGCTGTGGGCAGCCAAGGCCGGAGCAGCCTGCAGGGAGAGCTGACCGGCTGCCAGGTGGGCACCAGGGGGCTTGGGCTCCGCAGCCAGCCTTGGCCCGCCTTCGTTCGTGGGCTCTCCGAGGGGCTGGGAGGCCAGGGGCTGGCCGGGCAGGGTGTAACCTTGGCTGGCCAGCTGAGGAGGGTCCTGCTTGCCCCTGGGGCTGCAGTGTGGGCTGGGCTCCTGGCGGGAGGAGGAGGAGGGGGAGGGCTTTGGGGAGCAGCTGGGCTCCACGGGCCGAAAGGCATAAGGCGATGCGAGGACGGCTTGTGCAGAGCAGCCTTGGAGGTGGAAGGGGTGGTCTTTCCTGGCCAGCAGGCTCTCCCTGTTGATGTGCTGGGCCAGGAAGAGGGCGGCGTTCTGGTGCTGCTTCATGGCCGATATCATCTCCGAAACGTCTGTGATCTCTGAATAGTGGCTCTCTTGGCCAGAGTCCTGCGATGCCTCTGGGGTGATAGCCGCCAGAACAATCAGCCCTGGAGAGACAGAAGCCAAAGGGCCTTGACAGAACAAGTGCAAGGCAGGGATGCCGGTGGCACGCTCCTCCTCCTCCTCCTCCTGACTACCCTGGGCAGAGCAACGGGGCCCAAGCTATCTAGAAGCTCCCTCTAGGAGCCTGCCTGGGCCTGAAGGTCAGAGGAGGCCTTTTTCTTGGTCCCACCACCCTCACAGAAGCACTTGGGAGGGCCTTCTCTGTGGCTACTCCGCCCAGACTTTGGAACTCCCTCCCACTGGAGGCCAGGCTGGCCCCATCTTTGCTGTCCTTTCTCTTTAGACAGGCTTTTCCTTAGAGACTGGCTGTCTGAGAAGGGTTGCTTGGCTTTTATAGGTGTTATTAGTTTGGATTTTACCATTTTAATATAATATGAGTTTAATTCTTCTTAAATATTAGGATGCTTATAGTGTTTTTAGCTTTTAAGTACTATTTCCTTTTTAATGAGGTAAGCTCCCATGGGTCCTTTCAAAGAGAAGGGCAGGGTAACCAGTCAGCCAGTCTCCCTGGCTGGTCCAGGATCCACCTGCTTCCCCTCGGAGGAATCCAGGGAGGGGCCTTCTGCAGAGGCAGACCCTGGACTCAGCCAGCCCTGCCGTAATGGCACAGGCCGGCAGCCCCAGCCCCAGAGACTGGGGTTGGCCAGCCCTCCCTGGAGGCCCTCCCTGCTAGGCTGGAGCCTGCTGGAACTGCCGCAGGCCAAGCGTTTGCTTTGGCCCCCAGGCGTGGCCCTCCGGCCAATCCGTCCTCTGCCCAGCTGCCCACCCCCTGCACTGCCCCCTGCAACGACGGAGGCCTAGAGCGGGCAGCCTCTGGCGGTGGGGGGGGGGTTTTTACCTGTGGTCTGCTGAGGGGCCAGGCGGGGCCCGTCTTCCGAGGCAGCCAAAGCCTCCAGCGCCTGCAGGGTGGAGACCAGGGCGTCGTCCAGGTCCTGCGCGTGGTCCCGGACCGTCCTTGCGTGCACGCCGTGGATGAGCGTCACCGGGATCTCGTCGTAGAGGGGGCCGCAGAGGGGCCGCCCCTGCTCCTGGGCACCGGCGGCAGCGGCGGCGGCGGCCACGCGGCGCTTGCAGTCGTCCTCGTCGGAGCTGTTGTCCCGGAAGCCCGGCGGAGGGGCCGCGATGGCCGGCAGCAGAGCCGTGGTCTCGTCCTCCTCTTCCTCGTCGCTGCCGGGCGGGGGAAGGGAGGTCAGGTCCACGGCAGCGGCGGCGGCGGGGTGGGCGCCCCTGCGCGCGGTGGCGGCCGCCGCCGGCCTCTCCCCCTCCTTGCTGCTTTGGGACTTGCAGGCGTCGCAGGAGAAGTGGACCGAGCGGCGCCGTCCGTGGCCGTCCATGGTGTGGGCCCGGGCGCGGTTGGCCCGGCAGCGGGCCCGGTCGGGGCCGCCGGGCTCCTGGTCTCGGGGGGCGCCGTGCCCGTCCTGCCCGGAGCTCTTAGGGGTGGGGTCCGATTTGGTGCGCGGCCGAGTCTCCTCCAGGAAGATCAGGTTTTCATTGACGTCCGCCCGGCTCTTGCGCTGCTCCCGCAGGTGCAGGTAGCAAAAGCGGAGGAGCTCCGCGTCCGCGGCCAGGGGGCCATCTCGGGCGGGGCGCTCCCGGGCGCCGGGGAGAGGGCCACCCAGGAGCCCGCCCGCTTTCTTTCCCGGGTGCCCGGCGGCAGCGGCCACCCGGTGAGTGCCCGGCACGTGGGCGTAATCTAAAGGCAAGCACAGAAGCGGGGGCGCGGCGTTAGGGAGGGCGGGAGCGCAGGCAGGGAGGCAGGCGGCCGCTCCGGGTTGGGGCAGATGGCAGCCCCCACCCCACCCCACCCCGTGACGCCGGAGAGGAGGCCGGCGATTGCTGGAGAGGGGGCTTTGCCATTGCCCCCCGCCCCCTTGGAAGCCTCTGCTGCCCCACCCCGGAGGCGCCCATACCTACCGCCATCTCTCTCTAGATGCGTCCCCTGCAGTCCGAACGGCCAGCGCGGTTGGAACCGGCCAGTTCATCGCTGGGCGTCGCCAGCCTGCCTCGTTCCGACATGGCTGCCCGATCCTAACATGGCACCGTCTGGACCCCCCCCCCAAGTTCACAGAGAGAGAGAGAGAGCATCCTGCCTTGCGCTCCCTGGTCCCAGCGGGGGTGTGGCTGGACTCCCCCCCCCCGCCACTCTCTTGGTCCTTCTCTGAGAGGCAAGGCACGAGGGCGGAGGGTAAACGGTGAGGCTTTCCCCTGTTTTTGTGGTCTCCCAGGGAAAAACCACAAACAATAGCTTATTTTTAAATGAAATCTAAATTTAATTCCACTCCTTTAGCCACCGTTATTTCCCTTATTTCCATATATTGTACTATGGGTAATGTTTTACTATTGATAAAAAATATAAGAACCAAACATTTCCCCAGCAAAACCACAGGCCCTGTATCTTATCTTTGCATTTGTATTCTGGGAAGCAAATAAAAAAGTGAAATTCCAGAACTTTGGGACTAAAAAGCGTTAAAGAATATTATTTAACTAGGACCTATTTTGTCTCAAATGGAATGTTCCCCATCCAGGCTAGACCCCCCCCCCCCCCCAGATCAGCAGAGGAAGACTGGCCATCATTCCCCAGCCATTTAATCCTTTCTCTCCTCTCTCTCCACCCCATTAGTTACCCGGCCTGTCCCTGAAGAGGGCAGCACCGACTGGGCGCTGGAGGGTCTCCTCGAAGGGAAGGACGCCTGGAGGAGGCAGAGGGAACACGCGTGCCCCATGGCATCTGCCCCCCCACCCCCACCCCTGGCATCGTCAGGAGGGGAACCCTCCTCTTAGAAAGCATTTCACTCCTCCTCCAAGGGGGGGGAGAGGGAGGGAGAGATTTAACTGAAGCACACCCTTGACATTTATTGATTGTCTACTGGGAAAATGGGGGTTGCAGAGCCTTGTATTATCATTAAAATGTTTTTTCCCTTCCATGTGCCCCCCATTTTGGAGACAGGAAGGAGTCCACGAAGAGGATTCCTGGGGTGGTTGGGGGCAAAGCCTTGACAAGGGAGGGGGCACACTGGCTGGAGTCATCCCCTGGACTCACCAAATCCTCACAGCTTCAGCAGGCCTACTTTAATAATTGCAGCTCACACCTGGATTTCCACCACTGCCTCACAGAGAGATCCATCCCGTTTCCGAATGCAATCTTTCCAATTTGGAAAAGCAGGGCGGGGGAGGCAACAGGAGGAGGAGGAAGAGGACACACACACACACACACACACACACTGCTGTGTGGAAGGAATTCCTAATGGCAACACTTTCTGTAGAGCTGCACCACCCATCTGGTGCCTTCTCCAGCTCTGTGGGCAGTTTGATTTAATGAGGAGGGGGAGCTACTCATTCCGATTACAAACCCCTTGAGCTCTCCTTCCTGGGGCTGCTCCCAGCACCCCACCCCCCACCCCCAATTCTGTAGTTGCAACCCCACTCACTGGCCAAACTCCCATGCAGCCAGTCAGTCGGGTGTCCCCTCCCTTCGCAGCAGGCTTCTTAGGAAAGAGAGAGATGATACGGATAAAGAAGCAAGGGGCTGCATCAGGCTTCCCTCCCTCCACTGCCTCCCCCCCCCCTCGCCACATGCCCCTGCCTAGCAGCTGGTCCCCTCCTCCCTCTGATGCAGCCTCAGTCCCGGCATAAGGCTGGCTAGGACAAAGTGCCACCCTTTGGCCTGGTGTGTGTGTGTGTGTGTGTGTGTGTGTGTGTGTGTGTGTGTTGGGGGGGAGCACCTACCACTCCAAAGGGGCCGAGCAGAGGAAGGGGGAGGTGACGACCCAGCACAGCACAGTGAGGGGGGTGGGGGCTGCTGCCAAGAAGCATGCCCCTGCCTGCCCCAGAGGGCTTGGTGGGGTTAGAGTTAGGGGTGAGGCGAGGGGGCGCAAATATTAGAGGTTGAAACGTACCTGCCTTGAACATTGGAGGCGGAGAAGGAGGAGGAGGCTGGGTGGCAGAGCGGGCAAAGACCATCCTCTTGGAGTCCCCCAGGAGGTGGCAGTAGCCGGCAATCAGGCAGGCAAAGTTGGTGGCCTCTGGCCACTCCATCAGAAGCACCAAGGGCTGCGGAGAGAAAGGGGAGCCATCAGAGAAGCAGCAGCAGTGGACTCCGTGGAGGAGGAAGCCAAGGCGGCGGCCAGGGGTGGGGGGTGGGGGGGAAGAGCTGGTGAGGAGATGGAAGGGCAGGGCCCTGGGACCTGGCTGGGGGGGGGGGAGGCGTCCTCCTCCTAGATGGAGGGAGGGGGCAGTGGTCCCAGAGAGGATTCCTGCTGAAACCTCTTCCAGGCACCAAATGAGTTTCTGAAGGGAGAGGCAGCAGCAGATCCCCAGCTCTTCAGCCCCATGGTGGAGGAGTCTGTTGAGTCATCTTGCTGCTTTCATGTGGAGAAAACTAGCAAGGCTGCCTGCAGAGTGCCTCCTCCTCCTCTCTCCCCCCCCCCTTGGAAGGAGAGGTTTCAGTCATTTAGGAAGCATTCAAACTGCTGTAGAAGAAAACAAGCCCCTGGTGGGGAGTCAAAAGGTAGCAACAAACTGGAGTTGCCACCATCGGCTGTGAGTTGCCATGGGGTTTGGCAGGAACAGACCCTTAACCGGAGGCTGTGGCTCCTGGGTCTCCACCGAGGCAGCAGGAGCCCCCCCACACACACACACCGTGGGAGAAGCTGCCCCCTTTGCCACCTGAGACTCAGGCCACCAGAGGCTTCTTCAGTGTTGATGAGCCATCAAGGAGGACAACTGGAAGCAAGAGGCCTGCATCTTGGGGAAAGAAGGGGAAGCATAGGTGCCCCTCCCCATCCTGTGGCAGGTTCCACAAGAGTCCAAGACATCCTCAGCCCTCAGGGATCTGCTAGGAATGTGTCCAGAGAGGGTGTCTCAGAGGATAAATGGCTTGCAAACTCAGCCTTAGGAGGAATGGCTGAAAGAGGTGGGTTTGTCTAGCCCACAGAAGAGAAGACGGAGGCTCCGGAGGGCAATGTCCAAAGCAAGGGATTCAAAGGGAGAGAATGGAGATCCCACTCTAATGTTAAGAAGAACGCCCTCCCAGTCAGACTCTTTGATGCTGTGACGGCCTTCCTGAGAAGGCAGTGGACTCCCCTTTTTTGATGTTTTGTAAGCAAAGGTTGTCTGGCAGTTTTCCACTGCTGTGGCTTCCCGGCACTGAGGTGGAACAGGTGTCTTTGGCATCCCTTCCAGTTCTCCTGCAATTCTGTCATTGCACATACATTATGTTGCAAGTGTAATGCTATGGCTGAACCCTGTCTCTGTCTCTGTCTCTCTTTCTCTCACACAAAGAGAGAGAGAGAGAGAGAGAGAGAGAGAGAGAGAGAGAGAGAGATGCACACACATGCACACGCACATGCACACATATGGCGGGGGAGGGGGGGGGAGAAAGATAAACCAGAAGTACTGTGGACATAATTGTGCTTGATGTACAGCAATTAGATCATGTATCTTTTGAAATCTTGGAACAAACATTGTGAACCATCTTTGTGGGAGAGCAAAGCAGTGGCAGCAAAGCACGTGGGGGCAAGAACTGTTTGGCAGCCAAGAGGGAGGCTGGCACATTATTCCACTTCCAGCTGGGAAGGAAAGCACCAACGGATGATGCTCCCTCTGAATGTCAAGGCTGCACTGCTGCATCTCGGCTGGAGAACGGCTGCTGAGATATTTGGCTCCATGGATTTGAGTCAAGAGGTGCCATGTGTGTTTGGAGACCTTGCAACCCAGACCCTTCCACCGTGATTCATGGAGCAACTTCAGGCCATGTGGATGTGGGGGAGAGGGAGAGGTTGGGAGGAGCAGCTCTGAGCCCTAACTAGGCAAAATGGAGAGGCTGGATCTCCTCTTTGTGTTCAGGGACCACACCATTTGAAATTGTTCCCAGGTGCCCTTTTGTTTGCTCCAGGAAGCACATTCAAGGAGCCCAGAGGGGAAGCAGGGGGGATCCTTCCTTCAGGCAAACAGGCAGCGGGAGGCCAATTGCTGCCGCCCAGCGTTCTTGGGAGGCAGGTGGAGAATTAGAAGGTCCTTCCACCCAGGCTTGCATGGAAGCACCTCGTGTGCGCCCTCCCTGGGGTCTTCTACTCGGCCAACTTAGAGGCGGCTTGAAGAGTGGCAGGCATCACACTGTAGGCCCACAAAGGCAGCCAGGGCTGCTGTGGGTGCCTGAGCATCACATGGCTGGCTACCATGGCCATCCGTGGCACAGTGGAATAATGGCAGTGCGCTGAGGAATGTTAGGAGGGGCAGCAGAGGTCTGTGCCTCTTCCTCCTCTGGGGCCAACAAGGGCCTGGCTGGCTGCCAGGAGGGTTGGATGAGGCCAGAGGCAGGGAAGCAGACACTGGGGGAGTGGAGGCTTCAAGGAAGAATCCCAGCCGCCGCCCCCCATCAGACCCAAAGAGAGCCCCCCCTGCCCGCCCGCCCTCAGGCTTTCCTCCGATGGTCCTGGCACAAGGATGGGGTGGGGGTGGGGGTGGGGGGTGGCGGCTGCTGTAGCCCTACCTTGGCATCCAGGATGCTGGTTTCCACCCGGGCCACTCCCTGGTTCTCCCTGAACAGCTGGATCTTGCTGACTTTGCTGAACTCAGACAGCACCGTGGTGAGGTTGGTCTTCAGGTCAATGACGTGGCTGATGCCGTGGCGGGGTCCCACCAGAAGGGTCGTGGCAGGTTGCTTCTCATCCTGGATACAAGTAGATGCTGCTCAGAGGGGGGTGGGGGTGGGGAGACAGGCAGGCAGACAAGGAGTGGGGGGGGGCCTAGAGGTCAGGGCGTGAGCCCCATGACTGGTTTCCTCTCCCCCCATTTCCACCCCCACCCCACCCCCACCAGGTCCTGTCCTTAACCCAGGCTGTGTGTGCTTTGCAGGCTGGATGGAGGACTGGGGGGGGGTCCCCCAGATGGAGGCAGCCTTTGTGGGCAGCCCAGGAAGGGGTGGGTGGGGGGCTCTGGAGCAAGGGTTGCCAGTTGCCCTGAATCTGGCTCAGTTGTGTTTCAGTGGCACCTTTTACACAAGAAAAGTTCGGGGGAAGGAGGATGGGGGTGGGGGCGGTTTCCAGCTGTCATGATTGAGGGACTCATAGCAGATTTGGGGGGGGGGCATCAAAAGCGTTGTGAAGCTCTAGAGGCAGGAGAGGGGTTGGGTCTGTCAGCTTCTCCACCCCACCCCAAGAAAGAGGGTGCTGAGGAGATGGAAGCTTTATCTCTCCTGCCTCCCCCCTGCCCCTCCCCCCGGCTGCCTGCTCTGCTGGCTGCCATGACCATACCACTCCCACGGTGTTGAAGAGGACACCAGCGAAGGTGGGCAGTTCATTCAGGATGCGCAGGTACTGGAGCTTTGCTTGGGTGGTGGAGACCTGTGGGGACACATGCCTGTCACAGGAGCACCAGGGCACGGAGGAAGCCCCAGGTGGCCCTCATGATTCCCTCCCCCACCCACCCACCCAGACTCTGGGAGCACAGCCGAGGCATCCTCAGGGGGGCTGTTGCAGGGGGGAAGGGGAGGGGAGAGGAAGCACCTTCGGGGTAGAAACTGCCTGAGCAGCAAGAGGGGCTTCCATGCCTGGGGCCTTGGAGGACCAGAAGCCAGCCAAGGGCATGCACATGTGTGTGTGTCTGTCATGCCACCTGCCACCCTGCTCATGCCATGGCTGACCAGTGCAAAACCAAGGGATGGCCCTCCTTGCCTTGGTGCCGCATGGCTGGCTCTGGTGTGCCTTGAGCTGCTGGGAGAGAGACTTGCGCAGGCTCTTGTCTTTGATCCCTTGGAGCAGTGAAGGGGGCAGGAAGGGCTCCAGGCCCCATTCCTTCCTGGAGAGAGAAAGGCAGGAGGAGGAGGAGGAGGAGGAGGGCAGACCACGTCACACACACCCGGCCGTCTCTGCAGGTGCCTCTTGGGGCATGGAGGGAGCAATATGATTTAAGCCTCCCAACCACCCCACCACCACCACCACCATCCCCAAAGAAAACAGCCAGAAGGGCTGCTGTTTATCTTGCCCACCCAACAGCACCCCCCGAGGGCAGGCCCTTCATCCTTTGTGCCGCCCCGGGTGCAGCCTGGCCCATGCCCTCCCTTCCTCCCCTGGGCTTCTCTTCTGGCAGCATCTTGAGGGGCACCATCCAAGCCCATCTGAGCTCATTCCTGGCCCACAGCTGGCTCCCCTCCCTCCCTCCCTCCCTCCTGACAAAACTCCCTAGAGAATGCCCCATTAATGCCTGAAGTAGCCCCGCTGCAGCCACCCACCCCAAGCCCAGCCCAAAGAGGGGGGTGGGTGGGGCGGGGGCAGGGGATGAGGACCACACTCACTCCACATTTTTGAGGGAGACCTTCTGGCTGGGCCGCGTGGCAGAGACAGTGATGAAAATGTGGAGGGCAGTCAGGCCAAGCAGCATATCCGGCTTCGGCTCCATCCCAAAACGTTCCCGGATCACATCATTGCGGCTCTGGGGGAGAACCAGAAGAGGCACCTCAGGCCAGGAACCCCAAAGCTGGTCATCCTCGAGAAGGCCTCGCCCAGGCCCCACCCCTGCCCCCTGCCACGCTCGCTTGCTGTGGGGACGCCTCTGCCCCCCCCCCCACGCACACACACATTGCAACAGAGGCAGCAGCCAATCTAGGGCTTTCACTGGAACTCAGAGCTGTGCTGGCTGGCCAAGAGGAGCTATCCAGGGTCCTGAATTACTTTCTGGCAATACTCTCTCGTGACTGAAAGCCCTTCACAAAGGAGATCCAGCACTTGGAAGAGCTCTCCCAAACTTTAGTCTACAGTGGCTTCCCCATCCCATGAAATCCAGGCCCCAGGAAGGGCATGAGGACATGAGAAGAGAAGCCCCTGCAGAGGCCCTGTCCAATGGACCCCTGCCCTCCCCTCACCTGGATGTACAAGTACTCAAAGGCAGCGGGGTCCTTCCGCAGCAGCTCCGCCGGCTCTTTGGGGAAGAAGCTCACCCGGAAGAGGCACCGCATCCCTTGGTAGTGGGTCCGTTGCACCACCTGGAGAGAAGCAGGAGCAGCTCGGGCAAGGTGGGGAGGGGAGGCACAGGGGACACCCCCCCAGGGCAACCTCCCCCCCCTCAACCCAGCCTCCATCCCGTTAAAACTGTGCTGCTCCCCCTGAGCAGGAATGCTTGTTTATTTGAAACTAAAGCAAAAAAATATGGATTTTCTAAAGAAGGGAGCTCCATGTGCAGCACGCTTGGCAGGGAGTGAAATCAGAAATCAGAGAGAGGGGGGAAGGGAGGGAGAGAACGAGAGGAAGGCCACGGAAGCAGAGGCTTACATGAGCGAGCGGTTGCTTGTCCTGCAGGAGAAGGAACTTGTGGCTCTGCTCAGGGCTGGAGTATTCCAAGACCAGGGAGAAATGCTCTATGTACCTCAGAGACAGGCGGTCCTGCAGGGTCATCATCACGTCCTGGAGTGAAGAGGGCGAGGGGGGAGAGAGACATAGAGGAGGGGGGCATGGTGTTGGGGGGGGTCAACACCCAGCCTGTCCCTGGTCACCACGGAGGTCCCCATTGCTGGACCTTCTCTTTACACAGTCCAACCTCATGGCAAACTCTTGGCCAGAAGGAAACTTTCAAGGCTGATGGAGGAGAAGCAGCTCACCAGGAAAGAGAAGGGGGACGAGCCCAGGAGGCTGGCCGTGCCTTGCAGGCACCAGCCGGTCCTGCCAAAGACCCATTCAGGCAGATGGGGTGGTGTTGGCTGGGCAGGGCCAAGCGCCAGGGGGTGTGGGTGGAGGGCGAGGGCGAGGGCGAGGCCAGGCAGCACAGCCCTCCCTCCCACAGCAGCCCCCTACCTACCTTGACTGTCGTCCGGCCATCAAAGGTGAAGGACTTGATCTGGCCATTCTCCAGGAAGACTTTCAGCACGTTGGGGATGAGGAGCAGAGCCTCCTTCTTCAGCATGTCCTGGGTGTCCCCCACCAGCCCCGGGGGAGCAGAGAAGACCAGCAAGTCCAGCAAAGGTGGGCGAGCCAGGCAGGGTGGGGGAACCGGGATCGGGAGGAACAGGTGGCGAGAGTGAACCCATTAGCTGGTTTATGGCAGCTCTGCCTGCCCCTTGGAACTGAGGGAGGGCACTGGATGCACCACCACCCCACCTCAAGCAGGCCCCTGGGCGTGGAGGAAAAGCCAAGGGCTGCCCACCCCCCCACCACTACCACCATCACGTGCAGCAGGCTGAGCTCTGTCTCCAGGGCCTGCATCCCTCCTCTCTGCAGGATCCTTCCTATGGGGCCTTTGCTTTGCTTGGCTCAAGAGGGCAAGGGGCTGGTGGCCAGAGGCTGGCACCCCTTAGGCCTCTCCCCCAGCCCACCCCCTTGGCTGCCACCTGTTTAGGGTCTGATTGTGCAAAGGCAACACAATGCAAGCACTTTTCATGCTGAGACAGTGAGCCTCCAAGCCAGCTGGGAATCGGGGAAGACGGGTGGCCAGTCATTCAAGCCAACTCACAGGCACCACCACCCACCACCCCCAAGAAAAAAAACCCACTGGCTTCTGACACTGCCCAACCTGAGCCGCTCCCCTCCCCATTTTGGAGACCTGGAGAAGCAGCACAACCCTTACAGTGCTCTGAGCCTGGACGTTCCTGAGCTTTAGCTGTCCCGTGGCTGAGCACTTCCCACGTGGCCTGCAGCTTGCCTCCGGACCCTGAACTTGAGAGAAAGGCTTGGAAAACAGGGTCACCATTTCTTCAGCACATGGCCTTTCAATCAGATAATACAACTTTAACGGGTTTTGTTTAAAAATAGACCATGCCCGAGTCGCCTCTGATTCAGATTGGCCACGCTGCCTAACAGAACCTTTGTGCCATTAGGAGATCAAGCACCAGGGCTCCGTTCTCTGTGGAAACAACTGGTCCGGGTGGCAGAGAAAGTGGGCAAAGCTGCCACGGTGGGGCTGCTCTCCCCTCGTCGGGTGCCTCCTGGGCCCCCCATGCCCCACAAGATATGGAGGGACTGGAGATGATGATGGGCCAAGCTGGTTGGATGAGTGGCTGAGGCCGGCTGCTTTTGATTTTCCAAGGGCACTCTCTAGCCACAGCTGTGCCCATGTGGCTGCGGTCTTTTCTGCACCCAGGAGGGCCAGCCAAGGGGCATCTGCCTGGGCAGCCCATGGTGTTTTTAACTGCTGGGCACAACCACAAGCGGCTTTTCTAGGGAGGGAGGTGCCGCCTGAAGACTTAGTGAAGCTTAACGGGGCATTTGCTGGGGCTCTGCACAAAGACGCCAGGGGGCACCGAGCCCTTGAGAAAAGCAAGGGAGCCCCCAGGAGGGCAACTCACTGGATCCGTCTCACCAATGGTGACCTGCTCTGAAAAGCGCACCTTCACCGGGTTGGACCTCAGTTTTGCCTTTTTGGCTGCACTGATGAAGGCCGACTTTGGGGACTGGAAAGAGAGAAGAGAGTAAGGTCACCCCTTGGGCAGCAACCAGAGCCAGCCTCTCCCCCCCGCAACCCCCACAGGGCCATGGGGTGCCTGTGGGCCTAGGCTATGAAGGGCTTTGGTGGCCAGGAGGGAGGGAGAGGGGTCAGGAAATGTGGCCCCCACTTGTTGCTGGAAGGGCCAGTTGCTCTGGGCCACCTCCCGCCTCTGGAGAAGGAGTGGGAGGCACACTTGGGGGGGGTCCTCCAAAGCTGGCTCCCCCTCCCCTGGGCCCAGAGCGAGGAGGAGGCCTGGGTTCTTCCCAGGGAAAAGGCTCCCCCCCCTCCTCTATCAGGAGTATCTCCCATCCAAGTAGGGATCTTGGAGGAACAGCCCCCAGAGAACAGATCACCCAAAGATCCACCTGAACCCAGGGGAAGAGTTTGTGTGGAGGGGGCACAAGGTGCTCAGTTTGTGGAAGACCCCTGAACGAGGGGCCCCAGCACAAGTGATGCCATGGCAGGACCTCACCACACCTCTCAGCCAGGAGGTCTACCTCATGGGGCTGTTGTGAGGATGAGGGAGGGAGGGAGGGAGGGCCAAGAGACCAAGGGGAATTCTCCTGCTCATCCCTTTCTCCCAGATGAAAAGGTCCAGCCAAGCAGAAAGGGCAGCCTGCCTGCCTGCCTGCCTGCCTTGCCGGTGGCCTGGCTGTCCAGCCTGTTCCAACGCTCTGGAGCGTCAAGGCGCTCGCCTGCTCTGTTCCAGCATCTGCCACCACGGCCGGGCACTGGGTGGAAATGCAGTGGGCCGTGCCAGGCCTGCTTTTCAGAAGGAGGAGGCCTTCCTTTTGGGCTTCTCTGGCCGTGCGACCAACATGCACATGAAGGATGATGGCCGGCATGGCAGGGTTTAACAGAGCCAATGTTTTGTCTTGTTTTGTTTTAAAGCAACGCGACATTCCTGAACCTCTTGCCGCTTGGCTTTTAAACAGATGCACTGGACTGGAAAGTGGAATTGATTGAGTTCTTTAGCCCGAAGGTTGGCAAATGCCCTGACCTGTCTTAAATTGAAGGTACTCTGCAAAAAGCAGGGGAAGGGGAGGAGGGAGCTTGCTGGGGCTCACATTTGACATCCCTGGCTGTGATTTCCTTCTAAATCCAACCACAGGCCGAGCAGAAATAAAGGTGAGGAGAGCAAGACAGAGAGCCCACCCCTCCCCCTCACACACACACACACACACACACACACACACACACACACACACACACACACACACACACACACACACACACACACACACACACACACACGAGTGGCATGTAGCCCCTGCTGACAACTCCAAAGGAACAAGGGTTTGGCCAAAACAGAACAACCCAGAGTGTGTATGCGAGCCCTATCCCTGGGGTACATTATCAGTTTTCTTATTTCTACTTATTCTTCTTCTTTGGAAGCTGGCTTTTTCCAAGCCTGGAGAGATTCCAGTCCTGAGAGGAGCAACCGAAAGAGGAAGGGAAGGAAGGCAGCAGGAGATGAAAGGGTGGAAGAGGCCCAGACCCCCCTGGCCAGACCGGTTAGAACCTCAAGAATGTGGCAGCTGGGGAGACTCCCAGCGAGACCGTGAACTCTTGGGCCTCTCACCTGATGGGTCTGCAGGACAGTGAGAACAACAGACTCCTTGGCACCTCTGAGGAGGAAGAAGAGAGGAAGGAGCAGTCAGGAGGTGGCCACTCTCCACAGGACAGTAGAAGGAGCCCGGAAGCAAATTCTGGCCCTGCCTCCAGGCTCCTCCCTGAGGCCACAGATCAAGAACTGCTGTTGTCGGTCCAAGGATGCCCCTTTCCAGTTCCCTGGCCAGCACCGTAGGCTGTGGTCTCCCCCCTCATGGGGGGGCACCTCTCTCACGCGCCATGGGGGGCATCAAGAAACCTGAGTCACCCAGAAGGTGCCAAGGGGCGGCCCTGGGAGCCCAGCGTCACCAGGGCACAAGGATGCTGCACAGACATCCCTGGCTGGGATCTGGAGGCAGGAGGGGGGCTTGAGAGCCCCTCTGGTGCGTGGGGCTGGGTTGGAGGAGGAGGAGCCTTGAGTCCCCCCACCCACCCACCCCCAGCTTTGCTTACCTCACCAGTTCTATGAATCTCTCTCTGGGGGCATCACTCACGTCTTCATGGTTGATGGCTAAGATCTGGTCCCCTGGCAGGAGCTTGTCTTCCGAGGGCCCACCTGCCCGAGAGAGAGGGCCACCCACTCTGAGCCTAAGAGGTCAAGGCTGGGGGTGGCCACAGCTTGGGGCTCTTGGTTTTCTCCCTCCTGGGAGAAATCCAGAGGTGGCTTCGTGCCATTTCCTCCAGCCGCCCTTCTGCCAGCCATGGGGACCACCGCCCCCTGGCTCAGCGGCCAGCCCTCTGCTCTTGAGGGCCTCCCATCCTAATGCCAGCAGCAGCTCCTCCAGCCCCAGGGTCCCCAGAGGGACAAGGCAGTCCCGACCCCTGCCTGCCAAACACTGCCTGTTTTTCACTGCCACCCCAGGCTTCCCTCCTTCCCTCCCTTCCCCTCCCTCCACCCCCCCCCACCCCAATTCCCCCAGGCCCTACCTGGAGTGACTGAGCGAACCACCACCGGCCGCTCACTGCCAGCCACAAAGCCAAATCCGTAGAGGGCGTCACGCTGGATCTTCACCTGCCGGAGGGTGCCTGAAGAGAGCTGCCCACATTCCATATCATCCCAGCGCTCCTCTGGCATCACATGTCTGGCCAAGTGGGCATCGAGGGAGGCGGAAGGAAGAGGGAGCTCAGCTTGGTCCCCGGGAGCAAAGCAGCCACCCACTCTGCTCCCCTTTTGCCACTCTGCTCCCCAGCAAGGGAGCTACGGCAGCCACCAGCTCCTTCCAAAGGCAGCCTCCTTGTCATTCTCCTCCAAGCTGCTGGTCTCCCAGGTGCTCTTAGACGACAGCTCCCAGGGTGCTGGAAGAGCTGGCCATGCTGCACAGGCCTGGAGCGACACCAGCAGGGAAAAGAACACCCTGAGAGGAGGTCCCCGGCCCCCTCCCAGCGCTCGGGCAAAGGGCCCAGCTCAGCAGGTTCCCAGCAGTAGAGAAGCTGGCAGTGGGAAGCATGTGCCTGGCTATGGCATCCCTAACGCTGGCAAGAAAGAACAAGCAACCTTCCTCCCACATTTTGCTTTGGTGGCAGCACCAAGACTTGTGCAGCTGTGAGACTAGGAAAGGGCTTCCTGGTTTTCCCCAGAGTTAAAAGGGCCACCTCCTCTCCCCAGCTCTGCCTAAGGCCTCTTCTTTACTCCCAGACCAAAGAGGAGACAGGCTGTCCCCCAGGCCGAAGCCAGACACCACCACTCCACCCATCTCCTGGGCCGAGTGCCTTGACTTGTCCTGCCAAGCTCCACAGGGGAGCTGTTCCACGTGGCTCTTCGTGGCCACCGTGGTCTCCAGCAGAAGCCTGGGTGTCCCCGTCATTTGTGCCTCGCTGGTGGGGCCTTGCCTGGGAGGACGTTGCTCCCTTGCCTGAGGTAGCCATGGCTCTTCTCACCTCTGTGGCAGCAGCTGAATCTCCAGAGCCAGACAGGCTGGGCCTGATCCTTAGCTAGTGTTCCAGCTCCCACCTGGCACCCACCAAAGAGGAAGGAAGGCATGCGCCAGGCGTGGAGGAGTGGTGCAGCCATAAGGATGGATGCAGCCTTCCTTCAAATCTCTCCCCCCCCCCCGCAATAGGACCGGGCCATTCTGGAAGGCTTGATCTGCATGCACCTGTGATCCATGGTGGCAAGTGAGGAAACTGGAGACGTGGCAGCCCTCTGAACCGGAACATCTTTCCTGCAAGCAGCCGGAAGGTTGGCTGATGTGATTTGGGGGGAGTGAGAGGACGCTGGCACGCCCTGAGCACCAGGCCACAGAAAGAACTGCTAACAGGATGGTGGTTGTTTCTCCAGAAATATTTAATGATATTTACTGACATTCAAATACATCTCCTCCTGGGTTTTTGTTCTCCCTGTCAAATGCTTTCACTGCAGGGCTCAGCAGCTGACCAATCCCAGATTCTGTCTCTCTGCAATAAATCTGGGTGCCACTGCTCAGGATGGGTGGTCTTTCAGAGCCCCCCCCCCTCCCAGGAACGCCCTGTGCATCAGAGGGAGGCATCGAGGAGCAGGGAGGGAGGCCAGGCCACTACCAGCATTGCCCTCTCCCGAGAAAACCCTGCCTCAGCACACCCCAAAGAACCACATGGTGGCAGAAAGGAGGGGGGGTCTCTGTCCCCTGCAGGGAGCAAGGTACTCACTGTCTGTGCACAGCGCCTGGTGGGAGGGAGGACCCCTGGCCCCGGCCCCTCCTTGCCTTTTCCCCAGCATGGGCGATGGCAGCAGCGTCTGTGCAGAGAGAACAAGCGGGAGCGACTCTGAGCACTCAAGCCTTCGAAATTCAGCACCGGCTGTGATCAGAATCTTAAAGAAGCTGCCTGGCTCAGCCCCAGACCCACGACAGGGAGCGAGCAAGCGAGCAAACAGGGAAACACACGCTCGCACTCACTCGCACTCGCTTGCAGCAGGCAAGCCGCCTGCTTGCCATCCTCTCTCAACAGCCACAGCAACAGCAGAGTGCCTACTGCCGGCCTGGGATCTCTAGCCACGCCTGCTTCTCAACCCCGGATACCGCACCCCACCCCACCCCACCGATGTCCCCTTCCCTGCTCCCCTCCCTGGAAGGTGCCCTCTGGCCTGCTGGGACTCATAAACAGGCAGCTGCCCTTCCCAGGTGGGGCTTGGCTCCCCAGGAGGGCGGAAGAGTTCTCTTTCCCAGCAGGGAAAACCCATGGCCACGGGTGTCGGGGCTCATTGCTAAGGACCGTAAACTTCCCTGCTGTCGAGAGCCCCACCTGTTTCTTGTGTTACCCACCCTCACCCCCATTTTCCAGGTGAAAGAAGGGAATGCCCCCATAGGATCAGGGGGTACCTTCGTAGCAGAGGGATGCCCAGGACCAACTCTGGCCCCATGTTGGGTCTCTGACCTTTGGCCCAGGCCCAGGTATGTGGCACAGCCTATGGTGCAAAACCCTTCACAAGAAAATTGCCCAGCTGACGGCCCTCTTGGCTTGCTCCTCTCCTGTGCCAACTGGAGCTGCTGGTTGTGAAGCAGGTAAACCCACTGCACCTGTGTTTGGGTTTCCACTAGGTGAGTTGGACCCATCCCCTCTGCTTCTCCAAAGGGCAGGGCAAGGGCAAGCTGTCGCTGAGAACACCCTGCCAGAATGGGCCTCCCCAAAGGTGCCAGGCAGGGAGCCCTTGGCAGGGATCAATGGAACCCAAAAACCTCCAAGAGGCCCAGTGGCATCTTAACGGTGGGCCATGTTGACTTGGCTGGGGCTTCTGCAGACGGTGACCTTCCCCCGCAATGGACTCCCTGCTGTGTAACCGCTATCCCTTCCTGCCCCACCTGGACGCCAGTGGCTCCACTGCTCTATACTGCAGGCTGCCACCACCACCACCCCTCGGAAAGCAAGGCATGTGCCTTCTGTGGGCTGAGTGTGGGAACCATCCCTGGCTGGAGAGTGTCCTGGGTGAGGAGGCAGTGAAGCCAGGCTCACTCCTGGAAGCAGTCCCAACAGCAGCAGGAGCCACAGCTGCTGCTCAGGGGGAGCAGAAGCTCAGGGGTGCACCCAGCCAGAACCATCTGCTCTCATGCCTGGAGAGCATCCCAGGGGAAATTCCCCACTGCATCCACCCTTCCTTCCATACCCCTTCTCCAGGGAACCAGCATCTCCTTGCACACCAATGAGCTTGCGGCTGGCAAACAGCCCCTGCCTCTCCTCAGATCACATGACAGCCCAGGATGGGGTGTGTCTGTTCCTCCTCAGTGCACATCCTTCAGAATTTGGACTGTGGTGTTTCCTGGTATCCTTGTACGAGCCCATGGCTCAAACAGGTGAGCACCTGGTGGCAAGACCCACCAACTTTTACACCTCCACCACCAACAGGAATACATTTATGGCACCTCTGGCAGATGGAGGAGCAAGCACAGCCTGAATCAATGGGGCTGGCTGCAGATAATGTGCCCAGGACCTGTCAGAGGGGTTAGTAGTGGAAGCAGAAGAGGAAAGGAAGGAAGGAAGGAAGGAAGGAAGGAAGGAAGGAAGGAAGGAAGGAAGGAAGGAAGGAAGGAAGGAGGCATCCTAGAAGGGGAAGGGGATTCTTCTCCATAGAGTGTTTCCAGGGCAACTCGGTGCAGCCAGGCTGGCTGATCTCACTCCACCTGTAGGTGGAGTTTTGGAGAAGCTGGTGATGGGGAATCTGTGGTGGGAGAAGAAAGAGGTTCTGTCCTGCCTGGCTGGCACAGTTTGCAAGGTGAGCCTGGGAGCTGGCCGTGGTGCTGAAATTGTTATGTTCCCAAACAGCCACTGGATGGTCACGTGCAAAGTTTGCCTAGCAACTCGGGTTAATAACAGCTCATAAAAAATAGCCTATATATTCTCCATCATTTATTTCACACTGCCTGATCTGAAGCAACAGCAACAAAGGCCCCAGAAGTGGTTCTGGGTGGTTCTGGGGTGGATTTGTCAAAGCAGAGGAGGAGGAGGAGAGGAGGAGGAGGAGGAGGAGGAGGAGAAGAAGAAGAAGAAGAAGAAGAAGAAGAAGAAGAAGAAGAAGAAGAAGAAGAAGAAGAAGAAGAAGCTGCCCATGGCTTAGCCAGGCAGCATCAACTTTGCCTTCAGGCTTCCCCAGTGTCCAGGGCCTGACCTCTGCAGGGGAAACACAGGAGGGGCAGGAGCACCCTTTCCCAGGCTGACCCCTGAAGAGCCACTTGCAATCCCAGAGTGATGCTGACCAGCCATTTGGCAAAAGAGGGCTGCTGCTCATACCCAGAGTATCACCGATATTGTGTGGGGAAGGGCCTGTTGTCAGCAAGGAAAGTACAGGACAGAAAGGATGGGAGGCCAAAACACAGCCAAGGTGCAAGATCACCGTGGCATGATTTGGTGTCTTCGTTTTGAAAATCAAAAAAGGAATTCCAGTCCAAGAGCTTATTTCTGGCCAATGGCTCAAGGTTATAGGTTGGTACCCCCAAAAATGAAATCTTCTCCTCATGCTCCCCCTCCTCCTCCTCCCCTTGAGACCACAGCAGCTCATGTTTTCTATTGAGTTCAAGCTATATTGGTTTCTGCCACCCCAGAAAAAACAGCACACCCCACACCTTCCCTTGAGGGTTAATCCACCAACTTTTCACTGGCGGACTACAGCACTGCAAAACACACTGGCCTCAGTACCACACAGACATGGCCACCGCCTACAAGCCCTCTTCACATGCCTTTAACCAATGCTCGATTGTGCCTACGGCATTCAGATGGGGTTTACCGACTCCATCCACAGCCACTGACATTCCCATGCACCAGGGGACAGCTGAGAGCAGACTGTGAACTGCAAATGGGGATATTTCTCCTCACTGAAACTTTTTGAGATATGACCCCCATGTAAGAATGTAGCAGTTATATAACTGCATTAGAACTAGCTATTGCCCTTTTAATATAGCTGGCTCACGGTATTCTTGGAGAAAGCCATTCCATTCTATGGGAAGACCCGTAGGGACCCCAGCAATGAAGCCTCCAAAACAATTAGCTCAGGCACCTTGTCCTTTGAGTACACAAGACTATCATGACAGATGGTCCAGATACAGAAGGAAATGGACAATGCTGTGAGAAAGGAAGCTTGAACCCAAGAACAGGTTTGACATTTATTTATGGTGCTTTGGGTGACCATCTATCAAAGCTACCCTGTGCATTCTGGAATTCAGACTTCTATACCGACACCTTAAGGTGTGTGTGCTTTGGTTTCCCTGGTGGCATAAATAAATGCATTGCATCTTAAAAAACCTCCTGGCCATTTTCTAAGGCAAAGCCTTCACACAAAAAGCTCCCATCAGCCTTGGACAGCCCAGTCCAGGGGAACTGCATGGTTCAGATCTCAATGCCACCAACTTCCAAGAGAGAGAAGACAGAACGTCATTCCAGACTGCAGCTGAAACAAGCTAGACAAGGTGCTACCAACATGGCACGTTTTACTCTCTCCTGGAATGAATGCCACCCAGGCACCTCCTTTTGCCAGCTTTCCAGCCCCTGTTCAACCCTCTTGTGGCCCCTTTCTAGCAATATTCCACAGAAATACATCCAAATCCCCAAGCTCTGTGCAATTCTGTGTTTTAATCACTGGCACTTCTGTTTCTCCAGGACCTCTGTGGCTGTCCATCCACCTGGCATTATGAGCTACCCTTAGCCTATGCTTCAGCACTCTGCTGGGATTTTCAGGGCAGCCTCAACTCAACTGGTACAGCTTGGTCCATGGAATGAAATCTGCAGCTGCCTTTTCTGCTTCCATCCTTGATCCTTTGGCTGGAGACCATGTTCCCTGAGCAAAAGTCCCTCCTTCCATAAACTGTGCAGCAGCAGCAGCAGCAGCAGCAGCAGCATGCAAAAGCGCACTGCAATTAACGGTGCTGCTTAGCCTTCCAGACTTCTTGAGGCTGCATCCACTTTTCTGCACTGACTAAACCAAACACGTTGCCCTGGATCTTCTGTGGATGGTATAAATATTCCACACTCTGGATTGTAGATGCATGGCAGATAGATGGAGTTTGTTCCATCTATCTGGCTGCCTCTTGGAGATCTAGGCAACAAGAGGACAGCAAAGGAGGGCTGGCAGCTGGTGAAGTACAAAAGGTTCCTCGTTGGGGGGGGGGAAGCTTCACTCCGGGCAGGGGGGGAGCTCCTTCCACCTCCAAGCAGGAAGCAAACAAACAAAGCAGCTCTCTTCATTTCCCCTAGATGAGAGTTTAAAGCCTCAAATCAAGTCTCTCCTTCCAAGGAGAAAGGTGTCTTTCTTAGCATGTCACAAATTGCTCAGGAGCAATCAGAATCTGGCCCCATATGGGAAAGGAGGAGGAGACCCCAATGCACAACGTGGGTGGGGCTTCCCTGTTCTTTGAATAAGAACAATAAAAGGTGGGGAACCATGCAGTCCTAAAATCTCAGTGGTGCAGTGAAGAGCTAAAACACAAAACAAGAAGGAGCAGGAACTTAAACACAGCCCCACTGGACCAAGGATGTTGCCCAGGCACAAAGGGCAGCAGCTGCTACTGCTGCAGGACTCTCAGGCCAACAGGCCTGGCAAAAGGTCCAGAGCCTGGCCAAGCCAAGGTCAGTGGGAAGGTGATCCAATGGACAATGTGTGGGAACAGCCCCACCCTGCAAAAAAAAGGGAGGGGGTCTGCTTTCTTTGCTGGACAGTCAGAGGAGGCACTCAGAAAGGGGCAGAGGAGGGCTGGCTGACTCCTCTGAGGACTTACTGGTTAGGAGGAGGGTTGCCCCTCACTGGTCCCCCCCACATGACTTTTTATGGAGAGGAACAGAGGGCTGGCACAAAGGCAAAGGAGTTGCCCACATGGCCAGGATGGGGACAATGCCCACAGGCCTAGGTTGCCTGGCATAATTTATGCCTCAGAGTTACTCAGCTGCCCTCCTGCCCAACTTCCGTGGGATCATGCAGTCAAATCCAACAAAGGAGCTTTCTCCTCAGGGAGGGGGGCAGGCCCTCAGCGTCTCCAAAGGCAGCAGGAAAGGTGGCCTCCTCAGACAGAGAAAGCTCAAATCAGTTCAGCTGATCTACCATCAGCTTTTGCTCTAGCTGGGCTCACAGTCTACTCCATGGTTGAGAGGAAGTTGTTACTGGCAGGCACCATATAGGAGGATGGGTGGCTCGGCCCTTCGTGCCTCAGCCCTTGGTTCAGGTTGAGCTTGGCGAAGGCAGTGGCATTGCCTCGCAGTGAATGGAGACACCGCGACCTCTAGGCCACTCCTTAGCCTGGACGAGGCACGCTATGAGTCAGCCAGGAGAACCATGGCCTGAGGCAGGCACAGCCCCGTGACAGGAGGAGCGGCACAGGGAGCCCAAGGCAGCCAAAGCCCAGAGTCCCAGGGGAGTCTGCAGAACTCCAATGTTTGCTTGGGCACAAGCATCTGAGGAGCCCAGCCAGTTCTTCAGATATCCAAGACTGTTGTGGTAAGGCTTACGCTGCACCGAGCTTTTTGTTGCCTCAAACCTCGGGGTGGTTACCTCATCCTAACTAAGCCGTGGGGCCCTGGAGGTATCATCCTATATAGCCTTGCCCGCTGCTGGGAAACTTCAGTTTGACCATTTGTTGTGCTGAAAGTAACTTTCCACTCTTGCTCTGTCCCTCTCTCCATCCACGAGCTCCCCTGACAAAAGGGGATATGGATCAACAACCGCCCTGCTCATCTCTTCCAAAGAAGCTTCTCTTAATTGTTACACTGACAGCAAAGCTAGCCCACATGCATTAATCATGTAAAAACATATTTTAAAAGCATATCAAATAAAACAGGAAAAGCAGTGGTTAAAGAGAGCATGCATAATTAATCACAGCCTCTGAGAAGCAGCCCCTCCCCTCCCCTCCCCTCCCCAGGTCCTATTCACATGGCAGCAAGGGCTGCAGAGTATCCTCAGCCCACCCTTCCCCCTGTCAGCCAGCGGGGGGGGGGGAGCAGGAGGCGAACCCTTCTTTGGGGTAGCTCTGGGTGACCATCAAATGCCCCAGTGGTGGTCTCACTCAGGGTCTAGTTGGGAATAGACCCACCCTCCTCCTCCATGGCAATGTACGCCTGACTCCTCGCAAAAGGGGAAGTCAGCATTCCCACTGCGTAAGAAAGTGAAGAGCAGAGTTCCTGGAGACGCTGAAGTAATTAGCTTGATCAGCCCATGCAAATCAACTCTGATTGGAATCATTCATTATTTAATCTGATATGCACCATATTTGCCCAGAAAGTTTTCACACAGATCAATCTTTTGGGCTTCAGATATTAAAAGGCAGCTGAGAAGGCACTGTGGAGAGTCATATACATACGCAAATCACCCATATTTGCATAAACCAACATGAGATTATGATGGATTGTGGGCAGTTGCTAAAGACTTCATTTCTCAAAGGGGAACTGATCAGGGAAAGGTGAGGGGGGGGGGCTGGAACCAGGCCAGCATCATCTGAATGGGCTGAATCCCAGGCGGGAACCCCTCTCCTCTGCCCAAGGACACCTCCCTTTCCCTCTTCTCGCTTAGCCTTCTCTGCTGTGTCCCAGAGTTCCAGGGGACAGCAGTGAGCCCTCCCGCCAGAGCTCCGCAGAGGCAAGACAGCCTTGAAGGAGGAAGAAGCTGCCCTCCACTGGGAGGCCTCCGGAAGGTGACCGAACCCAGCTCATCTTAACCGATCACACCCCACCTCCAGACCAGCCCCACGATGCAGCTCCGTAGCTTCACTTGGAGCCGCATGAATGGACGGATCGAGCCGGCTTTTTACAAAGCTGGGTTTGCTGGGAGCAGTAATCCTGTGAGTCTTGGAGGGCTCCCCTTTCCCTGTCCCTGTGCAACCCCACGAGGCAGCTCTCGCCTGTTGGGCGGCACCCTCCCGGGCCTTCCAAGTCCTGCCCATTAGACCCACCATCCAAACTCTGCATTCCTCCCAAGGGCCCCCTCGTGCAGGAGGCACAGCTCCCTGAGTGGGGTCCCCTTCCCCTTCCTGGCCAGCCTGCAAGACCCCTGCCATGGAACCCAGGTCAAAGGGCAGGCTTCCCTCCTGCTTCCTTCCCAGCAGCTGCTCTGGACTGCCCATTTCCCATTCACTGGCTTTGTTTTCCATGCATTTGATAGACTATTGTTTCAGATCATCAGCTCACAGGGTTGCCTGGAAACCAACCATTCGCTGTGACGAATTCTTGAACTGTTTGACTGCTGGCAGACGGCAGTTGCATGGAAGTCAACCCCTTCCCTGCACAAGGAAATGGCAAAAGGATGGCAAACAGTCCAGATCGTCATCCCAGACATTTTGGTTCCAGAGGTGACAAATGCATCACAGGCATCCGCTTCTGCTTCTTTCAGCTCTGTCCTGCTGGTTGCTAAATATGCCTTTTCTCCATGAATTCACCTTGAGGGGTTTCAAGATATCCCTCCCTTAATACACACACACACACACACACACACACACACACACACACACACACACACAGAGGAGGAGAACAGGCCAGCTTGAGGTGTGTGTGTGTGTGTGTGTGGGGAGCTGTGCATCCATTATTCTGTGTGCTGCATTGGCTTACCACCACCTACGCCTCAAATCCACCTGCTCAGATGCCCCCCGCCCCTGCAACCCAAGGCAGGGACTGGGCCACCAATGAGCACCCCAAGGGTATGTGTGTGGAGCAGAAGCAGGAGTTGAACCGTGTGTTGCATTGTTTCAAAGCCGTCCAGTTGGGAGAAGCCCAGTTGATCCCAGAGGAGGCATCCCCCCCCCCCAAACCGAGACATACCCTTCAGTTGCAGCTGGGAAAGAGAAGACCATGAAGTAGAAGAAAGCTGTTCTGTATGTGGACTTCAAATTCACCAGCAATGTAGCTTACATTCTATTTTGACACTACATTTCTTTTACTAGTCTTTTCCAGCTTTATCCTAATATTGGATATTAACAATTCATGATCAGCACCAACATTCATTCCTGGTCTTTTTCTGGCAGAGAGAAGAGAGCTTCCCCATCTCCTGCTTTGATTTCTATATTGACCAACTGGTGGCATACAGCGGTCTGTTTCCTTGCCTGACGCATGTATTTGCCAGCATAACAATTTAAAAACAAGAGGGTGTTTGTTTCAATTTATGGATGTTATTGTTTATCATAACATGTTTCTGCACTTTGGGAGATTCCCCCACCCCAATAGGGACGGCAGTTGAACATTCTGAGAAGACTCTCCGAAAGGTGTTCCTTCTTGGCTGAAGTCAGTTTGTTGGCCTCTGTTACACTATTTGCACTTACTTTTTGAGCCCTAGGGAATATCCACTACAATCAAGGCTTCGTTAAATAGAATATAATTCTCTTGCTGAAGTCACTCTGAAAGCCAACAGAACATCCCATCTAAAGTTCCCACTTCACAGCAATATCCGTTTTCTGGATGAGCGGGCATGGGTGGGGGGTGGCCACTGATCCTAGACCTTTGTGAAGTGTCTTGCGCTCTCTGTCTCTCTCTCTCTGTCTCTCTCTCTGTCTCTCTCTCTCTCTCTCTCTCTCTCTCTCTGCAAGGTTCCAGCCCAACCCGCTCTGGGTAATTCTGGGTTTGCAAAAAGGTTTTGTAAAAATAAAAGGGAACGAGCAGAGGAAAGCACCCCACAGGAGAAAAGCCATGAGAATCCATTCCTCCTGAGTCTCTCGTGGAAAGCATGTGGTCTACCCTGAGGGAAATTAATGGGAATTACACTTTTACTGAAAACTCAAGCCCATCTGCCCCCGCCACCAAGCACCCTTGCCACACAGTAGCCAAAACCGGCTACCCAGCCTACAAACCCACGGAGCAGCCATGTCCGCCCCCCCCCGGCCCTTTCTGGTCCACAAATGCTGGACTCCCTCTCATAGCTGCACATAACGCGGTACATCCCATCCAGCCTCCTCCTGAACCCACTTGGCCACATTTTGACCAGAGGGAACTTCTTAAAGGGCCAAGCCTCCTGTCTGTTCATGAGGCCCATAGAAAGACCCAAGGATACGAAGCAGGTCTGGGGATAATTCTGGGTTCTTGCCTCCCCCCATGCCTGATTCCATCCTCGATGCCTCAGCGGCCACATGTTCTAGGACTGCCCAAAGGCCAGGTATGATGGTCCATGGAAATCGGAACTGACCAGCCACCACACAACAACCCACCTGCCGAAGTGCCTCTATGGCAGGGTGGGGGGGGGGGAGTCCAGGTTGGACTCAATGGCCCATGGCCAGAGAGCCTTTATTCCCGCCTCAATGGCCCTGAGCACCGTCCCACCATGGGACTGCAGGCAGGGAACTTCTGAAGAAGGAAGCAACCCCTCCCCCCCACACACACACTTACAATGCCAGGAAAAGCAAAAAGAGCACATGGGGTGGGGCTGGGCCGCCTTGCGTGATGCTGGCTCCTGGCCCATGTAGTTTTGAAACCCCGCACCCCCACCCCCCACCCCCACCCCGGTGAGAGCTTCTCTCGGGCAGCAGGCTCAGCCCTCCCAGAACAGGATCGGCACGAGCAAGGACTTCAGAGCAGAGCCCAGGGATCTCTAAACAACCAGAACAACAGGCAGAGCGCTTGGGAGGCACTGCAGCGTCCTGGATGCTGGTCCTTGAACGGTTCTTTAGAAGGCACATCACGTGCGAGGCCTTGGTGCCTGCCGCTCAACAAGGCCAGCCCCGAGGTGCTGCTCCTGAAAACCAGGGGGGGTGTCCTTGAAGGTGCTGGCCTGTCTCCCTCCAGCAGCCCAAGGAGGAGAAGATCAAGGGTCGCTCACCCCAGAGAGCAGCTGCCCACCCATTGCTGGTGGCCCCTTGCAAGAGAGTCCCTCATCTAGTGGGAGCCTTTCCTTCCTGGGTGGGTTTTAAGCAGAGCCAAGAGGGCCACCACCCCTATCGAGGGTGATTCAAGAGGAGGCAGGCTGGGCTGGAGGGCCCCTCTGGTCCCTGGCAGCCCAGGCGCTGCAGGTTCTAGCCCCACCATGCCTCCTATGCATCGGCTGGTTCATCCTGAGCATCATGCGTTGCTCTGGGAGGGAGCCAGTCATTACTGAAGACTCCCTCTGCTCCTCCACGTGGCACCTGTCAGAGTCCAGAGAGAGGGGGGGCACCGGGCTGAGGGTCTCACCTGGTTTAGGGGCTTACTTAACTCCCACAACACGTCAGCCTCTCTGCCAGGGTTTCACCTCTCACATTCCATTCCGATCTGTTATGCTTTGTCCTCCTGTTGGGCAAATTGGACTGGCATGTTAGTCTTGTGCTTTGAAATGCATTGTTGGTGACAGACTGTTGTCAAAAGGCACATGCTGTGTCTTGCGTCTTGCTGCTGCTGCTGCTCCTGTTTTCTTCAGCGCGAGACTCTCTTAGCTGACGGGAAGGCGACTGGTCGCTCCAGTCTTACCAGTCCAGCTGGCAAGACTCTTGGTGCTGCTGAGCAAGAACCAGGCAGAGCAGAAGCCCCATACTGTGGCCTTGGCCTCGGAGGAACCTGCTGGTCCTGGCACAGAGGGTGGCCTTGGGAGGCCAAAGGGCTTGGCAGGGATGGGGTCCCAGGAGAAGAAGAAAAGGCTCCGTTCCCCAGCCCACCCTCTCCATTTCTTCCCTGTGCCGGCCTGGGGCTGCAGAGGGGCTTCGGGTTCCAAGGCCAATGGAGAAAGCTTGATCTTGACCTGAAGCCAAAAGCTCAAGCGTGGGTGCCAATGAAGTGCTCTCATGCTCCAGATCTCTTTTAAGCCACTGCAGGAAGTTACCTGCCAGCCTTCCCAAGCAGGGCAGCCAACAAAAGCCGAGGGCAAGACACTCCCTTCCCTCGTCTCCTGGCTCCCCATGATGGCCTGAATTGCCCACAGTGGGCTGACCCTGGTGCCCCCAGGATCCTGCCCATTCCTTACCACCCTCTGGAAGATGAGGGCTTCTGCCTGCCCCACACCTTTCTCCAACACAAGCCATCCAATTGCATCAGGGACAAAAGACCAAAGGCAACCTGGCTACAGGCTGAGGGATGTGCACAATCCACCCTCCACTAAAAAGAAGGCCTCTCCACAGAGCAGCTGGGGGGGGGGAGAGGCTCTGTCCCCCTTCTGAGTGCTGTGGGGGCCCTTCTCAAACTGGGTTCACTTCAGTAAAGTCTGGAGAAGGGATGCAAGTGAAAGAAAGGTGGCCATTTTACCCAGCTGAAAGCCACATTCTTGCTAGCTTGCCCAACACAGATCCAGCTGGCTCCCTCATCTCCAGCCCATGGCCAAAGAGCAGACACACCACAGGTGCTCTGCTCCAGGAACAGGCTCAGCCTGGACAAGGAGCCCCTTCCCCTTATAGGGGCCCAGGAGGCGCCTCAGGGAAAACAGCCACTGTGGCTACTGCCACTTGCAATCCAAAGTGGCCACCGAAGTCCCAACCAAGCAGAATCGTCCTCCACGCGAGCACTCTTCCACCACACAAAGACCAAACAGACGGTCACCTCTCTTTCCTAGAGACCAAATGTGTTCCATGTCCACAGGACATTTCATCTTCTTTCCTTTTTAAAAGCAGATACAGTTTATGCATTATTTTCTTTACGCTTTTATTTGAAGAGGGAAAATTGCTCTGCATTCAGCTCATCAACAAGAATAAAAGGAAGAAGCCAAGGACATGCCAGCAAAGAGCTAAGGGAGAAGCAAAACCAGCCAGATGACCCTGGAAAATGTACAGGCAGAAGAGCCGCCAGCTTCTCCTACGGCAAGCCTGCGGTCCTCCCTTGTTTATGGCCTCCAGTAAAACATTTGCTTCTGTCCTCCTCCACCCTGGCCTCTGCTTACTGGCCTCTTTCACCTCAACACACGCGTGCACGCATACACACAGGGTGACAACACCTGTTTTCTAGAAAACAAGACCGAACACAGAGAGGCCAAATGACACAGCTATCCTTGCCTTCCAAACTGGCCCCACCGTGGCCTGCATCTCAAATCCGAACATTTTTTAAAAGGGGGGAGGGGTCTGCTGGGTATTCCTTTAAGCAAGCAAAAGCAAAAGTGACCCACTCTCTCTTTGGTGACTTACCCAAGATCATAGAGGAAGGAAGTGGCAGGACTGAGGACAGCTCTGCCAGGACTCCTGGTCTGTGCTCTAACCATTGAGCAGACTCCTTTCCAGCCAAATCCAATTCACCAGCCAGAGGGCAGAAAGGTCAGTGTATGTCAAGACCTTGGGAAAAAGTCCACGAAGGCCCAAGAGCCAGGGAGAAATGGGTGCCTGCCTGCCTGCCTGCAGAAGGCTCTCCTCCAGGCAGGCTGAGCCGAAGGAGCACAAACAGGGAGGCTGGTACATCCTCTGCCTCTCCCCGCCCCACCATCTGCCTGTCTGTCTGTTGCTCTTCCTGTTCTTATGGCTCGTCTATTGCCACCCTAAGAGAGAGGACGGGCAGGACCACTGTCCTGCCAGGCAGCTCCCCTGACCTCCCTGCATCGGCCTTTGGGTGGGCAAATGGGCAGGCAGAGGGCTGAGCCGCTTGGGCATTCCCCTTTCTCAAGCCGGTGGGGCAGGGGCAGGCTGTCGACAGGAGGGGAGGGGAGGGAGAGGGGCCTGGTGGGGGGGTCTCGGGGTGGACAAGTGCCTTTCAGAGAGCATGCTGGGTCCCTGCTCTGCTTGGAGAGGGTGGCATGGGCAGGCCGGACCTCCTGCCACCTTTCTGGAGGAGAAGAAGCAGCAGCAGCAGCGAAGCCAGCCAGCCAGGCTGGTCCCACCCTCGGGGGAGCAAGGGTTCCTCAAGCTGGTGGCGGGGCGGGGTGGGGGGAGTGATGGAGGAAGAACACCTTCCCTTCTTAGCTGTTTCCCTGGGAAAGAGGGGCCTTGGGTGCTCGGGTGAAACTCTGGCCTACAAAGGAGGTGATCTGGGTCTTGGGACCCGCTGGCCTGGCCATGGCCTCTTCCGACAGCCCCCCCCCCCCAGCTTCCTGGGCTGGAGACTCGGCTAGAGAGTGTGGTCCAGCAGAGCAGGGGGCCCTCCCTTGGAGCTGCAAGGAGATCTCTCTTTCCTAAGGCCACCACTGCCCCCTTGGACAGAGGAGGTGGGCTTCCCCGCTGTACTCTCAGGAACCAGAGAGGCTCTTTTGAAGCATGGCAGTATCAACAACCCCTGGCCCACCATAGATTGGGGGGGGGGGCGCGGACTCTCAGGGGTAAATGCAACACAAGGTCTTGCCCCATGACTGGACCACTCAGTGGGACCCAGGATGTGGGCTGAAAGGAAGGGTGATGCTCTAAGGGACACCTGTCAACCTGCAGTTGTAAACAAAGGGCCCAGTTCCTGCTGGCTGAAGTCACAGGGAGTGGATGGGGACCCTTTCTCTCCAGAAGGAGTGGAAATTGGACAAGAGGGAGGAGGAGAGAGATCACCCTCCCCCCCACCTCCCCCCGCAGCCAGGCTTCTGCTGCCGCGGGGGAAGAGAACCCTCAGCAGGGAGAGAGGGGGAGGCGACGGGGGGAGCACCCAGTGCCTTGCCCAGACCTCCAGCTGAAGGGGCTCAGCAGACAGGCGGGGAAAAGGGAGGGGCGCGCTGCCCCTTCAAGGCCCAAGGAGGGGCGCGTCCCGATGCCTTCCGCCGCCCGGGTCTTACGGAAGGAGTCACGCTGGGCTGCAGCCTCCTTTCCGCGGTCCGAGAGGAAAAGGAGCCGAGGGGTGTGGGGGGGGGGCAACGGCCGTGCAACACCACCACCCCCGCCGCCTTGCACCGCAGAGGGGGACGGAGGGCGCCGACCTGCCAGAGAGCAGCTCCTGCCTTGTCGCAGGCAGCCGCGGCTGCGGACGTCGGAGCCGATGAAATCCCTCGCCCCGCCGCAACCCGGCCTTCGAGGGGCGCCGGGGCCAGTCCGGGAGGCGGGGAGAGCGCCGGCCACCCTCCCCTCGCCCGCCAAGGGTTCCTCCCGGGGCAGAGCCGCCGCCTCCCCGATTCCACTCCCACCCCCCACCCCAGGTGAACTGGCCGGGGCGCCGCTCCTCCCGTGTTTGCCGCCTGAGCCCCCTTCCCTTCTGCCGGGCTTGCTCCGGGGGGGGGGGGAGCGAGCGACGGTCTCCAAGGCGGAGGGCCAGGCGCGCTCACCGGCGGGCAGCCGGTCGGGGCTTGGTGGGCGCCCGGAGGAGCTCCTCGGAAGGGCGGAGGTCACCCACCGAGGCCCGGCCGGCTCTTGCCCCGAACGACCGGCAGGGCGCGCCGGAGGCGGGTGTGTGTGACGGGCTGCGGACGCCTCTGTGGATCCGGGCGCTGGGCTGC
This sequence comes from Phrynocephalus guinanensis, assembly GCA_037367245.1. Lineage (NCBI taxonomy): Eukaryota > Metazoa > Chordata > Lepidosauria > Squamata > Agamidae > Phrynocephalus > Phrynocephalus guinanensis. The sequence goes on from CM074748.1 coordinate 24,719,156, forward strand.
TCAGCACTCCTCCCCCTCCCCAGGCGCGAACCGCGACGGCGGCGTCCCCGGACGACGGTGGCGGTGAAAGGGCGCGCTCCCCCGGCGGAGCTTACCGGGACTTCTCTCGCCGCTCGGCCTCGGCAGAGTCCGGGGCCTCTCGTCCTAGGACGGGATCCGCCTCAGCGGGGCTTCTCCCGGGGCGACAGGCCTGCCCTGGCCAGGCGGGGCGGCGGCGGCGGGCGGGGGGTGGAGGTTCTGGCTGGCTGATCCGCTGGCACTGCAGAGAAGGCGGGCGGGCGGGGGCGGGGAGGCTCACCGAAAGGCAGCCGGACCCGGAGGCGGCGAGCGCGCGTGCGAACGTGTGGGCGTACGTGGGGAGGGAGGGAGAGAGGGAGCGTGCGCCCCAACAGCAGCGCCCCCCCCCTTTTAACCGCTCGGGCGCTCTTCCTCGGCGGAGGCGCTTCGGTGCCAGTGCCACCTCCCCGTGGATCGCGTTCTCCTGCCGCCGCCGCCGCCACGGCAGGAAAGGCTGGCCCGGCGCTCCTCTTTGGGAAGGGAACCATCGCCGCCAAAGGAGTCCAGTCTTTGCGCCGCAGACTCGCGAGATCTGCTTCCTTGGCGTCGGCGGGGTGGCGGACTGTCCGAAGGGAGGAAGGGGGACCCGAGCCCAAGCTCCTGCCTCCCGCGCCGGTCCCCAAAAGGACGGCGCCTTCCCCAAACTGCTTCCCGCCGCCGCACCTCCGAGTCGACACCGGCGGCCGGAGACCCTCCCGAGAAGGATCCTCCAGAGCATCCGCCTTCCTTCTCTAGGCTTCAGGGAGGAGGTCGCCCAGAGCACGTACAGAGCGCCTAGCCGCAGCAGCAGCCGTCCACCTGCAGCCCCTTTCCTCTCCTCGGCCTCTTTCCACGCTGGATACCCACTGACGGACATTTGGGTCTTTTCTCCCTAAACTGTTAGGGAAACATTTTAAAAAACGACCGAAGGAACGACCCTCGGCAAGCGGTGTTCGCCGTGGCAGAGCGTGAAAGCGAGGCGGGGCCCAGGGAGGAAAGAGAGGTCGAAGCGGGGGCCAGCTGGGGCTGACGTTGACTGGCCCCAAGAGCCGGGCTCTCCGGGCGCCTGTGGCTGAAGCGCGGAGGCAGCCTGAGAGTCGGTCAGGTGCTCCGCCTTGCATCGCTCTGCCGCCTGTTCTCCGGAGCTTCCCTGGAAAGGGTGCTCCGCCTCCTTGCCTCTTGCCCTACCTAACCCCCCCCCCCAGAGCCTCTGCCCGGAAGGGAGGCCACCGTGGCCGCCGCCAGACGTCAAGCCATCGCTCCTGCCCCAGGGCAGAGCCTACCCCGGTGTTCCGGGGAAAAGGGCGGGCTCTGGGTGGCGACCCCTCCTCCAATGCCTGCCCTCCCCCCCCCCAGGCTTGCCAGCAGGAGGGGTTGCCGTCCCAGAGAAAACCTCCTCCTCCGCGCCGGTCGGAGTCACAGGAGAAGCCGAGGCTCCTGGCGGGCCTTACTCCCCGCCGGCCTCTTGGCCCTGGAGCCCGGCTGCGGCATCTGGGTGGCTCCCCCCCCCCCTCGCCACCGCCGCCGGTTCTCTGGTGTCCCCAGGACAAGCCAGCGGCGCCTCTGGGTCTCCCTCCAGCTCCTCTCTCTTCTCCGGCCTTGGGGTCTCTGTGGGGCCGCTTTTGCCTCGGAGGGCGTGAGGTGGGGACGGAGGGACGGAAGCGAGAGGGGCTCCTACGGAGCTTTGGAGGGCGGCCGCCCGTGGTGTTTGCGAGCAGCGCCGCAGCCCCCCTGGACGCCGGAGGGCCCGTTAAATTAACCCCGCGAAATGAGCCACTGAGCAACCAGAGAAGCCGCGGGCAGCGTTTTTGTGGGTGCAGCAGCAGGAGAGACGAGATTGGAGGTGGAGTCGGCAAGAGGGCTCCCGGTGCCACTTGCCCTCTTGCATTCGCCAAGGTCTTCTTTCTCACACCCCACAACAGCCCCGTGGGTCTGGGGTGGGGGTGGGGCCCGTGGTGTGCGGGACGCACTTGTCTTTCTGAGGGGGTCAGATGTGCGCCAAAAGCATCACCTAGCCAAAGAGATGTGCAGGAGGCACATAAACATCCCTCACTAGACCCCAAGGAAGGGTTGCACTCCCAATCCTGGTGGGTCTACCCTGAATCCTGGAGGGCTCCGTGCCTCCCTGCACCTTATTCCAGGTGTGAGGCAAACCCTGCCAAGAACACAAGGGGACACAGCAACTCTGACTCTGCCACCTCCACATTCACTCTGCTGTCCAAACTGTGCAGGATTCTCTGAGCACCAGGGTTTTGCTTCTATGACCTGGTGCATGTGTTTTGTGATGCCAAATAAGTTCTTGGTCATTTGGGGCTCAATCACACACATAAACACACTCAGATGTTCTTGGGCCAGGTGAGGGTTAGGTGTGGCCTTGCCTATGAGGAGGCATGGGGGCAGGAGCTGTTTCCCAGGTGGGTCAATTTCAGGCCAGTTCTCAGCCCAGCTTGGAGGGTGTGGCTGCCAGGCCCTGAGGCCTCTCCATCAACATGAAAAGCAGCTCACGTCCCTGGCCGTGTGCATCAGACCTGAACCTCCAGCCACAGCAATCTCTTGCTCAGCCTGACACACACCATCTTTTCTGTGCCAGCCTTCTCTGAACCCCATTGCCCCCACCCCCACTCCACCTGAAGGAATGCGTCCAGGCTGGCACTCCATCCAGCCAGGGCATGACACACTGATCTTGCCCTCTTGCCACCACTCTGCCCTCCAGCCTGTTCGGTTTTGGAATCTCAGTGGAGCCAAATGTAGCTGGTGCTTTGATGGGAGATCCCCCGCCCTTGGGTGGCCCTCAAAGTTCCTAGCCAGAAACCTCAGAAAGAACTCGTGGCTGCCACCCTGAGTTGGCCAGCTTGGGCACCGAAGGACCAGCTCAGTGGAAGGCAGCTTCCAGTGGCCTTGGGATTTCTGGGGGTGGGGTGGGGGTATAATAATGGAGCTCCTACCAAACTCAGCCAGCCCTGCTGGTCCCAGGGCCCTGAGGAGCCTCAGCGGCCTTGGCTGCACTTTGGAGACACTGCCCTTCTTGTGGCACGTGCGCCAGCCTGGCCAGATGGCCTGCTCCTTGCTCCTGTTGCCTGGACAACAGCAGGTGGCGCATGAAGAACAGCTGGTCCCCCCCCATCCCTGCCCATCCTCACACCAGCTGCAATGCTGTGGTTGCAGGAAGCAAGGGGGTGGGGTGGCAATGGCAGAGTCAAGGGAGGGGCTCCTCTGTCCACCTCCAATTCTGCTTCAAATTGGGGAGGGGACAGCAGCAGCTCTGGCTCCTTCCCCCAGGTCTGGAAGAGGAAGAGGGACGCTGTCACGGCCCCAGAAGGCTTGTGTTCCAGGACAGAGGCTCCCATGGATGCAAGTCCCCCCTCCCCCATTCAGCAAAAGGAATGCACTTTTCCAGATGGGCCACTTGCTCTTTTGGGCAAAGGCAGGCCTGTGTGTGAGATGCCCCTTTGGCCTTGTCTCCAAAACCTACCCCCTCAAATACACACACACCTACCTGTGCATGAAGCCTGAGAAGTATAACAGCTGCCACCACCACCACCCGCTCCCCAGCAGCCTTCAGCCTTATTGATTCCCAGAGAGAACTGGCATGGCTCCTGTACTGTGCCATTTCAGCTGCAGGTTTATCACATTCATCATCCTGCCTGAGCCTATTCCAGCTCCATTACGGAGGTCACTGTCTCTTAATTAATGTTCCTGTAACAGGGAATCACTCGATTGGTTGCTGGGAAGATCTTGTGCAGAGAGCATCAGCCCACAGACAATTGCACCCTTCGTTTGGGAGTTGGCAATGGGAGGGTGGGGGTGGGGGGAGGTGGCATGCCCTTGTGGCCAAATGCCCCTGTTGGAGCTGAAGGAGTCCCTCCAGGCCTTGCACCCCTTCCCTGTAGGTGACCACATGCAAGTGTTCCATGAGTCAAGCCTCTGCCGGTTAAGGGTGTGAGAAAAGGGCAGGCCTCTCACTGAAAATGAGAGTCAACCTAGGGGGTGTTTCACATCCCAGAGCTCACAGGCAGCTGCTGCAACCTGTCGTCATCATCACCTGCCAGAGCTCAGCTCTGATCCACGCCAGGCAGGCAGGCAGGCAGGCTGGCTGGCTGCAAAAGCTGCAACACAGCTGCAGTTCTGGATGGGGAGGGAGACCTCCCAGCCCAATTCCCCCCCCCTTTCAGGGTAAGAGAGGGTAGCTGGCCAACCAGGCAGCCTCTGTAAGAGCAGCCCCACACTAAGCAGTAGCACCCCCTGCCTTTCAGGACCAGCAGTGACCAGGGCCTGGCTTTGGCAAAGAGGCCCCAGTAGGGCAGCTGTGACTGCCCTTGTGATATCCGCTGCACCTTGGCAGGAGGCAGCTGCAAATGGCTCCACACTGATGGGACCTGGAGGGATGCAGAGAAGGGTGAGAGGAAGGGGGGGGTCTGGATGTAGCATCCACTCTCCTCGGTGCCCGAAGGAAAGCCAGGGTTGGAACTATCTAGTGGGTTGCCTTTGTTTGCAGGTAAAAGAACCACTTGGTTTGGTTTCTTTACAAAACCTAAGATCTACGAGGAGCAGAGGCGGCAGCTAAGGCCACAGTCTGCTCTTGGGCATCAGATCCACAGACGGAGAAGCTTTCTGCACTTTGGCAAACTAACCATGGCTAGCTTTGGTCATGGTGGCTGAGTGCTGGCCAGGCATTTCAGAGACCTTATGGGCACATCATTGCTCAGCCAAACGCTGCCCGTTGGTTCAAAGCCGGCCAACAGTGCAGAAGTGGAGACTTGTGCGCTCCTTTCTCAAGGGTCCAAGTCAACTCAGAATCTAGATTTTGTGTACTCATAGTGGAACTGCATGCACTGTTCCTTCTCTGGGGGAGATTTCCTCCTTTAAACCAAGGGACAAAATGCCACGGGACAAAAAAACCACTCCAACATCTTCTGGAGTCCATTTCCCTATCCCATTTCAGCTGCAGGGCAAACCCGGCTGCTGTCCTCTGCCAGTGGCATGCAGGGACTGTCATGCGGGGCTTCCAGCAAAGGCCGGGGTGCTGCGCCTCCATTCCGTGGCCAGCCTCCCGTCCTGTCTTGCAGCATCTTTGGCACACTTCCTGAGCGCCTGAGCTTTGGGCCACACTGTGGGGTTTAGCAAACACGAAAGGAGCCTTCAGAATTGGCCTTCCTCCAGTGGCAAAGGCAGCCTTCCTTGCTTATGCTCTCCTCCCCCGGCTCCCTGCAATGCTCCAAAGCTGGTTGCTCTGATCCCTCATTGCTGATGCAGTGGCTCCCAAAGGACAGCCTTAATGAGAAAAGCAGTGGCTGCTCCCAGAAGCCTCTCTAAATAATTGCCAAAGAGGAGAAAATCACATAAGCTTGGAAACTTCCATTAGAAACAGCATGCAGGGGCTGGAGATGGAGTAAAACCCAACTCCAAGGAGGACCTCAGAGCTGCTCCCAGGACCCTCCTCTGCAAGAACGGCAGCCCTTCTTCACGGGACCAACATGGGAGCCCCCTCAGCACTACATTGCTCTTCCTGGTGACAGGAGTGGTGATGCTGGCCATTGCCCTCCTCAATGGACAGCCTTCATGCTTCCAGGCACTCCTCTTACTTGTTTCCCCTTCTCCATACTCAGGAGGCAACCCAGGTGGCCAAAACAGTCTGGCCCCTGGACACCAATGGGGCATTTTGATATCAAAAAATCTCTTTGCCTCATTTTTTCATGTTAAGCTAGTAGGTAGCTAGGACCAGAGCGATCTCCACAGGCCAGGCAAAGAGGAGAGGGAGGAGGAGGAGGAGGAGGAGGAGGAGGAGGAGGAGGGTATCCCTGCAGAGAGGCTGCCCCCTATGCCCTCCCCCCACTTCATTCACCCACAAGGATCCTGCCCTGTAGAAGGAGCACTTTTTCACAAAGTGCCAATACAGCAATTTTTAACCTGAATAAAGGTGGCTGTGAAGGGACAATGTCAGGTGCCCACAGAAAGAGCTCAAAGTGCCACCTTTGGCACCAGTGCTGTAAGTTCGCCAACACTGGCCCACAGTGACCAGAATGCTTCTCAGACCAGGTAACCGTTCAGCCTGGCTTTTATTTCAGGGGACGAGTTGGCCCATCAGGACCCTCATCTGCTTTGGCAAAGCCTCCTTTGGGCTGTGCCAGAGACTCACCTGTCTCTAGTTACAATAAGCAATCTGCCTCAGCTTTGTCAGGCTCTTGTTTTTAGTGCTTTCCCTTTTATATTAATCTTTGCCTTTAATTTGCTTGTGTGGCCTTGTACCCCCAGGCATTTCCAATTAAACAAAAATCTTTTATTACAAAATCTGAACAATCAGGTGATATATTAACTGGTTACTGTCTTTGAAAGGCTGCCAAAAGAGACGTCTCCATCTTGCCAGAATTTCTCTGGCAAATGAAATGATCAGAAATGGTGCTGGGCAGCTCATCTCCCTCCATCCTGGGCTGTGGCCTTCCTTCTTTGACTCAGTGGGCAAAAAAATAAATTAAAAAAAACCAGAATGGATGCTGCCAGCTCCCTCCCTGTCCAAGAACAAGTGAAGAACTTGCTTGACTGAGAAATGGCCACCAGGCACTGTAAGATCTACTTGAAAGCAGGGGGGGGGGGAACAACACTGCGTCCTGCTCAGTCACTTGACAAAGAACTCTCTCTCTCTTGGGTGTTTGCAGCTCCTTCCCGCTCAGGCAAAGTTGAGGAAGTCAAGCTCCCTTCTCATCCTCAAGGTCACTTCCAAAAGGCCCTGCTCGGAGAGGAAGCAGGCCTTCCCGCTCTGGGTATCCACCGGATGAGGCAGGTGCAGGAGGAGCTTCCTAGAACACGGGCAACATGGTCAGGCTGGAACCTGAAACATGGGCTTGGAAGAAGCACATGCTCACAGCCAGGGGAGGCTGGCCCTCTGCACACACACACACCCAACCATCCTGCCACCTCAGTTCAATGCAATGGCCACCCAGAGGCGGAGGTTCTGGCACTGCAGCAGCAGGAGATCACCAGGCTCTTGCAAGAGGGAAAGAAAGCCCAGGAGGTCCCCCGCAGGGCACAGGTTGAGGGTGAGCGGCAGGAGGCACCCAGGGACTGAGGCCCCTTCACTCACTCATGCTCCTTTCCTGACTCTTTAGCAGCCCTACCCCACACTCTCAAAGCTGTCTGCTGCACATGCAGGCTGCAGTCTTCTTCCAAAAACAATAGTGAACCAAGGATGTGCTAAGATGGTGTCAATGGTGAACGAGCGACCAGAGGCTGACCAGCTGGCCTTCCCCCTCAGCCCAGAGGAGGTCACAGGCAGGCAGGCATAAAGTCTGCATTTCTCCCCTCAGTTCCTGATGCCTCTGCTTGGCCCCACAGCCCTTCATTGCATGGAGCAGGAAAGGCCTTGGGTGCAAGTGTTCCTGGAGGGAAGTGGGGTGGGGGAAACTGCCAAATGGGGGAAAATGTGCGAGGGGAAATGCCACACCACCTTTCCCAGCTTACTTCTGGGGGCTGCGGAGATCAAGAACCTTTTCACGGATATCAAGGGTAATGTCCGAAGCCTTTGTGTCTGGCAATTTGATTTTAATCTGAAATAAGAAACAGAAAAGGCCCATAAGAGAAGCTGCCATAGCAAGTCATGTTGTGCCAGACAAATTGTCGCTATAGCCTCTTAACATCACAGGCCCAGGCTAGATGCAGGATCTGGCAGCCCAGGAAGCTTTTTATCACCACTGTGTGTCAAGAGGATCTTCCGGAGGGGAGTGGCTGCAAAAGCTCCTCCCTCAACCCCTGACCCTCTGGAGCAACCATCCAGGCCAACATGTTCTGGAGCCAAAAGAGCAGCCCAGGGTCAGAGGGGTCTTCCTTAAGGAAGTGAAGGGGAATTTCCCACTTGTCTTGTGGCCTGATGGGAAGACCTCCTCCTCCTCCTCTTCTTCCTTCCCAGGCAGCCCACACTCACCACAGCCAACAACACAAAAGAGGGGCAGGCACCCGAGAGGACCTCTCAAGCAGGCAGTGGTTGTGTTCCGAACACCCTGCCTCTTAGAACAGGCATCCGTGGCACCTCTGGGGAAAGCAGCCTCCCCAACGGGTGCCTTAGTTCAGGGCTAAGGGAACCCTTTCCCCCCAAGGAAACAGCCCCATAAGGCAAGAGGGCCGCCATGACAGAGGTCTTACCAGCAGGTCTTCACAGCAGGCTGTGGAGGGGTCCTTCCTGCTCATTCCCAGGAACACATCCTCAGCCCCCACCTGCTGCTTGAACAGAATTTCATATCTGTGGAAGATGACATGAGTCAGCATGTGGAAATGCCACTGGGGTGGGGGTGGGGGATGAGGCTGTACTTCAGAAGGAATACAGAGGGCCACCCCTTCCCTCTGCCCTTTGGCAGGTCCTGCACTTCCAACAGAGGGTCTCCAGTTGGCGCTGCCTCTGGCTTACACTGAGCCATTGCAACACCCAAGACCTCTGTGAGGAAGGGGTGGCCAGGGGTCCGAAGTGGCCCTCCTGCCTGGAAGGTTTCACACAAACCAGCAGCCAAATTCCTACTTGGCAAACTACCTCTAGCTGTTTTCCCTCTCCACCCCTGCTCCTGCCCACCCCTCACCAATACTTTCCAGGAGGCAGGCAAAGTACATAAGAACATAAGAAGACCCATGCTGGGTCAGGCCAAAGGCCCATCTAGTCCAGCTTCCTGTATCTCACAGTGGCCCCACTAGATGCCTCTGGGAGCACACCAGACTAGATATCTGTCTCCTGATACCACTCCCCTGCATCTGGCCCTTGAAGTAACCTGGTTTTAAGCCTGGAGATGACACATCTCCCTCATGGTTTGTCACCTGTGGTGGACTTTTCCTCCAGGGATTTGTCCAATCCCCCTTTGGAAGGCATTCGGGCCAGAGGCTATCCCCACCTCCTGTGGCAGGCAGAGCTTTCCTAGCCCATTTTAATTGTTTTCCCTTTGGCAACCACTGATTTCTTCCTCCTCCAAGCCAATTAGTCTAACTCCAAACGCAGCACAGTCAGGAGCTGCGTGTTCCCTTTCTGCCGATTTTTACAGATCAGAAATTATGACTGGAAGTGTTATTTTGAGCATGTAATATGACTAACACAATTGAGCAAAACAAACTGAGCTACTTCTCCCAAGCCACTGGAAGGCTGTGCAGAGACCAGACCATGGCTTAGGGCCTTTTTACACGACCCCTAAGATCCGCTGGCCACTTAAATTTGGACCAGAGATCTTAGGGGTTCGTCGCTCTTCCTCTGTCTTCCTCTGTCCCCACCCCCCTCCGCACTTCCTGGTTGCTGGCTGCCTGAGGGAGAGAGAAAAAAGAAAGCAAAGACTGCCGGTTTACCTCCTTTTGTTCCGGAAAGCATTCAGATCTCTTAAAGGGGCGGGGCGCAAAAAAAGAACAAACAGAAGCCAGGAGAGCCCCGCACTCACTATCCTTACACCGGATCAAATATTTGTCACCATCAAAGACCAGGTACAAGAAAACTGCTGTTTTGTCGCGCTAAAGTGGGTGGGGTCGCACTTAATTGTCTGCAAAGTCCGGAGCTGGTGGGTAAACATTTTTAAGATCCGGACCTTGCAGCCATTTGCGGCAGAGCTTAGGGGTTGTGTATAAACGCCCTTAGGGACTGGGAAGCAGTGACTCTTGGTCACAGCGTAACAACCCTCCTGCTGCCTTTCTCTGAGGAAATAGCAGGTCACCTTCCCAAGCTATCCATTCCCACCAATGAGTCTTTGCCCAGCAATTCTGGGTCCCTTCCGCAGCAAACTGCTCACTTTTATCACCTTGATGAAAAAAATTTATTTGGGACAATTAGATGCCAGTTCTTAAATATCTACAGGTGAGGTGTTTCTGTGGCAGCGAGTAACACAGAAGGGAGTGCTGCATCAAAGTGGTTCATAAGAAGGGCTTTCCCATTTGGTTCCCTTGCCAGGAGGCCTCTCCCGGGATCCTGACCGTGAAGCCACGACTTATGTCCCACGCTCTCCCTTGTTCACCAGCATGTCCAAACTGACAAAACGGGGGCCCGGCCTCCGAGGAGAGGCTCGCTGGGCAGCCTTTGGGGGAAAGGGCCAGAGATTTGGGAAGGGGTTCCAGGGCCGCCCCTCCGGGGGGGTGCTTCAGGGCAGGGGACACTTACTCAGGCTGCTCCCTGGCCTCCCAGGTGTCTTCATATTCTGGCCCCTCAGGTACCTCCTCCGGGGTCCAGATCCCTTGGTGCTCTCCAGCTTCCACCAGGGTCCTGGCTGGCAAGGGGGGGGGGGGGGGGGGGGGGGGAGAGGAAGGCGGCCTGTTCATCGGCCCTGATCGCGCGCTCCCGTGGCCCGGACCCTCCGAGGGCAGGCAGGCACCGAGGTCATCACCAGCGGCGGTGGGGTCTCTGCAGAGCCGCGGCCTCCTCGGGCCTCCACGGGCCCCGGTCGTGGGCACGGGGTGGGGGGTGGGGGTGGAGGGATTAAAGGGGTGGTGGTGGCGCGAAAGGCACCTCCCGGCCTCGACCAGGGCCTTCGCGTTCACCCCGCGACCCCTCCTCCTGGGGGACCGGCCGGGCAGCCCTTCCAGACCCACAGCCACACAGGCACACGCGCACGGAGACCCCCCCCCCCCCGCCGCCGCCGCCGCCGCCGCCGCCGCCCTCCCGCTCCTTCCGTACCTCCTCTTCCTCCTCTTCCTCCTCTTCCTCCTCCTCCTCCTCCTCCGGAGGGGTCGGCAGGGGCCTTGGCGGGTCCGAGGCTTCCGGGGCCGGCGCGGCTCCCCGAGGGGGGCGGGGGCGAGGCCTAAACAACGTCAGGCAAGTCTCTCGCCGGGGGGGCCCTCGCGGGGGGGGGGGGTGGAGGTGGTGGTGGTGGGGGGGGGGGGAAGAAGGCTAGGCCCCGCACAGCCGCCCCCCGCCGGGGCCCCAGGGAGGCTCACCCACCAATGCTTCCTCCTCCTCCTCCTCCTCCTCAGGGGCGCCTCCGCCGAGCATCCGGGCCAAGGCCAGCAGGGAGGCCGCCGCCGCCGCCGCCATCGTGACGCCGGAGGGCCCGCTCCCTTCGCCTGCCCTTTCGCTCCGGCTCTCCCTCCGGGCCCTGGACCGATCCGCGTCCCCGCGCTGCCATGGCAACCCTCCTCCTCTCCGTTTCCCCGCCCCCCCCCCGCGGCCAATACAGAGCGGGCTGGAGGAGGCCAGGTTTTCATTGGCGGCGGGGTTGGAGGCTTGAGCGCCGTCACTGCGGTGCGCCGCGGGTGACGTCACTATGGGGGGCGGGCGGGCGCAAGGTCTTTGCGTCATCGGGCGGCGGCGCGGGCACCGAAGGGAAGCGGAGGTGAGGGCGGGGGAGAGGAGGTTGTAGCGACAGGTGGGTCTCCTTTCCGGGCAGGCCGGCGAGGCGGGGGATCCTGGGAGCTGTAGTAGTCCCCGGGGGAGGATGCGGGGGCGGGGGTGGCCCTCGGGGCGGTTTGGGCGGTGGGGCGTTTCCAGCAGCGTTGCTTTTTTCTCTCCCTCTTCCCAGATCCGGCGGCCGCCATGAGCCAGTTCAGCTTCGGGGCGTCCGGAGGCGCTGCGGGCGGGGGCTTCAGCTTTGGCACCCCGAAGACCACGGCCCCCGCCCCCGCCGGCTTCTCCTTCTCCTCCTCCTCGGCCGCCGCCACAGCCGCCACCACCTCCTCCTCCTCGGCCGCGCCGGGCGGGGGCTTCAGTTTCGGGACCCCCGCTCCGAACCCTGCAGGGTCCCAGGGCCCCGCCGGCCTCTTCTCCTTCGCCACGCCAGCCACCTCCGCCCAGACCTCTGGCTTCCGCTTCGGCACCCCGGCCACCTCCTTCACCGCCGCCGCCGCCGCCGCCGCCGCGGCCCCGGCAGGAAATGTCTTCAGCCTGGGGTAAGGAGGACCCAAAGGCCGCTGCCCGTCCCTCCTTGCCCGAAGCTCGCCTTGAACCCGCCTCTTTCCTTTCTTGTAGGGGAAGCGCGCCCAAGCTGAACTTGGGAAGCACGGCCACCACGCAGCCTGCGGGAGGCATCACGGGAGGCTTTGGGCTGGCGGCTGGCAGTGCCCCAAGCAGCAGCATGCCCACCAGCCAGCCGGCCGCTCCGTCGGGCTTTGTGTTCAGCTCCGCCACTGCCACCCAGCCTGCGACGACGGGCGGCTTCAGCTTCAACAGTGGGGCGGCAGCACTATCTGTAGCTCCCACCTTCAGCCTTGGCTCAGTGGCCAATGCCCCACAGCAGCCACCAACCACCGGGTTAACATTTGGAGTCACTCCTGCTCCCACCAGTGCTGCTGCCACGACCAGTGCCGCAACATCACAGCCTGCCACAGTTTTCAGCCTCGGGAACCAGTCCACAGGTGGGAGGCCACGTCCTGCCTATAAACAGTTCTAGCACTTCCCTGAGATGGAGGCAGAGACAGGGGTTCCTCGTAGGCCATTTGTATTGTAAGTCAAACAAAGGCAGGAGTCCCTGGGCAGAAATTCCTTAGCTTTTAGGGACCTTGGAGCATTTTAATTGGCTGGGGTGGCCAGCTGTAGCCACCAAGGTTCCCTCTATATGTTGTGTATTTACTTGCTTGTCCAGAGCTCCATCAGTGCGGAGCGTGAGCAGCCTGTTTGTTTACTTCCTGTTTCAAATGAAGCCCCACCCACTCGTGGTAGCTGCAGAGAGGCTCCCATGCAGTGAGACAGAAAATTAGAGGGATCATTGCTAGGCAGCCAGAGAATAAATCTAGGCAAAGGGCTTGACCACTTGCCCCAGGTGAAAGCAGCTGTATGTTGCACAGGGATGTGATCTTGGAAGCCCACAGACAAGTTAGCAGGTGAACAGAATAAAGGGAAGTGACAGCAAGGTGGAGGACTGTTTCCATGGCTTATCTCTGTTTTCATTTCAGGCTCAGGCTTTGGGTTACTAACATCAGTAGCTACCACTGCTGTGTCCACAGGGTCCCTGGTCCAGGGGCAGGCCTTGCCCTTTGGAGCTAAGCTCGGAGGTAGGTTTCTCGGAGAAGCCTGGGGTTTCTGCCCAGTTCTTTTCTTCTATGTTTTTTTTCTGTTGCTGCCCAGCTTAAGCCACGCTGCTGACTATTCTTTAATTTGATCTCAGTATTTTCATCTTGAGAACATATTTAGCATTGGGAATCAAATGCAGCATTTTTAAAATCTTCTTTAAAAGGACGGCTGCATAGCTTAGTGGTTTAGATATCTGGTTGCAGAGCCAGATACTGGGAATGCAGTCCCCCATTATTGTGCCTGGATACCATGATCCATGAGATCCTTTCCAGCTCTGTGGTTGTAAGATTGGGGGGGGGGTCATTGCAGCTTCCTGTTCCAGGGATGAAGAGAAAGCCTGTGTTGGTCAGCACTTTTCAGCACTTGCTTGTGAAAAGGTTGTAAGCAGTACAGGCTTGTAACTTAATAAATTGGACCTAAAGTGGGAGAAAGTCCAGAAATACCCTTTCTATACTGGAGGAGGGATGTGACAAAAGTTTCCAGTTGACTTTGGTCGATTGTCAAAACTGTGCTTCTTTGCTTCAGGAAAGACTGACTTTTGTGCCCAAGTTTCTCTCCCCCCCCCCCTTTTGGGTTTGTTTGTTTGTTTGAAAAGAGATCTGTGTGGTTTCCAGAGTTCATACTTGTTTTCCAAAGCTTCAGGCTGTGTATCTTCCTCCTTCCCAACCAGGAACAACGGCCACTTCTACAGCACCTGCTGTCACGACTGTTAATTCCCTTCTTGGCCTCTCTGGCCCTACTCTGTTTGCCTCCATCGCAAGCTCCTCTGCACCCCCCACCTCCACTCCTGCCAGCCTCTCACGTAAGTGAGGAAAGGGCTGCCTTTAAGGTTCGGCCTCTGTGGGTTAGGTGGAAGTGAGAGGGGTGGTCTGGCTTGCCAGAAGGATCACCTTTCTCTTGCTGGTGTTGTAAGTGTTGCTTTGTCTGCCTCTGCCAACATTGCAGGGAGCTGTGTCCTTCAGATCCTCTCCCTGGAAATTATGTAGATCGGTGGTCCCCAACCCCCGGTCCGCGGACCGGTGCCGGTCCGTGGACCGGTTGGCACCGGGCCGCCTGGGGAGGCCGGGGAGGCTCCTCCCCTTTTCCTCCGCCGCCCTCCTCCTCCTCCTCTTCTCTCCCACGGGCGGCCGGTGGAGGAGGAAGGCTGGAGGAGCGCAGGAGGAGCCACCGCCGCCACCGCCTTTGCCTCCCTCCTCCCCTCCCCTCCCCTCCTCCCGGGCCGGCCAGCCGGCGACTCCGCCCCAAAACGCTGGCGCCCCGGCGCGTTGGCGGCGGCCGCTTGGGCTCCGCCAGGAGGGACGCGGCGGCGTTGGTGGCGGCCCAGAAGATCGGGCTCTCCTCGGTCCGTTGCTCTCCTCTGGGGAAGAGGAGGCGGAGGCGCCCATCCTCCTCCTCCTCCCCCCGGGATCCCGCTGCTGGCGCCCCGCTCGCTTTCCCCGGCGGAGGAGGAGGCCCACGGCGGTGGCGGCAGCAGGAGCAGGAGCAAGCGCGGCGCCAGCAGCGAGACTCACGCGCGGCACCTGCCCGGCCGCGCCGGGAAGCGCCCTCACGGCACCAACGAGCCGCCGCCACCTCCTCCTCCTCCTGCTCCGGTTCCTCCTCCTCCTCCTCCTCCTCCTCCTCCTCCCGCCGTCGCCGGAGGAGCAGCAGCAAGGGCAATTGCGGAGGGGTGGCGGCGGCGGGACGGGGGCGATTGCGGGGTGGTGGTGGCTGCTGCTGCTCCTCCGGCGGCGGCGGCGGGAGGAGGAGGAGGAACAGGAGCAGGAGGCGGCGGCGGCTCGTCGGTGCCGCGAGGGCGCTTCCCGGCGCGGCCGGGCGGGTGCCGCGCGCGGGGCGCCGAGGCCAGGAGCCGCGCGCGGGTCTTGCTGCTGGCGCCCCGCTCGCTTTCCCCGGTGGAGGAGGAGGCCCACGGCGGCGGCAGCAGGAGCAAGTGGGGCGCCGGCAGCGAGACCCGCACGCGGCTCCCGGCGCCGGAGGAGGAGGCAGGGGCCCGCCTGCCCAGGAGCCCCGGGTTCCCCCCCACCCCGCCCGTGTGTGTGTGTGGGGGGAGTGGCATGCCCGACGCCCCAAGCCGGTGAGTGCCGCCGCCGCCGCTCTCGTGCCTCCCCCTCCTCCTTCCCTCCCATCCTTTGCATTCACCCCCCCCCCTTTTGCCTCCCCGCCGGACCCCCCTTTCGCATTCTCCCCCCCCCCCCCCCCCCCCCACCCCCCAGCTTCGGGCCACAGAAAAATTTTCAAAAATTTCCCGGTCCGCGGGGACAAAAAGGTTGGGGAGCACTGATGTAGATGATACGTCTGTGTAAGTTAGGCCTTTGTTTGCATCCATGTGGCTTAACTGGTGGATCTCATTAGAGCATTTGCTGAGCAGAGCCCTCTGTTTGCTGCTCAGGAGTCTGTGTTGACTGTTTCCCCCTGCAGTTGGCATCACTTCCACTGGGACAACGACTCCTTCTGGGACTCTGGGGTTTGGCTCAAAGGTCTCTGGAGCAACGACGATGGCATCAGCTGCTGGCCCCACCATAACCAGTATGGACAAGAGGGACACGTGGGAGGGGAGGGGAGGGCATGGCAGGAGGGGAGTACCAGCCCTTTGAGTGGAATGTTCTGGCCACAACAGACATCCTCGTGTTCCAGTGATTGGGCAATATCAGGAGTACCATAAAACAATCTGGCATGAGCGAATGACTTTAACTCGAAAAATGTGACTAGCAGCTTACTTAAAGCTTGGAAAAGTGGCAAATGATTGCAGTCTTCCAGATGTTTTCATCTTAAATGGTTCAGGACTTTAGAGCCAAGATCCAGCATTCTGGATTATACCATGAAATAAATGGGAAACCCTTGCAAGTGAAATTAAAACGGGGTGGCCTGATCAGCAAAGATGGCTGCAGGTGACACTCTCTGGGAATGTGCAGGGGGGGAGGGCTTCCCACGTGGAAGCCCTCCAACCCTCCAGCATGTGCAGCATGGATGCCAGAGGGTCCAGCCAACATGTCTGTGGATTGGGTCCAAATTTCCCTTAGGCAATGAAGGCCTCCTTTCCCCAGGAAAAGACAATGAGGTCCCATGGCCGGCTGAGGCATCAAGCCCAACAAAGGGTTGCCCTGAGCCTGTGCCTTAGAGGCGGAGACTGTCTGGGCCTGGTGGGCAGCTTTGAGACGCCCTGCTCACCTAGCCTAAGCTGCTTGCTCTTCTGTTTCCTTTGAGTTTAAGCTGAGGAGCAGCTCCTTTTTGTCGCTGTTTGATGTGTGTGTGTGTGTGGATTTTCTCTTCAGGTGCCACCTCTGCACCCAGCACAGGATTCATCTTGAACCTGAAGCCACTGGCCACCACAAGTGCTGCAGTGTCCACATCCACGGTAGCCACTACAACAGTCACGTAAGTTTTGCCAGGCCATTTGGGTGAGCTTGCTGGGTGGAAAGCATTTCACAGCTTTGAGGGGCAACATAGGGCGTCCTGCATGCTGGTGACAAAGTGCCTGCAGGGTCCAGGAGCAGCAGTACTTCCTGCCCTTACTCCGCCCTGGACATCTCTGCGGCTTGAACTGTGCCTAGTGGGATGCTGGGCCTCTTTCATGGGCCTGCCTTTGGCTGCCTTCCCTGCAGGGCTCCCCCTGTGATGACCTATGCTCAGCTGGAGAGTCTGATTAACAAGTGGAGCTTGGAGCTGGAAGACCAGGAGAAGCACTTCCTACAACAGGCCACCCAAGTCAACGCCTGGGATAGGACGCTGATCGAGAATGGCGAGAAGGTGCAGGGTGGGGCTGGGCCCCTTGACGGCTCAGAGTGAGGCAGCAGCTGCTGGTTGCAGTCCTACAACACCTTTTCAGCGGACGGGCCTCCTCTAGCCAGCTTTTAGCTAAAAACTTGCATGCTACCGAGAAATAAGCAGGAAAGCTTCACTCTCAAACCCATTCACCCCCAATGAAGCTGGATCTTATTTGTTGGCATTTAGGGGAAGCAGTGGGGAGGGCTGTTCTTTACAGCCCATAGTTAAACTGGAATTCACCACCACATGAGGGGTGATATCTGGCAGCACGGGCAGCTCTAAGAATGGGTGGGAAAGGAGCAAGGCTATGGGTGGCCACTAGACAGGAGGGCCCTCTTCCTCCCCACTTCCAGAAGCAGGACATCTTTAGAGTCTCGGAGAGGGTCCTGGGGGAACGTGCAAATCCCGCATGTCAGCTCCCCACCCCACCCCCCATCCCTGAAGAAGCAGCCCAGTCACTGCAAGGAGGAGGTTTCTGTACCAGGGGGAACTTGGCCTGCCCGGTCCTCCTCTGGGGCTCCCCTTCATTCTCCAGGCCCTGGAGCCAGCTGCCGCGCCCACCTTCCTTTTTCACTACAAAGGTCAAACCTTGCCTCTGCCTTACAGATCACCTCTTTGCACCGTGAAGTGGAGAAAGTGAAGCTGGACCAGAAGAGGTAGGCGGTGCTCAAGAGGTGTAAGGGAGGGGGGGGTCCTGGGCCTACGAAAGAGGCATCAGGCATGGCCCTCCTTCTTGGACTCTCCTCTCCTCTCTAAGGTCCTACAACCCCAAGTGGCTCCGGGGGGGGGGGTGTAGGTGGATGTACAGACTGCGTTGAGGGGTTCCTTTCTGCGCCTGGATTTGGTCATGCCTGCTATAACTTAGTTCCTCCCCTGCCAAACTGGTGTCATCTCTATTTTCCTCCTCTGATGTGCAATGTTCACTTTGAGGGCTACTGGAGAACTTGTGAGAGGTGTGCGGGTGTGTTGTGGAGAGGGGTGGGGTGGGGACTGAGCCTTGTGGCTCCCTTTGACTGTGAACTCCGCCCTGCTGGTCAAGGCTGGTCCACCTAAAGAGTCCAGCAGAAGGCGAAAGTCCAGCTGTTTCCAGCCCCCTCCCAGAAGAGAGGTGGGCTGTAAGGAGCAACGTGGTTCTTGGGAGCTTCTGCACGTGATGTGCTGAGAGGGCCAGCTTAGCTCTCCATTGCGGCTGGAGGGATTTCAGAGTTTTTTGAAAGAGCCCTGCCCTCTGCCGGCCTCAGCAGTGCCCTAGCTTGAACTTTTGGTACGAGACCATGCCTGGCCCTGTTTCAGTTGGGGCAGCCTGTTTCCGCCTCGTGAGAGCCAACCTCTTCGGCTGATGGCAGGGATGAGGGCTGAAGGATTTCCCTCTCCCTTGGCCAAAGCGTGGAGAGCCTAAAGGATCTCCCCCGCCGTGTGCCTGGGGTGGGGAGTGGGATTACATGTGCTCACACAGGCATGGTGGTGTTATGGTGCCTGGGTTGCCCTCGCTTCCGACCCTTTCTCCTCCCTCATTGGACACGTCTGACACAGCTCGTGGAACTGTCTTGCGGAGGAGGGTCTCTTGAGCCGCTCCTGGCAAGGAAGGATCTGGCATGCAGTGTCTTCCCTCCCCTCTTTGCTTGCTGTAGCATGCCGTTGCCTCCCTCCCTTCCTCTGCAGATTGGACCAAGAGCTGGATTTCATCTTGTCCCAGCAAAAGGAACTCGAAGACCTGCTGATCCCCCTCGAGGAATCGGTGAAAGAGCAAAGTGGCACCATATATCTACAACATGCAGATGAGGAGCGGGAGAAGACGTGAGTCCGCACCTGGCGTGGGCAGGCGGGTGCTGGGAGGGAGGCCCTCTCCCCCAGGTCGGGCTGGGTTCCTCTGACTCATCTCTGGGACCACACATGGATGTCTAGGAAACCCTGACTGGCTGGTGCTGGATCGCTCTGGAGGAAAAGCCCAGCCAGTGCTAAGTAGCTGGGAAGGGCTGCTCCCGATCTGGGAGGCAAGCAGCTGCGAAGATCCTTCTGTTAGGTATGTTCGTAGCCTTGGCAGGGTGGGCTGAGCCATCCTAGACTGGCATTCTGGGTGTGCTGTGCCATAGGTACAAGCTGGCAGAGAACATCGATGCCCAGCTGAAGCGCATGGCACAGGATCTGAAAGACATCATTGAGCACCTGAACACCTCCGGAGGCCCTGCTGACACAAGCGATCCCGTGAGTACAGGCTCGCCTGGCTGGGTTTGGGCATGCGCAGGGACATCTGGCTAAGCAGTGGCTCCAGCCAGGCTCCCAAGCCCTCCCTCCGCCTTCCTGCCTTTGGGCAGGTCTGTGCCCTGCTGATTGCCTTTGGCAATGGTCTTCCTAACAGATATGTCCAGATTAGGCAGGCTTCCCTGCAGCGCCCGCCCGCTTTGCTGTCCTCAAACAGCTGTGCTGGGAAATAGATGTGGTGGCGGTGACTGTGAAGGTAGGCTGATTGTGCTCGTAGACTACCTGGCACCATCAACACTGCCTGGCGCTCCTGTTGGTATCATGACTTGAGGAGAAGGCCACATCAGCACTGTCGACACCACACTTGCTGTTGGAATGGCCTCCATGCGTGTGGTTATGGCACCATCTGCCTATCACTACCCCTGCCCTCTCCCATTCAGTTACAGGCATCCTGGAGACTCTGGTCTGCCAGCATCAGGGAGGGGAGGGGAGGTGTTTCTGCCGTCCGGCTTCCCTTAGTCTAATGTCAGAAAGTGCTGGAGTCCTTCTGGCTGTGAGCAGCCACAGGCTGCTTTTTGATGGGACATCTCTCCAGAGGGAACAAATCAGCCACCACTAAGGAGTAGCTGTGGAGTAGGGACCTGGGAGCTGGGTCTCTGCAAAGGGAGAGGAGCTCCCAACTCCCAGGAAGGATCGCAGACTACAATTTCTGTTTTTCTCATAGCTCCAGCAGATCTGCAAGATTCTGAATGCTCACATGGATTCTCTCCAGTGGATCGATCAGAATTCAGGTATTGAGTCCCTTTTGGGCTCCTGAGAAACAACAGTTCCTCTGTCGAGTCAGGAGCTCCTTGACTTTGAGCCCTGTTGCTTTGGGGCAGAGAAGGAAGGGTTGCCAGACACACGCCTTTATGTTGGAGGGGTTTGATCCCAGCTCGCATGTCCAAGGCCTTCCCATTGAGCCAAACAACAACCGTGTTCTGTTTGTACAATTTCAAGCCCGTAGGCGGTGAGGGTTCCTCCACGGCTTCAAGACATCCCAGCCTGCCCTTTCAGGCCAAGTAGCACGGGTGCTTGTCAAGTCAAAACCGCAGCCACTGGTGGTCATGCAACCATCCCCTGGGTCAGTGCCTCTCCCTCCCTCCTGCCGGCCAGGAATAGGTGGGCCCATTCCGGGTTGCAGCGTTCCTCCAATCCAGCCTGTTGAGCTTCCAGGGAAAGAGCCCTGCTCCATGTGAATGTGCTGCGTGTGTATGCGCAGCTGTGGCACTGCAGGCAGTCTGATTCCCCCTCCCCTCCCTCCCGTGTTTGCTTCCAGCGCTGCTGCAGAGGAAAGTGGAGGAGGTGACCAAAGTCTGCGAGAGTCGGCGCAAAGAACAGGAGCGAAGCTTCAGGATTACTTTTGACTGAGGAGTGCAGAAGATTGTTGTTTCCTGCCTCTCCTGGACATGCCCATGGGCACATGTAGACTGGCCATGGAAATGTCTTGCCTCTTTTTGTATCATATAATAAAGGTATTTTTACCCATCCCAAGGGCCATGGCCCTCCCTCTCGCTGCCTTGTGGTCACTGTTGATCACCTGCTAGCCGGGCCTTCTCTCCTCTTCCTCCTCCCCCCACCTTTCTCTCCACTGTTTCCTAGGGATGGGTTCTCCCTAATTCTAGGACTGCATTTCCAGGAGTGACCTGGAATACACACCTACCCCACCCCAATGAGATTTCTAGGACTGGGAGATAAGAAACCCAGAAGGCAAAGGAGATGTCATTCTGCTTCCATGTTGTGCTTTCGTCCACTTGCATCAGCTGAAGTGCACTTGCTCAGGCTAACTACATTCTGGGACTCAACCAGAGGTCCCCGCTCGTTCCACTCGGTTGGGGTAGCCTCTCGCTGAGCTGTCATCCTCCCATGGAAGAGGGAGACAGCCCCCAGGAAGCAGCGGGACTGAGAAGGAGCTCCCTTCTTCTCTGAGCCGAATCACATGGAACGAAGCAGGCTTGGGTGGCAGAAAGACGCCTTTTGGCCTTCTCCCACTCCCAGGAGCGAGCCTGCCTGCCTGCCTGGGGGATTCTAGGCTGCCGTTGGAAGCTGTCCCCATGAAAACCCTGGCCCTGCTGCTGAAGGGCGTTCTGCTCCTACCCTCTTGGACCCGGCGGAGGGTACCTGAGACATCTCACCGGAGGCTCTTGCTGGGCAAAGGCGAGGCCAAGGAGGACCTTCCTTGCAGGCAGGTTGCAAAGGTGGTGAACATTCAGGATCAGGGGGCGGGGGCAGGACTGTCCTCTCCTTGGGTCTTACATTGCATCTTTAGCCTCTGCCCCCACTGGCGCTAGGAGGGGACTTGGGGGGTGGGGGTGGCTGAGGCCCGTGGGGGGGTGCGGTGCTCTGGCCGGGCGGTGGAGGAGAGAGAGAGTGTGCGTGTGCGTGCGTGTGTGGCCGCCGGCCAGGCGAGGAGCGGGAGCCCTGCCTCGGGGAGCCGGAGCCCTCCTGCTGGCTCCCATGCGCCTTGGCCGGCGGGGCGACCGGCGGGGCATCCTGGGAGTTGGAGTCCGGAAGGCGCGGCGGGGAAGGGACTTTTCCGAGGGGTCCTAGAGACCGCAACTTCCTAGTCAGCCTGAAGGTGGAGGAGGAGGAGAGGGGGGGGGCTGCCGTGGTTCTGCCTCCGCCCCCGCCGCGAAAGGCCCTCCCCCCGCACTCACACGCGCACACACACAGGCGCGGGCGCGCACCACAACTCCAGGCGGCCTCCGGGGCTCCGCCACGCGGGGCAGGCCGGGAGAGCGCTGCCGCCGAGGAGGTTCCGCCATGAGGAGGTGAGGGAGAGGGAGGGGGGGTCTCTGTGTCTCCGCCCCCCCCGCGCGCGTGTTTCCCTGGGAGGGGGAGAGACGGGCCGCCGACCGCTCGCCGGGGCCTCCCTGGGATTTGGGGGGGGGGGGAAGAGGGCGAGGCTTCCTTCTGGACTCCTGTTCCCAGAACCCCTCGGGAGGAGCGGAGCAGAGCGGCCGCCGGGGAGAATTCTGGGAGCTGGAGTCCTAGGAGCCTCCTCCGGCCCCGGTCCGCAGTGGGGCGCCTCGGGTGGGCTGGGCTGCTGGGGGGGGGGGTCACTTGAACAGAGCCCGGAGTGGGTTTCCCTTCCCTCCAGGAGGAGGAGGAGGAGGAGGAGGAGGAGGAAAAAGGGGGATATTTGTGGGGGGAGGGGGACCCATTAGAAACCAAGCGGTGGCGACGCCCTGGAGTCCCTCTGGGGGAGTCCCCTTCCTCCCCCCAGCCTTTCTGGGACTGTGCTGAGGCTGAAGACGAACGGGGAAGCGGGTGGGGGTGTCACTGTTGGCCGAGGGATGGACACACGCACACACACGCACGCACGCACACACACACACACACACACACACACACACACACACACACACACACACAAGTCCTGGTTGCACTCCTACATCCTTCACAGGAGAAAGACCCATGGGATCCCCTTCCCATGTCATCCTCTGCTTTGCACCCCTTACCTGTCCCAGCCCCACACCCTGGAAGGTAGCATGCCCGCTCTGCCCTGACTCTCTCTCTCTCTCTCTCTCTCTCTCTCTCTCTCTCTCTCTCTCTCTCTCTCTCTCTCCCCCCACCCCCCGCTTGCACCCCCACCCCACCTCCACGGGGTGCTTCTTGCCTTCCTTCACAGGGTCAGTGGCTCCGGCCCCAGCGGGGATCCCCCCGTGGAGGAGCTGGAGACGGAGGGGGAGAGGCAGCTCCGGACCCTCCTGCGCCACCAGCTGGGCACCTCCACCTCCCTGGAACAGTGAGTGCAGGCGGGTGGGGGGGGAGAGGGAATGCCAAGGGGAGCTCCCCATAAACGCTTTCTCAGGTTAGGGGGCCGGACAGAAAAGGGGGTTGGGAACGGGCCACGTATGTGTGGGGCGTGGGAGATCCTCTGGGTCTCAGAAAGCATGCCCCCCCCCCAGCCTGAAACTGGTGCCCAGTGGGGGCTGAGGCCAGGGCCAAACTAACTCTCTCCGCCCGGGGTGTGTGTGTGTCTCTTCTAGTCAAAATTTAAAGGGAGGGTGGTCGGTTTTCAGGGAATGCCCCTTCTAGCATGGTCTTGGCAGCTTGGGTCCTCTGAGTTGCCTCCAGCAATTGAACGGGGGCTCCTGGCCACCCGCCTTTCAGAGGACGAGACCTTTGCTGCTGCTGCTGCTGCTGCTGCTTCCCATGGGGCTGACCCTTCTCTGGCGCTGCTTTTCCTTGGCAGGTGTGTGTCCAAACGCCGTCGCTTTGCGCCCGCAGCGCTTTACAAGCCCTTTGGGGAAGAAGCTGCCGGGACTCACAGCTTGCGTCAGTTCCAGGCTTTGCAAGAGAGCAGCAAGGAGGCGGCCTCCTTACGGGAGCTGGGCCTCTCGGACGCTGAGATCCACCTCTGGAAGAATCATGAATCAGCCAGCAAGGTAGGAGGGAGCGGGGTGATGCCCCCCCCGCTCCGTCCTCAGCCAGTTAGTTCTGGTGACTTGGGGGGGGTGTCTCAGGGCAAGTGGTGTTGCCAGTGGCACAGGGGTCTACGCACCAACCCTGCCCTACCAAAATACTCTGTAAATGTCACCTCTCTTCCCCGGCTCCAGGGTTCTGGTCTCGGAGCAGCCCCTGAAGCCACCCAGACCAGGATCCAGGCCATCCAGGAGAAGATTGCCGAGCGCCAGCGGATCCTTGCTCTGCCCCAGCGCTTTGCGGGCAGCAAGCAGCTCAGCCGGCGGGAGATGGAGATTGAGAACTCTCTCTTCCAGGGCGCAGACCGCCACTCCTTCCTTAGGGTGCTCTACTACCAAGGTGAGCAGGGAGACGTCTCACTGAGCCCCCGGAGTCCTGGGCAAGGGAGGCTGTCGGTCCCTAATGGTGTGGCCTCCCCAGTGGGAGGGGGCAGGGCCTGCCCTTTGACTCTGGCCCTTTTCTCACGGCTCAGGTGAGGCTGGACGAATGGCAGCCCACAAGGGAGGGCCCCAGGCTCAGCTGGAGACCATTTATCAGGAGGTGCTTGCACAGCCGTCTCCAGAGCTGCCCCAGGCCCCCCCAGAGGAGCACCCTGGCCCCACTGGTTGCATGGCCCCCGGTGGCCCTCCAGCAGCTGAAGACGCGGCTCCGACCCCAGCAGCACCAGGGATGGTCACCGTGAGGGAGGCAGTGGCCTTTGTGCCAGAGGAGGAGATTGCCAAGAATCGCCTTTCAGAGGACGAGATACGCAGGATCCCCCGGTTTTCCTCTTACACCCCTGGGGAGCCAAGCGAGGTAAGGGCTATTCCCCCTCCTGGTCTCTCCATGATGTGGAGCCTCATCTGCTCCACCGTGGCTCCCCACCCCCACATGTTCAAACGTGCTGCCTGTCCCAGCCAGACCGACCCGTGGACAGTGCTTTCTCCTTGCACTCTCTGTAACTGCATATTTGCCTGTCTGTATTTTTTTGTGTATGGGGGGGGCACACAGGTGCTGTACTTGAAGAACCTCAGCCGCCAGGTGACCATCAAGGACCTCCTCTCTGTGTTTGCCCGGTTCCAGGAGAGCGAGGGCCCCGAGATCCACTTCCGCCTGCTGGGCGGGCGCATGCGAGGCCAGGCCTTCCTGACCTTTCCCAGTGAGTGCTGTGCCCTGGAAGCCTCCTGGGAGTGGGAGGGGCAAGCTTGAAGGGCCAAGCGTGCTCCCGTGGCCTCCTTCTCCGTGGGCCTTCTCCCCCAGTCCCACAGAGTGGCCAGAGGCAAGCCCCTTCCCCTCTGCTTGGTTTCAGGTGTCCCAATGGCAAAGGCAGCCCTGCAGCTGGCCAATGGCTTCCGCCTCCTGGGAAGACCCCTCGTCATTGAGTTTGGGAGAAGCAAGGACCAGGCTGCTGGCCCCACCTCACCACCCGCGCCCGGTCCTGAAATCCCCTCTGCCTCCGGAGGAGCCCAGGGCATGGGCATGGGAACGCCACTTAGATCGCTTGTGGGGAGCTAAAAGGGATGTCTCTACCCAACTTGGCAGAGGTGGGGAGGGGGGGCTTGCAGTGGGCTGGGCCGGTGGGGCTATTGGGAGGGCACGGCTGATGGTTCCTGAGGGGCTTGCCCACCATGCCACCGAGCCCTTGGCCCCCCTCGGTTGGACCCATTCGGAAGACCCCCCCTCCTGCAATGGTGTTTGTGGACAAATGGAACAGACATGCAGTGTTTGCGGGGTTGGGTGGGGTGGGGGGTGGGCTCCCCTTCTGGAAAGGACAGGTGTGGCCCCAGCATCTCGGGGTGGGGGGTGGGTAGTCAAACAAGGTGGGCCTCCCCCTGCCTTTGGCAGGTTGGGACCCCTGCCCTAAAGAGAGGTTTCCGGAGGTGGTGGTGGGGAGCCGTGAGCAGCAGGGAAGAGGGAAGCAAATCTGATTAAAGCAGGAGCCTGCCAGTGCTTCCTCCACTTTCCTTTTTTAACTTCAGCCATCCAGCTTCCCTGCATCCCGGAGAGGGAATGGCAAGCGCCCTGATTAAGGGATTGCAAAGCTGTTGCGTTTAATTACAGCTGTGGATTGTGAGGGTGTCTCCTCCTGTGAACCCAAAGGACGGACCACCCAGTCAGCTGGGGCTGTTCAACCCATCACGGAGGAGAACTGCTTCCCTTTTACAGCTTGGCTCTGGCTTGGGTTGGGGTGGCAGGGTGGCTCTTGAAAGCCAGACAAAAGGTGCTGCCTTGGGGGGGGGGGAGACAGCCACAGCAGCAGAGGGGAAAGACCACCCAACATAAGAACATCAGAAGAGCCATCATGCTGGATCAGAGAAGCATGGGCTGGGGGAGGGGAAAGGCATAAGCAAGACTCTGAGGGCATAGGAAGATTTGTGTGTGTGTGTGTGTGTGTGTGTGTGTGTGTGTGTGGTTTCCCTGGATTACTTTCTACAAGCATTGGATTTGGTTGGTAGCAATGCAGAGACCAGAGACATAAGAACATAAGAGCCATGCCGGATCAGGCCAAAGGCCCATCTAGTCCAGCTTCCTGTATCTCCAGTGGCCCCACCAGATGCATCCAGGAGCGCACGAAACTAGATATCTGTCTCTTGATACCACTCCCCTGCATCTGGCCCTTGAGGTACCTTGGTTTTAAGCTTGGAGGTTACACATCTCCATCATGGTTTGTAACCTGGGATGGACTTTTCCTTGAGGAATCTGTCCAGTCCCCTTTTGAAGGCCAGATGCTATCACCACCACCTGTGGCAGGGAGTTCCACAGACCAACAACACGCTGGGTACTAGTGAGACCTTCTCCCTCCTCCCGCCTGAAATAACCTGCTGATAGCTGTGCCTGAGAAGTGGGCCGTGGGGCGCAAGAGGGGCCTTCTGTGACAACACCCTGGAAACAGGAGTAATGAATATACAAATCATCAGCCAATCCCAGCAGGAGGGCGGGGAATAAACCCGGTTGTGCCTTTGAAAACTCAGTCTGTGAAAGGGGTGACGTCACACCTTCCTGCCCATGGTCTTGCTGGTGGATGTTGCCTTTCTCTGCCCCATTCCCTGCCTTGCCCCTAAAGAAGCCGCAGCTCTTCTGCAAGAAGCCCTTCCCAGTGGAGGGGGGGCGGGGGGCAAAGGCCTCTGATGTGTCCAGCACCCCACCTTCCTGCCACCATCCCTTCTGAAGTAAGAAGGGGAAGGAGCTTTTCCGTAAGGCCCTGTTTCTCCTGTCCCATTGGCATGTGCTGTAGGTGCTGGCAGTACAAGCGCCTTCCACAAGGGGGAGAGCCTTTCCCGTTCAGTGGAAGGGGGGGTACCTTGGACAGCAGCCACTTGTGTCTGGGTTGTGGGTGGGAGGGGCTGCTCTCACCCACCCTCTCTGCCCAGGCTGGCACCATTCCCCTTGGCAGTAAGGACTTCCCTGTGTCCATCGACCCTCCTGCCCCATCCCCAAGTCCTGCAGGGCTGCCAAAAGCACAGGTGGGGGGGCTCAGTTCCCAGCAATGTCCGCCTCCCTCCCCCACTTTCTGGCTGCTGGGCTGTGCGCCTGGTTGGTTCCCACAGCTTGCTGCTACCGTCGGTCTATGCCTTGGGGCTGGCGCAAGAGGGAAGAGGCCCAGCGTTCTCCCCCCCCCCCACGGGCATCCCTTGTCCCAGCTATTCCTCTCCATGCTCCACCTCCCCAAATGCTGTGGGGCTGCTAGGGCCCTGGCCACCATTTCCCCAGTGTGCGGGGGGGGGAGGGTTCCTAAGTCCTCTTGTTATCTCGAGGGAGTTGGGTAAGCAGCTCTGACGTTTACCAAGGTTAATGTCAAGAGTCCCTGCTTTCCTGTCCTGCATTAATCTAAATTACTTTACAATGGGGGAGTCTTTGGAAAGCTGACTGCAGGCCAAAGAGTTTGTTCTGTCCCTGCAACATTTGCTGCCACTGCAGGAAGTGTGCCAGGAGTGGGGGTGGTTTGGAAGGGGGGGGATTTTCCCCCAGGCCCTGCTCAGGAGGCAGGGACATGGGGTGCCAGCAACAGCTGGGGTCAGGAACTGGGCCACCATCCCCTATGTTGCTTTCTTCCATGGGGGTGTTTTCTCTAAACCGGGGGGGGGGGGCAGAGGTTTAGGTAGGTGGCATGGAAAGAAGGGGGGAGGCAGGTGGGCAGGCAGGCAACTCTAGGGGTGCTCGGGGTGCCAGAGACTCCTGTTGGGCTCCCCCAGGACTTCCCAGCCCTGAGTGCTTCATGCGTGAGCTGTCCATGAAGCCCCAAGAAAGCTGAACTGTGCCGAGGCCTTTGAGCAATGCACCTTCTCGCCCTCGTCACAGCAGCTTAGGGCAGAGCCCAGCTGTTCAAGAGACAGCCGCAAAGCCCCATAAAAATGAAAGGGATTCTCCCAAGGCACACACGGAGAAGTCTGTCTTCCCAGAGGCTGCTTTGCTCCTTGGCAGCAGCACCCCTCGCGTCACCCAGGGCAGTAACGGAGGGAGGCAAGAAGGGGTTCGGGTGGCCAGCACAGGCTTGATTGGGCAGTGCATCTCTGTACGTGGCCTGTAGCTCCCAAGTGGCTCCCACTGGCACAACGCCTCTCCCTGAGCTGGGCTCCCATCTGAGGGGTGGGGGTCAGAACTGGGAATGGGGAGCAACCAGTGCCTGAGGCCCTGCTGCGTGGTGCTCATCCTGTCCCTTGGGAAAGGGCAGGAGTGCTGTCCTGGTGCTATGGGTGGGTGGGAGGGGAGGTTCTCTGCCTTGCAGGCTAGGGGTGTGTGGGAACCAGGGCGGGGGCGGGGGCTACATGTCTGGAGGCGCACGCATGCTCTGTGCGTGCGCATGCACTCCCCTCGTGAGTGCATCTCTTCTCCAGCCCCTTCAGGTGCACCCGGACTGAGTCGGTCCCCTGGATCTGGTGTCTTCCTCCAGCCCACATCTTGCCCTTCTTCCCTTCTGCCTGCCCTCGTGAACTTGCCCTTGGAATCCCAATCCTTGAGGCAAGAAGACGGGCAGGGAGAGAGGGCGATCGGTACGTGCTCACCCCCACCCCATCCCACCCCAAAGCAGAAGCCTCAGGCGGCTGGCATCCTTTCTGGCTCTTTACTGTGGTGCCTGCCAAGGCCAGTGTGTTCTTTCCGCCCACCTCAAACACAAGAGGTCACGGGGGGGGGGTGAAGCTGCCCACACTGCCCCCCATGGCCTTTCCTGTTCCATGGAAGCACCTGTGCCCAACAGGCGTGGGGCACCAAGGGCTCCTGTGCTCAGGCCCGGTGGACCTTCACTCCTGCCCAGTGGCAGGCTTTTCTCCTGGGTGGCAGGAGGTGCCAGTAGCCAGAAACCCAGCTCTCCCCTCCCCCACCTCTCCCCAAGGTCTGCCGTGTTCTCCACTCCCCACGCCCTTTCCCCTGTCCACAAAGCACGCCCCCACACACATCCCTCTTCTTTCAGTTTCCTCTACTCAGCCATTGTTGTACCCATCAGGAGCCCAGGGTTGGGGGGTGGGGGCAGGCAGCTGGGCTTTGGCAGGGGCTTCACACACGACGCAGTTGGCTTCACAGTGAGGACTAGCAGCTTCAGTTCTCAGAGATGCCGATGGCAGCTGGTGTCTTGCTTGGCCCACCAGGACATGGCCAGTCTTCCTGTAGGGCCATTTCACCCCCAAGGTCCACAGAAAGACGGCCATTATTATCCACCGATCTGGAAGCACCTCTCCCCGCCATGCCCTCGGCCGATGAGAGCTTGTGTTCCAAGCAGCATTCAGGATGGAAGAAGCAGCTGAGCTGGAAAAGTGCGCTCATCCCCTTCTCCCCTGGCTGGCTTGTGCATCCGTCCAAAGGGCCCTGGCCCACCGCTCCATCTCACTCCCCAGGCCAGGCGCCAGTGGGTGTCTGTGCAGGCCACTGCCATCACACATAGCCAGTCAGGTTGTACGAGTTGAACTCGCTCTTGGCCTTGGGTGAAGGGGCTGCTGTTGGGGGGCTCCGGCTGGCCAAAGTCTGTGCGTGGTAAGGGCGGTAGTGGGGCACCGGCCGCTCCCGGCAAGGGCAGGAGGTGCCAAGGATGGCTCCCCCAGTGATGGAGAGTAGCGAGGAGAGGATGCCCAGGTACAAGGCCTCCCCCAGCTCAAACTTCATGCTGTCGGGGACCAGGGGGTTGTAGAAGTCCTGTAGCACCACGTGGATGTTCCAGACGATGGGGATGAAGCAGAGCAGCCCCCCTAGGGCAAAGGCTGAGCCCCCGGCCGCGGCCAGCTTGTCCTTGGCAGGAGAGCCCTGGGAGAAGACGGTGCACCGCATGCCCACCACGGAGACAGCCGAGGCCAGCAGGGAGACAGCCACGGAGGTGCACATGAGAGCCTGGGCCGCCTGGAGGTCGGCTGGCAGGTTCAGGAGGGAGCTGTAGATGTCGCACTGGGTCATGCCCGTGCTGTAGGTGGCGCATTCCATCCAGAGGCCCTTGGAGAAGCCCACGGCCGTGACGATGCTGGAGCCGACGTGGGAACTGGTCCTCCAGCCAGGCAAGAGGGTGGCAATCAAGGTGCCCGCCAAGCCCAGCAGCCCCAGGAGGTAGCCTACCAGCTGCAGGCCGACCGAGGCCATCTCCAAGCCTGGCGGCGCCTTCTCAGCCCCGCTGCCTCCCCTGTGGCTCGCTCTCGCTTTGCCAGCCCAGTCCCTGGGCTTTGAAGCACCGGCTCTTCTGAGGTCCAGCCGCCTCCGTTATCTTCCTCTATGTGTGTGCAAGCGTGCAGACACACACTCACACGTGTCCCTTGCGTACTGGGCTCCCTGTGGGTTGGGGGGTGGGAAAGGTTATCTAGGAGACAGGGAAGGAGACAGGGAGGCCATTCTAGATTAATGATTGACCCATGGCTTCTGAAAAATGCTATCCGCCCTTTGGCCCCCGTTATCTGTAGAAAATACATTTCTAAAAGTTAGAAAAGGAAAAGGAAAACAATGTGCCATCCAGCTGACTCGGATCTTTGTAATAACGGGGGCGGAAAGGGGGCAGGAGTGGGATGGGATGGGATGGGGGGTTGACTCCCTGGATTGCCCCCCCCCCCATTTCCACGTAAAGAGTCCAAGGTGGCTGGGTCAGCCTCTGGCAGCAGCTAG
The DNA here is from genome assembly GCA_037367245.1 of Phrynocephalus guinanensis. Classification (NCBI taxonomy): domain Eukaryota; kingdom Metazoa; phylum Chordata; class Lepidosauria; order Squamata; family Agamidae; genus Phrynocephalus; species Phrynocephalus guinanensis. The sequence goes on from CM074748.1 coordinate 24,749,628, forward strand.
GAACTGGGGAGCAGGGCATTCCTTCTGGGAAGGCATTTGGGGTGTCTGGTGGGAGCTCAGAGGGGTTCCAGGCTTTTGGTCCCTGACGTGATGTCAGCAGGCTGCTGTGAAAGGGTTGGAGGGTCTGCTCTCTTGTCAGTCCAAGGGCTCAGCTCATCACTTGCACCCGGAGCTGTGGAGGTCAGCTGGAAGGCTGTGGTGGGAAGCCCTCCCCCCCTCCTTGGAGCCTGCCCACCAACCTCCAAGGATGTCCCATTCTCTGTGCCCCCCCCCCGGTTCTCTGCTCTGGACCTGCCTCCAGGGGCAAAGGCTCAGGCTGAAGGGTGACCCTTCTTCCTGACCATCTGGATTCCGAGGGGCCAAGCCCACCCTAAGGTCTCATTAGGCCCCTTTCCGGTGCCTGCCAGCCAGCCAGCCAGCCAAGGAAGGGGTCCCTGCCCTCCCCCCCCCCCCACACACACACTGCCCACCTGCCTTGGGTGCTGAGAGGAGGCCCAGAGGCTGAGTGGGAGGAACCAGAGCTCTTCTTGGCCCTTCCTCTCCTCCCGGCCTGATGGCAACCCCGTCCATCCATCGGTCTGAATAGCAGGCAAAGGCTGGGAGCCAGCTCGGGGTGGTGGGGTGTGGGGTGGGCAGGGTTCAGTTGGGAACAGGCTGGGAGCCAGGTGGGGTGGGTCGGGGGGGGGCTGAGAAGAGGCAGCCGAGGGTCTGCGAGACCCCTGGGGCCACCAGAGACACTTACCGGAAGAGCCCCTGGCTGCAGCTGCCTCCAAGCGCCTCAGTAGGGGTTGCCCTGGCATCCCAGTGCTGTGGCCAAGAGGCTGGGAGAGGAACAAGGAAGGGGGGGGCAGCTCCAGGGCAGCAAGGGTGAAGCACTGCCTGGTCTTTCACAACAGCCTCGCCAAATCCATCTGAAAATCAGGGCTTGGGGCAGAGGCTTAGTCTAGCTCACAATTAAGCCCTTTAAGGGCTAGGAAAGATCAGGGAGCCCCATCACCTCCCCCTTGCCTGCCCCCTCCCAAGGAAGCATCTGGAGCCACCACGAGCTCTGCTCAGCTGGCAGAGGAGGAGGAGGAGGAGGAGGAGGAGGAGGAGGAAGCAACTGCCCTCAAGAGAGGAACTCTCAAGGCTGCCTCTGATTTGGGGAGGTGACTCCACCCCAAAGGCAAGGGGGGGGGGTTTGCTGCTGGGAAGGCCTTTCTTGGCTCTTGCCCTGATGCCTCTCTCTCCCTTCGATGCCAGGCCAGCACCCCCTGTAAGTGTGTGTTTGGGGGTGCCCCAACAGAGTCATCCTGAGATGGCCAAGGAAAGGGCTGGAGGGGGGGGGCTGTGAGGAGAAGCTGATGCTTTCACCCAGGGCACAAAGGAGGGGGTGGGGTGGGGGTTGCACCAACCCCTGGCCCAGAACCTGAGCTGGCGTTTGGCTGCCCCTCCCCATGCAGTGCCTCTCCTGGGGCTTCCTGAAAGGGAGATGGGTGCCCGGGGGGGGGGGATGTCTGGGGGCCAGAGGAAAGAACAGTGGCACAAAGCTTTCCTGCTGTTCTGCAGGACTGCCTGTCGGCTGTGCCAGGCAGACTGGCAGAAAGGGAGGCCTGTTCCGGAGTGGACCTGGAGGCATTCCTTAGGGAGTTAGCTAGAGGGATTTGGTGCAAGGGAATGTGAAGGAGTGTGTGCGTGTGCATGTGTGTGCGTGCAGGCATGCTTGTGTGGTGGGGGCAACGGGTTGGCTGACTCGCTCAAGACCAAGCATGGAAGCCGATCCTCCAGCAGCTGCAGCACCAGGGGCAGAATGAGTGGCTGCCTCTGCCAGGCAAAGCCCGGGGGCGGGGTGTCTGCACCGTCCTCCCTTGGAGGGTCTGCCAGGAAGGAAGATAAGAGCTGGAGAACAGACGGAGCTTGGGCTGCCCCTCACCTGCTCAAAGCACTTGTTGCCTGAGTGTGTACATGCCAGGGGGCAGAATTGTCCACATGCAAACCCTGGCCCTTTTCTGCCTTGTGGATGGGGAGGGTCAGGTGCCCTCTTCCCTCCCCCCAGTCAGTCACCTTTCCTGTGGCACAATTCACCTCAGTCATTATGCAATGCAACCAGCGGAGGGGATGCACAGGGAGGAAAGGGGAGGGAGGGGCTGTCCTGGGTGAAGCCTAGCCGCCGGCAGTGGGCACCTGGCCTCCTTCTTGCCAGCCAGGCCTTCTGGCTATTCAGAGGGTCCCTGTGTGCTTCCTTCCGGTGGCCCGGGGGCACTGCCTTGAACTGTTGGCCTTCTGCAGGGAGGGGAAAAGGTGCCCCCTGCAGCACCGCCAGGGTCTCCTCCCTTGGGATAGCTGTGTTGTACAATGTGGTGAGGAAGGCGGCTGCCTGGCTTGGCTCCAGCCCTGAAGAGAGATTCTCCCCACCACCACCACCGCCGCCGCCACCACCACCGCCTACCCAGTTGCAAGGAAGAGGCTCCTCTCAGCCCAAGGCTTGGCACATCTTTCCTCTGCCCAGCCAGTCCTGGGCCTTCCTTGGGAGGAAGGGATGGAAGCAGTGCCTGCAGCCAAATGCCTCTTCTTTCCCACGGGCCTGTGGCGGGAGGGGTGGCAAGGAGCTGGCAGCCCTGCTGCTGAGGTCATTCTGGCAACCAGCCAGGTGTGTCCCTGCTCCACTTGGAGCCTCCCTTTGTGGCCAGGTGGGGAAGGGTGGGGTGGGGTGGGGTGGGGTGGGCTTCTCTCTTCTGGCATGGACTTCTTGACCTAAGCCTCCTCCTTCTCTTGGAGGGCAAACACCTCTGTGCCTTCTCCTGCCCCAAGCAGGCTTCTGGGGCTGTCCTGTTAGTGTCTGGCAGGTTTTACCAGGCACAGCCCCCATCCTGTAGGGCAGGTGGGGGGGGGCACAGGATGCACCTCTGGCTACATGGTGCCATCTGGTGGTGGCTTAAGGGGCCATTCCTGCCGGTCAGCCCACCCCACCCCACCCCACCCCTCACCACCCCAGGCCTGGCCCAGCCAAGAGTGTCCATGGTAAGGCTGATAGCTGAGATGTGCCCCCTTGATCTCTCACATGGCATGGCCATCTCCGAAGAGGGAAATATCCTCACATTCGGCCAAGCATGAGTTCTGCTCCAGAGTGGTTTCTGGAAGGGTCGAGTAAAAGGGGGCCAGATTGATGCATTTTGGGGGATTTGGATCCCAGACTCCATAGGACCAGAGCTTGCACCACGCTTCCACCTCCGGTGCTTCACTCGGGGGTTGCCTGGACCTGATTCATGGCCTGGCTGCCAGCAACCCCTGTTTGTTTCTCACCCAAAGCCTTCTGGATCCTCGGAGGGTTTGCCCCAGGCCTTTTTCTTCAGGAACAAGTGCCAGGAGCTGATCCTTGGGGTCTCTGTGAATGATGGAGGCATTTTAATGGTGGCAGAGCAAAGGAATCCAAACTTTCAAAATGCATAATGCCCAAATTTATAAAGATGATAAGCATTCCGTCTCCATTATCTACTCTGTTGTCTACAGTATGTGATGAGGTGGTAGTTGGTTTTTATTCCTTCCTTTTGCTGTCTTTTTTAAAAAAAAACATACCTCTGATTGGCATACTATTTATGGAAAGAGTATTTGTGTTTTTTTAATTCAGGTCTATTTTTCCAAAATATTTACCAATATATTTATTTCAAGAAAAAAAAATCAAAGAAGAACAAAACACACAAAACATGTGGCACCTTAAAAACTAACTTTCATATTTTAGTGTAATGCTTGGTGGACTACCCATCCACTTCTTCAGACATATAGCAGCAGAATGAGGTGTGCATGGGATGGGGTATATATTTCATACCAAATATCCATTGGCTGTAGTATATAGAGTTGGGGGGTGGAAAGGGGAGGGAGAGGAGGAGGCGGGAAAGAAGATTATTTATCTAATATTGCAACTAATGTTCACCATGTGGGGATTTGTTGCATTGTTGCCTTATCCAGATAAAGATGCAAAGTGAGGCAAACAAACTATTTCTCCCCTAGAGCTCTGGGGCAACCAACAGACTTCATCCCTTCCTTGGGTGGGTTTCACCACCACCCCTCAGCCTTTTTTCAGGCCAGGGCCACAAACACAGCGGAATAATGGGCCGAATCCGGATGGCAGGAGTAGCCTAACAAACTGTTGAGACCACAGCAAGCTAATCCTGCTGCAAGCTGTTGGATTTCACAAGAGCCAATAAAAAAATCCAACACAGAGAGATCCAGGCAATATTACCAGTTTATTAGGCCTAATAAAGATGGTAAGGCGAACGGATCACTCAAGACAGAAGTGAGGCGTTCAGCAGCCAGCACATGGAAATCCCAAACCTTTATTGATTCTTCCCCCCTCCCTTCTCTGGGTAGCGCCAGCTCAGAGGATTGGTCAGGGGCAGTTCAAATGACCCAATCAGAAGGGGTTGGGGGTTGGTTGGGGGCAGTTCTGGGTGGTCCCTGGCAGCTGCCAGGGGCTTAAGCAAATGTCAATGGGTTTGGGTAAGGTGACACAATAGGCAGGGGAGTGTGGTTTTGTTTCCCAGATGTTGGTAAACAGAAGAGATCAGTAAGTCAATAGTGGGTGAGAGGGAGCAATTATCAAAACCAGTGGGGGGGCAGGAAGGGCTGATGGGATCACACACAAGCATTTGGGGAAACACAATTATTTGAATGCACAGAGATACAAGCCATTGTAGGGTTACATTGAAAGATACAAGAATTTGGAGGCGCAAGAATGTGAGTTCTTACAGGATTACATATGGGTATTTGAGTGTTTACAGAAACTAGGAACATGAGAATAAGAGTCCTTTCCAGGTGTGTGAATGAAACAATGGAGCACCCTCAGGCTTTGATGACAATCTGGGTTGGCAGACAGGAATGTTGATTTTCTGAAGAGCAGCTACTGGGATACGTGTTGAAGATACCTGGTGATTATGGAGGTTTCCAGATGCCTCTGCCAGCCTGCGAAGTGGCCATTTTCTTCTTGGTACCTTGCCTTCCTTCAGCCCCAGTTGATGAGAGATGGGGGTCAGGGGAGAGGGTACCTCAGGGTCGTGGGATGAGGGGAGGTTAAACAGGAGAAGAGAATAGAGAGGTGGAAGGAAGGAAAAAGCCTTTTGTATTTTTGGTTGGTGCCAGAGGTAGGCAAGAGGACCAATGTTTTAAGGGTGTTTCTTGGCCCAAAGGGTGAGATGGGTAGTCACCCCCCCCTTCAGCCTGAGTAGAGAATATAGAAATTGGTCTGACTTATTTTGCCCAGGCTGAGTCCCTGGCTGCAGTCCTTTTGGGGTTCTGCTTGGTGAGCAGGAGAGGGGGAAGGGAGAGGAAAGGGTCAACACAGGGGGGGGGGCTCGCCCCCTGCCCATATCTCGGGAACGGCTGGGCATTTTCAAACGGGGTGAAAAGCAGCTTGCCCTTCTCAGCATGGGGACCAACCGGGCCGCATATTTGACCTTCGGAACTGGTCCAAAAGTTTTAAAATTTTATTTTTCACAGTGTCTTCACATCCCCCCCTTTTCGGGTTGGAGGTGTCCGACAGGATCACCTCCCACGTGGATCTGCTCCATATATCCTAGGGTCCAGCCACCTGCTTAATTAGAAGGCTCTGGGGGAGGGGGTGCCTTTCCGCGTTCAGCGGGATTGGAGGGAAATTTTCCATAGGACATGGTTGTCCATTAGGAGCTACACATGGCCAGTTTATCCCTAAGAAGTATTCATATCTGGGGCAAGGCATGGGGGAGCAAGCCAATGGGAAGTGAGACTTTAACATCTGAGTGACATCTTCCCCTGGATTCTGGCTGCTAGGGTGTATGCAGGGACCATTTTATATGTCTAAATATTGTGCAACCTCTGGAAGGTTTCTGCCACAAAGTGCACCCAATTCTCTGAATTTAGATAGAGGGAAATAGCCAATTTAGGATCTGGCTGGTTTGTGTACTCTGAATCAATTGTTTCAATGCATTGTGTGCTTGCTAGAAGCACACTGTTTGAATTAATGTCTCCCATGAGGAGCAGGGTGGCAGGGTTTAAGACATTACATGTTACCAACCGCAGTCCTGGATAGTCCAGTAAGGCAGCCTGGTACTGGGCAATTCTAGCATTCGACATCCAGTGGCCTCCCTTCTGCTCCAATACTGCGCTAACAGCACATGGGGCATAAAGTGTCAGTGATGTCCCCAAAGTCAGCTTACTTGCTTCTCGACTTGGGTCTGCAGCTGCCTGTGTTATCTAGGGCACGCTGTCCAGCCCCTGACATTCTGGTCCAGTTGGCTGGCAAGATAGGCTGCTGGTCTCCACCAGCTCCCTTTAATATGGGTCATGTATACCTCAAGCCAGAGCTTCGATAAGCTTGATCTTTTAGGTTCTGGAATGCCTTCCGCATCTCTTTACTTGACTCAACCCTTTCACCCCTCTGTTTTAGTCCCACAAAATAGGGGTTTAGCCAATTGTGCAGAATTAGGAATCCAAACACGACAATAACCAGCCATTCCTAAGAATTTCCTTTTAGGTTTAAATAAGCCGAGGTATAAGACCTCAGTCTGCATAATGTATGCTTTGCCTTGGGAACCTTGCCAATAGGTGAAAATCAAATAACAATCCCATTGTAATTTCTATAGAGGCAGAGAATTCCCTGGATAACTCTCCAGTTGGGAACTGATTCCTGTGGTTCTACTCTGATTTGGGGAAACAAAAACACTTTTAGTACCTGGGCACCCAGTTCAGTAGTGTTATGGGACTCAGTCAGCCATTTCAGGGATGAAACAATGTTAAGTTTTTGAACCAAATTCAAATTCCAGGTAGACCAGTCCTGCAGCTGGAGGCTCTACATTACATTTCCTGGATTGAAAGGCTTACTGTTCAGCAGTAGCTCTCTGAGAGCGCGTAAGAGGAGGGCTTTAGAGAGAGCAAGAGAGTGCGTGAGGGAGGGAGGGAGAGAGAGAGAGAGAGAGAGAGAGAGAGAGACCCAGCACTCACCAAAGGGCTCAGGGGTTTAGCAAGCGTCGGGAGCAGTCTCCGGAGTTCTTGGCAGACTGGGCGGGCAGGCGGCTGGCAGCATTGGCGAATTGAGAGTCCAGGGCTGGTAGTGAAGGTGGGAGTCCCAAAATAAGTCCAAGCAAAGCAGGAACAGATGGGGGGGCAGGTCCAGTCGATGTAAAATCTGGGTGAAGATTGAACAGAGTCCAGGGAAAGGTCCAGAGAAGGTCCAAGAAAGGTCTAGGGAAAGTCCAATGGGATGAGGTTTACTCCTGCTGTTAGGTGTGGAAAACAGCAGTGAGTTCCTCGTCCAAGAGAGGCTGCAGAAAATCAGTTGGATCAGGGTTGGGTAAGGGGCCTCCTTTGCTCTCCGCCAGATGATCTTAAGACGGAGGGGCTCCAGCTGTTGGCACGCCCCCCTCCTCCGGTGTTGGGGGGGGGGGCTGTGTTGACCTGGGGAAAATGGATCCAGGATTTGTCTTCCACCCTCATGTTCAAGCAGCTGGGCTGTGGCCCCTCCATCACCACCAGACTGGGAGGTCTCCTTGAAGAGGGACAGTCGTAACACCTGCAGAGAGAGAGGGGGGGAAAGAGAGAGAGACCCCCTCCCGACTCCCTGGAAGAGGACGGCAGGGGCTGGTTCCCTGGGTCAGGCTTTCGGGCTAGGGCAGCAAAAGGGGGTGACCATGCGGGGGTCTGAGTGGAGGCAGTTCTAGGCAGGCGGTGGGGGTGGCTCAGATGAGCAGCAATGGGCAGGGCTTTTGGCCGTTCGGGTCCCGTTTTCTTGGCAGATTTTTGAGCCAACTGTTGTTCAAAGTTTGAGCCTCTCAACTCTTCGGAGGCTGGTGGCCAATAAGTCGAATGTAGGGACCTTTTAATTTGGAGGTAAGTGGCCATCATCGAATAAATTCACAAGGAAACCCCAAAAGATCCCACTTAGCCCCGGCCTTGGGCATTTCTGCGAATTCAGCTGCCATGCCTCCCCTGGGTAACAGGCCTGCCTAAAACTCCCCTGGGGTACAGTTTTAGTTCCCGGGTTGTTCTGTAGGCAGATGAGGCAGGAAGCAACCATGCCTTTGTAAACCAATTGCAGCTCAGGGTGGAAGTATCGATGTCTTAGCCAATTGTGTAAAGGTTTCCCTGAGGAATATGAGCCCCTCATGGAACCGTTTGACTTAATAGGACAGTATTGCTGAGAGAAACTGCCCAAGCCCATTGATCACCCACCAGCCATTCTCCCATTTCCTGCCAGACTGTAGAGAACCTGGAAAAGAGTACAGAGGGGCGGTTCTTTGTTCGGGGGGGCAGGGGTAAGGGGGCTCCTACTCTCCTAAGGGATGGGGGGGGGGTAGGTTCTGCCAGGCATATCCCAGGCTCCCCCCTTTTCGGATATGATAGTGTGCTTGGCACATGCGTCAGTGGAGGGGGTCGCCCCCCCCCTTAAAAAGGGGGTAGACAGGGGAAAACACATGCCTTCTCTTCTTAGAATGGAGAGGGCAAATAAACATTAGGGCCACTTTTTTTCAGGGCCATGCCAGGCTAGGATTAATCCAGCCATCTTTTAAAATTGAGGAGCTAAAGGGTGGTCCTCCCCAGAGCCAGCCCACCCGTGGGGGGGGGGGACTTGCCTCTTTGTGCAATAGGCTTTTTCCCTCAAGCTGGTGGTGGGAAGGGAAAACATTAAAACACTAAACAGTAAATACACACCTGCAACCAGGACACAACAAGGGGGAATGCTTAGGATTCCAGCCTGGAATTACTGCAGGCTGGAAAGGGGGGGGGGCTACCACCCATGTGCAGCTCAAAACCATCCAGCACACAGAGGGAGTGAGGGGGCATCTCGCATGGACACACACACACATACATATACATACATAGTTCTTGCTGCTCAGACAGAGAGTGCACTCGGGAGGAAAAAAAGGAGGGAAGAAGGGGGGAAGGTGTCAAACCCCCCCCCTGGTTTTGGGAAGAGGAGGAGGGCATATCCACACAGGCACACACACTTCCATGCTCTCTCTCCACACTTACACACACAACAAAACGAGGGGTTATAACAGCCAAAGTAAGGGAGAGAGCAGAGATCACAGGCATACATTAGCACATGCAATAATTGCAAGACCACGTGACCCAGATTCAAAAGACATTCATTCAACACCCTCCCCTCAAAGGGGAGGCAGGTAACGTGCCCCCCCCTCCTTTTTTCTTCAAAAAGACAAAAACAGTAAAGGCAGCTCCTGAGCATCTCAACAACTACTCTAGGAAAAACTCAGTTAGGCAGGCATTGTGCCTCCCTTACTTTCATCAAATATAGGCAGACAGACAGATAGATAGATAGATAGATAGATAGATAGATAGATAGATAGATAGATAGATAGATAGATAGATAGATAGATAGATAGGTAGGTAGGCAGAGAGCAAGGGAGAGAGAGAGAAAGGGAGAGAAAGGTGAAGAAGGCTCACCTTCCCTTTTGGATTGGAGCTGAATGATTTTTCCTCTGTAGGAGAGGAAAATCAATCGAGCTCCAATGCGCTTGGCATCTGGGGGGTTTGGGTATTTTCAGAATAACCAGGTCCACATACCTTTGCTAGAGCCTCCTTGTAAGGAGGCCTCCCCCTGGATTCAGTAATATGGACCCAAGGGGCAAGGAGGTTAGTTTATGTACATAAGTAGTCCCAGGGACCTGGCAGATGAATATTGTCTTGTGGGGGGGGGGTCCCCACGCGAAGGTGCCTGGGTTTCCTGAAAAGAGGGGCTTTTTGGCATTCTGACCGTCTGGTCAGTTCTAAAGACAGAGGTGAGTCTCCCCAAGGGGGCTAGCATTTGAATTCCCTTGGGACTGAGATAGGAGGATGGGGAAGGCTGGTGCTCTGCTAGCACCCCCTTCTAGAGATGATGGGGATGGGATCGGCTGGTGATGAGTCAGCCATGTGGCTGGCACAGGAGAGGGTCAGGTGGAGACAGTCTTCCCCCCTCCAAACAGGATCTCTTAGGTGGTTGGGCTTGCATTTGGTGGTGCTAAGGATGCAAGTTTTCCCAACCCTTGACAAACTGGGGTTCTGAGGCCGCCTTGCTGGCAAATGCCTGCCTCTCCACCCAGATTGTAAAAGAAGTCCCCTCCCGTGGCCATCGGGGTGGGGGGAATCCTGGCCAAGGTGGTACAGCGGCCAGTGTTTCTCTGCAGAGTTTTGCTAGCTTAGTCCTTTTTACCTTTTTTTCTTATTTTTTTTAATATATTTTTTCCAGTCTCTGGATCCACCACAGCAGAGAAGTGGTCCAGGGCGCTCTTAAGGGGAGTATTAGCACTCCCAGCAGTGGAAAGTTCATTCCCCATTCTCACAGCTAAACGGGGACCAAACTCTTTACCTCAAAAAACACAAAAGGGGTACCCATCCTCGCAGCTAACTTCAAAAAAAAACCACAACAAGACTTCAAAAAACTCACAACAAGCCAATTAACTACAAGCTTTTGGAAAAAGCCAATTCACGGGTTACGCTGGTCTGACCTTCTTGACCAGTTAACCCAATCGATCCGGGAGAAGTTGCTCGGCAGCGTCTGGACGCTTTTGGGTCCAGCACGACTGTCGGGGATTCGTCAATCCCCTTCTCTCTCGAGATCGCGCCCCCCCTTTCGTTCGTGAGGAGCCTGCCCAGCAGAGCTCTCCCCAAGCAAGCCTAAGTCCAACCCAGCTCCTGCTTGTGGCACGAACGAAAGCCTTATCAGTGTGATAGTCCTGCTCCTACAGCAACCTCTACCCCCCAATCTGAGTCCAACCCAGCTCTTGGGGGCACACCTAAAGGGGGTCAGGGGCGTCCCACACTCTTACCAATCTTGTTTCCAGTCCAGGCTCCAAGCCTCAACCTTCTCGATGCTGCGATGTGTGTTCTGCTGAAAAGGAAAAACCCTAACAAAGGATGTCTCTCACCCCTCGTTCGGAGCTGGAAAAGGATCTGCCAGGTGAAGTTCAACTGCCCTCTCTCCAGCAAATGGCTGGTGGCGCCAAGAGGGGGTGGCTGAACAACTCCCAGTTTCGCCTTTCAGCTGCTAGGAAGGGCAGCTCCCAAAAACGGGGCTAAAAAGAATTTGGGGCAGCCCCTGGAGAGTTCAGGGAGATAAGCTCCTTCCTTTGCCCACCCAGGGACGCCAATGTTGAGACCACAGCAAGCTAATCCTGCTGCAAGCTGTTGGATTTCACAAGAGCCAATAAAAAAATCCAACACAGAGAGATCCAGGCAATATTACCAGTTTATTAGGCCTAATAAAGATGGTAAGGCGAACGGATCACTCAAGACAGAAGTGAGGCGTTCAGCAGCCAGCACATGGAAATCCCAAACCTTTATTGATTCTTCCCCCCTCCCTTCTCTGGGTAGCGCCAGCTCAGAGGATTGGTCAGGGGCAGTTCAAATGACCCAATCAGAAGGGGTTGGGGGTTGGTTGGGGGCAGTTCTGGGTGGTCCCTGGCAGCTGCCAGGGGCTTAAGCAAATGTTAATGGGTTTGGGTAAGGTGACACAATAGGCAGGGGAGTGTGGTTTTGTTTCCCAGATGTTGGTAAACAGAAGAGATCAGTAAGTCAATAGTGGGTGAGAGGGAGCAATTATCAAAACCAGTGGGGGGGCAGGAAGGGCTGATGGGATCACACACAAGCATTTGGGGAAACACAATTATTTGAATGCACAGAGATACAAGCCATTGTAGGGTTACATTGAAAGATACAAGAATTTGGAGGCGCAAGAATGTGAGTTCTTACAGGATTACATATGGGTATTTGAGTGTTTACAGAAACTAGGAACATGAGAATAAGAGTCCTTTCCAGGTGTGTGAATGAAACAATGGAGCACCCTCAGGCTTTGATGACAATCTGGGTTGGCAGACAGGAATGTTGATTTTCTGAAGAGCAGCTACTGGGATACGTGTTGAAGATACCTGGTGATTATGGAGGTTTCCAGATGCCTCTGCCAGCCTGCGAAGTGGCCATTTTCTTCTTGGTACCTTGCCTTCCTTCAGCCCCAGTTGATGAGAGATGGGGGTCAGGGGAGAGGGTACCTCAGGGTCGTGGGATGAGGGGAGGTTAAACAGGAGAAGAGAATAGAGAGGTGGAAGGAAGGAAAAAGCCTTTTGTATTTTTGGTTGGTGCCAGAGGTAGGCAAGAGGACCAATGTTTTAAGGGTGTTTCTTGGCCCAAAGGGTGAGATGGGTAGTCACCCCCCCCTTCAGCCTGAGTAGAGAATATAGAAATTGGTCTGACTTATTTTGCCCAGGCTGAGTCCCTGGCTGCAGTCCTTTTGGGGTTCTGCTTGGTGAGCAGGAGAGGGGGAAGGGAGAGGAAAGGGTCAACACAGGGGGGGGGCTCGCCCCCTGCCCATATCTCGGGAACGGCTGGGCATTTTCAAACGGGGTGAAAAGCAGCTTGCCCTTCTCAGCATGGGGACCAACCGGGCCGCATATTTGACCTTCAGAACTGGTCCAAAAGTTTTAAAATTTTATTTTTCACAGTGTCTTCACAAAACCTTTTAAGGTTTCAACAGCCTGTGACTCCCTTCTAAGGCGTCAGCCCCCTCCCCCCCCCCCCCCCCCCCCCCACACACACACTCACAGGGCCACCGCCCCCCACCTCCCCATGAGAAGGGCTGAGGCCCTTCTGACCCTCTGATTTCCCGCCCCCCCCTTCGCCCCCCAGCCGACACCCTCCACCCGCGCGCCTTGCCGCCGGCTCCTCCTCCGTGCGCCCCCTCCACTGTTGGGGACGGGGGGGGGCGAAAGGCCCGTCTTCGGGGGAAGGCTGATTATTGGCCCGAGACCCCCGGGTGGGCCGGCCCCTCCGCCCGTGTGATTGGCCATGACGCGCTCTCCGGCCGCGCCCGCCCCTCCACCGCCCCGACGGGAGGCGGCGGCGGCGGCGGCTCCTCTTCGGGCTCCGCGCTCGGGCGGAGAAGCTGGGCGCCGGCAGGCGTGCCCCCCCCGCCCCCCCCGGCCTTTCCTTGCGGGCGGGCGAGGCGCAACTGAGCGGCCGGGGGAGAAGAGCCCGGAGGTCAGGGTGAGGGGCGCTGCCGTCGGGGCGGCCGGCCGAGGCTTTCCGCTGACCGGGCGCAAAAGGGGTGGGGGTGGGGTGGGGTCTTCCCGCGGGGGCGGGGGGGGGCGCTGGGTCAGCCTCGGGTCCGGGTTCGGTCACTTTCGGCGGGGCCCAGGACGGGGCGGAATGGGGGGCGATGGGGGGATAGGATGCTCCGGAGGCGTCCCGGAGGAGCCCCCCCCGGGGGCTCTGTCTGCCGCGGGTCCCCCCCCCTTTGCACGGGGGCCACGCCTGACGTCAGAAGCCTCCCCCGCATCGCTGCATCCTCCGCGCGCCTCTTCGCTGTTGCCATGGCAACCGCTGGTAGCGGGAAGGAGGGGCAGGCGCTTCGTTCCCGGGGGGGGGGGGCGTCGGCGTCGGAGCTGCGTTCGATTGAGGAAGGGGAGGGTCTCTCGAGGTGGGGGGGGGTTCTCCCGGGGGGGCATTTCCTTCCTTTCGAACGGGACGGGAGAGGGGGGGGAGGCGTCTTGCTTCGGGAGGATGTCCTTCGGGCTGGCCTCCTCCCGCGGGAGCCCCCCCCCCAGGGCGACAACCCCGCGCCCTCCCTCCCTCCCCCCCTTCCTTCCTTCGCGGGGGCGGGGGCGGGGGGTGCGATGTTGCTGGAGAGGGTTCCCCGTCCCCGCCGCCGCCGCCGCCTCGCCCCGGAGGGGTGGGTGACCTCAGTCCGCCTAAATCTTGAGCGTCGAGGCTACTCCTGGTTCGGGCGATCGAGGGGGGGGGGCAGGAGCGCAGGACCCCTACCTGAGGGCTTCTTCGCCCGTCGCCTGGGTTTGGGCTGCGTGGGGGTAGGAGGGGGGCGGCGGTTCCAGCAGAGGGATTCTCTCTCGCACAGAACCTGGCGGGCTGGCCTGAGTCTGGGGGCGGCGGTGGGGGGTGTCTGATGCCTCCAGAGCCTGTCAGATCCAGGTGCCAAGTTTAGAGGGTCTCTGCCTTAAGCGGGAGGGGGGCCGGAAAGGAGGGCAGTCTTCCTTGCTTACTTTTGTATAGGGCATGCGGCCTGTCCAGCTCCCGGGCGCGGGTGGGAGCGGTGGTGGTGGTCTGGAGGGTCTCTATGCCAAGCCAGATGAGGACCGGAGACCCTGCAGGAGTTTGTTTTCTGGGGGGCCTGCATTTCCTGTGGCTGAAGCTCTCTCTTCTCAACAGATGGGGAGCACCCTCAAGTGACACAGTGAGGAAGGAACATGGCAAGTGAGTACCACTCCCTCCCAACAGGAAAAAAATGGGAGGGAGCTCTGTTTATATGCTGAAGATCTAAAGGGGAAGATTCTGGGACAGGACAGAATTCCTTTGGCAAATCAGAACCCCCCCCCCCCCCGAGCAGGGAAATGATCCTGGCCAAGGGTGCAAAAGCTCCGTGGCAGCTGAGCCCCTTGGTCTGATGAGGATCTCAAGTAGAGGTGCCCCAGCCCTGCACCTTTGCACCAGGGGTGTGGGGGGAGGGAGGACAAGTGGAGCTAAGGTGGCACAGAGCAGAGAGGTAGAACAGGGACGGGGGTGGGGGGAGTGGAGATTCCACCTGCCACCTGTGGGGCACCCTCCCCCCCCTTAGGAGCTGCCTTGGGAGGGAGGGAGGGAGGGAAGGCATGGGGCTGCCTGCAGCCTCCTCCTCCTCCTCCTGCCCTCCAGCCTTCCTGGCCGCCCAGAATGCCCACTCCGTGCTCAAGCGCTTCCCCAGAGCCAACAGCTTCCTGGAGGAGTTCCGCCAGGGCACCCTCGAGCGGGAATGCCTGGAGGAGATCTGCAGCTACGAGGAGGTCAAGGAGGTCTTCGAGAACAAGGAGAAGACGGTAGGCAGAGCAGCCACTATAGGGGTGGGGCGGGGAGGGAGAGGACAGCCCTCGGTCCCATAGCCCTGAGCAGAGCTTCCCTCTCCATCCGCTCCATTCTCTCCTCGCTCACTTGGCAGGGGATGCAGCCGTCAGGCACCTGCTGCTTTGGCGGTGTACGTGTGCAGCAACATTTATTTTATATGTGATACACCAGCGTCACTGGACAAAAATAGAAAGATGAGTCGCTTCCTGTGTGGCGCAGAAGAGGGAGGCAGGGGTGGGGGGACTTGGTATTTTGGAAAATAAAAATAAAACATGGATGATTTAGACTGACTGCAATGGTCTACCCCAGGGGTGAGCCAGATGGGGCATCTATCTATATATGCTTTTTTTCTGTTTGTGGGTGAAGGCATCAAGAACAGTTTTGTTTAGAGCTACTTAGTCCTGTGACACAGGTAGAAGAAAGGCTTCTTGGTGGCTCTTCTTGGGGGACAGGGAGTGATGCATGTGTGTGTGTGCAATTGGTCAGGGCAAGGGTACCTGCATTTTGGACTCAGCTGGTCCTCTGGAATTGTCTGGGTGTTTGTTTGGGGGTGGGGTTGGTCTTGTCTAGCAGATCATGGTTGACCATCCTTGGGAGGTGGCGTCAGGTTGGATGGCGCTGCAGAGGGTCTCAGATGCCTGGGGCTGACTGCCTTCTTTCCCCACAGATGGAGTTCTGGAGAGGCTACGCCTACTCGGTCAAGGACCCCCTGGGTGGGGCGGGCCGCTCGGACGCCATGTACGTGGTGATTCCTCTGCTGGGGGTCGCCCTTCTCCTCATCATCGCACTCTTCATTATCTGGCGCTGTCAGCTGCAAAAGGCCACTCGCCACCGGCCCTCCTACGCCCAGAGCTGCTACCTGGCCAGCCGGACTGCCCGTAGCTTGCCCCGGGTGATGGTGTACCGGGAGTCTTCCCACAGCCAGGGGGAGGCAAACAGTGGCAGCAGCAGCAGGGCGGCTGCTGATGGCCGACGCCGAGGCATGGGCCCGGCTGACCTGGGAGACAACACTCTTCGGCCCCCTGCAGACCCCCCAGCCCCAACCCTCTCCAGACTTTCCAGTGCCACTCCGCCCCCTTCCTACGAAGAGGTGACCGGCCACGTGGAGAGCAGCAGCAGCAGCAGCAGCAGCAGCAGCAGCAGCAGCAGCAGCAGCAGCAACGAAGAGAGCAACGTCTCCTACAGCGAGCCTCCTCCCAAGTATGAGGACATTGTGGCAGCTGCCTCTGCGCTTGGGAAGTAGCCTTGTGGCCACACTGCTGCTCTCCCTGAGTCCCTGCACCCAGATGTTTCTGCCACCACCAGCACCACCTCCATCACAGAAGCCTTCTCCTGCCCCCGACGGTCACCCGAGTCCCAGAGATGGCCCTTCCCCTCCTGTGCAGCCTGGGAGGCTGCCGTGGTGAGCCTCTGAGGGAGGCCTCCTCCTCGTGTGGAACACTCTGGACAGCAGAGACAGAGCTGGAGCCTCATCACTCCTTGAGGTGGGCTAGGAATGCTGCCCCTGCTGCTGCTGGCTTCAGCTGGGGTGGGGGCTCCGGAGGCATTCTGTCCCCTCTGCATGGGCCCTACAGGCAGTGTGGGTGTGCAACCCAGATGACTCAGGCTGGGCCCCCCAGCATCTGGATTTCTGTGGAAACCTCCTTTCCTTTCACTGGGGCTGAAAGGAGGGGAGCATCTGCATGGGGGGGTGGGACTGGGGCAGGCCAAGGGTCATCCTGGCCAACTGGGGGCTGGCCCTTTCAGTGTGAAGGAGAGGAGTGGGAGGGGTGCCGGTCTCTCCTCAGACAAGGGCAGGGCCCATTTCTTGCCCAGGCAACTTTCCCTCGGCTCGCATCCTCCCTTTGCTCCTGGCGCTGCTCTGCTGAAGCCAGAGTGGAACGAAAGGAGCTGCGGTCACTGGGCCGTGCTGCTTCTGCTCAGCCACACTCCTGCACGCCTCTGCGGGGCACTGTGGCTCCTCCAAAACCAAAAACGAATCCAGACCATCTTCTGATGGAAATCACCCCAAGGCCACCTGCAGCCCTTCCTCTTGACAGTTCCCACTCTCTGGTAGATCTATGGAGCAGCCCTGTGCTCAGACAGAGCTGTGCACATGGAGCGGGGGGAATGTATGCCCATGTGGACGCCCATGCATGGCATGCATTACAAGAGGGGGGAGGGGCGGTTGGTGACTGGGTTCTTCTCTTGGCTCCTCCTGATCCTCTGAACGGAGCTG
Organism: Phrynocephalus guinanensis; assembly: GCA_037367245.1. NCBI lineage: Eukaryota > Metazoa > Chordata > Lepidosauria > Squamata > Agamidae > Phrynocephalus > Phrynocephalus guinanensis. The sequence goes on from CM074748.1 coordinate 24,766,678, forward strand.
CGTTCTCCTGCTCCCAACCCCACCCCACCCATTGTTCAGTGAGGGTGTTGTCTTCTTCTGCTCCTTTCCAATGGCTGCATCTTCCAGCTCTTCCCACATTCTCTCACTGCCCCCATCCAGCTGCCATTACCTTCATTAAGGAGGACCCCTAAAAGCAGGTGCCTGGACGAGCTCCCAGCAGGAAGGAGGCGGTGATCCGGTCCTCTCGGGGGAATTGGGGGGGGCAAAGGCCAAGAGGCCTGTGTGGATGCTTGCCAGTTCCCCCTGCGCCCAGTGCTGCCCCCATCCCTCCCAGGGGAGGTTTCCAAGCAGAATCCAGGAGAGGCCCTTGGCCTGCCCTTGGCTGCTTGGCTCTGCCTCCTCGGCTGCTTTCCTGAAGAGTCTGTTCCTGTGGGTCAGGACCTTTCTGTGAAGGTGGGGCTGGATCTCAGCACCTGCCACTGCAAGTTGGGGGGAGGGGAGGCACACAGGCAGGAGGCTATTGTGCCTTATTGGCACTACAGAGCTGCAGCTGTTGGAGCACCCTAGCGCTCTCCCCCCTGGGAACCCCAAACAGCGGGAGTTCGGTGAGAGCCCTAGAGAGGTCCCTGCCCACCTGGCAGGGGGAGTGCTCTTGGAGGCTCAGCAGAGAATTCTCTGTCCTTTGCTCAAGTCCAAACCCTGGAATTCCACAGGAGGGAGCCATGGCAGGTAAGGGGATGTACGGCTGTCATCAGCCTCTAGCATGGACGTGCCTTCTGTGCCCTGGAGCAGTTTTTCCCTTTCTGGAGAATGGAGCACTCTTGGACTCAGCCAAGGGGTGGGATCAATGGCTGCCTGCCTGCCTGCCTCCCCCTCCCCCGCCAAGACACACCACCACCTCCAATGCATATGCACTCGCTCCCTCACTCGGGTGTGGACAAACACAACACTTCCTTCTCAATGGTGCTAAGACATAGCCAGATATTACTTGTTGTGTATTTATGTATGTTGTTATGTTGTATTTATTTATACCTTTTGTTTAAACCAGCCAAATGTCATCTAACACAAGAGTTAAAATGTCTATGTCACATGGAGTGCAAGTCTGTGCAAACAAACTGTGAATGCAAACAAACTAAAAGGTTAAGAAAAACGGGGCTGGTGGTTGCAGCCAAGGGTGAGCCAAGCCCTGGTCACTCAGGCCCTGCTTCTTTTGTCCCTGGGGTGGATGGAGCATGGCCTCTTGGGAAAAATGAGTGCCTTGAACTTGGAAAACCCAGGAGGTCTTTGGCTTGCTGGCCTCTTCTGTGGGGAGTCCTCCTCCTCCTCCTCCTCCTCCTCCTCCTCCTCAGTGTCCCTCCCCCTCTAGGACCCTGCCTCTCCTCCTCCTCCTGCTGGGGCTAATTCAGGGGATTCTGGATTCCCCCAGGGCTGGAGATGCTTCCCAAAAGCAGACCTCCGGCTGGCTTGCTCCAGCCAGAAGACCCATGTCCCTGCTCCCTGAGGATGCAAAAGGTGGAAAACAGGCTGACACACAAGCACACGCGCGCGCCCTTCAGCTTGCTCTGTCTCCTCTTCTTGGCGCCCGCTGGAGGCGGGGGGGGGGCAGGAAGAGAGGAGGCTTCGCACCCTTGGCTTCCTTGGTGGGATCGAGGAGCCCCTCGCCCCCTTTCACGCCCAGGCGCCTGGAAAACGGCTCAAGCGCCCCAGCAGGCGCCCCTCTGGCCTGTCACGCCCACTCGCCCGGCTTGCAGAAATGTCCGAGCTGGCGGGTGGCGCTGGCCGTTCCGGGAACGAGGCCGCCGTCCCACCCGGTGCGGCTCTCCAGGGAGGGAAGGCCAGCGGGGGGGGGAGACCTCTCTTGGCGGACCGGCGGACCTTCCGGGCCTGATTGGCCCTCCGAGGGACGGGGCGGCCTCCAGCCAGCCGCGGAGTGGGCCCCTCCCTCTCTTGACGTCACGGACGACGAACAGCTGATGGTGGCCCTTGGCTGGAGCAGCAGGTACGTTGCAAAGTCCAGGAAAGGCGGGGCGGGGGGGTCGTGGGGGTGGTGTGTGTGTGTGTGTGTGTGTTAGAGTGTGTGTTAGAGTGTGGAAAGGGGAGCGGAGCGGAAGGCAGAGGGGACGAAAGGGCGAAGGACGGGCGACGGGCCTTGCGGGGCGGACAGTCCAGCCCTGCCCCGCCTGGGACGCTGCGGCGGCCGGCCCGGGACAGCAACCCTTGGGCGTCCCTCCGCGCCCCGGCCGCTCAACGCGTGCTCGGCGTGAGGAAGTCCCCCTCTTCTTGGTCGGGCGCAGGCCTGAGCCGGGCGGTAGTGCTTCTGAGCATGGGCCGAGTGCAAGACGATCTCCACCGGGAAGCAACCAGCCCGCTGGGTTTCGATTCGGCTGCGCTCAGAAGGTTGACGTGACGGCGCACCGCCACCCACGCACGTATCGGAAACCCCCACCCCACCCCACCCCACCCCACCCCGGAGTAAAGAGCAGCTTCTTTTGGCCTCCTTCCCTGGAACATTCCGAGCCCCACGGAACTGGCCGGCTGCAGCCCAGAAAAAGTTACTTTGTATGCCAGGCAGGAGGTGTTTGGGGTTTGTTTGGAAAAACAAATTGTTAAAGAAGTAGCGCCTCGGTCTGCTTCAGTGTATTTTTTTTTTTTTTTTTTTACTTACCTTTTTACACGACCCCTAAGATCCGCTGGCCACTTAAATTCGGACCAGAGATCTTAGGGGTTTGTCGCTCTTCCTACGTTCCCACCCCCTCCGCACTTCCTGGCTGTTGGCTGCCTGAGGCGAGGGAGAAAAAGGGAAAGAAAAGCATGCCGCTCACCTCCGTTCTGCCTCTCGTCTCTGTAAAAGTAGCTCTTAAAGGGGCGGGAGCCAAAAAACAACAAACAGAAGCGAGGAGAGCCCCGCACTCACTATCGTTACACCGCATCAAGCAATTTTCACCCCGGAAGAGCAGGTACTTGAAAGGTGCGCTGGGATGTGCTAAAGTGGGCGTGGTCGCACTTAATTTCCTGTTAACTCTGGAGCTGGTGGGGAAATATTTTTAAGCTTCGGAGCTGGGAGCCATTTGCCCCAGAGTTTAGGGGTCGTGTATAAACGCCCAAAGGCAGCACAAACACAAGGGGAAATGGCCATGGCCTCTTTTTAAGAAGAACCAGTCCATGTCAGGGGGGCCTTTTGCATAGAACCCACTCCATGGGCCCGAGGACGTGGCCTGTGATCCAGGACAGCTCCACGGAAACACATCTGTCTGTAAGGCCCCGAGTGGCTTGGTTTTGTTTTGTGTTGGCCCTGTACCCTTAGAGAGAGAGAGAGAGAGAGAGAGAGAGAGGCCTTGCCCCCCCCCGCATGCGCCCCCTACTTTGCAGAGCTGCCAAGAGCCCACTGGGCATTCCTCTCTCTTCCCCTCAGGTGCTCTCCATTTTACTTGGCACTCTGGGGTGCCCGGGCGTGTCCCTGGTCCCCTGCCAGCCAGGGTGATGCTTGGCCAGGAGAAAGGCCCCTCTGGGGACCCACATCACCCCAAGGGATGGCACGGCCACCTCCAGATGGGGAGCACAGGGTTAAGAACAGCCTCTGCTGAGACAGGATGCTGAAGGGCTGCGCTTAGCCCTCCCCAGCTAGGAGAGGGTGCAGGGCTGCCATTGCATAAATGGGGCAGCCCCTCCCCTACATCCCTTTTCCTTCCTTAGGTTTAGGGTTAGGGCCACACTGCAAGGAACAGCTGGGGCTGCCCTCTGATGGTTGGAGGAGCTGCCAAGCAGCAAGCGGGGGGGGGCTGTTCAGGCCTTTCTTGCTGTGGGTGGGGTGGGGGCAGGAGGGGCTGCTCTCAGGCAGGGCCAGGCACTTCCTATCTCAGCAGGGGCTCTCCCCTCTGGCCCTCCTGCGGACCTTTGTTGCCAAACACAGTGGCTGCCCCCTGCCCTGGAGGATGGCCCCTTGTCCCTGGACAGGAGCTGTCACCCTCTGGCTCAGGGCTGAGTAAAAGCAAGCCTGCGTCTCACCCTCCTGCTTCCCTTAGATGGGCCGAGACAAGCAGCTGCCAGAGGCTGGTGGTAGCCTAGTGGCCACTCACCAAGGAAGCAGGCGGAGCTGATCCACTCCTCTTCTCTTCTCCCCTTGCTTTGTTCTCTCCTCCTTTGGCTGCTGCTGTGGTTCCTGCAAAGTCTGTCTTCAAGGCTGGTGGGGCTGAGGCGTGGCATTGCGGTAGCACCCAGCGTGGGCCTGCGGGGCTCTTGGCAGGCACTGTGCCATCCATCCGTTGGACAGGAAGATCTCTTCCTTGCCATTGGGCATTGGGTAAAGAGTCGCAGGTGCCGGCTGCTTCCAGCTCGGAAGAGGATCTGTTCTCTCCTCATGAGTCTCTGCTGAGAGAAGCTTCTGCAGCTGCCTTTGCTGGCAGGAGAGGACCTGGCTGGTTTAAAGTCAAGGGCTTTGTCTCTGGCGGCAGCCTTTAAGACACCACCCCTGGCAGGGAATCATCCGAGAAGCCCAGCAGTGGATCTGTGGGCAGCTGCGAGAGCTCCCCTTGGGGCCAGAGAGCCTAGCGCAGCAGCTGTAAGTGTGGGGCCTGCACCCCACCAGGTGTGGCTGAGCAAGCTGTAACTCAAGGATGGACTGCCTGATTTGCCATGCCAAAGCCCTGGGTCCAAGCCTTGGCAGCATCTTCAGGGAGAGAAGGGAAATGGCTTGGCTGCCAAGAGGGGCATTTCTTTCGATTTTGGAGTGGATGAAGCTGTGGGTCCAACAAGCCAGCCATGGCTGGCCTCAGGCCAGGGCTGCTTCCAGAGTTTCTCCCTGGCGGCCTGTGGTGGCCTCTCTTCTGCTGCCCTCCAGAGTCAGGGACTCCAGGGGCTTGTGCAATGCCCTCTGCCTCTCCACAGTGCGTGGTGCTCGGTTTGTCTGCTGCTTCCAGCTTCCCTGCTTCAGGCAGGCTCCGGAGCAGAGCCCGGCCCTTCGCCTGCCCAGCAGCAGCGTAGACATCCTGGGCTGAGGGAGCCGGCTGGGGGAAGGTTCGTGGCAGAGAGTCCAGGTGGCTCTCCAGCTGGGCTGGGGCTGGGCCTGAGCAGGAGAGGGCTGGCTCCCAGGAAGCAGATCAGGAGAGAGGCCAAAAGGTCCCGTGAAGACAGGGAGCTTCACGGTGACTCAGAGGGAGGCTTCTGGCCTGAAGAGTGTTTGTCTTTCATTCCCTGGCTGGAGGATCCCTCAGCATTGTCTTTGCACCTCTAAGAAGAACAACTGTGGGTTTGGTTTGGTTGGTTTTCTCATCTGTGAGGTTAGACCAAGGCTGGTAGGTTTTGCTGCCTGCTTCCTCTCTGGGAGCCCTGGATTCTGGGCCTCCATTCTCTCTGGTCTGCTGAGCACATCAGGCCTGGAGACAGTTTGCAGTTTGAAAGGCTGTGAGTAACAAAGCTTCTGAGGAAGCCCCTGCTGAAAGTTTTAAAAGCTCCAGACAGGCCCACGCACCCACTGGATCACAGAAGCCAGTGACTGGCAGGGAGAGAGTGACCTGGGGAGGGAAGAAAGACCAGCCATGCTGGACCAAAGGCACTGGGCACTCAACAAAGGGGCAGAGTGGGTGGGGTGGGGTCCATGCAGGCCTTGATGACCCTCCCTTCCAGAGAGAGGAGCAGAGGGTCCAAAGGAGCCACGAGGGAGGCAGAGAGAGCATCTCTTTGAGGGGCATTGGGAAGCACCAGGAGAGTCCCTCACTGTCCTGTCATTCAGTCACTCTGGAGGGATGCATGGCGTATGGTCTACTCAGCTTCTCGGAGCAGAAAGATGGCAGCGTTGCTTTCTCTCTTCCTTCATCCATTCTCCCCCTCCTGCCCCCAGTGGAGAATGTGGCCCGTGTGGAGTGCTCACCTGGACAGGACCTCCTGTGACCTGAGCTTCACGGAGGCCATCAGCCAGCGCATGCAGGTCCCCAGCCACCTGAAGGTCGCGGACTCTGCCATCATGGCAGGGGAGCAGAGGCCACCTGAAGAGGACTGCTCCCCATCCTTCCAGATGCATGTCCCCGAACGGCTTCTGCTCTCAGGTAAATCAGGATGGCTGCTTTGGGGGAGAGGTTTGATGTTGGGAACAGGTGAGAGGGCCCTGGAGTGGAGGTGGTGGGGGGAGGGAGTTGGTGGGCAAAGGCAGCCCTTTTACTGCCTCTCCTTGCCTTTCCTGTCTGGGTACATCTGGAGCCAAGTGTCTGCTCGCGTAATGTGCATCCCGCCCTGTCTGCTGCAAGCAGAGATGCAAGCAGCTTCAGGAGGTGCCTGAGGTTAGGGGGTCTGCTCAAAGGGCCTCTGCCATTTCCCTCTCTGCCCCCCCCCATCACCTGACAACCTCTTGAAGGCTTGCGTGAATTCCAGTGGGTGCTGTTGAGGATGCTTGGGCTGAGTTTGTGTGAACCAGTGTATTTGGAGGCACACTGAACTGTCCTCCTGGGGGAACAGAAGGAGGCACATTCTGAGCCCCACCTTCCCTTCTTTTCTCTCTAGAAATGATGGAGGTGGCCTCCAGGACTCCCTTTGGGTGTGGACGGACGAACGGATGGGGTGTGGCTGACAAAACTCTTTTTGAGCCACCCGACCAGGCTGCCATTTATCGGGAGCGCCCATTCCTGACCCTCATCTCCCAGGCAGCATCCCAGAAACGCAGGCACCAGGTAGTGTGTTTGGAGAGCTGGCATCCAGGGTTCAGGCCAGGATGCCTGGCAGGGTGGCCACGCCCATTCAAGTGCATGCCAGGAAAGCTGCCATAACTACTTCTCACCAAAGAAGAGGTTGGGTGGGGATGGGGTTTCTTGCTATACCTACCCCATGGCCTCCTGGATGATGGAAAGAGAGCCCTTCTCTAGGGAGGTGAACGAAGGGGTGGGCAAGGGAGCAGGAGGGCAGGAGAGAAGAGGGTGAGGCAGGCATTGCCCAAACTGAGAGCTGCCGCTAAACACCACTGGCATCAGGTGGCCACCCTGCAGGGTGGAAGAGGAGAGGGGTGGCATCGCTGGGGTGGGGGGGGGGAGGAAGGCCTTTTGTGCTCTCAGAAATTCAAGGGGGATGGCAACACCTCTTTGGCAGTGGGAGGGATGGGGGGATTCAGCAATCTCTCAGAGCAAGCCTCTCCAAAGCCCCCCAAACCCCTGCCTGATATTCCTAAGAAGGAAGACAGGGGGGCACTCCTTTGAAAGGGGGCCAGCTGGCCCTTGGCTCTGCTTGTTCCCTCGCCTTCCAACTCACCCAGGGGCCTTTCCAGAGCAAAGGTCTTCTGCCCCTAGAAATGAGGGAGCTGCCTCCCCCCCCCCCACTAGCCACCTCTGGGCTTCTCCTGAGCTCAGGAAGATTCTGGCCAGCCTGGGTGCCAGCAGCGCTGAGCTGCCCCCGGGCAGAAAGGGACCAGCAGCGCCTGTGCCATCTGGAAAGCCAAGGGAACAGAGTCTCTCAAAGGACGGCCCGCAGCCTCTTTCTTCAGTCCTGCAGGAAGGACTTTTCACTTCATAGGAGAATACAAAGTGGTCCCTCTGTTTCGGCCTGCTCATTCCACAGCAGTCCTGACAAGGCAGCCAGTGTGATCTGGCAAATGACATACTTGTTCCCAGTGGGGAAGTGCTGAGGCAGACACAGATTGTGACACTGGCAGAAAAGCTTGGTCATGGCCGGTAGTTACAGTGGCCCAGTGCCTTGGTTTTTTTGCTGGTTCTGGTTGGCGGGAGTAAATTTCTGGCCTGATTTGCCCCTGTGGGCTCTCTGCGGGACAGCCAGTGGTTCTTGCTGTGCTGGTACCTTTGTGGAGAGCGCATGGGGTGACCCCTCCCCTTTGCCTTCCTCCTGCTCCTCCAGGTCCATCACAGCAGAGCCCGGAAGGCCAGAGTGCCACTGATGGTGGAGGAGATTTCTCCGCTGGCCCTGGAGGATCCCAGGCTGAGACAAGCCAGGTTAGAGGGAACCAGGTGGGCGCCGTGCCCTGGGGCCACTGGGCAGCAGCAAAGTGCCCAAGTCCTGGCCGAGTGCCTTGACCTAGCACATGAGGGGGGCAGCACTGGTGTGCATGGGAAGGGGAGAAGGGGCTGGCTGCCTCCCTCTGGGCCCACCCAGTGGGTCCCTTTCCCTCTCTCTCTCTCCCATTCAGGCTCCCAGGGGACCTGCTTTCTTTGCCCTGCTCTGAGATGGCTCACCTTTTGACCTTGATGGGGTCTTCTGAGCTAGATGGCCAGTGGGAAGAGGAGCAGCAGCAGCAGCAGCAGCAGCAGCAGCAGCATTTGGACAGTGCTGGGTGGAGGACAGGAGGAGGAGGAGGAGGAGGAAGATGGTGGATGATCAGAGAGGCCCTTACTGTAGGAGCTAACAGGGCAGAGCCTCCCTCAGTTTCTGGAAGACTGGTCACTGCGAGGGGAAAGGGCATTTCCTTTGTGCCTCCGAGCAGGGCAGGGCCCAAATCAAGGCTGGCACTAGGGAATGGCCTATCTTGTCAAGGTGCTGGACTCTTTTGTCTTGGCGATGGTCCACCTCACAGGGTTATTGTAGTTATGGACTTCCTACATTGTAGTAGGTAGAATAAATGACATCCGAGTTCCCTTCCAATTGTGGGACCTGATCCCTTTCATAGAATCATAGAATCATAGAATCATAGAGTTGGAAGAGACCTCAAGGGCCATCTAGTCCAACCCCCTGCCATGCAGGAACCCCATCACAATATTTCTGACAGATGGCCCTCCAACCTCTGCTTAAAAACCTCCAAAGAAGGAGACTCAACCACCCTCCGCGGCAGCATATTCCACTGCCAAATAGCTCTAACTGTCATGAGGTTCTTCCTAATGTTCAAATGGAATCTCTTTTCCTGTCGTTTGAAACCATTGCCCCGAGTCCTAGTCTCTGAAGCCATGGAAAACAAACCTGTTCCCTCTTCAATATGACATCCTTTCAAATATTTAAACATAGCTATCATATCCCCTCCCAGCCTTCTTTTTGAAAGGCTAAACATTCCCAGTTCCCTAAGCCGTTCCTCATAAGACATTTCCTCCAGACCCTCAACCATCCTGGTAGCCCTCCTCTGCACCCGCTTGAGTTTGTCAACATCCTTTTTAAATTGAGGCGCACAGAACTGGACACAGTACTCCAGGTGGGTTCTGACAAGAGCAGAATAGAGTGGTACTATCACTTCCCTTGATCTAGACACTATGGTTCTGTTGATACAACCAAGAATCGAATTGGCTTTTCTGGCCGCTGCATCACACTGCTGACTCATGTTCAATTTGTGGTCCACCAAGACTCCCAGATCCCTTTCACAGGTACTATCCTCCAGCCAGGTATCCCCCATCTTATATTTGTGCAATTCATTTTTTTTACCTAAATGCAGTACCCTACATTTTCCTCTGTTGAAATCCATTTCGTTAGCTTTGGCCCAGCACTATAGTCTGTCCAGGTCTCTTTGGATTTTCATCCTATCCTAGGGAATTTGCAGCCCCTCCCAATTTGGTATCATCTGCAAATTTAATTAGCATACTCCCTATTCCTTCCTCCAAGTCATTAATAAAGATATTGAACAGCACTGGACCCAGAACAGAACCCTGGGGCACCCCACTGGTCACGTCTCTCCAAGCTGAAGAGAGGCCATTTATGGTCACCCTTTGGGTGCGATTAGTCAACCAATTACAAATCCACCTAACAGTAGCACTATCTATCTCAGTGTTTTTCAACCGATGTGCCGCGGCACATTACTGTGCCGCGAGATGTTGGCTGGTGTGCCGCGGCGCCAGGGAGCCGGAGGAAGGCGGGGCGTCCAGAAAGAAGCCGCCGCCGCTGCCGCCGCCTCCCAGGCCACTCCCGCCGCCGCGGCCGAAGCCGCTCCCGCTGCCGGAGCCCTTATCAGGGCTCCGATCGGAGAGCCCAGCTGGTAGGCGGCCTGTCAAAGAGAGACCAGCCAGAGCGCGGCAAGGCCGCAAGCCTCGCCGCTGCTGCTGCTGGTCACGGGCGGTCCGCCGCTGCCGCCGCCGCCGCTCGCCTCGCTGGGCAAGGCCCCGATCCTCAGCTGCGCGGACGGAGCCGGGAGCCCCCCCCCGGTAAAGCAAAGGAGCCTCAAAAGGGGTGGGGGGGGGGCGCCAGCTGGAGCAGACAAACCGCATGTCCGGAGCAGCCAAAAATCTCGCTGCCAACCACCCAGAGACTACTTGAAGTGGTATGGGGCGGTATATAAGCAGAACACACACAAACACATGCACCCCCTTTTCTAATGGTGGTGTGCCTCGTGATTTTTTTCATGAAACAAGTGTGCCTTGGCCCAAAAAAGGTTGAAAAACACTGATCTATCTCACTTTCTACTAACTTCTTAGCAAGAATACCATGGGGAACCTTATCAAAGGCCTTACTAAAGTCCAGATAAACAATATCCACAGCATTCCCCTCATCCACTAGGCCTGTAATTCTATCAAAGAAAGAGATCAAATTAGTCTGGCATGACTTGTTTTTAAGAAACCCGTGTTGACTTCTTGTAATGACAGCATTGTTTGTTAAATATTTGCAGACTGCTTGTTTAATAATCTTCTCTAGGATCTTTCCAGGAATTGAAGTCAAGCTGACTGGGCGGTAATTATTTGGGTCCTCTTTTTTTCCCTTTTTGAAGATGGGGACAACATTAGCCCTCCTCCAGTCGATGGGGACTTCCCCTGTTCTCCAGGACTTCACAAATATTATTGCCAATGGTTCTGAAATTACTTCCACCAGTTCTTTTAATATCCTTGGGTGTAATTCATCTGGCCCCGGAGACTTAAATTAATTTAATGTTTCCACGTGTTCCTGTACCAGCTCTCTACCTATTCTATGTTGTAATTCCCATCCTACCTCATCTAGTCTTTGTCCCAGTGGATCTCTTTCTTCCTTTTTGGAGAAAACAGAGGCAAAGAAGGTGTTGAATAGTTCTGCCTTTTCCTTGTCTCCTGTTAGTAACTGGTTATTATCGCCATGCAAAGAGCCTATCATTTCCTTATTTTTCCTTTTGCTGCGGACATAACTAAAGAAACCCTTTTTACTATCTTTAAAGTCTCTGGCCAGTCTAAGTTCGTTTTGCGCTTTACCTTTTTTTACCATCCCCCTGCATATATTAGCTGTTTGCTTATATTCCTCTTTGGTGCATTTTCCATTTTTCCATTCCTTGTACTTGTTTTTCTTTATAGTTAGCTGAGTTGAAAGTTCTTTAGTAAACCATTGCGGTTTCTTTCGACCTCTTATATTTTCTTCTTGTTGGAACAGTTTTAAATTGTGCCTTTAATATCTCGCTTTTAAGGAACTCCCATCCATCTTGGACTCCCTTCTCTTTCAGTGTGTCGGTCCATGGAATCACAGCCAATAATTCCCTAAGTTTACAAAAATTGGCTTTCTTAAAGTCCAGGATTCTTGTCTGACTATGCTTAACTTCACCTTCCAACTGTATAACAAATTCCAAGAGGGCATGGTCACTTTTACCTAATGATCCCACCACTTCGACCCCATTTACGAGGTCCTCCTTATTGGTTATGACCAGATCTAAAATGGTTTTGCCTCTTGTTGCCTCCTCTACCTTCTGGGCCATGAAATTGTCTGCAAGGGCAGTAAGGAATTTGTTAGACCTTGTGTTCTTAACTGAGTTGGATTGCCAGCATATATCAGGATAGTTAAAATCTCCCATTAGTACTACATCTCTCCCTTTTGACTGTGTGGCCATCTGCTCAAAGAAGGCATCATCCCACTCCTCCGACTGGCTTGGGGGTCTATAATATACCCCCACAGTGACATCCCTCCTGGTTTTTTCACCCCTGATTTTCACCCAAATACTCTCAACATGGTTCCTCTGCAGTTTATCTTGTATTTCTTCAGCAGTATAAATGTCCTATATATATAAAGCTACACCTCCTCCTTTCTTACTTGTCCTGTTCCTTTGAAACAGGTTATACCCTCCAATGACTACATTCCAATCATACGTCTCATCCCACCATGTTTCAGTGATGCCAGTTATATCATATTTATTTTGCTGTATTAGGAGTTCCAGCTCCTCTTGTTTGTTCCCCATGCTCTGTGCATTGGTGTAGAGACATTTGAGGCTGCGTGTGCTTCTTACATGTCCTTTGCTTAACCTGTTTTTCCTCGCACTGATGGTCTGCACTACTTCTTGTCCTGCTCCTATTGCAACATTTGGGCTAGTCTCTACAACCCCTTCTGGATCTCTACCGTTAAGAGAATTTTCTCCCTCCCCCTGCAAACTCAGTTTAAAGCTCTCCTTATTAAATCTGCAATCCTCTTGGCAAAGAGATTCCTACCAGCATTGGTGAGGTGCACCCCATCCTGGCCCAATATCCCATCTGAATGAAAAAGCAAACCATGGTCCAAGAATCCGAATCGTTCCTGCCGGCACCATCTCCGAAGCCAATTGTTAACTTCCACTATTGTTCTTTGCCTTCGTGGGCCACGTCCTTCTACAGGGAGGAGAGATGAGATTACCACCTGCCCACCCAGGTCCTTCAGCTTCCTACTCATTTCTTTGTACGCTTCTGCGATATCTTGAAAGCTGCGTTTGGAAGTATCATTAGTTCCTACATGGACCAAGAGAAAGGGGTTAGAATCAGAGGGCTTGATGAGTCTTGTCAGTCTCTCAGTTACATCCTGAATCTTGTCTCCAGGGAGACAGCAGACCTCCCTGTTCATTTTGTCTGGCCTGCAGATGACCGCTTCTGTTCCTCTAAGCAAGGAATCCCCAACCACCACCACCCGCCTCCTCCAAGGCTTGGTAGATGCCTCCTGGTGCGCTGTAGGGTTCGGATTCCTTTGTGCAAGGTCTTGAGGCTGCTCTTGGTGTAGTTCCTTCTCCTGGTCGATAAGGAAGAGAGGTTGGAATCTATTTTGCAACTGCAAACTTTTTGTCTGTTTCCTAGTTCTTCCCTTTCTGACTGTGACATTCTTCCAAGTGTCTGTCTCTTGTATTTGTGAAATGCCCTGTCCTGCAGTGGAAGGTGTTCTGGTGGAGTGTGTGCCTTCTGAGATAAGTGGACTCATTTAGCTTGCCTGCTGAAGACTCCCTCTGAGTCTGCACACACCCCATGGGAGGGGAGGGGATGCTGGATTGGTCTTTAAAAGGCAGGGTGTCTGGCATGCTTCAAGAACCCACTTTCCTCCAGGCACTGCCGCAAGGCAGACGTTTTCTCTCCTAGGGGGTGGGGAGGTGGGGCAAGGGTTTGCTCTCAAGGGTCCAGAGGGAGTGATCGATGTGGCCATGTCTGTGTGCCCCTCCCCAGGCTGGAGCTGAGCTTGCCCCCTGCTTCCCAGAGCCCAGAGCTGCCCCTGCTGCTCCACACCCAGTTCCCTCCTGTCCCTCCTGAAGGCAGGATCTACTCCGTCCAGAATATCCTCCAGGCACTGTACCTCCTTGGCCGTATCCTTTTCCAGCTCTTCTGGAAGCCTGGCCGAGGCCACCCCAGGTGATTGCCTCCAGCTTTGCTCGGCCAGCATGCAGCAGCTTTGGAGGGGCAGGAAGCCTGCTTTTTAAACCTAGAAGGTTTTTCCAGAGTAGGGTGGTGGCGGTGGTGGAGCGTTATGAGATGCCAGCTTCACACAGTAGAGCTTGGTCTTGCCTGTGGCGGCATGCACTTTAGGCTGGTTCGGGCTTTCTGTCGCACCCACGTGCAAGGCTCTATCTGTGCACCAACATTCAGCCCCTTCTGCTTGCTGCTCCTCCGGGCGCTCCATCCACCCCAAGAGTTGGCTGCTTGGGTGAGGAGAAAGAAGCAGAGGACCTTGGGGGAGGTCTGGGAGCAGAGCATCACCTTCAGCACCAAGTTGCTGCCGCTATCGCTGCTTTGCTGGCTTGAGCAGATGCACACGTGCTCTTGTTTGTTTTACAACAAACAAACCACCCCAGGTTGCATTACTACAGTGGGTGGGTGGGTGAGCCACAGCCTGGCAGAAACTCTGCCTTCCTGAGTCCACTCCCTCCTCCACCAGCTTCCTTTGGCCTTTCTCTTTTACCCAATAAAAACATGCACACACCCCACAGCCTTTAACTCAGGCAGTGGTTTTAAGGAAAAGAAAGTCAATGTTTACTCACAGAACAAATGGCAAATGGCAGGCTAAAGCTTGTCAGAAAGCTGCAGTAGAATAAACAAAAGTAAACAGTAGTATCTGCCTTGGGTCCTTTTCTAAGGAGAAAAGCAGGGTAAAAATGCTCAAAAAGAAATATAAATAAATAATAAGCCTCAACTGGCAAACCACTCCAGTATTCCTGCCAAGAAAACTCCATGGACTTGGGGTCACAAAGAGTCTGTCACAACTGTAACAACACAACATACACACACACACACACAAGCCTCAGGCTCTTGTGAGGTTAGCAAGGAGGATGAAGAAAAGGGTTACTAACGTAAATGTGCGTCCTCTCAGGCCTCGTGGTTGGGAGAACAATCATGGGGACATAAGGAGCTGAGCGGAGCTGAGCAGAGCATGCGCCTTCTGTCTGGTCCCCCAATCTTCTGGGTGCTCCCAAACAAAGGCAGTCAAGCAATGGGAGGAGTGAGGAAGGGCCCCCTTTGGCTGCCAAGAAAAGGGTGTTGGCACGTTAGTCAACCAACACCTCCTACCTCTCAGGCGATCCTGCACTGGGCCTGCAGGTTGACTTGCAGAGACACATCTCCGAAGGCATCCTGCCTGCGTGTGGCTGGCTTTGCTCACAAGGGGTGCCTTGTGTGTCCCTCCTTCCCGACTGCTGCTGCTGCTGCTGCTGCATTTATGCATTTAGTGGAGTGGATCCCGGGTTGCAGCCAGGCTGTTGCTTTGGGGGTGTAATCATAGAGCAGGAAGGGATTTTGGTTGTATGGGAAGCCTCCACCCCCTTTGGGACCCACATGCCATCAAGGCAATTGGATGCCCTCCACCCATGCCTGCCGTGGTCCATCAGCCATATCTTTTCCCAGGAGCTCTTAAGCTGTCCGGAAAAGAGGCTGTGATATCGGACCCCATCCTCCAGCTGGTGGCACATGGTCATCTTACTAGATTAGGGATCAGGCTTCCCTACCCATGTATTTTCTACATAAATCTTAATTTTAGTGTTTCTTTTAAGCTCAGCCTCTGCCCAGTTTATTGGTCCAGAGACCAGAGAAATAAATTGGTTTCAATGTTCACAGGAAACCCTGCTTGAGGTAATCTGCTAAACAGAAAAATCCCCAAGAGGGCTTCCTCCCAAATGAAAAACCCAACTCTGGAGAAACACTGCCTGCCTTGCTGCCTGCTGTGAACATCCTCCCAGGCAGGCAGGCGTGAGGGTGTTGCATTTGGGGTTTCTCTACAAACCATCCCACAGAGCCTCATGCAAAGGCACCCCATGACACAGGTGGGCTCTAGAGCCCAGGAATGAATTCCAGGCTCCACAACTTGGTGGAGTTCCCAGCCTTTTAAAAAAAACCCTCTATCCCAGTTACTTGAAGCTCCTTTTGTTCCATATAGATGGTGAAGAAGTGTGATTGTTTTGTAGCTGGCTTGCTTCTACCAGAGGGAGCCCAAACCCTCTCCGGTTGGCTGCCACTTCCCTGGAGATCTCACACTAACTCTAAGCTTCCTTGATGCCCTCAGGCTGAGGTAGAAAGGCTGGTTCACTGTCAGGATTGGTGCTGCTGCTCAGATGGCATCTGGATCTGTAGAATGGATGTGAGCTGCCTTTTCTTTCCATGTGAGGCAGCAAAACACCTGGGCCTCTTGCTGTGGCCAGCTCTGCCATGGCTCTCTTCTCTTCTCTTGCTTCATTTCCCCTTTAGTTCTCGGGATACGAGCACTGGCCTGGAGGAGTTTGGGACCGCGGACATGCTGGCGATGAAGAAGCAGGTAGGAAGATTGTCTTCTTCAATGCTCTTCTCCTTCCCTCCCTCCCTCCCTCCCTTGCAAAGACTCAGGCTCCCTCTCTGCCCTTGAGGAAAGGGAAAGGGAGCCACCGGGAGGCTGGGTGGTGGTGGTGTCGGGTCTGCGGAGCATCTCTTCCACCTGGCCAGCCTCTGCTTTGGCCAGGAGGGCTGCCACACAGACCCTGCCTCTGTCACACAGTCTCTCTTTCCTTTCCTGGAGAGCAGGTGGCTCGAATCTCTGGGCGGCTCCAGGCCCTGGAGGCCCAATGTGTGGGGTGGCGCCAGAAGGAGCTCCTCTTCTATTCCGTCCTGGGGCCAGCTTGTCTCTTCCACCTGTGGCTTTGGCTGAGAAGATGAGGACCCACCACCTGGCGAGGTGGGCCAAGATGACAGGGCTGGAAGCGTTGTTAGCAGTCGGTCATCACCAGCATGTGCTTTGTAGGTTTTACTGCCCCCATCCCGGACGAGATGCCCTGGGACGTGGTGGCTGCTTCTGCTAGTTACCTCAATAGGAAGGAACAGAGAGACTGGGAGGGGCCTATGGCCTTCTGAGGATGCAGGGAGGATGGGACATGGAGTGCCCTGTTTGCTTTGCAGGGGGAAGTGGGCACAAGGAGGCAGCTTGGGGCCAGCCCCCCCCCTTGTTTGTCAACTGAGTTGGGGATACTCTAGGGGTGTCAGGGAGGGTGAGGTGATGGTGACTCGGTGGGTCTAGCCCTTCCTTCTCTTGAGCAGCCCACTTAGAACACAGCTTTGCAAGCACAACCTGGCTAGAATCCCGGTGACAGAGGTTATGAAGAGATTGCCCTTGGGAGTACAATGATCATCACTTGGAGGCGCGGTGTCTCCCGTGCCTTCCTGAACCCACCAGCACCATCATCTTGGGGTGATGACAAAGAAAAGGAAGTAGCTCCACTTGGGTCAGGTCAGGGGACATGGGTCAGCAGCCAGGATGGCTTCTTTGGGGGCTAGAAGTGAGCAGAACAGATGCAAGAAGCTCAGCAGCACCGAGACCAACACTGCTGCAATTTGTGCCTGTTCCTGTCAGGCCTTCACTGTGTGTCCTCCTCAGAGGGGCCCATCTGGGCTGCATCAGTTACATGGAAAGGTCCTGAATTTTAATAAAATTCCTGATAAACCCAGTGGCTTTTGTGTGAGAGAGGAAGAGGGAAAGACAGGCAAATGTGGGGGCAGGGGGAGGGCAGAAGGGAGGCCAGTGTGGGGCTGTTTCCTTTGGTTTTCTGCCAGGCACTGCAACAATTCTGCCTTTCTCGGGGCCTCTTTCAGAGCCTCTCAAGCTGTGTGACCCACCCCACCCCACCCCACCCCAGAACCTTGTTGCTGGGCATTCATAGCCCAACCATTTGCTGTGCAGTGTTCGCAGACTTTGTGAAGAGGTTCTCACACCACCTCCCACTGTTTCACTTCTCATCTCTTGGCTGCAAGCAGGACTGTGAACTGACTGAAAGAAGTCTTGGCCACCATTTAATCCACATATTTTCTAAAATTCATTGACAAACCAGTTTGGTTCTTAGTCAGTGACTCAGAAACCTGAAACAAGAAGGGTCTCCCAGGCATTGCACAGACACAAGGAGGACCAGCTTTATGGGAGCTGCAGGGCTTTTGCTCAGAGTGGCCCCTTGCCCTCTGTGAAGCTCAGAAGGAAGCAGGCTCACTCCCTGGCTCACTTTCCAGTGTCGTTCATGCCCAGTTCAACCATTTCATCCCAGTGGCTGATGCGGCTCACTATAACTCACACCTGTTGTCAGGGAAGTGTTTGGTGCTGATGTTGTTTCCATGGCAACCATGACAGGCAAAAGCTTCGGGGAGGGGGTTTGAATAATACCACAGAGAGACCATGGGGCTGTGTAGAGCACAGAATGGCCTCCTTCCCACAAGACTGGCTGGTGCCACGGTGAAACTCCCACCCCCTTAGGAATTAGTGGCAATTATGTTAGCAGAAAGCAGCAGGTTGGTATGAGGATATATAGCTATGAATTAAAAGCAGCCACGCGGGGGTTCATGGCATGAGAAAAGAAAAATATGCATCTATTGAAATCCAGTCAGGATAGGAACGGGTAAAACCTGGAAGCCCCTTCAACTGGATTCTG
Source organism: Phrynocephalus guinanensis (assembly GCA_037367245.1). Lineage (NCBI taxonomy): Eukaryota > Metazoa > Chordata > Lepidosauria > Squamata > Agamidae > Phrynocephalus > Phrynocephalus guinanensis. The sequence continues at coordinate 24,784,589 of CM074748.1, forward strand.
TGGTTCACACTGCTGGCAAGGATCTGTTTCTTGTGAAGGATGAGGCAGTGATCAAAGGGCAGCAGATCCACACATGAGCATTTAGAAGAGAGAAGTCAAGGTTCCTGTTCCCATCTGGTTTTCTGTCTGTCTGTTGCACTCACCCCAACCCCCACAACAAACTACAGCATTGCTAGGGTTATTTCCAGAGACACAACAGGCCATGTTTGAGGTGTGCAACAGCTCTTCCAGCCGACTGTTTGGGAGAGCAGCATATGATCAGACAAGTGACAGTGGGGTGACTCTGAGCCCCCCCCCCACTTGCATATACCTTATGCTGGTATCAGCTATTCCCATCTCACTTCTCTGAATCATATACACTCACAAATACACACACACTCTCTCTCGTCCTAATGAGCTTACAGCTTGGCCATGCCACAGGTTCAACGTTCCTTTATGTCAATTATAAGCATTCATGCAGCTCATGTCCCTGTATATAATGGGATTTCTTCTCTTTCCACTGATGTTCCATGTGGTGCATTTTTCTGAGAGAGAGGGAGGGGCCCCTTCTCACCTGGACACTCTTCCTCTCATTGTGGAGTCTCTGGAGAACCTGTTTCAATGAACTCCAGAGAAGGGACTTGCTCTGCTGGTTGATTCTGGACTCCCCATCACATAGCATCTACCTTTTGGATGCTGGCACCTGGCTGGGCACAGGTGAGGCTGTGGGTCCCCAAAAGTCCATGTCAGCTTTTCATACTGCTCTAGGGAAAGTTATCCCTTCTTCCTGGGAGGCAGCAAACGAAAGTGAATCTTATTAGCAGCAGTTCTGAAAGAGGGGGTTTCCTGATAAAAGATCCATCATTCTCCACTGATGTAAAATGTTTTTATTGAATTACTTCTCTGGGCGTTCAAGCAAGGCAAAGGCTCCAGTAAGATGAAGGCCTAAAATAGAGATGGGTTCAGGGAGCCCATGCAGGCAGTTGCACCAGGAGGCTGGGGGCTTGTCCGAGATCCCACAGCTTTTCTCCTTGCAGGTTTCTTGGAGCAAGGCTTACCTGTCAAAGATCCCAAGAAGATGCACACAAAACATCTCACAGCCCTGCAGTTCCAGCCGGTGGTTCCATTTTGCCTACAGACTGTGGTTACTTGTCAGCACGCTCTGCCTGGAACTGACCAATATGCTTTCCCAACGTGTCTGCATTCTTTGGTTCCAATGAGTCCTAGGCCAACTACCCACATATGTTTAAGATCAGCAACCTGGGCTAAATCTTGATTCTCATCCACTGGAACACCCACATTCTTTGTGCCATCTCTATATCTGTTGACTTTGGAGAAGAGACGTAGAGGAATAGATCAGCCATGTGAGGGACACTGGTTTGTGTAAGTCTATGTCCTGTGATGTGGCCAACTTCCTGGCTGGCCTAACCAGTGCATTGCTGTTGGACTGAGTGTTTGAGCAAATGTTCCAAAACAATGTTTATTTACCATATGCTCAGCCAGCCCTTCTTATGGTGTGAGTCTGTGGCAGTGCCATGCCTGTGCCAACTGCCATGGTGGCAGCAGAGGCAGTGGCGACAGCAGTGGCAGCCCTAGAGATTGGAAGAAAAGGGGTAGAAGCCACAAGGGGGTGCTGTGGACCATGGAAAGGAGATGCTAGCCAGCCCAGTTTAGCCTGCTTGAGAGGGAACCCAAGAGAACAGGGTAGGGTGGAGCGGGGACTGGTGAGCAGAGGGCCAGCCACGGGAAATGGGCGAACAAGTCACAGGGAGCCAGAAGCTTGTTGGCTTGCTTTCCAGGAAATCCAGTGGCTTGGGCTTTGTGTATTGATTCTTTCCTCTATCGTCCCACAAGCGGCTTCATGTGGATCTGACCCATGGATCTCAGAACTGTGGGCCAGGAAATTTCACAGACCTGACTTCTAAATTACACTAAAACTCTAATGCACCACCTTCCAAATTTGTATGGAATGGACCTCTTCCAGAAGTGCAGAACTTCTGTCAAAATAGCATAGTCCATTATAATATGTTGAACAAAATGCTTGGGAAAAATTCATTTTAGTAGTAGTAGTAGTAGTAGTAGTAGTAGTAGTAGTAGTAGTAGTAGTAGTAGTAGTAGTAGTAGTAGTAGTAGTAGTAGTAGAAAGATATGGCTGCCATGACTTGTGACCAAGTGTTAGGCTGCAAAGTTGGCATTCTTTCCAAATGTGTCGGGTCCCTGAAATATCTCCAGGACCAGCCTTGGCCACCTCTCTTTGCTTCGCACTTGCCACTGGGACTGGGTTCCTGGGCCCCTCAGCTGCCGGGGGAGAGGAAGTCCTCTGGGAGGGGTACAGCTCAGACCTCCCCAGCAAACACCAGCAGAGTCGGCCGTCAGGACATGGCATCGGGGCCACTGGAGTCTCCCTGTGTCTTTGGCACCGCTTGAAGGCTTCAGGCCAACAGGAGGGTCCCGGAGGAGGCACGGGAGGGAGGAAAGGGGCTTCCTCCAAGCAGCAGCTTCCTGTTTCCCCTCTACCCCTCCCCTCGCCGCCGCCACTCCTGCTCCCCTCCGCCTTCTCGCTGCTCCGTTTTCTTTGCCTTGGAGCGAAGAGAGCATCCCAGTCGTTTTCTGCATGGTGGAGCCGCTGCGCTCTTTGCTTCTTCGCAGCTCCTAATGGGGAGGGGAGGGGAGGGGGCTCTCCGTTGCTGGCAAACACAGTGAAAAGCCCTGGGTTCTCTTCGTAGCCAGAAAATCAGAGGGTGGGTCGTGGCAGCTTCTGTAAAACAAGCATACAAAGCCCCCTACGCGGTCCCCGGAGCGGCGGCGGCGGCGGCGGCGGCAGCAGCAGCCATTTCAGCACTCTGGGCAGCGGCTGGAGGGTGCAGCTGCCGGGCGGGCCCTTTAGAGAAAAGCGCTCTGGGTTGAGCGGGCGAGCAGATCGAGAGCCTGCAATCCTGGGAGGCAGGCAGGCAGGCAGGCAGGCATCGCGCCAGCGGCAGGAGGAGGAGGAGGAGGAAGAGGAGGCGGCTCGTCGTGCCTTTCTTCGCGTGGAAGACGAGGGAGGAGGGGCGGGGGGTGGGTGGCTGAGCCCAGCCCGTTAACAACCGGCATGAGAAAATTCTAAACCTTTACTTGTCCCAGAGAAACACACACGTAGGCACACACACCCATTCTGGGACTTCGAAATCTGAATGGCATGAACGTGAGCGGTGCTTCCGTGGCTCGTGGCAAGGAAGAGATCGCGCCAGTGGGGGAATGACTTCACTAGCCCGCCTGCCCGGCTCCCCAGCGCGCAGGTGGCGGGCCGCAACCCCCATCATCTCCCCAGCCAGTCAGAGACACCTGGCGGCGGCGGCAGCAGCCCGGAGTTCCCTTGATAAGACGCCCTCAAGAGGAGACTGGAAAAGTCCCCGCGGAAGGCGGCAGTTCAAGCGGAGGTTTTCAGCAGGGAGGGTCTCCTGGAACAAACCGTTTTGCTAGGGGTTTGAAGGCCACCCGCTGGGCTGGAGAGGAGAGGGAGAGCGGTTGTCCTTGGCCCCTCCCCTCCTCCTTGCCAGGCAGAAAAAGCCTTTGCTTTGGGGAGCAGCCTTTTCACTCAATTGTATTTTCCTGGACAGCCATCCCTACACATGCACGCACACACACACACACACACACACACACACACACACACACACACACACACACACACACACACACACACACACACACACACACACACACACACGAAAGGAGGCTCGCCTACCAACCCCCCACCCAAGGAAGATGGGCAAAAGGTCACTGGCACCCTTGCTGCCCCTTCCATCTGTTTGCCACTTGTGACGGATGCACGTTGTGTTTCAGGGATTCAGGAGGTGGAGTGGTGGCTGGTTCACAAAAAGGGTGGCAATCCTTGGGCCAGGTGGAATGGAGTCAGAGCGAGCCCCAGTTCACCAGCATCTACTGGGATTCACTTTGCCCACTCCTGGGTCAGGGTTGCCCTGCTCATGGAGAGAAGTGCGCACTTTCCCTTTGAGAGCCGTGCCCTGGAGGGAGAAGGCTGCGGTACTTTGTTCAAAGTCTTCCTTTTTAGACAGTTCTGGATGAAGCTAACAGAGAAAGGATGTCATCTTACACAACTGTTCAAAGGGGGGTCCAGCTTGGGCAAACCGCTGCATAGCTCAGCCCCTCACTTTTCTCTGGAGGGCAGACTGTGCCCCCCCAGCTTTCTCCCATGGCCTGTTGAAACACCTGGGTCCCGCCAAGCCCAGCTCCCCCTGCCCAGTGGGGACCCATGCATACACTCCCTGCTTCCCATGAATTCCACTCACTTGCCTTCCAGAAGGCTTGTGAGATTTAATTAGCTAATTTGTGCAGAGCATTCTGAAATCTTTGGATGAAAAGATCTCTTGTAGCCATGTAAATGATTATTAGAGCTAAATAATCTGTGATGAGAGCAGCCGTTTCCTGGAGGAGCAGCTGAGAGAAATTCTTTAGCCTGAAACTTATTACTTTTAAATAAACTACTTAATTAATAAATACATCCAGTCAGTAACCTGGAAAAGAAGCAGGGTGTAAGCCAAATCATCACACAAAGATGCAGGAATGCCTTGTGTGTGTGTCTGTGTGTGTGTGTGTGTGTGTGTGTGTGTGTGTGTGTGTGTGTGTGTGTGTGTGTGTGTGTGTGTGTGTGTGTGTGTGTGTGTGTGTGTGTGTGTGTGTATTTGCCTCTGTGGATGCGCTCATGGACACATGTGCAGGCTCGCTGTACCTTCTCTCCTGGGTGCACCAATTATGAAGAAAGGTGATGCAATTAATGCATAGAATGTCCATTAGCTGCCTGCTCATTAAGCTGATATGGGCAATTCTGAATTGCCTCACAGCACCTTGATGGCTGAAGTCTGTCCTGGAAAACTCCCCACTGCCTGGCTGGCTTATTGTGGCTGATTTTGTTTTCTGTTTGCTTTCCACAAGAGGGCAATGCAGTCAGTTCTACAAATGGCTTGACTGCCTTTCCCTCCATACAGGGATTCCTTTGGGTAGGAATGGAAGCAAGATCCAGGGAGCCAAAGGGAAGATTCCCTGCAGAAGAGTGGCCTGGCTGGGCTGGACAGGCTTCGTTTTGACCAGTGTTCAGTTTCCACCAGGGGACAGCCAGGAGGATGGGCCGCAGGCAAGGATCTCGGTCCTCTTAGTAGAAGGGCCCCCACAGCTCATATCCAAAGGCACATCCCTGTGGTTGTGTGGAGGTTCTTATTTATTGTGGTTGCAAGTGGCTACCCTGTATGCTTCCCGGATGGGAGCACACAATCCTTCATATATCATGAGCTGGCTTCATGAAGAAATGCAAGGTGTTAGTGTTGTTTGATGAATTATGCAGAGAGAAAGTGGAGAGTGGGATGTTTTCTTTGTGTTCTCACAGCAGGACTCAGGAGTCATGCAGTAAATCTGGAAAGCTGCAGAGGACAGAGCAGCAGGGGATGAAGTAGGAAAGGCCTCCCCTCAAATCCTGGGCTGGATCCAGTCACATTGGGCCCTCCTCTGCCCTCTGGCTGTGTGCTCAGGACAGGTGTGTCATCACAGTTTGGGGAGAATCACTGGAGACTGGGGGGGGGGGCTTCTAATCACAGCCCTCATTTTCCAAAGGGGCTGTGGACAGCCTGCCCTGACTAGACCTCCGAAACAGCTTTGGACCCCTGGGTGGCAACTCAAAGAGTCAGAGGATGGTTACTGTGCCTGAGGAAATGCAAGCATAGTGGAAATGCAGTGGCTTTCTTTAAAATGGTGACATATCATGGCAAAAGGCTAGAAGGACTTGGGGATTGCAGATGAACTTGCTCAGCTGGGTCTTGCAGTCTGCAGGAGTGCCCCCGTGGTTAAACCCCACATTCACAGTGGTATTTGCTTCCCACCTTCTCCCCACCTGTCCTCTGTATCTGAGGATGTCATTCCAACAAGAGAAAAAGCACATTCATTCATTCCCGCCAGTAAAAACCGCAGGGGCTTCTAGGCACAGCAACCAAGTGACTTCTCCTCCTGGAGCAAGGGGTGTCCCCCATTCCATGCCTGCAAAGACAAGCAGAGCCTTGGAAAGAGCAAACCCTGATCAGAAGCCACCAACATGCTGAAGAAAGCAGACACAGGCTTCTCTCTGCTTTGTTTTTTTTTGGGGGGGGAACCCTTCTGGACCATCTTGCAGCGCCTTTATTGTCTAGTCTTCATGGAAGCCACCCCTCCGCTCAGCTGGACAGCCATTCCCAGTCAGACCCAGAGGAGGCACAGCAGCCAGGGCCTTGACACATGCCTGAGCTGCCACCTATGAGTAGAAACTAATGCCCCCCCCCCGTGTGTTACCTGGCTGCTCCCTGTTGATGCTGGAGTAACAAGTCAACCTGCAGGCCAGTGCAGGATCACTTGAGAGGAAGGAAGTGTTGGTTGACTAAGATCTGAGGCAAAGGGCTCCCAAATGTGGAGCTTAAAATTGTTTTCCCACCAGCTGTGGACTTTAAACAAAATAAAGTACGACCACGCCCACCTAAGCGTAACCCAGTGCACTTATAGAAGTACCTGGTCTCCAGATGTAAAAAAAATTCTGATGCAGATTGTAAAGCTGTGGACGCCGGGCTCTCCTCGCCTTCTGTTTGTTTTTTTGTCCCCGCTGCCCCTTTAAGAGACAGGAATCCCTACGGAGGAGAACAGAGGTGAGCCTGCATTTTTTTCTCCCTTTTTTTCTCCCTCCCCTCACCACCGACAGGAGCAATGGAGTGCGGAAGAGTGGGAACACAGGAAGGGGAACAAACCCCAGGATCTCTGGTCCGAATTTAAGTTGCCAGTGGGTTTTAGAGGTCGTGTAAAAGCGAACATGCCAACACCCTTTTCTTGGCAGCCAAAGGGGGCCCTTCCTCACTCCTCCCATTGCTTGACTGCCTTTGTTTGGGAGCACCCAGAAGGTTGGGGGACCAGACAGAAGGCGCATGCTCTGCTCAGCTCCGCTCAGCTCAGCTCTGCTCAGCTCCTTATGTCCCCATGATTGTTCTCCCAACCACGAGGCCTGAGAGGACCCACATTTACGTTGGTAACCCTTTTCTTCATCCTCCTTGCTAACCTCACAAGAGCCTGAGGCTTGTGTGTGTGTGTGTGTGTGTGTGTGTGTGTGTGTGTGTGTGTGTGTGTGTGTGTGTGTGTTGTGTTGTTACAGTTGTGACAGACTCTTTGCAACCCCAAGTCCATGGAGGTTTCTTGGCAGGAATACTGGAGTGGTTTGCCAGTTGAGGCTTACTATTTATTTATATTTCTTTTTGAGCATTTTTACCCTGCTTTTCTCCTTAGAAAAGGACCCAAGGCAGCTACTACTGTTTACTTTTATTTATTCTACTGCAGCTTTCTGACATGCTTTAGCCTGCCATTTGCCATTTGTTCTGTGAGTAAACATTGACTTTCTTTTCCTTAAAACCACTGCCTGAGTTAAAGGCTGTGGGGTGTGTGCATGTTTTTATTGGGTACTTGCTAATCAGTCTTCCCTCTAAACGTTGCTAGCCTTTTTGTTGTGCAATTAAGGGAATTCAAGACATTCCTCTCTGCCGGGACTACAAAGGCCATCACCAGCCCCTAATTCAGACAGAACCCAGGGTCTGCACTCCCAAGAGATGGATATATTCCAATGAAGGCATTTCTTCTCAGGTCCCCTCTCTTCCCAAGAAAGGAGGACCTCGCTTCTTATCCAGCAAGATCTTCCATTGCTTCGCCACACATCTCAGAAGGTGGATTATCTGCCTAAGTAACATGAATGTACCTTTTGTACAGGTAGGCCACCTAGTTTGTCTTGTGAAGCTCAGTCCTCTGCAACTCTTTCGGCAGGCCCAGCTCCTCCACCTTTCCCTCTTGAGAGTTCTGCCCCTTGGCAGCATTATTCACACAATTCCCCCCCACGTGCACGCACGCACGCGCGCGCACACACACACACACACACACACATACACACACCATGCCACCACCACCAGCAGCAGCACCACAGCCTCTTGGCTTCCTCTGTAGCTCCCTTGCCTGAGGATCCCAGCTCTTTTCTGGGATGGGGAAGGTAGTGACACCCCCATTAATTTCAGCCTCTGGCGGGATGGTCTGAGCAATTGCCAGCCTCCTCCTTTGGCATCGTTTTACTCTGCAAATGCAGCTTTCTCACGAGCGAAGATCAGAGGACCTTGCCTGCTGAAACACACAGGATGACAGCTGAGCCTTCACTTTCTGCTGCCCAAGGCAGAGAAAGGAAAATAGCATATTTAGCTTGCAGTGGGGAGTGACCTCAGCTGAGCCAATATTTGGGGAGCCTTCCAGTGCCCTGCAGGATGAAATGCTCCCTTGCCTGCCAAGGCATCTGGCCTTCCTTTTCTTTCATTGAAACAGACATCAAGGCTTGGAAGCTGGAGTGTGCACAGAAATGTGGGCAAAGCCGCTGCATAGTTGGAGGATGATTTCCTAGATACAGGAGAAAGTGGAGCCATTCCTATAAGAATTACCTAGGCCGGCTGCTTCTGGCAAAAGGCTTGGCTATCTAGCAGCACCACCCCTGTTGCTTCTCTGGCTAATGCTGGATTCAGACACATACACACACATACACCACCCCGTCACATGCCTGGTCCTTTGGGAGTGGCAGTAGGGGGCTGCAGACCTATCCAAGGCTGCTGCTTCCATAACCAATCCAGACCATTGCATTCATCTCAGTAAGCCCCACATCCTGGTTATTGGCTCCTTGATCACCACACCTCTGGAGACACCTGCCCCAAACTTCCACAGGCTTCCCTTGGGATCTGGAGGCAGAGCTGTGAGTTGCAATAGCACCCCATCTGCTCCCACAAAGGCAAAGCAGCAGCATTGCTCACCCAGAGTTGCCTCCTGGTTAACCTGACCAGGTGGATTGTGTCCCATTCACAACAAGTCAGGAGTCAGGGAGCAGGAATGGGAATGAATGTCTCTTGCAAGTCATGGGGGTTGTTGTGTGTGTGTGTGTGTGGGGGGGAGAGGCATGACAGCCACCTCCTGTGTTTCCAGCCAGCTAGACCATCTCCACGCTACAATCTGTGTGCAACCCTCAAGAAAGCAGACTCGGTCATCCCAAGGGAAATGCCATGCACCAGCATCTGGACCCCAGCAATGAGCTCCTGAATGGTACAGAAATCTTTCTGGGTGAGTGGAGAATCATAAGACACTCAGGGTGTCCCAGAGTAATGCAAACCACATCAAAAAGCAAAGTGTTCTGCTTATATACCGCCCCCATACCACTTCAAGTAGTCTCTGGGCGGTTTACAGTTTTACAGTATGCAGGTGACACATTGCCCCCCCAGCAAGCTGGGTACTCACCCATATGGACTACAGTGTTACGCACCAGTGGCTCCTGGCAAGGACAGGTGTGGCTCCTCCAACATTTGGGGTGAGGCGCTCCTTTGCTTGATCTATGAACTCAGTATGTCAGCCAGTTCCACTGAACTCCTTGGGACTTTTTTTCTGAGCAGCCATGTTTTGGTTTGCAATGTTTGTTTGGCTTCTTGGAGAGCAAGAGAAACAGCGCCATCCTTCAGGAGGTGGTTTTCCTCTGGTGGAAGGCCAGGATTGCCTGGCAAGGCTGTGCTTCTTTCCCACTCATATTCTGTTGCATTGCAGCAAGACATTTGTTAACTCCTGGGTTTGCTCATTTTGTCTGTGTCGCAGCTGCTGCCAAACTCACCCAGAGGAAGGAATGGAATGGAAAGCTTGAAAGACATGAAAGCCAGGCTTAAACAAGGAGAACCAGTGGCACTGGTGGCTGATTGGGGATGGGGATGGGGCAGCGGCGACAACCGGAACCCTCTCACATCTGAGATCATCGCTTGAGGAGGAAGAGGGTGGGAGGCTTTAATGGGTTCTGATATCATCTGTTTGATGCACTTCTTTCCTCACAAATGGGAAGAAGGCTTGCAGGGCTGAAATCTTCTGCCAGTGCTCTTGAGTGCATATAGCATTGCCCTTCCACGGGCAAGGATGTGTGGCTGGATCCCTTGAGAGGGCCCACCAAGCGGTAGTCTCACTGCAACAATATTCTCTGGTTGTTTCTCTGGTTTTGCAGCCCCCACCCACCCTCTCGTATGTCCTAGATTTCCCCACCCACCCACCCACCCAACTCTGAGCGGTTCTCAGCTTGCAACCACTTTCTCAGTGATTCTGTACAGAAAACAACCCCCCTCCTCCCCCAGTTTACTTTCTCTATGTGTATTGCTATTGCTCAAATGAGATTGGATTGGATGCAGAGGTTCAAAATATCTAGGAAACTGACCAGAGCTGGTAGTCTGAGATGACCTCTCTCTCTCTCTCTCTCTCTCTCTCTCTCTCTCTCTCACACACACACACACACACACACACACACACACACACACACACACACACACACACACACACCTGAGAGCAACATAGAAGGCAAGTGGTAGAAGTCTACTGGAGGCAGAAGTCTGCTTCAACCTTACGTGCCCCAGGAGCTCCTTACTTCCCTGTCTCACACCCTCCTTCTCATCTACTGTATCCCACCTCAGCATAACCCTCCTGGCAGGCAGAGTGGTGGCCTTGCAGACTTCTTGTGGACTGGAGCACGCATATGTGCACACACACACACACACACACACACACACACACACACACACACACACACACACACACACACACACACCACTTTGGTGCAGGAAGATGTGCACTGATGAAGACAGAAGCTCTTTGGCCCAGTGGGAATCAGCATCCAGAGTGGCAGTGCCCCTAAGCAAGCTGCTTGGTGGCATTTAAGTGGGGATGACACCAACCTCCAACACACCCCATGGGCTGTATGCTTCTCTTTACTTGCTCACTCACTGAAAGAAACTCATTGGGTGTGAGGGAAGTAGCAGCAGCTGCTCCTGCTCCTGGGCAGAGGACACTCCCCTTGCATCTCAATGGCTCTCTCCCCCCACCTCCAACACACACACACATTCCTGGGGCTTGTTTGCTATTCTGCTGGTTCCTGCCAATCAGGAAGTTGGTTGCTTTCAATTGCACCAAAAATAAAGTAACATCAGAGAAAACTACTGATTTTCCCCAAGCAAAATGTTAAGTCATAATTGGGCATAATGAAATATTTTACGAGATGCTTTTGGGGTTCCCAACACCCCCAAACCCCACCCCATACCATGCACAAGCACCACACGAAAACCCCAAACAAATTGGAACTTTCCCATAGAAATAACAGGCGAGCTGCTCTGCAGTCTTTTCCCAGCCTGAGCGGCACTGTTGCTGAACCAGGAGGCTTTGATTAATTGAAATACAACAACATCATTCATCATAGACCCTGAAGAGCCTAACCCACTGACAAAACTCCATACATACATGGATTCTCCTTTCCCCCCTCCACTAGGTTTCTCCCCCCTCTCTTTCTCTTGCCTTCCCCTCCCCTCCACCTTGAGCTAGAAGGGCACACACCCCTGCTCCCCTCTTAACCTCTCACCCCACCATGTTTTCCTGGGTACCCCCCCTTCTCTATGCTTGGGACCACCATCTTGGGCAAGAACCAGGGGGAGAGGAGGAAAATGGTGACTCTTTGGCATGGCTGCATCTTCCAGAAGCGACTACACCAATCAAGGAGATTCCAGGGTGAGGCAAGAATCTCCTCATGGACAATAGGATTAATCTCAGCCAAGAGACTGCCAGGAAACCTCCCATTGTCTCTTTTCCACATACCCTGGAGAAACTTGTCTGACGACTTGGGACCCTTCTGTTGACTTTCCAGCACTCCTATTGAATTGAAGATTAGCCAAACCCCTGGACAATGTGATTTGCTTCTGCCCCATTGTTTCCAACCATCATGGCTCATAAACACCTTAATGGCAAACATTAACCCAGCCATACCTGGATTATGGGGCAGAGACTGGGTAATGTTGCCAGCCCCAGGACCACCCCCGAACCACCCCAGGACCACCCTGGGAGACGCCCTGGACTGTCACCATTGGTGGCCTCCCAGAAGATCGCCACCTACCTATCCCAGGGATCTGTGTGCACTCTGTGAGAGGGGAGGGGGAAAGGTATAAAAGTTTGCAACGATTTTGTTTCTGGGCGGAACACCTCTGCATTGTCCTGGTCGGGATGTTGGCCTGCTGTCTTTTATTGAGCTCAATAAAACCAGTATTTCTCCTTGGATCTCTCTCCTGCTGGACTCTTTATTGGGAATTCTGAGGCCCAGAAGCATACAGCAGGAATAGCCTGCTGCAGACTCAACAAAAGCAACATGAACAGTCCCGCTGTTTATAACTGGAAAAGAGAGGCAGGGGTGGAATCAAATGCAGACATGAAGAAAGGGTCACAGACACACAGGCACAGTTGAGGGAGAGAGAAAGTAGGGGGGGCTTATTTCAGAGGGGCCTGCCCCTTTTTTCCTCTAATCTCTCCCAAATCTCAATCCCCAAATCTACTTTCTTGACTCCATCTAATCTCTCTTTTTATCTCATCTCATCTGATCTCATTAATTTAAACAACCTAATATCTTTGACTGGTCCAGGGGCTTTGTTCATGACTGTTACGGCAAAACCAGGGTTGCCCCTCTGTGCACAAATCGCCTATTTAAATGTTTGGTGAAGCAACTCTGGGAGGTGCTGCCCAAGGAAAATGAATTTTCCAGTTCTTCTGAGCCTGGCCCCTCCCAGGAAGAAGCTTGACCTTCATCTGGGACTGGACTGAAACCTCCGGGAGAGTCCTGTAACTTCTCTATAAAGTTTTCCTCTAATTAGCAAATATTGCTCAATAATGTTAACCAGCAAAATATAGCTATGTAAGAGCTGCTCTGCTCTATCTGATGTAGAAAAGGGTTAGAGTTCATGTCCAGCAACAGCTGGCAGTTGATCCTTGGCCATTCTGATGTCCCAAGCACAGAGAAGGCAACGGTGACGCAGGAAAAGAGTAATCAAAACGTCAAGGCAAGGGCTGAAATCCTGTTGCTTGGGATATTAAGTCACACTAGAGTAGCTCCACTGAGTCAGTGACGAAGATTGGACCAGTCAGTTTCTCCACAGGTTCCATTGAATCAAATGGCCTCGTCTAGTGCAACTTATTGTGCTAAACAACAGGATCTCAGTCAGTGAGAGCAGTCAAGCCTGCATTCTGTGAATGCTTCAACGGTTCATCTGGGCTGTTGGTGGATGCCTTCCTACCTCTCTTGATTCTTTGTTTAGGATGGAAATTTTCCTTGCAAGAGCTTGTTACTAGATTCACAAGTGTGACCCACTGGTGGCTTCTTAGCAGTTTACTTTTTGTTCTGTTCCTTTGTGGCAGTAATTCCATAGTGGGGGGCCAGCAAGCTAGCGCAGATGAGAGGTGGTCTTTCAACTACTGGAGATGCAATCTGAGACACAGCCAGCCATGACATGGCCCCCACCCCAGAAAGATAAGTTTTCTGATTTCTGCAAGGATCAAGTGTCACTCGGTGTGGTGAAGCAGCATCGGTGCACAGGCCAGGAATCAACCAGGGCAGAGAAGTGCTCCCAAGAGGATGCTTGGGAAGGCTATTCATGGTTGCCTGTCACAAGAGCTGGTCACCTTCTCTGACACAATGAGCAGAGGTCAGGTGGGCCTTGCGTGAGGTTATGGAGTATTGCTGTGAAAGGGGGGGTCAGAGAAGCATGGGCTGGGGGAGGGGAAAGGCATAAGCAAGACTCTGAGGGCATAGGAAGATTTGTGTGTGTGTGTGTGTGTGTGTGTGTGTGTGTGTGTGTGTGTGTGTGTGTGTGTGTGTGTGTGTGTGTGTGTGTGTGGTTTCCCTGGATTACTTTCTACAAGCATTGGATTTGGTTGGTAGCAATGCCGAGACCAGAGACATAAGAACATAAGAGCCATGCTGGATCAGGCCAAAGGCCCATCTAGTCCAGCTTCCTGTATCTCACAGCGGCCCCACCAGATGCGTTTGGGAGCACATGCGACTAGGTATCTGTCTCCTGATACCACTCCCCTGCATCTGGCCCTTGAAGTACCCTGGTTTCTCCATCAAGGTTTGTAACCTGTGATGGACTTTTCCTCCAGGAATCTGTCCAATCCCCTTTTGAAGGCATCCAGACCAGATGCCATCACCACATCCTGTGGCAGGGAGTTCCATAGACTTACAATGCGCTGGGTGAAAAAATATTTTCTTTTGTCAGTTCTTACTCTCCCAGCCTTCAATTTGAGTGTATGTCCCCTAGTTCTGGTATTTTGGGAGAGAGAGAAGAGCTTCCCTCTATCCACTTTACTCATACCCTGCATTATGTTGTATGTCTCAATCATATCCCCCTCAAGCGCCTTTTTCCAGACTAAAGAGGCCCAGATGTTTTAGCCTTTCTTCATAAGGGAGGTGCCCCAGCCCAGTAATCATTTTAGTCGCTCTCTTCTGCACCTTTTCCAGTTCCACTATGTCTTTCTTGAGATGCGGTGACCAGAATTGTACACAATACTCCAGGTGGGGCCTTACTATTGTTTTGTATAATGGCATTATAATGTTGGCTGTTTTATTTTCAATCCCCTTTTTGATAATCCCTAGCATGGAATTGGCCTTCTTCACCGCTGCCACACACTGGGGAGACACCTTCATGGAGCTGTCCACCAACACACCAAGATCTCTTTCCTGATCCGTCACGGATAACTCAGAGCCCATAAGTTGATAGATGAAGTTTGGATTTTTTGCCCCAATATGCATTACTTTACATTTGGTTACATTAAAACGCATTTGCCATTTCTCAGCCCATTCCCCCAGTTTGGAGAGATCCTTCTGGAGCTCTTCACAATCTTCTCTGGTTTACACCACACAGAAAAGTTTTGTGTCATCTGCAAACTTGGCCACCTCACTGTTTATACCTGTCTCCAGGTCATTTATGAACAGATTGAAAAGCACCGGTCCCAGGACAGAGCCCTGGGGCACACTGCTTTTCACTTCTCTCCATTGTGAAAATTTCCCATTGACACCTACTCTTTGTTTCCGGGATCTCAACCAGTTCTCAATCCATAAGAGGACCTGTCCTCTTATCCCCTGACTGTGCAATTTTCTCAGCAGCCTTTGGTGAGGGACTGTGTCAAAAGACTTTTGAAAATCCGGATAGACTGTATCCACCGGTTCACCCAAATCCACATGCCTGTTGACCTTTTCAAAAAATTCTAAAAGGTTTGTCAGACAAGATTTACCCTTACAGAAGCCATGCTGATTTTCTCTCAGCAAGGTTTGTTCTTTTATGTGTTTTAAGATTTTCTCTTGGATGAGGCTTTCCACCATCTTCCTTGGGACAGATGTAAGGCTAAATGGCCTGTGGTTTCCTGGGTCCCCCCTCCTTCCTTTTTTAAAAATTGGTGTGACATTTGCCATCCTCCAGTCCTCTGGCACTCTGGCAGTTTTAAGAGACAAGTTGCATATAACCATTAAGAGATCTGCAATGTCATTTCTCAGTTCCCTAATAACCCTTGGGTGGATGCCATCTGGGCCCGGTGACTTGTTAATCCTCAATTTATCAATTAGTCCTAAAAACCTCCTCTCTTTTAACCTGTATTTGATTTAATTCTTTAGTCAAGAGGGGCGGCTCAGGCAGCGGAATCCGCTCAAGGTCCTCTGTCGTGAAGACAGACGCAAAGAAGTCATTCAATTTCTCTGCAATGTCCAAGTCCTCCTTAACCTCCCCTTTTCCTCCCTCACCATCCAGAGGGCCATCCAGAGACTTTGGGAGAATTGTGGTGTGCAACTCAGTTTCTGCTGCTGCCTTCTTGGGACCCCACCCTCCTCTTCCACACAATCTCCAAGACTCCTCCATTCAGAAAGAGGCCCACCAGGGCAACTGATGGTTCTTCCCCCCCAAACACAAGAAAATGCAAGTGCTCTGTATGTCACTTCTGTGCCCAATGAAGTGGGGAGACAGTGGGGGAGGGGAGAGAATGTTCACACTCTGAGGGAATGGTCTGAGGCTTCCTCTCTGCTAGGGGGAGGGGGGAGATTTAAGGGACAAATGAGCACAAAGGAAAAGAATTCATTAAGTCCTAATGAGGGACTTGCATCCTGTGGATGTACGGGGCTATGTGCATTTATGCACAAGCCTAACAATGTGTGTGCATATGTGCACATGTGTAATTGCACATTCACATCCACACACTCACACACATTCTTGTGTTGAAGAGCCTGTCTCTGCCAATTCTTTTCCTCACACTCCCCCCACCCCAGGACCTCGTGTCTGCCTTCCTTCTCATAACCTGTTCTGCTAAGCCAGGCCCGCTGGGGAATTGTACTTACAAATCCCAGCCTCCCCATGACAGGCTTACAACCAACCATTCGGCACAGATTCACTTCCGCTCCTGCTCCCATGTCTCCGAAGCTCCTCTCAAGCAAAACAAATGAATCTCTGGAAGTGGATCGCAGCAGTCTTTGCAACAAGCAGCAAATGGCAGCCTTTGAGAAAGCCACGCTGCTGCTGGCCACCCTGGGGACCTGGGCTTTGCTTTTTCAAGGCTGCGTGACTGTCCCGCTCCACCCCTTTTTTAACATTGCAGTGGGTTGCTGTTTTCTGGGCACTTCTCTGCTTTTATCTTCGTGCTAGAAGCCAGCTCCTAGGGTGGCCACAGTGATTTGTGGCTCCTTCTGACAAATAAATACATAGGGCCGAACGATAAGCTTCATTCAACCAATGTGAGGAAAGTCAGGCCAGGTCCAGAGAAATGCAGTGAGGAGACATGTGGTGTTGTTAAAAGAAAGTGATTCTCTCTGCCTTTGCTCACTGAGAAAAAGGCAAAAGTTCTCAAGGTTGCTTTTTTGGTGCACGTTCTGCTGCTCAATGGGATCTGGCCCCATAAACCCCAAATGTCCAGCTTTTATGTTTAGCTTGGCAGAGGTAGCTCAGTGTAGATTTCAGTGGAGACCCACAGAAAAATATGAAAGTTAAAATCAAAGTAAATACTGTAATGTTATTGGGAAGTTGTGCTGAAGATAGAAAAGCCTAAATCCTATTTCTAACGAAAAGGAAGGTGTGTTCCTGGGTGTGGAGCACATGATTGAGGGAGAGACAGAAAGAGGTCATCTCTTTTGTACAGAAACACAAAAGGGAGTCATCAATAGACATTAAGAACATCCCTCTGCAATGGCGAGAAAGGAGCAGAGATCAGAGACAGAAAAGGGCTGTGCTGCCTCTCCCAACAGGTGTGATCCAAAATCTCCCTCTGGTGGCTGGGGAATTGTGGCGACCTGCCCCTCAGCCAGCTCTGACTTAGGTTTGCCCCTTATCAACCAGTGATCTTCAAAAGGTCCAGTCCAGAGCGGCTGGTCTCTTGCAAACGCAAGCTTCTTTTTTTAGAGTCATTCTGTATTCCCGTTGGGTCTTCCTCTTTTCCTGCTTTCCCCACCCCCACCCCCAGTTTTCCCGGAGTATTGCCTTTCCCGGAGACTCTTGCCCTTTGAGGTGCCCAAAATCTGACAGCCTCAATTCTGTCCTTTTTGCCTGGAGAGCAAGCTCAGCTTGATTTGCTCTAGGACCCCACTTGCTTTTCTTTCTGGCTGGGGGGGGGGAGTCTGGAGAGCTTCCCTCCAGCACCACATTCCAAACGAATCAAGGAGGGAGGGGGGCTTGGTGGACTCCAGGACAAGGAGGGGGGGCAGAAAAGAACACACACAGGTTTTAGGAAAGACGATATATTTCGGCCAGAGCACGGTGCAGATGCAAGCTTTGGCTTCTTCCCAGTCGCACATCACGCTCAGATGGCAAATCTGTGAATTTTTTCCTCTAACACGATTTTCCCTTCAAAGGATCCAGCCGAGACGAGGCCGGGGGCAGGGATGTGCGTCCGGAAAGGAGGTGGGAGGGTGTACTTGTGCTCCACCCTTGGAGAGAAAGGTGCGCTCTGGCGAGGAAAGACAGTCTCTAGGCGGGTCCGGCTGGGTTAGAAGGGCAGGCCCCCAAACTTTCATGTGGTTCCTGCGGAGGCGGCGACCGCACTGCCGAGGCGAGATCAAGGCCGCGGGTGGTGGCATCAAAGCGATGGATCCCTCGCCATCGCCAGGAGGGGAGCGGGAAGCCCACAAAGGCTCTTCGGCAGGAAGCCGCTGGCCCTGCCTCCCCACCCCTCACCCACCCCGCGGAACCTCAGGGAGCCCGAGGAGAGTCGCTGGCAGTCGCGTCCGAAGTTGCTTTTTTGCCGCTGGGGAGCGAGGGGAGGTGAGCAAGGCTGCCAGGCCGCGGTGGGTTGACGGGGGAGAGAAAGGCAGGAGAAGATGAAATCTCGTTTGATCTCCAATTGACACGCGTTGCCTCCAGAAATAGAATGTTCTCCGAGCCGAGGCGCCAACCACGAGGCTGGTGTTTCCCTTTCCGTGGCCAATCACGAAACAAAAAAGCCTGCCTGAGTGCGAGACGGGGAGAGGAGGAGAAGCAGGTGGTGGGCGGCTAACAAATGCCTTTCCCTACTCGCCGAGGACTCCCAAACACCTGACATATATGCTGGCGACTTTGGCCTCCCTTTTTCACCCCTTGGCATCTGAGGCAAAAAATCCCCCTCTCCCCCCCCCCACCCGCCGCCCCGGAAAAAACAAACACCTGCAGTAAATGAAGAAAAACACTCAACATGCACACCGCCCGGGGCAGCCGCCGCCTTCTGCCTGATAGAAAAGCCCGTCTTGGTTGGAGTTAATGGACTCAGGCCTTTAAAAGCTGGGTTGCATGGGGTGGGGGCGCAGTGGGTTGGCGGGCCGGCGGGCGGGAAGCAGCTTGTTGAGGGAGAGAAAGAGGGTGTGCCGCCTCTGGATGTGTGTGGAGTATTTGTGAGGGGGGGCATCTGTCTTTAGTTTGGGGACATGTTTCCCACGCCTGCCGCCTGCAGTTGGCAGCAGGTGAGCCTCCCTCAATTCGTCGGGGCTTAATTCCGAGGATAAATGTACAGAATCCTATTGGGGGGGGTTAAAAAAGAGCTGCCCAGCAACGCTCGAGTCTCTGAGGGATTCTTTCCTGGGTGGCATTCTGCAGGACCCCAGAAAGGAGAAAAACAACAGAGAAGGACCGAGGTGGGGGGTCTCCTCCGGAGGGGCCGAGTCCTGGACAGTAGAGGTTTTACCTCCTTCTAGGGACTGGACCCCTTTAAACTGCAGCGGTTTACTCAAACGAGGGACGTTCCCCCTCTCCAGCCCTTCGGGAGCTTCTTGTGGGAGACGGTTGCCCTCCCCGGACGCCTCTGGGGCAAGGCACTCCTGCCAGCGCCACCGGCAGGCGGCCGGAGGGGAGGCTCTGCTTCTTGGACGTTTCGTCCCGCATGAAGGACTGGGAAGCGCATTACCACCGCCACCCCCCCCCTCGCGGCCGCCGTCAGCCTGCAGAATTAAGCGGCAGAGAACAAAGGAGAAATGAAGAGAATGAGTGTATTTTGTGGGAAGTGTGTGTGTGTGTGGGGGGGATGCACTGGCATCCATCCATAAGACATGCTGAATCCCCAGCAGCGCCCACACACGCACATACACACCCTCGTCTCTTTCTCCCCCCCCCTCCACATCTCTCTCATATGCTCTATTCAGACACATTTATTTTGAAGATACCAAGCTCTACAGCTCTAGCTGGTGCCTATTAATTCCTAATCTCCTTCATGCCATGGGATTTCTGAAGGTCTGAATTATTTAAAGTAACTGGGATGAACGTTGTGGTGGAAGATGGTAGGAAGGACTGCTCTCGCCCCCTCCCCCGGGGGGGGGCGACTGGAACGGAAGCCTAACAAGGGTGGGAGCGCACAGGTGGAGATGCACCGGGTTCAGGTGGAAAGGGGGTGGTGGGCGCTCCAGGACGCGAATCCATCTGCTTACCTCCCGCCCCGCAACCCCCAAGCTGAAGAAAAGGGATGTGTGCCCGAAAGTTGCCCTGGACAGTGCCGGCCAAGTAAGTTCCGGAGGCCCCCGGCGGAGTCCATCCCGGCGCGAGCAGGCACCCCCACCTTCCACCCACCTCCCGCTCCAGTTGGAGGGTGAGCGAACGCTGTCTGGGCAAGAAGGCCATCATCATCAAGAACTATGCATTATGCATGGAGGACATCCTGCCGATGCCATAAATCATCGCTTGGTTGCGATGGATGATTTCCCAGCCGCATATTTTTTTCCTGGTGTTTTCAGATGCAAATGGAACCCGCTCCTAAATTCCTCTCGTTTCCTCCTTCCCCCTTGAATCCTGGCCGGGGGCGGTGCAGGCTAGCAGCTCCCAGAACCCACCCACTCCCTTTTAGCAGCTGGGGTCAGGGAAGACGGCAGGGTTGCACACCCTGAGCTGGTGGGCCACCGAGCGACTGCTGCTGCTCTGGAGGATCCCGGCGCCCTTTGGCCCGCCCGCGGGAGGGTGGCGTGAAGGCTTCGGGTGGGAGGGCATCCCTTTGCGGGCTCTAAGCTAGGGAAGTAGATCGCCCCGCCCAGCACCCTCTTCTTCCACATTTGTAAACGGAACAATTGTAGCATTCTCACCCTTTTCTGAAAGAAGGACCCCCAGGTAGGACCTGCCCCCACCCCAATCAGATGCATTTTGGGGGTGAGGGTGCTGTCTGGTCAATATGAGTATGGCTGAGCTCTTCCTTGGGAGACATTACTGAAAGCCGCCTTGGGTCCTTTTATACTTAAAAAAATACTCAATAATATAAAAATTAAAAAAAAGTTTGCCCTTTCTTTGTGAATTTTGGAGCCATTTCCAGATTCTGTCTTTCTCCTCCTGGTGCAAATATGCACACCTGAACTGAGTCCCAGAGGGGCGTATGGCATCTACCCCTTCCCATCCTGGGGCAGAAGCTTCTTTTACGGCTGAGATCTCTTCCTATGCTTGCCCTGTTTAGCCCAGCATGTTCTCCTGGAGGGCTTTACAAGCAAGGCCCCAAACCAGTTGAGTGATTGTTCTTACTGTCCACCAAGGTCCCCATCAAACTGGACAGGGTGGTGGGTGGACCGTGTCTGCCTGGGTGATGTGGCTGCTGGCCCCAAGACTGCCCTTGAGTTGAAATTTAATACTATTATGGCTAGACTCCCTCGCCATCTGGCCACATACTGGAGAACCCAGTATGTGGCCATAAAACAGCATGCCACAGGAGGTCAAGAAGGCAGACAGAGAAGAGGAGGAGGGGGGTGGGGGGAGAGATAAAGGTACTGGAAAGTGCTTTTAACAAAATCCAGGATACAAAAACCCATTTAGTTCATCTTTTTTCTGCTGCAGCAACAACCATGCTGGCATCATCACATTTTAGAACAAAATGCAAAATGTGACCAAACAGATAACGAATCAGAGAAGTAGTAGGCAGAGCTTCATAAGCAGAGCCAGCTGATGGGACAGGGCAGAAGGGAAGGGAAGGGAAAGGAAGGGAAAGGAAGGGGGCATTAAAATCATGCCACCAGACATGGCATAGCTGCACTTGGGCACTGCACTGTCATCACCCTCCACAAAGGGCTAGCGTTCCTGCTCAGGTGGCAACTAGGCTGTCCAGCTCAAGTTCCCATATTACCATTTTTATTGAGGATAACGGCCAAAGAAAAAGAGCATTAAAACTGGCATGGCCAGGTGTGTGTGTGAGTGTTTGTGTTAGTATAAGCTTATGGGTTTTTAAAGATAAAACAACTTTGTATTTTCAAATCGCACCCAAAGGGTGACCATAAATGGCCTCTCTTCAGCTTGGAGAGACGTGACCAGTGGGGTGCCCCAGGGTTCTGTTCTGGGTCCAGTGCTGTTCAATATCTTTCTTAATGACTTGGAGGAAAGAATAGAGAGTATGCTAATTAAATTTGCAGATGATACCAAATTGGGAGGGGCAGCAAATTCCCTAGAGGATAGGATGAAAATCCAAAAAGACCTTGACAGACTAGAGTGCTGGGCCAAAGCTAACAAAATGGATTTCAACAGAGGGAAATGTAGGGTACTACATTTAGGTAAAAAAATGAATTGAACAAATATAAGATGGGGGATACTTGGCTGGAGGATAGTACCTGTGAAAGGGATCTGGGAGTCTTGGTGGACCACAAATTGAACATGATCAGCAGTGTGATGCGGCAGCCAGGAAAGCCAATTTGATTCTTGGTTGTATCAACAGAACCATAGTGTCTAGATCAAGGGAAGTGATACTACCACTCTATTCTGCTCTGGTCAGAACCCACCTGGAGTACTGTGTCCAGTTCTGTGTGCCTCAATTTAAAAAGGATGTTGACAACCTCGAGCGGGTGCAGAGGAGGGCTACCAGGATGGTTGAGGGTCTGGAGGAAATGTCTTATGAGGAACGGCTTAGGGAACTGGGAATGTTTAGCCTCTCTAAAAGAAGACTGAGGGCGCTTTTACACGCCCCCTAAGATCCGCTGGCCACTTAAATTCGGACTAGAGATCTTAGGGGCTTGTCACTCTTCCTGTGTCCCCACCCTAGCTGCTGGCTGCGTGAGGGGAGGGAGAAAAAAAAGGAAGAAAAGATCGTGGCTCACCTCCGTTCTGCCTCCGTTCTTGCCGCAGCAACATTCCTGTCTCTGTAAAGTAGCTCTTCAAGGGGCGGGAGCCAAAACAACAACAAACAGAAGTGAGGAGAGCCCCGCACTCACTATCGTTACACCGCATCAAGCAATTTTCACCCCGGAAGAGCAGGTACTTGAAAGGTGCGCTGGGACGCGCTAAAGTGGGCGTGGCCGCACTTAATTTCCTGTAAACTCCGGAGCTGGTGGGGAAACATTTTTAAGCTCCGGAGCTGGGAGCCATTTGCCCCAGAGTTTAGGGGTCGTGTATAAACGCCCTGAGAGGGGATATGATACCTATGTTTAAATATTTGAAAGGATGTCATATTGAAGAGGGAACAGGTTTGTTTTCCACGGCTTCAGAGACTAGGACTCGGGGCAATGGTTTCAAACTACAGGAAAAGAGATTCCATTTGAATATTAGGAAGAACTTCATGACAGTTAGAGCTATTCGGCAGTGGAATATGCTGCCGCAGAGGGTGGTTGAGTCTCCTTCTTTGGAGGTTTTTAAGCAGAGGCTGGATGGCCATCTGTCGGAAATATTGTGATGGGGGTTCCTGCATGGCAGGGGGTTGGACTAGATGGCCCTTGAGGTCTCTTCCAACTCTATGATTCTATGAAACAGAAATCTCCTGACCCCCATTTCTTCCTAAGCCTTCTTTCTGCACAGCTGTTTCTTTTGCATACAAAACATACAAACCCTTTTGCCCAGTGGAGTCCTTGAGCTCTTCCCAATTCGGCCACGACACTGCATGGCCAATGGAGAGTTCGAGTTTGGAGATTTTTGTTCTGGCTGAGATCTTGTGGATTTGGGGAATGGGGTTAGGGTACGTGTCGAAAGAGGTGGGACTGGAAAGCAGAATAAAGCAGGCTGTGGGTGCAGTGATCTTTCTTTCTTTCTTTCTTTCTTTCTTTCTTTCTTTCTTTCTTCTTTCTTGCTTGCTTGCTTGCTTGCTTGCTTTTGGCAGACAGAACTGCTGCTTGCTTCCATGGGTTTAAGAGTCCAGCACCTTCTTCTCCTGCAACAGAAGGAGCCCCTCCATGTGTTTCAATTCCTCTAAGCTGCCTTGCTTAAGCTGCCTTGGCTAAGGCAGAAGACACTCTCGGTCTGTCCTCTGGCTCCTTCCTCTGGGGCCCCAGTGTCACTGTTGTCTGAGCAAAGCCCATCTGTGCCTGTGATGTTCTTGGACATTGCCTCTGTAGAGCATGGAGTGCCATCAAACAGACTCAATGAATAAATTGTGAAGTGCTGTGATCCGACACCAATAAAACAATTTATGTCAGTGCAGCATCCATGTCACGCAGCCTTCAAAGGCTCAAAAAGACCTTTGATTTTGCTTGAGTTGGGGTCTACATGTTAGGCTTGTAAGATTTTCCTGGAGGCATCTGGGTGTATGTGGCAGGGGCACAAGGCAAATCACGTAGTTGTGTGTGAAAGAGAGAGAGAGAGAGAGAGAGAGAGAGAGCATGGCAGCAGGATAAAAGTGCCAATGCTCAGGAATCAGGCAGATCTGCATGTGCCTCTCTTCTCTTTGGAGGAAGGGGCTCTTCCTCTGTTTGTTGCCTCCTTATTTCTCTGTATGAAGCACAAAAAGAACCAACTCCACTGAATCTGTCCTGGTAATCAGAAAACACCAGAGGCAAACCAAATTAGGGCGTTTATACACAACCCCTAAACTCCGGGGCAAATGGCTCCCAGTTCCGGAGCTTAAAAATGTTTACACACCAGCTCCGGAGTTAACAGGAAATTAAGTGCGACCCCGCCCACTTTAGCGCATCCCAGTGCAGCTTTCAGGTACCTGCTCTTTGGAGGTGAAAATTATTTGATCCGGTGTAAGGATAGTGAGTGCGGGGCTCTCCTTGCTTCTGTTTGTTGTTTTTTGGCTTCCGCCCCTTTAAGAGCTACTTTTACAGAGAGGAGAGGCAGAAGGAGGTGAGCAGCATGCTTTTCTTTCTCTTTTTCTCCCTCCCCTCACGCAGCCAGCAGCCAGGAAGTGCGGAGGGGGGTGGGGACATAGGAAGAGCGACGAACCCCTAAGATCTCTGGTCCGAATTTAAGTGGCCAGCGGATCTTAGTGAAATAGATATGAAAGATTTATTTAATGAAAAATGGTGAGGACCTGCAAACTCAGCAGTAAAAGAAAATATGGAAAATATGAATAAGACATGAGAGTGGTACATAAATGGGAAAGTACAGTTTGAGATAACATGCGATGATTGACTGCTGGATGAATCAGTCCGTGCCCAATGCACAGAGTGCTATCCTCTTCTGCCACGGCCTTTGCCCACAGCATGCCTGAGCCCGCCCCCCCCCCAGAAGAGAAGAGCAGGGGGGCCTGAAGCTACAGTCGGTGGGGACTCTGGCCACTATAGAGATGTCTGGCTTCAACCCCATATCTTCAGCATTGTGGGAGGGGGGAGGCTGAGCCCTCTTGAGCACCTGGGGCTCTCGTGCTCTGCTGCCACAGGAAGACTTGTCAGCTCTGCTCTGAATGAGGGTGTTGCTTTTCTGGGAAGACTCTGTTCACCTTGACTTGTGTAGGTCTCAGGGGCACGGCTGAGGCTGCCACCATGGAGCTCCAGCCCCCAGACACTGCTGCCAAGAGAGCTGTGCGAGTCTTAGGGCACAGTATATGAGTCTCTGTTGCTTAGAAGGGCTTCTTCTTCTGCGGGGCATTTTTGGTGAAAAGGTTTCTAGGAATTTAATTGTTCCTTTTGTTAGAGTATAAGGCAAGAAACACAGAAATGTGGGGAGATCAGCCCAATCTCATCAAAAACTTTTCTGGCTGCTCACAACACTAGCTCTTACTGATGTGAAACTCACCCTGGAAGCAGTTTAAGTAGAAACTGGATCTTGGCATAGTTGCCACCAGAAAGAAAAGGGGAAGTGGCATGAAATGAACCAAGAGGGTTAGCAAGAACCTCCATGCCTACTTTTCAAGGAAAGCCAGGGAAAGAAGGAGACAATCAACAAAGCAACGGAGGCCAAGAAACAGGAAGAGGAGAGGGTCTTGCCTCCAAGGCCAGAGGTGGGAAAACTCAGCCAATCACTTGAGTGGCAATTAGCAATTATTTATTGTTATTTATTATTTAAAATATGTCCATCCCACCTTTCTCCCTGCTTACAGCATATGCTTACAGCATACAACAATCACATTTGGCTGCAAAATCCCCTCCGGCCAAGACTGTGTTACTGCGTGCAGGACTGCTATTTCTCCGTCATCCTCACCAGGTCACCTTTCCACCTGCCCAGTGTTCTGGAAGGGACCCTCAGGGTGAACCTCCACCCAGACACCATCCTGGCTGCCTGGAGTGACCCGGCCACCTGCATGCCTGCCTTCCACCGACACCTTCCCTGGGAACCATGTTCTCTTTTCAGCAGCAGACATCCATGGTGCTCCAAAGGGCATCTCTGAGTGAATTTGCATGTCAGGCTCCACTGCTGCTGGAGCTGGCAGAAGGTGTGTGTGTGTGTGTGTGTGTGTGTGTGTGTGTGTGTGTGTGTGTGTGTGTGTTTATTCTGTGCCACCAAATTGGATCTGACTTATAGTGACCCTACCGGGGCTTTCAAAGTAAGTGAGATACTTAAGGAGTGGTTAGGTTCACCCTCCCCCATAAGTTTCCGTGGCCAAGCAGGAGTCTGAAGCCAGTTATCCAGAGTCTAAGTCCATCACTTTCTCCACTTCACCATATTGGAAATCAGCAGCAGATGAGATAGCCTGTAATTCAGGTCACCTTGAGGAGCTACTATGCCTTATTCAGGATATTCCTACATTTAATTACCAGGAAATGAGATGGAAGACACAAAGTGACAGGGCTGTGAGCTCACCCTGCTCCCCTCCCCTCCTGCTCCTGCTCCTCTCCCTCCAACCCCCCCCCCCCCCCCACCCCACACATCCTGGAAGCAGAAATGCTGCTGCAGGAGGAGAAATGCCCCCCCAACACACATACACACACACCTTGCAACCTCGCCAAAAAGCCTGACGTTGCTTCTGTTCACATTACAGTGCCTTTTCAATGTCTCGTCCTTTAATTGTCCAATGTCTTTTGGATGCTCACTCATGCATCTCCCGCCTCCAGTGTGGTGTTTTTCAGTTGCAACAGTTCCTCAGACCAGGGGCCCACGCAGGATACCTCCAGCTCTGTAAAGTTTGGCAGGGAGGTTGTTTCCCCATCAAACCAGCTTCCATCCCAGGATGGAAGATTTGTGGAGACCCATCCTCAGCCAGAGGGACCCCTCCCCCTCTCTAAACATTCACATGCCCAGCCCAACATGGGGGTCTGGCAGCAGCAACGGTCTTTGGTTTAGACCTGTTGGAGACTCAGAAAGCTGGAATGCAGTCCTTTTACTTTGTGAGAGTGGAGGTCGGTGGGAATAAGGATGGGAGAAGCTGACCCAAGTTCCCAAACCAGCACAAAATGCTTAATGATGAGCAGAAAGACTTTAAAAGAGCATGTCTAAGAAATGGTTGGAAGGGAAAGTCAGCAGGAACAAATGTGATGAGTTGCCAGATCTGAAGGGATGATGCACTGAAATCCACAGCTCAAAAAGCAATAGAAATGATTTCCCACCCCGACCCCCAGATAGGTTTCATAGAAGGTAAATTATAGAATGGTAGAACGGTAGAGTTGGAAGGTACCCCAAACTCACGAAGCCCAAACCCACGCTGTTGCAGGAAATCCCGACAGGAGATCCCCCCCCCCCGCTGCAGAAACGCCTCTGGGGAAAGACTCTCTGCCCCATCACCAGGCGGCTCTCATTGCCTAGGGCCTCTTCCATGCTCTGAGTCAGAAACACCTTTGGTTCTTGCCCTCTGGAGCTATAGAAAAGAAGGCTGCTCTGTCTTCCAGGTGGTGGTAGAGCCATTCAAAGAGCTGAAGAGGGCCAGATTTTACCACCTCTGATTCTATCATGCCACCTTTCAGTCTCCAGTCTGAAAAGGCCCGGCTTCCTGTCAGGACCTACGTATACTGAAGAACAAAGGCACCCAGGAGCCTGCAGGTGGTCCAAGGTGCAAGAATGAGAATGGATGCCAAAGAACAGCTGAAATTGCTCCACTCCAGTTTCGTCTCTCTCCCTTCTCTTCTCAAGGTAGCACACGTGTCCTTTTCTGGACAGCAGCAGGACCGGACTGCTTTTCTCTAGCAGCTGTGGGGGAGACCTCTGGGCTGGATGAGGGGCCTTCTTAGGTAGCAAAGGATTCTGAGGATGTAGCATCACTCTACAAACTCTTGGAGCTCAGGTGAGATGCTGCAAGAGGAGAGATGAGCAAATGCTCTCACTTTGGCCCATTTGGCTGCATCGGGGAAGAGATCAGAGCAGATTATAAAGGACTCAATTTGTGAGCATCTTGCAGTGATTAGTCAAAGCCAGCCTGGATTTGTCAACAATAAATCCTACCATCCTAATCTTATCTTTCTTTCTCTGATCTTATTATTAGCTTAGTGGGTTGTGAGAATGCTGAGCATGCAACTCATCTTGATTTGGGTGGAACATTTGTCAAAGCCAAGAGCTCATGACACTTTGGTGAGCAACTGGCCAAATCCAGGGTATGAATTATAATACTGTCAGGAAAGTTCACACGTGGGTGGAAAACTGCATTCAGCAAGTAGCCAGTGATGGCTTTTCATCAGGCCTGCGATAGGATTCCATCTTAAGCTCAATATCCACACTTACCCCCCACCCCAGTGACCTAGATTAAATTGCAGAAATCTCTATCAAATTGGTGAATGACTCAGAACTGGGAGGTATAGTTCACATCTTATAAAAAGGAAGTAAAATTCAAAGTGATTGAACAGAAAACTGGATGCCAAAATACAGTACATTGAATTTAACATAAGGAAGTGCAAGGGTGTATTGAACAGAAAACTGGATGCCAAAATACAGTACATTGAATTTAACATAAGGAAGTGCAAGGGTGTATCTGAGGGAGGGGGCAGAAGGGTGCATTTACCCCAAGCGCAGCAATCTGGGGGCACCAGGAGGGTGAGCAGGAGGGTTAGGGTTAGGACAATTTTGTTTTGCGCCCCTCCGCCCCTCCCCAACCCCATCGCAAACACCCAGCAAGGGGATGGGGCAATCCTGCCCCACGCTCACAGGATTGCCCCACCCCATTGCTGGGTGGATGTGATGGGGCTGGGGAGGGCCGGAGGGGTGCAAAACAAAATTGTTCCCAGGTGCTGGGGGAGTGCAAAGGTCTTCCTTGGGGGCTCGCCCACACACTTAATGGGGATGGGGAGCCCTCGTCTTCACATCCGGGGTCCTGGGATTGTAGGTGACCCAAAGAGAAACATCAGTTGAAGGTGTGATGTAGCTGTAGAACAGCTCTTGCAGTTTTGGGCTGCAGTAATAGAGCCACTGCTTCTAAGTCCTAGGTAGTAAAGGCCCTACACACCTTCTCTACAGCACTTAATCTGGAGTACTTTGCCCAGTTCCCACCCTTTCAGGAGTCCACAGCCAGACTGTAGCAGGGCCGCAGCACAGAGAGCAAGTGGAAAGAACTGATTTCCTCATGCCTCAGGAGAACAGGCAGCAATGGGCTTCCATGATAGCAGAGCAAAATCCAACGGAAGGCCTCTGGCCGTGGAAAGCAGAAAGGTGCCCGGCAAGCCCCTTGCTCCGGCAGCAGGGTTAATGTTAAGAGATCTGACTGGGCTCCTGCAGTTGGACATCCCCCCCCCCCCGAGCCACCGTGGTTCCCACTGTGAAAGTCCAGGAAAGGGCGGCCCCTGTCCCTCATGCCAAGGCAGCGGAGAGACACCCATCAGGAGCCTCAGACTGTCCTGAGCACGAGAAAGTTCTCCATCCTGCAGTGGGATGTGAAAGGACCACTCACACCTGCCCAGGCTGCCCTGTTATGCTGTGCAGGGCAGCACGGGCTCCGTGGACCAAAACTGCGCACTCTGGCCTCCCTCTGGCCTCCCTCTCACCTTTTCTTCCTTCCTGCCATCTTTGCCTCCCTCTCCAGCCTCCTCCTTCTCAAAGCCAGTGTCCGAGCAGGCAGCCCCGGTGCCTTCAGCACAGCCACACATCAGTAGCGGTGGTCGCCTGTCTTCTCACAGCCACCGCCTGGCAAGGGGCCACACCAGGAGCTCTGTATGCCATGGGAGTGCAATCCCTCCATAGCGGTGAAGCTCACCTTCTCCGCCCTTTCTCCAAACTTGTTCAAGGCTAAATTTACAAATGAATTAAACATGGCATATCATTATTCAGACCATATTCAAAAGTGTCAAAGCCCACCTCCTGCCCTGCCTCGATTTGCTCTCTCCAAAGAGGGCCTCCCAGCTGCCTCTGTCAGGCTCATCCTTCCCACATCCTACATCTCTTCTGCAGACAACCCTTTAATGTGACACTCACTCCTGAAGACTGTGCTCCTTAAATCATTTATTTGCAATTTATATCAGAAGTAAATATTCATGGGACGAGGCTTTGAGAAAATGGGAGTCACTTGTAAGGCTGATCACAGGGCAGACCCGCAATGAACATCCACTCAGGATTTGACCCTCCTGGGAGTGGAGCAGCCTCCAGCAGCAGCAAACAGGGAAGCCCAGAAACCTCTCCACTCACCCCTCCACCTGCTCAGCTCCCGCTGGGGAGCAGTCCTTAATGGCAGGACTTGGGCCTGTGGATGTTGAAGGGTCCAGCCATCTGCAGAGAATACACATGAAAATAATGTAGCAAAATAGCAGCTAGACAAGCAATCAGAAATCAAACCCAAAATTCACAAAATACTGCCTGGAAATCTGCCCCTAGAAGCAGTGCCTCAGCTATGTTAAAATGATGCCTCATCCACCAGCAGGGGGAGGGAATTGTCCAGTTCGCACCTCATTGCTAAAAGGTCAACACCTCCAGTGATCTACTGGCCTGTGGGCTAGCGTTGCCATCGGCCATGCCCTAAAGGGCATCTGGGCAGGATCTCCTGCTTGCAACCCCCCCCCCCGGAAAAAAACAACCCTTGTCTCCTCTCCTCCTTCCGGATCTTGTATTCTGTAAACAGGTATCATTCTTTTGTGTAGCAAATGTTTTAGGGAAATCCTTTGCGCACACACCTGGGCACCCTCTGGGCAACCCCCTACACCCATGTAAGTGGCTCTCCTTTGTCCCCTCCTTAATCCCTTCCCTTTGTGACCTGGTCCTCCAGCGGATACCAAAAGCTACACCTGGACAACAAAGACTCGACCTGATTTATGCCAAGTCTATCTCCTCCTCCAATCTATGTCTGTAATGATTCTATGGACTCGGACCCAGCCTCTTCCCCCGAGGATATCAGCCAAATGTACACAACCTTTTATCTTCCCATCTTTCCTGTATTGTGTAAACCAGGGGTGGACAACTTTTGGCCCTCCAGATGTTTTGGACCACCTCCCAGAATTCCAAGCCTAGATTGCCAATGAAAAAGGACATGGAATTTGTAGTCCAAAACATCTGGAGGGCTGATAGTTGCCATCCCTGGTGTAAAACATTGTGGCTTTATGCACAAAACCTTATAAACCTCCCTTCCCCTCATCCCCTCATCAGGGCCGACTCCTTTGCCTTCTCAAGGTGGGGTCCTGTTAGCTTCTTTGTTGGATCCAATAAACAAGTGCAAAATGGACTCTGTCTCTCATCAGATCTTTATTGGTAAACGTAGATCTGATGAACAGTTTCTGGAGACTAGGGTCCCAACAACTAGTTAGTAACCCTCCTTCTTGTCCAGAGGAACAGAGACTCTCTGCTGGAAGGATTTCTTTTGTGCTGCAAATTCCCTCCTCCATCAGGGATGGGGTGGGGCATGGAGAGTGGTTGAGCTAGAAGCATCTGGGGCCCTTCCAATGTCCCTGTCCCTCCATACAGCTTCACCCCTGCTTTGAGGTGGAGTTTTGGCCCTTGTCAATTTGGCATCGTCACATAGCAGGAAACACCAGGGCCTCCTTTTCTGCAAATCTTTATTGAAGGAAACTAGAGGTACAGGTAAGCAACCCAGTAGACAATGTTGAAGAGCAGGAAGGCTGTGGGGAAGAAGACCCGGGAGTAAGAGTCCAGGCGGGAAATATGGATGCGGAGGTGGCCCTCCCGCCACGTCCCCCTCTGGCAGTCCTCAATACAGCAGAAGAACCGCTCGCAGGCCTTCCTCTCCAGGCAGACGGGCGGCGAGGGCGCGCCCAGGTCCTCACTCCCATCGTCCTCATCATCCTTGCCCACTTCGGGAGGCCACAGCACCAGGCTGTTGATGGGGATGGTGGTGTAGGAGGGCACCAGGGGAGTCCGGCCGGCTGGCTGAAGGTGAGGGACAAAGGGGCAGGTGAGGGAAGCTCCAAGGAGGGGGGGAGGGGGAGGGGGGAGGGGGGGTCTTTCCCTGGCCAGCCCTGGCCATGAGGCTCCTGCAGCCTGAGGCTCTGCTGGGCAGGCGGCAGGCAGAGGTCAGGGTGGAGGGGGCCTTCCCTTCCCTTCCCTTCCCTCCCCTGCCCCTTCTCTATGCCACTCGGAAGGTGCTCACCTCAAGGGCCAAACTCAGCACTAGTAATGTCTCCTTCCAGCTCTCTTGGAGAAGCAATTGCATTTGAGATACAAAGCATGCCAAGGACCTTCTGTTGGCCTCTTTCCTCCCAGGCAGGGGGACGGGCCAGAGGATCCCCAGAGGCCACTGCTGAAGGTGTGGGTGGAAGGCAGCTGGAAAAGGGATGCCACCAGAGACTCTCCGCTGCTGCCCCCTTCTTCCATGGACCCACCACCATCACCATCCCCAAGGCCAGCTTCCTCCTCCTGACACCACTTGGTCCCTTGCCAAGGTGCTACTGATTCTGGACCTGATGCCCCCAAAGGACTGTGTGGAGCCTCTGTTCCCTTTGTGGTCTCTCCCTTAGTTTGACCCCTGCCCCGCCCCACCCAAAGGACCCAGTGGCCTCTGCTCTGCCAGGCAAAGCTTCCCCTGTGGAGCCTGTGCTCACCAGACGGGGCTTCCTGGGGCTGTGTTCTTCTGCTTTCTTGTTGCCCACCAGGTAGTTGAGGGTGGCATACTCCATGAGGGCCGCAAAGACAAAGATGAAGCACACAGAGACAAACAAGTCCATGGCTGTGATGTAGGAGACCCTTGGCAGATGCTTCCGAGAGATTGTGCTCAGGGTGGTCATGGTGAGAACGGTGGTGATTCCTGGATGGGAAGGAGGGGAAGGCAGCCATTGGCCTGGGCTTCAGCAACTGTTCCCCTGGCTCCATGTGGGAGCCCAGGTGGGCCAGAGCATCTTCAAGCCTTTGGATCCTACAGCACTGGACCTGAGTGAGGCCACTGAAAGGAACCAGGTGGTGGGAGCAGGCACACCGAGGAGCTGCAGAGGGAGAAGACCTCTCTGGGCACCCCAGGCATTGTTATGGGGTGAGCTTGGGCAAAGAAGGGAAGATTCCCGAGCCTCTTGTGGGATTCACACAGGAAGCTGACTTGTGCACCATTGTAGCTGTAGTCATGGCTGGAGCTGATCAAGAAATGGGTGGGGGGTTTCCATCCTTGAGAAGCCTTTGGGCCTTCACCACGACAGAAGGAGCTGCCTGATTTCTGGGAAAGGGGGGCAGAAACCCTCCTGCCGGCAGTTGGCTATGCTGGGGCTGCTGCTAGTGGAGGGAGGGGGAGGGGAATAGCAGGCAGACCCATGGGGGCCCACGCTGATTGAAGCACAAA
Organism: Phrynocephalus guinanensis; assembly: GCA_037367245.1. Lineage (NCBI taxonomy): Eukaryota > Metazoa > Chordata > Lepidosauria > Squamata > Agamidae > Phrynocephalus > Phrynocephalus guinanensis. The sequence continues at coordinate 24,817,649 of CM074748.1, forward strand.
GCTGCTCTCAGGGTGGGAAGCTCTCCTGAAGCCACAGATTCTGCCCCTGCCCAAGAGCTCAGCCACCAGGCTTTTCTGTGGACTGTCGGAGCTACCCTTCTGCGGGCGCAAGAGAAGGGAACCCCTGCTGGAGGGCATCTCTCGGGTGGTGGGGTTCCTTGCTGGGGAAGGTGGGAGGGCAGCCAGGCTCTTTCTTACCCAGAGAGGTCCTGGCAGGCGTTGAGTCCCTCTTGATCCAGAAGGAGACCCAGGAGAGAACCACCGTCAGGATGCAGGGGATGTAGGTCTGGATGGCAAAGTAGCCCATTCTCCTGCTCAGGTCAAAGGACACTGTCATGACCAGGTAGTCTCCTGCAGAAGGCCAGAGAGAGCCTGGCTAAGAGGCACAGCTGGCGCTTTGCACATCCACCTGCTCCCACACACCCCACCAAGAGGGCAGGCTGCAGAGGCAGGCAGCTTCAGCACAGGGTGAGGCCTGCAGTCCTCCCAAGGGCTGCCTGAGGGAAACATAGGGTGCCTTGGCAAGGGGACTTTTGCAAGGGCATCTGGGAATTTGGTCCACTGGCCACAGCACCTGGACAGCTCCATTTCCACCCTTGGCCCCTCAACTCCACGGAGAAGGGGCTGGGGAGGGGAGAGAAAGGGGAGGAAAGAAGAGAAACTGACAAACAAAATCCACCTTGGGCTTCTGAGCTAGCAAAGTGGAAGGGGCTGCTGGGGGGGGCTACCTCTGCATCCCCATACCCTCCACACCTCTAAGATGCTGCGTCCTGCCCCACAGCATGCTCCTTGAAGTCTCATGACCCATGAGCACCCTGCCTTTTGGAGATGAGTGGGCTGTTTGGTTCACCAACATCCTCTGGAAAGATGCCTTACCAGCACCAGTCCTGAGAACCTCAGATGTGTTTCTCAGGCCCGTGAAGTCAAACTGATAAAGCCTCCAGGTCCGTTGGTCAGAGACTTCAATGGAGTATCTCCTCCAGCGGTAGACAATTTCCTCCCGTGTGTAGCCATCTGAAAGCACAGGCCAGGAAAGAGATCAAGCCCAGAATCACCACTAGAGCACCCGCCTGCCTTGCCTCTAACTCGCCCCTTCTCTTCATCACAGAAGCTCAACCACTCCACCAAAGTAGGGGCTTGGCCTGTTTCGGAAATGGCCTCCAAAATTACTTCCATTGAAAACCCCGAGGGTACCGAGAGCCAAGTCCAAGGTCAGGTGGAACGACTGCTATGGAGTGCTCTCCCTCCCCCCCTCTTGCTCGCTCACTCGCTCTTGCTGTTCCCCCCCCCCAGCTGGCTTGGCACAGGAGGCTCAGCCCAATTGATGGTCCGCTCCCTTGCCTCAACATGATTAATTACACAGACAGTAATTGCAGATTTCCCAGAGGTCTGTGAATGCTTGGGTAGCTCAGTCCGTTGGGTCTCTGGCTGCTGAGCCACAGGGTGGAGGTTCCTTGCCCCACAGTCCCTCTCTCTGTGGCTGCACAGTCCCAGAGCGCCCCAAAGAAGGGGTCCATAAAACACTTCTGAGCAACTCTCTTACCCGGGAAGCCCTGGCAAGGAGTGCCAAAATTCAAAAAGGACTTGATGGCCCATCGCAGATGGCTACCATTCCAATATGCCTTGGGGGGTGGGGGGTCCTACAGGTGTTCTTTCCACCCAGAAGCCAAGGAACTCCACCTGCTAAGAAACAGTAGACAAGCCAGGCAGCCACAGGGGCCCAAAGCCGGGGTGGGGGGAGCTCCTCTGAGCTGAGTCCTGGAGATTCCTGGGTCTGGGGGTGGGGGGTGGGGAGAGGGAGAGGCAGTAGGGCAGATGTCCATTTCTGCTTTCTACTGCTACTCTTTGGGCAGTAACCTGTTGCCCGCAATTTGCAGACAAAGGATCAGGAGAACTTTTCTCAAGCCCTCCCCCACTCGTCCTCCACTACCACCCTCACCATCCCATACAAGGAGCTTGGGAAAGAAACAAAACTGGGAGGTAGGAGCAAAAGGGAAGGTTTCTTTGCACCCCTCTTCTCCTTGGGATGGATAAGGAGTGGGGGAGGCAGGGTGAGCTTCACCTGGAGCAGGCATGAGGCTCCAGCGAGCAGCCTGTGTGGCTTCATCGGGCATCCTGGTTTTATCAGCAAAATGAAATGTCAAAACTATTTTGAAGCTGCTGCCTTGAGGCCGACATGACAGATCCTGGTGGGGATGGGAGGCAACGGGAGGCGAGGGGAGACCTCCCAGCATTGCCAAACCATGTTTATGATTAACTGCCAAGTATGCCCACTTGTACTGTTAATTAGCTAAGATGAGCCTGGGCAGGGAGTGGGGGGGGCAGTTGCCTCCAAAACCCACCCAGAGCCATGGGGGAGGGGGAGAGCGCCCAGAGGGCAGTTGGACTTGGCTAGATCCTGGGGGGTGACATGAATGGGATGGCAGGCCCCAGGCTGGGCAGTGGGCAGAGTCAAGCCATGAGTAGCCAAGCAAGCCAATGGATGGAAAGGGAGGGAGGGAGGGGAAGAGCCAGCAGAAGGGGGGTGGCTAGCATCCCAATAACACCAGCCCATCATGGTGGTCGGGGGGGGGGGGGAATTGCTGACCTTTTCTGAATCCATCCTGTCCTCTGCCTCTTCCTCTGAAGAGAGCTAGAAAAGTCCAGCCAGCCATGCAGGGGCATGCTTGCTGGGGAGGGGCATGGTCATTCCTTCAAGGAAAATATATCCTCCCTCCCTCCCTGCTTCCTCATACATGCACACACCTGCACGCATGCATGCACGCGCACACACACAATTGCATTTTTAGGTCACACTGGCCAGGCCCGTGGCTTAGATAGGTGCAGTTCCTGCCTATTGGAGGACTCCACCCGAATAGACCGTGGATGGCCTTTTTTTGGCCTCCCCTTGGCCTGCTCCTCCCCACCTGCCCCCCATTCTCCCCATTTGCCTGCAACAGCCCAAGTGTCAGAGCCACAGCCCAATGGATGCGAGTACCAGGATTGTGGAAAGAAAGAAAGAAAGAAAGAAAGAAAGAAAGAAAGAAAGAAAGAAAGAAAGAAAGAAAGAAAGAAAGAAAGAAGAAAGAAAGAAAAGAAAGAAAGAAAGAAAGAAAGAAAGAAAGAGGGGGGAGGGAGGGACGGAGGGACGGAGGGTCCCCAGCAGCCTCCCACATAGCCCGTTTCAAAGCAAGTGGTGCATGCATCAGGGGATGTTCAGCCCCACAGTCTGGTCCTTGCACCGGTGGGGCTGGTACTCACAGCTGGAGAAGACAAGAGGGCAGGAGTGGGTGTCCATCGGGAAGTTCTGCAGCTGGAGCAGACACTCGGCCTCAATAGTCAGCCTAGCAGAAGGAGGGAGGGAGTTTCTTTGGGGCAGGCACTCAACCACTCACTGCCAGGCAACATAGCAGTGTGGAACGAACAACACCTGCTCCCTCTCAAATAAGGTTGTGGCACAAACACCCGTGCACATGTGCACATGCCCACAGGTGGCTGTGATGCCACCAAGGCCAACCCCCAAAGCCACGCAACCCCTTGCCAGCATGTTCCAGGTGCCTGCCCACCCTTCATTTCAGACACAGGCCCCTCTGCTCTTTTCTGGCTCCCCATATCCCAAGAGGCACATAGCCTTCTAGCCATTGTCCCCTGGACATGAGCCCACCCCGCCCACCCCAGAGAGCAGGGCCAGGTAAGAGCAGCCCACCTGGGACCTTCTACCTGCACTTCCTCCCTGGACATGCTCTGCTCCGTCCTGCCCCTGGGCCCCTTCCCCTCCCCACAGGGAGGGCCTTGTCCCTGCCTGTGAGATGGCAGCCTGGACTCAGGCCGTACCTGAGGGTGTAGAGCACTTTCCCATCATTCCAGATGCGGAGGAGCTGGTTGGGGGTGGTGATCCAATGGGAGTCGGCCCTCTTTGAGTTCCGGAAAAAAGTGTCTGGGATCCAGATACGGCTGACCATGTTGGTGTTGAGGGTCAGCACTTTGAGGGTGCTGTTGAAGCGAAGGCGCCGGTCGTACCACGTCTGGGCAAAGAAGATGTCAATCGTGTACTCCTGCAAGAGCCCCCACAAGAAGAACGGCTGGCTGACCCTTTCTGGAAGACCTTCCAGTGGATGCCAAGCATCTGGCCAAGACTTGGAATAAGGCAGGGAGGTTGAGGGAGGGGGGCACAGGCACAGCCTTATGGTGGCCCTCGGGGGCCAAATCCAGAGCAGAGGAAGCTGGCTTAGGCCATGTCAGCCTGCAGGAACCCAGCCTGCCTGAGCTGGCCAATGGCTGCGGCTCAGCAGAGCCTCCAGCAGGGCTCCATCCAGTCCCATGGAGACAGAATCCGGGACCTCCTGGGGGCAGAGTCAGGCTTGTCCACACAACCCAAACCCTTCTTCACATCATGTCACGAGGCCAGGTAGACACCCAGAGACTACACGTCATTAGTCCCTCCCTCTAGATCCCTGGGTCGGTCTTATGGGTCTTCCAAAGCTCCCTCTAAATGCTTTTCAAAATCTTTTAAAATGCTTTTTAATTGTGGTCTTAATATTGATAAATGTAAGTTCATTTTTAGCACAGTTTCTATGGCTTTTTCAGATCTGTGATTATGGCAGAATTTAAACTGTGAGCCACCTTGGACTCCTTATAAGGAGAAACAAAGCATATAAATGGCATAAACCAACAACTGAATGAAAAACAAACAAACAAAATCCAATAAATGTTGAAAGAGGGCATTTGCCAGAAGCAGAAGCACTAGCCAGCAGGACCAATTCCAAAGCTTTGTGGGCAGAGCACGTGTTTCTAGGACAACACATTTATATTCAAGAAGCATATTTACTGGTGATGGAAACAGTTGCATTTGACTGTTTCATTGGCACGTTATGTTTTACTGGTAGCTGCTTTCATTTAATGAAAAGGCAGGATACAAATTAATTAAAGAGAGGAAGAATATGCAGGAGAGCTGTATGCAGAAGCAGCTTCCAGGGTGCTGGAAAAGGCTCCCCGCTGCCCCCAACCGCAGGCCGTATGCACAGGAGCTCAGCCTTTGGCAAGGAGAGCAGGAGCCCAAATAAGCCGGAAGGCACATCATGACAGTCTTAGATCAGAGGACAGATTCTTCTGAAGGGCTTGCCCGCTCTGCTGGGAAATGCCTCTTTCCCAGTGCGGGAGGACTGGTGGGGCCGGAGATCAAGCTGCCCTGACAGAGGAAGCAGGGCTCTAGGGAATCCCGCTGTGCCCATCACAAGGGGACTATGACCTCCTCCTCGATCAGCCCCAGAAGGGCCAGCGGGCCAGAGACACCGGGGTGAGAACCCCTTCCTTGGGGAGAGGCTCTCTCGATGCTTGCTGGCTCCTGTTTGATAGAGGAGTGAAGGCTCATTGGAGGGACTGTGTAGCCACAGAGGTCAGTTGGTGGGCAGAGAGGGAGCTTTAGTTAAATTGATCTGCCAGCACTCCTCAACTTATACAGATGTGACAGAACAATAGCAATGAGAAGAACACACCAGACGGCAGCTCCTGCTCCTGCATTTGCTTTCTAGTTCCTGGCTGGCTGAGCTCTCAGCTTTGACCCCAGCTGTTTTTTTTGGGCTCCAGTTTTGCCCCACAGCCCTGCCTTTTGTCCTCAGACATCAAAGGACACTTTGCAAAATACAGACAGCCATCCTGGGCCCCTTAAAAGGACAACGGGCATGAGGTGCGGTGCCAGTTTGCCTGCTCTTCCCACAGAACTGCCAGCCTCATCCGTGCTTCCCATGTGCAGCAGCAACAGCAGCAGCCGTCGCCACCGCCACCACTGCTGCCACCAGGAGGTTTGCGATTCGCACTTTGAGGAGGTCTTCTTGTTTTGAGAAGGAGCACAGATGGCTTCTTCTTGAAAACACGTGTGCAGAGCCCGAGCAGCAATGAGGTCCATTTGATTAAGCCATGGACTGCAACAAAGGGATGAGCTCTCCTCCTCCTCCTCCTCCTCCTCCTCCTCCTCCTCCTGCTGGGATGAAAGGGCTGGGAAATTGGGAGCCAATTTCTGTGGGGCCGAATGACTGTCACTGGCAGCCAGTTATGCAACAAGGAGGGAGAACCCTTCCCACTGGGAACTCAGGCTGCTCTTGGGTGCATCAGGCTTGCAAGCCCCAGACATCGGGAGGGAGGGCTGGGTGGTTGGCCTAGGGAAGCAGAATGGGCCCGGGGCCCTGGTTCCTCCCCTCACCACTCCTGCCCCCAGGTCGAAGAGGAAACCCAGTGCCCCCAATGAGCAAAAGTGCCCGTCTTGTGCAAATAAGGGCGTTTATACACGACCCCTAAGCTCCGCTGCAAATGGCTCCCAGCTCCGGAGCATAAAAATGTTTCCCCACCAGCTCCGGAGCTAACAGAAAATTAAGTGCGACCACGCCCACTTTAGCGCGACCCAGTGCAGCTTTCAAGTACCTGCTCTGGGAGAGTGAAAATTTTTGACGCGGAGAGTGCCGGGCTCTCCTCGCTTCTTTTTGTTGTTGGGTTTTTTTTTGCCTCCCGCCCCTTTAATAGGAACCAGGAAGTGACCGGGGCTCGGAGCAACTTCCACGGCACCAGAGGTAAGGCTTTATTCTTTTGTCACCTTTTAAGGCTTTTTTCCCTCCCTCCCCTCACGCAGACAGAAGCAAGGAAGTGCGGAGTGGTGGGGAGGAAGGAAGAGCAACGAACCCCCAAGATCTCTGGTCCGAATTTAAGGGGCCAGCGGATCTTAGGGGTCGTGTGAAAAGGCCCTAAATTGTGGGAGGCAGGGGGGCGGCTTCCACTGCAGCCCTTGAGGTCAGTTTTGTCAGAAGGTTTGCCTAGATGAGAAGCATCACTTATTTGCCTTTGCCTGTCAGAAAGCATCCGAGAGCATCCTCCAGAAGGGGAGCGGGTGGTGTCTGTGCCTTTGGCTGCTCCTTCAATGGGCAGAATTGGCTGGTTTCAAGTCACTTCAAAAGGTGGGCTCGTCCCACATGCTCCACTGAGGAGGGACTCATATCACCTCTTGAAGGAAGCCGAATGGAAACCTCTCTGGACAAGCCCGAGCTTCTTTCTCCAAGGCCCTGGAGACACATGGCCAAAGTAAGGGTCAAGCTGGAGGCAAGACCCGCTCGCTTGATGATCCAGGTGAGGAAAGCCTCACCAGAATGGCACAGCTGCAAATCCTGCTTGCGAGTGGATTGCATCTGTCAGCACAAAGTCAACAGAGCACAGAACCTCTCCTGTCCTCTTTGAACAGCCCCAATCTCTCCAGATGACAGAAGACAAGCAGGGTCTCTCTTGGCTAAGGCAGAGATCATCAGAGAAGCCCGCCACTCTCGGCAAAACCTCTGCCCTCTTGGCCCATGGGCCACGGGAGGGTGGGCAGGTGAGCAAGGGGCTCTTGGGGAGGGCTAGGAAGCAGTGGGTTATTCTGGGAGACATGGGGCAACAGTCCAGCTTGGCAGAAGGCAGATTCCTATGAACACTGGTGGGTCTTGGGACCAGCGAGGGAAGCATGGTAGAAAAACGCCCAAACAGGACGGGAGGGAGCAGCAGAGGTGCCAGAGAAGCAAGGTGCAGTGTAGGAGGTTGCAGGTGACGAGGGCCAAGGCGCAGACATGGGAGAAAGGCCTTGGAAGGGAAGGTCCAGATGTTAAAAAACAGGTTTCATGCCAGCTGGCAGATGGTGGCAGCTGCCATCGGAAGGAGGGTCCCTTCTGAGCTGTGCCAAGGATGAGATGAGGCCCCAGCAGAAGCTACTGGGGGGGGGGGGGGGAGATGCAACCTTTCCTGTCTTGAGCCCCTCCCCTCACAAGGCACAGGCCCCCTTGGTCCCCATCACACACATAGCTCACCATGTGGATCACCGAGACGGGCCCAATGCTGTTGACGTAGATGTCGACATCAATAAAAGTAGGCTTGACTGGAAGAAAGACACAAAGAAAGATAGATCAGCAAGAAGGTAAAGTAAGTTCTGGCAAGTCTTCAGATGGGTTGCACAGCTGGAGGGAAATAGTGCTCTCCCTCCCCCCCCCTTTTTGTGCCCAAAGCAGCTGACGAAGCCTTGAAAACAATCTGACTGCACGTCTGTGAAGATTCTCAGTCATCCAGGTTCGTTTAACTGGGAGTTAAGTCATGGCTACTGGACTTCTTTTTTGAGAGATAGAAACGTTTCGCTGTTCATCCAAACAGCTTCAGACCAATGAAGTGTTTGGATGAACAGCGAAACGTTTCTATCTCTCAAAAAAGAAGTCCAGTAGCCATGACTCAACTTCCAGTTAATCTGACTGCACAGCCTAATACTAAAACTGAGTTTAAAAATGAGCAGAAGCACAGCTTTTTTAAAAAGCCCAATGCCCAAATCTCCTTTTAATTTAAAAAGCCTGCCTGGAAGGAAAAAAGCTGACTCCCTTAAAACCAGCCTCTCCCTACACACCCTTCCACCCGCAGGCCTCTGAGCCCTTCCACTACTCTTCCCGGAGTACAACCTCCGTTGCCAAGTCTGCACAGGTCAGCAGGAAGGCCCTTGCTTGGACTGCACCCCTGGGCAGCGCCTCCAGCAGCAGCAGCAGCAGCAGCAGCAGCAACCCTTCCCACCAGGTGACCCCAAGCCAGAAGGTACTCACTGCCCATGTCTGGCCTCAGCTTGTTGTCGTAGTTGTGCAGCAGAGAGTTGAGGATCTGTGTGGCATCTGTCTCTTGGGCTCTTGGGGTCAGGACCCATGTTCTGTTGATGCTGAAGGCATCATAGTCATCCTCCTCCTCCACACTCTCAGCCCTGCAGAGGACAGGGGAGCCTCAGGAGATGGGCAGGGCCCTCTGCCCCCTCATCCACCTGCATTACTCTCAGCCCTTGCCTGTCTCAGGATCCCTGTTTGGGCACTTCTTCTACACACCTGCAGTTCTTCCACTCCCACTAGCTCCACCCTCTCTGGTTTTACTCCCAGTGGCCAAATGCTTGGCCTGTTGACCAAACAAGGGTTAGTACTGTCAGCTAACATTTGAATACCCTTGTCGTCAGCTGAAGACCTCTCATCAATTTTTAACAACCACCATTGAAGTCCCCATCTGTTACATGCAAGGACTGCTAAGGAGCCTCAGTGAACAATGACAAAACCATCACCATTTGGGACCCCCTGAATTTCCTTTAGTCTTCCCTCTATGCATATAAAGGTCTGGTCATGAGAAGAAAAGATTTGCTAGAAAAGACAATAAGGCTGGGAAATGTTGAAAGCAACAGGAAATGAGGAAGATCAAATAAGAAATAGGGTGACTCCATAAAGGAAGCCACAGTCTTCAGTGTGCAGAACCTGGGCAGGGCCTTTTGGAGGCCATCAATTCGCCATAAGTCAGATGTGCCCTATGGCACATGACTAGAAAACAAGAGATTAAGGCCCATGTATCCAAGACTCCATTCAGCAAAGAGCTCAGGCTATCAAATCAGCAGGAAAAGGATGCCATCTGTTTCCACAACCCACATTTCAACCTGTTGATCTGTGTGTGGATGTGCATTTGTCTTTCACTTGTCTCTTATCTTTCAGGGCCAGGCTCCTGGCTGTTAAGATCTGGATTTGTCACTTTTTAAAAGAAAGGCAAAAATAGCTTGAACCATGCCTGCCCTTCTAGTACATTCTACTTCCCTCCCCTGCCACCGCCCCCCAAGATCAACATCCATCTTTTGAGGTGAGAGCTTATTCGTCTTAAGGGGAAGTGGTTACAGAGATTCACCTTGAGAGACATCAATGGTCCACCTTGCTGTGAAATATCAAACCTGCCCTGGGACCCTCTTCCGCTTCCCAGGCAGGAAATCTGTGCTCTACCTGCCTGTGCCACCAGTTGGCTGCAAGGAGTGGGCTCTGCTGTGCTCTGGGTTCTGACCAACCGCCCCACCACCATCACCACACATGAGTGAAAGTCCACACACACACACACACACACACACACACACACACACACACACTTGCTTGCCCTGACATAAGTGTGTGGCCTTACCACCCTGTTTCTCAGTTCAGGTTCAAGGGGAGGCTCCCTTCCAGTGGCCACTTTTTCTAGCAGTGAGCATCAGAAAAGCTTCCCTTTCCCAGATGAAATCCATGCAGGCATCCAGCAATAAGGGAGGTGGGGGACCTGTTAATGGGAATGTCACATGCCGGAAACAATTTGCAATCAAGAGCAGAACAAACTGGAAGTGTGGTTGCTTTGAGCCAGAGCAGTTCAAACGGGCAGCTTGTGAAAGCGGCAGCCCAGCTCACCTGAGACTCGGAGAGGGACCAGTAAAAGAGAGCTGTGTGTTTGACATATGCAAAGCCTGTTGGTCAGAACAGCCACCTCTTCAGACTGTGCCATGTGTGGCAATGCAGAAGCAGGGGAAGAGGTTTGGTGGTGGTGGTGGTTTTGTGGCTGGTATGTGTGCATGTGTTTGAAGAGAAATCTGCCTGATGGCCTGTGAAGAGGAATGAGAGCTGAGGGACATGTCAACCACAGTCATGATCAGATGCAGGGTGGACAGATGGACTCTGACATCCCCTCCTTGGGCAGTACTTGACATTATCCCAAGAGCATGCTATGTCAGCAGGCTTTAATTGCATTTTGGCTCAAGAAAGGGCACGGAGCCCTTGGTTCCTAACTGCAGCCTCTAAAAAGGCACGGCAGACGCATCCAATTGGCCATTTCGGAAAACATCCTGGTCCTCCTGCCTTTGCACAGCAGTGCTCTTCCAGTGAGGATGCTGTGAGTGAGGCGAGGGTTCCTGTCAACTTGGCAGCTTAAGAGGGCCAGCCTAAGACTTCAGCTTAGACAAAATACTAACTGGGCCTCTTGGCCAGCCATGGTTTGTGGCTGCCAAAGTGAGCTCTCTTGAGCTCTGTGGTAGGCAGGGGACTTTGCAGAGCAGGATTGTGGCCTCCCATATTTCCAAAGTTAAGGGAAGGGTTGGTATATTTCAGGAACACCAGAAATAATAAAATAAAATACAATACAATATTTGGTGATGCTAATGGTGACAAAGACGAAAGGTTTGGTATAGCATCTCCTCCATCCTTCTCTAGGGAGGTTTAACTTCAGAAGAAATGGGAAGATCAAAAGGAAGTGAGAACTGGTTGACAAAACAGTGGTGGATGAAGAGAAGAAAGACAGAAGGGAGGAAGGGACGGTCTCAGAACAGCCACTCCTGGGAATGGCCCAGGAAGCTGCTTGTACAAAAGGGAGCCTTCATGTCCCCTAAAGAGCAGGCTAGCAACATGTGGAACAGGCAGCATCACATCTCTTGGATTAGAAACCACCCCCCACCTTTAAGGCAGCAGCTGAAAGGGAAGAGCATCTTTCAGTTACTTTCTTCCAACAAAACTCTGCTGGGACACATGAGCCAAATCCCCCTCTGGAGTGCCTGATTCCCCAGCGGAAGGCAGGCAGCCCACCCGTAAAGACTGGGCCTTTGGCCAGCAACAAGGCTGGGCAGCAAAGGCCCTTCTGCTGCTGCTGCTGCTGCTGCTGCTGCTGCTGCTGCTGAGTGTTCCAGGGGCATCCTGCTTGGCTGTAAGCAACCACAGAGTTTTGGGAGGTGCCAAACTCACCCCAGGATGGCAATTCAAATTCCCTGCCACTGGCACCTCCTGCTTCTTCCTGCCTGTTCCCCAGAGCTTCCTCTTTCACTGCAAGTAGCCAGGTCCTGATTTACCAGCCACCACCTCAGAGGGAGAACCAGATGCCATAATCCACAGGATGGACAAGTGGATTATTCAGGTGCAAGCCATGCTGGGTTGTCTGCTGCAATCCTTACAGAGAGGCCCTGGCATGATAACGGGAGGGTGGGAGGCTTCATTAACTGGCAAATGCCTTTATCATCAGCAGTCGACATGATCTGGATTCCAGTTTTGAATGGCTTTTCAAAGAATGGATGGTTTTTGGCCTTGTGTCCTTGGGAGAAGGCCTTCCACCTTCATTCATTTTATTTGACCAGTGAGAGACCTGGCATTCGGGCACAGTGACTCCTTCATCAGTTAGGCGTTGAACAAAGAAAAGCACCCTCAGTGGGCAGCGCCTCCATTCCCTTCTGCCTTCCACCAGGTGTGTTGGAAGTTCCTGCACGGCCATTGCCGCTGGCCTGGCCCAAAGAACATCAGGGCGAGTCAAAATCCGAGGAGATCCTCTGGGCAGTCACTCGGCCTGAACAGCCTCTCCTCAGGGGAGCCCATCCTGTAACAGAGATTCTGAAACAGCTGAAGGACAAGCCCGGGCCGTGGGGGGGGTGGCAGGCAGGGAATGTACAGCTCCCCACCCACAGAGTGGCTATGGAACTGGGGCTTGTGCAGAGGTCCCTGTCCCTGTCCCTTCCCCTCCCTTTGCTTCTGCACAGCATCTGTCTCAGGCAACTTGCAATTTTACATTCAGGGGACTTAACATATGCAAATATTGCTGCCTGATGGAATGGAGGGAATGAACACGAGTGCGTGCACATGGCCCGCCCGCCTGCCAGATCCAGGCCCCGTAAAACTCCACAAACCTGGTTCTGCCCACAAGCTGTTTTCTGTACCTCTGAAGAGGGGGGGGGATTGAGGAGGGGAGTCAGCAGCAAAATGCTCCCTCCTCCACCAGCCTTCCTAGCAGCACTTAAGGGAATATTTCATGGGCCTCCAGTCCTCTCATTCTGTCAATTAACTCCATCTAGTCAAACCTTTCTTCCCAAGAGTAGAGACGGGGAATTATCCCCTGGAAGCCTGCTCGTTCCTTGAGTCACCTACCTCTAGGCTCACCACCTTGAACCTTCCTCCTCCAGCATGAATGAGTGTGCACGCGTGCACACACACACATGCACACACACACATCTCTTCATTGAGCTTTCATCCCCTCCTCCCCCCCCACCCACCCCCAGTGCACATAAAAGGCCCCACTTAAGAGAGGAGCAGCACCAATGCCCTTCTGTAAGAGAACCCCTGCCAAGAGAGTGGCCTGCAAGGAGTGGCGGGGGGGGGGCATTGGTTATCTGCCAATGGCCCTGGCCCTGGAGCCTTTTGCCTACCACAGTGGGGCCAAGCTGAGCTCTAGCACTTTCCTCAAAGAACCAATGTAGTCTCTTTCCAGATGAAGCCAGGCTGCTCCAGACTGCAAGGCACATGATGCCAGAGGGGCTGCCAAAGGGGGAGGGGGAGGTAGTTGTGCCATATTTAGAGCTGCAGCTAGCTCCCCAGATGCTCTGACCCCCTACAAAAGCCTGTGGTCCCCAGGCCACACTGTCAAGAAAACAGAAAAATAAGGATGAGGCATACCCTTGGTGACTTTCCAGAAGACTCAGCAGGTGCATATGTCCTGTGTGTGAGAGAAAGAGCAAGACCACACAAGTGGCTAGCCTATCTCCTGCAAATCCACTGTCCTCCACAGGCATTTGACTAGCTCTCATTTCCAAAGCTGAACAACCAAACAACAAACTTCCACTCTTTCACGTCCATCCCCAAGACCAGTTTGTTCTCTCTCTCTCTCTCTCTCTCTCTCTCTCTCTCTGTGTCTGTGTGTGTGTGTGTGTGTGTGTGTGTGTGTGTGTGTGTGTGTGTGTCATCAGCAGTGCTGGGGGCAGACAAGAAGAGGTGCCTCCATATGTTTACTTGAATTGGTCTAGGAACCAATTCCAAATCAGAAACAGGCAGCGCCTTTGCTGGGCCTCCAAAATGCAACGAAGGAGCCAAGGATTTGGGTCCTATTTTAGGAGGACTTGTCACCAGTCTGGGGGCCTTGCAAGACCTCCACACGGAAGAGGAAAAGAAAAGGCTCCAGTCCCTCTTTGCTGGAGGTTGAGGGCTCTGGTGGGAATGTTCCAGGATGGAGGAAGGGAGGAATGGTGGCTGGGGGGGGGGGATGAGATTTCACCTGGGGTGGTGCAGGATCGTGGCCCTTTTTTCATCTGTGTAGAGAGATGGCATTGCTGTGGTTCTTTTCATCCTGCAAGAAAGATATTGTCCAAGGCTGGTTCTGGGCTTTGCTCATGGACAACATGGTTCTTTCTCTCCTTTCTGTCTGTCTGACTTTTTCGGTTGTTTTAGAAATGTCTTTCTTGATGGAGCAGCCGGAAAGACCAAGGGGTGGCCAGGAGGAGGCGAATGTAACTGAAGACGTGGGGGTGCCTTGCCTTTGTACTCCCTCCGGAAGGTCTGGGGGGGGGGGGTGTTAGGTCTCAGCAAGGAGAACGCGGGGAGTACTTCCAGGGCGAAGGAGCCGGAGAGAAGCCCAGACCCGCCTGAGGTGCGAACGGATCAGTGGAAACCAGTGAAGCGCAAGGCCCCGGGAAGCGCACCGGACGAGGTCCGGCGGAGGAGCCGCCCTCTCACGGGGTTGCAGCCCTGTCTACCCCGGCAACAACTAGCTAAACTGGAGTTAAAGGCGAAGAGGGAGACGGGACGCGGCAACGTGCGAGGCAGCAGCTGGCTTCCTCGGGAGGCGCTTCCCTCTGGTCCTCCCGGATTCGTCCCGGTTCCGTTTTTACAGGTGGGAAGAGTAAGCGCCGCATGCCAAGGGCACCTCCGTTTCAACGCCTCCTCCACCCTCGGGCCCATTAAGCCGGGTCATCCCTCTCTCCTCAGAGGCGGTCTTATGGGGAGCGAGCCAGGGGCTCGCGGGGCAGTGGGGTTGGGGGCAGGCGGCCGAATCCGGCAGTCGCTCACCTGGTCTGGAAGGCCGCCGGACAGACGATCAGGCACACCAGGAGAACTTTCGCGCACATGCTAAGCGCCACCACCGGAGGCCCGCTGGCGACCCGGGTCCCTCTCCACGCGCCTGGAGGAAGGAGGAGGACTTCTGGCCGGGCGTCAAGGGGGGCCGCACAGGCTCCCTCTCGGAGAAGGGAGTCGGCAGGGCCCCGCTCCCCGTCCTCGTCCTCCGCAGCCGCCTTGTCCGGAGCGCAGCTCATCCACCCAACCCGGGGAGGACCTCCAGCGGCAGGCAGAGGCAGGGCGCGGCTGGGCGCGGCGGCGGAGGGGCACCGGGCGAAGTGGAGGAGACACTTGTGGATGCGGGCGGCGGGGGAGGAGCACTCGGCCTAGAAGTCCCGGCCAAGGGGCAGAAGCTCGGCCAAGCAGCGACTGGGGGCGTCTACGGAGATCGCCGGGCGAGGGCTCCCACCACCCCGGGTACCAGGGGACGCAGCTGTCGGTCGAGCCGCTTCTGTCCCGTCCGCTGCTCGCCTCCCGGCCCGGCTGCCTTTGCCCGCCGCCTCACTCTCCTCCGTAGTAGGTGGCAAAAGTTGGGCACCGCAGGCGCGCCGTCCACCGGCTGGATCGGCTCTTTCTCCTGGCCGCCCGGCGGCCGCGAAGTGTGCGGGAGAGGCAGCCGGACCGGCGGACTCCTCTGGCTGCAACCGGGTCCTAAAGCCGCGTCGCTTCCTCGACGACGCTTGCTCGGGCTAGGCTGCGCAGGGGTTGCCGAGGGAGCGAGCCCGGGCAGCGCGGAGGGGGCTGGAGAGCGGCTGCCGAGAGGGGCCTGGGCCGTCGAGGCAGACCCTGAGCCGGAGAGTCTCGGCGGCGGCGGCGGCGGCTTGAGAGCACCCAGCGTTGCCAGGAGCCAGGCCGAGGCCTCCGATCTGCCCCGGCTGCGTCGATGGCCAGCGGGTGCCAGCGTAGCCTTCCGGAGCGGAGTCCCCCGCCTCGCATCCGGGCAGCCCTTTCAGGGGCGAGTTCCCCTTTCCTGGACGCCAGACAATGGCCTGGGCGCCTGCCTGGCACATGTGTATTTAACTACGGGCACCCGATCTCGGTGGGCTCTCACTTTCTGCTCTTCCAGCCAAGAGGTGGCACAGGCTGCTGGCTGCCTTGAAGCAGCAAAGGTACTCCTGTCGGGTGTCCGTGTCCAGCAGAGCCAGGTCCGAGTCTATGTAGTTGTGGTCAGCCCCAGTGCAAACCCGCACAGACACATCTGAGGCCCTTCCAGTCAAGTTTTTATTGGGAAAGTGACACTTAAGGCAGAACTTCC
The DNA here is from genome assembly GCA_037367245.1 of Phrynocephalus guinanensis. Taxonomy (NCBI): domain Eukaryota; kingdom Metazoa; phylum Chordata; class Lepidosauria; order Squamata; family Agamidae; genus Phrynocephalus; species Phrynocephalus guinanensis. Next base: position 24,833,549 of record CM074748.1, read on the forward strand.
ATGAGCCTCTTTCAGACTCAAAAGAGAGACGTGCTGGGGTGAAGAAAATGCTGGGAAGCCGAACCTGGCTGGATTTGACTTGAAGGTACACATTTCTATTGACTGCCAGCAGAACTTTCTCCATGACATCACTTGGCCTTTTAACTTCCAGCCCCAGGACTGCCCCCTCAAATATCTGAAAGTTGGTGTCAACTGTTTGGGGTGTTTTTCTGGGCCTGCGCTGGGGCTGAGCTCACTAGGCTCAATGCACCTGCAGGGCATTTCCTCCCTTCTTTTCCTGCCCTGGAGGGGATGTGTTAACAAATTATATTCCAGGTGGGAATGCCTTTGCCAAGTTGTCCCCCACCTCCCTGGATTCCTCTCCTTTCCCACCACGTAGAGATTCTATTGCTCAAAGAATCTGTGCTGGAGAAAAGGAGCCGAATGGGGAGGGTTGAGCTGGCACAGAGCCCTCCCAGGATGTTCTGGACTCACGGTTCCTTGGGCAGCTCCCGTCCCTCCTGAGTCCCCCTCCCTTGGTGGTGGTGGAAGCTGCAGGGTAAGGGACCCGTGGAAGGTTAACAGGATGTGACAAGGAGGAGGCTTTCCAGTACAGCTGAGTAGGCCTGCCTGCCTCAATCACACGTTTGCTCTGATTCTTCTCCTGCCTGGTGGTGACAGCTGCCAGTTGAGCTTGCCCACTTCCGACGGACACGTGGATCCTCGTGGATCCTTGGCTGCCCTGGGCCACCTTGGGATTAGAGGCAGAAGACAACTCACTGCCCTGCTGCTGCTGCTGCTGCTGCTGCTGCTGCTCTTCTCAGGAGTCCCACAGAACACTCCTAGGAACAAAGTTGGATGAAGGTTTTCCTGTGTTAACGCAACTGGAAGTGACACCCCCCCGGCAAAGAGCTAATGCACAGAAGCCAAGGGGATCATGAATGCTGCCACACCTTGCATGCACACAGGCATGGCCGCAACTGCTGCCGCTGCCATTGCCACTGTTGCCACCTCTGCTGCCGCCACGGCTGCTGTGGGCCCTGCTCCTGCCTCCATAATCCATCTCAGGGGGTTGCCTGATGTTTCAAGCCTGTGAGAGTGCCCTGTCAACGGGGGGTATGGGTGCTCAGGTGGCAGCATGGGGCCCAGTTAGTGGAACTGCCAAGAGACCTTCCCCCTCTGATGTGGGCCAGCAGGACAGCTGATGAGGACCTAAAGTGGCTCCCCGATCTTTTTGTGGCACCTTTGCTTCTGCATCCTTGTAAGATATGCCTGCCTAAGAATGTATGCAGAGAACATGAAAACTGTTGATAAATCCAGCCAGAGAATGTATCAAGTCACTTCAGCCCACTTCTTTGAGGGAGCAGCAGCTTAAGAAGAAGTCAGGTCCCTTCGCCTGCACTGCCAATCACCTTCCAAGGCCAGGCCAACATCAGGCAACTCTCCTTGAACAGAAGCTCCCAGCGCTTTTCCCTCCAAAAGCAAATCAACCCACTGGAAGATTCCTATGGGCTGAAGAAAGGGGGCCGTGGTCCCTGGCATGGGTGGGGTGTTCTCCTGAGAAGGCTCTGTGCAGGAGATGTTCTTTGGTTCCCCCCAGCAGTACAGAGCCTTCTCTGCCTTCAGCTCACAGACCACCAGCTTCTGCAGCCCCTGGGGAGCAAAAGGCACACTAGGTCCGTCTGCAGCATCCACACCCCTGGGGGCCAGATAGCAGGAGTCAGAGAGGGGCAGGCAGGCAGCTTGCTTGTGGCAGCCAGTTTTGCCCTCCATAGGGTCCAGATTCCTTGTGCTGTCAGAGGAGTTGCCTGGATGGCTGTTTCCCAAAGCAGAAGCTAACAGCCAGGCCCTGGTGCCTAAAGGAATCCAATGCGAAGCTTCTTGTTTGTCAGCCTGGACTCTCGGGAGGGCTGTCCTGAGGACTGGAGGGGTGTCGGGGGTTCCTGGTGAGACACGGACGGGAATTACTCCATGGAAGCAGCAGCTTATCTAGGTGGAGGAGGGACAGTCCCAAGGAAAGGCCCAGGTTCAGTGGGGCTTCCTGGTTGGCCTTGAAGAGAGAAGCAGGACTGGGAGGACAAGGCCAAAGTTCTGAGCAGGTGAGGGAGCTGGGGTGGGGGTGGGGGTGGGTAGCAGCAGCACTGCCAGGCCAACAGCAGGGACATGGCTTTCAGCACTTAGGAAGGTGACAGGAATAATAAGTGGCGGATAACCGGGTGCCTTTGAGGGGGAGGCAAGGGCGGTGCAGTGTCTTTGCTGTGACCTACTTAACAGTGTCATCAACTGATGTAGAAACTTTCTCCAGACTCTATAAATATAAGTGACATTCTCTTGGCTTCCCAATCCTGTTATTCAGAGCTAATCAATACATGCAGGGAGGGGGATAGAAAGAGATAGAGAGCTCCTATAGTTTATGAGGAGGTTGGTGAAGGCCGTCTCTATCCTTGTGGAGAGAAGAGTAGGTAGGCAGGATGCTACCTGACATGGGCATGAGAGGTGCCTTCCTAAGAAGCCAAGGTGCGGTAGCTCTTCTTTTGCTTGGCTCTCTTTTGCTGTTACCATCATTCAGTTCCACGAATGACCCATTCATATAATTGGCTATGCCCCTTGGTACTAGGGCACAAAACTCTCTCAGGGGCAAACCCACCCAAATTCTGGCTCCTTCTCTCATCTAGACCAAGAGGGCAGTCTATGTGGCCAACACTAGGAGGAGCTGGGCAGCACGGGGTGTGTGTGTGTCCTTTGCAACAGCCTATGAGTCATGACTGGTTCTTCTCCCATCTCACCTTGCTGCCAAGGAAGTTGCCGTGACAACAAAACAAGATAGATAAAATAACGGGTTGCTCAGTAGCTTCAGCCTGGCCAAAGCACACATTTCACTTCCGAAAACAATATAAGTGAGAAGTGCTATGAATAGATAAAGGAGTGCAACTCAGGGCAAAGGGGGAAGAATAACAGCACTGAAGAAAAGATGGCTAATCTCAAAATATCAGGAAGGCCAGAGAGGAACATTTCCACACGAGCCCCAAGTTTGATTGCTAAAACACCTTGGGGGGTAATGCACTGTATTCTGTTGCCCCCATAGGCAGAGGCTTTGTCACCGGGATTGCGTGTAACCCCATACACAAGCTATGCTTGGCCTGAGATCATGGCATGCCATGCTATCCCACTGCTCTTTGCCTTGTCATCACCTTGGAAGTGTCATTGGAGGGACACAGGCCTTGGTGGTGATGGCACTGAATGACCAGGACAGGTAGAGCATCTGCTGTTTCCTGCTGGTAGCATTCTACTGGATCATGGCACCCAAATGTGGAAATGCAGTGCCATGGTTTGCTGCCATCTGATTTGCTGTGATGTACAAACTTCCCTCTGCAAATAAGCCATTATTTTTTAAAAAATCCATAAAGCCATAGTTTGCTGTTGACTAGAAAACTTTGGGTTGTTTAAATTGTGGGTTGTTGTGACATCTGAACCTGAAACTAGCTTGTTCCCAGATTGTTTTCCCAAAAGCTTCACAAATGGAGCAGGAGAGAAGAAAACTATAAATGGCAAAGGCAAGGTGTGTTTATGGGGCCACCAGTTGTGCAATTCATGAGCAAAGCAGTAAACTATCATTAGCACAAACCCTGGTTTATGTAACTATAATCTGGGTTTCCTCTACCTGAACTCTACCGCTGTGACAGAGGAGGTTGGTTTCACCTTCCCACATTCACAACATTTGAAGTGGCACATGTTTAAATATGCACATTACATCCCACAATTCTGGCAGTGGCTATTTCTTATGCAGTGTAGTCACCACATTCTCATTAACCAATAGCCCCAGGCACCTTCCTGGTCCTTTGTGAAACAGGACCCTTGGATTGTTGACAGTGGTGACATTTGAACACAATGAGTCCCAAAGAGCCAGTTTAAAAGTCTCCCCCCCCCCCACACGTGTGTGTGTGGGGGGGGAGAGACACACACAGGGGTGGGGAATTCTCAGTCAAGTGCCTTTTTTAAAAAAAGCATTCTGAATTCATGATTTTCTCTATTTGTGACAATACTGAAGCTTTGCAATGGTTTCACTGACCAGAAACAGTGAAAAAAATAGGCATGGAGGCAGACACATGGAGGGGGGGCTACCCAAATGGGGTGAGGAGGTGATTCTTCAGAAATAAACAAGAGGAGCCAGTCTACATTGGCTGGCAGAAAAAAGACAGGCTTCCATAGACCCCCTTCCCACGTCTGGTTCAAGGCTCGCGGCCCTCCTGCAAAAGCCACCATATTTGCCTCCCGGCAGAATCCATCCTTGTGACCCACTTACCTACTGCTGTGCCAGTTTGGCCACATGGGAGGCAGTATTCAGACAACTAGCCAGTTACACAGCCACGGGTTAAATCAGCCAAGGCAGCAGCCAAAGCATGGCCTCCTCTTCACAGAGTCATCATGGACAGAAGAACCATGGGGAGGGGAGGGTTTACCACAATATGCTCTTGCTTTAAATGGCCGGTGGAAATACAGCAGGAACACTTGCCTTTCTTCTTGCTCTGATGCCTCGTGCCCTGACAGTGTTTGTATCCTTGCTTAGGCGCATGTGAAGAATGGATTGGGCCCCTGGGGCTGGTGCTGCTGCCTGACTTCTACTGACCACCTCCCCAGGAGCTCAGGCGTGCCCCTTTGAAGCCTAGCCTTCAGGTGTCACTTGCTGGTGACACTGGGTCTTTCTGCTTGCCAAGCACTTGCTCCACCGCAACTCTGTCGTCCTTTCCCAATTAAAAATCCCACAAAGCAAAGGCAAGCAAATTCCTAGTTAAGGCAAGGAAAATATGGAAGTAAGAGATGTGAGATCACTCACTTCCTGAGACAACAGCCCATGGAGCCAGGATATTTCCCACTGTGTGCAACATCATGATTTATGCTCATTGTCAAGAAGCTGGTGAATGGGTCGCAAAGGAGTGTTTGCTTACCAAGGACATGAAGACAGACAGTGTTGTCTGAAGGGCACACGAGGGAGGCCCCGTCATGGCCACATGATGGCTCCGTGGTTTATGCTTCTGGCTGTGGAGACAGTCTTCGGTAATTCAATCCCCCTCCCCCCTCCCTCCCTGACAGGGGATGGACTCCATGGTCCGTAGGGCCCCTCCCAGCTTTGCCATTAGATGATGATGATGATGATGATGATGATGATGATGATGATGATGATGATGATGATGATGATGATGATGAGTGCCACAAGTTGATAGCTTGCTAGGTGAAGGAATCCCTCTGAGGTTTTGTCCAGCCGATGGCCCGTCCCCTTCTGGACCCCCAGCCCAGGGCAACCCAGGGAGGTGCAGCACAGGGCAGGAATGATGGCTGAGCTGTGGGAAGCTGTTGTACATGTGTTGTGTCCCAGGGAGCGTGCCCCAATGCCAAAGGGGATTAAGCCTCCTCCAGATAAGGGGCTCACTCGCCCTGCCCTCCCAAGCCTTCTGGAAATGCTTTCTTCTCAAGAGAATCTCCTTGCCTTTCCAACGTCAAGCTCCCCAAACGCGGTTAAGAACCCAACCCTCTCCTTGCCAGTTCTCTTTAGGGAAGGCAAAAGCCAGTCGTCCAGGGCCCATGTTCAGTCCACGTTTTTCTGCGCATTTAAGTATCTGACAGCATTACGCTGCCTGCAAGGCGCCATAATAAACCTTCCAGGGGAAGCTTTGCAGTGAGAGCGTTATGCGGGGGCGTCTCTTCCGTTACTGTTAGGCCTGACACACTCATTCATTAAATCACACACAGAAAGGAGGCGGAGGGGCGGGGGGCGGGCGGGTTGGAAGGAACAAGCCAAGTGTTAATTAGAGCGAACGGCTCAGCAATTCACCCTGAACGGAGGGGAACGGATTCTTTAAAGCCCTGCAAAATGTCGTCAGCCCGGTGAGGGGTGCTTGTGTCAAGGCGGAGTGCCTGGCAGGTGCAACCAGCGCAAGGCGGCCCTTGGAAACCCCCCCCTCGGGGTTTGGGAGAAAGTGTCCCCCAGCTGCACTTGTGGACGGACCCTTCTTCAGCCGTGTCGGTGCTGGATTAACCCCAACCAGCCCCCTCCCCCCTCCCCCCCCCGCGCCTTCTCTCCGCCAGGTTTATTTGTTCAAGCCCCCGCCGTCACTGGGTGGTGTCCTCCCTACCCCCCCCCGCGCCTTCAGAAGGCTGAGTTTCGGCAAAGTCCCGCCCCTCCCTCTTCCTCTTATTTCCGAGTTTCGACCCCCCCACACACACACCCCCTTGCCAAGTTTCCGCCGCGTTTGCCAAATCGACGGCCCGCTTCCCGGTCCGCGGCTCCAGAGGCAGGCGTGGGAGATCTCCGAGGGAGCCCCTCCCCCCCCTTTTCAGTGCCCTCCTTCCTTCGGGCAGCGCAGCCTCCGAGGGCAAGGGGGGGCTCCGCTCTCCTCTTCTGATAAAATATGGGTTTCATTTCCGTTGAATGTTCAGGGGCCGCCGCCGGGATTTAAAGGGGGACAAGAGAAAGTCCTGAAAAGCAGCTTATTTGGGGGAAGAAGAAGGAAGACTTTGAAAAGATGAGCACCCCACCAAACCCCCCTCTCCAGATCGCTGGTCAAACACTGTCCATTTCCTCCCAAAGGGGAACTGCCCTTTAAACCTCCCCCTCCTCTGCAATTCTCCTGGCTTGTCATAATTAAGAGCAAGAGTGTTTTTGTTTGTCCATATTTGAAAAAAAAATCATTTGCATTGCTTTGAATTATTGAAAAAGCTAGATGCTGGGAGGGCATGCAGGACTAAATACCCTGCCAGACTGAACCAGCTGAACAAGGTCTCCAGCAAGTCCTGAAAAATACAATTCAGAAGTAGAAACAGGCATTAAACATTAGGACACTGAAAGTCCTCAGAAGTTCGGTGTCAGCCAGGACTCACACATAGAGAGAGATAATCACCATGAGTAAACCCCAGTCAAGAAAAGAAGTGACCAGCAAGGGGAGGCAACCAGTCTTTCTCTGGTCATAAATGATTTACAGCTGTGGTCTGAGCAGTCCTTGGAGGATTGCCACAGGCATCAAAGCATCAGAGTTGCTGGCTGCTGGCTGGTTTCACTCTCTGGGTGGAGAGAAGAATGCCCCAGAAGACAAGAAGAGGCAACAAACACCAGGAGGCCAAAGGGAAGCAGGGGCAAGGCGGCCTTGGGGTCAGGATGCCTGGATGGACGGCCATGGTACTGTCTCCTCCCACCCACACACCGCCATCGCCACCACCCGTGCTGCTGCTCATTAGCACCCCTGGACCCTACCAGCATCAGCACCCTTCTTCTGCTCCGCAAGAGCAAAGGCCCTCCCTGGCCCCGCTGAGCTGGCATGGGGCCTGGAGGTGGTTGCTGGACTGGGAGGGCCACTCCAAGCTGGCAGGCTGGCATGGCTTGGCTTCAGAAGTGGCTGATGCCGCCACGTAGGTTAGGCAAGGGACAGGAACCCAGGCCTCAGGCCTTCTGCTTTCCCTCTTGTTCAACCTGCGGCACACATCTTGCTATGGCACTTCATGGAAAGCCGGAAATGGTTCGTCTCTTCAACAGAAGCACAGCAGGCAAGGACAGCAAGGCCAACTGAGGGCCTGGGGACCGGAGTTTGACAAGAAGGGCCTGAGGCTATTATGCTGAAGCCGCCAACAGCAGAGCAGCCCTGCCAGACTCCTTTGGCATGACATCCCAGTTGTAGCACCTACAAGCCACACACACACACACACCGGCCCTGCCATGATCTAAGCAAGGGCAGCTCTGCCCTGTGAGGTGGAAGGGGAAAAGGCACCCCAAAGAGAAGCCTGCCTGGCCAACCTTCCAGGGATCAGGAAGAAGACTTCCATCACCTTCTCTGAGGGAAAACAACCCCAACCCCACCCCACCTCCCAGGCAAATAACCTGCAGGTGAGCATGCTGTGCTTTAGGGGCATATTTTCCGAAGATTTGCAGGGGAACACAAACAAACAAACCTCACACCAGAACAATACAAAAGTCCTCCATGAGGGTGAATATAGAAAGATATATGTATTTGGGTTTAAATGTGTATAGAAATTTAAATTTTGTATTTATGTGCAATAAGATTTCCCCCATCTGTGAAAGCAGCATTTGCTGATTTATTTATACACCGCCTGAAAATACTAAATGAAAAATCCCAGAACTATGTACACAGTATTTGTATGCATCTTCAGGGTTTATTTACCATAAGTGGCCCCTAGAAGGAGCCAGAGACCATCCAATGTGTTTTGTATTGCAAGATACTCTTTTTTTCCATCTGCAAGAAGTGTCCATTGCAGATACTGTAGGACTACTGTTGCTTTAATTTTTTGCATTCACATATGCATTTTAAAGTATGCAGATCTTATTTTTAAAAAATGCAAACAAATCCCTCAAGACCTGTGAGTGTCCCAAGCACAGGGTGGTTATGGCCCTGGCAAGCAAAAAAAAAAATCAGGTCAAAAATCAGCAAAGGCTTTTCCAAATTCAAAGACTATATACGCTACAATGATAAACTGCCATTTGTATTTTTGACTGGCTGAACAATAACAAGGTAAAATACTAAATATGTACACCTTGCAGCCAGTGGTGCCACTCAAGGACATGGCCTCCTGTCACAAGTCAGTTTCATGTGCACGAAGAGGCTTGCTTTTAATTTGGTGTTGCTGAAATGCTTACTAACAAAAACTGCTTGCCATCATGAAAAAGAGCCTGTCTGGGTCTTTTTCAGTAGAGAATATACAGAAATAGTTCCCCCTTCCCTTCTTCCGGGGGCACCCTGGGGACTATACGGCTTGTCCTGGCTGCACAGGCTGGCCCTGCAGCTCACCCCCTCCCTACCCCTACCCCCCACCCAGCCTCCAACCCAAGGCAGACTCCAAGCCAAGAGCAGCCCTTCATTCCTTCACCCTTGGCCTCAGGCCACCCTCTGCCTCTGATCTTCAAGGGGGGGGAGCTCCTCCTCCTCCACCACCACCACCAGGCGGCCCATCCAACAGCACAGAAAGGGGTCTCTTGGCAATGGCGGTGTCTTACGCTTCTCCGCGGACCCTCCTGGCCCCTTCTTTCTTCACAGTACAGATCCAGCCAGGCTTCCCAGTCCTCTGAGTGTCAGACCACCCTTCTTTTCCACCCCCTTCTTGCTGGCCTTGATGGTTCTTCTCTCTCCCCCCCCCTTCCCCACCATGGCTGTTCCCAGGGGCTGGAGCCTTTCTCCTCGCCAGGGCCAGTTCTTGCCAAGCCTTCTTGCTTCTCTTTCCTCCCTTTGGCTTCTCTCCTCTTTCCTGCCACTCTTGGAGGCATCTGTGCTCAGCTGGTCCTGGCTCAACAGGTCCATCCCTTGCCACCGGCTGCCTCCCTGCTCTCTCTTTTCCATCACCTCCCTCGGCGGCGCAAAGGCTCTCCTCCTTCTCAGTCTGAACAGGCCTGCTCTCCTCTTGACTTTCCTCTTCTTCCCTGTGTTTCAGTTCCTCTGCATGATTTCTTGTCTGCCCTTTGGAATGAGAGGGCTGCCCTCCAGTTTATCCCCACTTTTTCCAACAACAAATCCTCCAACCCTTTAAATCCAGGTTGTGACCTTTTGGAGCAGTAGAAACATCCCTTGACAAGGTCTCCAGTCCACCGATCATGTCTGTACAAAACATCCATCAGATGGATTACAATTCAGAGAGAGAGAAAGAGAGAGAGAGCTCATATTTCTCTTTTGATCTTTCTCCTTTATTTTTTTTCCTGTGGCTAAGCCTTGTCCGTTCTTTACTGGTCTTAAAAAATCCACTCACTCCTCACTTTTGATGCTGCTAAATCTTGTGGCCCAGCCTCGGCAGACTCCCAGTTTGGTTACTACAGCCAAGATTTCAATGGTCTTCCAATTTTTTTTTTCTGTTAACACTTTGATTTTGCCTCCAGGAGCTTAAATGTCTTTTAGCCCTCTTGCAATTCGGTCTGGATGTCTGATGCCTGTTTCTCAGTACTGCTGCTCCTCCACCAGGTCCCTGTTTCTCCATGTACACAGTATTTGGTAGAGGATCATGCTATTCCTTCTTGAGACTTTGTAACTGCACCTCTCTTCTTCTTCTTCTTCTTCTTCTTCTTCTTCTTCTTCTTCTTCTTCTTCTTCTTCTTCTTCTTCTTCTTCTTCTTCTTCTTCTTCTTCTTCCTTGTCCACCACTGGGCAGGATGCATGACTTTTAACTTGGGAAATTAAATTGCAAGTGTACATGTAAGTTAAGAGATGTTACTTATGCAAATCTGTGCACACCTTGTGCCCAGGTCTCTTTCGGGGGGAGGGGCTCAACTAGTCCCAGAATCCAGTGACTTCAGAATCAGATCATCCAAGCAGCACTAAGAAATGGCTGTCAGTCCAGTCCTACTGCTAAATTTCCTTGGGCTGCTGCTAAGCAGAATTTCACATGGGAAGGAGAAAGGGTAAATGTCTGAGGTATGGCCTACTGACACTTCAAAATTATTGCTCTAAAATCGAACGTGGAGAATCTCAGTTCCATGTTATCTTAAAATATTTCCCAACCCTGAAGTCCAAAACTCACTTTTAAAAACTCATATATAAATTATGATCTCTTGCTGACATTTATATTTGTGCAACATTTTTCTCAGGTTCCAGAAAAGACCTACTTGCTTCTTCTTCAGGGAAACCAGGTTCCTCTGGGGAACTTGCCCTTCTTACAGGCTTGTTTGCTTATTTATTTATGCTGTACATTTATACTTCAAACCATAGTAAAAAAGGGGGGGGGGAGAAAATCTATGCAGCCAATTAAAGGTTAAAAGTTAAAAGTCCTCCATGTGAAAAGGTGGAAAGCTTTTGGAGGAAAGCTGGGCAAAAACGGCTGCAGCTGACGGTGACTCATGCCAGCCATGGGATCCGGAGCTTCAGGTGTGGCACAATCCATCCCTCCTTCACCCCTGCCTAAACCAGGTGTCCTAGGAGGAGGCAACATGGGGAAAATCCATCCTCTTCTTAAGTCTTCTTTCTGCAAAGCAGAAATTGGATTCTCTTTTGGAGTCCCTTATGGAGCCCTGAATTAATGGGAGAGGGGCAGGTCTGGAACAGCAGGGTTGGGGAGGGGTTGGGTTAGGGTTAGGGTTAAGGTTGGAGTTTTCCAGAGTTTCTTTATGTGCCTGCTTTGAAGTCTTAACCTCTCATACACAGAAGTCCTTCTTGGGCACTCAGGGTGGATGGTTTCACCACTGGTGTCCCTCCCACCCCCCACGGATTTCCCAGAGAGATCTGAAGAAGCAGGAGACAGAGGGAATGAGGTTGACCCCCTTTCCTCAGGCAGGGGATCCCAACAGGGACCCTGGCCCACCTCCCTCCCTCCCTCCCTCCCTCCCTCCCTCCCTCCCTCCCTCAGGATTGTGCTACAAACAGACAGGCCAAAGATCCTGGCAAAAACTGAGCTTTAATCCAGCCTGAGCTGTGCAATTTAGAAAGGTGCCTACAGACAACTTGCTGTGGCAGGAGACGGCTGTACCTCCTTCTACAACGACAGTGCACTCTCTGTGCAGGGCAACAAACAGGACCTTTTCTCCGGCCAGTATGCAAAGAGGTTTCCTCCCTGCAGGTTGGATGCAGCAGCAGGGGAGGCGCAGGTGGAAGCTGGAAGTTGTCCCCGGGGCTCCTCCAAAGTATTCCATCCCATGCCAGAAAAGAACCCGAATGTAACAGTTCATTTCAACCCTGATACATTTGTACTGATACATTTTCTTCTGTGGTCACATTGTATAGATATTGGTGGGAGCAGTCACATTGTTTGTAACTGTATCAATTCATTTCTTTCTATATATAAATGGTTGTAGCAAGTTACACTGCTCTTTAATTCTGCATTGATTCATTTTCTCAAGCCTTCTTTCACTTGCCTGGGAGGGGAAATGGCTGCCTCTTTCTGAGTGTCAGGATCGGAGCCATGCCTACTCCCTGCAAACCCTAGTACATGCAGGATTGGCCCCACTCCTGATGAGAAGGCTGTTCTGGGAGCTTGCAGGACCAGGTCCTTCCCCCTGCAGCTATGGGGAGCCCTTCAAGAGCAGCACCCCTGCTGGCTCAGGTTGGGGCTATTTCAAGAGCAGCCTTTCCCCTTGAATCTTGCCTCAGCAACAACCTTCTCTGGACCTGCTGTTGCTTTTCTCCTGCCACTTTCCTGCTTGCCAGCTTGCTGTTCCTGCCTTGCCAACCCTGCTGTTCCAGACCTGCCTCTCCAGACCCCCTTGGATCCATCTCCCAGTTACTGCCCCCTCCGACCTGGACTCCTGGGCTGCTTGACTGCGCTTTGCCTCACTCTCTGGCTTGGTGTTTGTTTGGACTTTCTGCAGGTTCTTTCTGGGGCCCCTTTCCTGGACTGGGTCCTGGAGCTTATCCTGCTGGACTCTTGACACTGAGCAATGTATTTATGTTGTTTCTGTAGTGGCGGCACATTACTAGTGATCTATTGATATCCCTTTTAAAATGTTTTTTTTAAAAAAACAATTAAAGACACAAACCCAGTGGCCTTGAAGAGGCCACAGCATTCAGAAAGCCACCCCCTTTGAAAAAGGAAATAAATGAACAACAATATTCACACATACAGCAATTATAAGGAATGAAATAATATATCATTAGTAGAAATTAACACACCCTTCCTAGGGAGAGGGAAATACATTGATTGCCAGAGCAAATGAATTGAGCCTTTAGTCATATGTATAGGCCGGGGGTCTGCAACCCACGGCTCCGGAGCCGCATGCGGCTCTTTGGAACCTGTGCCGTGGCTCCGGGAGGTTCCCTTCATGGAAGGAGTCCCGCGGCATTTAAACTAGGACCGCGGGGGAAACTCCAGCTCGCCGCCGCCGCCGTCCTCCTCATCTTCATCTTCCTCCTCCTCCTCCTCCTCCTCCTCCTCCTGGTGCTGCTGCAGCCGCTGCTGCCGCCGCCGGTGCGCCGCCGCAAACTCGGCCGTGGCTAAGGCTCCTGGGCCGGCCAGGGCCAGGATGGCGGTAGCGGCGGCGGCAGTGGCATTGGAGGGGTGGTGGGGGTGGCATCGGTGGCCGCCGGGGTCTCCTCCTGCCACGGGGGTCAGGGGCCGCTCAGCAGCAGCAGCAGCAGGAAGCCACGCGTGTTGGTAATCCTCCTCCTCCTCCTCCTCCCCCTCCTCCCACCACCGCCGGCAGTGAAGGAGGCGGAGGAGGCGGTGGCAAGGGGGAAGCCGGCACAATGGCTGCGCCCGGCCGGGAAAAGGGCGAGGGGAGGCGGCGGCGGCCAGGCCCAAGCAGCCGGTCGGTTCGTGGTGGTGGTGGCGGCGGCGGCGGCCTGGATGGACAAAAAGGGGGTCCGAAAGCAGAATGGAGGAGCGGACCGGGGAGATCCACGGTGGCCCAGCGCACCACTCGCCCTCCCGCTTCTTTCAGCCTCACCCGCCCCTTCCCTCCGTCTCCTTCACAAGCCAAACTTTGCCCACAAACGCACACACACCACGGCTGCAAGAAGGGTGTGTGTGTGTGTGTGTGTGTGTGTGTGTGTGTGTGTGTGTGTGTGTGTGTGTGTGTGTGTCGCATCACCCGCCCCTTCCTTCCATCTCCTTCACAAGCCAAACTTTGCCCACACACGCACACACACCACGGCTGCAAGAAGGGTGTGTGTGTGTGTGTGTGTGTGTGTGTGAGTGTCGCATCACCCACCCCTTCCTTCCGTCTCCTTCACAAGCCAAACTTTGCCCACACACGCACACACACCACGGTGTGTGAAGGTGTGTGTGTGTGTGTGTGTGTGTGTGTGTGTGGCATCACCTGCCCCTTCCCTCTGTCTCCTTCACAAGCCAAACTTTGCCCACACACGCACACACACCACGGCTGCAAGAAGTGTGTGTGGGGGGGGAGAGGTCGCCGCTCGCCCGCTTCCAAAAAAAGGGACCAGCCGCAGGGTCGCAGGCCCGTCCTTTCAACCACTGAGGCGGGCGCCGCTCCCTCGCCTCCGGCTGCGGGACCGTGGCGGCAGCGGCGGCGGTGGCGCTGGTAGGCCCGGAGCGCGGGTCATCGCCTCACGGAGCCTCGAACGGCGGCTGGCCCAGCGCCCTGTTGCTGAGGTGGAACAGCGAGAACGGCAGCGGCGGTTGTATATATTTGTTTTAAATGTCACAATGGTTTTGCGGCTCCCAGTTTTTTTTTCCCGTCGGAAACGGGTCCAAGTGGCTCTTTATGTCTTAAAGGTTGCAGACCCCTGGTATAGGCACTCTTGCTGGACCATCCAACCCTGGAAGGGAAGCAAGGAGCTAGGATGGTGGATAGAAAGGTGGCCGTCATCCTTGCTTGTCTGTCTGTCTCCTCCTCTCTTGATGAACCCTTGAGCATCAGTCATGGAGCTTGTGAGAATGGCCAAGCATTCTGATGCCCATTGAGGACACACCCTAGAAGGCAGGGGCTTCTCTCAGGCCTGAGAAATGTGCAATCATGCCCAAGGCCTCCTTCTCTAGCAGGTCATAGGAAAGCTTTCCAAGGAGCAGTGCAGCCTGAGCCTGCCACTCGAGGAGCCTCCAGGGCTAGGGGCAGTCCTTGGAGCTCGAGAACCCAGGAAGGAGGGTGTTCTTGGCCACATCTCCCAGAGGTGGGGTTTGTTTGTTTGTTTGTTTTTGCTCCCAGAGAAACATCAGGGGACAGGGAGGGGGAAGCAACAGTGGGGAATGGGATTCTGAAGCATATGGGCCCTTGGCCTGACCCAGTTCCAGGAGTCTTCTGAGAGTTAAAGGCATAGTAGGGTGTTGCATCCATTTATGCAAACTTATGTAGGAGCCTAGCAAAATAGGGCAGCATCAACCTGATAAGTTAACAGTAAAGGTTTCCCCTGCACACATCTGCTAGTTGTGCCTGGCTCTAGGGGTGGCTCTCACCTTCGATTCTAAGCCAAAGACACAGTGTTGTGCAAGTTCATGGCCATGTGGCTGGCATGGCCAACTGCATTTCTGCACATGGAACACTGTTTACCTTCCCACTTTTTATGGTGGTACCTATTTATCTACTTGCATTTATATGTTTTCAAGCTGCTAGGTTGGCATGAGCTGGGGTTAACAACGGGAACTCACTCTGCTGCGTGGCACCTGGGATTCAAATTGCCAAGCTGTCAACTTTGCAGCTGAAGTTACAGCACTCTAGCCCACTGAGTCACCACACCCATATCAACTTGATAGCTCACTACAAACAAACAAAAATCCAGGCCATTATTTGTATACTGTTTGCTGTATCAGGAGTTTTTAAAAGATATTGAATTACCGGTATGTTGGAGAAAAAATTGAATAGATTGGCAATAATCCTTCAGGTACCCAGAAGTTACAATTGTGAACATTTGCAAACTTAACTAACTTAAGGCTAATGAAATCCAAACATTTCAAGCCCAAACAAACATAGTACAGAATGAAAACAAGGAAAGCAGAATGTAACCAAGGCTTGGACGTTTTATGTTCATTATTTGGAAACATTAAAAAATACATGAAATGATCTTCAAAGCAAACATTATCTTATTTGAAAAGCAGAAGTTCCTGCCCTGAATTGGGGAGTCCAAGGATGTTCTGGTAGCCCAGGCTTATTCCCCTGGTCAAAGAAGGAAAGGGGCCAAGGGGTGGGGGTTGGGGGGGGAGGTGGACTGCGTCCAGCTCTCCTGGCTTCTCAAGGACCAGCACAAAGGCCAGGACATTGCAAAAGCAGCTCGATCCTCTACGCCAGAATCACGAAATAATGTATTTTGGAGGTTGTTTTATTCTTATCTTTGGCATTGTTTCATTTTTTAGGAAATAATCTTGCAGGCAGGACCTTTCAGAGAAGAAGGAATGAGAAGATCCTCTCTGGGCTGCCTCTGCATCTCATTCTGTTGTTTTCTCAGAGCTTCTGCCTTCTTCTGCTCAATCTGCCCTAATTCCACATGGGGAACGTCTTAATTTCCACATGTGCACCCATACAGTTTGCTTCCCTCCATTTGTGTTTCCCTGTTGCAGCAACCCCATGCCTTTGTTCCTCCAGAGAGGGCATCATTGAAGCTGGCAGTGGGGTGGCCACAGGTACGGCTGACTGCCACGAGGGGTGGGGCACACCTTCCCCTGCCAAAGACTTCCCTCTTGCCCCCACCCCAGTCACAGCAGAGGGCAACAGACCTTTGGATCAGGGGCTGAGCAGCAGCTGCTCCTTCAGTAACCATCAGGGAGAGGGTGCTGGCTTTTTAAACCTACAAGGATTAGCTCTCCCAATGCCTGCCTCTCCCTCTGGGAGCCTTCCTTGCATTCAAACCAGCAGGTCCCTCCACCCTGGCAGGGGCCTTTGGTGTGGAAGAGGGACTTTTCTGCAGCTGCTCCCAGACTGTGGAACTCCCTCCCACTGGAGGCCAGGCTGGTCCAGTCTCTGCTGCCCTTCTGCAGGCGGGCAAAGAGCTTCCTCTTCAGAGAGGCTTCCCCCGAGGGACGGGCTGTTTGAAAATGGAGTGGTTTGTATTTTGCTGCTTCTGAATCTATTTTTAGTAATGCTTTTACCTAACATGTTTAATATGATGTTTTGAATTATTTTTAAATATTTGAATAATTTGCAGTTTTAGCTTTTAATATTGTGTTTTTAATGATGTAAACTGCCTTGGGTCCTTTTTTGGGATCAAGATGGAATAAAAATTATATTTAAAAATAAAGCCCCATCACTCCTCCACCTGAGGCCACTAAAGGCATACGTCAATCCCTAGTATTTATTATTTATTTATATTGGAGTATTTTCACCCCACCTTTCTCCTTGGAAAAGGACCCAAGGTGGCTTACAGTAATGAGGGATAATATACAGTCCAGTACAATTAAGACACGTTGAAGTATTGAGAACAGGGAATTGAGGGACTTCTCCTCTTGTCCTGAAGCCTGAGAAGAAGCTGAACGACTGAATTCGGAGAACCGGTTCCTTGCCCGCCACAAAAAGTAAAGTGGCCCTTTTTTGTCTCCAAGGAAGGAGACAAAGGTCTGCTTTATACAAGCAAAGACAAATGGAAAAGTAAGCAGATGGCCAGGCCCACAAATCAGGCCCACGTTTCATGAGAGAACAAGTGACATTCCAAGAGGCACTTGTTTTTAAAAGCGCTATTTCAAAAGGGATTGCAGATAAAGATGTGCCTGTAGTACATGGACAGGACTGAACCAGCAAACCAGAAGTGTGCCTTCACTTATTTGCACTCATGAGCACACAGGGGTTGCCAAGAGCCTCATTTTCCCCGTGCACAGGACTTTAAAGGCAATGAAAACAGAAACATGAGGGAAACGGGAACTGTATCAGGAGGCAGCTCTATATCTATTAAAAACCTGGAAATCCTGTCTAGCCAAGTAATTGAAAACTAGCCTTTTGGCATCTTTCCAGGATAACAAACAGGGAATTCAGACACCCAGGTAGGAATTCAGAAGGACAAATGTTGTGCCAGAAAAAAAACATGGTACGACAGTCCTCAAGACCAATGCAGGGCAAATCACAGAAGGTGTCATTTGGTGAGCCCACAACCTGCCCAAACGTGCTTTCCAGGGTCTGCCTGCAGACTTCTTCTGCCCTCTCCCCTCTCCCATCCCCAGGCTCTCAGCAGTCTCAAGGCAGGGCTCACTAGTGCTCCAAACTGGGAACACCTGAAAGTGTGTGAAAGAGAAAGACTCTGTGTGTGTGTGTGTGTGTGTGTGTGTGTGTGTGTGTGTGTGTGTGTGTGTGTGTGTGTGTGTAAGATTGGAGCAGGAGAGGGCATGGAATGGGCAGCTGGCAACCAACTTCCAGGAGGATACACAGGAAGGAGGATGGAAAGGGCAGATGGAAAGGGGTAATGCAAGGAGGGGGAAAGAATGCCCAATTTGTCACACAAGAGGCAGGCGTTTCTATGACATATCCCCCTAGCACACACGCACACGCGCGCACACATGCACAAAATAAATGCAAACTAACAAGCAACAAATTCAATGTTCTTGGGTTCTTTCCTTTTTTTAAAAAAAAATCACAGTTTGCTTCACATGGGAGAGGAAGGAGGTCAGCTGAACAAAATTAATCATAAGAGTAGGTAAAATAAAAATAGAACCAGTGTGGTGACAAAGGACCCACCGAGGGGCTGTCCTGCCCAGTGAGGTCCTGTGGGCTGCAGGGCAGGTTTCAATCCTTGGGGATCATGCCCTTGATGGCTGACTCCCGGTTGACATAAGTTGCCCAGTACACCATATTGAAGATGGCAAACAAGACTGGGAAGACGATGCGGGACATTTTGTCCACCTTGCTGACACTGTTGTAGGTCTTCTTGTTCTCTGGTGCCTTCTCTTCCAGCCGGAGCACCTTTGGGGGCACAGCCACCACCGCTGGTGTGGGTGTGGCAGTGGCAGAAGCAGCAGCACTCTTGGCAATGGTGGGGAGTCCTGGTTCCTTCGTGATGTTCAGGGCATATGTGGTCCCCACAATGTTGTACGTGTTGTTGGTCTTCTTAGCCAAAGTGATTGGCTCCTTCTTCTGGAAAGGGAATCAGAAACCATTGGCTACCAGCAGAGGCTTCTTATGGGTGGAAGAGGAACCTAAGGCTTCCGCTGAAGACACTCTGTTCCCAAGCTTGACCCATCCTGTATTATGCTACAACATGCTACCTTTGAGGCACAACTGGAGCTGAATGACATGGGCATGTCATGTGCACCACAAATCCTTACTATGGCATCTACTGAGGATGAGTCCCATCATGATATTTTCACCCTGCCTCCACTGAAGCATCAAAGTGAGAGCCTGCTCCTTCACCTGCTTATGCCACCTGTCAGTCAGCTTGCTGGCTGTGAATGCCTTCCACCAGATTCAGCTGGCCCACAAGCTGGGATCAGCTGCAGAAGTGGGAGTCTGCAAAGAGGTCCTTGCTCCTGATGGGATAACTGGGATATGTTGCATGTGCAAAACGTCAAGTATGCAAAGCACAAAAGCCATATTTGCAACTCCTCCTCCTTCCAAGCACAGTCCTGTCAATTTTGCTCTGGAGGAACTACCCGGGTGACTTTTCCCCTGCCAGGCCCATGGCATAGTTCCAGTGTTGATTCTGAAAAGCTTCAGTTGCTCAGGATCAAACTGTCTCCCAGGACCAGCAATACTAGGACCACAACCATGTGGAGGCAGGTTTTTTAAAAGCCATTACAGTGCCAACAACACAGAAACAGTCCAGACAAACTAAAGATGTTCCTGTGCTAGGTGGCATTTCTGCATGTTAGGAAGAACTTTGGAATGCTGCCAGCATTTCTATAACACTGTATGACGAGCCTTTCGACATCAAGCGACTTGACAGCAAATTATAAAAAGAGTGACAGAGGCAGTACCAAAGGAAGTACTCATGCATGGAAAAGGAAGTATTCTCTGTAGGGATGGGCACCTTACAAAAAACGACATGCTGTTTCATCATTTTGTAAGCTTCAAAACCTTATGAAATGAAATGAAACAGCAAACAGCGTGTTGCCAAGAAATGAAACGAAGCACCATGTTTTGTTTTGGAAGTGAAACGATTCATCCTAGCCTCTTGATCCAGCCATCTTGAGAACAGGAGGTTTATTTTAAAACTGATTTGATTTGTTTTCCTTCCTTCCTTCCTGCACCTCAGCTGTTGAGATAGCTTATTTCCGATCTTGATCTGCCTGAAGCTAGCCAGGAGCTGAGCTCTTCCCTTTGCTGGCTGTGTCTGCAAGTTGATTTAAACTGGTTGTTTTTCTTTCCTAATTAATGCAAAAAAAAAACCCACAACCCTCTCTTGATATCCTGATTAAGTAGGACTGTGGAAGTTATTGTTTTTATATTTTCCTTCCTTTATTTATTTATTTATTTATTTATTATTGAATTTATACCCTGCCCATCTTCCCGAGGGAACTCTGGGCGGCTAACAGAAAGCTGATCAGATCAGCGACATATCAAACAGCAATGTAACAAGAACAAATAAAACAACATTAAATAAAAGCATTAGCACCCTTATCATACTTATGTGGCTCAAGTAAGAGCATCACATTAATACAACTAACTAGCTACAACCGATGGCGGCGGGGGGGGGGGAATAAACCTGATCACCGAAGGCCTCGCAGAACAGAATGGTTTTCAGCGCTCTGTGAAAGGCCAGCAGGGACTCTGCAGAGCACACTTCGCTGGGGAGGCTGTTCCACAAGGAAGGGGCAGCCACCGAGAAGGCCCGATTACGGGTGGAGGTTCTTCGGGCCTCTCGGGGAGTAACAACCCGAAGCGCGTGCGCTCGCGACTGCCGAACTGGTCGGGCTGAAGTTGATCGCTGGGCGATCCGCTCTGCCAGGTAGTCGGGGCCCAAGCCATGGAAGGTTTTATAAACTAAAACCAGGACCTTGAATCTGATCCGGGACGCAACGGGCAACCAATGCAGGTGGGCCAGAACTGGGGTGATGTGGTCGTAACGACGCGCACCCACCACCAGTCTGGCCACCGCATTTTGTACCCGCTGCAGACGCCGGAGGAGATTCAAGGGCAACCCCATGTAGAGGGCGTTGCAGTAGTCCAACCTCGAGATCACCAGCACTTGCACCACTGTTTTCAGAGAGTTGCCGTCTAGATACGGGCGGATCTGGGCAATTTGACATAAATGGTAAAAGGCGGTCCGGGTCACGGCAGGCACCTGGGCATCCAAGGATAGCGCCGGATCCAGGACCATGCCCAGATTCTGAACCCTGTCCGCTAGCTGGAGGGAAACACCCTCCAAACTGGGGAGAAGGCCTCCGTATCCGGACGGAGAACTCCCGAACAACATCACCTCAGTCTTCTCGGGATTGAGTTTGAACCTGTTGGCCCTGGTCCAAGCCATGACCACCTCCAGGCACTGGTCGAGAGTCTGGACAGCTTCCACTGCAGAGGTGGAAAGGGAGAGATAGAGCTTCCTTCCTTCGCCCTGTCACCCATCAGTTGTTGAGCTTATCTCTCCAATTTCTCCATGCAGCAGCTAGCCATTAGGTTTCTAGCTTGTTTACAGAGGGCATGATTAGAAGGTTTGAGGGTCTTTGATTTAGGGCAGTGGGCTCTCTGATAAATCCCCATTATTTATAGCCTTTTGAAGTGTTTCATTTCATTTTGTTTCATGAAGAAATTTCTTTTTAAAAATCCATTATTAATGAAATGAAATGAAGACTGAAATGAAACAAAACACTGTATTTCTGTTTTTTGCCCATCTCTAATTCTCTGGTTTCATGTTTTGCATTTTTATGAATATTTCCAACGTCCAATACCAGAATAGACTTTTAAGAGTCACTGCAGCATACTTTTCTAGCCTGCTGGTAATGACAATGGAACATATTGATAACTGGCAATCCATGGGGCTCCTTGCTGAACTGGAACAGAGACAATAGGCAACCTGCTAGCCCAGAAGTAATACTAATGCAGTGAGTTCTTTTAAAATATAATGCTTCTGGCTCTGCTTCTACATATGTTTCTGCATTTTCATTTTCAGAATATATTGGTTGGGTTTTATTTTATTTGGCATCCCATAAATTGTATTTCTGTACACTCCAGCGATGAAGAATGGATGTGAGATATGGTTAAACATGTCAAATCTGGGAGCACAAGAGCTTGATAAGTGTATGTTCTTCTGATCAAGATGAATTTGCAGGTGAGGTGCTCTTTTAGAGCACCAGCAGCATCTCTGAGGCAAAATGAAAGCACCACAACCTTACACACCAGAATTTACATGCTGACAAGAGAAGCTAGGTGACCTTTCGCATGCCCCAAATCGCTTCTTAGTTAACAGGTATTCTCAGAGCTCATTTTGCCAAGGCGGAAAGTCACAGATAATCAGAAGCAGAAAAGGAGGAGAAGGTACAGCAGCTGCAGCCACTGTTGGTTTGTGATCAGGTTGCTGGGCTGCACGCAATGCCACCACCTAAATTGCCAGTGGCATTTCAGATACTCCTGATCTGTGGCTGCCTAGTTACCAAAGGTACTCCATCTGTTGCAGCAAAAATAGCCATGTCTTCTGCAGACTTAAAGATCAAGAGTTTTTATTTTGCATCCACCTTCTTGGGCCATGGCAGTTGCCTAAGGACCCCTCAGCTGCATCTCATGCACGGAGGCTAGTCTTGATACATTTGAGGAACTAGGCTACAATCCACAAATGCCAAGGAACCATTTGTGGGCTCTGTGCAGTGCCCGAGATGCCTGGAGGTCTTTTGCCTTCCTGCCTTCCTGCCTTCCCTCCCTCCCATTTCTGCCCCTATTCTGTGCCATGGCATTCTCACCTTCATCTCCTGGGCTTCCATCACCTTCTTGCCGTCCCAAGCCCAGCTGCGTTTTGTGAAGTAGTTGACAGCTGCAAATTCAATCAGTGCGGAAAACACAAAGGCGTAGCAAACAGCCATGAACCAGTCCATGGCGGTCGCGTAAGCCACTTTTGGCAATGAGTTTCGTGCACTGATGCTCAGCGTTGTCATGGTGAGAACAGTGGTGACCCCTATGAAAACAAAGCCAAAGCAGAAGAGGATGATGGAGTGGGATGCCCAGGTTTTAGACCAGGGGGGGGGGAGTGCACCAGCTGAGCCCATTCGTGGAGAAATCTGACCTAGCCATTGTGGCACATGCCCTAGTAACATCCCAGCTGCATTACTGGAACATGCTTTATGTGGGCCGACCTCTGGAAAGGGTCTAGAGACTTCAGCAGATCCAAAACAGAGCTGCCAGATTGCTAATGGAGGTTGGTCACAGGGATCACATAACTCATACGCACACACGCACACACACCTGTTGCAGCAGCTCCACTGGCCGCTGAACCATTTCCAGGCTTCTGAAGCTTCAGCCACAAGGAACTCACCAAACACAGTTCGTGCCGGGACACTCTCTCTGTTGAGCCAGAAGGATACTTGGGAGAGAATGACTGTCATGATACAGGGCAAGTAGGTCTGGATCACAAAATATCCAATCTTGCGTTTGAGGTGAAAGTAGATGGTCATCACAATGTAAGTTCCTGAAGAAGTGGAAGGTGGAGCAAGTCAAACTGCCAGCCCGCCACTACCCAGTGACCTCAACTATTGAGCCCCTGGCCACCCAGTCTGTCGGACGTCCCTTTGCCTTAACCAGAGATCCTCGGGAAGGGCCAGCTTTGTTGTCTTCCTGTAGAGGATCCTTTGGCCTCATGGGTCCAGAAGAGCTGGCAGGACCCCTCCCCTGTCTCTTCAGCTGACCAGTGCCTTGCAGGCATAAAGGATGGCCATCTGTTCTAGCATGCTCAGGCCATCACAGTGACTGTGCTAAGATTAAGGGTCCATGATGGAGGGACTTTGCTTGTTCCTTCCACCTGCCAGGGACCAGCAAAGTGGGAAAGCCACACATGTTGCAGGCACAGATAGAGGCCTTCTCACTGCACTACAAGGAGATAAGGTGCAGGAACACAGCAGTGGGCTTTCTTGACTCACTTACAAGGGAGGTGGAAGCTTCCACCCATACCAAAAGTGGGTCTATCAGTCCTAGACTGATGTGGGGTGATGAGCAATGGGGAGAAAGCTGTTCTTATCCCTTATTACTGCAGACTGTCCCCTCTTACCTGTGCTTGACTCAATGGAGTCTCTGCCCACGTTGTGTCCCAGGAGGTCATACTGATTGAGGCGTGACCCTCCTTTAGCCACCTCCACTTTTCCCAAGGTCCAAGTGTAGATCACTTCTGTCTTGGTGTAGGCATCTGCAGAGGGGGGAGGGAAGCACAAGCATAAGCCTCAGCCCAGCTGAGGCCAGTCGAAGCTGTGCCAGAAACAGAACTCTCCAAACCCTTGTTAGGAAGAAAATGATAACCACACTAAGCAGGGCTGAAACTAACCCCCCCTCTCTCCCCCCTCCCCCCTCATGTTGGGACAGAGAGGGCATTAACTTGACTACAAGGAAAATAAGTACAGTACTGTACCCTATTCATGCAGACATTTGAAACAATTATTCCATAGAAATAATGATGTGAAAGATGACATTCCAAGACAGGCCCATTTCTAGAGCCTGAGATTCTGCAGTGAATATTTTCCAAACCATGTTGAGTATGGAGGAGACATAAAATCAGCCACTTTCCTCTACTGAAACAGGGTATTCAGGTGCAGAATCTTTCATACTATCCACTTGGAAGTGGGAGGTCATCTGACGGATGGTCAATCGGTGTGCCATCTCTCCCTTCCAGCCTGGGAAAGTAAAGCCAAGCATTGCTGCTTGACACAAAAGCACTTACAGCTCCCAAACTTCAGTGGGCACGCATGCACATCCATGGGGAAGTCTTCCAGATGCATTGGGCATTCTGCATGGATGGTCAGCCTGCAAGACATGAAGGCCAGTAGAAGGGTCAAACTGCAGAGCTCACAGCAAGGCTTCCATGACCTGTCCTCTCCTGCCATCCCAAGCACTGGCTTTATTGGCCAACTTGTTAGCCAAACCAGAATATCCCAGGAGTCAAATGAGCTCCTGCCACTGCTGCTTTCTTAACTCACCACCTAATCTACCTCCAAGATCCTGAGGTGCAGGTCTTCCCACAGTGTTGCATCATGAAACATGTACTCCTAATGCAGTAACCCCAGCTGCTCTTCCCGTTTCTCCAAAGAGGCATCATAGGAGGAGGACTATTGAACTCGTTAGTGTCAGGAGGGTATCAACAAGGCTAAAAGAGGAGATGAACTCAAGATAGGGCCTTTAATGTGTTGGGCAAAGCTAAAAGCCAGTTTTGGTTTTGTGCAGCAGAGCATGAGATCAGGCTGTTAGGCCTTACATCAACTTAGAAGTTCCCAAATCCTTCCCCATTTAAATTTTTAGATGTATTATGAAACTGAGAGGCCAAGTTATAGCTCTCTTTTTTTAAATAGCCCATTAAGTATTAGTCTCAGCCATATTGATATATTTGAAAGTTGATAGAACTTAGGTGAATAGATAAAATATAATGGGTTGGTGATGTTTATTATTTACTTAATCTTATAGATTAGATAGGATATCTTAAGTCAAACTTACTATCTTCACCCTTTGTACTAGATGAAAACAGATATAAATGTATGCCTATCATATATTGAGCTAGACAAATAGACTTTACAGTGCTTAGTAAAATGAAGAATTAAGATTAAATAGGCTAGTTTAATACTGTACTTTGTTATTTTCACTTTTTGTACTAGATGATGATGGAAATAAGTAACGATAAATACAATGATGGAAAAGAAGCATGTAAATGTGGAATATTCCAAGCACTTGGGCTGAAATATTGGGGAAATACTTGTATTTGAACTATGTAACACGGCAACACACAAGCAATGTATCTGTTTTAACTTGTTATGTTTAGAAAATTCAATAAAATATGAAAAAAGTAGATAAAATATAGAAGAACAGTCTAGAAAAAATATGGTTCTTTGTTCTCTACCCACATGGTGAGGGGAGAACAGAGAGGGAGAAGACTACATCCTCTCAGGTGGGAAAAAGCTGGACTGAGGCCAAAATGGCTCTACACTACAAAGACCATGCAGTCAGAAAAGGAAGAGGGTTCAGGGTTCAGGCAGCCCATCCCTCCTATGGTGCCAGAGAAGGAAAGGGGGGAGTGATTTGTGGGTGCAGGGGAGCTCCTGGCACTAACCTCATTGTGTAGAGGAGAGTTCCATTGTCTACCAGCCGGAGAAGTTTATTGGGTGTGGTCATGTTGTGAGCAACTGACTTCTTTCCATTGTGGAAAAAGGTGTCTGGGGTCCATATCTTACTGGCCAACAGGTTGTTGAGGGGCAAGATCTTCATGGGACCATCAAATCTTAACCTCTCATCATGCCAGGACTGCCGGAAGAATACATCAATTGTGTACTCCTGTCAGGGAAGGGAACAATTAGTCCTCATTTGTTTCTACTACAGAGCATGAGATACAGAGGCAGGAAGAAGCAAAATCTAGAAAATAACAGCAAAAACAAAAACCCATGACCCAGGTCTTATTGGCAACATTAGGGAGGAAATGACACTTTTACAAGTGTGTGTGTGTGTGTTTTGTATCGTTACAGTCATGACCGACTCTTCGTGACCCCATGTCCATGGAGTTTTCTTGGCAGGAATTGTACAGCAAATTATTTTGCTTTACTTGTTAAAAGTATTCTTTTTTTATTTAGCACATGGGAGAATTATGTAAAATACATTCACGGCATTAACCAAGACAAGCCCAGTCTATTGGAGCAAAAAGATACCCGTTGAAATCAGTTGAGGTGCCCTGACACACTCCTCAGGTGCACAGGAAGATAAGTTTGTTATTTCCTGCTTATTAAACAATGCTCTGCAAGCAAAAAGATAGTATGAAATTATTGACAGTTAATGTCAGTTTAGCAGTTAGGTCAAGAGAAGAAACAGGAAATGTTTACTGAGAACAAGACTGCAAGATAGATAAGCTTCAGGTGATGTCACTGAAGAAAACAAATGAAAATTAACTCAGTTACTCAGAGCTGGCTAGGAGGAGAGGGAAATAGGCACCATTGCCTACAACTCATGATTTTATACTGGCTTGAGTAAAACACTTTCAAGAATTTCTATTGCACGTCAGTGCCACAAGGTAACAATTGCTCAAGGCTCTGAAATATATTCAATAGATTTTAAATGTGACTGACACAAATGTTTATAATTTTTTACAGTTACAAGCTTTTACATTTTTGGAGTGATAATATTTATGTATATGAAATACAGGGCCACGATGGATGAATAAAAGCATACAAAATAGCATTAGCTCAGCTGAATCACTTTTCTGTTTAGAAATAACTGCTTTGCCATGAGTTGTACACAATTAATTCTTCTGCTT
Source organism: Phrynocephalus guinanensis (assembly GCA_037367245.1). Lineage (NCBI taxonomy): Eukaryota > Metazoa > Chordata > Lepidosauria > Squamata > Agamidae > Phrynocephalus > Phrynocephalus guinanensis. The sequence goes on from CM074748.1 coordinate 24,860,236, forward strand.
AGGGCGAACCCTTTATCCAAAGATGCCCAGACCAACACTTATATTTTAAACAAGAACTAAGTTCCATGAAATCAACTAAAGTTTCCCTTGAAGAGATAACCACATTGGCTGTGGGAAGAATCAGGGGACTTTTCTCCTCTGCCCTCAAAGGTCAACAGTCAACAGGCTGCCTAAGTGAGCTCCCTGGAAGAGTTGAGGAAGGGGCCAACGCAGCCCTGGTAATTGGGCCTCTCACCCACCCCAAGAGGAGCTCCCCTTCATGTGGGCAGAGAAGCACCCAGGAGTGACAGGAGCCTTCATAGAACCACAGAATAGTGAAGTTGGAAGGGGCCTCTAAGGTCATCAAGTCTAACTCCCTGCTCCATGCCTGTCCACTGAAGAGAGTGCCTGTGGGAAGAGGCACCTGAGGAGTGAGCCAGGGGAACTGAGGAGCAGACCTGGCTTGGACCTTGATTTCTCTTGTGACCATCTCCATGGGGCACAGTTCCTTGGTGGCCCCCATGCTGTCATGGGGGGAGGGGGCCTCTTCTCAGCTGGGGAGCCGCTGCCGGCAGGGCCCTGTGGCCCATGATGGTATTCTCCATGGAACCCATACAGTGACATTATAAGGGGCTAGGCAGTGGTTTCCAAGCAATAGAAGGCAACCTGGGAAGGTGGGGCTCGGGGTCCCCCCATTTCCATGTAGTGCCAGTTTTGGGAAGGGTGATGTGGTGGCTGCTTCGTCCTCTTGCCTCTCCCTCTGCAAGGGGCACCAGGAGGGGAGAAGGTCAGGGGGTGGAGAAGGAGGAGGAGCCCTTCTTTCCTGGCACAGTTTGAGGAGCTCCTGGCTTGCCTGAGAGACAACCTAAGGCCCTTCTGCTTCTGCCACATCACCAGGCCACCCTTCCTCAGGCACCACCAGTCTGCTTTCTGCATGGGAAACTCTGGTGTCAAACAAGACCTGCCTACTGCCTTTGACCCTCTTCTCTCAGTTCCCCACCCTCTGTCCTTCGAGGGTGTTCCCTTCATGGTTGTCATCCAGGGCTACCCCACAGCTTCCAGCCCCGCTAAAATTTCTGCTGTGTTCAATCGGCCATGCTGCTGCTGCTGCTCTTCAGCCCACCCCATCCCAGGTGCATCTAGCCTGTTACCAGCTCCCTATCTTCATCACCAGCCGACCACTTCATTTTCTCTGCAAGCCCCCAGAGTTCTAGGGGAACTATGGCAGCTGTGGATGTTAGCAGAATCCCACCTTTCTCTGCTAAATTCTTAAGCAAACTGAAGAGGAGGGGCAGGTTGCTTCACAGCTGTCTATGGCTTTTTAGAAGCCCCTCCCCCAATGATTCATTGGAGATACCCAAGATCCAGCTGCAATTGCTGGCCAACGGCACCCCATGGTTGCAGTCACCATGGCAACAGTGATGGACCCAGCCATGCAGATGCTGCCAGGAATATAGATGTGTCTTGGCAGGGCCAGCCATGCTTCCCTCCTCCTCCCCTCCCCTCCCCCTCCCCTTCTCCTCCCCTGCTCTTAGCAGCCATGGCAATTCTGCCCACACGTGCACTGGGGGGGGGGGGACTGGACACTGGTGTCAAGACCTTCCCTCCCCCAAGGAGCAGGATTCAAGGATCCACCTTGCCCTCACAGCTGCTCACCCCTTCTCCAGGCCCACGAGCACAGCCTCTCTCCTGCTCCACCCACCCACCCAAAATCCACCAAGGCCAGCATAACAATGGGAGCTGCCCCCCCCCAAAAAAAACTCTGCCTCTCCACCAAATGTGTGGGTGTGCTTTTATGTAGGATGGGTGTGTAGGAGTGTGTCATTACTACCAATTGTGTCAGACTACAGGCTCCTCCATCACGAAAAGACATAAAGGTGGGGGGCCCGTGGTGACTGAAGGGCAAGTGATGAATCAGGCTGGTGGCTGGAGGTGGGGAAGCAGGCCGGTCCCTCTTTGTGTTGTTGAGGGGAGGCAGGGAGAAAGGGGTGGGGTGCCGGTGCTTGGCAGCCTCTTTCCTGAACAGGGGGCCTCCCCAGGCAAGTGGCACCAAATTTATTTTCCGTGGATTGAATATGTAGAACTAAAGGGCGGGCGTGGGAGGGTGTGCCTCTCTCTTGTACTTCCTCTGTGCATCTTCAAAGGTGGGGCACCTTCTGCCAAATCACACTGCAGAGCATACCTTCCCTCCCCATTTCTCCCTTCTTCACAGTTCATTATACATGCTCCCTTAATCAAATATGCTCCACCTTAGAAGTAATTATGAGATACTCCCCAAGGGTTGGATGGTAGAATACATTAAGTCTCTTTGCTCTGGTGTGAAAGAGAGAGTGAAATTGTGACAGGAAGAAAGGGGAGCTGGGGCAAATTAAAAGCTGCTGCAGCAGCAAGTCTGTGACTAAATTATCTTCTCACTCCAGAGGGAGTAGCCAAAAAGGGCTCCTTGCTGAGGAACTCACCAGATTGGAATATTACAAAACATTAATTGTTCCCCCACCTGCTGGATCTATCATGCTGATTTTTGCCCAGCAACCTCCCATGACAAATACAATCAGGAGACTTCCTCTCTTGGCAGGGGGGAAGCAGCCCAGTTTATGAGGCAGTGGGGTTGGGGTGGGTGGGAGCTTGGATCAATTTAATTCATTAACATGGGATTCCCAGAAAGAATAAATTCCTCCCCTTCATTTGGGCTCTCTGATCATTCTCTAGGTTGGAGGGGTTGTTGTTGTTGCTTGTTTTTGTTTTTTTAACCAAATTCTCTGGCACCGGCAGACCATTATTTCCTGCTGCCCTTTTCTTAGTTAATCGTGCTTCACTCTATTATGAATGCTTACAAGGAGAGGGAGAGAAATGATCAGGATTTCTTTCAGTAGCAGAGTAACTGCTGTGCAGACATGTGGGCTGTTAGTCCCATGGCAGAGGAGGGAAAGTAGTTGAAACAAACAGCCATCTTTATTAAGAATGTTACGTTGAACATAGAAAAGCCAAACCCCAGAGTTTAACCAAAGAGGCAGATACCCTTGGAGAGCACATGGCAACAGCAGGAGAGGAAGGGGAGTGAGAATGGGCAGGCAGACCCCAAGCATGTCAGCCTAACAAATGATGCAGGGGGAAGGGGCTTTGGGCTACCACTCCCAGCTTTGGGCTACCATTTATTATTGCTACCATTGGCAATAATATTTGAGAAGTCCTGGGGAACAGGGGAAGTCCCCATCGACTGGAGGAGGGCTAATGTTGTCCCCATCTTCAAAAAGGGGGGAAAAAGAGGACCCAAATAATTACTGCCCAGTCAGCTTGACTTCAATTCCTGGAAAGATCCTAGAGCAGATTATTAAATAGGCAGTCTGCAAATATTTAACAAACAATGCTGTCATTACAAGAAGTCAACACGGGTTTCTTAAAAACAAGTCATGCCAGACTAATTTGATCTCTTTCTTTGATAGAATTACAGGCCTAGTGGAAGAGGGGAATGCTGTGGATATTGTTTATCTGGACTTTAGTAAGGCCTTTGATGATGTTCCCCATCGTATTCTTGCTAAGAAGTTAGTAGAAAGTGGGATAGATAGTGCTACTGTTAGGTGGATTTGTAATCGGTTGACTAATCGCACCCAAAGGGTCACCATAAATGGCCTCTCTTCAGCTTGGAGAGATGTGACCAGTGGGGTGCACCAGGGTTCTGTTCTGGATCCAGTGCTGTTCAATATCTTTATTAATGACTTGGAGGAAGGAATAGAGAGTATGCTAATTAAATTTGCAGATGATACCAAATTGGGAGGGGCTGCAAATTCCCTAGAGGGTAGGATGAAAATCCAAAAAGATCTTGACAGACTAGAGTGCTGGGCTAAAGCTAACGGAATGGATTTCAACAGAGGGAAATGTAGGGTACTACATTTAGCTAAAAAGAATGAATTGCACAAATATAATATGGGGGATACTTGGCTGGAGGATAGTACCTGTGAAAGGGATCTGGGAGTCTTGGACGACAAATTGAACATGAGTCAGCAGTGTGATGCGGCAGCCAGGAAAGCCAATGCGATTCTTGGTTGTATCAACAGAACCATAGTGTCTAGATCAAGGGAAGTGATAGTACCACTCTATTCTGCTCTTGTCAGACCCCACCTGGAGTACTGTGTCCAGTTCTGTGCACCTCAATTTAAAAAGGATGTTGACAACCTCGAGCGGGTGCAGAGGAGGGCTACCAGGATGGTTGGGGGTCTGGAGGAAATGTCTTATGAGGAACGGCTTAGGGAACTGGGAATGTTTAGCCTTTCAAAAAGAAGACTGAGAGGTGATATGAAAGCTATGTTTAAATGTCATACTGAAGAGGGAACAGATTTGTTTTCCATGGCTTCAGAGACTAGGACTAGGGCCAATGGTTTCAAACTACAGGAAAAGAGATTCCATTTGAACATTAGGAAGAACTTCATGACAGTTAGAGCTATTCAGCAGTGGAATATGCTGCCGTGGAGGGTGATTGAGTCTCCTTCTTTGGAGGTTTTAAAATTTATTTATTTATTTATTTATTCGGCACATTTATATACCGCAACCTTTTTCTGTATTGGAACTCAGGGTTGTTCACAATAAAATAGATAAAACCAGCAGAAGCGCAGTAAAAGAACAATACAATATAAAAAGGTATAAAGGGGGGAGGGACAAGGATAAAAATGGCAAGGAGGGAAACCCTTGGCGGGGAGCAGCGGATGAAAGGGGAAGGAAAAAAAATCAAACAGAAATGAGGTCACCATATGCCTCCTCAAAGAGCAATGTTTTAAGTGCCCTTTTAAAGGTGGGCAGGGACTCTGCAAGGCGCAGCTCACTCAGAAGCTGATTCCAGAGAGAGGGGCCTACAGCCGAGAAGGTGCGATTATGGGTGGTCGACTTTCACGCCTCTCTCAGAGTGGCCACCTGAGTGAGCGCACCTGCACCAATCGAGTGGGTCTGGCCTTAGTTGGTCTCTGGGGGATCCGGTCCACCAGGTACAGAGGCTGGATGGCCATCTGTCAGAAATATTTTGATGGGGGTTCCTGTATGGCAGGGGGTTGGACTAGATGGCCCTTGAGGTCTCTTCCAACTCTATGATTCTATGATTCTATGATGGTCATGGATGATGAGTGTCCAAGTCCAAAGCTTCCTGCAGACAACTAGTCCCCACAAGCTGCTTTAGAGGATGCATCTGGAAGTCCTTTCCTCTCCAGGGATAAAAGGGACGTGCTTGTCCTCTACGTGTGCCTTGTGACCCTCTCTGGAAAATAGCACAAGGAATCAGGAACAGAGATGGGTGGACAATGGGGAGGAACTGGGTGGGCAATCCAGTGCCATGGACCTGGGAGGACTCTACCCTCAGCAGATGGATTCTGTCCAATCACTCTCCCAAAGGGCCCTTGCCAGGCACTAAGGGCCTCGTGGTGCAGTGGTTAAAAAGCTGCACTGCAGCTGTGTGCTCAAGACCTGGGGTTCAATTCAACGTAGCAGGCTCAAGGTTCACTCAGCCTTCCATCCTTCTGTAGAAAGAGTACCCAGCTTGCTGGGGATGGGGAGACAGGAATATGTAGCCTGCATTATTACTTGTATACTGCTCAGAGAGTGCTGTAAGTGCTATAGGGCAGTTTATAAGCAGCACACTTTGCTTTTGCTTAGCCAGGTGTTTGAATAAGCATCTAGTTCCTTTTACATTGTTAAAGAGTCTAAAAACATAATCCACAACATAAAGAGCTCAAACACCTTCTCATCTTCCCATTGTATCTGCGTCATCTTTTGCTAGCAACGTCCCACAGTGCTTAACATACAACAAGCAGATCAGCCTCTGCACAAAATAACAAACTGAATTAAAAACCCCAGTAATATTCGGGAAGCAGCTGGACAGCAGTCTCCATAGACATGCACTCTCAGAGGTCGAGGTCACTACTCTTGAACAAGAAAACCTCAAAGCCAGATTCCAAAGAGAAACAGCTGGACAAGAATATACAAACAGGTTCAGCTTTGTCCCTTATAGCTTAAACAAAGAAAGGCTTTTTATGTCATTGATTGTTACATACCTTATTGAGCTCATCTATGAGGGATTGTCTGCACTACTATCCAACTGTTTATAACATAAATGCAGGATTATGGGACAAAACTGTCACTTCTGGCTCCTAAAAAAGACACTCCCTTGAAAGCAACTTCAGCACCTTGGAGAGTAACCAGCTGCCCTGATGCTTGTGCTAACCAGCCCTTTGGAAGTTGATACAGGGGGTAAATGCTAGAATGGTCATTTTCTGCATCTCTTTTCCTTCTGGCCCTCCTCTATAGCCAGCATCACCATGCTGTGGCTTAACTCAGTTGCTCTGTCCACTTGAACCCATGGCCCTAGATCCATGAAAGCTGCTGCCAAAATGAAATTTGTGAAATCTTAAAAGTGCCAGAAGAGGTTTTTTTTTCTTCCCTTGGAAATCACTTATCTGCACATGCGCACATGCACACACCCGTTTGATCTTACCCAGAATAAAGCAGTCTCTTAGGAGGGCAGCACTTACCATATCGGTGTCTGAAACAGGGCCAAAACTCGTCACATAAATGTTTGTCTTGACTTCAGTTACTGTATCTGGAAGGCACATGAAAGGAATGTGATTACAGCTCGTTTGCATTTCAACAGTGAATGCTTCCCACATCTAATTTCTACTTTGGTTTTTGTCTGAAATCTTCAGGCTTACTGCCTCCTGGGGGGAGGGAGGGAGGGAGGGAGGGAGGGAGGTTGACTCCAATGAGCCCCTATTGCCACGCCTTATGAGCTGAAAACAGACCAGGACAGTGAGTGGGCAGGTGGGTAACTGTTTAATTTGCAGGCTTCCATGGGACTCTGGATCTCCAAGCGCCCATTATCCACAGAAACACAAGCTTCAGTGACACATCCAGCCCCAAAGGGTCTGGTTGCAAGCGCTGCTGCCAGGAGCATCCATTTACTTCTCCACTGCTGCCAGTCCCCTTCACAGAAAGACCAACCCAAGCCAGAAAATAGTAGTCTTCAGGGTGGCTTGGGTTAAGTGATAAGTGCAAGCAGTAGCACACTTTGCTCCTATCTCTTTCTGGAGTAATCCCTTTACCTGCTACTGCTGCTGCCCCCCCCCCCACCCCCACCCACCCACCCACCCACACACACACACACACACACACACACACACACACACCACCTCAGGAGAAATAGCCTGCCTCACCACAGGATCTGCTGCAGGGCTGCCCTCTTTCACATTCAAGGATACCTCTGCTTCCCACCTGGAATCTCCCCATGACCAAAGGCTTCTTGGTATTTAGGGGCTTTGCAAATGTCCAGTACCACACATCTAGAAAACCTTCCCTTAACCCTTTAAATACCAACATGTGGCTTACTCAGCTGCACATGCTTTATGCCTTCAGCAGCATGACCACTGTTTGCTTCTTAAACCTGTTTGCAAATCTAATAACCAGCTCATCCAAGGTCCAGGATAACAGAAAGCCCCCCCCTCCAACTCCCAAGCCCAGATGCAAAATGTCAGGAATGCTCATGAGCCTGTATCTCCAGAAAGGCAATGCAGAACCCAAATCAACCTTATTAGTTGAGAAGGTGTCACTGAAGCAAGCAGCAAACACCTCTCTAAGCACAACAAAATGGGAGGAAGAGAGCCCTCTCTAAGACTTGAATAACTGGGTGACATCTCACCAACAGGGCCACAGGAATTAACTACTGCTGAAAGGGTTTATTTTCATAACAGGACTCAGGAAGGACAGGGAAAACATGAGAGAGGGGTGGTGTTGAAAAGAGGAGTCCCACCGGATTACCAGAAAGAAAGGAAAGGCTGGAAGGCCATCTGTTGGGAGTCCTGTGATGGGGGTTCCTGCATGGCAAGTGGTTGGACTAGATGACCCTTGAGGTTACTTCCAACTCTATGATTCTATGACTCTATGATTCTATGATTCTATGATTCTATGATTCTATGATTCTATGATTCTAGAAAGAAAGAAAAAGAAAGAAAGAAAGAAAGAAAGAAAGAAAGAAAGAAAGAAAGAAAGAAAGAAAGAAAGAAAGAAAGAAAGAAAGAAAGAAAGAGCTCAGAATTGTCTCTCTCATCTTCCTGCCCCTGCTAAGGGACAGGATGAGACCTCCTTGTTAGATCTGCTCTTGCTAGGCTTCTGGCTGCCAGCACATCCCTCATTTAGGCTGCTTAGTGCACCACTGTGGCATCTGCTCTGATCTTTCCACCCATCCCTCTTTAACTGAAGGCATTGTGGATGCAACCTGGGAGCTTATTTTCACTTACTCTCTCTCACACACACACTCACACACAGGCTGTGCTTCATCCATTGGAGGGGAGGCCCATTGCCTGGAGCAGGTGCCTGCCTGTATAGGCAGGGAAGATGCTCCAGGGCTCAGTTCTCCCCACATGTTCATCCAGATCTATGGAAAGAATCGCTGGCCGCCTTCTTACTTCCTCCAGGAAAGACAAGGCATCACTGCCCAGACGGCAAGCAGTGCAGTGCAGCTGTCTCTCTTGGAGCTGAAAACCCAAGGTCCCGACTGCTAACAGATTGGACAACCAAACACAAACCATGTGACGTGCAACCTGAAATGCCCCCCTCTCTTCCCCACTGCACTTCAGTCACTGAAATGTTACACAGAGGTTGGGGGGAATTCACAGCAACTCATGTAGCTGCACATGACACAAACTCTTGCAGGGTTTTCACATCATGCCCAATCCGAGCTTTTAAAAGCCACACCAAGGCTTCCACTCCAGATGACTAGGCAGTGCTGGGATGCTTCCTTGCCACTGACAGGCTGGGGAAGCACCCAGCACCCATGGCACGTGGGGTGGAAACAGAGTCCCTGGGCCACCCCCTCTCCCCACCTGAGCAAGAAGGAAGTCTCTGACTGGCCAGAACTGGGAGGTTTCCTGGCTACTTTGCCACTAGCCAGCCAGCAATGTGGGGGAAGGGGGAAGCTCTTCTGGCAGCTCCTTTCTGCCACCTATTCTGCAGGTGATGACTGTGCAGAGCTGCCAGGACACCAGCTCCTTCAGTAGCCAGGAGACCCCCAGCACTTGCCAGTCCATGGAGTTGCATGTTCTGCATCAGCGTGAGGCATGGGCCCTTGCATTGCAAGCAGGTTCATGCCTCTTTCAAGACAAGAGAGTAAAAACCTGGCTGTGCCTTCTGGTAAACAGACCACAGATGTCCGACTCTGTGTATAGAAACCAGTGGCCCAACTGGGATGCCCCATGTCTCTGCAGAAGTGTGGTCTTATTGACCAAATTAGTCTTTAAAGTGTCTCCCAGTATGCTTTTGTTGCACAGACTCTCAAGGTGCCGAATCCCACTGGGAGCTCAGTAGGACTCACTCTTAGGACTCGGCCTTTAACATATCAGAGGGCAAAAAATAGAAAATGAAAGTAAAAACCAGGAGAGTTATGTGATCTCTGTAACCAGCCCCAGTTTACAATCTGGCTGTGGCATTTTGGACCCACTGAAGTTTCCAAACACTTTCCAGAGGCAGCCCCACTTAGAGCACATGACAGGATGGAACGAGGGCCAGGGCAGTTTCCTTGGATTTAGATGGAAAGGAGAGGCAGAGTTGAGTGTCATCTGCATATTGGTGACCCCCCAAGCCCCCAAACTCTGGATAGCCCCTCCCTGTGGTTTGATACAGAGGTCAAATAGCACAGGGGATGGAACAGAACCCAGAGGGACACCACAGGCCAACAGCAAAAGGGTGCCGAAGGAGATCCCCACCCTCTGGGCTGCCCCCTCCAGGAAGAATAGGAGCCACTAGACAATAGAGGCTCTCCATGCCAGAGATGGCCAGAAGGAGATCATGGTAGAGAGCAAGAGGAAAGAATGGAGGGAAAGCAAGGCAATTCACCACCACCCCCTGTCTCTCCCTGCATCCATCGCCCATCAGCCCAAGGCAAGAGTCAACTGCTTCCCTTGAGACCTTCTTCTGGTGGCCTCCCATGCTGATGCCCAGAGCCCTAGAGCTCAAGAGTCTACAGGGGCCTTGGCTTGGCTCCTCTGAGGCCGATGGTTGCCCACCTCTGCTGCGTGGGGGGGGCGGTGTCTGGGTAGCCCAATAAAATTATCATGGTGGTACAGAGGTGCAGGAAGGATGTTCCAGTTCTTTGGCTCACTTCCTCACTGAGGCCCTGATCCTGCATTTCCACCTTGAATGGCCCCAACTCTGATTGATGCAGAACTGGAGCTTTAACACCGTGGAGGTTTCTTACTCCTTTGTCTGTCCTGGCTTGACAGAGCATGTGCAGAACTACATCTGCTGCAAGTGCAAGCTGGTTGCGCTATTGGAAGAGAAGGTCCAGCAGGTAGAGGCTCGCATATCAGACCAGCAACATATTAAGGAGCTTGAGCGGTTCTTGGACAGAGCGGAACGGACTATCCAGGTCCAAGAAGAGACAGGGCACACTTCTGAGGATGAAGTCACTTCCCCAACTCAGGAGGTAGATGGGTGGAGGAATGTGACTCAAAGGAGTAGAAGGCCAAGGGATCGCTCAGAGAGTCTCATATTGCACAATCAGTTTGAGGCTCTTTCCCTCAGCACACCTCATGAGGCACACACAGAGGAAGATTTGGTTTCACCGGAGGATCTCTCCCTCATCACTATTGATGAGATACAAGATCAGGTACATGTAGATGAGCAGGCTGCAGGAGAGAAGCTTCTTGTACTAGGGGATTCTATCATTAGAAATACAGAGGGATGGATTTGTGACGAGCATGATAACCGTATGGTCACTTGCCTGCCAGGTGCAAAGGTTGCAGACATCACGAGAAATCTAGATAGCTTGTTAGAGAGAACCGGGAAGGAGCCAGTGGTCATGGTACACGTTGGTACCAATGATGTCGGGAAGGCCAAGCGGTCAGTCTTGGAAGCCAAATTCAGGTTGTTAGGTAGAAGATTGAAGTCCCGGGCTTCCAAGGTAGCATTTTCAGAAGTGCTACCTGTTCCTCGTGCAGGACCTGCAAGGCAGGCAGAATTCAGAAGCCTCAATGCGTGGATGAGGCGATGGTGTTGAGAGGAGGGCTTTAGATTTGTCAGGAACTGGAGAACATTTTGGGACAAGCCAAACCTGTTCAGGAGGGATGGGTTGCACTTGAATCATGATGGGACCAGATTGCTGGCACTCAACCTCAAAAAGGCAGCAGAGCAGCTTTTAAACTGATAACTGGGGGAAAGCCGACAGGAGCTGAGTGGCATCCGGTTCGGAACACCTCATCCTCGGGGAATGAGGTTGGAGAGGGTAGAGAATCACATAGAGAAGACATAGCAGGTATTAGCACTGGGAGAATAACGGAATGTGACAGTTTGTCTACTGAAAATAAAAGCTGTCAGGGAAAAAGAACAAGGCAGCAGCTGTTGTTGTGGGACCCACTGTACAGGTGCTTCTACGCCAATGCTCGAAGCCTCCGAGCAAAGATGGGAGAACTTGAACATTTGGCAGCTAGGGATAACATAGATATAATAGCCATAACAGAAACCTGGTGGAATGAGGAGAACCAGTGGGATACAGCAATCCCAGGCTATAAACTCTATAGAAGGGATAGAGAAGGGCGGGTTGGAGGAGGAGTGGCCATCTATGTCAAAGAAGGGGTAAAATCCAGCAGAATGGAGATGGACAGAGGGTCTGACTCCACCATAGAATCACTTTGGGTTAAACTACCAGGTCCAAGGAGTGATGTGATAGTTGGAGTATTCTATCGTCCACCAGATCAAAAACTTGAGGGGGACCTTGAAATGAGGAGACAAATCATGGAGGTGGCTAAGAGGGATAGGATAGTAATCATGGGGGACTTCAATTATCCCCACATTGACTGGGTCAATGCGAGCTCCGGGCAAGAAAAAGAAACTGGGTTTCTCGACTTGCTGAATGACTGTGCCTTAGAGCAACTTGTCATGGAGCCCACCCGAGAACAGGCAACTCTGGATCTAATACTGTGCGATTAGAGATGGGCACGACTTGGAAAAAAAAATTTTTTGAGTTGTCGTTAGTCAGGCCGGTCCCGTTTCGGGTCGTCTCCGTTTTTCGCGAAATTTTGCAAAAATTAGTTAGTTTGTTTTTTCGTTTTTTCGTTTCCGTTAGTACTGGTTTTTTGGGGGGGGGAGCGGGCTCCTGGAGGCACCTCTGTGGGGTGGGTGCCTCCTCTGGCCCGCTATAAGGGAAAGTGGGCTCCTGGAGGCACCCGTGGGTGCCTCCTATCCTCACCCACTAGGAAGGGGAAGCAGGCTCCAAGAGACCCCTCTACATGGGGGTCTCCCCTCCTCACCTGCTGCTGCTGCAAAATGCTATGCAATAGCCATATGGATATTGCATAACATAATGTGCAGACAGTGACTGTGAAGACTAGTGGATGGCACTGAACCCAGAGCCATAGTGAGATGCCTAACTAAGGCTCTCGCACCACCATGTCTCACACAGAAGGGAATTGTGCTTGCTGCGTGTAGTGCAATGCAAGCAAGTAGATCTGGCTTAGGGTAGAGGTGGGTTAGTGCAAGGGCTAGGGTTAGGCTAGTGACGGGTAAGGTTACGGTGGGCTAGTGGATTGCACCTCTGGGTGCCTCACTGACCCACTAAGAAGACAGTCTGTGACGTATGGGTATGGAGTCATGGGTTAGGGTTAGGGTTAGGGGGGGCTAGGGCAGGTTTTAGGGGGCTTTTTGGCACATCCCAGAAGTCTCCATGGCCAAGTGGCCATGCGATTGGTGGGATGGCTCCAAAAATTTGCATGGTCGTCCACTCCCACATGGCTGGCCACTTGGCCAGCCCATCATTGCGCAGGTGTAAATAAAATAAAATAAAATAAAATCAATGGAGGACAGAGGAGGAGAGGGGAGACATTTTGTTGCAAGAAAAAACCCACTGCTACTGTGAAAATCTGGCAGTTTATAAATTTTCGCGTGTTTCTGTTGTGCTTGTGTGTTTTTGGACCACGATTTCAAAAACAATATTGCGTTCGTGCCCCATTTTGGATCCCCCGCCCGCACCGCATGGCATGGCGATGGCGACTCGCGAGTCCGGCTGCCCAGGACGAGGGGGAGGCGGGACCCCCCCCTCCAGAAACCACACCTCCGGTAGGTGCCCTGCGCCCTTAGTCAAGCAGGCATTTTTCCGCCTGCTTTTTTGGCCCGGGAATGGGTGGGGGGAGAGTTTAAAAGTTTTTTCCTGTGCCGTCCGTGCCGCTTGCTTGTGCTTTAATTGCGGCTGACGGCGGACGGCGAGACTGGGCTTTTTGCTGGCTGGCTGCGAGCCTGCGGTGAGTCCCACAGAGCAGCCCACACGGACGGGGGATGGGGGGGAGTCCGGGGGCCTCCAGAAACAACCCCTCTGGTAGGTGCCCTGAGGCACGGCAGGCATTTTTCCGCCTGCTTTTCGGCCGGGAACCGGGTTTTTTTAACTTTTAAAAACTTTTTTTCTGTGCCGCGTGGCATCGCGCGATCGCGCGATGCAAGGAAGGAGCACGACAAATCAGACCAAAATTGTTCGTTCGTTGGTTCGAGCTCGAATTCTGGCGGAGTAATTCCCGTTACCGTTTCCGTAGAGTAACGGAAACGAGTAACGGAAACGGAAACGGGAATACCGCTAAGTCGTGCCCATCTCTATGTGCAATACTCAGGACCTGGTCAGGGATGTGAATGTCACTGAGCCTCTGGGGAACAGTTACCATGCTGCAATTTCCTTTGCCATGCATGTCGGAGGAAGAGTGTCAACCAAATCAGACATAAAAACCCTTGATTTTCGAAGGGCAAACTTCCCTCAGATGAGGAAACTAGTTAGAGAGAAATTGAAGGGGAAGGTTAGAAGAATCCAATCTCTTCAGAGTGCATGGAGCCTCTTTAAAACAACAATAATAGAGGCCCAGCACAAGTGCATACCACAAAGAAAGAAGAGCTCATTTAAGTCCAAGAGGACACCAGCATGGTTAACGAGTGGAGTTAGAGAGGCTCTAAAGCACAAGGAGAGGTGTTTCTGTAAATGGAAATCCTCCCCAAATGAGGAAAATAAAAAGGAACACAAATTCTGGCAAAAGAAATGTAAGAAGATGATAAGAGAGGCAAAGAAAGATTTTGAGGAACGCATGGCTAGCAATATAAAGGGTAATAATAAAAGCTTCTTTAAATATGTTAGAAGTAGAAAACCTGCCAGAGAACCAGTTGGCCCTCTGGATGGTGAGGGAGGAAAAGGGGAGGTTAAGGAGGACTTGGACATTGCAGAGAAATTGAATGAGTTCTTTGCGTCTGTCTTCAGACAGAGGACCTTGAGCGGATTCCACTGCCTGAGCCGCCCCTCTTGACTAAAGAATTAAATCAAATACAGGTTAAAAGAGAGGAGGTTTTAGGACTAATTGATAAATTGAGGATTAACAAGTCACCGGGCCCAGATGGCATCCACCCAAGGGTTATTAGGGAACTGAGAAACGAAATTGCAGATCTCTTAACGGTTATATGCAACTTGTCTCTTAAAACTGCCACAGTGCCGGAGGACTGGAGGATGGCAGATGTCACACCAATTTTTAAAAAAGGAAGAAGGGGGGACCCGGGAAATTACAGGCCAGTTAGCCTTACATCTGTCCCAGGGAAGATGGTGGAAAGCCTCATCCAAGAGAAAATCTTAAAACACATAAAAGAACAAACCTTGCTGAGAGAAAATCAGCATGGCTTCTGTAAGGGTAAATCTTGTCTGACAAACCTTTTAGAATTTTTTGAAAAGGTCAACAGGCACATGGATTTAGTCTATCTGGATTTTTAAAAGGCTTTTGACACAGTCCCTCACCAAAGGCTGCTGAGAAAATTGCACAGTCAGGGGATAAGAGGGCAGGTCCTCTTATGGATTGAGAACTGGTTGAGATCCCGGAAACAAAGAGTAGGTGTCAATGGGAAATTTTCACAATGGAGAGAGGTGAAAAGCGGTGTGCCCCAGGGCTCTGTCCTGGGACCGGTGCTTTTCAATCTGTTCATAAATGACCTGGAGACAGGGATAAACAGTGAGGTGGCCAAGTTTGCCGATGACACAAAACTTTTCCGTGTGGTAAAAACCAGAGAAGATTGTGAAGAGCTCCAGAAGGATCTCTCCAAACTGGGGGAATGGGCTGAGAAATGGCAAATGCGTTTTAATGTAACTAAATGTAAAGTAATGCATATTGGGGCAAAAAATCCAAACTTCATCTATCAACTCATGGGCTCTGAGTTATCCGTGACGGATCAGGAAAGAGATCTTGGTGTGTTGGTGGACAGCTCCATGAAGGTGTCTCCCCAGTGTGTGGCAGCGGTGAAGAAGGCCAATTCCATGCTAGGGATTATCAAAAAGGGGATTGAAAATAAAACAGCCAACATTATAATGCCATTATACATTATACTCCCACCTGGAGTATTGTGTACAATTCTGGTCACCGCATCTCAAGAAAGACATAGTGGAACTGGAAAAGGTGCAGAAGAGAGCGACTAAAATGATTACTGGGCTGGGGCACCTCCCTTATGAAGAAAGGCTAAAACATTTGGGCATCTTTAGTCTGGAAAAAAGGCGCTTGAGGGGGGATATGATTGAGACATACAAAATAATGCAGGGTATGAGTAAAGTGGATAGAGGGAAGCTCTTCTCTCTCTCCCAAAATGCCAGAACTAGGGGACATACACTCAAATTGAGGGCTGGGAGAGTAAGAACTGACAAAAGAAAATATTTTTTCACCCAGTGTGTTGTAAGTCTATGGAACTCCCTGCCACAGGATGTGGTGATGGCATCTGGCCTGGATGCCTTCAAAAGGGGATTGGACAGATTCCTGGAGGAAAAGTCCATCACAGGTTACAAACCATGATGGAGATGTGTAATCTCCAGGCTTTAAACCAGGGTACTTCAAGGGCCAGATGCAGGGGAGTGGTATCAGGAGACAGATATCTAGTCTCATGCGCTCCCAAACGCATCTGGTGGAGCCGCTGTGAGATACAGGAAGCTGGACTAGATGGGCCTTTGGCCTGATGCAGCATGGCTCTTCTTATGTTCTTATGTTCTTATGAGATCTCTCTCTCTCTCTCTCTCTCTCTTGCAAATCACACCTGCTTTTCTGATTTGCAAATTAATTATAGGTTTCCACCCTTGCCAAAGTATGTCTCATATTATTAATGCTACATGGAATAGACAGAGCTGAAGAGAGCTTTCTTCTATCTTGGATTCAGCAGAGGGAAGTTGGGGGAAATGGAGAGGCTTGCCTGAGAGGAAGCCTCTGGCTCTGTGTTCCCAACACCCACCCAGGGTCTTCCTGGGAACTGGGGCAGGCATGGAAGCAGCCACAGCAGCAGCAGCGGCAGTGGCAATGGCAGCAGCACACGCACAGCCAGCCTTCTCTTTCTGGGGCACCTGAAGCCCACTGGGAGGAATCCTTCCTTTCAAGCGGAGATGGGTGGGAATTCATTTTCTCCTACAATTGCTGATGCAATCCTATGGATAGTTACTGCTCCCAGTGATGATTTTTAGTCCAGTAGTGTAGAAACAGGAGTTGGTCAAGGGAGTTGGTCAAGGGAGAGAGATGCTGACTATTTGCATGGCTTCATTCATACCTCTGATTACTTTATTTACCCTGTGTCACCTGTCTTGGGACTATTTATTTCTCTAGTTCTGCATAGTCCTATTGAGCTTTTAAAAAATCCTTCTAGACCTTGCCATGCTTATCTCTTCTCCTAGACCCCCTCTCTCCCCCCTCCCTCCCCCCTCTTTCTCTCCATCTCTGTACTCAGCATACCCAAACAGTATAGATGGCTTGGTGGCACAACCATCATGTGCTCAAAAGTCTGTCCTAACCTTGTATTCAGTGCACCTGCTAAGGACACACCATTGCCCAGAGCACGGGCCAAATGATGCGAGTGCCTCTGCAATGTCTCTCCCCAGGGCAGGATCCCTTTTTGGGAGCTGCTTTCATTTCTTTCCCTGCAATTATGAATGAATCCTGTCCACAAGGTGACTCTTTGCCAAGTGCTTTCAGATGGGCTTCCCTCAAGGGACAGGCCTTGCTTTCCCTGGCCACTGCCACCCCCTTCCTGCCACACTTTTCTTGATTGGTCTGGCTTGAATGAAATCCTGCCAGAAAGCAGACACCCTCCTGATCCTCCTCTGTGCCCAGTTCTCACCTCCGGTCACTGCCCACAGGTCCATTCTGAAAGCACCCACCCTGGCCAGGGGCCTTTGCAAGGAAGAGAAGGTGCTGCTGCTGCCCATGTTTGTCTCCCAAGGGGGCAGCTGATGGGGGGGGGTACAGGGATGGGTGGTCATTTGGCAGCTTATCCCACAGTTGGCCCTCGCCTGACGAGCAGTGTCAGGTTTTACATTACTCATTCTCTGTCTGGGATTGCATGCAACAAAAGGGTGCCAGACACCTTGGCAGTTCCCTCTGAGTGCCATATGGAGCTTGGGTGCAGTGCTGTGTAGGAACCATGCACAGATTGGGGTCCAAATCCTGTAAGATCACCTTTCATGAGGGCTGCTTGGTGTCTAAAAAAGAAGGAAAAGCTTCACTAAAGTAAAATGTTGGCCTCTGATAAGAACACTAGTTGAGTTGTTGCTTTGGCACTGCAAAATAAATACAATGTGCAATTGTTTCTAAAATCAGCACATTGTTCAAAAGAGAGTTCTCTGTGGCAGCCTGGTTGCACAACTGATGCATGAGGGTCTCCCTGGCCATGTTGGGCACCTGGTGCCCTGCCACTGGAAAACGCAGCTGCTTCGTTGTGCAGCACCCTCAGATACTGCCATTGCTGACACACACACCCAGGGCAGCACAGAGATAGCACATGGTGGTGGTGGTGGGGTGGGGGGAAGCAGGGTGGCAAGGAACCCAGTACAGGCTGAGGAATGTCTTGATTCTTTATTTGTGAGGAGCAGGCCATCATTCCTTTCCTGGGTGGAATGAGCTTGGGGCTTGGGGCTGGTCCTTGGCATCCCATAGAGCTGGCACTATCATGGCACTTGAGTGTGTAATTGTGACCCCCATCCCTCACTGGAGCCACATTCCTCTGTATTCAGAAGGCACATTATCTGACGGGCTGTAGAGGCCCCTGCCTAGAAGCCCAATCCACAAGGGAGGGGGATGGCTAGTGCCCTGCCATTTCATGAGGGAGCAGGGAGGGGGCATTGCTTGCCATCCTGCAGCACTCTGAGCTCAGGAAGAGATGAGAACCACCCACCCAGTAAAAAGAAAAACAGAATATGTTGTGACCACCCTAAAAAACAAATCAACATTTCTGGTTACAAGCAAAAGAAAAGCAAACAGGGTCACTTTTATGACTCAGGAGGAGATTCATGTCTAGATGTTGGCACCCTTTAGATCTTGCTGCTCTGCCCTACTTACAGCCATAGATATGGACTCAACCACCCCTCCCCAGATGCACATCTGAGCATGGTTAGAGACATATGAATGTGTCAAAGAAGCTGAGCACAATGTTGACAAGATGCTGGGCTCCATTGCAAACCAAGACTCCTAGCCAGGTCACCTAAGGCAGAATGGTCACAGCTTAGGCACCAGACTAAGGTTCATCCAGCCTCCTCAGGAATAAAAAAATGAAAATGTTTGTGAAGAATTCATGAGCAAATGGATGATCTACCAAAACAAGGCCTGTTGATAATTAGAGGTGAACAGGACACACCTCTGACTGGGCAGGTAGGAACAAAGGTGCATCTTGCTGACCCAGAGCACATTTGCAGGAGGGCTACCAACTCATCACCACCCCCTGCTCCACCGCTGCCCAGTGGCCTTCTGGCCTTCCTCCCCAGAGAGGGAGGTTTGGGCTCCTCCTACTCTTCTCCCAGGAGGCAAATGCTGACCCAGGAACAGCCCCAGCATGGGCCACCGAGTCAAGAGCCCCCCAAACCAGAATGCTGGCTCGGCTCCTGGAGGAGGGGGAGGGGCAAGGGCCCTGAGGCACTGGCCTGTAGCTCAGGAATGGGAAGGAGAGAGTGGGGAAGACCCATGGCGAGAGGGGGGAGAGGGGGGAGAGGGAGGTCCTGTCACCAGGAGAGGCCTGTTTCATCTTCTCCACCAAGGCAGGCGTGAGCGGTGTGTGGAGGAGGTTGGACTCATGTGGGGCAGGATGACAATATGTGTGCTCCTTTCCCATTGGGAGTTCAATGCCAGCTCAGCTCTCTCTCCTAAAAAATCACCACTTCCACAAAGCCGCACCAGCCCCTTTCACTGCTCCTCCGTCTCCTCTCTTTCTTGAGCACCTGTGTTGCCATGGCAGCACCATCAGGCCATAAGCTGGGGGGCCTGAAAGGATGTTGCCAGACACACCCAGGCTTGGCCACAGAGCCCTTCTGCTGGCGATGAGTGCAAGTAGCCCCTTGGCTTCCCTGGGGAGGAGTGAAGCTGGTTGGAGGCAGAAAAGGAGGCACCAGCAAGGGGCAGGGGGAGGGACCGCCAGTCAAGGCAGCTGCTCTGGGCACCCTTCCCACACCTGGCAGGTGCCAAAGGCCAGGCCCCCAAGGGCAAGGAGCATCTGGCAGAGGGCAGGTGGGGTCCGGTTTGGCTCAAGCACCGCACCTGCAGCTCTGGCAGAAAAAGGAGCCCAATGCCTTGTAGCAAGGAGATGCTCTGCAGGACATCCAGGACCTGTGACACCCCTCCTCCCCCATGACAGCCCTTCTTATTCCTTTTTTCTCATTGCCAGCCAGATCTTTTTAACAAGAGAGGCCACATTACTGTTATTGAATATCTGACATGGAAAATAAACACCCAACACCACATTCATTCTAGAGGTGCAGGAGCACAAATACCTGTTACTCTCTCAGAACAGGGAAGACCTCCCACCTGCAAAGCACCCCTGGCTAAAATTCTGTAGGTGCAGAAAGCAGGAGGGGCTAAGCAATGGTGCAAAGCATATCAGAATTAGGGTTGCAGAGGTTCTGGGGAGGGAAAGAGGAGGGGTGGGCTAGGAATGGAAAGGGAGCTCCAGGCCCACTAACACATGGAAGCCCATAGACTGGACCCCATGGAGAAATGAGGAGGAGCTGGGTCTAAAGAGACCACCACCACCACCCGAGGCCAAAGCCATCTGTATGTGTCTGTATTCTCTGGTGCAGCTCCCAGTCAGGCACTGGAATTTGGAAAGGGTTGAAGCAAAGGGATGGGGAAAACCTTGAGAATGCCAATCACCCCCACACACACACACGCACACATACACACACCTCTTCCAGGAGGGACTCTAACAAAGCAGTGTCTCTTTCCTTCCTTCCTTCCTTCCTTCCTTCCTTCCTTCCTTCCTTCCTTCCTTCCTTCCTTCCTTCCTTCGTTCCCTGCCTGCCTGCCTGCCTGCCTGGAGGCAGAAAAGAGAGGCAGAGGGAGGGGCAGCTGTAAGAGGAAATGCACAGGAGGAGCATTCAGGAGCAGCAGCAAGCAAAGCATGGTCAAATTTCCCACTGACCACCAAGACCAGGACGCAGCCGGTTGTCATATCCATCCAGAAGCCGGTCCAAGATGCGCGTGAAGATGGTGATGTTGTCCTTGCTGTCATCATCAATGATATCTGGGCCATGCTTCTGTGCCAGTCTGCCATGTAAGGAAGAGAAGAAACTGTCAGGGCAGTCCCTCCACCAAGGAGGCTGCCTGCCCTCCCGTGACCACCAAAAGCAGCCCCCAGTGGCTTATCTTGGTTCAGCTGCTCCAATCCCTTGGCTTGGGGCCCCTGAGCACATACGCTGTGGGAGGAGACCCTATAGAGAAGCCAGAAACTGGTCCTTGAGAGGCCTTCTTCCAAGGTATAATGGCTGCCATGAGAAGAAGGAAAGGGTCATTGTGTTCCCCTCTCAAGGCTGTCAATGGCAGACCTTCCTGCTGCCTCACACGGAGAAGCACCCTGGACAGCTCCCTTCCCTTTCTCTTCCAACAGGCAGGTTTCCCTCTGTTCCTTTCACTGCTTGTGGGATGAGAACATTCTAGTGTTGTTAGATTTCCAGATTGTTGCTTCCCACCGCATCTAATTTGCAGCTACTCTGCTTGCCCTACATTACAGATGGAATCCAATCCAGGGTGAACAGGTCACATTTGTTGATGCTTTTAGGGGCAACTGTGTCTTTAATTGCATGCTTTTTGTTGGCTTGTTTTGGTCCTTGCCCTGCTTGCTAGTCAGTGTGGCCTTGAAAGGTGATTAATTGCCCTTTGTTTGGACAATGTTTCTGCCTCTGACAATGTAAAATTGCCAGACGGCACACAAGCCCTGCCCCCTTTCCCTCTAGGTAGAGCACTCTAGACCCCTGTCTGGGTTTGTATTGTGAAAATAAAAAGCAAGTAGCAAATTCCCTACCCAGAGAAGATGTGGAAATCACCACTCTTCCAGTGCAACTAAGGAGTGGGGAGGAGGCTGGGTGTGTTGCGGCTGGTGGAGTTGCACCAAGACAACCCTGGTACCAGGCATCACCCTGGGATCTCCCAGCCTGTCCTAGGTGACTTGAGCCAAGGAAAAGGAGATGCCCTGCAAGTTCCAGGCTTGATCTCAGGTCTCTTCTCAGCAGCAGATGCCTGCCATGTGGCTCAGAGGGCCTTCCAGAGAAGCCTTCATGGCACCATCATGCTGGAGCCACCAGGGACTGGCAGGCAAACAGCCTGGGAGAGGCAACAAGGGCCTCCTGTCACCCTCGACACCTTTTCCCTTCACTTCTAAACACCCAAAGGAGCCTGGAGAGTGGTCCTATCTTTGCTGAAGGAGGGTAAACAGGAAGAGTTCCTCAAGGCCATGGCTTCAACTGTGTGTGGAGGCCTCCCTTTGGAAGCACCTGGGCATAGAGCTGACCTGACTCTGATCCTTTGGCCTGGTCACTAGTGTGTCTTTCTTCCCAGGCTCCTTTGAGAGTCTTCCCCCATCTGGGCCCAGACACGCTGGGGGGAGGGGAGTTGTTCATGTGATGTGCCAGCATTGGAGGGTGGAGAGAAGGAGAGCCCCACTAAGAAGCAGGACTAGTGCACATGCCCTCATTGCACTGAGATGTTCATCTTGTCCTGCTCTGAGTTCTTGACATATTTCTTCCAAAATGGGCTCTGTCCTGCTTGTCTCTTCCCTTCTCTGGCAGCCAGCATGGGCAGAGGCCACCAGAGGGAAAGGGGACTGTCCAGGGAACAGAGGAGTGAGACAAAACCAGCTCCCTGCAGAGATCACAGCCCTCTGCTACTGCTGCTGGGGCAGTAGAGGAGCAGGGAAATGATACCAGGGACACGGGTGTGCTTGTTGCCTTTGGGGCCTGTAACCACCTTGGGTTTCTATTCCTAGAAAAAACAGTGTGAAAAGATATACTCAATAAATGCTGCCATCTTCAAAGAATGAGGCATCTCACTCTGTGCAAAAGCACCCAGAGAGAAGGGGGAGGGGTGTGGTATGTAGGAAGTGGCTTTCTTCTCCACACTTAGCCCGGTGATCCCTCCATCTTGGGACTGACATGATGCCCCACAAGGTTCCCCTCCTGCCACAGCAGGCAGGGTGGCAGGGAAGGGAGGGTCAACCCCCACCCCCCACCCACCCACCCACCCACCCTTTCCTTGGAGATGGGACTGGGTCTCCAGATCCTTGCCCTCTTACCCTTCAGTGTAGAGAATGCAGGCCATGAGCAAAATCCCAAGAGTGGCAACGCAGAGAGGAGAAGCTGGCCAGACCTTCCTCGGGGCCATCACTTCAGGAGGTTGCAGGTCCTACCAGCTGATCTTCCACACCTACCCAGGAAGGAGAGAAAGGGGAGTCGTGAGGGATAGCCAGCCGGCCAGTGCACATTGCAAGCCTCCTGGTCAGTGACAATGTCCTGGGTGCCATCTGAACATTATGGTAGTCTTTCCGGCTCTTCTCACCCATTAGAAGGAAGAAACAGGTCCCCGTGTGCATGGCAGCCCATGAGAGATGGTGGGCATTGGGGTGGATGACTTTGATGTCGACGGGCAATATCCAGCAGCTCCAGTGGCCCGTGGCACAGGCAGGTAAGGATATTGGTTCCGCCCCCCTTAGGAGGTGTTAATAATTTCAAATGTTGAAGCGTAAGGAACCTAAAACTATCTCTGTCCTGCCTCATATGAGTGGAGTGCTGAGACTTCTTTCCACCAGCCTTCTGGGTAAAATCTGCGAATGGTGCCTCTCTACAAGCCACAAGTAGACATGGGCACGACTTGGCGAAATTGTCGTTTCCGTTTTCGGTTATCATTTCCGTTACGTAACGGAAACGGTAATGATAATTAAGCTGTCAGAACTCGAACTCAAACCGAAAAAAGAAAAATTTGGTCGGGTTTTTTGTTTCTGTGGCATCGCGGTGATCGTGCGATGCGAAGCACAGAAAAAGTTTTAAAAGTTTTTTTTAAAAAAAACCCGACTCCCGGCCAAAAAAGCAGGTGAAAATATGCCTGCCTGAGGCTTTGCCACCTACCAGAGGGGTGGTTTCTGGGGGGTCCCCGGCCTTTCCCCCCCTCTTCTCCTGTCCTGGGCTGCTTGCACCAGGCGGCGGGGGGGGGGTCATCCTCGTTGACTGTCTCGCTGCATGCCATGCGGTGGGGGGGATCCAAAATGGCGACCACAATTTTTCTTTTGAAATCGTGGTCAAAAAACACACCAAATCATCACAGAAACATGTGAAATTTATTTATTTTAAATGCCTGAATTTTTATAGTAGCAGCAGTGGGTTTTTTATAGCAATAAAACGTCGTATTGATTTTATTTTATTTTATTTTATTTTTATTTTTTTAGACCTGCCCATTTGGGCTGGGCATGGGATGGGACCATGCAATTTTTTTGAACCATTCCACCAATGGCATCGCCAGGTTTTTCACTGACACTTCTGGATGCCGGCACCTTCCAGAAATCGCAGCCGGGTGTATGGATGTGGTTGAGGGAGGAGGGCTGGCTGCTGGTGCTGGTGTGATCCAATCGAGATTGAGGAGGGAGGCTGGCGGCTTTAGGATTTAAGTTAGGCAGACAGGGAGGGAATTGAATTTAGAAAATAATTTATTTGATTCCCTGCAGCTTTGTCTGCTGAAGGGAATAGCAGTTTATTCTTTATTTCTTCTCTGGCAGTTTGAGGATTTTTTTCTGATATTGGATAAAGGGGGAGGTTCGACTGGGAGTGGGAGGTGTGGGTTTATTTTAAAAATATATTATATACTACCATTTATTTTCTATTTTCCCAACTTCAATTTGCTTGCACACACACAACTTTGGGGTGCAAGCCAAGAACAGAACCTCTATCCTTCCTAAGTGATATCCTAACTGCCCACTCGCCCGTCCACCTGCGCCGCCACCTGCCTGCGGCCCCCCGCCACCGCCACCCGCCCACACCTCCCCCCACTCCTCGCCCCGCCCCCCGCCTAGGGCGCAAAAACACCTAGCGCCGGCCCTGATTGCGGGACGCCCCTATGCTCTGGGAAGTCAAATTGCGCTAAATCGCGATGGAAACGACAAACGACAAACGGAAACGACAAATTTTTGAAAACTTTGCGACAAACAGAAACGAGCCGAAACGGACCCGTTCCGAAAAACGAAAACTCGAAACGTCATTTTTTCTGGTCATGCCCATATCTAGCCACAACTCTGCTCCCTGCCTCTTCTACCATTTCCTCCATGTCATTCTTGTCCTTACCTTTATAAAAAGAACCAACAGTCTGAAGGTGAGTCAAGAGGAGCTAGATTTCAGAGCCTCACACTTCCTGAGGCTGTCTGAGAGAAACGGTGGAATCAGGTAGAAGAGCAGCATCCCTAGTGGGAAGGGCTTCTCTCTTTCCAACCCATTCCACAGGGGGAGGGCCCTGATTGAGAGCGCTCCCTCATATGGGCAACTTAGGTGGGTCAAAGCAGGCTCAGTAAATAGCTGTTGTGCCCACTTGGTCCTGGGAGTTATTGCTTGGACTAGCTCTGGGCAGCTTATGACCTGGAGTCATAAAATCACCAGCACAGCCACAAGGGCAGGAGGCATACATCTGTTTCTGCTTTGAGATAACACAGACCTGTGGCACCAGAGGGACGGAGACAGGGAGGCTGTGATGCTCTGGCATGTGGGCCCCATGGGTTTTCACTTTGGTTTGCCACAGAAAAGGGTGACAGAGAATATCCCCACTTTTTCATTCCCACCGATGCCTTGTTGCTTCAGAGATGCACAGAATAGAACAACCAAGCATCCAACCACTGAAACACTGCCTTGCCCTTAATGTCTTGTGAAGGCAAGCTTCGTTTGCTCCGGATCTGGTGGCTGATCCAGTGGTCCTCAACTTCGCTTGGCATAACACCCATGAGCTACTCCATGCTCACAGGAGGCATGCATGCAGAGCAGCAGGCGCCATATATGGCTGCCTGACATAAAGCCACCCAGGAACTGAAATGGAACCAGCAGGTACATGTGGCAACATTTCACAGTGCATCTCCCTCAGAAGGCTCTTTGAAAATCAGAGCCATGGCTTCTGAAATTTCACCACTGAGCCACATCTTTCAGCTTCATAGCATCCCTCAAGGTGCTACAGGGCACCACAACGGCACCTCATGCCTTAAAGCCACAGACTCCCACAAAGGAGTGAGCCTCGGAGGGGGCATTCTTGCAGGAGTCTTTCCTAGCTGATAGTCCTGTGCCCTTTCTGGCCTGAGGAGAGGACACCCATTCCCAGCCACACCCAGGGCTAGGACTCCACCCCAGCCTACACCCAATTAAAAAGCCACCCGCCATTGGGCACACACACAAGTGGTCCCACCAAGTACCTCTGGCTGCCCGGCAGCCTCTTCGCAGGCCCGGTTGGCAAACAAACTGCTATTTCAGCACCACAATGGCCAGCAGACTGACTCAAAACCTCCCCCCACGACTGCAGACAAAGAGCTCTGACTCACAGCTGCTGCCACCAGCCCTCAGCCTAACGCTGCAGACACAACACAACACAGCTCCTGTGGAGCCACTGCACAACAATGGGCATCTTTGACCTGATCCCATCCCCATCATCCTCCCCCTCCCCTTCCTACCATCTCCAAGGGAGAACTAGAAGCAGGAAAATGGTCACCCTGGGCTTTTTTTAAGGATTCCCTCTGCTTGGCACAAAGCAGACTTCTCCGGGGCAAAAGTATGGGGGGGGGTGAAGAGAACAAGGACAGCCCTGGCCTCCATTCTCCACCCCACTTCCCACTGCATGGATGAACCCCCTCTGAAACCCTGCCAAACCAAGCCTCTAATGTAGGGTGGGGTCTTTGTGGAACGTTTTGCTTTTGCTTTGTTTCCCTTTGCAAGGCTGCCCCTAAAATTAGGCAGAAGAAGGCAGCCACTTCTGGCAAATAACAAGGGTTGAGGAGCAAGTTGAAAGGTGCCCGCCCGCCCCCCGCGCCTTGACCAGGTGCCGAGGAGGGAGTCTCCCTGTCCAGACACAGGGTGGAGGTGAGATGTAGCAGCAGCAGCAGCAGCAGCAGCACTGGTCTAGTCCCTTTTGGCTACCTGCTGTGGGGGCAGCTGGCACTCAGGACCCATGGAAACAGACAAGCAGGATCCACAGCCTTGGACTACTAGGGCTTGGAAGAGGGGCTCAAATCTGGGCTTGGCTATGACATTTACTCACTTCCCTTGGGGAGTCATCTACTCTCAACCTGGTCCCCTTTACAAGCTTGGTTGTCAGGAGAAGGACATGGGGGAGGAAGGGAAACCTTTTAGGTCACCTTCTACTCAGAGGAGGAAAGACTGCCTATAAATGTAGACGAACGATCCATCTGTAGGTACCTATATACATGTATGTGACCGGGACATTGGACTGCCAAGCCATGCAGCAGAGCCCAGGAAGTGGGGGCGGGTTCCGCCAAGAGGCCGGTGGGGCCGGGAGGGAGGCGGCAGCGGCTCTTCTAGTAGCAAGAGGGCGTAGGCAACCGATGGAGAGTTTATTTACTCACACGGTCTGGCTGTGCGCGTATAATGGTTGTAAACATTTGGCAGAAATAACACCTACAGACGAGCGGGACGGGCTTCCTTGCTGGAAAGACACAGGGTAGCTGATGCAAGGAAGCAACCGGGAGAACAGAGGGGGTGGGGTGCAGTGGGGGGACCGGCGTGGCGCCTGTGCCGGGGAAGGAGGAAGAAGAAGCCCACCGATCCTCTCTTTCCTTTCAGGGTCTGGTGGTGACCCTCCGAGAACAGGAGGCTGGAGAACAAAGGCGGGCGAGCCGCTGCGGACAAAGCAGAGGGAGCGCGAGAGCCAATGCAGCAAAGCCCGCCCCGCGCGGGCGCTGGTCTGCCTGCCTGCCTGCCTGCCTGCCTTTCCCGGGACTCTCGGAGCCCTCGCCAGGGGTTGAGGAGCCGAAGCTGGCCCACCAGGGGCAGCATCCCGACCCCCGAGACTGAGGTCATCCACGAGGAAAGGACGGGAAAGGGCCATACCTAGACCATCGGCAGAGCTCTCCTGGTGGCCTGGCCGAGGTGCCCAGAGGAAGCGCGCGCCAGCTGAAGCCCGGCCGCCTCTTCCCCGGACTCCGCAGCCCTGGCGGAACCGGCGCCTTCCTCTCAGAAGCAACCCGCCCGTGGCTTCTGTGCGTCCATGGAGGACCGACCGGCTCCTCTCCACAGCTTGGATGGCCTTTGTCCCCCTACGTGTTGCTTCTTTTTCCCTCCTCTCCTAACTTTCTGCATTTATTATTATTATTATTATTATTATTATTATTATTATTATTATTATTATTATTATTATTATTATTATTATTATTATTATTATTATTATTATTATTAAAGGACCACAGGCGAGGTTGGGGGTGGGGGTGGGGAGCTCTTCTTTCTTCCCTCACAATAGTCCGCATCTGTCCTCCAGGAGGGTTCCTCTGGGGATGTTCCCAAGAGACGTGGGGGGAGGGGGGAGCACTGTCCTTCCGTGGCTGCTCCCGTTCGATCCTTGACAAAACGGGTCGGAGGGGGACGTCCTCCAGGCCTTGCCCTAGAGGCGAGAGAGGCTTCTTAAAGAGAAGGAAGGAGGGTCCGAGCCTCTGAAATCCATTCCCCAGCGCCACTCCACCAAATGGGTCAGAGCAGTGGGCGCTCCAAATCTCAGCGGCCTTCGGACCTCGGGCTTCCAGAGGGAGTCAGGCTTAGGAAGGCCTCATTCGGCGGAAACCTTTCCAGGGCAGTGGCGCGGGTGGACCGGGTGCATGTCGAACTGCAGGTACCGCACCCTGAGTCTCGGAGGCGGCCGAGGAAGGGAGCCACCAAGAGGAGGGGTCCGCAGGGAAGAGCACTGCCGCTTCCCCTCCCCCTCCCCAGCTCGCCTCGCCTCGGCTTGAAGCCCCCGCCCCCTCCCACCATTATCCGGGAGGTCTCCTTACAACTGCTGGATGCGGGGGGGGGGGACACACGACCAATCTCAGTCCTCTCCCTTCGGCTCACTCGTTACACCCGCGGCTTGGCCTTCCTCCTCTTTGCCTGCCCCGCCGATTGGCCTCCGTTCACCTCTTCCCTACCCCCCTCTTCCGTTCAGGGCCTCCACCGGGTGGGAGGACCCCCTCCCCAAGCTCTCAGAGGGAGAGCTCGAAGCCTTGGGCCCCAGCTCCATGCCCTCCCCCCTCCACGCTCGACTAGGAAACGTTCCTCAGGTGGCGAGGGGAAACAGGCGGACTGGCCGGCTTGCTCTGCCCGGGCCATCTCGGTTCCAGCAGGGCCGCGCCTCCTCCTCCTCCTCCTCGCTCGGAGACCAGCTGGTGACGCTGGCAACGAGGCTGCGGCCCTCCCCGCTCCGTCCTTTGCAGCAAGCCATTAATCAGCCACGTCCAGAGGGCCATCGAGCTGGGGACAATGCAGCGCAGTGCCGAGCCACCAGCTTCCTTGCGGAGGAGGAGGAGAAGCCGCCGGGCGGGCCAGCTAGCAGGCCGGCTGCTCCCAGCTCGTCCAGATTCCGCCTGGAAAGCGGCTCTTTTAAAGCGGGGGTCCCAGCGGACCCTCCCGCGGCGGCCTAGTGAAAGACGCAGAATGAAGGCGCTCTGGGAGATTCAACCGCCAGACCAAAGCTCAAAAGATTCTTGCGAAGCCGCCAGGTCCTGACTCCCCCACCCCAAGCTCCAGCCCCTTCCGATCGGCCGACAAAAGAGCAGAAGCCGCTGGCAGCGCCTTCCGCCGGCGGTACGAGCCACACCTGCCAGGCAGGCAGGCAGGCAGGCAGGCCGACAAACAGGCAGGGAAGCCGCCAGAGTCTAAGCGACTGCGTGCCTTCCCCCTTTCCTGTCGCCCACTGAAACGCCACAGAAGCTTCCGGGGCTTCTCTCTACAAACTGCCCTGGCAGCCCGCGAGAAATGTGCGTGCGGCGGCGGGGGGGGGGTCGGTAGTTTTTTGCACCCATGTCGCCACCCTCCCCTTTCTCCCCAGGGCTCCCAGCAGTGAGTTCCTCAGCAACTTTGCTCTACAGTGTACACTTGCTGCATACGCCGCGGCGGTGGCGGCGGCGGCGGGAGGGGCCCCAGCTGTCCGCAGGGTCGTGAAGGCTTTGAGATCTGCCAGCTTTGGGTCGTCCGGTTCTTTCCGAGGGACCAGCAGGCGCACACCGGGACCGCCAGTGGCCCTGCAAAGGCACCAGAAGGACATGCGAACGAAGAAACCAGCTCTTCACACATGCAAGCACGCACCCCGTAGCACCCGAAGGGCCCCGACCGGCGGCGGCCGTTGCCTGCCCACGCCCTCTCCCCCACAGCCACCCGTCCTGCGGCCCTCTCCTCCCTGCCCGGAGGGCGCAAAGGATCGCCGGGCACTTGCCAGAAGTGGCTGGGCGCGACCCCTACCTCTCGCGCAGCGGCGGGTTTCCGAAGTCCGCCCTAGCGGCTCGTGGGGCTCTTCTCCCGCCGTCCTGCCTCCCCGACCCCAAGAGCCCCACTCCTCCGGCTTCGCGTCTTCTCGGGACCCGACTCTTGTGGCGGCGGAGCCCAGCAAGGGAGGTGAACGCATTTAACCCACGGTTCCCGGGTCTGGACGAGGTTCCCGGGTCTGGACGAGGGACGCACAGGGGTCCCCTGGTGCAAGCAGGAGGGAGACGCGGGCGGCCAGCCTTTGGTCGTGCGAGCTCCTCTCCTCTCACGCTTCTGCCGAGACTGGCAAAAAGAAGGGAGGCGAGCTAGGCAGGGGGAAGGAGGGAGGGAAGGCAGCCTCCCCTCCCCTCCCCTCCTCTCCCCTCTCTGGAGGAGGGTTCAGCAATCTCCCGTCTACCCAGAGAGCAACAAAGAGGCGAGGGGCACCTATGGCGCACCATGTGCTGCCCGATGCGTGGCCCCTCGGGCTCTCTTCCTCCCGAGTCCGTCAAAGGGAGCAAGAGGGCGGGCAGCAAGCGGGTGAGCAAGGAAACCGCAAAATAAGGGGAAGGGGAGTTCTGGTGGGTGGGTGAGTGGGCAGCACCAGCGACAGCACAAGGCCTGCTCCAGCTACAAAGAGAACCCGCACAAGGTGGGGGCAGTGAATGAAGGGGATCCGTGGGCAAAGCTTCATCTAGCAGAGTCCAGCTCAGTTGTGCCAGGACACCTTGGGGCTGACCAGCAGCGCTGGCCAGGGCACCAGCTGAAGGCCACAGGCTTCCCAAAGGGCTGGCAAGTGTGAAAATTCTTCCTCAAACCAGCCTGCATGACTGTGCCTGTGGGGGTTCCCAAATGGGGTGGGAGCAGTAGGGAACTCTCCCTAGGTTGAACCAACACTAGGGAAGTAAAGAAAAACAGATGAGCAGTGGAGAGCAGGCAGGGCCAGGCAGGCGGTGGTCTGCTCTGGGGTGGAGCCAGAGGAATGTTCCTGCCCGAGAGAGAGAGAGAGAGAGAGAGAGAGAGAGAGAGAGAGAGAGAGAGAGAGAGAGAGAGAGAGAGAGAGAGAGATTTGGGGGGAGGGGCAGAGAATATCCAGGGCAGGGCAGGAGCTCTGGATGGCCAGGTGAGAAGATGCTCTGAATGAGTCCTGGAGTCCTGGTCCCAACAAGAAAGGAGGCCCTCCCTCCCAGGAAAACAAGCAGGTAAAAATTGGCCCTGGTTCCTCAACTAGCATTCCAGAGGCACCATAAATGAAATGGATGGGGAGATGGAGCCACCCAACTCGATCCTGCCTCAAGGCCAGGCTCCTCCTTGCAAGGCAAGGCAGACTCGAGGCTACCATGACAGCACAAAAGGCCCAAAGGATGGGGCTTCTGGTCCAGCAGAGAGCCCTGGCCACCACCCTATCCACCAAAGAGCTGTCCTCCTAAACAAGGCTCTTTCTTGGGAGAAGCCAGTTTCATTGCCAAAACCAGAATCCAACCAAATCAGGATCAAGGAGTTTAAGGGAGGCAGGCTGAGACTGGGATTGCTATTGCTGTGAAAAGCAGCAAGAGATGAACCTATGAGGCTAGCTGTGTGAGTCTGCTGCTGCCAAAGGAGCCAAAAGCCCCTGATACCTTAAGGACTTTTACTAATTTTATGCCATGGGAAAATCGGCTGATTCCCTCACTGACCTCATGGCATGGTTGTTTTTATGGGGGTGGGTGGGAAAAATGAATCAGATCAGACAGGAGGCCAAGCAGGATTCCTGGGGTCAACAAGGAGAATGGATAGCAAAGCACCTGTGAGAGCAACTATGTGGACATCGGGCACCAGAAGAGCCAAGAACGAGAAGTGGCACAGAAGGAGTGGGCTGAATTAAACCCTTCTCCTCAGTTAGGCTGGACTCTGTCAAGGACTGAGCTCTTAAAGCACCCACGTGGAAAATCCCAAAGCCATTATTAAATTATTCCTATCAGCATTATCTGCCTCCCTTCAAGGTGTCTGGAGGCTGGTCAGAAGTGCCCCCACTTCCTGGTAACAATGTCAGGCATGCCTAGCCCAAACAAGGATGTACCAAACCATTGGGGGCAGTCCTCGAAGCCCAGTGGTCTAAGGAAAACAGCCCAGGGGATGGACCCTAGGGTAAGACAGTGAGGTCTATACAAGTTCTCCTGGCCAGGATAGTCTCTTACCTGGCTTCCTGCTGGGTAAGTGCATCCCAGAGAACACCCAGAGTCCTTACAGTACCCGTTCAAGATGCCATGCACAACCTTGTCCCAAAACACCAGGTGAAGAGTTGGGCAGAGATCACAACTCTTCTACATAAAGGATTTGTGGATCCAGACTCAGCATATTATATCCAGCTCTGTCTGTGGCCTTTCGTTCTGGTTCATCTCTTTCTTAGGTGTCCATCCTGCCTGTGGCTTGTGAGGCCATGTCTGACCCTTGAGGGTCAAGGGTGTGTGCTCCCCAAGTGAGAAATCAAAGGCCAGAAATGGTGCAAACAATCCCCACCCCACCCACCCACCCTCCATGGACACACATTCCATCTTTCTTGGTGTGGAAGTCTGCTACTACTGCATGCTCTGTTTGCCACAGATGTTTGCTCCATGCAGCCATGCTGCCCTCCATGGGTCTCCAATCAACTGCACACTGATTGCCTTCCCTCAGCAGATGGAAGGCACCGGAGATGCCTGATAACATCTGTGCTAGTCCGAAAGGGCTTACTGTGCAGAAACTGAGGGCTGAGCAGTCTCTCGGGCCTGGAGAAAGGTATCACTGTAGTCCAACATGATAGAACACCCTGGAGAAAGAAGAACCCCCCTCCCCATACTGGCTACATTACTTGAAGGTTTCCATGGGATGTGGAGGTCACCAGTCATCCCAGAAGAGAGGCCTTGATGTTTGGAAAGGAAATCTTGAAAGGAAAGCTGCAGAATTCACACAACAGCCTGTCTTCCCTGGAGCTGCACCAAAGCCCAAAAGTAGAGACAAGGCATTCACCCTCTGTGTCCCAAATGGAGTTGAAATGGACTCTGCTGGTGGAAGAGATGGAGGGCCTTCTCAGAAGAAAAGGGCAGAAATTGATCCTGGGATACAGGCAAGGTGATGGCCGAAGAAATGTCCCACCAAGCACTTGGTTTCCAATGGGGCACAACAAGGCTTTGTGTGTTGAAACAAGCACCTTGTGTTGGGCTCAGAAATGCATCGGGAGCCAGCGGAGCCAAGCCTAAAAAGGGAGTTGTTGGATTAAATCCACAGCCAGCCCCTTCCTCTGTCCTCCTCTCCTGCATGAGCTCCATTTTCCAAACTGCAAAGGCAGCCCCCCATACAGTGCCGGGTAGTAATCTAACATGTCAATTGCCAGAGCAAAGACCATGGTAAGTTCTTCTTGCCAACTGGCCAGATCTTGTAGAAGGCACTTGCTGCCACTGAGGTTACTGGTATCTCAAATGAAACAGGAGAATCATGAGACCTTCCCAGGTTTTGAACCATCAGCCAATTTTCTGTGAGGCACAAGGTAGCAATTACCATGTTTTCATTTCATGTGCCTCTCCTCTCTTCATTTTTATGTATGCTTCGTAACTCCTGAAAGGAACCCAAAAGGGATTGGTGGCCTATAAGGCTGCTGTAACAGGAGAGTTATATGTTACATGCCACTAGCCCCAGTTAGCCACTGGCTGCAGCATTTTGGACCTGCTGGAGTTCCAAAACACTTTCCAAAGGCAACCCCCAACCCTCACCCCCACCCCCAGCAGAGAGCATTACAGTAATCCAGCTGAGATGTAACTAGGGCATGTGTAACCATGGCCCAATCAGACCCCTCAAGAAGCTGAGTGCAGCTTGGGCACTTGCTTTCACAGTGCATATGCACTCCTGGCCACCCCTAAGGCCTGGCATTCGGGCTCAGAGGTGACTCCAGGAGCAGCCCAAGCTGTGTTTTCAGAGGGAATGTGACACCTTCGAAGACAAGGCTCCAACCCTATTCCCTGGTCTGCCTTTCCTCTGGCCAGAAGCACCTTTGGCTGGTCTGGATTCAAGTGAAGAAGGGAACCATCACTCATCCACCTACCCTGAATTCTCTTCAGCACAATTTCCTGCCTACCAGAAGAATCTAACTCCTAAATGAAGACAGCATGAGAAAGAAGCATCGGCTTGCAAGGATGCGCCACATGGCACCCCTGGTGAGCTCCACAGAATTCATGGAAAGACCAGCACAGAGACTGGGGCTTCTTCCTACTATACAATTGCTGGGCTAGAGAAGAGACACAGGGTGAACATGGTGGCATGTGAGCAGCCCTAGCTAGGTGCTCCACCTCTGTTCATTTCATTTCATCTTGTATCCTTTCCTCTTTTATTCCCTAACCTCTGCTGTTTCTGTAGGGAATTTCTTCTCTGGGATGTTTTGTTCCCTCTTTCATTCAAGCCTGCTCATTCAAGCAATTGCTTGGTCTATCCTTTGGCTTGTCTGTGAAGATTCTCAGTCATCCAGGTTCGTTTAACTGGGAGTTGAGTCATGGCTATTGGCTACTGGACTTCTTTTTTGAGAGATAGAAACGTTTCACTGTTCATCCAAAAAAGAAGTCCAGTAGCCATGACTCAACTCCCAGTTATCCTTTGGCTTGCTTGGTCAACACCTTCTCTTTTCGACTATCCTGAGGAGGGGCCCCCAATTTCAACTTTTCTGCATTAAATATGAGGAAGAAGAAAAGACCTAGAGCAAGATCTAACTCAAATTCCCCGACAAAACATAGCAAGCAACATTGGATAGATGATGTACTGTCACAGAAGGACCTGCTGAGTGACCTTTCTATGTTTTTCACCACAAACAGATTGAGAGCCTTTTCACATAACCCCTAAACTCCGTGGCAAATGGCTCCCAGCTCCTGAGCTTAAAATTGTTTCCCCACCAGCTCCGGAGTTTACAGAAAATTAAGTGTGACCACGCCCACCTAAGCGCGTCCCAGCGCACTTTTCAGGTACCTGCTCTCCGGGGGTGAAAAATCCCTGATGCGGATCTAACGTAGAGAGTGCCGGGCTCACCTGGCTTCTGTTTGTTGTTTTTTTGGCCCCCACCCCTTTAAGAGATCTGAATGCTGCCGGGAACAGAGCGAGACCAGCAGAACAGAGGTAAGCCGGCATTCTTTTCTTTCTTTTTTTCTCCCTCCCCTCAAGCAGCCAGCAGCCAGGAGTGCGGAGGGGGTGGGAACACAGGAACAGTGACAAAACCCCAAGATCACTGGTCCGAATTTAAGTGGCCAGCGGATCTTAGGGGTCGTGTGAAAAGGCCCACAGTACTTTAGATCTACAACTGGAAGATCAAGGCAATGTAGCTGCAATCTGCATGCCTAATAACAAACCTCAGACTGGTTCTAAATCTTTATCCCCTAAATAAAAGCTGCATTCTTGCCCCGATGCTCTTTAATTTGTATGTCAATAATATGATGGTTGGGTTATCAGGACTAAAATTTTCCCCTACTAGAGCAGGTGGAAAAGCTATCTCAATATTACTCTATGCGGATGATACATTGTTAATATCCCACACAAAAATAGGTCTTAGAAAGTTATTGAAACAATTCAGTGACTATGACTACTGTAAAGAAAATTCCCTTAATGTCAATTATGAGAAAACCAAATTTATGGTTTTCAATAGAAGACCTCAAGTCCATAAATAAACAATGGATGGGAGAATATTGGAACAGGTAACTCATTTTAAATATTTAGAATTGCCAGCAAAAATAAAAGAAAAACAAAAAAACCAAAAGACACAAAATATGTGGCACCTTAAAGACTGACTTTCATATTTTAATGTATCATTTCATGGACATGTCCACTTCTTCAGATGTATAGTGGCAGAATGAGGTGTGTAATATAATATGTGATGGGATTATATTACACACCTCATTCAATATTATAGCACACACCTCATTCTGTTGCTATATGTCTGAAGAATTTTTTTGCCTGCAATTCTTGAAAGGACTAACACGGCTACCCTCTCTGGAGCTTTAAATATTTAGGTGTGATGTTTCACCAGGCCAGCTCCTGGGCATTGCAAATTGATTTTGCAAAACTGACATCTGAATAGACCATGTTTAGCATACTTAGATTCTGCAGGACTAGATGAGGACATTTGGTTCCCCACTACCACCTGTGAAATTTATAAAACCAAGTTGATCCCCCAGATCTTGTATTGGGGTGAAATTTGGGGAACTGGAAATTTATTTCCCTTGGAAGTAATTCAAAATAAATTTGCCAGATTATTGCAGGCATTACCCCTCCCCCCCTCAACTCCCTCTGCATTAGTTAGATTAGAATTGGCACTAATGTCAATAATGACATTGGTCAATAAATCAATAATTGACTACTGGTTAAAAATTCTTTTTGTTACCCAGTCAGAATTCTTAACATTATCCTATGTGGAAATGAATTCTGGATCATGGAATTTTTTTGTATTGAATCTAGTAGCCAAACTGGGTTTTCTGAAGAGTATGTGAGGCACCTTGGATTGCTGGCAGCAAAACGGTTATTAAAGCAAAGACTATTCTGCATTCAAGCAGACACAGGCTTGCTAGTCACCCTAAAAACAGTCCCTTTCTGTAAGAATATTTTACCTCTTCCTCTAAACCTTCCATCTTCTTTTGTCGACCTAATGAGCTTTGACTACAGAAAGCCTTTACTCAGGCACCACTTGACAGCCTAAAGGGCCGCTATACACAAACCCCATATCATGAGAGAGTCTGCTCTTGCGATTAAAGGTCAGTTGAGAACTTAGTACATGTTGTGTCTTATTGCCCTTTATTTGTGTCCCACTGTGAAGGACTTCTCAACTCTGATTTGAGTTAGTAATATGACTTTATTGTTGTTTAGTTTTCCTTTTTTTAATTTTGGGTTCCACTGTAGGTTTGCTTATTATTTTTAGGTGCATTTTTATGGAACTGAGTACTATTTCTTTGTGCTTGTATTTTGGAATTTTTATACCTATTAACCGCCTTGAGTTCCCTTATGAGAAAATCTGGTGGGATATAAATATATAAATAAATAAAATAATGTCCTGGAAGATCTGATCAAGATAAGCTCAGAATCCTGCTCTCTGATAGTGATAAATTAGTCACATGCTGATTGGCAAGATTTTTCCATACTTATAATAATTAAATCTGCTCCCCCTTCTATTAATAATCAATCGGATACCCATGTTTGCACATCTTTGGGGCTCTAGAGGTTTGTTACTGGCATTGCTTGATGATTTCTTATTAGTACTTGCCTCATTATTTCTCCAAGAGGATAGAAATTTTAGAAATTTTAGGTGTAATATAAATTATTCTGTCTTGAGTTTTTAAAAAAATTTCTTTTTCTTTTTCTTGCTATTGTTATTGCATTGTTTTGTTTTTATTTGAAGTATTCTGCAATGGCCTGTATGCCATGCAATGCCCTTTCTGATTCTTATCCAGAGAAGAGACACAGGGTGGACATAGCAGTGACTCAAAGGGAAACGAGCAAGTCTCCCATTCCACTCCGTCAAAATCACGCCACTTCTTCTCTGCCACTGACACTTTTTGGGCAAACAGTTCCAAATCTGACACACAACCCAGACTCATTTCCATTTGTTTTTCTTAATTAAGCAGTGCTCAGTTACTAATTAGCAGATCATTTTAAAAATAGCTCCTTGGAACATTCACACCCAACCCCTGGAAATCTGGGTCAGAAGGCTGTGCTTTGGTAGACTGCAGGAAGCAACATTTTGGCTCTGACTTCTCACCAGCCTTCCACCTCTGAAGAGGGCTGTGCCTCAGAGCCATTAGAGAGCTTCTTCTCTTGGGCTTGTGGCATGCAGTGAGCTGGGCCTCCTGCTTTGATCTGAGGAACTACTGAACAGCCAAGAGGAGGTCTAGCACCAGTTCCGGTTCAATGAACCAGTGACCTTCCCACGAGATGGAGCCCCTTGGTCAGGCTCTCTTCCTCCATTTACCCTCTTGGCTTTTGCAGGGGAGACCAAAGGAGGCCTCTGGTTACAGCCCCTGTTGCCATGTTCTGTTTTGGCTTCTATAGGATAGAGGCTAAATGCTTGCTGGTGGCACAGAAGTCCATCTCCCACACCAGCCTTTCTTACTGTCCCTTCCCATGGTTACCCAGCCTTCCTCCCGCAGACGCACGTGAACATTTTGTCCTCCCAGGCCCAGGTGGCCTTGCCTGTCATCTGCATGGAGAGGCAGTGAGGGAGACTGGGGCAAGCCAGCAGCCCTTCTGGTCACTGCTGCTGCTGCAGTTTTGTCAAACCCACCTCTGGAATGGCAGCTTCCAGTTCCTTTACATTACAGGGCCAAAGCCTAAGTCAAGACTGAAATGTCTGCCCCCCCCTCTCTCTCTCTCTCTCACACACACACACACACACACACTGCAATCAGGGCTGGTGCTCCATTTCCAGCCTTGCTCCAAAGGGCACATGAGGGACAGAATTCAAGAGAGAGCCAGTAGATCCGCATTGTGGGGGGACAGTGTGTCGGGGGGGGGGGGCTCACACAAGTCTATGCTTCTTCAGGGCTGTGGGCTCCAAGAAGCATCGCCCTGCTCAGGGCCCCGGAAGCACAGCCAGGCCCCTGAGGCAGTTCCAGGGACAAGGGCCAGGCATTGTTCATTCCAGTTTTATCCAATCCATCCAAGCTGCTGCTTATGCAGCTGCCGGCCTGCACTCAGGATCTCATGGAGTCCTTGGAGGAAGGACTCTATGTGGGTGGGTGAGATCCAAGGCCATAGTTTAGCATTTTGCATCTTGCTATTTTGCGTGGAATTTTCTGCTGGACAAATGAAATGGAAGCGGGGCTGCCCTCGCGTGGATACCGGAGAGGGTCAGCACGTTGGATCCCATTCAGGAGCTCCCAGTTCCCCTCTCTTGGCAAACCGTTCTGGCTGGCCCTGGGCCCTCATCTGCAACACTAGCCTTACAGTCCCACAGAAGGCAGCATTGGGGTGGCAAAATGCCAGTGGTACCATAGGGACATTTCTCATCCCAGCCAATAAGGAAAACCATCCAACCACTGAAAGAGACAACGACTTCTGCCCCCCTTGGTGTTTTGTGGTGACACATTTAATCAAGACACAAAGGCAGCGGTCAGCTGAGAAAGCATGGCGATGACACAGCGGGGAAGCCAGCTGTGCTCTGAGCCCAGCCGGACCCTCTGGGCAAGGCCCCCAAACTGGCCCCTCCCCTGCTGGCCCCAGAGCCAAGCCTCCCTTTCCTCAGGCTGAACATTGGGAGAGCAGTGGGATGTCGCAGCAGGGAGAAGCATTGGGCTGCTGGCGAGGAGACACAAGCGGGGGGGGGGGCACACTGGCCCAGGACTTGCCCTTGCTACCCCTTGCCAGCTTCCCCCCGTCCCCCTGCCCCGGTGGCTCCCCTTCCTCAGCCATTCCCTGTGTGCTCTGGCAGAGTCATGGAGAGCAGCCAACATGCCAAGGAAAGCCACTGATTCAGGAGGTGCCCCTTTGCCACCCCACAAGAGCTCCTGGGCTGCATCCCCTCTGCCATGAACACACACACAACACACAGCACATATATCAGGGCTGGAATTGCTCTCTGCTTGGAAGCCCGGGGCTGGATTCCTTACTGGTGCCAGCTGCTGTCAAGGGCTTCACAAGCCAGTCTCCATGGCAACATTTCTGCCATTGAACTGAGAGAGGAGGGGGGAGTGGGACCCCTACCCTCTTTCTCCATGGCAAGGAGTCTCTTCTCCTGCCCCCGCCAACTCCACACACCATGCAGCAATGCCACCCTTCCCTGCCCACCTCC
Organism: Phrynocephalus guinanensis; assembly: GCA_037367245.1. Lineage (NCBI taxonomy): Eukaryota > Metazoa > Chordata > Lepidosauria > Squamata > Agamidae > Phrynocephalus > Phrynocephalus guinanensis. The sequence goes on from CM074748.1 coordinate 24,899,706, forward strand.
TCGGCAGTAACAAAGAGATCCTCACCTGGCCCCACACCCACAGGCTTTACAAAGGTGGGGTAGGGCCAGGTTTTCACCACCACTGTCTGGATTCAGGATTGGCCAGTTGGTGCTCAAGGGAATCCTCCCTGGTTTTCCAATCTGACCAGTATTATAGGGAACAATGCTCCATCTCCAGCCCTCTCAGCAACCCATGAGTCCACAGAAATACTGAGCACCCCAGGGTAGCAAAGGATGTAAGTGGACGAAAGATGAATGGATGATGGGGCACAGGACCCCACTGGCCCTTTTGGCTGTTGCTGAAGTGAAAAATCAACAAAACCTGGTATTGAATCTTCTAGCACAGCAAGGAAAAAGGAGTAACTTCCGTGCCTGGTGACTCCTTGGCTCAGTTGTCAAAATCGGGGGTCGGGGGGGGGGGAGGAGGTGGACCAGAGCCGCAGCAAACACTTCTGGGTTGAAAAGGGGGCTTTTAAATAACAGATGTTCCACTTGTGGTCTCGGTGGCTTCTGCAAAAACTCCCTGTTGTCTTTTCCAAGTTGAAAATGCCTGCTGGCACCCTTGGGCTTTGCCTTTTGTGGGAGACATCACTTATCCAGGTGGCTTGATCGCTCCGTGATTGAGGGCTCTGGCTGTAAAGCCAGGGGTTGAGAGTTTGATTCCTCCCTACAGGGTCTCTTAGGAGGAGAACCACCCTGGGCAGCCTTGGGCAAGCTGCCCAGCCCCAGAAGGAAGGAGCGTGTACTCACTAGAGCTAACTTGAAGGCACAGGAGCATTAAGACCGGTAATCCCTTAGATACACTTGAATTTCCATTTTGTCTGACAAAAATGGGTGTAATATAGTGGGCTCAACAGGAAAACGCCATCTCCAGGTACTATAAAACAGCACTTTATTCCAACATAACAAGACTATTCCTCAGAAGAGGAGCAAACACACATCCTAACCAACCCACCCTAAATACACCTGGAGACAAACATTCACTCCCAGCCAATCTTCCTTCCATTTTCCTGTTAAAGGGAACTCTCCCATTAGGAGGACTAAATAATCCATAGCTCTGTTTTACCTGGCCGATTCCCATCAGCCAAAACACAACAATGGATGAGGAAGGATTTCGGCTCAGCCTGGGAATCAGAGGACTCACTTCCTGCTCTTGGGACCTGCAGAGGCCCCTCTGTTGCACCCGAGAGCCACTTGATCCCAAGCGCTGGTGAACAGCACCGCTGGCGATGCTGCAGGGCAGTCAGGAACTGCATAGCCACAGCCACCGCGAAGCAACCCCCCCCACACACACACACACTTGCACGGGGATTGTCCAGGTCCACACGGGGAGACACACCCACCCAGCCACCCCGTGTTCATCCGGGCAAGAACGCTGTTCCATGGCGAGAGGTTTGAAACACACACCAGACGGAGGTGTGTCCTTGCATGACAGGCCTGGGCTCAGCTGCCCACCGGCTTCCTTTGGCTATGGGACTGGGAATCCTTACCGTCGGCGAAGATTCCGGGGCCTTAGTTGCCCACAACTGTTCCTCGACTGACCAGGGGCAGAGATTTGGTCCTTGAACCCTGGCTCTGGAGGAAAGAAAGAGGAAGTGGGCGTCACCCGCATGTTGACCTCCCCCTCCCCACACACACGGTTTGCTCCTGTGTTTTGTTACGGAGATGGGGGCACGTGGCTGGCAACACCTTCCAAAATAGTCCCTCCAGGGCCCGCCTGAGCCCGCCCGCCCGCCCAGAAGGACAAACGTACGGGAAACAGCAGCTTCCTCCTTTCGGGGACGGCGAAGGATGTTGCTGAGGCTCCCTGGCTGCACGGGGTCCCTGTTCGACTCCTTCGCGGGTTTGTCGGCTCCTGCCCAGGCTGTGGATGAACGGCCAAGGCGATCCCTCCAGCAAGGACCCCCTCCTGTCGCGCCCGGGGCTGGGCGAAGGAAGCCTCCGGCATCCTGGGCACGGCAAGGAGGCGGAGCGGCCGGGGACTGCCGCCCACGGAAGGGCGCCCAGGCGGCTTCTGTCCTGCTGCCGGTTTCCCTCCGGCAGCTTCTTTCCACGGAGACTGGCACTTCTAGGTGCGTATCAGGCGGGACTCCGAAGCTCCCGGCTCCGCAGCGGCCTTCCTCCGTTTCTCTTTCCCGCTTTCTCTCCGCAAAATCAATCCGGCTTTGGTGCGCAAAGCAATGCTGCGCTCTGGTGGCCAAAGCGAATCCGGCCACGTCTCCGAGGAGAGGAAACAATCCCCGACGCCCCGCTATGAGATGGAGAGTTCGCTCTGGATGTCCGGGGAGGAGGAGCTGGTTGCGACCACAGGTCCTGCAAGAGCCTGTAACGCGGAGGTCGCCTGCAGAGGAGCCGCTGGGCACCCAGGAATGGGCACCGGTGGAACCTATGCCCCAGGGCACAGAGAGAAACGCCTCGTTCCCTGAACTCTTTGCCCTCTGAAGATGCCGGCCATAGAATCTGGCAAAACGTCAGGAAGAAAAATCTTCCGGAACCCAGCCCAGGCTGTGAAAGCCTTCAAGAATACACCAATGCAACCCTTCGCCTGCCTCATACACATCAGCCCTGTGACTCTGAAGAGCACAATACCAAGAAATGGCAGAGGATGCATCAAAGGCACAGGTGGTGCCACTGAAGAACTGACTCCTCTCTGTGAAAGCTCCTCTTAGACCGAATGCAACACCATCTCCAGGACAACTGCCTCCAGTGCCTGCCTTTGCCAGTGTCCCTCCTTATTTTACTACCCACCTCACAGCACCAGTAGCCCATTCCTGCCAGATATCCTGTCATCCTGCACGATCCCCTCCAGCCAGGTTTTGAACTTAGGGCCGTTCCTCCAGCCAGTCCTCTCATCTTTCACAAGTCAAGCTCTCTGGCCTCTTATGCCATCATTTCATTTTCATTTGCTTTGTGTCCACCAGGAGCTTCTCCCCACCACCACCATCGCCACCTGTACCTGCCCTTCAGAAGTTCTGCCTCTCCTTCCCTCCCTCCCTGGTCAGCTAAATAGCTGAGTCTGCAAAATGAAAGCTCAGCACACCAAAGTTTACTTAGAGGGAAAAGGCACACACAGAAAAAAAACGGTGACGAACTAAAGGTAGGCCTGAGGACATCCAGGCCAAGCTCCATGCAGCTGCAAAGTAAGCTGCCCTCCTCAAGGGAACCCCGTTAGCATCCCCAGCACCTAAGAAACCCCTCAGAGTCCCAGCAGCTGTCTGCTTTAAAAGTCCAAAGACAAAGGAAGCCATTCACTTCTGCTCTGGTGGTGCTTGCCTGCAATGTTGCTCCAATCATTTTGAAAGCCAAAGGGGCATAGGGGTAGGGTGAGGACTCAGGAAAGTTATCCTGGTAGTAGAAGCAGCTGTCAGGTGAGCATGAGTGAGTTCTATGTTTCATCACTCATGAGAAGAGAGTGCAGACATTCAGCCACCGTCTTTCATCCCTTAATTGCAGTCATTAATCATAATTTCATTAGCAGGGATAGTCTATGGCTTCTTTTCACCCTGCTCCCTCTCCTTTTTTACCAGCCCAAGAACCAACTCTGATGCATTGAGAGAAGATTTGCCCACTGCCTGCGAGTGAAGCTTCCATCTTGGGTGGAGGAGATCTTGGAGCTGCCTGACTGCTCCACCCTGGCGTGCCTCTCCCTCTCCTGCCAACGTGTGATGCGTTGTGCCTTTCTGCAAATATTTGAAGAATATGCTCACAAATAAAAATGTCCCTCTTTTGTTAGCTGCACCATTATTTATTTGTTATTTAAATTTATATACAGCTCCCCTTATATCTTCAATTGCCTCTTAAGGGACCTCTTAAATGTCAACAGGGAGGTGGCCAAGTGAAGCTCCTCTGGGAGCTGGTTTCACAAAGATCGAGCCACCACAAAGTAGTCCCTACCTCTTACAGATGATCTGTTCGCCTCCCTCAGGGTGTCTTCCCAGAGGAGCCTCATCTGAGATTATCTTGCTACTGAGGGGAGAAGCTCTGATAAGCAACATGGCCACAAGCTTTACATGTAAGAGCCAAAAACATGAACCTGATCCGGGACACATCACTCCCAAGCTGAACTCTCTGGACATGGTCCTTGAGGGAGGATAGGAACCAGGGCAATGCAAGGCTCCCAACCTTTGTCTCCAAGAGCCTCTCCAAGAGGGCACTGTGGCTGATGGTATTGAAAGCTGCTGAGCAGTCAAGGAGAACCAAGAGGATACACCCACCTCTGTCAGCTTCCCTTAAAATGTCATCCTGTAGTGCAACCAGTGTTGTCTCTATACTCTGCCGCAAACAAGAAAGCACAACTAGACCTCTTTTCCTTGAGCAGCTTACCCACTTTGTTCAGCTCTCCCTCCCCTGGTCTCATGATGGATACAACTCTGTGAATCATGGTTCTCTGTCATTCCATACTGGACAGTTTTAAAGGTGGATCAGACAAATGCATGGAGACTTACAAAAAGAAGAAGGCAGAAGGGTGGTGGAGCTCCACCTGTTGAAAGCCTGCCTGAGAAGACACAACTGGCACCAGCTTTGTTTCATTGAGGAGCCAGGCAAGGTTTTTATTTCCCTTGGAACTTAAAAGCAATTTTACTATTTTAAGGGTTTTAATCTCTGGCTTTATCTTCTTCTGCTAGTTGTTCTAAGGTCTACTGTATTTTTGTCCCCTTCACTTTTTATTTTTGGAATCTACCTGAAATCTCTGATAGAGGTAATGTGTTTTGGTTCCCAATTTGTAATTAAGTGGATACAAGAAAGCGTTGGGTGGCCACCTAGGCAAGCGGCTGCAAGGATGGTGGACCCTGTGGGGAGCATTGCTTCTCTAGGCCCTGCCTCCCCCCCCCCCGACAACTTCTCTTTGCCACAGATGCTTCTCTCACTTGTTCAACATGTCTGCCACCGTGGGAGCCTGGGGCAAGCTTTTCAGAGGTCCTGGAGAGTCACTGGGAGGAGGTTCTTTTGCATAGAACATACCTAGCAAACTATGGGAGCATCAGCATGTGTTGGAATCAACCGGATGGCACATCATTGCAATTAATTATGTATCTCTTACCAATAGAAACTTGTACAGGTTTTCTCCTGGAGGCAAAGCTGAGAGCAGAGTTTCTCCGATGAGCCCTTCTATACTGGAGGGCATAATCCTGGCTGGTTCTATCTCTGACATTCATGACCACCCCAGGGACATTCTCCCACCCCATTCAGCCTAAAAGAGCAATGCATTGTGGGCTGCCTTTAAGGGATTTGGGGCCTACACCACTAGTTGCCTTCCTTTCCTCTGGGGTGGTCATGAGCGTAGAAACTCCATGTGGGGGAGCAAACAAGAGGGCAGAAAGCCTCCAGGTGAGGGGCTTCCCTCTTCTCTTTGTTCAGGCACACTCTGGCACCATCCTTCTCTGTAGAGCAGCAGAAACCAGTCAATCGCCTCAGCATCGCTGCCTCTAAGCCAGGCACACGCTGCCAAGGCTGTATCTCTGCTGCATTTCTATCCTTGAATAAAAGCTGAGGTCCAGTTGGGGGCAAGAGAAGAGGGGCTCAAAAGCAGAGAGTGTTGGGGAGGGTGAGGTGTTTTGCAGAGCAAGGCTGTGTCCCTGGAAAGGAGGAGAAGTCATCTGCTGGTGTGACACTTGGTTTGGTCAGGGGCACTTTCAGGAGGGTGGGCTTTGAGGACCCTCAGTGGTCCCTCACTTGAAACTCATGCTTGTCAAGGGAGACAAAAGTCTCAGGAAATCCCCTGGTGGTGTCTATGTGACCATCTAATTTGGCCAGAAAGTGGCCAAAAGCAGAGCCCACAGGCCTGGAGAACCATGGCATGGTGGAACTGGAACATCCTTTTCCTGAGCCGTGCACCGTTTCTTCCTGCTCGCCTTCTCTTCATCAAATGACAGACCCGAAGCCCCACCTCATGTCTCTTTTCCTCATCCTTCCAACCTCCCTTCTGCTGAAAGCCGCTGCAAAGAAAGGGCTGCTCTGCCTGCTCTCTCCTCTGATATGCTCTTCACGGAGCAGGGAAAGAGGAGCTGCCCTCCATTTCATCGGTCTTCCCAGGCTGTTGCTAAGAGACACAGCCTCAGATGGAGCTCAGGCAGAGGTGCCTCTGCGGTGGTGCATTCATGCTGGATGCTCCAAGGCCTTCTCCACTGCAGCCACCTTAGCTGTGTGCTTCTTTGTCACTCACAGCCAGAGAGACAGCAAGAGTGAAGGTTTTCCCCATGCAAGTAGGACACTTGGCCGGAGTTGCAAAACTGCCTCAGCCAGTAGCCATCCGGCAGAACAAGAAGACACTCCTCCCGTACAGCTCCCGGTGCTGGCCACTGGCCATCCTGAAATCATTCCGGATCCCCCACAGGTGGATAGAGGAAAGGAGGCCCTTGGTAGCAGCCTAATGGGGAGAACCCCCCCACCCCCACACAATTCACGAGTGGTGTTTGGTCAGGGTTCCCAAGCTGTCTTGCTGTTGCTGTTGCTGCCACTGCCACCCTGATGACTCCCTTCCAGGCAGCCACTTCAGTTGCTCCTCCTGTTCACTTCCTCTGGCTGGGCACTTCCTCCACTGCCTGCTCCTCCCTGGCTCGGCTCTGCATTCCCACTCCCTGGGGAGCTGTTTTCTTCCTTTTGCTCTTCATTACATCTCTTGTTATGGCCTCAGCACTTCACTCTGGAGGCTCTCAATTATGCATGAAGCCAGTATTGCTGGCAGTGAGCTTGGCTAGGGCAGGTCCTGACTGAGAAACACAGGCACTCTGTCTCCAAGCCCTGCTGGGTCCCACCTTCCACCTGGAAGTGTGCGCCAACTGCTTAGGAGCATAAGTACCCCATCCCTTGGCCTTCCCTGTCGTTCCCACTGTGGCACCCCAGGGAAGCTCATTGCTTGGGATTAGGGTGCTCCTGCGCATGCTTGTACATGCGCACACACACACACATGTCCCAGTTATCATGATATTTTAAGCAAAGTAAGTCACAACTAAAGCAGGCTCATTTGAATCAGTGGAAATCATAGAGGAGCCTTCTCTTTTGAGGTGGACTATGCTAAACAACAGGGGTTTAGATGCTGAAGTGTGTTGTTTTAAAATATGCAACAGTGTTTGGGTTTTTAGTGTTATTGCTTCACCTGCCAAAACAGAAGAATACAGCTAGCTTTCAGCAAAATGGATTGTCTGTATGATGCTGGCAATTTTACTTTTCATGTTCTTCTCTATCTGTCTCCAAACGAGGCCAAGGTGTTCGTCTCACAACCCACCAGGACCTTAATAGCTCTATTTCACAGCATCCAAGAGCTGAAAAAGCTGCTCAGAAAAAGACGATTGCTACTACAGCTGCCTTGACTTTACAAATCAATTTCTGCTGGCAGCTATCGTGCTTTTATTTGTTTTCCTGTGCTGAAAATACTAGGAAATCAGAATTGGTCTGGGTCAGTAGGTTTAGGCAGGGTAGAACGTTCCACAAGTTTAAATTGTGAAAGTCAAGCATATCTTGAATGCTTTTGCACCCTTCCCAGAGTGCAAGAAATGCAACCACGGGCTCAGGCTATAGGAGTCCAAGCTTAGGCAGAATATCAGGAGAAGCTTCCTGATAGAGGGAGCCATGATGGAAGCCGTGACCTCAGGAGGTGGGGAGTGCTCTAGCGCTGCAGGGATTCAAGGGAAATTTGGACAACCCCCTTGGCTGATCGCCTGTGATTCATATTCCTCCAGAGCTGGGAGCTGGACTAAATGGCCTTACAAGCCCTTCCAACTTCATTTTCCTATGATCCTGTGACTGTTTCTATGTTGTAGTTTCTTATCCACAACATTAGGACAATCAAGCGCTGAAGCACACCCATTTCTTTCACAACATCCCATAGTTTCTCATGATGGATACAACCAAAGGCTTTGCTGTAATCCCTACAGGATAGATGGATCTTCTTCTGAAATCCTTTCATGCACTCCAAAAGCTAATGGATATTTTCAATGTGATCTTGAGTGTCTTACACACCACACACACACACACAGGAGAGGGGGAGAGAGGGGGGGAGAGACAGACAGACAGACAGACAGATAAAGGATAGTACCTATAAAAGCTCTCCCAAGCAGCCCCCCCCCTCCAGTCCCAACCTGACGCAGCATCCACATAACGTCGTGGGTTGGGTCAAAGTAAAGCAAAGTGTTCTGCTGGCTCCTAACCTCTGCAATAAACAAGGGATTACTGTATGTGGTAGTGGTGGTGGTGGTGGTGATGATGATGATGATGGGTGTATCCTGCCTCTACTGGCAGGAGACAGTACTGCAGAGCATCTTGTTCTTACATAAAGTCAAGCTGCTTTTGAGCGGCTTTAGAGTTATGGTGAGCCTGGCTTCCAGTGATTGCCAAAAGGTCTTGTGGCTTCCTTTAATGAGCCAAGACAGCAATAGATGTTATAAAGTTTGGTCATCACAATTTACAGGCCTCAAGACCCCTTCCAATGCCCACTAAGCTTCGGTTTTCTGGCTTTCATGGTCTCAATGTTATGAAGAATACAGAAAGAAAAGGAAATGCACCATTATTACTGTTGCTGTTAAATATTAAAATTAATATTATTTATTTATTTATTTATTTATTTATTTATTTATTTATTTATTTATTTATTTATACATTTTCTATTCATTATTTCTTATCCACTATTAATTAATTAATTTCCTAACAAAAATGCTCATGATAGCATACACACATGTTTCCCACACTGCATTCCTCAGGATTCCTGCAATGATAAAAATCAATATGATGAAAAGCTAACATGCAGGAAAGAAATGGAGTCAAGTCCTGAGGCAAGATGGCTGTGTGGATAAGAAAAGTGAGTTCTGGCTTCTCAAACACCAAAGACAGTCAACAGGGTAGAGTCTGTTGCTCTGAATGGCACAGAGTGCTGGGCAGCAACAATGGGCATAAAGAGCCATCTCCATGCCATGGAAATAAATGCATACGATCCATTGGGATAATTGGGTGTCTCCCTCCCCAACCACGTCACAAATGATGATGGGTGACCAAAACAGAGACAGCAGGACAAGGTCAATCTTGGCATGAAAATTGTGGGCTTTCGGGATCCAAAGAGAAGACCCCACACCTGCAGGGAAATGCTAGGAAGAAGAGTCAACAGGGAGGGAGCTCTGTCTTAATCTGACCCATCAGGGTCAGATTAAGACCCTTTGAGGCCCTAAATCAGTGTTGGTGAAACTATGGTACACAGGTGCCAAAGGTGGCCCTCGGAGCCCTTTCTGTGGGCACCTGACATCACCTCTTCACAGCCCCCTGTATTCAGGTTAAATGGCTGTATTGGCATTTTGCAAAAAATTCGTGGATTTTGAATCACAGTTTGGGCATTCAGTCTCTAAAAGGTTTGCCATCACTGCCCTAAGCACTTAAAAGATTTTGATGCCCCCCATACATATATAATTCAAAATATAAACAATAATAAACCATAAAATAAAATGTTATTTATCAAAATTAAATAAAACTTTCAGTAAGGTGGAAAATAATGTTGAATTTTCTATACTTTCACTTTATATTTGAAAAGTTTTCTCGTACTTCTTTTAATTTCAAAGTCTTTGATCAAATCCTCAAAACTAATCTTATGTAACACATCTGCTTCTATGTTTTACAGAGATAAGGCATCCAGCCTGCCTTGTTCCATAGTTGTTCTGATAGGATTTTTAATATACTTCATCTGAGAAAATGAATGCTCAGCTGAACAATTTGTGACCATTAGTGTTAAAAATACATGAAAGCCAATGTCTAGTTGTCTACATTTGGAAAGGCATACTCAATATTGTCTTCTACAATTATTTTATGAAGTTCAGCAGAATTGAATCTTGTTTTTACATTTTGTTGTTGCACTGAACTTATGGCGCACATATGAATAAAACTGCTGAAGCTCAACTGAGAAATCACTGCTTAAGTCCTCTAAGTAAGCATCAATCAGCTTTTGACAACATTTAAGAATGCCTCTTAAGACAAATGGCCCATAAGACGAAAAGCTTGCAAGACGAGAAAAAAATTCCTGGAATAAGGTTGCTTCACATAATGAAAATTTCCTATGGAATGCTTTACAAGATGAAACTCTGTTCTGCATTTTGAAACAAGTGTACCCAGAATGCATTGTGCCCCCATAGTTTGTGGAGGGATGGGAGGAGTTTTTTCATCGAGTTTTGGAGCCATTCTAGACATTTTTTGCAGCAGCTGCAGCTTTTGGACTTTTAGAACTTGGAATGGTAAGGAGCTGAGGTTTCCTTGCTTTGTTTTGTGTTTTCCATGGGTTTCGATTGCACTTTTGGTGGGAACAACCTGTGGCTTCTTGTTTGGTGTTTGGTGTTGTTGCATTGGCTTCCATTGCTATGCAGGCAGGAATCTGCAAAGTACAGACAAAGCAGTTGCCCCTTTGTCCTGGTGCTTGCTTTTGCACTGTGGGGTGGGGGTGGGGGCGGCTCTGCATGCCTTTAAAGTGAACTTTATAAAGAGGTCTGAACAAAAAAAAAAGCTTGGGGGGGGGCTTTTTTGGACCTCCAGAATGGATTAATTGGTTTCTTACTAATGCCTATGGGAAACCGCACTTTACAAGATGAAATTTTCATAAATCAAAGTGACCTGCAGGAGGAATTAATTTCATCTTGTGGGGTATTACTGTAGATGATGAAGTGACATCATGTGGCACATCACTTAGAAAAGAAAAACTCTCTGCTATATAGATAGATAGATAGATAGATAGATAGATAGATAGATAGATAGATAGATAGATAGATAGATAGATAGATAGATAGATAGATAAATTTATCTCTGGCATCCAGATCTACTTCTGGTGCATCTCTGTCACTGGGTGCCTTCTTTCTGAAGTTTGCTAGTTGCAGCTGCCTTGTAATCAACATCTGATAGCATTTCCTTTGCAGCTGCTTCATATATTTCAAATTCATCTTGTGAATTGCACAGTTGGTCAGCTAAAGATGCATACAGATCTGCACGTTTCCAAGTTCACATCCTCATTTTGTAGAAGTTGGCTTACTCTGTGAAAGTTCTGAAAAATCTCATTCCATAAATTCTACATAAAACAAATTCTACAACTTGCAACTTATCTGCAATATTATTTACTTCTGTCTCCCTTTTGTGACTGGTCTTCAGCTATATATTCTAATGCTTCTAAGATTTTAAGGAAAATTTTCAAAATTGCTACTGTTGCCATAGTACACGCCTCCTATCTGGTATCAGAGAAGAATTTTAAGATATTTTCATTCACTACAAACTTTAAGAATTTTCCACCAGCTGCAGAAGACACTTGCGCTGCTGGGGCAAAGTCTGGGAGGGAGAACCACTCCTTAAAGAGGTCCTTCCCCTCCAGGCTTCCAGTGGGCCTCATGAGTGGCCTAATGATCCTGCAGCTGCCAGGGTCATCTAGGCCACATCCTGACACAAAGTTACAATGTTAGCACTTGTGTTGTTGCCTGTTGGCATGCTGAATGTGGAGTGAGCTACTAGCATCCCTGCACAGTCTCATTCTCAGTGGACAATTGACTGCGTACAAAGTTTCCCCTGCTTTCATTTATTGGGGGGGGGGGTTCCCTTCAATTTCATAACCCTTAGCAGATGTCTACACTCTCTAAGTACTCTTATTATTGTATATATCTGTATGTAATGTTTTCATTTAATGTTGGGGCCCCTTTTTGTGGATCCTGGTTCAGCTGCACTATTCGCAGTATTGCAATGGCCCATGGTAAATTCAGTTATTTCTGTGGTGCCTCCTCTTCCCTTGGTGCCCCAAAGCACGTGCATATTGTGATGAACAGTTAATCCACCCCTGGCTGCCACTAATGAAACAGCTTTGGCCAGAATCCTGCTGTCTTGCATGATTGCTCATGGGCAATGATGCAAGCAACGTGGCTTGTTCCCTGGGCTGTTCGTTGTGCACCTGGTCTTCCCCTGATTGTGCAACTGTTCATGTGCCTGGTTGCACAATCAGTCATGTGACAGGCAGCCCAGGAAATGGGGAAATGTGTGTTGTTGCCTGGGTGGATGGTTGTCTTTTATACCGTACAACAGCATCTGGGTCTAGGTGCTTCTGCTTTATTTTCCAAAGTGGGCAGAGTGGCAGAAAAGCCCTGCATCACCTGACTGGCCTGTTTGTATGCCTGTGCCATGATTATCTACAGAGTCCTGGCAGCAGGCAGGGCCCCCCAAAAGTGGACATAGTGCAGGCTACCGTGGCCAGAAAAGGTACAGAACAAGTCAACTAGAATCATGAAGAGCATCCTGAATAGGAAACAGCTGCAAAAGATAGGCTTTTAGCTTTGCAAAAAGACCATGGTAGACTTGTGCTGGGAAAGAGGACAGCAAGCTATAATGACACAACTAGCCAAGAGAGTTTTCCACAGGAGCAAAGGAGAACTGCTTGGCAGGCATCTCTTTAAGATCCAGTTGCTGAGAACTGAAGCAGAAGGAGTTATGGTTCTCCCACCCATGCCCAGGTCCTGCCTGTACTCTTCCCAGGGGTACAACTGCCAAACAACTCTAACCATCATGAAGTTCTTCCTAATGTTCAAATGGAATCTCTTTTCCTGTAGTTTGAAACCATTGCCCCAAGTCCTAGTCTCTGAAGCCATGGAAAACAAACCAGTTCCCTCTTCAATATGACATCCTTTCAAATATTTAAAGATAGCTACCATATCCCCTCTCAGTCTTCTTTTTGTAAGACTAAACATTCCCAGTTCCCTAAGCCGTTCCTCATAAGACATTTCCTCCAGACCCTCAACCATACTGGTAGCCCTCCTCTGCACCCGCTCGAGGTTGTCAACATCCTTTTTAAATTAAGGTGCACAGAAGTGGACCCAGTACTCCAGGTGGAGTCTGACCAGAGCAGAATAGAGTGGTAGTATCACTTCTCTTGATCTAGACACTATGGTTCTGTTGATGCAACCAAGAATCGCATTGGCTTTCCTGGCCGCCGCATCACACTGCTGACTCATGTTCAATTTGTGGTCCACCAAGACTTCCAGATCCCTTTCACAGGTACTATTTTCCAGCCAGGTATCTTCCATCCTATATCTGTGCAATTCATTCTTTTTACCTAGATGCACCACCCTGCATTTCCCTCTGTTGAAACCCATTCCATTAGGTTGGGCCCAACACTCTAATCCATCAAGGTCCTTTTGGATTTTCATCCTATTCTCTAGGGAATTAGCAACCCCTCCCAATTTGGTATCATCTGCAAATTTAATTAGCATTCTATTCCTTCCTCCAAGTCATTAATAAAGATATTTATCTTTATTAATATCTTTAATTTATTTATCTTTATTAAAGATATCTTTAGTTTGGCAAGCGACTCTCGGGCAATCTATCAGGGTGCCTATCTGGCCCTAGCGGCAGAGCTAGTATGGTGGTCTGGGCAACTGCCAGATGCCCCACATAATAGGGTTCTCCAGCTACTCTTCACCACCTACCTTCTGCCCCCTAAAACACCTGTGCCAGTTTTTCATGGCAAAGGGCCTACCCTCCTTCCCAAGCAGCTCTGCCACCCTTCCAGCAGGCTCCTCCGTGTGGAACGAGCAAGAGAGGAAGGGGAAAGGCTGACCCCGGGAGGATCAGGCGCCCACGGTGCACTTCCCATCCGCGGAGCTGAAGCCCGGGGCAGAGGTGACTGGCCAGGACCTCTCCCGCCGCCAAACCTGAGCACCTTTCGCTGCCCAACCTGTGGCACGCAAGGCAGCGGGCAGGGCGCCGTGGAGCGAAGGGGGGACGCGCGCACACACACGCCCCACGGCGCCCGCTCCCTCCCTCCTCCGGCGGCGATCCCGGTTCTCCTGGCCCCTGGAGTCCAGGGCGGCTTCGTCCCTCCCGCCGCCCGCACTTGGCTCATCCCTCGGCGGTCTCCTCAGCCCAGCGCCTTCCTAAGGCGACGCGGAGCCCCGATCTGGTGCCCAGCCCGTTCGGCTCCTCTGCAGCAGTCCCCCCACCCCCACATCACCACCACCCCGCCTCCGCGGAAGCCGCGCGTTCTGGCTGTGCTTGCAACCCTTTTCTAAAAATAGCTGAGGGGGGACACAGGCGCGTGGGGGGGGGTGAGGGAGGAGGGCGAGAGTCCGGATTGCACGGCTGGCTGGCTGGCTGGCTGGCAACCCCCCCCCCCCACACACACACACCCGCCCGCCCGACTGCCTGCCCTCCTCCTCCTCCTCCTCCTCCTCCTCCTCCCTCCTCCCGCTGGCACATCATTCCTCCTCCTTTCTCCCTCCGCCTCCGCCTCCTCCTCGTCTCTGAAGGTGGCTCGTAGGAGCGAGGCGGGGCAACATCTGCAGGCAGGGCTGGGCGGATGGCAGAGTAGGAGGAGGGGGCGCCTTGAATCGTGGGGAGAGAGCGCAGGGGAATCGGGGCCTCTCCGGCTCAGCTTCCTCCCTGCTCCCCCTCTCCTTCCTTCTCCCTCCCGCTGCTCCCCGCCGCCAGTCCCAAGCCCCCGAGCCCTTCGGCGGAGTCCGTCCACCGGCGGCGGCGGCGGCGGCGGCAGGCGCTCGCTTCTTCCTTTGGCTGCTCCCCGGGGACCTCCTCTGTCCATTCCTTCTGCCGCCGAGGATGCTTCGTTGAAAGGATGCTGGATGCCAGGAGACGGAGACGGAGGAGGGGAAGCAGCGGCCGATTCTTCAGCGGGCACTGAGCACCCCGGGATCCCCCCCTCCGCGCGCGCGCTCTCCTTCCCCCCCCCTTTTCGGGGGAAAGCAAAACATTTCGTGATTGCCATTAAATTCTTTTGACGCTCCCCTTCGATTGATACCAAAGGAAATTGTGCGTTGCTCTGTTTTCCCTCTGGAGAAAGGGTGACTGGTCGAGCTCCTGCGCCCCTCCTCGCCTTGGCTGCCCGCCCCCCCGGCCGCCCGCCCCCCCTCCCCGCCCCGACCTCCCTTCCTCCATGGTGGTGGCAGTGGAGATGTGGAGATTCCAGGCAGACAGACTCAGTGGATTCGTCTCGGCTTTAGCAGCTCTTTGTCTCGCCTGCTGTGCCCAAAGGTAAGCGAGGCGGCGGGAGGGGGGGGCAGGCGATGGAGGGGGCCGCCGGCCGAATCTCCCCTGGCGTCGTTTTCCAGCCCGCGGCCGTTGCGAAGGGAAGGGGCTGTCGGAAGGGACGGGGGGGGCTTGCTGTCTTATGGCGAATTCATCACAGGAAGATGTCTAGGGGTGCCATTGGTACAAGACACCCCCCCCAGGGAGGGTGCATCGACATAGCAGCACGGGTGGAGAGACCCTGTCCCCAGGCACCTCTCCTACCGTTCTGCGTCCAGGTAGCCAGGACGGGGGCCAGCGGGGGGGGGGGCAAGCATGTAAGACGTGCAGGCCTCCTTGCCGAACCGTGGGCCCTTCTGCCCAGGCCCAGGTGCGTGGACTGGGAGGCATGTTGCAAACCAAGAGTCCTGCAGCAGCAGCAGCAGCAGCACCTTGGAGGCGGGTACAACCTGTCCCTGCTAGGGGCCAAAGTTTCTGTTGGCAGGTCCACCGATCTAGGCAGGTGCCTGCTTGTGTGGTCCTGTGGAGGTGTCTGAGGTGACTAGCCTGGGACAAGAGGCAGGTTGTCTCAGACCCGCTGGCTGGCCTGCCTGCCACCACTGTGATTCCCTTCTTACACACATACAAGGGGGTGCGGGGTGGCATGGGCAGTAACATGGCATCAGAGGCCACTTTGTGTCACCCACCTGGTTCAACAGGCATAAATCCTAACCTCCCTTCCACCTGGTGGTTGTCTGAATTCTTCCATTGGGGAGATTGGGAAATGAGTGCTCAGGCCCCACAACAGACACGGGGCAGGTGGGTGGGTGTGAGGGGGGGAATGGAGACACCCTCCTTTGCAACCTTCTCCCTAGAAAATGCCCTGGTACTTCTTCCCTCACTGGGATCCTGCAACCTCCAAGCAGAATCGTGCTGCCCTTTGAAGTGGGCAGGGAATACAGTTTTGGGGGCCAAATGGTGTTTTGTAATTTTCACAAGTCCTGACCTCTCCCTGGCCTACAGATCCTACCTTGACTGAACCAAAACCCTTTGGACTCTGATCAGAATCCTACTGTGTCTTTATCAGGTCTGCCCTGGCCTCCAGCAACCTGTGTGCCCCAAAACTAGTCATTCAGGCCAGGACTGGTGGGCCTGATCCAGCCGGAATGCAAAGGCTGGATTATATCAACATAGAAAAGGAGCTGCTGCCATCCAGAACTACCAACACCCACCTTTGCCTGTTGCCATTTCAGAACCTGATAGCGAGGCTTCCCCCACAAAGGCAAACTCTGTGCCATTCAGATGTTTGACATAAATGTAGGTCACCCAGTGAGAGGTATCATGCCCACTATATTCCTGCAAGGAAAGCATTGTGAAGGGTTGTTGTACAGGCAAGCAAGGGCCTAGCTAGGTGTGGCTACAGGTCTGGAAAACTCTTCCCAACCTGAGTCCACACACAGGCAAGCATGGGCTCTATGGGGGAGAGCTAAAGGGGCAGAAAGGGAAGGAAGGAAGGAAGGAAGGAAGGAAGGAAGGAAGGAAGGAAGGTCCTTTCCACATCAATACATGAATCTGCAAGTGCTAGGTTTCTGGGTGTGGGGTGGAGCACATGGGCTTATTTCTCACAGCAGACACATGCCTCAGTGTCCCATGTGCTTATTTCTCTTCTAATATCTCAGCTCATGCCCCTGGATTTGCATCTGATCACTTTTGTACTGCATATCCTCACTACTGACCACAGCAGTCCCCAGCCCGCTCTCTCCCATTGGCACTGCAGGATGCTGGATGCCTCATGCACACTGCAACTCCTGGTGGCTTTGCAGTGCCCAGGCACAGCCAGAAAACCTGGGCTTTTCTCACAAAGGAAGGGTTCCTTGCCTAGAGGTCAGGCTTTGGGCTTGGGGCCATTAGACTTGGTATGGGTCAGAGGTTGCCTCTCACTTGCCTCTGAACAGCTGGCCTTACCCTAAGACCCTCTCTCTGCACACATGTGTACAGGTACCAGTTGTGTGATCTATTGAGACAGTACCAGAGCTCTCCTGCAGCTGCAAAAACAGGTGCTTCAGTCTATGGACAGTGAACACCTTGGCTCTGAATCACATGCAACCACTGGAGGAGAATGAATGTATTTCTCTGCATGCAGGACCCAGATGTGGCTAGCCAGATGTGGCAACCAGCTGCCTTTGGCCTCCTGAAGGCGGGTGGCAAAGGCAGAGGCACTGGTGGTGGTCCACCAGAGGCATTTAGCCTCAAGACAGGGAGTGTTCTTAGGAAAGCCTCTCTGAGCACATCCGTGCCTCCATCTGGCTTCCACAGGCTCCAATTTCTGGGTTTTAGAGGGTAGGGGCTTGTAGCAGTGCACACTCTGGTGGCCTTCTGGGGCTTCCCCTCCATGACCACTACCCTCATCCCAACAGGGTTTGACTGCTTCCCTTTGTAAGAGCATGCACATCTTGGGGCGCAGGGCACGGAGGCGGCAGGCCCATAAAGCAGAGTCAGGCTTGTCTACCACCACCACCACCACCACCACACACTGAGGCAGAAATGGAGTTTCATTTTTCCCAGTGTGGATCGAGACTATTGCCCCCAAAAGGCACCTGCTTCCACAGACTCTGTCCTTCCTGAACCTTAAGCTGTGCCTTCAGAGGGAAGCAGGAGAGAAGGGGGAGGGTGTTTTTCTTAGGAAAACTAGCCTGGGGTAGTGCAAGCATGTGTGCATGTACATAACGGTGCAGACAAGGTGCCTGGATGTGTCAAAAAAGTCCAGTATGTGAACTCAAAAGCGGATAAGTCAAATGCAGGCACTGTGCATATTACACAAACATTGTAGATTGTAGCAAAGACTGGCAACAGGGAGGGCCTTGTGTTCCCGCAGGAGACAGGAAACCATGATGAGAATGTAGAGAGGGAGGGGACAGGCAAGCAGCATATGTGTGTGAGAGAGAATTCTATGTCTAGTGAGTGTGTGGAAACACATTGGAAACTGTGATCAGCATGTAGAAAGGGATCAAGTTCATGGAACATGATGGCTCTTGGAGGCCTTTGGGGTCAATGGTGCCTGAAGGGTGCAGGAAGGCAAATCCACCCGCTCCTGCCATGCAGGCAACCTGAAATCAGCTAGCAGTGTGGCTCACCCGTCCCTCCAAGCAAAAGTTGAAGAGGACTAATCTGTGTGTGCATCTCAGGTTTATGGAAGCACAGCTTTCCTGAGTTTCAATGCTAGAAGAAGAAGAGGAGGAGGAGGAGGAGGAGGAGGAGGAGGAGGGAGGGAGGGAGGGAGGGGGGGACTATCCATACACCTGAGAGAGGCATCAGGAATGGGGTTTGAAGAGCTAGCCTGAGGTGTGGAGTGAAGGTCTCGGACAGATCATACAAATACTTTCTGCAGCTACGGTCCAAACTGTCCTTCGCCCCAACAACATCCTCCATGGCATGCCTGCCCAGGCTGCCACCATCTCCTGGCCAGCTCCAGTCTGGGCAAAAAGTTGGTTGTCTTCATGAAGGACCCCAAGATGAGTGGCCTTCTAAGGAGCAGCTCAGGGAGACTTGTTTTTATGTGACTTCTGGCACATAACAGTGAGAGGGAGTCTAGCCATGTGGTGTGTGTGTGTATGCACACACATGTATCTGGGTAGGAAGTGGTGATGAGGGGGGCACTGACCAAAAGCTGTCCTGCTGTTCTCTCCTGCAGCCCGTCCACTGGGAATATTTCGGTGGTGAAAGAGATTGTGGACAAACTGCTGAAAGGGTATGATGTCCGCCTCCGGCCCGACTTTGGAGGTAGGCAGATTCCAATGTTTCTCTTGGCTTCCTGTGGGGCGGGAGAGGCAGGAACAGATGTATGTGTTCTCCCCCCCCCCTTTTTAAAAAAGAATTCTGCCTTTTGCATTGTCTTTTTCTATCGCAGCCTCTATGACCCACAGCCACCCCACCTTGCTTTTGTATCCCTGCTCCCTTTGCTTGGATCTAACCTGCATTCGGAGAAGCAGATCAGAGTCTTGCTTGCTCAGGGCCAAGTTCCTTCATGGTCCATTCAATGCTGACAAAAGGGGTGGGGTGGGTGGGGGAAGGGCCAGCCATGGTCTGTGGCTGGCCTTTCTGCAGTGGCTGCCATGCGGGGACTGCTTTGAGGCACATCTCAGCTGAGATCTGCTCATCCCCGTAAGATCCCTGGCTGTCCCCAAACTCCAAGCAGCCTTGCTCTGCTCCACCCACCCTGCAGGTTGGGTCACTTGATGTGGACTTGGCCAATCATCCATCCATCCAGGTTTCCTCAGGCTGACCCGTGTATACAGAGCTCTGTTTTTCCTCTAAAGCACTACAAATACCAGATCAAATATTCATTCATGAGTAGCCAGGTCTTTGTTGGGAAACACTGAAGGTTTTGAACCCCAGAAGGTGGGAGGGGGAGTGTGAGATCCTCCTGTCTCTGAGTTTAGAACAGCCAACAGCCTTTGGCTCTTTGCCTGGCCTAGGACTGGGTCTGGGATCTTTTGTCTGCTTGCATGCGTAAGGGCTATGGCACACATGCTTTGCCGTGGCTGCCCCTTAACTGTTCTTCCTTGTGGAGATTAGTTCCCCATTTTCAATACCCCACCCCACCCCCCACGACTCTTCCTCTTCCCCTTCCCCAAGTCTGCTTATCTGCTCCCTTCCTTAGCCCACAGCAACACCATCTGCACTGGGCTGCCAAGCATCCCAGGTGCCTTTCACGGGATCTATATAGTCGTAACCTTTTCCCACAGCCATGCATGGCAGGTCATGGTATGAGTGGCGGCAGCCCTGGCCCTATAACTTCCTGGCCTGTTTCAGTCCCCCTGCTCTCACCTTTGGATCCACTGCCCCATCTTTGTGGCTGGCTTGCCTTCCCAAAGGCCCCCAAAGCAGCCTACCGTGTCTCACCCTGGATAGCATGCCTTTTATGGATCAAGGAGTAGTCACAGATGAACCCCCCCAACATACACACACACACACACACACACACACACACACACACAGAGAACCCTCTCAGTGGAATATGAACAGGACTCTAGCCTTGCGCTGTCCATCATTGGGCGTTTATACACGACCCCTAAGCTCCGCCGCAAATGGCTGCAAGGTCCGGACCTTAAAAATGTTTACCCACCAGCTCCGGACTTTGCAGACAATTAAGTGTGACCCCGCCCACTTTAGCGCGACCAAACAGCAGTTTTCTTGTACCTGGTCTTTGATGGTGACAAATATTTGATCCGGTGTAAGGATAGTGAGTGCGGGGCTCTCCTGGCTTCTGTTTGTTCTTTTTTTGCGCCCCGCCCCTTTAAGAGATCTGAATGCTTTCCGGAACAAAAGGAGGTAAACCTGCAGTCTTTGCTTTCTTTTTTCTCTCTCCCTCAGGCAGCCAGCAACCAGGAAGTGCGGAGGGGGGTGGGGACAGAGGAAGAGCGAGGAACCCCTAAGATCTCTGGTCCGAATTTAAGTGGCTAGCGGATCTTAGGGGTTGTGTAAAAAGGCCCATTATGAGATCCACCACCCAGGTTAGACGCTTTCCCATTCAGCTTCGCCTCCTCTCACCATCTCTGTCCATTGGGCCTTCAAGCTCAGTTAAAAGGCACCGGTCATCTGGGGGCCTACAAAATGCTCAGGGACCTACAGCCTCCAACAGGTTGTGGAGGCCATGTTGCCCTCTCCCCCAGCCCATCCTTCCAGCAACAGGTGAAGACAATACTTTTTAGGCAGGCTTTTCACAGCTAATTGAGCAATGAAGAGATTTCATTTTGGGTCCTGCATATTATCCTATCTAGGATGAAATCTGCTTTTAAGGTGCTTGTAACAGTTCCAACCAATTATTTTCATACAGGTTTAATTACTTTTGAGACAGTAACTTATGATGGTTTTCACTGATTTGTCTTTTAATATTTATGAGTCACACCATAATTGAGAGAAAGGTGGACTAGAAATAAAAAGAAGGAAGGAAAAAAGAGAGGGAGAAATCCCTTCTGTGTGCTGCTTGGCACCTTGACAGTGCCCTGCTCCTGAAGCTCAGGTGCCCTGCTGCCAGGGGAGAAGAGAGCTGCAGAGGGAGCCCACCAAGGGCCACCTCACCTGCACAGCCAGGTGGCCACTCAGAGGCAAGATTCTGGGGCAAGGCTCCGAGGAGCTGCCGCTCCTGCCTGTGTCTCATTCTCTCACAGGAGGTGGGGGGGGGGAGAATCACCCTGTGGTCCAGCTGTGCTTCCAAGGGGCAGCTGCTGCAAGGGCCTTTGGGAGAGCGATCCAGACCAAAGTGGCAGCCTTGTTCTTCAGGAACCAACTCTACTCGGCACATTCCGACCAAGCCAGGAGGAGACATGAGGGTGGTGCCGACGGTGGCCGCGGCATCTCTGCAAGAGACTCTTTTTTCATGAGGAAAGTCTGGCTGCTTTCGTGAGCCGTTCTAGCCCTGCCTGGTGATCAGATCCTATGAGAGTGGCTGGATTTGCCCTCATCTGGGAAGCTAGGGTTTTCTTGGCCAAGGGAGAGGGGTACCCGGCAGAGTGGGAAGCTAGGGAGCCAGGTAGGTGAGACAAGGCAGGGCCCTGGCACTCCTCCCCCACTTTGGGGCTCTGCTTAGGCAAACCATTGGCCACCAGTCAGCCAGCCAGCCAGCTGAGGCCACCTAGGCCTGATCCTCTTCAACACTCCTCTGATGGGGATGGTTCTCCAAAGTGGTTAGAGGGAGGACCAAGCTCCTGCAGTGATGGAGCCATGATGGCCTGGAGGGGCAAAAGAGACCAGGAGTCTGAGAGAGGGGTGGAGAGGGACCTTGGCACCTCAGAAGGGGCCCAGGCACCCAGTTCCACAGAGGTGGGGGTGAATGCAAGGGAATGAGGGAGGGAGGCTGCAGTGCTGGAAGACCGGGGGTGGGGTGGGGAGCAAAGGAGGACATTCCACACTCAACTCTCTTGAGGCAGGCCTTCCCAAGGCATGGGGCTGTGCTGGGTCCTAACCTCCCAGGGGAAGAGGACATTTCCCCCAAAGTTTGGGAGGATAATGGTGTTGGCATGCTTTTCCCTGCTCTCCCTTTGGAGATCACACCCTCTCCAGTAGTTTTAGGCTCCTTATAAATCTGTCTTATTCGGTGGTGGAGAGAGAGAGACAGAGAGAGAGGGAGACTCTAGTCTACTAGTTCCAAAAAGAGGACAGGTCTGTTGGGGATTGCAGCTCACTTTTTAATTTTGAGATGCCTCGTTAGCTGAGCTGAGTGGCTGAGAAGTGCCCACTACTTTCTTGAAGCCATTAGTTGGATGAGGAGGAGAGGACCAAGGAGGGCCTCCCCACACCGTGGCCTCTCCTTCCCCACCCCCACCCCACCCCCCACCCCCTGGAAAACGTTTTGCCCAGCCTTAAAAAGCTGGCCTTGCCTTCCCCTTTCCCCTCCGTCTTCAAACTCCTGAGCTAATATGTTATATCTGAGGCACCAGCAAGCTATTAGAGCGCTAGCCCAGAGGGTGGAAGAAACTTTGGCAGATGTGAGGACAGGACATTCCGTCCCTTGGTTGCCCCCTTGCCCCATCTTTTGACCACTTGCTGACTCCACAGGACTCTTGCTTACAGGTGTGTGGAACCATCATTCCACTCCTTTAACATCTCCAACTGATATCTACTTACGTAATATATTCCTTCTTCGTTTAAAATGCCCTCACCAATAACTCTTGTAAATAAGCGGCCATTCTCCAGCCATGAAGGGCTAAGGCTGGAGGGACTGCTGGAGGTTTGTGTTCCCAGATGGCACAGGGAGGAGGACAAGGATTGCCGCCCCTAAAGAGGCTCAGGCTGACCTCCTCCACTGCCACCAATGTGGAGCAGATGCAGGGAAAGAGCTGGTGGTAGAATGGAGATGGGGGGGGGCAGACTGTGCCCATTAGCAGAGAAAGCATCACTCATTGAATGGAGGCCAGGAAATTTGGAGGTGTTGCTCCTGTTAACTGCTTCTTCCAGAGCAACACACCATCGTTTACTTGTCTGGGTTCCGCAAAGGGGGCGGCAAATGTGAGGTGGGTTGGGGGTGCCTGAACTCAAATATGAGAGGGACCTAACCCTGCCATTTTTTTTGAGTGAGACTTAGGTCGCTGTGGCGCCTCCCTTCTCTCCCAAAAGGGAAACTATCTCTCAATTAGCAAAACTAAATAAAAAGATTAAGGGAATGAGTTCTCGTGCAGGGCATGTAAAGAAATGGCATGGGAGCACCTAACCTCTTTACAGCAGGGACAGGGAACCCTCACCCCCCCCCCCCGTTGTTTTGAACTGCAACTCCTACTGTCCTTTATCATTGGCAACATCAGCTGAGAATTCTAAGAGTTGCAGTCCAAAACATTGGGAGGACTGGCAATTCCCCACCCATCCTCTTCTCCAGGAATCCAGGGCTAGAAGTGCTGTGTTCTAGGTACACTAAAGGAACTGGACGAGGAGATCTCAGAGAGTCTCTCTATAGCAGTGCTGGCGAATCTATGGCATGGGTGCCAAAGGCAGCATGCAGAGCCCTTCCCGTGGGCACGCAACATCAACCCCTCACAGCCACGGCACTTCCCCCTCTGCTCAGAGGACATCACTGTGCTCCATGTAGAGAGCTGGGCAAAGGGGAGGCAGTGGCTTGAGGGCTCGTTTGTAGCCCCAGTTTACTCTCCAGCTCTGGGATGCCCACAACGGTGTGGCTGGAGAGTAAACTGAGGCTACGAACGAGCCCACAGGCCGCCTCCATTTCCCCCTAGCTTTCCTGACAGTGTATCACTCTCTCTGCCTCTCTGCCCAGGGCAAAAAGGTGGATGGGGTGCTACTCTTTGGGAAAAGGAGGATCAAAGAGCAGGTTTTTGAATTTCCTGCAGCCACAGTGAGGGTGCTGCGGCCGTGAGAAATTCAAAAGCCTGCTCTTTTAAAAAATAACACTGTGAGTACAGAGAACCAACAAGCATTTCCAAAAATATTTACCTGCGCATAGTTGCTATTCCTCCTTACGTCTGTCCCAGGAAAGATGGTGGAAAGCCTCATCCAAGAGAAAATCTTAAAACACAGAAGAACAAACCTTGCTGAGGGAAAATCAGCATGGCTTCTGCAAGGGTAAGTCTTGCCTGATAAACCTTTTAGAATTCTTTGAAAAGGTCAACAGGCATGTGGATCACCAAAGTCTGCTGAGAAAATTGCACAGTCAGGGGATAAGAGGGCAGGTCCTGTTATGGACTGAGAATTGGTTGAGATCCAGGAAACAAAGAGTAGGTGTCAATGGGCAATTTTCACAAGGGAGAGAGGTGAAAAGTGGTGTGCTCCAGGGATCTGTCTTGGGACTGGTGCTTTTCAATCTGTTCATAAATGACCTGGAGACAGGGATAAACAGTGAGGTGGCCAAGTTTGCAGATGACACAAAACTTTTCCGTGTGGTAATACCAGAGAAGATTGTGAAGAGCTCCAGAAGGATCTCTCCAAACTGCAAGAATGGACTGTGAAATGGCAAATGTGTTTCACTGTAGGAAAATGTAAAGTAATGCATGTTGGGGCAAAAAATCAAAACTTTATCAACTCATGGGCTCTGAGCTATCTGTGACAGATCAGGAAAGAGATCTTGGTGTGCGGGTGGACAGCTCAATGAAGGTGTCTACCCAGTGTGTGGCAGTGGTGAAGAAGGCCAATTCTATGCTAGGGAGTATCAAAAAGGGGATTGAAAATAAAACAGCCAACATTATAATGACATTGTACAAAATGATAGTAAGGCCACACCTGGAGTATTGTGTACAATTCTGGTCACAGCATCTCAAAAAAGACATAGTGGAAGTGGAAAAGGTGCAGAGGAGAACGACTAAAATAATTACTGGGCTTATGAGAAAAGGCTAAAACATTTGGGGCTCTTGAGTCTAGAAAAAAGGAGCCTGAGAGGGGACATGACTGAGACATGCAAAATACAGTAGGACCCCAGTATCCGCTAGGGATTGGTTCCAAGCCCTCCTGTGAATAATGAAAACTGTGGATAAGAAAGAATGCCAAAATGTTCCCAAAACTGCTGTTTTGCGATAGTAACTTGCTTTACATCTGCTGTTTTACAACAGTAACTTGCTTTACAGCTGCTCTTTGTGACAGTAGCTTGCTTTGTGGCTGCTGAATTTTTTTTTATTTTTTCCTCTGCCAACCATAGATAACTGAATCAGTGGATAATGAATCAGTGGATAAGGGGGTTCTACTCTAATGCAGGGCATGAGTAAAGTGGATAGAGAGACGCTCTTCTTCATCTCACAAAATACCAGAACTAAGGGACATCCAGTCAAATTGAGGGTTGGGAGAGTGAGAACAGGCAAAATAATTTTTTTACCCCGCATGTTGTTAGTCTGTGGAACTCCCTGCCACAGGAGGTGGTGATGGCATCTGGCCTGGATGCCTTCAAAGGGGGATTGGACAGATTTCTGGAGGAAAAGTCCATCACAGGTTACAAACCATGATGATGTGTAGCCTCCAGGCTTAAAACCAGGGTACTGGCTCTTTCAATGAACTACCAGAATACTCACGAGGGCAAATACAACCTGCAATGGGTACCTTTAAGGGGACCAAGTTCCACACACCAGTTCAGAACACATTACAGCCTTTGGTTTTGCCATGTTTGCCCTGTCCTAAATTTAGTTGATCTGACCTCAGGGGGTTTGGGGAGGCCACCATGGACTATGTGCTTTTGCTAAGCATAACTTTATCAGATCCAGGGAGCAAGGGGATAAATGGAGTCAGAAATGCTGGCAGAGAAAGAGATGAACCTCCCTCACTGGAGGAGTGTGATGGCTTTAGAAGCAGAGCGTTGTGAGGTCCCTGAGAATCCTTGAGCCCAACTATTGGAGGGAATAAAGAGTGAAGGACCCTTTGGGGATGACCATCTTAACTCTGCTTTAAAAACGGTGTCCCCACTTCCTCCTTGGCATTATTGAGCAGAGGAAGAGAATTTGCCTTTGTTGAGGGTGGCTGAAACCGCATGGAGATCCTGTCTCCCTCACTCAGTAGTGAATATGCAGTCCAGGTGGCCCACAATTCCCTATGAGTGAGAAGCTGACATGGGCTTACAGAATACTGGCTCTCCTTGATCAAGAGCTGAGCACAGCACTCCTCTGATGACAACACTGCTAAGGCAGAACTGTAAACAAATTCTGTCTGTTATAATGTGTGACCTTCATTAACACTTCAAAAAGGGAGGGAATACCTCCTTGAGCTTCCCTTTGCTGGTGGAAGCTGCGGGGGGGGGGGGAGGGGGGAGGGGGGAGCCCCGGTCACTTCCTGGTTCCTCTTAAAGGGGCGGGAGGCAAAAAACAAAAAGAAAAGGAAGCGAGGAGAGCCCAGCACATCCGCATCAAATATTTTTCACCTCCCAAGAGCAGGTACAAGAAAAGTGCGCTGGGTCGCGCTTAGGTGGGCGGGGTCGCACTTAATTGTCTGCAAACTTGGAGCTGGTGGGAAAACATTTCTAAGCTCCGGAGCTTGCCGCCATTTGCGGCGGAGTTTAGGGGTCGTGTATAAACGCCCATTGTTGTAATAATGCCCAAGGAAATATTAAGCGAGAAAGATAAATTAAGAGCACTAGAAACCCATCCTCTATAGGGTCTTGAATGTTTCTGTTTGTTTATTTTTTATCTGATGATAAAGAAAAAATGGATATATCTCAAAAAGCAAAAGTAGTTGCACACAAAAAATTAGGGATGAGCTGAATTATTTTAAAATTAGGTGCAAACAGGGAAGGAAGAACAATTGATCAAACAGAAAAAAATTGAGAGTCTGGTGCCAGTCTCAAGAAACCTAAAACCCAGAACAAGTCATTTTTGTAAGAATGCTGTGAGTGACAAAAAAAATGGCTTCTTTGGGTATGTTTGAAACAACAGGATCTAGAAGGAAATGACTGGCCGGTCGGTCAGACAGAAAGGACAGCAAAGTGTAGATGGATGAGGGGATGGACAAATTGCTCCACTCCTGCGTTGCTTGTTTTATCAGAACTCTGTGCCTTCAGAGGTGAGCACCCCAAGTGGAAAAGTGTGTAGTTTGCCTGTTCAGTAGAGCATGGTCTTGGCCAGAAAACACAGAACTAGCTCTGGTGGATCTTTGACCCTGATTAATCACATCCTCTTGCATTAAATAAACTCATCAGAGCACTGTATATTTAAAACCTCCCTCTGTCTGTTGTTGGTGATGAATCCAGAGGAACAGGTGAGGTGCTCTGAGACTCATGAGGTCTCAATTTCTGAAAGAGGAAATACAACACTAGACTCTCTACATTTAGGTCAGATAGACAGCCCTCGTACAGATGTCAGATGAGAGATACTGTGTTTGGCAGCCATGCATGTGAGAGAAATTGTGGGGTTGCGGTTAATCACAAGGTAAAAGTGAGTCAGAAGTGTGATGCAACTGTGAAAACGGTGAATGCAAGGTTAGGCTTCAAAGACAGAGCCCTACATTTCAAATTCCAAAACGTAACCCCTCATTATTCCACACTATTCAGGGGTAGTGAGACATCTTTCAGTCTTAGAGGCCACATTTTAAGAATTAAGAGAAATTTGCCCTTTACAGGCAGGGCAAAGGGCACAGCCTTTGGGCATGTTTAGGCAAGAGAGGAGAACTAGAGAAGGGGGTCTGTGTAAAAGCCGCCATAACAAAGGAGGTGAAAAGCTTGTTTTCTCCAGCTTCATCTCAGAAGGCATGGCTATTGATGGCTATTGAGAGAGCTACCCGGATGGCAGGAGCAGAACCAGCTCCCTGGTGAGTGTGTGTGTGTGTGTGGGGGGGGGGGGGGACGACACTTCTTATTGCATATTCCAGCTGGTTCTGGCCAGCTATGAAAAAAACACTGTGACACCCAAGTGATCTTCCTGCTCCCAAAGTCACTCACCCTAACAACCTTTTCAGCCCTTGCATTTTTATCTGCTGGGCAGCGGGTGAACAGAAAACTCCTGTGGGGGTGCACATCATAAGACAAACATTTAAGTCTCTCCTTTTAAGTATTCCAGCAAGTGCTCATTTCAGCTTCTCTCAGCCTTCCCAGATCCCCTTTCAAGTTTGGGGCTGTGACTACCCATGGAAGGAAGCAGGAGACCTAAAATAATCAAGGGTTATCAGTCCCACTTAGGATGTCCCACCACGTGTCACTTACATTTTAGGATGGTCGTAATAGGATTTTCAAGGTACCCAAGATATTTGAGACTTTGCCCTTGTTATTGCCACCCCAGTGAATTTTCATGGCCAAGTGTGGGGGGGGGGTCGCCTGAGTCATGCCCAACACAATATCCACTACACTAAACTAGCTCCCTCAAAGACTACCAGATCTTATTTGGTGCATGTTTTTGCTGTGTGCAATCCCTGAATTACTTGCATGAAATGCCAAGGATGAAGATGACTACAGTCCACAAAAACTGGTGCCAGAAGCAAAATGGGAACCAGAACAAAAGAGTCATTACATTAGGGCAAAGTGCCACAAGACCCTGCACTGCTCTGGCTGCAAGTGGCTCACACAGACTTATTACACACACACACACACACACACACACACACACACACAGAGAGAGAGAGAGAGAGAGAGAGAGAGAGAGAGAGAGAGAGAGAGAGAGAGAGAGAGAGAGATTTGTGAGAGCCAGCTGCTATCTCCTAAAAAATTCCTTGCCTTTCCCAGATCCCCAGCCCCATTCTCCCTGCTCTCCTGCTGTGGACAGGGTCCTTTGGAAGACCGAAGACTCGTCACTATGAGTTGCAACTGCCCCCTGGTACTCCTCAAAGCCTTTTGGGTTAGGTAGAAAAAACCCTCCAGCTAGTGTCCCTGTCCTCCTTCAAACTTGCCTATTTCACCCTCACTTTGCAAGTGCTTGGCAGTTCCAGTGCTGAGAAACTGGAGAGGAGATTGTCATCAGTGGTCACCAAGCTGCCCAGCGTCAGTGGAGATTAATCCTGCCTCTTTGTATTTCAGGTAACCCTGTTACAGTGGGAATGAGCATCCACATTTCAAGCATTGATCAGATATCAGAAGTCAACATGGTAAGTCCTGGGAAGATAGGTGCTGAAATGCTGGGTTGCAGCTGACTTTTGTGCTCTAGGAACTCCAAATGATGCAGCTGGCACACAGCACTCAACAAGTAGCTGAGAATCCAAATGGAAGAGGCCTGCCTTACCCTGCAGCCTACACTTGCAGAGTCCATTAGAGCAGGAGGTATTGTGCATGCATGCACTCATGCAAAGATATGCACACACATGCACACACAACTTTCCACAGAGACCTTTTTACTCTCTACCCCCAGGGAGCAAGATATGCTGTGCAACAAGAAGTCCCTGTGAAAGTGACAAAACAGCCTTTCTCAAACTGTCACCAGGGCTTGTGCTGTATTTGGCCCCAGCAAGCAAACCAGAGTCGCTTATGGGCATTTCAGAACTGGGCCATTTCCCTTGCCCCCTCCCTGCTTTCCTTGATCCAGATTAAACTCCAAAGAGGAGAGTGAATACAGCCCAGTTGATGAAACTGATACAGGACTCTTGGCACCTGAGAGAGGTTGGCACGCAACCGTCAAACATCAGCCACAGACCCATATAGATGGTTAGCAAGCTCCCCACATACATACCTTAGCAGCTGCAGCTTATGGGGTGATACCAGTGCAGGACAAGATGGGCAGCCCTAGAGGTGTAAGCAGAGGGCTGCCGTGGGTGGGGGTGTATCTTTTTGGCTTCAGGATTTTCTGCTACTAAGTGTAGACTGTCAAGGGACAAGAATTAAATCTCTTGGATTTATGTGCTTGTGAATATATTGATCACCTTTTCTCAGTGTGGATATCCTTCCAAAGCTAGATAAAAGCCGGCCTGTCCTTTTGTGATCTTGTGTTTATCCTACAAAGGAGGGCTTGATGCTGAGGTGAAATCCTTCATGATCATTGGAGGAGAGTCCCCATTGGTTTAGACCACATTAAGCCCATGAGGGCCAGATCCTGATATCTGCAGGGGATTTGGTTGTCTGGAAATGGACTACAGCAAACGAGTTCTTTGGCTGTACTTGCCTCCCTACCCCCACCCTGGAACATGTTAAACACCATCCATGCAGAAGGGGGCCAAAAGGAGTAAATTTTCACTCTTACACTTGGCCAGGGGGAAGGAGAATGGAGAGACTCTCTCTCTCTCTCTCTCTCTCTCTCTCTCTCTCTCTCTCTCTCTCTCTCTCTCTCTCTCTCTGTGTGTGTGTGTGTGTGTGTGTGTGTGTGTGTGTGAGAGAGAGAGAGAGAGAGAGAGAGAGAGAGAGAGAGAGAGAGAGAATCCTACTTAACTTGAATCCCGGCAGGAACCAGAAGCTAAGAGACTATTGGGCAGTTGAAGCCCTTTCTGGAACACGAGGCATTGATCCTATGCTATTGTTTATCATCTTGTTCCTGAGGGGCAGCCCTGAGCTGGGAGCCACAAGATCAGGGGCTTTGTTACTGTGAATTGCATTGTCCCTTAAGGGATGGTAATGGTCTTGCAGTGAGTAGTTTTGGAGGATGTGGCCCCCTCCTCTCTGTCCTGTTCCCAGCACAGGAATTGCTGGTAGGGACATGAGAGAGGGCCTTGTCTGTGGCTGCTCCCAGGTAATGGGATGTTCTCCTGAGAGAGAGTGTGTGTGTAGGCTGCCACCCTCCTTTTTACCCTTCCACCAGCACCACCGTCACACACACATACACAATCCGGATTGAGCCCCTGAATAGCATTTTTGTTGCATAAGTAAAGTGTTAAATTTTTTAATCACTCAGTGCTTTTTAATTATTATTTTAGATTATTTTGTTTTTAATGTGTAATTTATTCAACTTTTAATTCTACTTTTCCACACTGTGAGTCACCTTGAATCTTCTTATTGAGAGAAAGGTAGCCTACAAACAAACAAGCAAACAAACAAACAATGTTGCACTTCTTATTTCTCATCATTGTTTGTGCATGTGAGCAGACCAAAAAACTGTCAATAACAAAAATTAGGAGTGTGGTCTTAAACTTGGCAGGTGAGATGGTGTGTTTGCAAAATCACTGTTGTTGGTGGTTGGATTGTTTGTTTTTAGGAGGCATATTAGCAGCTATTGGTAATATTTTCAAGGTGGTAACCAAAGATTTTTGAACCACTCTGGTTGCTAAAATTGGCATGGAGAGGATGACACAATCTTGCTTCCATGTTCTTTTGATTTCTTGCCATAGTGTTTGGTACTTTGCAAATATTGTACTGTACTTTCTATACTTTAGGAGTTGCTTGTTCATTGAACTCCATTTTTCCTTCCTCCTTGAGTTCTGTCCTAAGTACTGCCTTCACTATGTCAAAGTGAAGTATTATTCTTCTTAAGTATTATTATAAAGTATTATTATTCTTAAATAATAATTTAGGTTCCTCGTGGTTTATATTGAGATTTTCAAGGTTCTCTAGCTATATATACATTTTTCTTCTCCCTTTAGCATTGAATAAATTGTTCATTAGTGAGCTCATAGAACTCAAATTTGAGAACTTGATTCTTTTCATTTTCCTAAATTTGTACATTAAGCAAACCAAAGTTCATTTTGATACCTACACTGGAAGACTCAAATGTTCAAAAAATGTTTAGATTATCAGGAAAGCTTGTAAGCAACTTAATGCTGCCCATATACATTAAGTGTGAATGTTTGAGACCATTATCTAATTATTGAGTAGCCTACATAATTAAATTGTAAACTGCCCAGAGAGTGCTTGAAGCACTATGGAGTTGTATATAAGCAGAAAACTTTGCTTTTTGCTTTGTATTTGGATTGTAGCCTGTATTGTTACTGCTGAGCGTATAGATTTAGAGCCAGGGGCACCCACAAAGCACTTGTAGAATTGCCTTGCAAATACCTCTTCTGATAAGGATAGTGTAAGTGAGGGAGTTCTCTGCACCTTAATTTTGCCCTCCATCATATCATGAATTTAGACAATAAAGTAATAATTCTACTATCAATTTTATAGATCATCAAAATTTCAAGAACCCGTGACTAGCCCAGTGGCCTCCCTAAGATTGTTTCCCCTTCCACCACTGAGAAAAACAATAGTTTCTTCTTCTTCTTCTTCTTCTTCTTCTTCTTCTTCTTCTTCTTCTTCTTCTTCTTCTTCTTCTTCTTCTTCTTCTTCTTCTTCTTCACTCTTCTCATTTCTCAGCACTGATGGTGCATGAGGACAGACCAAAGAGTCAACCCTACAAATTAGGAGTCAAGCAGAACAAATCTTCAGGTGAGATGACATGTTGCAAAATCTATAATTTTGAGTTTCAAGAAGCAAATTAATATTAACATTAACATTACTTAGTTTCTGCAAAAGCTTCCTCATCAAATGAGGGTTTTGTTATGCTTTAATGGGCTTGTTAATAATAATACTGCCATGTGCCTGCACATGCAACACTGTGTGGAAATCTGATTTCCAAGGGGGAGAGCTTTCTGCATAGCAGGAAAAGGAAAAGAAATTAGTAGCGCAGGGACACGTGTGACTAATCAGATGCAAGCCTCACCACACTCCACCACACAGGAGGTGCATTGACTAATCAGCAGAGTTACTCAGGGGAGCAACAGCAGGGGAGGAGACCTTTCCCCAAACTGTTTTTCCACAAATTTCTGGGTCAAATCCATGAATTTTTTGGTAGCTTCCCTGTTTCTCCCCATCCTTAGCCCACACTTTCCGGTTGGTCTGAAAAAGAGGCCTCACTGCAAATATTTTGGAAAGTCCCAATGTGTCCATTCCTGGGGTGGGGGTACTGATGTCTCCTTCCATCTGTGCAGGCATTGGCCTTCCTGGGACATGAACCACTGTGGTTTTGTTTTGGGGCACAGTTGGCTGGCTGACCTTGGATTCTGTGCTTAGATGGTCAAGCAGACATTGCTCTCTCTCAAAGTGAGGAGTGGGGCAAAGAAAGAAATTAAGAGTCCTCCTGAATGGCCTGACCCAGGGCCTCTCTAATCTGGTGTGCTGTGTTAAATAATTAAGCCTTTCCCAATTGAGGCTCCTTGAGCACTCAGGCCATAGGGTGGTTAAGGTTTTTTTTTAAGTTACAATAGAATCTTTAAGGCTGTGTAACATTACACTGATGTGTTAAGTTTTTATTGGATCAGTATTGCTTTTAACTGTGCAATGCCTAGGGAATGTGTTTTAAATTCCTCAAATAAGACAATGTCAGTTGCCTCAAGGAAAGGTGCTGAGTCTGATCTAGGCTGATCTGGATGGCCTGCTGTCTGGCAAAGTGTCTCATGAGACACTGGAAACCACAGAGGATGCCTACGTGGTGACCCTATTCCTACACTGGGCACCTCTTGCCCAGTGCTGTAGGCTCTATAGGGCACTAGAGCTCACCCCTACCCCTAGTATAAGCGAAAAACCAGAAACTTTACTTGCCATTCCTTCCTGCTGCCTAAGGAGATGCCCATCATGGAAACTCAGTGCCTTCAACAGGAGAAGGAGTTGCTTCATCACCTTTAGGTCATTGTCTAGGCAGGACAGACGGTGTTTTCATTCCCACTGAGGACAACAGCTGGTTCACCCTGGATCCCTATTTGCCTACTGCCTCCTACATATCAAAGGGATTAGGCCATTAGGAGCTGTTACTGATAGCTGGAAGCATCCTGGAAGGAAAAGGCAGCCCCTCAATGCCCTGGGCATTGGAAGCGGTGTTGGGGCAGAGGAAGCGGTGTTGCCACTGCCACAGGCTGCTGCCAAGTGCCATGGAGTCCATGGGAAAAGAGCAGCCACCCCAGCCTTCGTCCTGGAGGAGCATGCTGACCTGGCCTCTATTACCAAGACCTGGTTGGGTGAAGCGGCAGGGGTGAGGGGGTTTCACCTCATTCAACTTTGTCCTCCAAGATTCTCTGGGTAGGCCCAGGCAAGAGCTGCTGGGGGCATCATGTTCCAGTGGCCTGTTGTGATTCCATCCTCCTCATCAGGAGTCATATTCCCTGGTGTTCTAAGCTTGACCATGTAAGTGGCAACCTGCAGCAGAATTGGTCCATCATCCACCCTGCTACTTAGCCCTCTCTGTCACCACATGCTACCTGAGCTGGTCTCAGGGCTGGTGTCAGTCACCTTGGCTTGTTGGGCTGGAGGACTTCAATGTTCCTGCTGAGTCAGATTTGTCAGACAGGGCTTAGGACTGGATGTCTTTGGGTTTGTCCCAATGTTGTCTTACCCCACTCACATCGCAGGGCACATCCTGGGGCCAATGTCCTGGGGCCAAAATTGGTGCTCTGGGCGAGGAACTGCATGTCATTCCATTGCCATGTCTGCCTCAGGAGGCTGATGGATCCAAAGAGCTCCTTGATAGCTTTGGGGAATTTTCTTCTCACTTTGGCAGGTGATCCTGTTGAAGTTTGCTTGATCTTTGGAATGGGGAAATGAGGAGGTCGGTGCACAGGATTGATCCTAAGTGTACTCTCTCATGGAATGGAGCCAAAGTGCTCCTCCTCTAGTTCAGTGTTTTTCAACCACTGTTCCGCGGCACACTAGTGTGCCGCGAGATGTTGCCTGGTGTGCCGTTGGAAAAATTGAAAAATTCGAAAGATTTTAAAAAAAATGTCGAATTTTCGCCCACTAGGTGGGCGCCGGACTGTGTCCTGGGTATGAAGGAGTGGGGTTTTTGACCCCACCCTCGGAGGGACACCCTCCACTTTTCTGATGTCCGGGCTGTGATTGGTCAAGACTCCAGCCTGGACCTATCACAGTAGGACATCATCTTCCGACTTCCTTCCCGCCCGAGCACAGTGTGCGCAGCAGCGGAGAGAAGAAGACGTCGCGACTCGAGTCACCAAAAGGCACAGAGTTAAATTTTTTAACATTTTCTAATGGTGGTGTGCCTCGTGATTTTTTTCATGAAACAAGTGTGCCTTTGCCCAAAAAAGGTTGAAAAACACTGCTCTAGTTTACCAGGGAGCTGATGATGATGATGAAGCAAGTGGAATGGAGACTAGAGTGTTGATGGCCAAAAACTCAGAGCAGCAGCGAGGAGCTCTTGTCTGCCACCATAGTGTATCTAGTAGCAATCTATCAAGTGGTCAAAGGCCTGTTATGCACTGGCCCACCAGAAAAGAAGGCAGACCGCTCAATAGGCTGCCATGAAGGATTTGCATCCCATGTTTCAGGCAGACAAACTTGCACACATCTGCTCCATCTTGGATGCTGGACTTAGTACCAGGCCTGCAAATCTAAGGTCAGCTCCTACTTGCCCCATGTTAATGGATACGTTACAGCTTTTATATTCTGAGGATGTGAACGGGAGCCTTGGAGAAATGAGTGCCAGCACAGCCAGAGAAAGACAGGCCAGGTTCTCTCATCTATCAGGGTCAAAACTCCCCCTCCCTCTGTGTGTGTGTGTGTGTGTGTGTGTGTGTGTGTGTGTGTGTGTGTGTGTGTGTGTGTGTGTGTGTGTGTGCATGAGAGAGAGAGAGAGAGAGAGAGAGAGATGGTCTACAGAGTAGAAAAAGGCCCAATGCCCCTTTCTTCTTGGTTACAATGTAGAATGGGGCATCTTTTTAGGATGTTTACACTGATGACCTGCTTCTTTTGCTCGTTTCCAGCGTAATACTGTATGACCACAGAATGAGAGTGGATTTCACAATTTTAAAAATGACTTTTCTGCAACCGAGACACTACAAAGCTATTGCTTTGCACTGCTTAATACAGACAGACAAGCCTTTTGATGAGGGATGATTTGGGCATTAATTAATAGGGCTACAATGCAACAGTAGAAGCCAGAGCATCTCCATTTCCATGGAAACTCAGCCTAGCTCATTTGTGCACCTTTCATTTTACCTAGAGGGGCCCTGCCTTGCTTCTTTATAGTCATAGCCTCGTTTAGCAAAGGAGAGCCAGGCAGCCAATCTGGCTCGGAATGGCTGTAGCGATCTCTTAGCGCCATGGCCACCTGGTGAGACTCTTGCCTCAAACACAGACCACTTCTGGGCCAGGTCTCTCAGCATGGCTTGACTTCTTGACACCAACTCACCAACAACACCAACAACAACAACAAGAACAGCTGCACTGATGAGAGAGGGCAAGAGGGAAACCTTTTGTTTAAAAAGCTTAGTACACTTTTTGTTTGCTTGATTTGATATCTAGTAAAATAAATAATCTAGAAGTTGTATGGTATAATTTAAAACAATTTTTTAAAATTGCAATAAGAGAACTAGCATACTTGACCAAACAATAAAAAACAGAAAGCAGGATCAAAGGCTAACTTCACCTGCCAGTATAGGAGTCTAAACCAATCCGTTGGAACAAATAACACATTTGGATAATTGCTGAAGTACTGAGCAGTGCAGTCTACATCCCCAAGGACAGCCTGCCAAAAAAAAAAAATCAGAGGCTTCAGATCTCCCACACACACACTCCCTGAGGGCAAAGAATCAGAGAATGGCAAAACTTTGGGGGGTGAGGATGAGTAAAGTTCATCTCGTCAGCTTCAAGAAATGAATACCATTTTAGCATCGTGAGCCTATCCCAGAACTAGGTGGTGATCCTTCCAGAAACATGTTATCTGGTGCCATGACTATTTTGCACCTCCAGCGTCCAGCATGGATTTGCAGCCTCTCAGCCATTTCAGGCTGGATGTCATTCACAATGCAGTAGCCATCCCTCTTCCATGTCCGTTTTAGCTGAGCTCATTGAGTTTTTTGTCTAAGACAGTGCACAAAGGTTCATAGCCTTTGGCTGGTATCCTAAATGTGAGGGGGGAAGAGATCTCCTGCGTATGGTCTCTACTCTGTCAAGCTCCCCATCATATGCCTAGCTGTGTGCCCCAAACCTCACAGCCAGCACGCCAATGGGCCTAGGGCAGATCTTTTGCCAGAGCAAGGCAGGACGCCCCCCTCCCCAGGGATTTCCCCCACCGCTCTTCATTTAGCCAGCACGATGCTGCCCTTGGAGAGGAAATGCCACCACCACCCCATCACCACCACCACCACCACCATCACCACCACCACACTTGATCACCTTGCTCATAAAGGGTATGTCAGTGATCTGTCTATGGTTAATAAGATTAGATGTTTAATTATGGGCCAGGCCATGGTTTCCTTCACATGGGGGATGACATGAGACTGTGACATTATTCACAGGACCATCTGAGGGACAGCACACTTAGGTGCAGTCTCACAGGCAAAAAAAAGGATCCAAGTGAATCAAATTAAGTGTTCTTTAAATTGAATTATAATTTCTTGTGCACACAGCACATTAGTAAAGTTCATTTATTTGGGCTCCAAAGTGAGGGTGTTTTTATTTTTCCCCAACTAACCAGCAAGGGCTTTTGGAAATAAATTGCTTGTAAATTGATTTTAATCAGTTGGGTTTGGTGGGTGTGGGTGGTTCTATAAATTTACTGCATGCCCCTGTTTAAAGTCAGTGGCCTTGCCACCATGGCTTCCTCTTCCCCTCTTCTCTCTTTCTCTCTTTATTTGTTATAGCTTTGTTTCCCAATGGCTTTTGATGTTCCCAGCTGCATAGAGCCAGAGATTTATCACTGTATTGCATATTTTAAAAATAATTAAAAGGCAAATTTTAACAAAACCCAGACTTCTCAAAAAGAAGGGAAATGAATCAATTTCATCAGTGTAGATGCCAAAACAGGTTTAATTCACCAGAAAAAAATCAATTTCCATTTAGTGAAGGTGAACGTGGTGACCGATTTAAATACAATGTGACTTGAACCCGTTTTTAAAAAAAGCCTGAACAGAAATTGGTTGACAAGGCTAGGGGGGGGGGGGGCTGTGGCACAGCCTTGGCTGCAAGCTAATCGCAGATGGCGGTGAAGAGCACCCTGTGCAGGGAACTGACCAGGGTCCTGAAATCTCTGGTCTGCCTCCTCCATGCGTTTCAGAGCCTCAAACGGGACTGAAGACTGCTCTTTGCCCTGGCCTGTAAATCGGTCCAGCCTATGTGCAGCTACCATGAGCTGGTCCTGTAAAGGGGGACAAGAAGTGGTTTTGATAAAACAGTTGACGTATGTGGGACCTTGGATAGAGGAATGGTAAAGGAAGGTCTTTCCTCAGGTCTTATCAGGTCACCCATTCAGACAGATGGCATTTGTCTCATGTTTTGTTTTGTTTTTGTTTTTTGTATCATTGGGAGAGCTCATTACAGAGCTTATGAGTTGAATGTATGTGGCCTCATTGGGGAAGTATAGGAAGAAAGGCTTGTTGGCACGGAAGCTGGCAAGGGAGATTCCTTGTGGCTCCCTGATGGCCCTCTGGCCGCTACAAACTCTGTGTTTCCAAGAGTATTTGTTGGCTATTCCCTGCCTTTTTTTTATCTTTGCCACATATACATAGACTGCGAAAATGGAAGGGAGTGCTCTTATTTTGGATTTGTTATTAAAATATTTTCCTTAGCTTTCAGATTTTTCAAAAATTACTAGAATATTGAGTTCATGTAAATTTGTGTTTGTGGTCTGCAACAATCAAATATCCCACTTGTAGCATTTTATTATTACTCTTCCTTTCTATAAACATGATGCCATGTTGAAATCAAAAAATAACTCTTCTATAGTATGGCAAGATAGTGAGGGCCAGTCATCTAAAAGGGCAGTGTAGCCACAGGTGCTCTTGTTTGTTGCTGCCTCTTAGTGTAACTCTGTTCTCCAGTGAAACCAGACTGTGTACACTGGCAGCACATAGATTGAGAAGGTGGTCTGGCACAGTCAGGATACAGGCCAGCAATTTCCATGATTGTATGCCAGCCCAACTCCCACTCTGGCACCCTCCTTGGATCTTTCTCTCTGTGCATCAAATGCTGCAACAGGTCAATCAGGGCACAGCTGGACACATGTTCCACTCTGCAACGGAGGCAATGGGCAGTTCTGGTGGAATGAAGCACTCCTGAGTATTTATCCCTATTCCCTGCCCCCAACTTGATTTGATATCTTCAGGCCCCTGGAGAAGTGAAGTTCATGGAAGAGAAGAGGGTGCACTTAGTATTCAGAGGCTATCTTGTGTTGCTAAGCAACAACAGTGGCAAGAGTATGGTGGCAGGGAAAGGCAGAGGAGCAACTGAGATCAGGGAGAGCAGGGCTCTCCGGTTAGAGAGAAGGGGCTGCCACAAGACGCAAGGCAAGTGGGTTCAAGTACAGGGGGGGGGTGGCCTCAGGTGTGGTGCCCCCCTTTTGAGGGGCATGCCAGAGGCCCATCCCATTTCACAATCTCCTGGAGGGGGAGTTCATGGAAGCAGCAATCATACCTATAAAACCACTTAGTGCTCTAACAGTTACATCCACATGTCCGTGGTAAGTGTGAATGATTCAATGTGTACGGAGAACTTTGGAAAACTCTGTTTTTCTTTACGGCCTTGCATTCCTTTGAAAGCAATGGTTCGTAACTGTGGGCTCTAGATGTTGCTGGACAACAGCTCCCAGAAGTCCTGACCAGTACAACTAGTGATGAAGGCTTCTGGGAGTTGTAGTCCAAGAACATTGGGGATCAAAGGTTGGGAACCACTGCTGTAAAAAAATGGTCTGAGCAGCCAGACAGCAGGCCAGCAGAGGGCAGAAGACGGGGGCTGTGGGGGGAAATCAAACCGCCTCAGATTGCGCACTCAGTGTGGACACTGGCACCACAACACTCCTGGGTTTTCCTGTGGTCATCTAAACCAAATGCAGTCACAAAAGAGACTACAAATAAAGCTGATACAAAGTTTCAAGTTATCGATGTAGTTACACTCTTAATAATGTACTATTTCAAAATATCCATATCCATCTCTTAGGATAGAAAATTCCCAGCAATAGGGACAGCTTTCCACGCAATACAGAATATGTGCAGAATCAATAATCCATTTACAAACAAAAGGAATTACAAATATGAAGTTATTATATATCAAGAAAGAGCTATAACAATAATCACAGTCAACCTATTAAAACAATAAACTAAAATAAATAATTAAAATTGAGTAGCTCCATATTTTTGTCTATCCATTTAGTCATGTCTGATGCTTGGTCATTTTCAGGATTGATGCTCTCCATGCGTCTATATCTCTTACTGCTTCTTTTAGCTCCCTCAAGGTCATCCCAGTGTCCCTTCTCATTGTGTCAAGCCACAGACCCTTCTTCTTTTGACACTGACCCATCCCAAAATCCTTGACTTTTCAAGTGAGTCAGCTCTCATAACATGACCCAAGTATGATCTTTTTTGTTTGGCCATCTTGGCTTCCAGATATATGCTTGGTTTGACTCTGTCTCGGACTTCCTTGTTGTCCATAGGATGCGTAGTAGTCATCTCCAGCACCATGATCCAAATGTGTCTATCTTTTTTGTATGTCTTCCTCAAAATTCAAGTTTCACAACCATACAAAGCTATTGGAAATATGATTAAATTAACTAGTTTGCATTTGTTTGGGAGGCTTGCATTCATTTGTTTGCATTTATTCTTCCAGATGTTATTTATATATTGATTATTGCTGCCCTTCCAAGTGCCATACGTCTTCTGATTTCTGGGATGCCATCACCATTTTGATTAATTTTAGAGCTAAGGAAGTCAGACTCCTTTACTGCTTCAATAGCCTCAATGTCAATATTAACCCTGACTTGCCTCCTCTCTGCCACTGTCATTATTTTTGTCTTCTTGGTTTTGAGGTACAATCCACATTTTTCACTTTCTGTTGGACTCTTAGGATTATTCATTCTAGATCTTCCTTAATTTCCACCAGCAGTGCTGGATCATCTGCATACCAAAGTTTGTTGATGTTCCTCATGTCATTTTTATCCCAATGGCAGAATCTTCCAGATGTGCCTTTCTCACAAGTACTTCTGCATACATGTTAAATAATGATGATGACAGAATACAATCCTGGCAAGTGCCTTTTCCAATTTTGAACCATTCTGTGTCTCCCAAAGGTGTCCTTATTGCTGGTTCTTGAACAGAGTACAGTGATTGTTGTTGCGTTACGAATCACACGGGACACAGAGTTTCGGGGTGCAATCATCTGGCGCTCAGGGCAGCATTCCTGTTCGTCTCTCTGTCAGGGTTCCATTGGTGTCTGTGTGTCTGCATGTGTGTAGGCATGCGTGTATGAGAGTGTGTGAGATTGTGTGATGATGATTGTGTTTTCCTGCTGCCTGAGCCCAGACTTTTATTAGAGGGTAAGCACAACAGACACAGGGAGACATTCCTCGGGGGAGGAGAATGCAAGCCTTATCTGTGAGACTCCTGCTCAGCAAACAGGTACACAAAGGAAATAGGTTCCATGAGTGGGAGGGAGAAGGCTCCCCAGCTAGTGAGTGATTACTGATAAGGACGGAAAGGGCTTTCTGGTCTGTATCCTGATATCCTGTTTGCTCTGGCCTTTTTGCCTGCATCAGCATCAGCTTAGCTGCACCTGGGTGCCTGCTTGGCCATGGGGATTTCCAGGCCTCAGCTTCCTCTAGGTGCTGGCTTTGTGCTCTGCCCATTTCTTGGGGTACAGAGATATTGGGGTATGAAATCCCTACATCTCTCCCTTTCCTTTTAATTAAGAGAGTGTGGGCAAGAACTGTAACCCTTTTTGCATACC
This sequence comes from Phrynocephalus guinanensis, assembly GCA_037367245.1. Classification (NCBI taxonomy): domain Eukaryota; kingdom Metazoa; phylum Chordata; class Lepidosauria; order Squamata; family Agamidae; genus Phrynocephalus; species Phrynocephalus guinanensis. The sequence continues at coordinate 24,941,125 of CM074748.1, forward strand.
AGACAGGAGGCACAGGTATAAACCTAAACAGACCAGGAATCAGGCACTCATCTGGTGCTCAAACCATGCAGGCCTTGAAAGCTGGCAACCTGAGGTCATTTGCCCCAGGGGCCTTATTGCTTGGCCCAAGAGGAAACTCAACTCCTTATGTAGGAGGGAGTGACATGTCTCTGCAAGACATATGTCTGGCCTGAGGTTTGAGAATTGTGTCCTAAAATGTGAGGTGTCTTTATGGCTGTGCCTGAGCGTTGCTGTGGTGACATTCCTCCCACCCCCATGTTCATTGTGAGAGCACTAAGCTCGGGCATGGCGGAAATCATGGGCTGACATGTGTTATCTAATGTGGGGTCCCTCTAGAATGTTGGCATGCATTTTTCTCCCAACTGAGTTACAAACCACTATTCATATGACTGTCAGAGATAGAAACTTAAGCTCCTCATAACTTGCAATAATAAATGAAATGGCATACTAAGCATGATTGTCTCCCAAAACCCAAAGGTACATAGTACATAGGCGTGTCTAGCATACAGTTATAGATGCATTAACAATAATACTCCAACAATAAGCAATAGCAATACATGAATACCTGAATACATTTTGTGGCTAAGCATGGCAAGAATTTGCAGGTATAGACAGTGAATGTTTTCCAAATACATGAATACATGAGAATACATAAGTAAGCATGTTCTGTCTGTGCTAGGGGCTTACATTTTTGTGGGGGAAGGGTGAAAGACTGCCTAACTATATTTCTTCTCTGCTTCCATGGATGGCTGTTTGCTGAAAAGGTCCTTTTAAGAGTCCTTTTGCTAAAAGTTCATGGATCTGGGAAATGTCTTCTTCTTCTGGTGGTGAAATCTGGTTTAGCAAAATCTGGTTTGCATGAATACCAAGTCCAGTCCTTAAGAGGACATCAATCTTGCCCTCTGACCATAGTCCTTGCAATTGAGAAAATGATGAATGTATGTTCTGGGATCATTCTGCTGGTGAAGCTTCAAACTGCCATGGAAGGCATACCTGTGAGACTATTTGTCTTTCTCTCAGGGTACATACTGTATAGTTACAACCAAGCCTTCTCCTTGCTTGAAGAGGCTTGAGAGGGGGGGCATTTCGGGGGGGCATTTCTCCCCCTTTTTTCCTTTTAATTGTTTTTTGTTTTAAATTTGAAATGAATACCCTGAGAGGAAGGTTTTTTCCACTGCTTGATTTTGGAGGCAAAAGGAACACGATTAGTGATGATTTTTATGCATTTTAAACCCTGTTGATTGCTTGTGCCCAAAATGTAAGGCATATGGGATTTGTAATCCTTGCTTTCAGACCTGAAGGCCTGCATTTTTCTCTGTCGTCCTGTCCTGACAACAATCAATGATTAACTGATTCAAGCTGATCTTTGTTCACAGAAACCTCTGAAGACATTCCTAAAGGGATTTACTGGCAGGCTGATAACCATTCCTTGCTTCCTGTTATCTTACATGTTTTCTGTGTGCTAGTGGGATGGATCACACCCATATAATTGCTTTTTTACCCCCGGAAAATAGTGGAAGATGAGATCTTTGGGACTTTTTTTCTAAAGGACTTGAAATCTCCAGAAATCTTTCTCACAATTCCTGACAGACAACTGATGCCTGCTTGCTTCTCCAGCAAACTTCCCATTCTCCAGCAACCTCTTTCTTATCCAAAAACCTTTTCCTCCCCTGCCTGCTTGCTTTTCCAGCCCCCTTCCCCCCTCCTCCTGAGCTGGTTCCATTAGATAGACAGAGAGAGGGAGAGGGAGAGAGAGAGAAAAAAGCATCTTTGATTCCTAAATTTTCCTGTGGCTTGCTAAAAAAGGGTGAGTGGAATTCTGGCTGCCCAAGATTTCTGAGAAAAGGAAATCTGCATCCTCCATGGCTTTGGAGGAAGAGAAAAACTCTTAGGGAAAATAGGGTACTGATTTTTTTGAAAAAATTGCCCTTTCTTCTATACTTATATTGAGGGTGTCTTCCATTTGTCAAAGCGCGCAAGAGGCTGTTCTTTGCCTTAATGGTGAACTTTGCCCTTTTGGAAAACAGGTCTATCTTTGGGATTCCCTCTCTGGGCAAATCTGCTTTGGTCCAGCCCAAGGCTGAACTCTGCATTTGCTCTAAAGCTGGCCGCTTCTGAAACCTGTGGCACTTTCCCTGGGAAATGGAATCCTGAGTGTTAAACAATTCCAGGGCTTGAGTTACTGAGCCATGGACAAAATTTTGGCCTCTCTGCATTTCTTTGGGAAATCCTGCCCCATGGCTTGGCTCTTTGCTGCAAGAAAGTGACTGCCTTTGGGGCATCTCCTTGCCTTTTGGAGGTACATTTTCTGACAGGACAAAATTGTTGGAAAATTTTGATTTTAACCCTTCCAGGTGTCCTGTTGCTAACTTTCCTAAATCTCCTTGTGGTTTCCTCTCTTCCTCAACCAATTCCTGATTCTGGGACACTGTTCCTAACTGTAGGTCACTAGGTGGAAAAATTATTGGTAGTGGCGTCTTGAAATCTGGGGGAAGGAGTGAAATGGGCATTTGCATGCGTCCCCATGGTTGCTCTGCTGTATCACCTGCATTCTGGTTGCCAACCCTGGAAATTTCTGCCTGAATTTTCTTTCCTGCTACTGGTTTCCCACCCAGAGGCTGTTGTGACTCCCAAGACTCTGTTCTGATTTCTTGGCTCACGCAAATCTTTCCCTGCCCCCCTGATCCCACCTTAGGGACTGTGGGCAAAGGCTGTACTATTACTGGCATGCTTTTGCTCCGAAAATTAGCTGGCCCTCTGAATTCATTTCGTTCTTCAACCGAGAAAAACGCTCCCATCTCACCTTTGGGATCCCCTGGGGAGGATGTCTGGACGCGTCTCGAAGCCTTTTACAGGCGTAGGGAGATGAGGGTGGGCTGCATTCGTGCCTTCTGGCCTGGAGCGTGGTCCTTCTGCTTAGTGGTTCCTCTGCATCTGCCTTGCTGCAGGAAATCGCCTCTGCGTGGCCTTGGGGGGATCACGTCGGCCGTTGCCTTGGGGGAATCATGTCTGCCGTTGCCTTGGGGGAATCACGTCTGCTGTTGCCTTGGGGGAATCACGTCGGGGTCACCATCTGTTGCGTTACGAATCACACGGGACACAGAGTTTCGGGGTGCAATCATCTGGCGCTCAGGGCAGCATTCCTGTTCGTCTCTCTGTCAGGGTTCCATTGGTGTCTGTGTGTCTGCATGTGTGTAGGCATGCGTGTATGAGAGTGTGTGAGATTGTGTGATGATGATTGTGTTTTCCTGCTGCCTGAGCCCAGCCTTTTATTAGAGGGTAAGCACAACAGACACAGGGAGACGTTCCTCGGGGGAGGAGAATGCAAGCCTTATCTGTGAGACCCCTGCTCAGCAAACAGGTACACAAAGGAAATAGGTTCCATGAGTGGGAGGGAGAAGGCTCCCCAGCTAGTGAGTGATTACTGATAAGGACGGAAAGGGCTTTCTGGTCTGTATCCTGATATCCTGTTTGCTCTGGCCTTTTTGCCTGCATCAGCATCAGCTTAGCTGCACCTGGGTGCCTGCTTGGCCATGGGGATTTCCAGGCCTCAGCTTCCTCTAGGTGCTGGCTTTGTGCTCTGCCCATTTCTTGGGGTACAGAGATATTGGGGTATGAAATCCCTACAGATTGTATCAGTTGAATGAGGTGTCATTCCCACTTCTTTCAGGCACTCCCAGAGCTTGTCATGATCAGCACAGTCAAAAGCTGTCATATAGTCAATGAAGCACAATATCTTGCATTTTCCATCATCCCTTAAAAGTTAATTATGTGGTCATGTGTCCCTCTTCCTTTTCAGAATCCAGCTCGTTCCTTTGGTAACTCTCTTGCAGTGAAAAAAAAAAGATTGGAGCTGTGCAACCATAAAAAAACCACAAAAGCAAGACTAGACGATGGGTGATACCGTCATATGCTGCTAGAAAAATATCAGAAAAGTTGCTGAGCTTTTTCCTTTGGGAAGACGGGCGATGTATAAATAAATAAATAAATAAATAAATAAATAAATAAATAAATAAATAAATAAATAAGGTTCAAAAGTCCAAGCATGGCAAGGGATATATTTCGCCAGGAGGGAGTGCTTGAAAGTTTACCTGGCATGATGGACACGAGGCATTCTTCTTGGAAGGCACAAAACAAATCTTCAGCAGAATTTTACTTGCATGTGGTATTAAGGTGACGGTGTGGTAGTTTGAATGGTCTTTCGTGTTGCCTTACATAAGAACATAAGAAGAGCCATGCTGGATCAGGCCAAAGGCCCATCTAGTCCAACTTCCTGTATATCACAGCGGCCCCACCAGATGCATTTGGGAGCGCATGAGACTAGATATCTGTCTCCTGATACCACTCCCCTGCATCTGGCCTTTGAAGTACCCTGGTTTCTCCATCATGGTTTGTAACCTGTGATGGACGTTTCCTCCAGGAATCTGTCCAATCCCCTTTTGAAGGCATCCAGGCCAGATGCCATCACCACATCCTGTGGCAGGGAGTTCCAAAGACTTACAATACACTGGGTGAAAAAATATTTTCTTTTGTCAGTTCTTACTCTCCCAGCCTTCAATTTGAGTGTATGTCCCCTAGTTCTGGTATTTTGGGAGAGAGAGAAGAGCTTCCCTCTATCCACTTTACTCATACCCTGCATTATGTTGTATGTCTCAATCATATCCCCCCTCAAGCGCCTTTTTTCCAGACTAAAGAGGCCCAAATGTTTTAGCCTTTCTTCATAAGGGAGGTGCCCCAGGCCAGTAATCATTTTAGTCGCTCTCTTCTGCACCTTTTCCAGTTCCACTATGTCTTTCTTGAGATGCGGTGACCAGAATTGTACACAATACTCCAGGTGGGGCCTTACTATTGTTTTGTATAATGGCATTATAATGTTGGCTGTTTTATTTTCAATCCCCTTTTTGATAATCCCTAGCATGGAATTGGCCTTCTTCACCGCTGCCACACACTGGGGAGACACCTTCATGGAGCTGTCCACCAACACACCAAGATCTCTTTCCTGATCCGTCACGGATAACTCAGAGCCCATGAGTTGATAGATGAAGTTTGGATTTTTTTGCCCCAATATGCATTACTTTACATTTGGTTTCATTAAAACGCATTTGCCATTTCTCAGCCCATTCCCCCAGTTTGGAGAGATCCTTCTGGAGCTCTTCACAATCTTCTCTGGTTTTTACCACACGGAAAAGTTTTGTGTCATCTGCAAACTTGGCCACCTCACTGTTTATCCCTGTCTCCAGGTCATTTATGAACAGATTGAAAAGCACCGGTCCCAGGACAGAGCCCTGGGGCACACCGCTTTTCACTTCTCTCCATTGTGAAAATTTCCCATTGACACCTACTCTTTGTTTCCGGGATCTCATCCAGTTCTCAATCCATAAGAGGACCTGTCCTCCTATCCCCTGACTGTGCAATTTTCTCAGCAGCCTTTGGTGAGGGACTTTGTCAAAAGCCTTTTGAAAATCCAGATAGACTACATCCACCGGTTCACCCAAATCCACGCGCCTGTTGACCTTTTCAAAAAATTCTAAAAGGTTTGTCAGACAAGATTTACCCTTACAGAAGCCATGCTGATTTTCTCTCAGCAAGGTTTGTTCTTTTATGTGTTTTAAGATTTTCTCTTGGATGAGGCTTTCCACCATCTTCCCTGGGACAGATGTAAGGCTAACTGGTCTGTAGTTTCCTGGGGGCCCCCTCCTTCCTTTTTTAAAAATTGGTGTGACATCTGCCATCCTCCAGTCCTCCGGCACTGTGGCAGTTTTAAGAGACAAGTTGCATATAACCGTTAAGAGATCTGCAATTTCATTTCTCAGTTCCCTAATAACCCTTGGGTGGATGCCATCTGGGCCCGGTGACTTGTTAATCCTCAATTTATCGATTAGTCCTAAAACCTCCTCTCTTTTAACCTGTATTTGATTTAATTCTGTAGTCAAGAGGGGCCTTCTATGGTATTGGAATAAATTCTACTCTTTTGGCCACTGACCAGTCTTGCAACTGCTTTGACATAGTGTTGCCAATTCTTTGATTGGCAGTAGTCTCTGTAGTTCTGCTGGTTTTAGGCCAACTCCAAGGGCTTTGCATATGCAAAACTATTTTTATTTGTATTTTTATTCCACATTTTCAATAAAGACCACCACTCAAGGTGGCTAACAAATATCACTGAAGCTCAAAGAAAAACCTGTAAAAAATGAATCATACAATGAAACTATTCAAAAACTATCGCAATCAAGACCATTAAAATCATTGCAGTAAATAATAAATATCAAAATAGTTTAAAAGCCCAGCTTGCGGGGGGGGGGGGGAATGTGCTCTTACACCCTTCTTAAAGCAGATGAGTGGGTCTTGATTGCAGCTCCAAGGGAGGCAGTATTCCTCGATTTAGAAGCAATACAGGGGAAGACCCTTCCCTGCCAGCCCACCAGTAGCCATCCCTGTGAGGAAGGAATGCTAAATAAATGGCCCCTCTCATGACTGTTACAATAATACTATCATGTATGAGGCAGAATTTCACCAGCATGGAACAACCACCAAGAAAGCCCAGTATTTTGTATTTGTCAGTCAACCAACTCCAGAGTAAGGCATGAAAGAAGAGCCTGCAGATATGATCTTAGAGTGGGGACAAGGAGAGAGAAGGGAAGGAAGTCCTTCAGCTAGCAGCGTCCCAGGATGGGTGAGAATTAACTCTTGATTCTTATCAATACCCAGACTGCTGAATTTTGTACCACTTGAAGATTTTAAAAGCAAGTTTTTAGAAACCCATTTTAAAAGCAATCCTGGACAGAGCACACCACAATTGTCTAACTAAATGTTAAACCAAGGCTAAGTGGAGGAGATCTGTTGCTCTGAAGCAAGCACTCGGAGGCTAGAATAATTAGAGAGACCAGAAGGAAAAAGTTAGCCCAGAACCCCCAATCTTCTATAATGGCCAACAGTTTCTTCCACCTGGAACTGGAGATGGGCTCTTGCAGTGTCAGGGGGATTGGGGGGTGTGTGTGGAGGCTGAAGTGCAGTGATTGCCAAACTCTCTGTGTGAGAGAGAGGAGAGAGAGAGAATATGGATTTCTTCCACCACCTCCTACACAAGTATTAGGTGTGAAGCATTCACAGAAACAGCTTTGTGCTGTGCCAGGGAGCACTGGGACTCAGGTGGAGTTGGGAAGAAGATAAACATCTCTGTGGTAAAGGCAACACATGAACCAACAACATTTTCCTCCACCAGCACCACTCACCCCCAAGGTGTGTCTTCTTTCATTCCTGAGGAAGCACCTCTGTTTTCTGAGGGTTCAGCCAGCCCACTGAGATCTGGCCGCACTGCCTCTGCATGGGAGAGACCCTTAGAGGCAAATGCAGAATGGCACCAACTTCTATGCGGCTTCTGAAATGGAGCTGCAGCCTTTCATGGTGGAGGCCAGTAGCATCCATAAGACCAGCTTCATAAAAGGCTGAAGTGCTGATATCTGTTGGGAAATGCCCTGTCCAGGGAGGAGAACACCATGCCATCCGGACTCCACTGTGAAATGTCACAATTTGCTCTCCAACAGAGGCAGGAGTTAAACTGAATGCTAGACTGGTGGTGCAGGCAACAAGCCAGGTTACTTCTTCCCTTCCACTCTCCCCATCCCAGCTAAGAAGCACCTCCAGGAGCCTGACTCAACTGCTGCCCATACAGCCTTTGCTTGTACAGTTGCTCCGTCACCCAGACCTGGTCCCCCCTCTCCTACCATGGTCACACTTGGACAAGCCCCAAGCCATGGTGGTGGGGCTGCAGGAAAAGGCTTCTTTGTTTCTTTTTCTTTGCTCGTCTTATTTCTATCCCACCTTTTTTTTCTATCCTAGAATTGGGATCCAGGACAGCTTGACCTGTAACCCACCTTGCCTTTGTGCCCACAGGACTACACCATCACCATGTATTTCCAGCAAAGCTGGCGAGATAAGCGCTTGGCCTACACAGACCTGCCTCTCAACCTCACCCTGGATAACCGTGTGGCGGATCAGCTCTGGCTCCCTGACACCTACTTCCTGAATGACAAGAAATCATTCCTGCACGGGGTGACGGTGAAGAACAGGATGATCCGATTGCACCCTGATGGCACTGTCCTCTATGGCCTGAGGTGAGTCCCAAGGGGTCCCCTCTTCAAGCCCAGTGACTCACTTTGGGGGGTGGGGGGTGGATTTGCACTGGCATAGAATTAGTTGGCCAACTGGCCATGAATAGGGATGTGCGGGGGGGGGGGGTCACTCTTTTGTGCTTTGAATGGCCATCTAGGCATGGCCACACTTTTTTCACCTACTAATATCACTATGTTTTCTCAGTATACTAGAAAAAAATTAATCTGTGCTTCTAAATTCCACATAGTGATTTTTCCACTTGCCCCTACAATGCTGTTTTTAATCTGTACCCTTTGTAATGCGAATGTTTTTTAAAGTATATTTCTGATTCTTATGGTTCTATGGTGGCTTTGTGTTATGTTATTAAGTTTTCATCTAAATCTTGTTTTACCTGTTTATATTTGTATTAGGAATGTAACAAGCCACCTTGAGCACTATCTTTTAGTGGAAAGGTGGTGTGTAAATGTAAGAAATAATAAGCAAATAAAAAGTCATAGAATCATTGAATCATAGAGTTGGAAGAAACCTCAAGGGTCATCCAGTCCAACCCCCTGCCATGCAGGAACCCCCATCAAAGCACTCCTGACAGATGGCCATCCAGCCTCTGCTTAAAAACCTCCACCACCCTTGGTGGCAGCATATTCCACTACTGGACAGCTCTAACCATCAGGAAGTTCTTCCTAATGATTCAATTTAATCTCTTTTCCTGTAGTTCAAAACCATTACCCCAGTAGTCTCTGAAGCCATGGAAAACAAACTAGTCCCCTCTTCAATATGACATGACCCTTTCAAATATTTAAATATCCTTACCTTCTTTTTGTAAGGCTAAACATTCCCAGCTCCCTAAGCCGCTCCTTGTAAAACATTTCTTCCAGACCTTCAACCATTCTGGTCGCCCTCCTCTGGACCTGTTCAAGGTTGTCAACATCTTTTTTAAATTGAGGTGCATAGAACTGAACACAGTACTCCAGATGGGGTCTGACCAGAGAAGAATAGAAGCAAAAATCAAAGAAAAAGAAAAGAAAAGACACAAAACATGTGGCACCTTAAAGACTAACTTTCATATTTTAATGTAATGTTTTGTGGACTACATGACCACTTCTTCAGACATTTAACAGCAGAATGAGGTGTGCAATATAATATGGGATGGGATACACATTTCATACCAGATATTCATTGGCTGTAGTATATAGAGTTGGGAGGGTGGATAGGGGAAGGGGGAGAGGAGGAGGGGGAAGAAGAGGAGGGGGAAGAAGAAGAAGAGGGAGAGCTGATTAGTAGAAATGGTGGGAACTGGGAAGATTTGGCCAGGGTCTATAGAGCTGTATAGTTTTATGGCTCTGAGGCCAGGATCTGTTTATGTGTTTAAGTGTGGTATTATGTCTCGGAGGTAAATTCTTCAAGATCAGATCAGAGAGGGCGAGGGTGTGTGTGTGTGTGTGTGTGTGAGAGAGAGAGAGAGAGAGAGAGAGAGAGAGAGAGAGAGAGAGAGAGAGAGAGAGAGAGAGAGAGAGAGAGGGAGTTTTTACCTTAGAGTCCATGAAAAAATGGCATGAGAATAGAGTGGTACTATCGCTTCCCTTGATCTAGACACTATGCTTCTGTTGATACAACCAAGAATCACATTGGCTTTCTTGGCTGCTGTGTCACATTGTTGTCTCATGTTCAATTTGTGGTCCACCCAGACTCTCAGATCCCTTTCACATGTGCTATTCTCCAGCCAGGTGTCTCCCATGCTGTATTTGTGGAATTCATTTTTTTTTAACCTAGATGTAACACCTTACATTTCTCTCTTGTTAAAACCCACTCCATTAGCTTTGGCCCAGCACTCTATTCTGAAATTGAATAGCACTGGATCCAGAACAGAACCCTTGGGTACCCCACTAGGAACCTCTCCCCATGCTGAGGAGAAGCCATTTATGATCATCCTTTGGGTACGATCAGTTAATCAATTACAAATCCACCTAGCAGCAGCACTATCTATCCCACATTCTACTAACATCTTTGCAAGTGTACCATGAGGAACCTTTCTGAAATCTACATAAGCGATATCCACAGCATTCCCCTCATCCACCAAGCCTGTAACTCTTATCAAAGAAAGAGATCAAATTAGTCTGGCATGACTTGTTTTTAAGAAACCCATGTTGACTTCTTCTAATGACAGCATTGCTTGTTAAATAATTACAGACTGTCTGCTTAATAATCTGCTCTAGAATCTTCCAGGAATTGAAATCAAGCTGACTAGGTGGTAATTATTTGGGTCCTCTTTTTTCCCCTTCTTGAAATTGGGGACAACATTCACTTATTTCTAATTGATGGGGACTTCCCCTGTTCTCCAGGACTTCTCAAAGATTATTGCCAATGGTTCTGAAATTAGGTCTGCTAGTTCTTTTAATATCCTTGAGTGTAATTCATCTGGCCCAGGAGACTTAAATTCGTTTAATGTTTCCAGGTCTTCCTGTACTACCTCTCTACCTATTCTATGTTGCAATTCCCATCCTACCTCATCTACTCTTTGTCCCAATGGAACTCAGTTTTGAAGAAATCTGAGGCAAACAAGGTGTTGAGTAATTCTGCCTTGTCCCTGTTTCCTGTTAGTAACTGGTTATCACCAACACACAAAGAGCCTATCATTTTCTCAATTTTCCTTTTGCTGTTGACATAATTAAGAAACCTTTTTTACTATCTTTAATCTCTCTGGCAAGTCTAAGTTCATTCTGCACTTTAGTTTTTTTTCCTACCACCCTGCATATATTAGCTATTTCCTTATACTTCTCTTTGGTGCATTCCTCATTTTTCCATTACCTGTACTTGGGTTCTATAATATAGCCCCACAGTGACATCCCTCCTATTTTTCTCCCCCTTAATTCTCACCCAAATACTCTCAACCTGACATCCCAGGTGTATATCCTGAATTTCTTCAGCAGTATATATGTCCTTAACATATAAAGCTACACCTCCTGCTTTCTTACTAGATCTGTTCCTTTGAAACAGGTTAAACCCTCCAACATTCCAATCATAAGTCTCATCCCAACCAGGTTTCAGTGATTCAAGTTATATCATATTTATTTTGCATTAGCAGTTCCAGCTCCTCCTGTTTGTTTCCCATGCTCTCCTTATCAAAGTTTCAAGTCTCTTGGCAAAATGATTCCTTCCATCAGGGGTGAGATGCACCCCATCCTCCCCCAAAAGCCCATCTGAATGAAATAGGAAACCCTGGTCCAAGAATCCAAATTGATCCTCCTGATATCATCTGTGGAGTCAGTTGTTCACCTCCACTATTGTTCTTTCCCTTTGTGGGCCTTGTCCTTCTACAGGAAGGAGAGATGAAATTGCCACTTGACCACCCAGATCATTCAGCTTTCTACCCATCTCTTCATATGCCTTTGTGATATCCTAAAAGCTTTGCCTTGAAGTAGCGTTAGTTCCTACATGGACCAAGAGAAAGGGATTAGAATCAGTGGGCTTTATGAGTCTTGTAAGACTCTCCATTACATCCTGAATCTTGGCTCCAGGGAGACAGCAGACCTCTTTGTTGACTTTGTCAGGACTGCAGATGACCGCTTCTGTTCCTCTAAACAAAGAATCCCCAACCACTCACCTCCTACAAGGTTTGGTAGTGGCCCCTTGCTGCACTGTTGGATCCTGAGTCCTCTGTGTAAGGTCTTAAGGCTGACCTTGCTGACCTTGTCGCAGCAGTACAGTCAGTGAATATGATGACAAACTACCCTTTAGAAGGTGTGTTGAGGCCAGGTTGTGGACTTCTTGTGGGTGTTTTGCTATTTTCAAATAACCATCTGCATCAGTTGTTGTTGTTGGTTGTGGTGGTGGTGATAGTGGTGAGCTATATTACAAGACAATTTGCTGTCCTTCCTGAAGGAATGAGATCGTCACCCCATTCCCTGGTGGCTGGGGCAGGGGAATGTTGACATTTTGTGAGTGGTGGTGGTTTTAAACTTTGCAATGTAAAGCTTAGGCAACCATTTATTCTATTTCTATTCCTATCTAGTTGGTGCAATTCTCTTTTGGCTCAGTATGAAGCAGTATGTGCAGTTTATACACTTGGACAACATTAACACACACAAAAGCCAGGCATGGGAGGTGAATCCTCTGGGACTCCTTGTTCTCGGGGGGGGGGGGGGGGGGCAGAGTGCAATACTCCAGTCACTGTGTTGCAGATGCCTTGCCAGCAGCAGGAGGAGAAGGAGCAGCAGAAAGCCTTGTTGATCCTCTACCTGGGTTGACAGCAAACCTCCTACCAGCACCAGCCACACAGAGGCCAGGATGGTGACAGTGTGGCCTTCAGATAAAGTGCAGCCCCAACAATCCCTCACTTTAGACTCCTATAAACTAGGACTTTATAGCAGATGGAGTGCAATAACTTCTGGACAGGCACCCCTGGCCCACCTTCACAAAGAGCCTGGAAGGAAACAGCCACACATGGAGCTTGTTGCAAGCAGGGCCAACAAGGACTTCCTTCTGCAGCCTGCCCGATACTCCGTGGCCAGGGGTGATCATGTTCAGTGGTTAGTATTTTCCCTGGATTTTTGTGGTTAGTAGCTTTACCAGGGGTCATGTGTACTCTGAGCATATTTAGATGGATTCCTAACCTGCTGATCTCCACATGCAGCTCTCTATGGGCCTTTTTACACAACCCCTAAGATCCGCTGGTCCCTTAAATTCGGACCAGAGATCTTGAGGGTTCATTGCTGTTCCTCCGTCTCCACCCGCTCCGCACTTCTTTGTTCTGTCTGCGTGAGGGGAGGGAGGGGGAAAAAGCCTTAGACAGGGGAAAAAAGAATGCATTCTTACCTCCGGTGCCGGTGGAAGTTGCTCCAACCTCTGTTTACTTCCTGGTTCCTCTTTAAGGGGCGGAGGCAAAAGAAAAACAACAGAAAGAAGCGAGGAGAGCTCAGGCACTCTCCGCATCAAATATTTTTCACCATCAAAGAGCAGGTACAAGAAAAGTGCGCTGGGTCGCGCTAAAGTGGGCGGGGTCGCACTTAATTGTCTGCAAACTCCGGAGCTGGTGGGTAAACATTTTTAAGGTCCGGAGCTTGCAGCCATTTGCAGCGGAGCTTAGGGGTCGTGTATAAACACCCTATGAGGCTGTTCTGGTGCAGCTCCCAAAGCTTGGCTGGCCTGGATCTGTGATGTAACAAAGAGTGTTTTTCTCTGGCTGCCTCTTTTTTTTGCCCCCCCCCAAAAAAAAACCAACCCCCCCTCCCAAATTATAGTGCCATTTTTGAGGGTGAGAAAACTTAGTGACAAAATTTATGATGTGAGGCAGTGGGTTAGAGCTGATCTCTGCTCTGAGTCACAAACCAGAAAGCTCCAGGCCAGAATCCTGCCACCTTTATCTTGGGCAAGGGGCAGGAGGAAGGTCCCCCATGAAGCAAGAGAGTATCAATTCCGTTACCTTTTCTGCAAGGGCCATGTGGGCAGGGCACTGAGGATTCCTGACAGAAGGTTTTTTTTTAAATGTTGTTGTTGTTGTTGTTCAGTCGTTCATTCATGTCCGACTCTTTGTGACCCCATGGACCAGAGCTCGCCAGGCCTTCCTATCTTCCACTGCCTCCCAGAGTTTTGTCAAATTTTAAAAAATGGCAAAGTCAAATTTGTAACCACTGTGCAAAGGGTCACCATTCATCAATGAAGAGGAAGATTTTCCCAATGCAGGGAAAAGTCTGTTCAGGACACAACAGCAGCAAGTAGGTGCAGAAAGTAAAGCCGATGGGATTGGTAGCAGGGGTAAATTGTTGTGCTCTCTCGCTCTCTCTCGCTCTCGCTCTCGCTCTCGCTCTCGCTCTCGCTCTCGCTCTCGCTCTCGCTCTCTCACACACACGCCTAGCACGCTTCACAGTCCAATTCAGCCATCTTATCAAGTAGCCTATTAGTTGCCCAACAGAGTTTTCACAGTGGCAGGAAATGGATTCCGTGGTGGAAGCGGCTCAGGAGGACGAATGGCATTCCTGATGAGCAGACAGAACAAGTCCTGCAGGCAAAGGGAGGGGGGGTGGTGCTTACACTCTCCCTGCAAGTGCAGTCCCTCCTTGGGACGCTTCCACCCTCCTGGCCAGGAGCAGGCAGCTTCCCCTAAACATCCTGATGGCAGGTGGCAGCTGGCTCCTTCACTGCACAAAGCCGGGAGGGCACTGCTATCCAGGCCAGGCTTTCAGGCTTCTCTGTACTCACCAGAAGATGGAGATGGCAGGGAGGTCTCGGCCCAGGGGGTCCTGCCAATGAGCTGGAAAAATGCCATTTAGTAGGTTTTTGCATTTCACACTTTAGGGGGAAAGAGGAGAACACAACTCTTGGTGCTGCTTCACAGGGGTGTAGGATAAGGCATACAGAAGGCACTGTGTTTAGCATGCAGAATGAGTCAGGGGCAAAGTCAGCCTTCCCTGTCCTCAATGGCAGCCGTGCTCCGAGGGCTAGGGAAGCCCCAGGTGGGCACCGCCTTCTCTACTCCCACTCAGTCTCTAGGATGGTGGCCCAAAAGGCAGGAGGAGGGCAGGGTGACTAGACTCGGGGGGGGGGGGTCAAATAAAGGCAGCTTTGGTAAACCCACCCACCCCTTCTGCACAACAGGCTAGGATGCATTTACTCAGCCCTCCTTTGCATGGTAGAGTCTCCACCCTTTGAGGAGATGGAGACACACACACCCTCCTGCCATTGCTTTGGATCTATTTATAGCTTGTGAAGCAGCAGCAGAGGCACTCCTCAAGGCTTCCTACAACCCTCGTCACAGACAGCAGAGAGATAAATTTAGCACACACGTTCTTAAAGAGACCACACGGTTGTTCCCATCCCTTCAGGCCAATGCCCAGTCTCCCTTTGTCCTCCCTGTTCTTCCTCACGTACTCCTCCTCCCCTTCCCCATACCTTGATTCCAGAGGATCCCTGTCTCTTGCTTCCAGGCTCAGGGGATAACAAAGCTTTTCCCATTTATGCTTGGCTGGTTAGGCCAGCATCTTGAAATACGCTGTTTGATTAATGCCTTGTTGTGTTCAATGGAAGAAAAGGTTGCAGGCCTGTCATCTCCAGGCACACACTTGCTTGCCGGCATGCATCACTCACACACATGTGCCCATTCTGTAATGGTCATGGCCCTGCCTGGGATATTTCTGGCCAGGGCAGCAGCGGTGCTTCCGAGCACTGGCTCCTATTGCTTTTGCCACAGAAGAA
Organism: Phrynocephalus guinanensis; assembly: GCA_037367245.1. Lineage (NCBI taxonomy): Eukaryota > Metazoa > Chordata > Lepidosauria > Squamata > Agamidae > Phrynocephalus > Phrynocephalus guinanensis. The sequence goes on from CM074748.1 coordinate 24,956,443, forward strand.
ACAGAAGAAAGCCCCGAGGGCTGTAAGGGTATTCTGCAAGGGTATCCTTACACAATAGAGTGCAGGAGTAGGTGACTTTTATTAGGACACTAAATAAATCAAACAATTGCTAGCTTTCATGGAGCCAAGTCCCCTTCCTCAGGAAGGTGCTGGGGTCTTGTCAAGGACACAGATAAATCAGAAATCCAAACATTTGGGGTAGATGGTTGTGCCAGGCTTGTTTCTCTTTCTACCCCAATACCTTGATAGAGGACCTGGGGTGGGGGTTGTGTGTTTCCCTGGTTCTCAAACAAACAGAAACTTGTAGTTTCAAATTAAGGCCATCTGGGATTCTAGATACATAAACCCTGGGCTTCTTTGAGGAGCTGAGGTGTGTTATCCCATCAGCGGAACCACACCTCCAGTGCATTTTTCCTAACTTCCCCCTAGAAAACAAGCCCAGCACAACTAACTTCTCTGCACTATTGACAAGGCACCAGTGCCTGCCTGAGGAAGTGGATGTTGATCCACCAACGCCAAATATTGCTTGAACTGTGTAGTGGCCTAGTAGAGGCATCACCTACTTCTGCATTGCACTGAAGAAACAGAGCAAACACTCGAATCATTGTTCATACTGGCATGACGAGTGCCATGATATTTGCAGCCTCCCCTTTCAGCCCCAGCACAGCTCATAGACTGGGGGTGCTGCATTTGGCCCTCCAAAGGGCTGTCCTGAACAGACAGACCCTGGTATAGTAGAGAGCAAAGGCTTTCTGCTGACTTCCACTCAGACACTGTGCTTTCCATCCATCCATGCCCAAATAAAGTCACCCTCCGTGTATCATCTCATCACACCAGCCAAGGAAGATGGCTCTGAGCAAACTGTCCCAAAGAGGCCCCAATCAAGACTGTTTCCCACTGACCTTTGTGGCCTTTGTGGCCTTTGTTTGTCTCCCGTGGAGCCCTGACACCAACATTCCCTCTGCACCCAATTTTCAATGCATTCCCTTTTCTTGAGAAAAGCAGGTTCCACCCCCAGAAGCATGGACTCAAAATTGGTCTTGGCAGCTCCAGGCCATTGTGTGGCTATAGCACACTTTCAGCTGCCCTGCCTCCAACATGCACAAAGGAGAAACAATAGATCTTTGGCCCACTTGTGCCCTCATATGTACAAAGAGAATAAGCATACATGTAGTATTTTATCAGTGGCAAAATGGCAGTGGCAACAACAATGATTCTGACAGCTGCCACCCCTACTAATGAAAAATACAATTTATCAACCAATGGAATGCACCTTTCCAAACAGCAGGGATCCTATACTTAGGCATCTGTGCTTGGGAGATGAATTAATTAGGAACCAGAGCTTGGAACATTTCCTTTGGGGATGCTGTTCTCAGGGCCACCTAGCCAATGTGTCCCGTAGCCATGGCAGCGAGAACTTCTGCAGGCTGTAGTCCAAAAATTAATATTTCTGGGCCATGGTAAGAGTTTTACTCCATGTGACAATGGAGCCCAGAGGTGGGTATAGAAAGGGCCCATAGTCTGGAATCCTGTTCCCTTTGACTTAATGGCACTTGTGGAGATGTTGACTCACCAAATCCTCACTGATTCAATAGGCTTCTACTAGCTATGAACTACTATGCTAAGCTACAGGAGGTCAGCTATACTGAAAGGAATGAAAGGGCATCACTGAGAGGGAAATGCTAGTTTCCACTGGCACAATGCCCTGATGGGTGCCTTAAAAGATACACTGCAAATGGACCACGCATAATGGGGCTTCTCTCAGAGTTTCTGAGGCACTAGCAAAGCCAGAGGCATCTGAGATGTTGTATATGTCGTAAGGGTTACCATGGATCTAATTCTGAGTGATACTGAGGACCTGGTCAGGGATGTGAATATCACTAAGCCTCTGGGGAACAGTGACCATGCTGCAATTTCCTTTGCCATGCATGTTGGAGGAAGAGTGTCAACCAAATCAGACATAAAAAGCCTTGATTTTCGAAGGGCAAACTTCCCTCAGATGAGGAAACTAGTTAGAGAGAAATTGAAGGGGAAAATTAGAAGAATCCAATCTCTTCAGAGTGCATGGAGCCTGTTTAAAACAATAATAATAGAGGCCCAGCACAAGTGCATACCACAAAGAAAGAAGAGCTCATTTAAGTCCAAGAGGACACCGGCATGGTTAACGAGTGGAGTTAGACAGGCTCTAAAGCACAAGGAGAGGTCTTTCTGTAAATGGAAATCCTCCCCAAATGAGGAAAATAAAAAGGAACACAAACTCTGGCAAAAGAAATGTAAGAAGATGATAAGAGAGGCAAAGAAAGATTTTGAGGAACGCATGGCTAGCAATATAAAGGGTAATAATAAAAGCTTCTTTAAATATGTTAGAAGTAGAAAACCTGCCAGAGAACCAGTTGGCCCTCTGGATGGTGAGGGAGAAAAAGGGGAGGTTAAGGAGGACTTGGACATTGCAGAGAAATTGAATGACTTCTTTGCGTCTGTCTTCACGACAGAGGACCTTGAGCGGATTCCGCTGCCTGAGCCGCCCCTCTTGACTAAAGAATTAAATCTAATACAGGTTAAAAGAGAGGAGGTTTTAGGACTAATCGATAAATTGAGAATTAACAAGTCACCGGGCCCAGATGGCATCCACCCAAGGGTTATTAGGGAACTGAGAAATGAAATTGCAGATCTCTTAACGGTTATATGCAACTTGTCTCTTAAAACTGCCACAGTGCCGGAGGACTGGAGGATGGCAGATGTCACACCAATTTTTAAAAAAGGAAGAAGGGGGGACCCGGGAAATTACAGGCCAGTTAGCCTTACATCTGTCCCAGGGAAGATGGTGGAAAGCCTCATCCAAGAGAAAATCTTAAAACACATAAAAGAAACAAACCTTGCTGAGAGAAAATCAGCATGGCTTCTGTAAGGGTAAATCTTGTCTGACAAACCTTTTAGAATTTTTTGAAAAGGTCAACAGGCACGTGGATTTGGGTGAACCGGTGGATATAGTCTATCTGGATTTTCAAAAGGCTTTTGACACAGTCCCTCACCAAAGGCTGCTGAGAAAATTGCACAGTCAGGGGATAAGAGGACAGGTCCTCTTATGGATTGAGAACTGGATGAGATCCAGGAAACAAAGAGTAGGTGTCAATGGGAAATTTTCACAATGGAGAGAAGTGAAAAGCGGTGTGCCCCAGGGCTCTGTCCTGGGACCGGTGCTTTTCAATCTGTTCATAAATGACCTGGAGACAGGGATAAACAGTGAGGTGGCCAATTCCATGCTAGGGATTATCAAAAAGGGGATTGAAAATAAAACAGCCAACATTATAATGCCATTATACAAAACAATAGTAAGGCCCCACCTGGAGTATTGTGTACAATTCTGGTCACCGCATCTCAAGAAAGACATAGTGGAACTGGAAAAGGTGCAGAAGAGAGCGACTAAAATGATTACTGGGCTGAGGCACCTCCCTTATGAAGAAAGGCTAAAACATTTGGGCCTCTTCAGTCTGGAAAAAAGGCGCTTGAGGGGTGATATGATTGAGACATACAAAATAATGCAGGGTATGAGTAAAGTGGATAGAGGGAAGCTCTTCTCTCTCTCCCAAAATACCAGAACTAGGGGACATACACTCAGATTGAAGGCTGGGAGAGTAAGAACTGACAAAAGAAAATATTTTTTCACCCAGCGCGTTGTAAGTCTATGGAACTCCCTGCCACAGGATGTGGTGATGGCATCTGGCCTGGATGCCTTCAAAAGGGGATTTGACAGATTCCTGGAGGAAAAGTCCATCACAGGTTACAAACCATGATGGAGAAACCAGGGTACTTCAAGGGCCAGATGCAGGGGAGCAGTGTCGGGAGACAGATATCTAGTCTCATGCGCTCCCAGACGCATCTGGTGGGGCCGCTGTGAGATACAGGAAGCTGGACTAGATGGGCCTTTGGCCTGATCCAGCATGGCTCTTCTTATGTTCTTATGTTCTAGGGGTCCATGCTATTGCCCACTCGATCAGCTTCAACAAATGCTGCCTCAGTTATTATACATATTTAGGTGGGGAGGTACAGTCAATGGAATGAAAGTTAATAGCATTGCAAACAGCGAGTCATAAAAATGTTTCAAACATGTTCACTAATAAGCAGTCGTTGGGTGGTTGCACAAAGGTTTTGACAGAGACAAACTGATTAACATGTGTATTTTGATGGAGAGTCAAGTCACACACAGTTTGGCAAGCTAGGATATTGTCCAGTAATAATTAAATAATCCAGCTAAACAATTCCAGTTTTGTATTCCCTAAACACAAAGTAGAAGGGCAGTGATGTAAGCATCCCCCTCTCCAACTTTTGCCGGGTCCTTGTCATGTGCTCAGTCTTCCATCGGTTGTAGGACCACCATGCAACCTATCATGCCAGAGGGAGCTGCCAGCATTGGAGGACACCTACAGGATTCCTCTTCTACTCCATGTTTATGCAGCACAATACTGGGCAAAGTACTTTACTCTTTTTATATCTGAAAGAAATCACATCCTATATCTTCTCCTGTGATTCCTGCATTTCACCTTCCATTTTCACCTCCCCCCCCCACTGCAAACAGCAACAAAGAGTCACTCCTGGGGATTTTCTATGTTGTTTGTTTCCTTCTGTTTCGTTTTTACCATCTGTGGAAACTGATGAGGGAAATGACAGTGATCCAATGAGATTATCACCAGGAGCTCCAGCACTTTGAAATAAAATTGTCATAATTTACTTACTTAGGCCAAAACTACACATCCAGTAAAAACTGGGTACAATTCGAAGTGATTTTTGATGCATGTCCAATTCCAGGTTAAAATGGCTCCCAATTCATGCCACCTTAAAGGACTGCAGGGCTTCCTCTGTTGTCAGCTGGGACGAGATCACCTTTCCTCCTCTTCCTCCTCGCCAGGGCTTGCTTGTCCGACAGGCTGGTGGAGAGCCCCAACCAGGGAGCACAGTGGCCTTGGCAGTCGTGGCAGTGATAGCTTTGATGGCTGGGGAGGTGCCCCACTGCCGTCTCTGTTAGCCAGCCCCCCAACAGACAAACAAGCCCTGCCAAGATGCCTGAATACCGAGATTAATAAAACCAGAGCCAGATCCACTTTTCTGCCTGATGATCCAAGTCCTCCCTGGGATAAACACGGTAGATGAAGCCTTCTTCCTCGTTGGCCTCCCAATTCGCATCAGATGAAGGCGACAGGATTTTTTCCTTCACTCACATTCACCGTCTCTTGTCCAATACTCAGATGGCCCACCTGTCCCTAGGCCTGCTTTAGAGACAAGATAAGGGCATGGTGGACTAAGGGAAGATCCAGCTCTTCTTACTTACTCTCTGATTATGCAAATCAGACCACTTGCAGGCCACTTTTAAGGATGAACCAGACAGGCGTGGTGACCATAGAGCAGTATATGGGTTGCTTTCCCACCTCCTTAGGCAGCCCAAGTGTTGCTTTCAAGCAAAGGGCTTCGGCTGTTAGCAGGCGGTTGGCAGATTACCCTGTGGATTATATGGCATGGCCACTCCATAAAACACAAGGCACCTTTCCTGGGGGAAAGGAATCTACCTTGCCTGGAATGAAGCTGTGTGTGTGTGTGTGTGTGTGTGTGTGTGTGTGTGTGTGTGTGTGTGTGTGTGTGTGTGTGTGTGTGTGTGTGTGTGTGTGTGTGTGTGTGTGTGTGTGTGTGTGTGTGTGTTTTCCTACTCAGATGCAGGAAGACCTCCCTGACCCCAAGGCCCGTGTACTCAACAAGTGTTGGCTGCCAGAGTTGGATTTGTGGACCTTTCCCCAATTTTTACCTGCTGACTATTTTTCATTGTGTTTCGTGCTGTTTCCAACTAGTTGGTTATGCATCCCAGGTTCAGGCTTCTCTTTTATTATATGTTTATGCTGACTAATTCAAATCAAATAAGTTTATTACAGCCATATGGCCCATACTTAAGGCAAGATCAAATAATAAAGCAATAAAAGGAGAGAAATGTATAGAGTATATACATTAGGCACCTGGAAGCAATTCTGCCCTCCTGCACGTTGCCCCTAAAAAGAACTTTGCAACCTGCACGGGGGTGTGAGTATTCTGGTCAGTCAAGCAATGCCATACTGACCACCTAGTTGGATTTGTAGCCCATTCCTTAATTTTTACCTCCTGATTTATTTTCAATATGCTTTGAGCTTCTTTCCAGATAGCTGGTTATCCAGTTTGTATTTCCATTTTATTGTGTGCTTGTGCTGGCTAATTGACACACTGTCATTCTCCCTATGTTGCTATGGCTCTTTAATTGTGAAGTAAATACAGTAATTTAAAAATTAATAAATGTACATCTTTATTTAACTCAGTCATTTATAATATTTATACTAAGCAAAGTAGTTTATCAAAGTAACTTAATAACTGCAAATAGCATCTACAGCCAGCAATGCCACCTTAAAAAACAAAACAAAACAAAATGTGTACCTAGTAGAAAGACAGCAGATTGGTCACTGGTTCCAGCTTATTCTGGAAGGTGGTCCCAGGACTCTGAGGCTGCTGTAAAGCTGAACTGATGGTCCCTAACTAATTTCCAAATGACTGGACCATTTGATCTTCACCAATGGGGGTAGGAACATGTTTAACTCTATGGCCTGCCTTCACACTCCCGTGTATATGCGTGCACACACACACACACCATACTCAGGCATGGTGCTCTGCAAGGGGATGGGGTGCCCAGAGGCCTCTCTGGCTCCATGGCCAGATCAATCCATGTCCACCCAGAGAAGCAGGAGATCCTTCTTGGTTGGCATGAGGCTGCAGTGAGTGACGGAGATCAATGCCCACTCCATGGAAACTTGTAAGGGGGGGGCACTCTGGGACAGAAAAAGTAGGGAGGGAGAGAGATGACCTTTCAGGCATGAACCTCCCAGACCATGCCCAGCCTTGAGCCAGGCCCAGAGCCAGGCCCAGGTAGAGCTTTCCAGCAGGTAGCTCACACAGTGGCTACAGGAGAGGACCCTCTCCCTTGTCCAGCTGGCTCTGACCTTGAACCACATGTTCAAAACAGAGGCACGTACATTGCTTAGCCTTTGATAGGCAGCACGTGTGCATAGTATGCCTATGATGTCACGTGCTGAAGTCATCTGCATAATGAAGACACCTACTTTGTCCACCCCAAAGCTAGCGAGGCTGTCTTGGAACAGTTTTCTGGAGAGGCTGAAATGCCAGTGGGATAAACTCCCATAAAAGTTTCTGGCAAGACACACCACCTTCATGTTGTGGTGCAAAGGCAAGCGAAGGTACTGAACAGCATCCCTTCCCTTCTTCTAATGGCTGCTGGTGTTTTTAGACTCCAGGTTGTGCGGTACAATATGATGGCTTATATAGGATCAAATATGCTGGCAGACCCAGCTGGGTCCCCTAAGGGGAACTCTCCACACATCATTCACTAGAGCTATCAAAGCAAGCAATGCAGCCTCCATCTTAAGGATGGTGCCAAATCCAGACTGCGGACAATAGAGCAAAGGTGGGTCCTTCACTGGTGGAGGCAAAGAGAAGAGGGTTTTCTTAACATTTGTGGCTTTTCAAATTGAGATTGGGAGGGCTCATCAGGCAACCAGCCTTGTTGTTGCCACCTACCAGGGCAATGAGGCAAGTAATGTCCCTGTGCTTTCCTTCTCCAGAGCAAAAGAGCTGAGGCCACTGTTTTCTGGCTAACCTATGAATCATGCAGATGCACTGGCTTCAGTCAGTCTAGTGTGTGATGGAAAATCAGCAAGAGCCATGTTTTCACAGACACTGCAGGGAGCTGTAGCAACTGTATTATTCCCACAAATACCACTGGCTTTGTGGTTTTGTGGGGACTCCCGGGTCTGGAAAAGCTTCAGCTGGTGCGTATATGTGTGTGCATGTGCATGTGTGTGTGTGCTTGTGCACACATGCATGCATGCATTCACACGCACACGCACTTGAGCAGGGGTGCATTTGGCAAAAGGTGCCGTGCTGGACTCCCTTGCTGCTGTATTTCAACCCCCACCGCATCTCTTCAGTACGGCAGTCAGCACCCATGTTCTCCAGTAGCCCCTTGGCCTTCCGAGGCAGTGGTGGGCGAGAGGCAGGAATTGCTCAGGTGCACTGAATGAGGGCCTCTTCCTGCATGCTACTCTTACCCTGGGTAGGCACAGGGGCACTTGCTATTTTGCCATTCATGAACGTGCGGTTTGCTATTCATGGATTTGTAATTGTCTCTTCCGTGCTGGTGAATGGGTGGGGGGAATGTTATATAACTTGTTTATGTAATATATAGTTGGCAATTTGTGGGTTGCAAGTTCCACAGCAGCATGTGGAGAAGGGTCTGCAATGGGATGTCAGCCAGCTGACGGAGACAATGTTTCAGACCCTCAAATAATCTACTAGGTGTTATTTCTGAAATTTGCTTCTGAACAACTGGTTTTGCTTCCAGCCACATGATGGAGCTGCCTCTCCCTGACAGCTCAGAGATTTTTTTATAAATCTATTTTCTTCTTTTTGTCCCTGTCACTGTCTCTACATGAATAAAGATGGCCCCTTTTTTCCCCTCCTCCGTCCACTCACACACACTCTTTCTCCCCCGCTTCTGTCCCCCTCCACCACCACCGCCTGCCTCAGCCAGAGAAGAAGAGAACTCCTCTTCAGGCATAGAGGCTACTGTGGTGAGTCACAAATGATTTAAACCATGCAGTGGATGCTGAGAGAAGTGGCACTCACATCCTCCTTACACATACGCCTTCCCAGCAGCCTTGTTCCCCGGTTGTCTTAGCAACAGTCTCCCATCATGCTGATCTGTCCTCCTCTGATTTTGTTTCTCAGAATCACCACCACTGCTGCTTGCATGATGGACCTGAGGAGGTATCCCCTGGACCAGCAGAACTGCACCCTGGAAATTGAAAGCTGTGCGTATCAGGTGGACTCCCGTGTTGTTCTTGGGGAGGAGGTGGTAAAGGCGATGATGTCACCATCTGGAGGGATGAGCATGGGGGAAGGCACATCATGACGGACCCCTTGGACTTTCTCCTAAGACTTTGCCCCTACCAGCACCTATTCTGCCTTTTGCTGCACTCAAACCCAGATGGGAAGTGGCAGTGGCTTCCACCTGTCTTATGTGATCCAGGCTCCCTCCACATCTTCTTCCAGAAATAATGTTTGGATCAGGTCCAAACTCCACAAAGCTGGACCTGACTGGAAGGTTGGGTCCTTTCCCATCACCACTGCTCTATGGCAGCAGCTGCATTTCCTGTTCTGGACACACTCACAGCAAAAGGGAAACCACAGGTCCTGTGGTCAAGGCCTCCTGGAGATCAGTTTCCCTGATGCCTAGGAAGAGAGGCAATGCTTGTTGAGGCATGGCGGCACAGCACACTGGGCACACGTGCTCAGCTCAGCAGTGCAGCTGATGAACACGGACATACACTCCACTCCCCTTCTGTACAACTCCCCACATCCCTCCCTGCCTCAGTTCCTTGTGGAGAACACGGCAGCTGCCTGTCTTTGAATTTTTTCCTCTCATGGGTGGTGAGACCCCGGCAGGGACCTGGCTCACTCGGGGCAATGGCTGGGGTCATCGCGGTTAATGTGTGTGTGTGCGCATGTACTAAAAGGGCCACACATCTGCAGCCTCCTGCCTTCACTCTGACACATGTTCCTCTTTTCCTCTTTTTTTCTGCCTAGATGGCTACACCGTTGATGACATTGTATTTTTCTGGCAAGGAAATAACTCTGCTGTCACAGGGATGAACCAGCTGGAGCTGCCCCAATTCACCATCATTGAACAGCGGCTAGTCACCAGAGAGGTTGTTTTCACCACAGGTGGGCTCTCTTTTTGACCAAAGAAAGGTGGGGCTGCCTCCTTGTGCTCCGAGGGTTTCGCGTGGCTGAGCAGAAGCAGGAGTGACAGCTTTATCCCCATGTGATTTTTTTTCCTCTCCAGGTCTTTTTGTAAAATAAGTTTTTGGAAGGGAAAAATGTGAAAAGTGATTAAGTGTCTGTATTTTCATTGATTTATTAGGGTTTATTAGTTAGAGAAATTTGCATGTATTCCCAAAGACTTTCACGGCTGGGATCTGATAGTTGTTGTGAATTTTTCAGGCTGTTTGGCCGAATAGCCAAACAGCCTGAAAAACTCACAAGAACTATAAATTGGCATGTGTTTGCAGAATAAAGCAGTAGTGCTGAAGGCACAAGTGTTGTCTTTACCTGTGGCAACAAACACAGATTTTTAGATCTTTTCAAAGAGGAGCAAGGAATGACAAATTATATGAAAGGCAAACCATGATACAGGCTGTGAAATGGGAAGCTCTCTGTTTGTAGCAGCCCATCTCCCGAAAGTCTCTTTATCAGCAAGGAGAGGCAAAGCAGTCGTGAGCCACTTCTTTGGGCATCCTCTTGATGTGTTTTGTAAAGAGAGGGTGGCTGCAGTGTAAGGTTGCTCCCAAGTATCTGCAGGAGGGGCATTTCATAGCACTAAAATGGTCTTAGAACTGCAGAGCTGGACAGGAGCCTATGAATCAACCCTTCTAACCCCTGCCAGGGAGACACAGCAGGGAACTGAATTTCCCATATCTGGATCTGCAGCCAGGTACCTAAACCAGTGAGCTGTCCAGTCTCTAGTCAGTCACATACCTAAACTAATGAGCACTCAAATCCAGTTTCAAAGCCCAGGCCCAGGACAACAGCAAGAGGCTTAAATGCACTCCTGTGTAGACTGAGTAGTTAAAAGGAATAATGCCTGGCAATAGAAAGTGATGGACTCGGATGCAACTGACCAAAGAAAGTGGACGTGGCCCTTTGTGTGATTTGTGAAAGAAGAATGTAAGAACACACATCAGCACTGAAGCATCTATTGTGCTGAATGGACACAAATACACTGCTAAAATGGAGGCACCGTTTATCCCAGTGTACGAGATTCAGCCTAAGAGATGTATTTCAGTATGAACTTTCATAGACAACAGCTAGTGTAAGTCCTTGTGAGACTCCATGGATGTGAATGAGGAAATAAGTTAAACTCCAGGAGAACTCAAACTGAAATGGGTCTGAAGGGCCAGCGTCCATCTGCATAAGTGCAAAGAGACAAGCCAGTGTTGGAACATCCAGCGGCTCCTGCTGGCTCCCTGCTTCATGCCACTTCAGGCAACCGGGCATGTGGCAGGGAGCAAAGCAGTGTGAGTGGAGGGGCATGTGCATGGCAGCCCTTCTGCTCTGCATTTCTGCAACCTTCGAGGTACAACAACTCTTTTGCTTTGATTTTTTTTCTCCATCTTGTAGGAGGTGGAGAAAGTATCAATTCTTCCTGTGGACAAAAGTGGGATAAGGTTGGCGCCTCCTTAAGGATAGTGTTTTTTCCATTCATTTCAGAAATGCTTTTTTAAAAAACAATATCTAGCAATGTTTTTAAAAATATATGTTGTCCAAATAATCAGGGATTTCTTTAACTTAGTGTACTGGATTTTAATTGACTTTTCTAATTGATCTGTCAATTAAATGTTCTTAGAGCCTGTTCAGGTCATGGTATTTTTAAATAAATAAAGGTAAATATCCACTATGAAGAAATTCAAAAATCTTCCCCAATCAAGGCTAAACTATGGATTTGCAGCCAAAGTAGCTGGGTATGGAGGACTGCAGTGAGCGCAGCCAGGGGTATGTGTGTGCAGTGGAGCTTATGGGTGGCATGAGGAGGAGGAGGAGGAGGATTTGGAGGAGGAGGTCTCAGGACTCTTGGTGGCAGGGTTTGGAGAGAAGGAAAAGGTGAAGACAGGGCCATGGAGGGCAGCACTTGGTGGGCAGGCGGGCAGGCAGGCAGGGCAGTCATGGCAGAGGGGCCATTATGGCCCAGCTATAGAATCCAAACTGCTATACGGTGGTACAATATTCCTTGTAGGATAATATTTTCAGTCTTCTTTTCTTTTTCTATTTTGTACCATAAATAGTTTTCTGTATCTTAATTGAATATGTATGGGGGTACCTCATTTTTAGAAGAGAGAGGGGGGGAGAGGGGGAGAGAGAGAGAGAGAATTTCACTGGGAAAAGAAGAGAATGGGTTAAATGAAAGGAAAATCTGAGGCACACAAAGAGAAAGCGGGGAAATCGACCTATCCTTTTTGCACTTGTGCTTCCCAGCACAATCCTGGCAGGGTTCTGAATCTTTCTGAGGCTTCAGGGTTAGGGTTGAAGCCTCAAAAAGGGATCCCCATCAAAGTATTAAGACTAGCCTGGGGTATCCCCTATCAAGCCATCTGGAGTAGGGGGGGGCTCTCATTCACTCATACTGCTTGCTCATATTAAAGAAGTGGCCCCATGACTCATTGGTTTGTATTAGTTTAATAATAAATATACATGACATGACTGGAAACTTGAATCTGACCCTTCCACCTCTCCTTCATGGTTATTGTGCTTCCTTTGGGAACTTTGCTTGTTAGCTTGCTTGCTTTTTTGTTTCTTGTTCTTGGCAGCCTGGTTCATTCCAACTGTGTCAACCCAGCCTATTTCTTTGTCCCCAATGAGCCAGCTTCCTGTAGTGCCCCATACAATGCAAATCCCCCTGACATCAACTGGAAATCTTTCTGCCAGAGTGCCTTGATCTGCCTCCACCTGTAGCAGGGCTGGGGGCTGGGGGAGAGGGCAACAGGTGGGACAAGGGAGGAGAATGGGGATGGCATGAAAGGAAGAAGAGGGAGGGGGTAGGAGAAACAAATGGATATTCAACCTAGAAGAATCTGGATTCTGTCCCAGGAAAAATCAAATGAGTTATGAAAGCTTGGCGTAAGTGATTCCAGATCTGATGGGAGAAAGGAGAATTCCCCCAACTGCCTTCCGTCCAAGCCACACACCTCAAGTGGATGAGTATGTTGAAGGAATGGCTTCAGGGATCAGCCTAGTCACAGGCACTTCCCAGGATGTGTGGTCTTGGTCTTGTGAATGTTGACCTAACAGCCATGTCCAAAACTGAGAGCAGAAGGCCTTGGGGGGGGGGCAAGGCTCAGTCACTCACCTCTTACATCAACATCTTCTTGTATTATCTCATAGGGTCCTACCTTCGACTATCGCTCAGTTTCCGTATCAAGAGAAACATTGGTTACTTCATCCTGCAGACGTACATGCCTTCTATCCTCATCACTATCCTTTCCTGGGTCTCTTTTTGGATCAATTATGATGCTTCTGCAGCCCGTGTTGCTCTAGGTAGGTCTCTGGTCAGCCAGCAACCACAAAGGTGAGAATATCATCTGAAGCTGATGCAGCTGTGAAGTCTTTGGCGGTTACTTCACATCCTTCCTTGTTCCGTGACCAGTTTTGTACCGTAACAGCGTTGGTCATGATTGTGGGAATAGGGCTCCTGGGCTTGGCATAACCGGTGCCATTACAGTGAGGCAACAGCTTCCTGATGGCAAAGGTCCGAGTTTGTCTGCAACAGCAGGCAGATCATGTCAGCATAGTAACCCTCCCTTACTTCTCCCCCTTTACTTCTCTTATTACTCAGTTAGGCTTGCCAATTAGAACAATATCTCTTATCACTAAGCTAAAGCTTACCAATTAGATTAATACACATAGTTATACACATAGAAATGCATAATAATTTAGACCTCCTTGTAATGCCTCTGTGACTATATTAGGGGAATTTCTTGCTGTGCCACAAAGAAATGATGTAATCAGTTATGTTAGAGAGGTTAATAAAAGGAGACTTCGGGAGACAAAGAGAGGCTCCAATGCTACGGATATCTGTGTGTGTGTGTGTGTGTGTGTGTGTGTGTGTGTGTGTGTGTGTGTGTGTGTGTGTGTGTGTGTGTGTTCTTCAAAGTGCTTCCCTGACACACGATCACGTGGTTTTGTCCCTGTTTAGTCCCTGTTTCCATTTTCTCACAGTCGTGATAACTTGTCTCGTGACAACTGTTACTTCACGGTCTTGTTCCGTGAAAAATTCTGAATTTGTCTTGCTTTCTTAACTTTTTTTTAATATCGTAAATAAAACTTTTGATATTTTGATTTACTGGTCTTCCGGGATTTACACGTCAATGCTACAGAATTTTCAGTACTTTCTTTAATAAACATTTGCGCTGCATGGTGTTTCCCATAGGGAAACTAATGTTGAATAGAGATGGGCACGACTTGAAAAAAAATTTTTTCGAGTTGTCGTTAGTCGGGCCAGTCCCATTTCGGGTCGTTTCCGGTTTTCGCGAAAATTCGCAAAAATTAGTCGGTTCGTTTTTTCGTTTTTTCGTTGTCGTTAGTACTGGGTTTTTTTGGGGGGGAGCGGGCTCCTGGAGGCACCTCTGTGGGGTGGGTGCCTCCTCTGGCCCGCTATAAAGGGAAAGTGGGCTCCTGGAGGCACCCGTGGGTGCCTCCTGCCACTAGGAAGGGGAAGCAGGCTCCAAGAGAGACCCCTCTACATGGGGGTCTCCCTTCCTCACCTGCTGCTGCTGCTGCAAAATGCTATGCAATAGCCATATGGATATTGCATAACATAATGTGCAGACGTGAGACCAGTGTGAGAGTGATAGGGTCATACCTTCCCTTCACAAGGCTCCCGCACCACCATGTCTCACACAGAAGGGAATTGTACTTGCTGCGTGTAGTGCAATGCAAGCAAGTAGATCTGGCTTTAAGGTGGCTTAGTGCAAGAGCTAGGGTTAGGCTAGTGACGGGTAAGGTTACGGTGGGCTAGTGGGTTGCACCTCTGGGTGCCTCTCTGACCCACTAAGAAGACAGTCTGTGACGTATGGGTACGGAATCAAGGGTTAGGGTTAGGGCTAGGGCAGGTTTTAGGGGGCTTTTTGGCACATCCCAGAAGTCTCCATGGCCAAGTGGCCATGCGACTGGTGGGATGGCTCCAAAAATTTGCATGGTTGTCCACTCCCACATGGCTGGCCACTTGGCCAGCCCATCATTGCGCAGGTGTAAATAAAATAAAATAAAATAAAATAAATGGAGGACAGAGGAGGAGAGGAGAGACATTTTGTTGCAAGAAAAAACCCACTGCTACTGTGAAAAATCTGGCAGTTTATAAATTTTCGCGTGTTTCTGTTGTGCTTGTGTGTTTTTGGACCACGATTTCAAAAACAATATTGCGTTTGCCGCCCCATTTTGGATCCCCCGCCCGCACCGCATGGCATGGCGATGGCGACTCGCGAGTCCGGCTGCCCAGGACGGGGGGGAGGCGGGACCCCCCCCCTCCAGAAACCACCCCTCCGGTAGGTGCCCTGCGCCCTTAGTCAAGCAGGCATTTTTCCGCCTGCTTTTTTGGCCCGGGAATGGGTGGGGGGAGAGTTTAAAAAAGTTTTTTCCTGTGCCGTCCGTGCCACTTGCTTGCGCTTTAATTGCGGCGGCCGGCGGCGAGACTGGGCTTTTTGCTGGCTGCGAGCCTGCGGCGAGTCCCACCAGAGCAGCCCAGGACGGGGGATGAGGGGGGAGACCGGGGACCTCCAGAAACAACCCCTCTGGTAGGTGCCCTGAGGCACGGCAGGCATTTTCCCGCCTGCTTTTTGGCCAGGAACCGGGTTTTTTTAACTTTTAAAAACTTTTTTTCTGTGCCGCGTGTGGCATCGCGCGATCTCGCGATGCAAGGAACGAGCACGACAAATCAGACCAAAATTGTTCGTTTGTCGGTTCGAGCTCGAAGTCTGGGGGAGTAATTCCCGTTACCGTTTCCGTAGAGTAACGGAACCGAGTAACGGAAACGGAAACGGAAATACCGCTAAGTCGTGCCCATCTCTAATGTTGAATGCTGCTTCAGCCGCTGACCACTAGGTGGACACTGGTTGTTGCGTGACAGTTGTTACCACATGGTTCCTTGTCTCAGAGCAGGAACAGGGAACAAACCGTGACAAGAGAATACCCCAACCAGCACCAGGTACAGTATTGTCATGCTTTGATCCCGCTCAGGGGGTGTGGTCAAGACAAATTTCAGCTGTTGCGCAATGGACGTAAAGTAAGTTTTTTTTGTACCGGTCCGAAGCACAACACTTAAAGAGACAAAATGGATGTGAAGTAACAGCCTATGTGAGGTTTTGTGGAATTTGAGCACATTTGAATGTTTGGAACTTGATAACTTCTGAAATTCCAATGGCTTTTGGGGACAGTCCCAAACATGTACACCTTTTTAGAAAAGTTTTGAGGTAAGATAAGAAATGGTATTGTTCCCTGTCATGGTGACCTAGGGTAGTTTAACACAGGTGCTTTTTTTGTATGTTGATATTTTTGAGAATCCCAGACAACAAGTCTTGAAAATGAGTTTGAACAATGTAAATGTTAAGTTGGAGCTTCAGAAATATTGACCTTTGGCAAGGCAGATGGCTGTCAGGCCAAATGTTGCCCCAGCTGCGATACAGACAGAGCTGAACTGTCCTGTATGTTCTCCAAGAGAGAGGCAGAGGGTAGGAAGCTGAGATGGCTGTTGGCATCTTTTTCCTGGCCACCCCCTCCCTGGAGCGTGAAGCAAGCATTTGCTAGTTATACATGCATTCTGTCTGTGCAGGGGTCACTACTGTGCTAACCATGACCACGATCAACACCCACCTGCGGGAGACCCTCCCCAAGATCCCCTATGTCAAAGCCATTGATGTCTATCTCATGGGCTGCTTTGTCTTCGTGTTCCTGGCACTCCTGGAGTATGCGTTTGTCAACTACATCTTCTTTGGGCGAGGCCCCCGTCAGCAGAAGAAGCAGAGCGAACGTATCAATAGGGCAAATAATGAAAGACATCGCTATGAGGAGAAAAGGGTGAGACAGCAGGTTTGTTACCATTTGCAAAATTGCAGGGACATCGAAACGCATGAGCTGATTTCCCAGTGTGGTGCACTAGGGAGGACTATGCATTCCTGCTGGTCATTTTTTGTCCCAAATCCCATCCCAGGTGGAGAAAAGAGGTTTGAAAACATTTCTAAATTCTGTCCTTTTCTAACACTGAAGTGGAGCAGAAAAATGGGACACACATAGATCCCCAAGAAAGGTGCTGGGATCTCTGACTGTTGGGCAGGCCATAAGCATTCTGCTTCCCCTGGAGAAGAGCAACTACAAGCACTCTGTCCCCTCCATGAGAGGCTTCCTGGCTGACAGGATTTTGCACCTCCTTTCTCCCTTCTGGACTGCCAGAGCACAGCCTATTAAAACAAGTTCATGGCCTAATAAAACCCCCGCAGGCTTATTTTTGCAAGAAAACAGATCAGTGGCCAATGGCTACAACTGCTGAGGTGCTGCTCACTGGACAGCCGGAATGTTCATACTGTGACTCATCTTTTTTTTTCCTTTCCTTTCCTTTCCTTTCCTTTTTTTTTGGCCAGGTTGACCCATATGGCAACATCCTTCTCAGTACATTAGAGATGAACAACGAGCTGTTGGCAACAGACATGATGAGCACAGTGGGAGACTCTCGAAACTCTGTCATGTCCTTTGAAGGCTCAGGCATCCAGTTCCGCAAACCACTAACCTCCCGAGATGGTTTTGGACACCACCCCACCTTAGACCGCCATGTTCCCCTGGCCCATCATGCTGCCATGCGCAACCGTGCTAACTGCCGACTCCGCCGGCGGTCTTCAAAGCTGAAGCTCAAAATCCCAGACCTGGCCGATGTTAGCACCATTGACAAGTGGTCCCGGATCATCTTTCCCATCACTTTTGGATTCTTCAACCTGGTTTACTGGTTGTACTATGTAAATTGATGCCTGCCAGCCACAGAAGAATTGGAGAAAGACACTCAAACTATGACAACAACACAGGAGTGCTGCAGTCGTTGGGGTTTGGGTTTTTCTCTTAATTATGACAAATCCTCAAGTCTCACCCCACTCCCTACCTTTGGTTTACATTTGTCTTCTAAGTCTCCCCTCTTGTCAACACATCATGTACACACAGAGGGTGTGTGGGGTAACTGGGGTTTTGGAGGGTGGAGGGTCTGATGGAGGGACCAGGAGAGTCATCATCTTTCTTTCTTTCTTTCTTTCTTTCTTTCTTTCTTTCTTTCTTTCTTTCTTTCTTTCTTTCTAATATTTTCTTGCTTAGAATTCTTTTCCACTTTGTAGGGAAGCATCTTTTTTCCCCTTTAAGTAATACCCTTTGTTGCAGTCATCTTAGTAAATAGGATGGAGTTGTGCAAGCTAGCTTTGGAATGGGCTGGGAGGTACACAAGCATCTACTTTATTTGCTCACAGATCTTTCATATCACTCTCCCATTTCTTCTTTCAGATTATATAGTAAGTGCATGAATTTCTTTTTGTTAATCTCTTTCTGCCATGAAAGAATTCACAAAGTCTATTTAAAAACAATGAAATATTAATTTTGCAACCATCTAGGCAGTAAGGAGGAATTGTTTGTGGGGTGGGAAAAGCTGGGAGGGAATCTGTCAATTCAAGTCAAAGGCATGTTTGCAAATTGCCTTTTCCAAAGTTTAGGAGATATTTATAATGACCCTTGTTTTCTCCTGGCATGAATGTATGGGAATGTGTGTTCACATGGGTGCAATTGTATTTTCAGGGTGGGGTGGGTGGGATTGATAATGTCTCCTATAGGGAGAGAAAAGTGGTGTGGTGTAACTGGCATTGGGAAGGCAGGCGGTGGAGAGTCCTAAGCATGTCTTGTGGTAAAAATGCAGGGGCACAAACCCAGGTCATTTCAGACAGCTGGGTGCAGCCATTCATAAACAGCAGGTGTTGGTGCTATAGCAGGAGTATGGGCTCACAACTGAGTTTTGGAATGGCAGCTGGATTTGCCACCATCTCTTGCTGTGTGCCCAAATGTGTCATGAGGCAGTGTGTGCCAGAGGAAACCAGGGATGATCCTAGAGCCCAGCTCTTCCAAACCTGTATGTCTGCAGCCAGAGAGGGAGGGAGGTGCTAATGCCTACTCCATGACATGGCCATGGGTGTCTCCCTTCATCTCATGATTAACCTCTGGTGTGTCCACCTCCCTCTGAAATGATCCTGTATGTCCTGGCATCCTGCAAGCATTCTGTGAGCCTCCCATGTCAGAAGGCTAAAGAGTCCGTTCCAGCCTTGGCAGTGCTTGCAGGAGCTCATCATCGCTGAGATGCCATTTTTAGCTTGGGAAGTGCTGGGCTAGGATGTTTCTTCTTGCTGGCAAATGCCTTGTGACACCTAAGTCCAGATCCCTGCAAGGCATGGCCCAAGGGCGGCCTTCTGGGGATGCTGGTAAGGGATGCTTGCTGCTGCTTTGGCCTAGCATTCATTGACACCCCTTTGCCTTTCTGTCATCAGCATCTCCCTGTGCCTCTCACGGGCCGCCTCCTTGGTGCCAACATCTCAAGAGCCCAGGGCCGGCCCCAGTCACTCTCTGAGGCAAACTCTATGTGCATACCAGCATCAATGTTTTTAATTCTCATTTCATTTCCCTGCAGCTGCTGTGATAGGTTGCATTCTCTTCCAAAAGCTCCTTCCCTCCCCCCCCCCCCGATCTTGATATCCACTTTTCTAGCCTCTCCAGGGGTGGGACAGGGAGAGTTTTGCATCTCTCCACATCTCCCTGGGAATGGATGACTTTCTCGTCCCAGGACACTGCATGTTCTGCTGGTCAGGTTAGCTGGAATGGCAGGAGGGAAGGAAGTTTATCATTTAGAATCAGGGCAACACGTTGATCTATGGAGTTTCAGTTACTTTCCATGGTTTGCTTTTGGTATAGCCTGAGCATATGTTACCACACTGATCAAGCTAAGCAAAAGTGGTGATCAAAATGCCTTGATCTAGGTTACCTTTTCCCTACTAAGGTATCTTCAAAAGGCACATGACTGAAAAGTTTGTCTCCTAGCTGTTTTCTCCCTAAGCGCATGTGCCTCCGTGGGCTACCTGTGGCAGTGCCATCAGAGGCTCTCCAGAGCAGACTGCTCCCAATCCATAAACGTCCCTCTCAGGGGTTGGGAACCCCTGCAGTGCATAACAAGGGAAGGGGGTCAGTGGTCCAGGAAGGAAAGCCTCTTTTTGGGTGGGTTTCAGGAACTCCTCTGTCAAGGCTATTCATGCCGCCTCCCACTTGATCAGAACATGTCACCACGCCGAGGTCTTTCTTTCAGCTGCCAAATCCAGCTCCATTGCTCTTACTCTAAACTGAAGTCAAGGGTTTGATCAGCTCCTGCCCTGACCATTTGGAAGTCCACAAGGCTTCTTTGTTTCACGGGTAACTGCCTGAACAGGCATCCCATCTTTGTGCCTGAATTCTCTGTCATCTCTGGCCTTGCAGAGGGGTGGGCTGTGCTTGCTTTTTGGCCTGCTCTTAGAGACATCTTAGCGATTGCTTTCCTCTGCCTCCTAGCCTTCTTGTGCAGTCCTCCTCAGTCCATGCAAGCTCCTCTGTCAGCTGCTTCTCTAATGCTGGCACAGCAACAGCCAGGGAGAAAATAAGGTTTCTGATAGGATCTGGAGGTTAAGGATGTATAAGGTCAGTGCCTTGGGGCACTTGCTGCTGGAGCACCTCAGACAGAACTGCTGTCAGTTCGAAGCCTGGGGTGGGTCTTTGTCTTCGGGTGAAAGGTGTCCAGTCCTGTGGTTTGAACCTCCTAGCTGAGTGGGAGGCCTCAGATAAAGGTTTTCTGTTAGCAGGATTCTTTTTTCTGAGACCTGGTGAGAAAGGATAAAAGAATGTCAGAAATCTCAGGACAATGCAAATTAACAGGTGTGCTTCATTTTCTTCTGCTGGCACAAAACACAGCCACCACTCAGGGACCTTTATGAACTGGGAACACCATCCTATCAATCCCTCCATTTCTGTCCATGCTACTCCTTCCTCAGGGAATGGGGGAGAAACTTGGCAAATGAACAGGTGTGTGAACTGAGAGGTTGCTGGTGGAAAAAGGAAAAAGGCAGCTTGGTGTGCTTTGGGTGGGGAGGCAGAGCTGCCGCTAGAATCCTAGCTATTATTAACAGATGAAATCTTCAATGTACATACGCAAAAGAGTCAGGGGTATGCCAGGCCTTCACAGACACGAAAGACTTGTCTTGTATGCATAACATATCCTTGCAGCTGAGCAGGAAAATATGTCTGGCTCAGCATTTCCTTGGTTGCAGGTGACAGCAGGAGGCAGAGTGTCTTCCTCGCAGGCTTGTAAAGTCTTTAAGAAGTCTGGCAAAGAAAGTGTGAGTTGTCAAGGCTGGCATCAGTTTGTCAGGATATGTAGGCAAGATGTGGAGCCACTGTTTTATGATGTCTCTAAGTAACTGTCGTATCAAAAAACCAAACAAAAACTCATTGAGCTTATTTGGGACCTGAAGGGAACAGCAAGACGTGGGGCCAGGTGCAGAGGTCTTCCAAAAGGGACCGTGTTGATCATGGGATTCAATCATCTTTGCCACCCAGACTCACAAATCATCAACTATGGTGTTGGTCCTGAAGGGACACAGAGAGCATAATCATTGGACCTCCAAGGTGGAGCTTCCCTGAGCTGAGCAGGGAATAAAGGGTTGGGGGTGCGGATTTGGGGAGGTTGGTGTGTTTTCTTGGTGCAGAGAAGTCCCCTCCCTGGCACAGGGTTGGAAAAGAGCTTTCTCCACCAGAGAAACTTCTCGTCCATGAAGGGCAGACACGGCTGGAAACACCAACCAAACTGAACTCAGCCTTGCGTTAGGGAGGGTTCCCCAGCTACTTCTCTAAGGAGATTTGCTTGATGGTCGTGTAGCTGGCTCCATTTCCATGTACACCAGATGCTTAGTGGAAGGGAACAGGTAGCCAAGGTGAAGTTGTTACTGAGCTAAATGAGTTTTAGTGTACATCAAAACTTCCACTGCATTTTTGTAGATACATCATCAGGGCTGCAGTTGCCTCTAAATTCCTTTAACTGAAAGAAGGTGGGCAGTAACCGGGCTCAGCCAGTAGCTGGAGGCTTGGCTGGGGCTTCCTCTCGCCACATGGAGGACCAGATGCCCAAAAGAGGGAATGAGCGGTAGCAGCTTCACAGGGGATTTTCCTCTCAAGGCGACACAGGGACAGGCCTTGACATGAAAGCGAACGTGGGACCTCTCCTGACATTCCTCAGAGGCCGTCCCTCTCCTGGCATGGAGGAAAGACCTGTCCCCCTTCCTCTGTGGCTGAAGGAGTGGGTTCATAGCGCTTGGGGGGGGGGGACAGTGGAGCTGTCATCATGTTCCCAGTTGCAGAGGGAGCTGCTCTACACCGAGATGGGACTCGTCTGCAGGAAGCCTCAGTCACAAGGCAGTCCCTCTGGAGTGAGCAGTAGAGAGGCCGTGCAGGCATTGCTGTAATGTTGCGGCACTGATGTCCCCTGTGAATGGCTCCTCCTGGGGCTAGCACAGGATCCCTGCTACATGGGCCCAGCCAGAAGCCTCCCTCCGGCCTTTGCTCAGCCCAAGCACAGCTCTCAGGCAGCCCTTGTTGCACCCAATGCTACTTGGCCAAGAGGCTCTGCCAGAGCAGGGCACAGCATGTGGGCTGTATAGCTTCTGGGTGGACAATGGGCACAAGCCTCCCTCTGTGAATGTGTTGCTGATGCCAGTTGGCCCCGAGCGTTTCTCTCTCAGGGCATTTTAAACATTTGTCCCTTTCTGGTTCAGGAAGTATTCTGGTGTATGCAGACCTTCTTCTGTTCATGATTGCCTGTGCCTAATAGTTAAGGAAGAAGGGTTTTTTAAGGCGATAAATGAGCCACTCCTCTCCTCCCTATAATCAGGAGGATGAAAGATTCCAAGACAAGGTCTCACTCCAAAGGAAGAGGGATCTTTAAACCAGGCTGATGAGATTACAAGGTTCACCTTCTGCCAAAAAGCCTATTAGCACACAAGTCTTTCTGAGATGTAAACGAGAAAATCATTCTAATAATGGTGGTTGGCAGCTGCGTGAGGGAAACAGGATGCAGACCTCTTCCTCCATAGTGCCGGAGGACTGGAGGATGGTGGATGTCATACCAATTTTTTAAAAAGGAAGGAGGGGGGACCAGGGAAACTACAGGCCGGTTAGCCTTATGTTTGTCCCAGGGAAGATGGTGGAAAACCTCATCCAAGAGAAAATCTTAAAAAAACACAGAAGAACAATCCTTGCTTAGGGGAAATCAGCATGGCTTCCGTAAGGGTAAGTCTTGCCTGACAAACCTTTTAGAATTCTTTGAAAAGGTCAACAGGCATGTGGATTTGGGTGAACCGGTAGATATTGTCTATCTTGATTTTCAGAAGGCTTTTGACACAGTCCCTCACCAAAGGCTGCTGAGAAAATTGCACAGTCAGGGAATAAGAGGGCAGGTCCTCTTATAGAATGACAACTGGTTGAGATCCAGGAAAAGTAAAGTAATGACAACTGGTTGAGATCCAGGAAACAAAGAGTAGGTGTCAATGAGCAATTTTCACAAGGGAGGGAGGTGAAAAGAAGTGTGCCCCAGGGATCCGTCCTGAGACCGGTGCTTTTCAATTTGTTCATTGAGGTAGGGAGAGTAAGAGAAAACTGAACAGGTAAAGGTAAATGTTCCCCGTGCACATACGTGCGAGTCATGCCCAACTGTAGGGGCGGTGCTCATCTCCATATTCAATGATATGGTTGTGTGCAAGTCCATGGCCCCGTGGCCAGCATGGCTGCAGGGCAACACTGTTTTACCTTCCTGCTTTTTACGGCGGTACCTATTTATCTACTTGCATTTACATGCTTTCGAATGGCTAGGTTGGCAGGAGGTGGGGCTTCAGCCCCCCCCCCCATCAGTTCTGCCACCTTGCTGTGCTGTTCTTTGCAAGTACACTGCAAGAGAGTGGTGGAAAGAGTGGAGGTATTGTCTAATACCTGGGAGAGTCTTTGTGTGTACCAGGAGGGGATGGAAGACTAGTGTAGGTGCAGAAAGAGAAAAGAGAAAAGAGACCAGTCTGAGGAGACTTCAGGGGAGGGGAGGCATCCTGCCCTAGAGCCAACCGCAGCCTGGGCCGGCACCCTCCCCACAGGACAGCCAGCCTTCATCTCTCTTCCTCCCTGAGTTGTCCAGCAAGCCCAGGGTGGCACCTCCTTCTCTCCAAAAATCCTTGTCTGGCCCCTCCTCCTCCTCCTCCTCCTCCTCCTCCTCCTCCTCTTTCTGCTTGAAAAGTTTCTCACCAGCTGAAAGCAAAGCAGAATAGTGGAAACTTCCTGAATTCTCTGCCACAGATGCCACATGAAGCCAGAATGTAATTGGGAGAGTTTTCTTTTTTGCTTTCAAGAGTTAACAAAATGAGACATGCCATTTGGGTTTTTTGAACCCTCTCCCAGAATTTCCCAGGCAGAATTTGAGGAGTTCCAGCCAACAGACCCAGGCCTACAGACAGCTACGAATACCCACATTTTGCTCACTAGCTTAGGACCCATCTCTGACACTCTATGGCTTCTCACGCCTTCCTTCTTGCTGGGAATGTACAAAATAAAGGGAAGTGGGGTTGGGGGGGTTGCTATGGTTCTTCCTAGGTGTTACAGTTCTTCAGAAGCCAACTTCTCGGCATTCATCGGATACACCCCTGAGAAGCCAGTAGGAATTTTCTCAGTCAAATGCCAGTAGTTTTTAGAATAATCAAAACACAAATTAAAAAATCCCCAGCCCTTCCATGTACCTGTCATCACTATCAGCTGAGAAATAATGGCTTCTTTTTAGACATTATGAAGACAGAAATCAGGGCTAGGCTAAGAGCTAAGCTCCCTGTTAACTCCATGGTATTCTGAGTCTGGTCCTCTCCGTCTACTGTGCTCCATACAGGGTGCTTCTCAGGAAATTACCAGACCTATAATGCCTTGAACTTCCCAAAGTCTAGCTACTGGTTGGGCAGGATATAAATGTAAATAAATAAATAAATTTCCTCTGTCTTTATCATGTCTGAGAGAAGCAATTACAGTGGACCCTTGTATAACAAACAGCTTGTATAACATAAAATTTGTACAACAAATATTCTGGAGATAGGAGAAATTTGGTTAACATAACCACCTATGGGGAGAATCCGTACAACATAAAAATGGGATTACTCCGTTTTCAATGCATTCCTATGGGAATTTGTATAAAGGAAAATTTGCTTAACATAATTTCATTTGGAATGAATTAATTCCTTTATACAAGGTACCACTGTACTTGTTTGCAGAAAATGATTATAGAAGTTTGGCTGTGGGACTCTCTGAAGATACCTAAAAGCTGTCTTCCATGAATTTTTCAAATCCTTGTCTAGCAGTTTTTACAAAGCTGGGTTGGCAACAAGACTGAAACTCTCAAGCAGCAGCATGGCAGTTTCCTTTTCCATACATCAACAGTAGAAAGCAAGTCTAGAGCCTCAGATCTAGCTCCTGGCCCAGTGAGAGAAATATGAGTGTCTGTATGTGTTGTGTAGGTTGGCTGTAATTCCGAGAATTCTTCCTGCAGAATTCTTGGGGGATTTGGGGAGTTGGAGACAAAAAAAGAACAAATGTCACCCCTCTAAGTGAACCTGTCATGTGGCATCCCTATGAAGTGCCTCTCCAAAGCCATGGTTGCCATGCTGGGCATCCAGAATGCCATAACAAGAGTAATAGGTTTCAGGGTAGTGCTGTCCAGAGCCTCCCAGCTCCATCTGGAAAACAAGGGAATACTGTGAGGGAAAGTTGGTGACAAAGAGGACTTTGGGTGGGTTCCCTCTTGCTGTGGGTGGTGAGAAAAGTAGCACTTCTGATTTTCTAGTTCTTCTCAATCTTTGCAAGATATTATTACTCCAACTCCATCGGCGCATGGATATCTGGTGGCAATACTCTTTCTTGGCTAACAATCCTTCAAACTGACCAGGGAAGTCAAGCCCTTTTCCAGACTGGGCTGAAGAAAGAGAGAGCCATTTCCCTGTGCATTGAACCTGGGTCAAACGCCTTTGAGAGGGGAGGCAGGCAACTGAATCTGAGCGGAAGTGTTCAAAAATAAGTGAAGAGCTGAAATGTTTTAAGGGCCAAGCAGTTGGGAAAGTGAGAATATTGTACATGCTTCTACTCTACAGAGAATGTCCTACTCACAGAGGAGTCAGTGTGTTTCAGTCAAGCCACCCCAGGGTGCCTTCGTTCAGCAAATGGCAGCCATGCTTCTTAAAGTACAGGACGATCCTCTGGATGCGTTTAAGGTTTTAGTAAAAAAATGTCAGCTCAGTGCCCCAGTGTGGGTATCTTGTGTGTAGATACATCTGTTGCTGCTTTCCATTCCATCATGAAGCAGGTGAATTTTCATCATGATGAGTTATAAGCATATGGTATGCATGTTTATCAAACAGAAGTAACCCTTTTGCACAACTGATAACACCCCAGTGAACAGCCGGGCTGAGACAAAACGTGCAAGGCCACACCATCTGGGGTTGAGCCCGGTCCCTGTGGGCAGAGGTGTGGCTTTTGAACAAAATTAGGATTTTTTTTGACATTTTGAGATGCATCCGCCTCTCCTACACATCATTAAGAATCGACGTCATACACAGCAGGTGTGGAATTAAATACAACATGTGAACATCAGGAGAAACCTATGTTGCTGTCATGACCCCAGAGGATATGTTGCAGAACAAACTGCTGTGAATCATTTTTAACCTTCTCTGACTGGCTACTTTGCATCCTGTACAGTGTTTCCAAAAAAGAAAAAAAGAAAAAGAAAAAAAAACAAAGGGAAAACACCTGTTTTTTATTATCTTTCTTTGAGTTGCATTTTTCTGCATGAAAAAGGTCCTTGATCTTTCTGTCTCTCTCTTTCTGTTTTTCCCCACAAAAGCAGATTCTGCTTTAAATGTGTACAAAATGAGAAAAGGAAATAATGTTTATAGCAAAGTGATTTAGATGTAGATTTTTTGTATAAAAAGGCGAGAGAAAAAATGTGGAAAAAAATAAAATAATCTAAAGAGCCATCTTTGTCTACTCTACAGGTGTGAAATGCAATTGGTGAGCCTACTGTTCCTGTTCCCGGCTGCCGCTTCCTGGGACTGGACAGCCATCAAGAGCTCTCCTTCTTCAGAAAGGAGGTGGCAGGGACAGGAAGTGAAGGTTCATCAATTGCTTCATGAGTGTCTTTTCAAAAACTGTCTCCTTTATTATTATATTGGCAGGCTTTTATTTTCAATGATCTTGTTACTTTAAAAATGACAGTTTTTGGAAGATGACATTGAACTAATGCTTAAAATAAACAAACTTGAAAATAGTTTACAGTTTTGTATAAAACATGATCAATATTAATGAAATGTTTTTTTAAAAAATAAGATCATAGCAGTGCCAAACAAATGTAATGTGTGTACATTCATGTTTTTTCTTCTTTCTTTTTGAAAAAAAATGTTCTTACACTCACTCACTCTCTGTCTCTCTGCCTATCCCTCTCTTGCACGCGTGCACGCACGCGCGCGTGCGCGCACACACACACACACACCCCTTCCGTTTTAAAAAAGCAAATGAAAATGTATATGGTGTAATATGTATTTTAAAATTGTTGAATATCAGTTGGTCAGGAATCTTTATTGCTTTTTTTGTTTTGTTTTGTTTTTTCTAACCCAAAAAAGAAATTACACTTTCAAAATATAGCCTTGAAAGAGGACCGGTTCATTTCTTTCCCCTCTCAGTTTGGGTGTGGAGTGTTTTGTTTCCTCATCTGTCTTTGAAGATATATGTGTAGGGAAAGACATTGCAAAGAAAAGTCTGCACAAAAACCCATCTTCAGCAACGGGCCCAGAGAGAGAGAGTGGGGCAGGGCAAGGGTGGATGAGGGTTAGGGTTAGGGTTAGTTGAGCCTACATCAAAACTGACTAGCTGACAAAATGCTAAGAGGTTATTAGGGTGGGGGGAAGGAACTGTTCTTTGTGTCATTTGTAGCCTCCATTCAGGGGGACAGAGGGAGGAACAGGTGTCACTTTGACTCCTGGCCCTGGCTGAAGCTGTATGTTCACAAAACAAGCAGGTCAAGAGCACAGGTGCTCAGGAAGCTGGCGATCATTTCCTCACCAGCAGAAAGCTTCTTCCTAGAAACTGGACAAAGATGCAACCATGGTATCCTTTGATGGTACGTCTCTGTCTATCAGCATTCCCACCACCAATGCCCTAACAACAGTAAAGAAGAGATTAAGAGATTAAGACAAGACAGCACCCTCACATCCAGAAGTGGCCTCAACCCAGATAAAATATGCCAACTCCTGGATCTGTGTCTGATCACCACCTATTTCATGTACAGAGGGAACTTCTACAGACAGAAGCATGGTCATGCCATGGGTTCCCCAGTGTCACCCATTGTTGCTAACCTATACATGGAAGTGGAGAAGAAAGCACTCAACACCTTCCCAGGGATGACACCATCCCACTGGTTCAGGCATGTAGATGACACCTGGTGAAAATCCATGCAAAGGAAGTACAGGCCTTTACAGACCTCATCAGTGCGGTGGACCCAAATATTAAGTTCACTAGGGAAGACACTCAAGACAACAGGCTGGCTTTCCAGGATTTTGCAGTCATCATCGGAACCGACCGTGGCCTAGGAAAAGAAGTTTATAGGAAGCCCACCTACACAGATCTGTCCTTACTATTTGACTC
Source organism: Phrynocephalus guinanensis (assembly GCA_037367245.1). Taxonomy (NCBI): domain Eukaryota; kingdom Metazoa; phylum Chordata; class Lepidosauria; order Squamata; family Agamidae; genus Phrynocephalus; species Phrynocephalus guinanensis. Next base: position 24,984,874 of record CM074748.1, read on the forward strand.
CCAACATCCATTACAACACAAATTAGGAGTCATCAGGACCCTAAACCACAGAGCAGAGATCATCCCCACCTCCACAGAAACCAAGAAGAAGGAAGACAGGCATCTGAAGACAGCACTTAAGGCCTGTGGATATCCAAAGTGGGCCTTCAACAAAGCAGTATCCCAACCCAGAAGAACAATGGATCAGCCTGAGACCCAGAGTCGACAGAAGAACCTGGCCATTCCTTACATGGCTGGGGTGACTGAGAAGCTTAAAAGGATTTTTGGCAAATGCTACATCCCAGTTTACTTCAATCCCATAAACACACTAAGGGCCTTTTCACAGGATCCCTAAGCTCCGCCGCAAATGTCTGCAAGGTCCGGACCTTAAAAATGTTTCCCCACCAGCTCCGGACTTTGCAGACAATTAAGTGCGACCCCGCCCACAAAGCGCGACCAAACAGCAGTTTTCTTGTACCTGCTGGTGGAGGGTGAATTTCAACCTGGTCCGGATTTAATCCGGCAGGTCACCCTCCACCGGGATCCCCGATCCTGCTGCTGCTGCTGCTGCTGCGGCTGGGGCTGGGGCGCGCGCCTCTTCTTCTTCCTCCTCCTCCTCCCCGCCGGGCCTGGTGCTCCTCTTCAGCTGCGGCCTCCAGCCCAGCAGAGCCTCGGCTGCCGCCGCCCTGTTGTAGCCGGGGTCGCCCCAGCCGCCGCCGCTGCTGCTCCTCCGCCCGCCGGCGCGGGGAGGACGACGACGCGGCTCCTCCTCCTTTCCCGGGACATCAAAGGAACGCGGCGTTCCATCCGCTCCCTCCGCATTCAAAGGAACGCCGCGTTCCTTTGATGTCCCGGGAAAGGAGGAGGAGCCGCGTCGTCGTCCTCCCCGCGCCGGCGGGCGGAGGAGCAGCGCCGGCGGCGGCTGGGGCGACCCCAGCTACAACAGGGCGGCGGCAGCCGAGGCTCTGCTGGGCTGGAGGCCGCAGCTGAAGAGAAACACCAGGCCCGGCGGGGAGGAGGAGGAGGAAGAAGAAGAGGCGGCGGGGCGCGACCCGGCGCGCGCCCCAGCCCCAGCCGCAGCAGCAGCAGCAGCAGCAGGAGGTGGGAACATAGGAAGAGCGACAAGCCCCTAAGATCGCTGGTCCGAATTTAAATGGCCAGCGGATCTTAGGGGTCGTGTAAAAGCGACCTAAGACAGACACTAATCCACCCAAAGGACCTGACACCAAAAGACAAAAGGAACAATGCAGCATATGCAGTCGACTGCAGTGAGGGGTTTGCAGACCTCTACATTGGAGAAACTAAACAGCCATTAGGCAGAAGGATAGCCCAACATAGGAGGAGCAATAGCTCAGGACCAGAATCAGCAGTACACCTCCACTTGAAGGACAAAGGGCACTCATTCAAAAATGAGGATGTACACCTATTAGACAAAGAAGATAGGTGGTTCAAGAGAGGGGTCAGGGAAGCCATTCATGTGTGTACTGAAAACCCCTCTCTCAACAAAGGTGGGGGACTCAGACACGCCAGGAGGGGTAGAAAAAGCCAAGCACCTGCTGAGTGCAGAAACAGCAGAGCCACCAAGTCAAGAACGAGGCAACATCCAAAACTCCACAAGGGAGAGACGGAACTGAGCTGCCATCAGCACCATAAGAACATAAGAACATAAGAAGACCCATGCTGGATCAGGCCAAAGGCCCATCTAGTCCAGCTTCCTGTATCTCACAGAGGCCCCACCAGATGCTTTTGGAAGCGCATGAGACTAGATATCTGTCTCCTGATACCACTCCCCTGCATCTGGCCCTTGAAGTACCCTGGTTTTAAACCTGGAGATTACACATCTCCATCATGGTTTGTAACCTGTGATGGACTTTTCCTCCAGGAATCTGTCCAATCCCCTTTTGAAGGCATCCAAGCCAGATGCCATCACCACATCCTGTGGCAGGGAGTTCCATAGACTAACAACGCGCTGGGTGAAAAAATATTTTCTTTTGTCTGTTCTTACTCTCCCAGCCCTCAATTTGAGGGCATGTCCCCTAGTTCTGGTATTTTGGGAGAGGGAAAAGAGCTTCCCTCTATCCACTTTACTCATACCCTGCATTATTTTGTATGTCTCAATCATATCCCCCCTCAATCGCCTTTTTTCCAGACTAAAGAGGCCTTTCTTCATAAGGGAGGTGCCTCAGCCCAGTAATCATTTTGGTCGCTCTCTTCTGCACCTTTTCCAGTTCCACTATGTCTTTCTTGAGATGCGGTGACCAGAATTGTACACAATACTCCAGATGCGGCCTTACTATTGTTTTGTATAATGGCATTATAATGTTGGCTGTTTTATTTTCAATCCCCTTTTTGATAATCCCTACCATGGAATTGGCCTTCTTCACCGCTGCCACACATTGGGTAGACACCTTCATGGAGCTGTCCACCAACACACCAAGATCTCTTTCCTGATCTGTCACGGATAACTCAGAGCCCATGAGTTGATAGATAAAGTTTTGATTTTTCACCCCAATAAGCATTACTTTACATTTGGCTACATTAAAACGCATTTGCCATTTCGTAGCCCATTCCCCCAGTTTGGAGAGATCGTTCTGGAGCTCTTCACAATCTTCTCCGGTTTTTACCACACGGAAAAGTTTTGTGTCATCTGCAAACTTGGCCACCTCACTGCTTATCCCTGTCTCCAGGTCATTTATGAACAGATTGAAAAGCACCGGTCCCAGGACAGAGCCCTGGGGCACACCGCTTTTCACTTCTCTCCATTGTGAAAATTTCCCATTGACACCTACTCTTTGTTTCCTGGATCTCAACCAGTTCTCAATCCATAACAGGACCTGCCCTCTTATCCCCTGACTGTACAATTTTCTCAGCAGCCTCTGGTGAGGGACTGTGTCAAAGGCCTTTTGAAAATCCAGATAGACTATATCTACCGGTTCACCCAAATCTACATGCCTGCTGACCTTTTCAAAAAATTCTATAAGATTTGTCAGACAAGACTTACCCTTGCAGAAGCCATGCTGATATTCTCTCAGCAAAGTTTGTTCTTCTATGTGTTTTAAGATTTTCTCTTGGATGCGACTTTCCACCATCTTCCCTGGGACAGATGGAAGGCTAACTGGCCTGTAGTTTCCCGGGTCCCCCCGCCTTCCTTTTTTAAAAATTGGTGTGACATCTGCTATCCTCCAGTCCCCCGGCACTGTGGCCGTTTTAAGAGACAAGCTGCATATTACCGCTAAGAGATCTGCAATTTCATTTCTCAGTTCCCTAATAAAGCAAAGTGTTCTGCTTATATACCGCCCCATACCACTACAAGTAGTCTCTGGGCGGTTTACAATTTTGATTACAGTGTGCAGGCTACACATTGCCCCCCCAGCAAGCTGGGTACTCATTTTACTGACCTCGGAAGGATGGAAGGCTGAGTGAACCTTGAGCCTGCTACCGGGGATTGAACCCAGGTCGTGAGCACAGTTTTACCTGCGGTACAGGCATTTAACCACTGCGCCACGAGGCTCAGTGGTTAATAACCCTTGGGTGGATGCCATCTGGGCCCAGGGACTTGTTAATCTTCAATTTATCAATTAGTCCTAAAACATCTTCTCTTTTAACCTGTATTTGATTTAATTCTTTAGTCAAGAGGGGCCGTTCAGGCAGCGGAATCTGCTCAAGGTCTTCTGTTGTGAAGACAGATGCAAAGAACTCATTTAATTTCTCTGCAATTTCCAAGTCCTCCTTAATCTCCCCTTTTCCTCCCTCACCATCCAGAGGGCCAACTGGTTCTCTGGCAGGTTTTCTACTTCTAACATATTTAAAGAAGCTTTTATTATTACCCTTTATATTGCTAGCCATGCGTTCCTCAAAAATCTTTCTTTGCCTCTCTTATCATCTTCTTACATTTCTTTTGCCAGAGTTTGTGTTCCTTTTTATTTTCCTCATTTGGGGAGGATTTCCATTTACAGAAAGACCTCTCCTTGCGCTTTAGAGCCTCTCTAACTCCACTCGTTAACCATGCTGGTGCCCTCTTGGACTTAAATGAGCTCTTCTTTCTTTGTGGTATGCACTTGTGCTGGGCCTCTGTTACCGTTGTTTTAAACAGGTTCCATGCACTCTGAAGAGATTGGATTCTTCCAACCTTCCCCTTCAATTTCTTTCTAACTAGTTTCCTCATCTGAGGGAAGTTTGCCCTTCGAAAATCAAGGATTTTTATGTCTGATTTGCTTGACACTCTTCCTCCAACATGCATGGCAAAGGAGATTCCAGCATGGTCACTGTTCCCCAGAGGCTCAATGACATTCACATCCCTGACCAGATCCTGAGTATCAGACAGTATTAGATCCAGAGTTGCCTGTTCTCAGGTGGGCTCCATGACAAGTTGCTCTAAGGCACAGTCATTCAGCAAGGCGAGAAACCCAGTTTCTCTTTCTTGCCCGGAGCTCGCATTGGCCCAGTCGATGTGGGGATAATTGAAGTCCCCCACGATTACTATCCTGTGCTTCTGAGACACCTCCATGATTTGTCTCCTCATTTCAAGGTCCCCCTCAAGTTTTTGATCTGGTGGGCGATAGCATACCCCAACTATCACATCACTCCTTGGACCTGGTAGTTTAACCCACAGTGATTCTATGGTGGAGTCAGACCCTCTGTCAATCTCCATTCTGCTGGATTTTACCCCTTCTTTAACGTAGATGGCCACTCCCCCTCCAACCCGCCCCTCTCTATCCCTTCTATAGAGTTTATAGCCTGGGATTGCTGTATCCCACTGGTTCTCTGCATTCCACCAGGTTTCTGTTATGGCTATTATATCAATGTTATCCCTAGCTGCCAAATGTTCGAGTTCTCCCATTTTTGGTCGGAGGCTTCGAGCATTGGCGTAGAAGCACCTGTACAGTGGGTTCTGCAACAACAGCTGCTGCTTTGTTCTTTTCCCCCCACAGCTATTATTTTCAGTAGATGAACTATCACATTCCATTATTCTCCCAGTACTAATACCTGCTATGTCATCTCTATGTGATTCTCTACCCTTTCCAACCTCATTCCCTGTGGATGAGGTGTTCCGAACCGGATGCCACACAGCTCCTGTCGGCTTTCCCCCAGTTATCAGTTTAAAAGCTGCTCTGCAGCCTTTTTGAGGTTGAGTGCCAGCAATCTGGTCCCATCATGATTCAAGTGCAACCCATCCCTCCTGAACAGGTTTGGCTTGTCCCAAAATGTTCTCCAGTTCCTGACAAATCTAAAGCCCTCCTCTCGACACCATCGCCTCATCCACGCATTGAGGCTTCTGAGCTCTGCCTGCCTGGCGGGTCCTGCACGAGGAACAGGTACCACTTCTGAAAATGCTACCTTGGAAGTCCTGGACTTCAATCTTCTTCCTAACAACCTGAACTTGGCTTCCAAGACTGACCGCTTGGCCTTCCCGACATTATTGGTACCAACATGTACCATGACCACTGGCTCCTTCCCGGTTCTCTCTAAAAAGCTATCTAGATTTCTCGTGATGTCTGCAACCTTTGCACCTGGCAGGCAAGTGACCATACGGTTATCATGCTCATCACAAATCCATCCCTTCGTATTTCTAATTATAGAATCCCCTAGCAGAAGGAGCTTCTCTCCTGCAGCCTGTTCTTCTATATGTACCTGATCCTGTATCTCATCAATTGTGATGAGGGAGAGATCCTCAGGTGGAACCAGTTGTTCCTCGGTGTGTGCCTCATGGGGTGTGATGAGGGAAAGAGCCTCAAATTGATTGTGCAATATGAGACTCTCTGAGCGATCCCTTGGCCTTCTACTCCTTTGAGTCACATTCCTCCACACATCTACCTCCTGGGTTGGGGAAGTGATTACATCCTCAAAAGTGTGCTCTGTCTCTTCTTGGACCTGGATAGTCTGTTCTGCTCTGTCCAAGAACCGCTCAAGCTCCTTAATATGTTGCTGGATCGATATGTGGGCCTCTAGCTCCTGGACCTTCTCTTCTAATAGTGCAACCAGCTTGCACTTGCAGCAAGTGTAGTTCTCGGTGTGATTTGTCAAGATGACAAACATGGCACAAGTGTTACAGGTAACTACAGCTGCTCCCTCAGACTCCATTTTAATGAGTGCAGTATTCTGGGCCTTGAATATTTTTAGTGTTACTAGCTACTACTCTAGAAATAATAATCTAGTACCAATGTTCCTCTTTTTAAGTGAAAAATAAATTCTCACGTGCCGTTAGGTGCGCGGGCCGGTCAAACAGCCCTAGCTGAACTGTTCAAACCCAGAAACTTACCAGTGCTGTCTTCTTTTTCTCTCTCTCAGCAGTAGCTCTGCTTGGATTCACACCCAGGCTCAAATGCTGAGGCTCAAATGCTTCTTCAGGGGGAAAACACTTAGTGTAACTCCACCCCCAAGCTCAGTGGAAGGCTTAGTCTGGCACCAGCCCTGCTTCCTAGCAACTTCCTTTGTTTAGCTGATTAATGGCTCTTTGTATTTAAATGAGCAGTTAAGGTTAGCAGAGGCAGAGGTAAAACAGAGGTCAAACAGCCCTAGCTGAACTGTTCAAACCCAGAAACATACCAGTGCTGTCTTCTTTTTCTCTCTCTCAGCAGTAGCTCTGCTTGGATTCACACCCAGGCTCAAATGCACCAACGTCTTACTCATCACCTGAGAGTCCATGGAGGGGAAAGAGGCGGTGAACCTGCTGCTTCTCTTCATACAGGAGCGAGGCCATATTCATACTCCTTCTGCAGCAAGAGCTTCATCCATAGATACCACCTCAGCTGGTGCCAGCAAATCCATCCACGCCACCAAGGAATACGGACTCTGCCGCGTGTGCGGCAAGAGTTCAAGGTGTAGCAACAGCCACATAGAACACAAAGTCATCCATAGGGGAGAATTTGAGGGGCATTGACCTGTTTCAATGCACTCGGGGGAGGAAAAATTGTCCTGAGCCCCCTTCCACGAAAATGCTTGAATGGGGAATTGGACAGAAAATTGGATTTCCCACAGAATTCACTCAAACTAGGGAATTATTATTATTATTATTATTATTGAGAAGAATACATCTCAATTGTGACGACACCTCCCTTTTAGACGTGTAATTGTGATGAAACGTAAAGTGTAAAGAATCAAGTTATTAATCTTCACAGGAGCCTATTGGTAATGCTGCCACCTTTTAAATCATTGCCTTATGAACTGGGACAGACTCAGACGTATAATATAAAAATAATAATGATGTTTATTGAGAACTTTATGTGGAGAAGAAAAAAGTGTGGATCATTGATGTTGCTATACCAGGTGACAGTAGAGTCAATGAGAAACAACTTGAAAAAATTACACGATATCAGGATCTGAAAATTGAATTTCAGAGACTCTGGCATAAACCGATACAGGTGGTCCCGGTGGTAATCGGCACGCTGGGTGCGGTGCCTAAAGAGCTAAGCAAGTATTTAGAAGAACTTGGAGTTGATAAAGTCACCATCTCAGCTGCAGAAAGCCACCTTACTGGGATCTGCTTGCATAATTCGCCGATACATCACTGAGTCCTAAACACTTGGGAAGCGTTCAACTAGTGATTGTGGAGCACAACTCCCACAGTACTTTGTCACTGGCAATCTGGGCTTAGAATTCTGGGAGTTGTGTTCCAAAACAACAGGGGGGCCACAGTTTGGACATGCCTGCTATAGAGGATGAGCGCAGAGAGGAACTTCTGCAAGGTGGGGAGCAGCTCAAGCAAGAACCCTGGAGCCGTTCCCTTAGAACACAAAGTGCTTTTTAAAAGGACATAACCTTAAATGTACTCCTGGAATTGGGCAGCAGGAAGCCCCCCCATCCCCCAGCCTTTGAATCTTTGCTGAGATTCTGAAAAGGCATCCCTTTCCATTTTTATCACGGAGAGGGGATGTCTTTAATCTCCGATGTTGTTGTCCTTTGGCAGCGTCTTAACCTTTGGAAAGCAGCTGCTGAGATGTAACAGATGTTGGCCACCTATAAGGAGAAATCCTCTATCACCTAACATTTCCAGTTTTCCTTCTTAACACGCCCATCTCTTTTAAGAATGCGTTGGGTAACTTAATTTCTGACTTGGGGGGTGGGCAAGTGCCAATTTATTTTTATTTATTTTTTTAGGATTCAATCCAGTTTCAAAGGCTATTGCAAAGAGAAATAAAGTGTTGCCACTTCATTTTTGTATGTGGATCTCCACTAATTTCCCTTGATGAAAAGGGACGTTTTGCATCCTGGGTTGCCTCTAGGCTGGGCAGAGCTAAAGCATCTATAGGAGTATCTAATTCAATAAGCACTCAAGATGGTACATAATCTTGTTGTCTACTTTGTTCAACCGCTGCAGAAAAATTCCTGGTACGTTAGAGAAGCCAGGTATGTGGTGGAGGAGCAATGAACAATTGGGAAAGGGATTACAGGAGGGACAGGCCTTTTTCCTGATAAAGAAGTCAAAGTATTCCCCACAAATTATCTGTAAAAGATTCCCATTGATTTATATCTAGAATATTTTCCCCATGTTTCTTGCAAATTTCTGTAAGGCACGGGAAGGTCCTTAAAATCTCCCCATTGAATCGGACCAGTGCAACTTTCAGAGTGCAGAAAAACAAGAGAGATTCTTCTCTTTACAATAATTTTAATTTATATTTAATAATAATAATAATAATAATAATAATAATAATAATAATAATAATAATAATAATAATAATAATAATAATAATAATAATTTGTAAACTGCCAGTGGTAGTGAAATTTGCACAAAGGGTGTGAAAAATAAATATAAATGGAAATAAATAAATAAATTACTACAATAAATGCTTGCCATATTCCTAAATCCTAAAGTGCAGTTGGCTGATAAAGGGCAAACATTGGCTGTGTGTGTGTGGGGGGGGTGTGTGAACCCAAACGAGAATGACCCATGAAGAGCAACGACCAAAGTCCAAATCGACGACTCGCTGTCGTCGTCTTGAAGCTGGGGGTGGGGGGGTGGGGGTGTTAGTTCACCACAAAGGCCGGGCGATTGTTCTGTCCGTTCCCTCCCCACCTCACCCGCAGAGGCACTGGCGTCCCTCCGTCTTGGGATGGCCGCCCCCTCCGCAAAGATCGCCTTAACTATTCCTGGGTGCGGGGCTCGTAAAAGGCAGGCCCGTTTCGTTTGCGCCGGTTTCGGGTGACCTCGGGTGCTCCGGCGAGGAGGCAGCCAGGGGAGGGCGCCCTTTCCTGATCATGCAGGCGACCTGGTTCCACTTTCTCACGTTTAGAATCAGAGGGCTTTTAAGTGAGACGCTCTAGCCTTTCCTCTTGTTCCGCCCCTTCCTAGAAGTGAAGAGACGTTATAGGCTGGTTCTCAGAGCCCACCTCTTCTGGGAAGTGGGTATGGAGCCGTTCTAGGCTTTTATACTCAGAGGGCTGGTCCTCCCACCCTGCCTCTTCCGGGAAGTCATCATGGAGCTGTTCTAGGCTATTATACTCAGAGGGCAGGTCCTGCCTCTTCCTGTAATGTTGCCATGGGGATTATGTAATTTCCGGGATGCAGTGAGTCAGCCCCCCCCCCCGGATCTTGCGCTTGTTAGGGTTGCATTTTCTCGCTTTAGGTCCGCATCGGCAATTCAGAGGAGAGCACCGTGCCAGTTTGGAAGGCTATCCCAATTTCTTTTATTTTTATGTGAAGTTTAACATTCCTTATTCAGCAACGGTTAGAGGTCAGTCTGGTTCTGAGAAAGGTCTCATTCCATTGCCTTCCGACAGGCATATGGAATAGGCAAAGGTCTGACAGGTCTTGTTGAGCAAGGGAGTTTTATTCAGTGTGCTTTGAGAGAGCATTAGTTAGTCTGCATAAGATTGCTTTTCAGGCCAGTGCGATTCTCGGTTGCATGCACAGAAGCTTAGTGTCTATTTATTTATTTATTTATTTATTTATTTATTTATTTAACTTATATGCCGCCCACTACCCAAAGGTCTCTGGGCGGCTTACAATCCAAGGAATAAAACAATTTAGAATAGTTAAGAGTAAAATATCACTAAATCATCAATAAAAACCTTACACTAAAATCATTATTCTAAAATTGTCATCAGCGGACCCACAATCTATATTATATCAATTAAAAACCTTCTGGAACAGGAAGGTTTTTACCTGGCGCCGGAATGTAATCAGTGTTGGCGCCAGGCGGATCTCAATCGGGAGGGCATTCCATAAATTCCATATTTAGATTAAGGGAAGTGATCGTACCGTTCTAGTCTGCTCTGATCGTACCCCAGCTAGAGTACAGTGTGCAGTTGCGCCCACGTCCATTTAAACAGGATGTTGAGAACCTATAACTGGTCCAGAGGAGGGCAACCAAGAAGGTTGAGGGTGTGGAATAAATGTCTTAGTAGGAGCGGGTTAGGGAGGTGGGAATGTTTACCGTTAACCCTAAGAAGGCTGAGAGGGGATACACTACCTAAGTTTAAATATTTGAAAGAATGTCCCAGGGAAGAGGGGACAGGTTTGGAGAGTGTTTGGAGAGAGAATCATTAAATTGTTTAGACTTTGTTAAAGCATGTGTCTAGACCGTACAAATGTTTCTCTTTATTTGATTTTTGCTTGTGTTAGGTCTTTTCTTGTATGTTTAAAGTTTTATTTTATGTTTGTAGACACTTTTTCCACTTTTTTTGTGTTTTGTTTTGAATGTTTAAATGTACACGCCAGACACGTTAAAACAGTGTTTATGTCAATATTTTGAAAATAAATCATGTCATGTGAGGAAGCATTGTCACTCAAGTTTGGGCACAATTCCCTTATTTTCTATCCCATTAATCCTTTAATATTAAAAAAATTATTTATGACTCACCCTCTTGTTTGTGTTTAGTTTTTATTTATGACCTCCCGTGTCAATACCACAGAATGTATCCTTCCTTATCTGTGCTCAACTGTTCTTACCTTTCCCCCAGACCAGGGAATGTGCAGGGTTCAGCTGGGAGGAGTCCCCTGGGGTCTGGGCCTCTGAGGCCACCTGGCTTGTTTAGCTTTTCCTAGCAGGTGGCTTTCTTAGGCTTCTGGGTGGAAAGAACAGCTGCAGTAGCCCCTACAGGTGTTGGCCATGTAGTCCTTATTCAGGCAATGGGCCACAAAGTCCTATTTGATTTTTGGCAGTCCTTGCCAAGGCTTCCCAGGTAAGACAGTTGTTTAGAAATGTTTTACGGGTCCCTCATTTTGGGTGCTCCGGGACTGTGCAGGTACAGTCATAGTGGGGAAAGGAACCTCTACTCTGTTGCTCCGATATCATAGAGCCAAGTTACTGATCTATCTAAGCAGCTACAGACCTGTGTGAAATCTCCAGTTACCTTCTGTGTAATTAATCTTGTTCAGGCAAGATATCTGCTCATTCCTTGGGCTGAGCTTTCTTTGTCAACCCAGGTGTGACCAGGTGAGGGGGGGGAGAGAGAGAGAGCTCTCCATAGCATTCATTCCACCCCAGGAGTCTCAGTCCTCAGTTTATTAGTTGCAGTTTAGTTTTTAATTTTGTTTACCTAATATATTTTATGTCATAGTTTTGTGTTTATTTATTAGGATTTTGAAAGTTGAACCCTTTAAACATCGGCCCATCTTGGATTTTTCCTATAAATTGTAAATTTACTTATTTTTCTAATAATAAATATGGAATTTATAATATGATTCTTTTGGAATTATTTATGGGGTTAGGTTTTTGCTCAGTCCAAAAAAGCTTGGCATGGCATCCTAACCCTAGATCAAGTGCTTTTAAGAATAAGAATAAGAATAATAGCATTTTGTTTGTGTATGAAAAGCATCCTTTCCATTAAGCATGTGAACACAGGGGCCAGGTAACATATCTTACAATTGGTTAAATGGCAACTATTATGTTTTGAACCACTAGGTTCAAATCCATAATTTTTTGTTTAGTGCTAGGAATGTGAAACTAATTGTATTTAATTATTTTAATTTCCTCCTAAATCAAGTGTTAAGGTTTTTTTCCATCTTATCTCTATCAGAACTTGATTAGAAATCGGGAGGGAAACCCTAAATTAAAGTCACGCCCCTTTTGTTTTTTTGCAAGCTGCAGGGAAGTGTTGGAGTGGGGATGAGTGGTGTTGTTTAAGGATCCTCCAAAGAGAGAAGCTTCGTGTCTTGAAAACGCAAGGGGGGGGGGAAGCGACCCAGTCGCAGATGAAGCAGAAGGAAGGAGGGAGGGACTGCGGGAGTTAGTTGCAAGGACGCTCCATGTTCTCGGGAGGGAAGCAGCCTGCAGACAGGAGGTAAAATCCACCCCGAAGAATCCTTATTTTGCGTCGTCGTGACCCAGAAAAGGTGGGTGTTTTATTTTTTTCAGCGCAGGGGCTTTTTCAGGCTCCATTGTTTTTGGTTAAATCAGCGTCGTACGGGTAAGGGCGTTTCCCCGATCGTGGATAGCGGGGCATTTCGGGGAGAGGAGTGGTAGTGGGGGAAGGAGGTCGGGGGAGAAGGAAGCCCTCGGTTAAAAGCGGAGGGAGGGAGGGTAGGACCCCCCTCCAGGCAATTCGGAGGGTGAGTTTGCTTTGGGAAGGGGCGGCATCGCTAGGGATGAGAAGCGGCATTTGCGAGTTGTCGGGGGTCAGGGATTTAATCTTGCGCAGGTCCGTTTGGGTGGTCGGTAGGGTTGTATGAAAACATTGTTAAAAGCGTTTGAATGTTTCTTTTTTTTAATTTTTTAATTTTATTTTAGTTTAAAAAAACATATACAAATTACATAAAAGAAGAACAAACATCGACAAAAGTGCACCCCTTCACCAACAGGATCGCTCTTCATATTTACATTCATCATCCTCCCCTCCAGAACAGAATCGATTGTTGCGCGGAAACCTTACCCTTATTCCGTACAAGTACATATTCAATGAATCGACCCCATATATCATAGAAAATATCTCTTTTTAACTCTCCTTTTTTAACCTTGAGAGAGCAGGTCAATTTATCATTTAAAGCTATATTCCATACTTCATTATACCATTCTTCCAAACATAGTTCATATTTAGATTTCCAATTTCTAGCAATTATTAATCTAGCTGCTGTCAACAAATTTGTAATCAACTCTTTAGTTTTAACATCATAATTATGGTCCACAAATATTGATAACAAAGCAATTTCAGATTTAGGCTCTATGGTCATTTCTAATATATCACTTAATTCTTTAAAGATACATTTCCAAAATTTCTGTATCTTTTTACATTCCCACCACAAATGATAAAAGGTACCAATCTCATTATCACATTTCCAACAAAGCTTAGGAAAGTTTACATTCATTTTATTCAATTTCACTGGCGTCATATACCATCTTAAACTAATTTTAAAGAAATTTTCCTTTATTCTAACAGACAAAGATCTGAGAATTCTCATTCTCCACATTTTAGCCCAGTCTTCTTCTCTTGTTTCTTTTTTAATATCTTGTTCCCACATTAATTTCGATCCAGGTCCTCCCCTATTATTATCTAAATCTGAAATAATTTTATATAGTTTGCTAACAATACCTTTTACTACCATTTCGTTCTGAGTATCCTCGTACAACAGTAAAAGCTGTTCATACTTTGTGTACTCTCTACATTTATTATTTTTCTTTAACCAAGTATCAGTCCATTTCTTTAATTGTATAAAATTGAACCATGATATATCCCTACCTTGGAGAACTTCATTCATTTGTTCTTTCCCTCTCATCTTGTCTATCCAGTCTTTCAATCTAATCACTTGTTTATCCCTAAATACTTTTTTAAAAAAACCTTTAAATTTGTAGGGAAATTCTCCATTTCAGTTACAGATCTCAATGGCGAGTCTGAGGGACATAATTTTTTCTTGTGCAAATACCATGCATTTAACATAGATCTAAGAAAGGGGTTGTTAATCTCATTTAACTTTGATTTCTTAGTAGTGCCGAATAGGTATTTTTCAATATCCTCCTTTATTTCCGATGATTCCATTTCCCACCATATTAATCTTTCTGGACTAAACACAATATCCCCAATAAACCTTATTTGATTTGCTAAATAATAATTTTTAACATTCGGTAAACCTATACCACCTTTATTCTGAGCCATATACCAATATTTTTTGTTTATTCTAGCTTTTTTACCACTGTTACAATAGTTGTTAATTAAGTCTTGCCAAAATTTAAGGTCATCCTTACTTAGCTGTATTGGAAGCATCATAAAAAGAAAAATTAACTTTGGCAAAATTTTCATTTTCATCAATGCAATCTTCCCAAACCAAGAAAGTTTTAAACTTGAATATTCTAACATTTTATTCTTAATTTCTTTCTTCAGTTTACTATAATTAAATTCCTTTAGTTTCTGTGTATCCTTTGCTAATTCTATACCTAAATACTTAATTGAATTACTTATCTTACATCCGTAGTTGTGGGTAAACGTTTCTTGTTCTTCCTTATGATTAAACAGCATCACCTGAGATTTCTGCCAGTTAACCCTCAATCCAGATATTGACCCAAATTTCTCCAAATGATATTTAAGTCTGTCCATACTCTCTAGTGGGTTTTTAATTGTCAATAAGGAATCATCTGCAAATAAATTAATCTTTACTTTGTTATCATTACCTAGTCCGCTAATTAACTCATCATTTCTTATTTTTTCCGCTAACATTTCGATCATTAAGCAAAATAAAACTGGGGAGAGGGGACAACCTTGTCTAGTACCTTGGCCTAGAGATATCCTATTTGAAATCCCGTCATTAATTATTATCTCCGATGTATTTTCAGAATATAATTGATCTATCACACCTCTAAATTTCACTCCAAACCCCCAATTTTCAATCACTGTTTTTAGTGTTGGCCATTCCACACAGTCGAAAGCCTTAAATATATCCAATGATAAAATGCCAGCCTTCCGTTTGTTCATTTCTATATCATATATAATATTCAGCACTCTTCTAGTTAGATTAGACATTTGTCTTCCCTTTAAAAACCCATTTTGATCTTCCTTAATATATCTTGTAATGAACCCATTCATTCTGTTCGCTAATATTGCAGTAAAAATCTTAGCATCTTGATTTATTAATGAGATAGGTCTATATGAACTAGGGTCCATCACATCCTTATTAGGTTTTGGAATAAGAATTGTTAATGAATGTTTCCAAGATAATGGTATTTTATCTCCTTGTAAGATTCTATTAAAAAGTATTTTTAATCTTGGAACTAAAACTGATTTAAACAATTTATAAAAATCTGAATCCAATCCATCACAACCCGGGGTTTTACCATTTTTTAGCTTATCAATAATTGCTCCAATCTCTTCCTCTTGAATTGGTTTTTCTAATTCTCTCATGTCTGTCTCTAGTATCTTATCTTTAACAATTTCTTTAACATATTTTTCTATGTCTGCTTTAGAGGCATTACCTCCCTTATATAAATCTTCATAAAATTCTTGAAATATTTGCAATTTATCTTTCATCAGGCTACACTTCTTTCCTAATTTATCTCTAATCGCACCTATTGCATTTTTTGCTCTTCTAGCTTGACATAGCCGTGCCAAAAATCTAGAATTTTTATTACTAAATTCAAAATAATTTCTCTTCATATACATTAAATCCCTCTGAAAAATTCTATACTATCTAGTTCTTTTCTTTTAGCTTGAAGTTCTAAAAATGTTCTATTATCTCTATTTACAAGATACTTATGCTCCAAGTTTTTAATTACGTATTCTAACTTTTTAATATTCTCTTTTGATCTTTTGAATTTACACATTTCCTTTGTAATTAATCCCCTCATAACTGACTTCATAGTGTCCCATATCAATCCCATTTCGCTTCCAGCTGCTTCATTTATGGACCATGTTTCTAACCATTCATTTTTTACCCTTTCTATTACATCTACATTTTGAAAAATACTGGAATTTATTCTCCATCTTCTTGCCTCTTTATAATCTTTTTTAACCTTCATTATCATTTCCATTATAGCATGGTCCGTTACTTTTATAGTATTAATTTCCGTTTCAATTATTTTAGAAAGCAAATTATGGGATACAAATATAAAGTCTATTCTAGAATAACTTTTATGTACCGAAGAATAATATGTATATCTTCTCTCATCTCCCTTTAATTCTCTCCAAATATCCTTTAAACCTGCAGTTTTCATTACTTTATTCAAAATAGTAGTTCTATTATTCATATCATCCTTTTTAATGTCAGATTTATCCTTTACTTTGTCCAGTACCATATTAAAGTCTCCTGCCATAATAACATAGCCTTTTTTACCTTGTCCAGTTCTTTTAGAAGAGAGTCATAAAAAACTCCTTGCTGTACATTAGGTGCATAAACATTCACTAGAGTATAGTTTCTTTTCCCAATAAACCCTGGATTATTAAATATCTACCATTGTCATCCTTTATTACTTCTTGTACTACAAATGCACAATATTTAGAAATTAAAATTGCAACTCCTTTAGATTTTGAAGTCCCATACCCTTTCTCATAAATGTTGATATTCTGTAGCTTGAGTTCGTTGATCCCATCTCTTGATTGATGAGTCTCTTGTAGGAAAATAATGTCCGCTTTACTCTTCTTCAGTAGAGCTTCTATTCTTCTCCTCTTTATAACAGATCCTAGGCCTTTCACATTTAAAGTAACTACTTTTATATTGGTCCCCATGCCCCCTTTAAATCACATGTTTGTTTTGATCCTGTTGTGATACATATAACAGAAAAATTCAATAAAAAACACAATGATAAAACAATAATATGAAATAACCCAAACCTATCCCCAACCATACCCCACCACCCTACAATTATCAATCTTACCACCCCCTCCTTTATCCACACTGCATTGGACTCCAGCATGACTCTAAGGGGGAGAGGGGCGCCATTCCCAGCAACTTGAGACACAGCCAGATCTCCCACATCCGTACAATCTGAAGTAATTTACCCTCTTGTTTTCCCCATTAAACATTTATCAATTCTACTAAATTCTGCAATATTTACTTCACTCTGCAATATTCCCTTCGCTCTCCCACTGCCCATTTCCCTACTGTCAAAAGGGAGGAGGAGGGAAAGAGGGAAAAGAGGGGGGGGGAAAGAAAAGAGAAAAAAAAGGAGAAGGAGAGCGAGAGAAAGAGGAAAAAGGGAGGTTGGGGAGGGGGGAAGGGGATGAGGGATAGGGGAAGGGGAAAGGGAAAAAACAATGACTAAGAAAACAAAAGGAAACAGAGGGAAAATAAAGAGATTAGAAATAAAAAATAAAAAATAAAAATAAAATGGAAAATGGAAAAAGAAAAAGAAAAAATGGAAAAATCAAAAAGCAAAAAGCAAAAAAAGCCCCCCCCCAAAATCCCCCCATATAGAACCCAAGTAGAAAAATAGATAGTAATTTTAATAAAATCTACTTTCTTCCCATATAAGAAAAATAAAGAAAATGAAAAAAGGAGCACAAATGGAAAAATGGAAAAAAGACACCCCCCCAAAAAAAAGACCCAAAAAGACAAAAGGAGAAATATTAAAAAATTATGCAGGAATCCACTTTCTTCCCATTTGTTTTCTTCACTTAACCACTCGATGTTGCTGCTCCCGGATCTTCCTGTGAGAGGCCCCATGCAGCTAATAGGTGTTTTCCTTCTTCTGGAGAGTAAATTTTATGAAGAATCCCATCCTTCCAAATCTTGATGAATACTGGATAGCCCCAACTGTACTTCAAGTTGTTTTTTATAAGAACTGCTGTCACAGGGCGCATATTTTTCCTCCACTGAGATGTTGCATAGGAAAGATCTTGATACACTTGAACAGAAGTGCCATTATATGAGAGAAGTTCTGGCTTAGATCTTATCGCCCTCAAAAATTCTTCTTTTTTTGCATAGTTAGAAAATTTCAGTATTATGGGCCTGGGTTGAACTTGAGGGCTGCCCAGAAAATGAATTCTCTCAACATCTTCCTCTCTTACAAACTGTGACTTCATAGTTGTATTTATCCATGAAATCACCTCTTCTTTAAGATTGTCTCTTTTCTTTAATGCAAAGTTCATAATCTTGATATTGGAGCGTCTGGAACTATCTTCAAGGTAAGTTACTTTCTTATTTATTTCCTCCAAATATTTCTTTTGTTTTTGTATTCCATCCTCATTTTGCTTAGCCAAGTTTTCAACCTGAGTCACTCTCTTATCAAAGTTCTTAAAATCTGCTTGTATCTTCTCAATTTTAGTATTAAGAGACTGAAATTCCTTTTTGAAAAATTTACAGTCCTCACTGATCTGTTTAATATCCTTGGGTAAACCCCCCAGCGCTTCCAAACCTTCTGTGAGAACGGAAAGTTGTTCAAATTTTTTCTCCATAGTACAGCTAGGATTCTCGCCCCCTCCTCCTCCTCCTCCTGAAGGGCGGACGAGCCTTCAAGACGTGATAATCTCTCAAGGCTACGATCAGATGCTGAACGGGCCCATTTAACTTCTTGCAAAGGCTTAGATTTTTTTCTTCTCATTAAGCAGATTTTTTTAAGATACAGATCCAGGTTATAAGACAAAACAATCATCTTATTGACTCAGTAGCTTAAAAATAAAAGCCGATCACACACGACGATCACACACGAGTCAAAAACGAAAGTACTTTCTACCGATGAATTATCAGATGTTTAGCATTCCAGACTGCTCCAGTCTGCAATTAATCACTTTAAAACTACATAGGAAAAATTACTCACAAGATTTTGAAGGGAGAACAAGACTTTTAAAGCTGTTTACATTTCAATCGTACGGAGCTCAGCTTTTTTCAGCCGCTCATCTAAGCAGCCGGAAGTGACGCCCCTCGTTTGAATGTTTCTTATCAATGTGGTGTTTGTTTAAAAATATTTGTTTGTGTCTTTCTGTCACGTGTGTGGTTTTCCCCCTTTAAATTTAAAAGGGAAAAAAAGGAAGGAAAGAGTTAAATCGAAGGTATCCCCATAGGTGTAGTGTTAAGTCATAATTGGGCAAGATGAAATTCTCAGAGATGCTTTTGGGGTCCCCTGAGACCCCTCCCAAAACATTCCTTGTTGGGCCAGGATAAAATAATTCATTTCCAGGACATTCAAAAGAGCCAAACACACAATTCAGGTCGAATCCCCCTGAATTGGCAGTTCATCCCTACTGTGGTCATGGCTCATGGGGTGATGGCCACAGATCAACCCCCGGAGACACCCCTTTACCCTCAAAGCTACCTCCATTGTCCCTCTATCTATATGAACCCTGGCTTTTAGCCATAGCGAGCCCCCCTTCCCTCTAGGAAGCTTACTTCCATCATATCCATTTGCCTACACTGGCCCAGGTCTCTGGCCCCAGCCAACCTCACCCCCTCTCTCTTTTCCTTTCCACCCCCTCCTGCCTGCCCTTTCCTGATGATTTATTTTCATCATGCTCATGGCTTGCCAGGGAATGATTGTAAGCAATCACTCCTGGGGACCAGGGACTCCATCACACCAAAAGGACTGTGTTCATGGGTTCCCCTCCTAGCTGATTCTTAGCCCTTGACTACCAGCGACCCCCCACATCTCTATTTCTCTCTCTTTCTCTCTCTCCTCCCTCCTTCCTCCCACTCCATCTACCCTGGGTGTGCTTAAAACATGTTCCTGCTCTACCCTATGGCTTCTGTACCTACAATCTGGGGCAAGGGGGGTTACGGCACAAGGAGAACAGACATCATGGCGGTCCCACGGAGCAGGTCACATCTTCTGGAAGGAATCCATCTTCTACAAAGTTCCTGGCACGTACACCACAGATGTTTACTGGATTATGCCACAGCCTGGGGCATCTTAATTATCACCTCCCTGCATCCACAAAAGGACTGTCCAGACACCTCTGGATGATCTCATCAACTTTCCGGCTTCCCATTGACTTTTGTATTGACCTTCCCCAACTGTCTATTGACTTTCCAATTTCCCCAGTTTACCCACACCCGAGGACAATACTCTGTTTCCCCTTTCTCATTGTTACATCCTGATGGCCTAATCAAAAGGACACTTGGGACTCATTAGCACCTGGGCGGACCTCCATTCCAGCTAGCCAGAGTGTGGGAATCCGATACCCATACTATGGGAGGAAAGCACTGCAAAGGCTGTAGCTATGTCACCATAGTAACGACTCTCGGATTGGTTGGAAAGCCAGTGAATCAGGAGGGTACGAACAGCTCTTTCTAAAGATGGTGACTAAGGAAAAAGGAGGTGGGCAGATGCCTTCGTAGTGAAGTCATGATTTGCAAATATGCATGTCCAGGCACTGGAAGCTGTATGATCATTGGTTGGAGTCTTGTTTACATATCTGTGATGTGTTGGAGCTAATAAAGTAGCCAGCGAGGAGGAGGAGAGAGACGACTTGACTCTCTCTCATCCATCCGAGGCACGGCACCAAAAGTATCCCTGTGTGTGTTTATCAGGAAGCTTCTTCATCTCTACTGCTTTGATTCTCTCAGCTGGTCTGGGGAATTACCATTTCAAAGGAGCAAGCAGGTGGAGAGATCCCCACATTCTTTGGTGCCCCCTGTGACGGTCGAACTCACAGAAGCCGCTGATCCCAGACTGCAAGTTTACATCATCGGCCAGCAGCATTCTTTGCCTTCAGAGCAGACAGCAAGCGGTGCTGCCAATCCTAACGACTGGATCCAGCTGATGCCTCTCACAATTTAAAATTTTGAGCCCATTTAATCATTGCCTCCTTTACCCTTTCATCCTCCAATTCATATTCTAGTAAGTATGTGTACATTTTTTGATGATTCCCTCATTTGTATAAATCCACAGTTCATCCACCCGTGTTTTCCCTTCAAAGAAACCCATACATTTATATCTTGATTCCAATTTTGCCATAGACAACCAATCTGTTGCTAGGCCCAATTTCTCCAGTTCTATTTTATCTTTCATCTCCTTCTCTTTAGTCAGCAATTCTTGATAAGTAAGTAGTAGTCCCTTGGGGTTTATTGTTTTTAGAGTGAAGGCCTCTATAGGTGCTACCCACTCCGGAATTTTTTATAGTTTTGTGTTTGAAACTTTTGCCAGACTAGGGAGAGTGCTTTCCTTATTATATGGTTTGAAAAATGTGTCTGCTCCTTGATTCCTCCGTACCACACATATGCGTGCCAGCCCATTCTTAAATCCTGGCCTTCTAGTTTTAATATTCTTTGGTTCCCAAGTGTTATCCACTCTTTTATCCAAACCAAGGCGCATGCTTTATAATATAGTGACCAGTTTGGTAGCCCCGTCCCTCCTCTTTCTCTTAAGTAGAGATGGGCACGACTTGGAAAAAAAAATTTTCGAGTTGTCGTTAGTCGGGCCGGTTCCGTTTCGGGTCGTCTCCGTTTTTCGCGAAAATTCGCAAAAATTAGTCGGTTCGTTTTTTCGTTTTTTCGTTTCCGTTTCTGTCGCGATTTCGCGCATTTTGACGTCCGACCGAGACTTGCGGCTTGCGGGCGCAGCGCCGGCGGCGGTGGCACGGGGGTACATGCGTGGGCGGCGGCAGCGGCAGCGGCAGGGGGAGTGGCTAGCGCGCGGTCGGGCGCGTGGGCGGGCGGGCGGGCGGGCACGCGCGTGGGCGGGTGGGCGCGGGTCCCGCAAATGAGCAGGCGAAATACAGTTTAAACCTGCCTGGGTGAGGGACTTGCTGCTGCACAACAAGGCTAGTGCATCCTAAGCAAACAAAGTGGGGCAGAAACAAATTTGCATTTCTTTTTTTTCTCTTGGTCTGCTGTGCTGCTGAATCTGCTGATGCTGAACCATCCAGCCACCCTACTTGGTCTGGCTGACGTGCCTGTTTGTTGTACTTTTTTGTTGTTTGGTTTTGAATCCATCCCATCTCCCCTCCACCTCTCTCAGAGGCAGCAGGAGAAACAGACATTCCGTTCCTCCCCAAATCTGAATGAGGGGTCTACTCCTCTACTCCTCTCAAATTGGCCCCCCATCACCAAGGTCCTTCTGCCTTCACTTCACATTCACAGTCAAAGTCACACACACTTAAAGGACAAGCAATAAAGCCAAAGCCAATGCAACCCTGCTTTTGGTCATGGTCAAAAAAAAACATTAGCAGTTAGAGCCTGAGGTGGTTAAGCTACGTACCTAGCTAGTAGCTACAGCCAGGAATAGTTTTGGTAGGGATGGGAATGGGATAGGGCTCTGGGTTGCTCTGGCTTAAGTTTTACAGCCCACAGCCCAGCCCACTAGGCTATACAAGGAGGAGGACTATCTCTGGTCCATAAGGCCAGAGTAAGGGCGGCCACTCCGGTCAGGCCACAAGGCAGAGTATGAGAGCACCACAGCACAGAGCCAGAGTGCGGCAGGCTCATTGCCAGCTCCAGTATAAAAAGGATGGAGCTGAATGGCATGACAGGAATTTAAATGCCACTGGCCTTGGGTCACAGTGTCTTGCAGCCCAGAGGACTGAGTTGCGGAGGAGGCCAATCACCTTGAGTCTGGTCTGGCACCACACTGCCTGCGATGCACCACATGGCACTTTCTGACAAACTCTTGGGTGGTGCTGTACGTAGTACGAACGCTGTTCAAATCAGTACCCCCCTTCCGTGTGAAACACGGCGTCTTGCAGCCCAGAGGAAAGACTGGCGGAGGAGGCCAATCACCTTGAGTTTGGTCTGGCACCACACTGCCTGCGATGCACCACTGTCCACCACATGTCACTTTTTGACTAAGTCTTGGTGTGGTGCTGTACGTACGAATGCTGTTCAAATCAGTACCTCCCTGCTGTGTGAAACACGGCGTCTTGCAGCCCAGAGGAAAGACTGGAGGAGGAGGCCAATCACCTTGAGTTTGGTCTGGCACCACACTGCCTGCGATGCACCACCGTCCACCACATGTCACTTTTTGACTAAGTCTTGGCGGTGCTGTATCAGGGACCCCCTTCCATGTGAAACACGGTGTCTTGCAGCCCAGAGGAAAGACTGGAGGAGGAGGCCAATCACCTTGAGTTTGGTCTGGCACCACACTGGCTGCAAAAAGGACAGCAAGCCACATTCTGAGTCTGACTCTTCCTCCCCAAGTCCCCAGCTGTGTGCTGGTAGACTTGCTACCTGCCGGCCCGGCAGTCTACTACCATGCCCTTCTTTGTGAATCACAGTTGGTTCCCACACAACTCCAAGAGCCAAGCCTGCAACTTTGCAATAAACTAATGGAGGGCTGGCACCCAAGTCCTCTTATCTTCGTTGTGAGGCACAGTGTCTTGCACCCCAGAGGAAAGAGTGGCGGAGGCCACAAGCTGGAGTAATTGAATGCTGGGCCAGCAATCCACGACCATGGCCTTCGTTGTGAATCCCAGCTCCTACAACTCCAACAGCCAAGCCTGGAACTGTCAGAGAAACTACTGGAGTGCTGGCACCCAACTACTCTTCCCTTCTTAGTGAGGCACAGTGTCTTGCATCCTAGAGGAAAGAGTGGCAGAGGAGACAGAGCTAGTTCTCTGTGAATTACAAACTCCCTGCAAACTACTACCATGCCCTTCGTAGTGAATCCCAGCTCCAACACCACTCCAAGAACCAAGCCTGGAACTGTCAGAGAAACTACTGGAGTGCGTGCTGCACACACAACTTCTCTTTCCTTCTTAGTGAGCCACAGTGTTTTGCATCCAAGAGGAAAGAGTGGCTGGAGGAGCCCACATAGCCTGAGTCTGAGGCCACAGGGCCTCCGTAGGGGAGGAACATTGCCAGGAAGCTCCAGCTCCCCAGCGTGACTGAATGGCCTGAGGAGGACGCCAGGAAAATGCCCTTCTTCGTGAGCCACAGTTGGCAGCCCAGTGGAAAAGCAGAGTCCACATGGTGTCTGACTCTGAGGCCTGAGACCACTCTGACAAAAGGACTGCAAGCCAGAGGGTCTTCCTACACAGCTGTGTGCTGCTTTCCCCGGCCATAAACTCCTAGCAGGCCAGCACAGCCATGTTCCCTTCTCAGTGAGACATAGCTTTGCAGTCCACAGAAGACAGTAGGCCTGAGAAACACAGGCTCACTGTCTCTGTGAGTCAGAGTACCAACAAAGAACCAAGCCTGGAGTGGAGGCTTCCTTACTCCCTCCCTTCACTGAGAGCCACAGTCAGTGCATTGCATCCCAGTGGCATGCCCTTCATAGTGAATCACATTCCCCACAACTCTAAGAGCCAAGCCTTGAACTTTCTGATAAACTGTCCTATTTGTAACGGTGACAGAGGGCCACCAGCATGGCAGTAAGTTGCCCTTCTTTGTGAGCCACAGTGTATGGCAATGGCAGCCCACTGAAGACTAATTGGCGGTCCGGAGGCTGACAACACTCCCACACTGCGGCACTCCTTCCTGCAGAGTCCTGTCACTGTCCCAGGCAGAGTCCAAGGGTGCTTTCGCATGAGTTCTGCCTAATCACGGGCCCACCCCACGGCTGTTTTCTAGCACACAAGCACAATTCCCTTCTCTGCGAGGCACAGTGTGTGCAAACAAATAGTTGTTGAGTGAATGCACTGTTACAGTTGGTCTTCAAGAGGTTTTCCGCCAAGAAGCGGGCACAGCCGTGGTTGCTGCATGGGCAAGTTGAGGGCAGTGGCGACAGGGCTGAACTTGAAGCACTAACTGGACCATGATGTTAGGGTGAAGGAGAAGCGGCTGGAAGGCCTCCTCTAAGCCAGAAGTGGGGGGAGCCTGACAGGCAGGCAGGGAGAAGACACAGAGCTAGAGTGAGTCTGAGTCTTTGACCACACAGGCTTCCAAAAGGACAGCAAGCCAAGCTTTCTGACTTTCTTTCCCAGCTGTGTGCTGGTAGACTGCTCCTAACTGCCGTGCCGGCATTCCATCTCCATGCCCTTCATAGTGAATCACAGCAGTTCCACAACTCCAAGAGCCAAGCCTGGAACTTCCTCCTGAAAGGCTCTTCTATTTCTAAGAAACAAACGATTATTGTGCTGAACTGTGGTACGCGCAAGTACATTCCACTCCAGCCCTTCTTAGTGAGACACAGTGTGGTGCAGCCCAGAGGACAGAGTAGCGGAGGCCTAAACATCCCCCTTAACCCTAACCCTAAGCCAACCACCAGCTGTTCCTGAAGAGTGTTCCCATAACTCAATCATCATCATCAATCACAACCTAGATTTGCAACCAGTAACTTTTCTGGTCCGGCAGCCTTTGTTCCGGGGTTAGGGCAGAAATGATTATAAAATGTTTAAGCACCAAGTGTGCGCACAATGAGTCACACAGCACAGCACCAAGATCCACACAGGGGACTTTCGGCCAGGAGTACGCACACACAACAAGGACGTTTCCCTTCTTTGTGAGCCACGGCTGGCAGCCCAGTAGAAAGAGTGGCGGAGGAGACAGAGCTAGGTCTGTGTAAATTACAGACTCACACAGTCAGTGTGGGACAGAGTATCCACCAAGAACCAAACATGGAGGCTCCCTTGGCAGGCAGAGTTTCTCTCGCCACCCCAGGAGACCGGGTTTTGGCAACCAAGAAGACAGAGTGGAAGCAGGAGAACTGGGTGGGTCTATTTCTTTAAGGCTGTAAGGAGGGGAGCTTGCCCCCTGATACTCAGTCTTTGAGGTAGGTTGTTGTAAAGTGCTTCCTCACCACTTTGTGTGTGAGAGAATACAGGTAGGCAGGCAGGCAGGCAGGCAGGCAGGCAGGCAGGCAGGCAGGCTCGTAGGGCCAAGGGAATGGTGTGAAGCACCAAGGAAGGCAGGTATTAGGGTCTCTCTCAGACCAGCCATGGCAAAAGGAGAAACATTGGGCCAATACAGACAGACCCTTTCCAATGACACTTTGAGTGGCCCTGCCTGGTTTGGAGACAGGCCAGGGCTAGAAAAATTGGGCCACTAATAGTACCCTTCAATTGTGTGTGTGAGAGAATACAGGTAGGCAGGCAGGCAGTTCTGCAGGCATTAGGCACTGGAGTCGGCAGGTAGTCACAGGGCCAGGCAGGCAGGCAGGCAGGCAGGCAGGCAGGCTCGTAGGGCCAAGGGGAGGCAGGCAGGCTTGCAGGCGGGCATGGAGGATTGCAGGCAGGAGGTTAGGTTACAGGCAGCAACTTAGTTCTTGGAGTGTTGGGGTAATCCCAAGGTGGAAAGGTTGAAGCGGATGAAAGTCAACCTTTCCACCGTCTCCGGGTCCAGGCGACAGCGGCGCGGCCTCAGGACATCTCCCATGTGGGAGAAGACACGCTCACTCTGGACACTGGTGGGTGGGATAGACAAGAGGTCCAACGCCAGAGTTGAAAGAGCGGGCCAGAGGTCTGCCTTTCTGGCCCAGTAGTGCAGTGGGTCCGAGCTGAGGGGTTGGAGGGGCTCGGCCATGTACTCATTCACCATGGTCTGAGCGGGGTCTGCTACTTCTTCCTCCCTTGCCTCCACTGAGGAGGAAACTGCCATGGCTAGGGCAGAGGCCAGGTAGTTGGCTGCTGGAACAGAACCTGGTCTCTGGGTGAACGCTCCTGGAGTACAGAGGGATGTGGATCCTTGCGAGGACTCCTCCTCAGCATCGCTCTGGCTTCCGTGCGCCCTCTGAAACGCCTGGCCCTCATCGGAGACAGCCCTGACTTGACGGCATAGCTCCGTCTTCCAGGATTTCAGTTCGGCAGTGCTGGCCGCCAGGGAACCCTTGACGCGAGGGTCGCACAGGCAGGCCATCTGGTACAACTTTTCCCTTCTGAGTGGGCCAAGGCGGGTATCCACGCCGGTCAACAGCCTGTCTGCCAATGCCCTGCTCTTAGGGAGAAGATTGCCTTCTTCCCGGATACTGGTCTCTAGGCGTTGGCGAAGGGCATTGACCAGGGGGAGAACATGGCCCAGGCTGGCGTTGTAGCTGCTGAGGATGTGAGTGGTCTCCTCAAAAGGCTGCAGGATACCCGCCATCTGGGAGAGGGCGAGCCACTCGGTAGCACCGAGGTCCAATTCCCTCCCCTCATGCAGGACTGGGGTGGTTGACATGATGTATTCCACCACTTCCTTCTGCTCCACCAGACGCTTGACCATTTCGTGGGTGGAGTTCCACCGGGTGGTCACGTCCTGGATCAGGACGTGCTCCGGTCGGCCCGTCTCCGCCTGCCTCTCACGCATCATCCTGGCTGCCTTGACACTGCGAGCGAAGTGCCCCACGATCTTCTGGCACTTGTCCAGCAAGGCCCTGGTCTCCGTGGTCCCCTCACTCCAGGAGTCCTTTGGTGCACCCAGGCCAATGGCATCGCCCACCACTAGGTGCAGTTTGTGTGCTACGCACACGATGCCCTGGAACCCTGCCCCAAGAACCGCGTTGGTCATGTTACGGCCCGCGTCTGTAACCATGACTCCACGATTGACCTGTCCCTCTGTCCCCAATCCCCACTCTCTTATTGCTGTCTTGAGAACGTCAGCAATGTTGATCCCTGTGGCGTTGTCCTCCATGCTTTGTGCCTGGAGAAGCACCACCCTATACCCTCTTGGGGTGCTGCCTTGTGCCTCCCCCTGCAGCTGCTCATGGGCTGACCGGGGCTCCAGGACCTCCTTGGGTTGCCACCAATGAGCCGTCAGTGAGAGGTATCCGTGGTGCCCACCGGTCCAGAGGTCGGAAGTGAAGTGGATCTTCCTCCCTCTGGCCGCCTGCAGCAGGGCCCGGATCCTGTCCCTGACAGACTCATAAAGGGAGGGAAGCACCCGCCTGCTGAAGGTACGCCGGGATGGAGTCTCGTACCATGGTGCCACGTGCTTCATCAGGTGCCTGAAGCCTGATGACTCCACAAAGGAGAGGGGCAACCCGTTCATGGCCACCATTTCACCCACCACTCGAGTGGTGGTCTCCTGTGCTTTGGCCCTATTTCGCGGGCTGACAAAAGTCCCACCCAACAGCCCCACTTCTTGCAGAGTGGCCTGCCTCTTCCCACTCTCACTAGCGGAGCTGTGTTTTTCTTTCTCTATCTCTAACCCTTCTTCCCCTCTCTTCCTCCCTGAAGAGCAAGGGCCTGACAGGGTTCCAGGCAGAGTCCCAGGGTGCTTCCTCATCAGATGGCTGCGCAACCCACTTGAGGAGAGGTGTTTGGGGTCATTCCCCCTGCGCAAGACCACCCCGCATATCTTGCACACCGCCATCCTTGCGTCTTGGGGGCTGTTCTCAAAATGCTCCCAGAGACACCCTCGTGGCTTACAGAAAGTAACGCCCCCTCTGTTATTGCCTGCCGCTGCCGCTGCTGTGGTGCTGGTGTGGCCTCTGCCCTGCCGGGAAAGTAGACTAGTACTACTGCTCTCACTGGTGGTACTCTGGGTGGAAAGAGGGCTGCTCCTTCCGTCACTGCCTGGAGCCTGCCTTAAGTCTGACCCTGCCAACAGATCCTCAGAATCTGGCAGGTTTAGATACAAGGAGCCCGATTCTGATTCTGATGCCATTTCAGAATCAGAGCCCTTGTCTTCTTGCTGATCAAGGGTGGGGCTGTCAGGTAACGAAGATGGGATTTGGTACGCCTCATCCATGCTTCCCTCGGTGACAGACGATGGCACATTGCTGCTTGTGCCACTGGCACTGCTACTCGAGGAGGGAGTTGCACCAGTATCACTTTCTGCACTACTTCCTGTCCCTTCCCTCAGAAACGTGCCCCTATTTATCTTAGTAGGGGTCCCCCTCCCCTGCCCTCTAGCTGTGCGACCCCTCCTCATTTTTCTCACTTCTTGTGGCTCAGGCCAGGGAATGTATAATGTGATAGTAAGGAAAAGCACCAAGGAACTGTGCAAGTAAATGAGTGACTCACAACAGCAGCACAACAAACAAGGAAATAGGAGCTAGGGGTTTGCCAATCCTGGCACCCAACTAAGTCTCTCAATGCCCTGCACAGGGCAAGTGTAATTAGGAGGAGAACTGTAACTTCTTCCCAGTTGTAATTGGATTGTGTATGTAGACTGTGGTGGCAAGTGGCAACAAGTAAATGAGTGAGATGGACTCACAACAGCAGCACAACAAACAAGGAAATAGGAGCTAGGGGTTTGCCAATCCTGGCACCCAACTAAGTTTCTCTATGCCCTGCACAGGGCAAGTGTAATTAGGAGGAGAACTGTAACTTCTTCCCAGTTGTAATTGGATTGTGTATGTAGACTGTGGTGGCAAGTAAATGAGTGAGATGGACTCACAACAGCAGCACAACAAACAAGGAAATAGGAGCTAGGGGTTTGCCAATCCTGGCACCCAACTAAGTCTCTCTATGCCCTGCACAGGGCAAGTGTAATTAGGAGGAGAACTGTAATTTCTTCCCAGTTGTAATTGGATTGTGTATGTAGACTGTGGTGTCAAGTAAATGAGTGAGATGGACTCACAACAGCAGCACAACAAACAAGGAAATAGGAGCTAGGGGTTTGCCAATCCTGGCACCCAACTAAGTCTCTCTATGCCCTGCACAGGGCAAGTGTAATTAGGAGGAGAACTGTAACTTCTTCCCAGTTGTAATTGGATTGTGTATGTAGACTGTGGTGGCAAGTAAATGAGTGAGATGGACTCACAACAGCAGCACAACAAACAAGGAAATAGGAGCTAGGGGTTTGCCAATCTTGGCACCCAACTAAGTCTCTCAATGCCCTGCACAGGGCAAGTGTAATTAGGAGGAGAACTGTAATTTCTTCCCAGTTGTAATTGGATTGTGTATGTAGACTGTGGTGGCAAGTGGCAACAAGTAAATGAGTGAGATGGACTCACAACAGCAGCACAACAAACAAGGTAATAGGAGCAAGGGGTTTGCCAATCCTGGCAAACAAGTTTCACAAATTAATGCACAGGGCAAGTGTAATTAGGAGAACTGTAACTTAACTTCTTCACAGATGTAAGTTATACAACAACTGCACAAAAACCAAGCTAATAGAAGCAAGGGGTTTGCAAAATCTGGCAGCACCCAACTTTCACAAATAATGCACAGTAACTAAGATGAGTGGAACTTCTTCAAAGATGTAATTGAAGAAAAAGTTCTATAGAGGTGGCTGGGTGCCTGCCCTTCAACAAATGTTTCTTTGAGTGCCTGACTGCAAAAAAATGAATGAGGTGTTGGACAAGTGAAAGAAATTCAAAGAATATCTATAGTGTTAAGTAAAATGAAATTGTAAAATGTTCTATAGAGGAAGGTGCCCTAGCCTTGTTGCCAAAACAAATGTGTTTGAGAAATTTGAGTGAGTGCACTGGTTGGCGAGGGAGACTCTGCCTAGTACTCAGTCTGTACTGTATAATATTTTTAAAATAATTTAATCCACAGCCTCCAACCTCCCCTTCTAAGCACTAGTACTACTGGACCTTGGCTGTTGCTTGCCACTTGCTAATAAACTGTAAAATAGAAAATAAATGGAATAAAACTATAAGCTGCTACTAGGGTAGGATAGGGGTTGCTGGATTCCCTTCCAAAACCCCAATCGCAACAGCAGCAAAAAAGCTGTAGGCGCAGGGTAAAAGGACCTTGGCCAAGTAAATGAACTTGGTGGGAAATTGGGATACAAAAGAAATGGTATGGTAGTGTAATATAAAATAATATATTTTCAAAATAAATCCGCAGCACCTCCCCTCCCCTACCGCTCCCACTCAAATCTTCCCTCCCCCTTGAAGCAAATATAAAACGTACGGAACTCTTCCTCAAAAATGGAGAAAACAAAAAAAGAGAATAAACACTGTGTTGCTATTCCCCACAGGGAATAGAAGAAATTATTATGTTTTTGCGATTCGAATTAATATCAATTCAATTCCCTCCCTGCCTAGCGAGACCGAGACCGCGACCGCAAAATCGAAACTAGACTGAGCGCAGCAATCCAGCCCTGACCACCCTCCACAAGATCCAAGCCCAGACTGTGACGGACTGGAACTGCCTCGGCTTTTTATGCCCTCTGGCACATCCAGAAGTGTCAGTCAAAACCTGTCCATGCGATTGGTGGAATGGCTCCAAAAATTTGCATGGTCCCGTCCCATGGCCAGCCCATCGTTGCGCAGGTGTAAAAAAATAAATTAAGAAAAAATAAAATAAAAATCAACGGAGACGTATTTTGGCAAGACAAACCCACTGCTGCTACTGTAAAAAATCAAGCATTTAAAATAGGTTACTTTCGCATGTTTCTGTGGTGCTTTGGTGGGGTTTTGGGCAAGGATTTCAAAAAAAATATTGCGGTCGCCATTTTGGACCGGGAATCGGGGGTTTTTTTAACTTTTAAAAACTTTTTTTCTGTGCCGCTTGGCATTGCGCGATCGCCGCGTGCAAGTAACGAGCACGACAAATCAGACCAAATTGTTCGTTCGTCGGTTCGAGCTCGAAGTCTGGCGGAGTGATTCCCGTTACCGTTTCCGTAGAGTAACGGAACCGAGTAACGGAAACGGAAACGGGAATACCGCTAAGTCGTGCCCATCTCTACTCTTAAGTCTTGTAATGTTTTGAGTTTTATTCTTGGTCTTTTTCCTTTCCAGATAAATTAAATGCATTACTGAAACAATATGCACACCCATTTGAAAATAAGGATGTAGTACAATTTGGATGAAATATGTCCATGGGTGGAGCAGGATGGCTCTGGAACCTCAGATTTGGAGCAATGGGATAAAATAGGCAAGGCTTTACAATCAAACCCACGTGTATCCGTAACAGACCAAGTGGTGTGGAGCAAAATACGCATGTGCTTGGCACAGCTGACTCCTAGAAATATATTGCTCAGTCAGGCTTCAGCCACCCAAATTTTCAGAATGGGAGGTCAGACCCCAGTTACAATGACACAGCCTCAGTTGCTAACTCCAAGAGATCCAGCCTCAGTTGCTGCCCCCAAGTGTCCCTTTGAGCAGATCGACCCAGAACCACCACCTCTGTATGGAGAGAATTTGCCCTTGGGGCCAGAACAAACAACTCATCTAAGCTCCCTCCCACAAAGAGACCTGTCTCGCACGATTGCAGTGGCTCAATTAATGGCAGAGGAGGAGGAACCAATCCCTTCCTTATACCCCGTAATCAGAGGACGTCCAGCAGCAGGATGCCAGCCTGCGGTGCTTGATAGACATGAACCGTTAGCGCTGGAATATATCAAAGCCTTACACAAAAGTGTAAAGATGAATGGCACCCAGGCTCCTTACACGAAAGTCCTGCTGAATAACATAGCAGAGCAGAGATTGATTCCCAAAGATTGGGACCAGTTAGCTACTGGCATGTTCCCCCCGGGTGATATTTTGTTCTTTAGGGCAGAATGGAGACGCCTGGCAGTGAATAAGGCCCAACAAAACAGAACTGCCAACATTAATATCACCCTGCAAATGTTGGTTGGTGAGGGGAATTATGTAACCACTGCTCAGCAGATTGCCCTCACTGATCAGGCATTGGAACAAGTTGCTACTATAGTCATAAGGGCATGGACCTCTCTGCCACAAAAAGGGGACCCCACATCAACAGCCGGTTTTGCCACATTCAGACAAGGGGTGAAGGAGCCATATACAGAATTTGTCACTCGCCTCCTAACTGCACTGGAGAGACAAATAGAAAATGAGGATGCTAGAAAGCTAATATCTAAACAACTAGCCTATGAAAATGCAAACGAGGATTGTAAACAGGCCTTGACTTCCACATATTTACGATCAGGATCCACTGTCACTGATATGATGAAAGTTTGCCAAAATGTAGGGTCGCATTCATATAAGGCCCAGCTCATTGCTGCTGTAGTTCATGCAGTCCCCAATCCTGCCACTGGGAGGCGCTGTTTCGGGTGCAACAGAGAAGGACACTTTAGAAAGGACTACCAATCTGTGCCTGGGACTCAAAATCGCCCCAATAAGAAATGCCCTCTTTGTCATAAGGGATATCATTGGGCAAATCAATGCCGGTCCAACCCTGCCAATAACACCAAAGGGGAAGCCAAAGGGCCGGGAAACTCCAACCCGCCCCCCCAGGCCCAAGTGAAACAGCAGGGGAATTAGAACAGAAGGTGGTTACAGATGCTTTACAGCCCACCCCTTCTGGCCATCAGCCAGCATCCAAATGGCTAAGGGGTGTGGAAGATCCAAAATATGATTGGTTGAAAAATGGAGCATGGGAACTTAAGTTAGCATGCCAGGACCCTGCCTGTCACAGAACCTGACTCTGAGGGGTTAAATGGTGAAGAGCTGCTGGAGGAGCCCTGCAGCTCAAGTCAGCAGGCAGCTGGGTCTGATGACTTAGCTGAAAACATATCTTCTCCCCCTAGAAGGGCTATGAGCAGGATTCTGCAAAGACGTGCTACCAGGAGAGCTAGGGAAATGGTATTTGATGCTAGACAGGGAATCAGGTCGGGAAGCCCTGAGTACTAGCAGGAGCCTTTCCAGAAGCAAGGGTGTGTTCCCTGTTTTGAGATAAAGCTGGTAAGCTCACCTTGAGCTCTCTGTGGGAGTCATTTGAACTTGCAACCACGTTCCTGTCTGTGACCTTGGCTCTGTTTCCTGATTTCGGACTGGCTTCCTGGACAACGGCTTAATCTGTTCCCTTGGGTTTGGCATCTGGTTTCCGTGAGATATTCTGGTTTTGACTTGGACTGTTAATTGCTGGGAGTTGGATTCTGTTATTTATCTGGCACTTGATTGTTGGCAAAAGGACTTGAACTTGCCTGGCTTTCTACTAAAGATCTTGGCAAAGAACTGAACCCTGTTTGTGTGTGTGCTCTGTGTGTGGGGCTTGACATAGCAACTCCTTTTTTTGCCTCAATACCATGTTCAGTGTTCTCTTTGTCTTCTGCCTCAGTCAGCAGCCCCCCTGCTCAAGCTGTCTTGCTCCCAGTGAACTGCATTGTCAAAGGGCATTCATGGCACCCCTGGGCTGGTCTCCTCAGATGCCAATGGTTGTTTCCCACTTCATATCTGGGTACAGAATACGCAGCAGCTGAATGCAGAGGAGCCTATTGCTATTTTGCGGCCCCTGCCGCCGTCACAAGCAGCACCCAATTCTCAGATAATGACTGTTGTTCCAGTCTCAGACTCCCGTCCTACACTAACTCTGCAAATGGGTGGCAAGCCAGTCTCTGGACTGATTGACACAGGGGCTGATGTTACTGTGATTTCAGAAAAGGATTGGCCGTCAGGATGGCCAACATGCCCTACCCAGGAAATAATGGGAGTGGGAGGTATTACACCTGCACACCAAAGTGTCCATCTGATTGTGTTCCAGTCAGGAAATGGCCCCTCCGTGACAGTCCGCCCTTTGATTTTGCCTTTGCCAATGTCCTTGTGGGCCAGAGACATCCTGAAACAAGCTGAAACCCGCATCATGACAAATTTATAGTACGGGGCTCCCCGGCGACGCCTTTGCACGCCATACCAGTGGCTGTTGCCAGTCGAAAAATGCAACGTCGTGGAGACCCTGATTTCCGAACAAATGCGACTTGGGCATGTAGTCCCTTCCACCAGCTCCTGGAATAGCCCAATTTTCGTGGTCAAGAAAAAATCAGGGAAATTTCGTTTGGTTCAGGACTTGAGACATGTTAATCAGTGCTTGGTTCCCTTTGGACCACTCCAGCAAGGCCTACCTAATGCCAATCTTATACCCCAGAACTACAAAATATTAGTCATAGTGAAGGGTATAAATCACGCATATATATATAGCTATCTTAGTAACCCCCAGCATATCACAATATAAGCCACACAAGTTATATACTTAGAAGTAGAAATCATTCCAATTGTATTTACATGTATATCCTGTCATGCAAACAAACTCTGGTCAAATGTTTCCGGCCACTAAGAGGAAAGGGCTTCCGTTAAAAATTGGCTGAGCCAGCCATCTAATTATTTTTGTAGCTTTGAACACAATTAATTGCATATAAGCCAAGCCAAGAAAACCTTATCTTTGTTGTGAGAGTTCTTGGCATACGTCATTGTCAAAGGAGTTGATCCTCCCTGAACACTCCTAGCCGAGTAAGGCAGTTCAAACACCATAGCAATTAAAACATTTAATTGGTGTCAGAAATACAAAATAAATGACCAAAGATGTCAATTAGTGTTTGATGCATGTAACACATGTATGTGACGTAAATTCGGATGGGCGGAGGGACAAAGAGTGCTGGAAAACCTTATAAAATATTGCTCCTTTCGTTTCTCTGTGGACTTCCCACCAGCAAAGAGTGTGGAAGTACCCTTGGTTGTAACCAATAAATCTTCTTTTCTGTCTACAAAAAAAGACTCAGACTGCTCATTGCATTCTGTGAAGCCAATAACACGCCAGCGACGAACCCCATAAATTTAAATCATTGCTTTCATTTGGTGGAGATGCCGGGGAATTCGCTGCTGCTAAGAGGCTTGCAGAGTCTGACTCAAGTCACGGTAAGAAGTTCGTGCTGATTGACTGAACCTAGTCCGGACCCTCAAATTTGTGAGGAGGATCACTCTGTCAGCACTAAATGGGCTACCGTACTTGAGAGAAAACAGGAGCCGGCCAAAAAGGGGAAGAACTGAGAAAGACTGCGCAGAAGAAATCTGGTAAGGTAGGAAATCGGTTGTGGGGTGGCGTGAGTTCGAATCTAACAGCTCTGTGGAGTGGAGAAGATTGCGAATTCTTATTGTCAGCCCCGGGGGGTACAGGGAGGAGGAGGGTCAGATATGACCTTAACATCCCAAGGACCAGGGGACGTTAAGGGACACTGAGGCCCTGAAATCCCCAAGAGAGGAGAGGATTTTTGCAAAGTCCAACATCTCTAGGGTCCGCCCCCTAAGTGTTTGAAACAGGAGGAGAAGAGCGCTGCTCTAACATCCTGGGTAAGCTTAAAAGATATATTAATGCATGGGTATGTGGGATGATGATTCCACTTTTGAATTTTGTGTAAAAGAAGCTTCATGTATGTGTGTTTTTCAGGGTAAGGGGCTGTGCCTCCATACCCTGCGTAACAGCAGAGAAATGGCCATTCTCTGTGTCTAAAGCGGCGGCAAAGACTGGCAATCTTTGTCCCACCATCACCAACGGAGCACCACCTCCGTTTGAATTTAGATAGTTAATAAGATTTCTCTCTAGGCAGAGGACATAGGCAGGTTATTTGGGGGAAAAATATTGTGGATGATTTGTGTGAATCAAACGGAATCAGTGATTGACGTGTATGGATGAGCCGGGTTGATCTCTAGGACATAACCCTTGGCGACCTGAGTGTGGACGCGCGATTTCTAAGCCAGGGCGACCTACTTAGGCCGCGTCAGTATCACGTGTTGTGTGTGTGGTGTGATTAATTAAGTGCGATTCCGTTTGGTGTTGTGGGAGAATTTATAGGCACACAGTTAGACCTTTAAAACAATCCAATGGGGGTAAATTAAAGCAATTTATGCACCCCCTTTGATGTGTGATGTGGTAACATTGGAATTCTGCCACCAGAAGTAATGATTTTAGTATTAAATGGAACAAAAGTAAGCTTTAAGAAGAGCCCCTCTAACCAGGATAAGGCAGGACTTTACCATCTCAAATTAAGATTCTAGCCCTCAAGGAGGGCAGACCAATTATGACCTGCTAGCAAGAGGCGTGTGAATTTATAAGGACGTGCTTTGTTAATTAATATAGAGACTAAATACTCTGCCAACTAGAAGACCCCGCCAGCAATTTTGATAACACCAGGGGAAAAATGGGCAGTGAGAAGGGTACTTTTGAGTACTCATGGATAAACAACATCCTACGTATTTTGTGACTGGTTGGTCACATGACAAAATTTACCAGCTGAAGGGACGTTTTACAGAGAAAACATCATAGGGTATCTGAGTAATGCATTTTTAGTAAAACTGGGTAGGACTTAATAGGATGAAAACGTCCACCCCTTACTTTAAACTGGTTTTATAAACCCGAGAGATGATGGGAGGAAGGCAGGACAGTGGACTGAAGAAGTATGGAAAGGGACAGATGGGAGGAGGAAGTGTAATAGAAGGAAGCAGCAAGACAGAGATGGGAATGGACAAGTATGATATTGAAAAAACTGGAGGAGAGGAAGGACAACGGAGGCAACAGGCAGTGTTAGATGGGGGATGCGTACCCCTGAATTACCTTATTCAAGCATTCAGGAGGTACTTCCATCCCGTTACGCCAATGCCCAACTCCTTGGATATAGAAGCCTTAAACAGAACTCATGTTTGCTATACGCCACATGAGGAGATAGGTACAGACGTTATTTCTGAACTCTTAATAATCAAAAGCAGGGAAATCAAATCAGGGGATGAGCCCCTTTCTGGCAGCTGGCCACGACAGAAAGTAGAATCAATGCCTTTTTCCTTCTCCAAAAGTAGTTAAGAACATTTGAGAACAAACAAGGCAATTTAATTTCAAACACAGGGAGATTCTCAGGAACTGCGCAAGCCTACCTTTTTAGACAAAGGAAAAGTGGGGAGAAGATCTTAGTCTCTCTCTCTCTCCCCCCCCCTCCTTGGAACAAACGGGTGTCTTAGAATAAGCAGGAATTTTTTTTAACTGTGCTTTCATGGTCTTCATAAGGACTTAAGTACCATCTAGGCATTATTTGCCTCCCCATAGATATCAGAGTGAAGGAAGAGAGAGAAATTCTACATGTCCACCTAAGATTTTCTTCCCCTCCCCATGTAAGTTGCTCTGTTTATTCATTACAACAGCCACGCTTCTCAAATTAGGCTTAAGCAGACAACAAGCCACAAGAATGGTGGATTGCCCCCTTTGTTTCAGAGCATTTCACACCTAATTCATTACAGAGTAATTACAGGAGATTATCTGCTTGCCTCAGGCTGTAAAAGGCAGTCCGCGGGGGAATTCAAAAGGTCCACGGCCCCGCCTTTCTTTTTCTGCTAATCGCCCCCCCCTCTTGCGGGGCAAGCTGGAAAACCAACTCCCTTTCCCCCTCCCAGAGGAATTTGAGGAATGCTGAAAAACAGCCTAGTTTTCCTTTTTTTTTTTTCCTCCCAAGCCTGGAGTAACGTAACGTACAAGTCAGTCCCAAAGCGTTAAGCAGGCTTACACGCCAGAATTTAAGACGAGCCTTGCTTGTTCTACGCACTGCACACTTTTCTTAATTAGGCTTTTCGAAGATAAGTTTAAAAGCTACTTGCGATTTCAGTGACTCTTTATAACTAAGTCAACACAGGAGAATAAAAGATTTTTCTTTCTTTTTGCCCTAGGCGGTAAAAGGCTCGCCTAGGTTGCAGCTTTTAACCTACACCTAGTCTCAAGAGCTTCCCTGAGGAAAATGAGGTTTTTTTTTTAACACAAATAAAAAACAAAATAGACTTAACAATTTTTTCTTTTCCTTTTTTTTTTCTGTGCACATGACAGAATGGTTCTGTAATGCACATTATTAATTTGTTACAAATTTCAAAGGGAGCCTAGTAGCGTCACCCTGGCTGAGTTGAACTGGTAAACAACTACTGAGGTGCAGCTGTGTACTATGGCCAAACGATTTTTCCGAACATTTGGACACCCCCCCCCATTCATATGCTTGTTTCACAAAGAGATATGCCCCATTCTGCAGGACATTTGCTTTTTGCGACATTTTTTCCCCTTCTCGAGACTCTCAGATAGACTGCGCTATACTGTGCCATTGAAATCTGCACACAGTGTACTGCATGTAGCACTATCACACCTGGAGAACAAGGCCATGATCTGCAGATTGCTTGGCCATTTTTGTGTGTGTTTGTTGTTCGTCTGTTTCTGTCTGTCTGTCTCTTTCCACTCGGGAAGACGCTGGAGGAAACACTTTCCGTCCTGAGGCATCCTTCCCCAGATGACAGCGTGCGTTTGACACTTCGGAAGGTCCCCGAGGCAGCCTGCTGATTCACTTTCAACTCAGGGTGACTGATTACAATCCTGTCTTCCTGTCTCTTTTTCTTTTCTTTTTTTTTTCTCTCTCTGTTTGTTTATGGGGGGAGAGAGTGGGTTTAAAACAGCCACTGACTTTTGTTTTGAAGTGTGGCCGGCCGTGACTTTATCATTCCGCTTGCCAGTCCAAACTCCCCTCCGGAACTAATTGGTTCATGCTAAGAGCCTACTTTGCATCTCCTGGATATTCTGCCAGCTACATTTTTTTTTTGCTGTCCCCGTGTAGGAGAGCAAATTGACTTGGGGATGGGATCTGTGGTTGATTGGGGACACCTGAGCACCTACACCTTGCAAGCACTCATCGGGGCCAGCTGAACTTGTGCATATCTACTGATGGGCAGAGGTGTCCTCATCATAGACTTTGGCCCCTCTACTTCACGTATTGGTTTTACGAAGAGGAAAGCCCCAGTCTACCTTTTACGACGTTTTTTTTTCCTTTTCATGACTGTCAGATAGACTGTACCACCCTGCTTGGCAGCACAAGGACAGCTGAGGGGTCCTTTTGTGGGGGTTTGTCCTCTGTGTTTGTCTGTTTGTGGTCGTGTGTGTGTTCTTCTCTTACCCAGGTACATCCTGGAGGACGGGCTTTTGCTCTGGGAAAAACGCCCACCTGTTCTTTATTTCTGGATCATGGAGTCGGTTGGGTTTGGAAAGCTGACGCCGCCGGTCGTGGATGCTGCGATGGGGACCTTCCGGCCATCCATTCCGCTATCGCTCCTGGAGCCTTTGATGCCTTTGATGTCTTTGATGCCATCTTCGAGATGACTTCGCTCCACCAGTTCGATCGATGTGGGCCCCTGGATCCAGTGATGCCAGCCTTTTCACCCAGCGTGAACCACGCCCCGCGACCGAGCGGGAGAGAGGCCTGACCGGTGACGCCTTCTGCCCACTGCAGTATGATGCCTCATGCCTTAGATGACCCCCCCCCTGGATGGAGGACGCCGAATTGCACCTGGCCTCTGGTCATCACACCTGTTCCTGGGGGCGCCTTGCATTCGCCACTTCGGGGAGCCCCACTGTCGTCTGCTGATTTCCCCCTACACTGCAGGTTGACGGAATGACATCCTGTCTGCCTGCTTTCCTTTCCTTTTCCTTTTCTTTTCTCTGTCTGTCTCTGAGGGGGGAGACGGAAGGTGCTTACAGGCCACTGACTTTTGCTTTGGATTGCGGCCAACAGACTTCACGCCCGCAATTTCACCCCTTTTCGTCGGGACAGAAACTTGGTGGGGTTCAAATTCAGACCTTCACCATGCGCTGGACCATCAAGAACTTGTGAACTTGTGTCGCCACACACACACCAGCATCCACAAGTGAGTGCTTATTTTGAAGCCTTGCATAGGGACGTTAATTATGGGTCATTGTTCGTGATATTACTGCCTATTATTGATAGTCATTGTAAAATTTTTGTTTGCTGAAGTGCTTTTCTGAATGTGCCTTTCATAATTCATATTTTTCTATTACTTGCCTTTCTATGCAATTTACATTGAATGAGAGAAATTTTGGCACCCATGGGTGCTCCAAGACTTTATACCACAAAACAATGGTTTCTAGAATAGTTGTCCACATTATTTACTTCACCAAAGACAATGATGAATTACTTTTTGTCCCATATTTGTGGGACTGATTCTGTGTGTGAACTGACAGCTACAGAGACATCTCTGCCTTGATTTCAATAGCTCATCCGTGACTCTACCATGGGACTATAACTATTGAGTATGGTTTATGGCTAAAAATTGGTTTTTCTAAAATTAATGTCTATCATCTGGGCTATCCTGTATGCATGAACAACTGGGTAATTCTGCACAGCCTGCTATAATTTGAGTTTCAAGGCACACCACACACTTGAATAAGGTTGAAAATCATGTCATGATTTTTGTTCTATGAAATCAGCTACTAATGTTTGTGTATCTTTATGAAAAATGACAGTATGAAAAATCATATTTCAAGGTCTAAAGCCATTTGACAGCAAAAGGGAGAAGGCTGGCAAAGGAGCCTTGCCCATATTTTTATAAGTGTTTGATTTGCAAAATGACCCTAAATAGAATTCAGGGGTTTTCAGCCTGACTACCAAACACACAAGCACGATATCTCACATTTGCACTGCTGCTGCAAGAAAATTTATTTGGGTTTCATGATTGTCCTGAAATAAGGTACTGAACAAATCTGCTGTTTAAAGCCTGTTTAGATTATCACTTTGGGACGGGGATCTTGATATCCAAGTCTATCACAATATGCCAGCCCCTTTCAAAAGTTGGGAATTTGGAATCTTTGAGCAGTGAGCAGCATGCCTTGGGAGGTTGTGACCATGTTGCATTTCTCCAACAGGGGACATTTAAATGCTATGGTCCGTGAAACGCATCCATCCATTGCAGTCCGCGGGTCTGGCCTGAGGGTCTTTTTAACTCCCAGACATTGCAAAACTTTATCTGGTAACTTAACATTTCACTATAGAAAGTGCCCTAGTGAATTAAGGGGTAGTTCTTTGTCGTTCACCTGTTCAAATGCGTCCCTCACCATGAGATGCCACAAATCATTTTGTGATTATTCATTTTTTTTTTAACTGTGCCTATAAGCCCTTTGAGAAAAGAAAAAGGGTGGGAAAAGTTTTCCTGGCAGCATTGCCGATACTCTCGTCAGGAACACTGAAAAATCACTCACTGAGCTATGATGACACCCCTCTCCAAGGGAATGGTAAGCAGGGAAGCTCAAGCAATATTCACGCTTTTGTATATACACCTTTGATATGTTTCTTTGTCCCTTACAAGTCTATCACGGGAGCCATGGGGGGGCAACCTATGGAGAATTTACTGGCGTAAATTTCCATAACACGTCAAGGGCGGAATGAAGGCTATAAATCACGCATATATATATAGCTATCTTAGTAACCCCCAGCATATCACAATATAAGCCACACAAGTTATACACTTAGAAGTAGAAATCATTCCAATTGTATTTACATGTATATCCTGTCATGCAAACAAACTCTGGTCAAATGTTTCCGGCCACTAAGAGGAAAGGGCTTCCGTTAAAAATTGGCTGAGCCAGCCATCTAATTATTTTTGTAGCTTTGAACACAATTAATTGCATATAAGCCAAGCCAAGAAAACCTTATCTTTGTTGTGAGAGTTCTTGGCATACGTCATTGTCAAAGGAGTTGATCCTCCCTGAACACTCCTAGCCGAGTAAGGCAGTTCAAACACCATAGCAATTAAAACATTTAATTGGTGTCAGAAATACAAAATAAATGACCAAAGATGTCAATTAGTGTTTGATGCATGTAACACATGTATGTGACGTAAATTCGGATGGGCGGAGGGACAAAGAGTGCTGGAAAACCTTATAAAATATTGCTCCTTTCGTTTCTCTGTGGACTTCCCACCAGCAAAGAGTGTGGAAGTACCCTTGGTTGTAACCAATAAATCTTCTTTTCTGTCTACAAAAAAAGACTCAGACTGCTCATTGCATTCTGTGAAGCCAATAGCACGCCAGCGACGAACCCCATAAATTTAAATCATTGCTTTCAATAGACCTCAAGGACTGTTTTTTTACAATTCCGTTGGCAGCTCAGGATCGGCCAATGTTCGCCTTTACAATGCCAGTGTACAATAATGATAGACCTGCCCTTTGTCTAGAATGGGTGACTTTGCCACAAGGAATGAAGAACTCGGCAATATTATGTCAGCATTTTGTGGGGCGGGCCTTAGAATCCTTCTGCCAGAAACACCCAGAAATGATGCTTCTGCATTACATGGATGACATACTCCTGGGAGCAGAAAAATACTGCCCAGCACTCTTGCAGAGCTGGAACAGACACTTGCTGCACATGGGTTAGTTATTGCTAAAGAAAAAATCCAACTTACATACCCCATGCAATATTTGGGTCACCGGCTGCTTGCGACAGCCTCATCCCCTTGCCTGCCACAGCTAGAAATTCCATCAACCTTCACACTGGTGCGGCTGCAACAGATCCTGGGACAGCTCAATTGGGCAAGGCCTTTCCTCTCACTTTCCACAACGGACCTATCACCCCTCTTTGCTGCTATCACTGGTCACACCTCTCCTGCTGACATAATCAATGTCACACAACAAATGAAAGCAGCTTTCCAGCTGGTGAATCAGCGCCTACGGGAGGTCGCTGTGGATCGCGTTCCCACTCCTGCTGATTCCCTGCATTGTGCCATCCTTTCAACCCCCAAGCTGCTAACTGCTATTTTGTACACCACCACAGAAAAACCTGACAAAATCGCCATTGTTGAATGGATTCATCTTCCACACACACACACACAAAATATCTACCCTCTGGTTGATGCTGTATCAGCTTTGATCACCAAGTGCCGCCATAGAGCTTGTCAGCTCACAGGTTATGACATTAATTCTCTGTTTTCTCCGTTTTCCCTTGAGCATGTAAACTCCTTGTTGCAGTCTTCCATCGCTTTCCAGGTATCATGTGCAGATTTTGTGGGACAATTTTTAGCAAACCCACCAAAGGACAAAAGGCTGACAC
The DNA here is from genome assembly GCA_037367245.1 of Phrynocephalus guinanensis. Taxonomy (NCBI): domain Eukaryota; kingdom Metazoa; phylum Chordata; class Lepidosauria; order Squamata; family Agamidae; genus Phrynocephalus; species Phrynocephalus guinanensis. The sequence continues at coordinate 25,027,976 of CM074748.1, forward strand.
TCCTGTCTCAGATTTGCTACACACTGGAAACATGTTTTTCCATGGCACCTATAAAGCAAGCTTTTACTGTATTTACAGACGGTTCACCTAGTAGGGGGGTAGCGACATGGCAAGACAGTTCGGGACAATGGAAAGCTCTCTTTACTGATTCTCAAACCTCTGCCCAGAGGGCAGAACTGGCTGCAGTGATTTTAGCTTTTTCTGTCTTTGCAGAAGTGCCTTTCAATCTTATTGTGGATACTCAGTATGTCTACCATCTTCTTTTCCACCTTCCCAGTGCCTATCTTTCTCCTTGCATTGACGATGAATTACTAACCCTTTTTGGACAATTACAGGACCTGCTAAGGAAGAGGAGATCTCTCTGCTTTGAGGCCCACATCAGATCTCATTCCAACCTTCCAGGGTACCTAGCAGAGGGCAATGCAAGGGCTGACGAAGCGGCAAAGATGCCTCCTGAAGTTTTTCCCTTGTTTGATGATCCTATGCTCGCTCATGAATCTTTTCATCTTCCACCTAAAGTTCTGTCATGTCGTTTTGGGATTCCCATGTCCCAAGCCAGAGACATTGTCTCAATGTGCCCTACTTGTGCCAAATCTCCATTGAACCTTCCTTTTGACACTGTGAATCCAAGAGGCACCCGGTCTAATGAACTGTGGCAGATGTATATTACCCAGATCACATTCTCCTGTAGAGGTTCATTTTCGCAGTGAGGAGACGCTACACAGACCCTTGGTCAGCTATCGGGAACTCCCAAACCCTGAGTGGCAAGGTCCAGCCCCGCTGGTAACGTTGGGACGGGGACACGCAGCTGCCGTGACCAACAAAGGGGTAGTGTGGATTCCAGCTCGCTGTGTATACCCCTGGAGATCTGCTTCCAAGCCACCTGCTGAGATACCAACACCTGATGCATCGACTTGACAACATGGACTCTGCCATGACTCCTGTCGCTGTGATTCACCTCTTCATCTCCCTGATGAACATTGCCAGTCCTGAGCCTATCTCTCTCAAACACATGGCTACGTCATGCATTCTATATGTTTAAACATCATGGTAATAATGTCACTATTATCTATGAACACCCTCTTTCTGTAGGAAGTATGAGCTTACTTCCTGGAGCTATTAATACCTCTGACCTCATTGTGGGCGCATTACAAGCCCTGTCTGAGCCAAAGCTGAGAGATCAGCCAAATATTTTTGTAAAAGTGCCTGAAGACTTGAATAGTTCTACTGTGAGATGGTTTCGCTACCATTATGCAACACAGAGCCATTGCTTTTGCTGCACTCATTCTGCTGAATGGAGCACGAGAATTCAGGGTTACAATGAGTCTAAATTATGTTTTCAGTCTTTGCATAATTACTCAGTTGCATTTCATATACTTGGTTGTCAGGTGGAGGGGCTAAGAGCAATATTGGCCATTGGTATTACACTGACTTGAATCACAAAGTGCCTGGAAATGTTTCCACTATGCATAATTTTTCTGTCAAGGAAACAAATCTGGCAGATGTTTTTCCTAATATTCCATCATTTCAAGCTAAGTATGATGGGGTTGGCAGTATATGTGGCCATTGGGCAATCAAGGATCCAAATCTATGGTTTTTCTTTGACAAATGGGCTACCAATTATCATCTAGGTCATATGGCAGGTGCCTGTGTTGCTGTAGGCTTTCTCACACTGCCTGTTCAGGTAGCTCATAGCCATGAGTTATCTGACCACCACAAAAGGTCAGCTCCCCTTGGCTCCAGCTGCTCTGATCAGGTGATCATCAGTGAGCAATTTTCCAAAAACGCAGGCACCCAGGGGAGTGCAGGAGCCATTTTTGGTGCTCTCACTTTGGGAGCTTACCCAGGGATAATAGCTCAGGAGAACCGTAAAAGTGTTATAGGTTTAGCATGCAGGTTAGAAAAAAGCATAAACGCCACGGCTCATCTCATTAGATCCCTGCAATCTGAACTGGAACAACTGAATCAGATAATAATTCCACATAGGTTTGTTCTGGATTATATCCTGGGGAGGAACAAATATTGAAAAATCATTGGGGCCCAATGTCACCTTACTTTTCATAGTCTTAACAAATCAATTGAGGATGAATTGGAAAAATGCAAGAAATGATTCATGACAATGTTAACCAGTCTCCTAACCCTCTTAGCTGGTTGTGGGACTGGCTACCAAATTTGAATTGGGTTAGACAATTGATAGCAACTCTGTTCGCAGTTGTGTTTCTGCTCATAATATTATGTTACTGTGTACAATGTATACCCAATCTATGGAATATGTTTGGTAATCTTTGCCAATGCTCAAATCATAGGGCGTCTGCAGCACGCAGACAGCTCTATGCCATGCAGTATAATTCTCTACCTCAAAATGACCCAGCCATCTTTCCCTGAAGCTTATCCTAGAACGCACCTGTCAAATAATTTTAGAAAAGGGAAGAGAACACTCCTTTTACATAAACAATACAATACTGCCACCTTCAGGTTAAAACTGCCTACAACACAGCCGGATGGCTGAAAGATAAGTTGAATACTACTGAATATTTAGATATATATGTTTCACTTAATTCACTCATATTTTTATGATAATGTAGTTAGTTCGCTATTGTTTGAACACCACACACCTTTGAATGTATTAAGGTATTATATTTTACACTTTTATATTTTTTTATTTTATTTTAAAGCGTGGACTTGTGGGGATCCGATACCCATACTGTGGGAGGAAAGCACTCCAAAGGCTGTAGCTATGTCAGCATAGTAACGACTCTCAGATTGGTTGGAAAGCCAGCGAATCAGGAGGGTACGAACAGCTCTTTCTAAAGATGGCGACTAAGGAAAAAGGAGGTGGGCAGATGCCTTCGTAGTGAAGTCGTGATTTGCAAATACGCATGTCCAGGCACTGGAAGCTGTATGATCATTGGTTGGAGTCTTGTTTACGTATCTGTGATGTATTGGAGCTAATAAAATAGCCAGCGATGAGGAGAGAGAGAGACGACTTGACTCTCATCCATCCAAGGCACGGCACCAAAAGTATCCCTGTGTGTGTTTATCAAGAAGCTTCTTCATCTCTACTGCTTTGATTCTCTCAGCTGGTCTGGGGAATTATCATTTCAAAGGAGCAAGCAGGTGGAGAGATCCCCACACCAGAGACTGCCCAGGAACGCCTCTGAGCCACCCCTGGACTACACTGATTGGACTGCTTGAAGATCCATCCCCTTGCCCACCCCTGGGCGGCAGCACCCAAGGGGGGGAAGAGGGGGAACTAATAAAAGTTGGGGTTTTCTTTGTGTTCAGGGTTCGACATCTTTGCTCTGTCTTTGGCTTTGTGTCCACCTGCTGTCCTTTATTAGGCCTAATAAACGCAGTATTTCCTTCAGGACCTCTCTCTCGTTGGATTCTTCATTGGGCTACTGGGGTCCAACGGAACTCAGCAGGATTAGCCTAGCTGAAATATCATTTTAAACTCATTTTAAACTCAACAGTAATTTTTTTAAAGGAAGGCATTCCTTAGTCTGTTTTTTGTGTTGTTTGTTTTGCTAACGTCTTTAGAGAAGCCAAGTTATTTTAAGCATCCCAAGAAGGCATTTCTGGAGAGTTCTCTCTGTCGTTGTTTTGATTTATCTAAGAATGTTTTAGTCCCTTTGGCGTTGCGGTTTGAAAAGAGCGATTGTTTACATCAGACGAGTGGAATGTTTTGGGTGATTAGTTTTCGAAGTACTGTCTGTTGAAAGTGTCGGGCAAGTGTGTTAATAAAAGTTGTTTCGTGTTTTAGATTTTTTTTTCCCGTTTGTGTGAGGCAGAGGGGGCGAGGGCGGGGAGAGGCGATCTCATTGTTTTTAGCGCAGCCCATTGTGTTGTGGTTCTGGAGCAAGGAGGTAGTGCTCGGTTCGGGTGTGGGCTAATAGTAGAGGGGAGAACCTGTCAGAGAAGGGTGTGGTTTAGAGGATATTTTAACGTTTGTCATTTGGTTTCTCCCCCCCCCCCCCCCAGGAGTGCGGTTTCGTTTTCTATGCGTGAGAACGAATGGGGTGTCGGAGATTTGCATCGTCCGAAGCAAGGTAAGTTGGGAGGAATTTGTAGCTAGATTTGGGGTGTTTGGGAGCGAGAAAGACATGGGGGGGAGACAGGAGCACCCCACAGTACCGTGCTGTCATGGAGGAACCTCTCCCAAACCTCAGCAGTCAGGCATCGCACGGCACCTCGGGAGAGACAATGTCGTGCTTCACCAGTGCCGAGAGGTGGGTACGCACAGTGGAGAGGTGTCGGCAGTAGGCAAGCCCTGCAAGTCCCAAAACAAGGGGGAGGAAGGTGTGGCTGCAGCCTAGCAAGAGCAGAGGTGTCCCCTGGGCATCCCCCCCATACACACATGGATGCCACCTTCATGGTGCATCAGACTACAACTCCCATCATTGCCCGTGGCCTTGCAGGCTCTGCTTTAGTGCATGAACTGAGACTGACATCCATAGAAGGCATGGGAAAGGATCTGGTACTTCATGTTATCACACAGCAGCCTCAGAGGAGCTCTAGAGAAAGAGAGCAAGAGGAGGAGGTGACCAGAAGGAAACGTCCTCTACCCCCCCAAACACACACACACACACACACACACACACACACACACACACACACACACACACACACACACACACACTTCTGGCCTCATCCTCCTCCATTCCATCTGAAGAAGGTTTGGGAATGGACCACCAAAAGGGGAAGGTAGGCAAGTTAAGCATTTGATGGAAGCGGATGAGGGGAAACCTCCCTCCTTCTCCTTCTGCCCCAGGTCCATCCACTCCGGAAGTCCGACTGGAGCACAGGACTCAGCCCCCTCAGCCTCATAAGACGTGAGGTCCAATCCCCACTGAAGGACCTTAGGCCCTCCTTAGGCCAGAGATAGGCTCCCCCTCTCCCACCCCACCCCACCCCGTCCCTGGCCTGGCCCACTTCACAGGAGCAGCAGCAGCAGAAGAAGAAGAAGCAGCGTTGCGGAAACAAAGAGGTGAGATATTTGCAACCGTGAAAAGGGCTGTTGTGGGACAATATAACCCAAAGAGGTACCTAAGCACAGCCTGGCATTGCAACAGTTAAAAGTAACAAATATAGTATGGGATGGCAAAGCACAGAACCAAGCGTGCACACCCCGATGAATTCCTCCGCAACCCATTGTTTTCCCTGGTGGCTGCGGTGCCCCCAGCACTCTCCAACACCCCCACCCCCACCCACCTCCGCTTCCCAAAAGAAGCCCAGCTCAGCCTCCTCACCTTTAATGGCTGCAGCCATTGGAGGGGCCACTCTCCGTGGAGCCACTCAGGGAGCAGGGGGAGCAGGAAGACTTCTGCAGGCCAGCCTGCCACATGGATGGGAGAGCACTGGCCGGGCTGTCCATCAAGTCCTGGGGGGCTGCA